>JARWLC010000002.1:146683265-149083265 GCA_033318265.1 Phyllotis vaccarum
AGAACTGGTAGGAGCCTGATTACCTTCTAGAATATATCAGTCCCCTTCATAGATAGATTTCTTCTGGACCCTGCCATTCAGAAATATCTTTACTTATTAGGACTACAACCCACTTCAGGCCATTTACAAAAAAACAAAAGAAGAAAACCCTCAAACAAATAAACAACCTTCATCAACAATAAAAACATCCCAGGTTGTTCATAATTTGCAATGTACAAGTTTCCGGAAAATTCTAAAAATGGCAAGGTAGTCATTTAAAACGTGGGCCTCATGTCCCGCAGCTCTAAAAATTACATATAACGGCAACTTCCCAGGCCAGCTCACAAAAGTCTACTTATCCAGCTGAGCCCAGCTAAAAAGCCTCCACAGGCTAACCAGGAAGAATGATGTGTGGCTCATAGCAACTAAGCAGAAGAAAGTAAATCTTGACCTTGTTTCTACTTCACTGCTCGGATTTTGAAGCTGGGTACCAGCATGCCAGGTGCACACACTGGGCGAGAGGGGGGAGGGGATGCCTACCAAGTTGTTTCTTAAATCCTAAGAACTTCCAAAGGAACGTGTGAAATTATAATTTAGGTCTGTGGACTTGGATCCTAATTCAATAGCCTCAACCAAGCATGGGAAAGTCTGTATCCTCAGAACGGGTGTGTGTGTTGGGGGGGACATCCTGTCTGGTCCCTACATGGATATTGGGATGTGGAGTGAGCAGATGGAGGGCAGGATGCAGACACAGCTGTAGTGGAAGTGCTGGACTCAGCCTACCCGGAATGGAAAGTCTCTTTAGTCCATCTTGATCTCAATTAGACCCAGATTTCTGTACTTCTGTGTCTCTCTCTTCCAGTGTTCCACTCCTCAGATATTTGTACCGGTTAAGACAACAGACTAGGAAATGATAAGAAGATGAAAATGAAGACAGCCTTTGAAATCTGTGGGGTTTCTTGGGAGGGGGATGGGGTGAAGGTCCCCTCACTACGTAGCCCAGACTGTCCTTGAACCCCTAGGCTCAAAAATTTCTCCTGACTTGGCCTGCTGAGCAGCTCTGCCTGTTACTGTCTTTCCAACTGACCAGACAGTAAAAAGAGATGCTTGATCAAAAACATAACAGTCTGGGCAAATTCTATGTGCTTACGATGGTTCTACATTTAGCTCAGAATTTTTATCTAAAAAATCCTGCGGTGCCGGCTAGTCTTGCCGGCTAGTCTTAATATCAGCTTAACACACAAGCTAGAGACATCGGAAAGGAGGAAACCTCAGCTGAGAAAATGTCTCCATTAGATCTGGGTGCAAAGCATTGTCTTAATTAGTGACTGGTAGGAGGAGTCACCCCTGAGCTGGTAGTCCTGGGTTCTATAAGAAAGCAGGCTGAGCAAGCCGGTAAGCAGCACCCCTCCGTGGCCTCTGCATCAGCTCCTGCTTCTAGGTTTTTGCCCTGTTTGAGTTCCTGTCCTGACTTCCTTCGATGATACAGAAATAAACTCTTTCCTTCTCAATTTGCATTTCTGGTCAGGGTATTTCATCACAGCAACAGTAACCCTAACTGGGACACCTGGTGGCTAGTACTGTCCCTATTTAGCTGATGGAAATGGCCCAAGAACCAATAAGCAAGGAACACCGATGAAGGGCAGATACACTCATGCTCGGGTGCCATGCTTTCTCTGCGCTCCCTCTTTGCCAACTATGTCGCTGCCTTGGAAACAGATGCATGTTATCATTTTTCAACCAGAAGCAAAACTAACAGCCAACCTGACCCCATTTCTTAACTATATCCAGAGAAGGGAAGACGGTGCCAGCCCAGAGCAGAGCTGGTGACTCAGGCTGGTCCTACTGATGCTGAGGGTAGAGCTGGCAGCAGAGTCTGAGACAGTGGGAGCTTGTGAAATGGATGCGGAAGGCACAGCTGGCAGCCGCTGTATAGGCCGTGAGTGCTTGTGAAATGGATGCTGAACCTACCCACACTACGAGCAATTTGTTCGCCGCCGTTTTGCAGGACTCAAATCGACGCCATAAGCAAATGAATGTCTCCGGAGTTCGGTAACAGAAATGAAGTGAAAATAACCAGTGTGGTAGAGAAGAAAATATTTGGCCTTTCTGGATCACAAATAGGGGAGCTGTAGCATCTGCCTTGATGACAGAAGAGTGGGAACCTAGCCACTGGATCGTTCAAAAGAGGGGGTGCGATTCTTGTTAGAAGTCACAGTGCCTAAAATCATCAATTTCATTTCTTGTCTTTTCACTCACAACTCATCCTGGGCCTGATTTTGGGGTGCTGTGCTTCAATCGCCCTCTAGTGGACATCAGGGACATTACTTCGTCAGCATTCAAGCTGATATAGGACCGACCCTCCCTCCCTCCCTCCCTCCCTCCCTCCCTCCCTCCCTCCCTCCCTCCCTCCCTCCCTCCCTCCCTCCCTCCCTCCTTTCCTCCCTCCCTCCCTCCCTCCCTCTCTCCCTCCCTCCCTCCTTTCCTCTTCTTTCTTTCTTCTTTCCTTCCTCTCTTAAAATGCCTTTTTTAGTTGAGGCTGAACAAATTCTTAAGCAAAACTAGTGGATTTTTTTTTTTTTTTTTTTTAAGGAATGTGGGTAATATTAGAACCCTGTCTACGCCTGCCAAGTGCTGGGATTAGCATTATTCTTTTCTCATGAGGAATATTGCTATTGTACATAACCATGCAACATAAAATGCTGCTTCTGGTGAGCACTAGAGCCCAAGTTAATGATGGAGAGCCCCAGAAGGAGAGTGAGCGTTTGCCTGTAGAGCAACCTGCTTTCTCCAGCTTATCAGCCAGGCAGCCAACTCTTTCTCAGCATGGCTGCACGGCAGTGCTGGTGCCCATCTTGCTGTCCTGGGAACATGCCCCATGTGATTTGAAACAAGTTCTTCCATTTCCTTGGCTCCGATTGCTTGTCTGTTAGTAAAATTAGGGGGAAGGAGCAAAGACTGCTGAAAAAATCTGACCTTAGAGACAGGAGGATCAGATCATCAAGTTCAAGGTTATTCTTATCTACATAATAAGAAGGAGTTAGCCCCAGCCTTTAAAAGAGTGGACACAAATGGAAGAATTAGTTGGGGACTCTTGAAGAGAGAGTATGAGAATCCAGAGATCAAGGAAGATTGAAAAATTAGGCCTGAACCAGGGCCTGACTGAGATCTCATTTGGTCTTTCTAACAAAATGACTTAATAGGGCCTGGGGACTAGACTATCCCTAGATCTCAGTGCAGCAAATGGTCCTTTAAGAGAGAAGATCAGGGCTGGACAGATGGCACAGCAGTTAAGAGTGTGGACTACTCTTCAAGAGGATCCAGGTTCAGTTTCTACCACCCACACGGCAGTTCACAACCGTCCGTAATCACAGTTCCAGGGAATTTGTTATTCTCTTCTGAACCCCAAAGATATCAGGCATACATGCAGTATGCATGCATACACGCAGGCAAAGACCTCATGCACATAAGATAAAGATAAACGTTTTAAAATATATTTTAAAACATGTAGGTGGGCAGGGCAAGCCTGTCTGTTGTGAAGTGATAGGGTTTCCTGGGTCCTTGTGGCAGAGACAGTTGCCCACATTTGAAAAGCAGTGGAATCAGGAAACTCTAAGGGGATCAGCAAAAAGCCACCGTCAGTGATGGTGATAGCAAATCTTCATTATTATTTGTAATCATCTCAGGGGTACATCATGGGGTGTGCATCTGAGGATACCTCAATAGAGTCTGAGTTAAAGAGAAATTTGGGGATTTTGATCAGATATTTGGGTATAGTAGCAGGGAGAGTAACAATACAGTGGCTTACTCAGTCAGAGTGGATGTGAAATCACAAATGCTTCATTAAAGATCAGAGGCCAGGAATAGTGGGTGTGGGGCTGAGCAGGACATCATTGCTGTCAACCACACAGACCAGGCCTTGGAGCCAGCAGTCTCCCAGCTGGGCCAGCCACCTCCCGTTCGTTCGGCACCATGCAGATATCCTGTGGGTGTGGCAGGAATGGCGTGTCTGGTTCAGAGCTGGAGACAGCCTTGGTGCAGAGCACCAATCTTCATGCACTTTGCATGTGCCATCTGAAGTTGATAGCAAAACGGCTTTGCTAATGGCACATTCCAGAGCCCCTGGGTTAATGGCTTAATTCTTTCCTTGCTTTATGATGCCTTCTGAAGAGAAATCTTTCAAATACTATCAGAGGAGGTAGAAGAGTTTGAGTTGGCTTAAATTTGGCCTGTGTTTTTGGCTTTATGGAACAAACTGTCAGAGGTCAAGTATATTTGATTCGGCCTGTATAGGGGGTGCAGGGTGCAGTAATCTCAATTAGCCAGAACCCCAAAGAAGGAAAGAAGTTGGCACTGTCTATTAGTGAGGCTCCTGGCTCTCTCCTGTGGATGTCACAGGTAAATCTCTTTTTCCGGCATCCACGACTTTGGAATGTAAGATAGGGCATACACTTTTAAGTTCTTAGGTTCTCAGGAACACAATGCAACTGAAATCTTCCTTCCGTAGCTGCTAGAACCAATAGCAGATTTCCACTGTAGTCCTGGCTCCATTTGCTACATAATCTCTTTCACCCCCAGAGCAATGTGCAAAGTGATGACCATTAGACTTGCTGTATTTTGAATCTAGACTGTCCTCCAAAGCTGGGGTGCCACTGGGAGTGATAGGTAGAGCCCTTTGGAAGAGGTGCCTAATTGGCGGAAGTAAGGTTGTCAAAGCTGGGACCAGTGGTTCTCAATCTTCCTAATGCTGCGGTCCTTCAATACAGTTCCTCAGGCTGCATTGATCTCCAATCATAAAACTATTTTGTTACTATTTCAAACTGTAATTTTGCTACTAATATATAAATATCTAATGTGCAGTGTATTTGATACATGACTCTGTGGGGTTGTGACCCATGAGTTGAGAACCACTGCTTTAGAACCTTTCTCTTTGCTTCTTTTTGAAAGAGGTGACAGATTTCCTTTGCTGTTCTCTGTCACAGTGTATGACTCACCACAAACCCCCACATAATAGCTCCAAGGGACCACGGACTGAGACGTTTGAAATTGCGAGCCCAAATTAACTCATCTAAATTGGTTTAATCTCAATATTTTGACAACTAGACCAAAACATTAATTAACAGAAGCTTCAAAAGTAGTTACTTTGAATTCAGAGCATACTCAGTTTTGAAGACAAACAAAAGAAAGGTATGGTGGTACACACCTTTAGTACAGCACTCAGGAGGCAGAGGCAGGTAGATCTCTGACTTTGAGATCAGGCAGGGTGACACAGTAAGATGCAGTCTCAACAAGTCAAAATCAAGTCATGTCATTGTTATGTTTTTAGGTTAGTTATATGTAGAAATAACAATATTTTGACCAAGTAAAATTTATTACTAAAATTAGGGGGTTTTCCTACTTTTTTTTTTTTTTTTTTTTTTTTTTTTTTTAAAGTTTGGCCTTCAAAAACCAGATAACTCCATGCATGAGACATTACATTTGTTTGGCTAGGATGGTTTTATGCCTTTTAGCATCACAAATCTAGAACATAGATCTAATCTAATGTGAATAATGAAACTCTTTGGTCACAAGGGAACCCACATTTATAAGAAAAACAAACCAATCTTAGGACCTCTAAGATCCCAATCTAATGAAAGGTTGATCCTTATTCCTTCATTACACGACCAGTTAGGACAGAAATTACAGAGGCTGTTCTTAACGTTCTATCATCTGAGAGCCTTGTCTTATAAGTTTCTATGCTCTCTTGCACCTCTGCAGTCCAGTAGTATCCTGCAGTGAGTGCAGAGGTTCCTCTGTAAAGGACAGTGCCTCTGGATGATTCCAGCTCTGAGCCAGTTTCTCCCAACACGGCAGGCTGGTTTCAAGCTCAAATCACACAGTTCATGTTCTAGATGATACTCTGTCTCCTTCACATCCTCTCAGAGCCAAGTTAGCCTGAGAGACTCCATGGAAAAGAAGTTTTAGTTGCTATTCATTCTCCCTTTTTATTAAAATTTTTTTATTTGCTTATGTGTATATATGCTTCTTGGGACTGTTTCAGAGGGTGCATGTGACAGCATGCTTGTGGAGATCAGAAGACAATGATAAAATTGGTTCTTTCCTATCACCATATGTGCGTCAAGGCTCAACTTCAGATCATCTGGCTGGATGGCAGGCACCTTCACCGGTAACACTTGGTGCCTACTCTGAAGATGTAATTTTCGGCATCCCTTCATGCTTGGCTGGGTTAAATGGAAGACCTGTGTCATTAGCAAAGTGACTTTTATACCTCACAGACCAACTCAGGCTCTTATTTCCAGTCTTTGTGGCATACTGGATCTAATTCCTAAAGTTGGCCAGCATCAGCAAGGGCCCCTGTCCAAGGTCTGGTGAGAAATGCCTTCTTGCTTAAGAGGATTAAACAGTGCACAGCCAGCTACTGAGATGCTTACTGACTTTAGTTCTAATCTGTGCATGCCTTGCCAGCAACGACCAGCCAGGACTAGGTTTCCTTGCTGCTGCTGATGTCCCCACTCCAAGGATGTCACAGTTCTTCTCTTTGTTGTCATCTTCTCTTCCCCATCTGTAGGTGGTTTAAAAAAGTATTACTATGTGTGAGTAGGACATGTGTGTGTATGCAGGGGTAGGGAGGTGGGGGGATGGGGGGTGTGTATGGATGTCAGAGGACGACTTTGTGACATTGATTCTCTCCTTCTATCTTCAGGTGGGTTCTAGGGATCTCTGGGGTCACCAGTCTTGGATAGCTAATGCGTTTACATGCTGAGCCGCCATCTTGCTGGACCTACAATCTCCAGTTTTGTTCTGAAGAAGCTAGTCTGTCCCTGTGCCCTCTCAACCTGATAACTGGCAACTTTTTCTTCTCACCTGCTTAGGGCCCCCGTGGTTCTCTTTGGTCTCCTCTTACTCTAGAAAGAAACCAGCCTTTCATTTACGGGCTCATATTCTCCTCCTGAAGTATACTTGCTAGTGAATCATGGCTGTGCATTTGATTGGACTGAGAGACACCCCCAAAGATTAGTAAAGACATCTTTAGGTGTCTCTTCCACTATATCCTGCGTGAATCCCTTGATGGAGTCACACTGTGATGACATTATTGGGAGATGAAGCCTGGTTGATGGAAATGGATAAGGGGGGCATGCCTTTGAAGGGTGTATTCTACCGTGGTCTCCTCTGACCCTCCTCTGCTTCCTGGTTGCCATGAGAAAGCAATCTGGTTCCACTATGATCTTACCACTATGGTGTTCTGTCTCAGTGCAATGGAACAAGTTGACTATGGACTGAAACCTCTGGTTCTGTGAACCAAAATAAAACTCCCCTCCCTTTAAGTTGTCCTGTCTGGCATTTGTCTCGATGACAAAAATTCAGACTAAAGCACTTGTCTGAGTTGAGCCTTCACGTTTATGAGAAAGCAAGTGTCCTATGGCTGGAGGTTGGAGGCAATGGTCAATATTAGTGAGCAATTTCTGGCTCCTGTTTCCAGTGAGTTGAAAAATCAATTTATTTGTAACCCAGCTTTGAACATTGATAAAGACTATTATCTTATAGTACTAATGTTTGGCACCACCACCACCAACAACCACACTACTCAAACTTGATTTCCCATGGTGCTTTTCTGTACTATTGAGATATTTTAAACACACCCCACCACCACCACCATTTTTCTCTCAGTGGCCAAAGAGCTGTTAGGGTGTGTGTAACTAAAGATACCTAGACTTAGGGTCACCCCGGAGAATCAAGACAACTTTGAAGACCTAATTAATGTTTATCCTAGGTATGTATGTGTGTGTTAGACTCATTAATCAAGTGAGTCTGCTATTTTAATGAATTCTATGAATAAGTAATAACACCATCACTACTGAGTGTTCTTTCTCACTAGCTTTATTAAACATGAAAGCACCTTATTTTCCTTAATTTTTTTTAAGTATTACATTTTTCTTTTTCTTTTTTCTTCTTTTGGTTCTGAGCTTAGCCTTTAATGTCCCAACTATCTCTCCCAGGCCAGTGTTATAGTTTTTAATTTAAGGCTATACTTGTGAAATTATGTGGAGCTGGCAGTTGAACAATTTCTCGATTTCACAGATGGTTCTAAGGCTGTCACACTGATGTTATCTTAGTTTAACTGTGCATCCCTCTGTCTCTGTGTTATTTCTCCTTCTCTTCCTTCCTAACTTTATATGCCTATTTTATCTTTGGTTCAACATGCATATAATAGCCTTTTGGTCAGTAAGTTGACTCACTGGGTGATGGTGTGTGTTACCAAGCCTGACAACCTGACTTTGATCCTTGGAACCCAGATTTTTGGAGGAAAGAACTAATTCCCTCAAGTTGTTCTCTGACATCAACATAATCACAATAATATTTACATCCTTTTCTTCATTAAATTTATTTTTATTAAATATAATAAAAATATCAATGGTTTATTTTATTTACTAGCACCAGATCTCATACTTATTTGTGTTCTGAATATATAGGTTTACAGTTTATTTTAGCTCCCATTATTATTTATTTTTTCCTTTTTCTGTCCATAATACCTTGTCTATTTACACATGTTCCTTGAGTTGAATAATTAATGTATTACTTTGATTAGTTTTGTTTATTAATGCTAGACTCTTGAGCATAACAACTTTCCTCTATGCATTGATTTAATCATATCCTCAGGTTATAAAGTATAGCTTTCAAATTTATTCATAATTATCATTGTCTAGCTTCTCCTGCACACAAATGCTGCTTTCTTTGCTATAAGAACCCATATATATTAATTTTTTTTTACTTTTTCTTTTATGGTGATAAGCAGAAGTGGGTAGGGGGAGTCTTAGTCTGATCTTAACTGTGTCATCCACTTCATCCACCCCTGCAACTACATTAATCCATTTTTCACTGTGGCATGAAAAATCTGAGAAAATCAACTTGGAGAAAGGTTGTTTGGGGTCATATTTTCAGACCAAGGTTAGCTGACTGTATGTCTTGGAGCCTGTAGTAAGACAGAGTATACGGCATGTAGGAAACAAGAAGAAAAAGACTGTAAGAGATGGCAATGGAATGACAAACAGAGTAGGCCTGAGTACGAGATGGGCGTTCACTCAGTCATACTCCAGCGGCATTTGTCTTGCACGGATGAGCTCTCTCAAATCCTTCGGGACAATCCAGAGGGAGACCTTGAGATCGAGATTGATGGAAACAATGTGGAAATGAAGAGAAGCCCCACCTCTAAAGAAACACATTGTCCATTAATCAGAATGAGAAAGGGCAGAGTCTCTCTGTAGAAGACAACAGTATATGTGTGTACAGGTGCAGGGGCCTTGGCCTTCCTAGCGCAGGAAAAGGAACTTTGGTGGGGGAGGTGATCTGTAAGTGTGTTCTTTGTAGTTTTGAGGTTCAAAAACATCATAAGATGTTCTCGTTTCTATGATGGCTTTCTTGTTGGGCAAGTGTGCTGAGCTGGGAGTTTCTCAATTTGTTGGAGGTTCATTGTTAGATCATTAACCCTTCATAGACTATATATAGCACTACCATCAGAGAGAGCCAACCTTTGGATACCATTGTAGACATGCTCCTTTCCTGTATCTCTGGAAACGTAAATTCAGCTGCTCATATTTAGTACTCTGGCTTGGGTTTCAGCATCTTTTCACATTTAGATCTAGAAGGCTAGGTCTTCAACCGTTCACTTACTGAGTAACAGATTGTCAAGCTCTGGTTCGATTGTTGCACTTTGCTCCTGGTCTCTCCCTCAAGTAGATCCAAATATTCCTCAGAATGGTCTGGAATATCATGTGTGGGTGTGTGTATTTCAGAAAGGGAAACTTTTATTCCTTCATCTTATTGTTTTCTCAGTAATTGTGTGTGCCTGTGAGTGTACATGTGTGTGGGTGCTTATGTATAGATGTTTGTGTGGAGGCCAGGAGATAATGTTGTTCCTTGGGTTCCATCCACCTTATTGTTTGAGACAATCGCTCACTGGTCTGTGTGGCCCATCAAGCAGGCAGGTCGACCAGCTAGCCCTAGGAATCTACTAGTCTCTACATCCAAGCTCTAGGATTACAAGCATGTGTGCCACCATGCCTGGCTTTTTCTCATGGCTCTGGGGATTGAACTCAGATATTTATGATTGCATGACACTGTACAGATCAATCTTCCTTTTCACTCCTTTTAGTAGTTACAATTTTAGAGCAAGTAACAAGTGTTTTATATCCATAGAACTATGTTAAACTGAAGTCTGACTGTGAAGCGATCCCCTTCATCAATACATAAAGAACCGTATTAAACATTCCGCTAAGCATTGACTGGTTCTTCCTCTCCTTCGTATTTTCCAGATCCTTTGGACTTTTTAACCACCCATAAAACAAACAAACAGAGTTTATTGGCCAGTTTTACTATATTGAAAGCACAGGACTGGAAACCGAGAGTGGGGCTACCTTTTGGTAGGTGTTGTGGAATAATCTTTTTGTACACTGTAAAGAAATGTCACTTGGATTGGTTTTTTAAAAACAGCTGAATGGCCAATAACTAGGCAGGATTTAGGGAGAAGTGAGGGTGCTAATAGGAAGGCAGAGTAGCCTGTTCACAGAGAGGGACCAGATAAACAAGAAAAGAGGTAAAAGCCGCAAGTAACGTGGCAACACTCAGATGAATAAAACTAGGTTAATTTAAGTTATAGGAGCCACTTAGGAACAAGCCTATGCTATCAGCCAAGCTTTCATAATTAGCACAAAGTCTCCTTGTTATTTATTTGGGAGCTGGCTGGCAGGCAGAGGAAGACTAGTTACAGGGAAGCCTATAAATGCTCAGATTTCAAGGCTTTTGTGAATTTGACTTTGAATTTGGAAATGTGTGTGTTATTTTCAGAGGCTGTTGAAGATCTGCAGCCAACAATGGCTACTGATGAAGGTCAACAAGTGTGCCAATAAGTTCCTGTATGAGCTCTCTCTCTTTCTCTCTCATCTGTAAAGACCACTTTGTTCAACAAAGACCCTGACTGAGATGATCCCTTTATCTATGGGTCAAATAGTTTCTTTGGTGTTTCTGGACAAGTCTAACTGCAAAGAAAGAGAATACAAAGCTATTCACTGGCTGGAGGTGTGACTTGTATGGGACCCTGGGTTCCACCTGAACGCTGTAAACAAAGATGCTGGGCCTGTAAAGACTGAATGACTAATTAGAAGTGGGTGAGAACCCTAATAACTACCTCAGCAGATCAGTAGCTTCCACCAATCCAAAAGCTAAAATTATCATCCGGTAGCATCTGGGATCATGGCAGAGATTCCCCATCTTGCTGTGACTGCCTCTCTGGAGTTTCCAATAATATCTTTTTAAATTGCCTTGATTTGAGACTTTGTTTGGCCACTATAAAACTTCAGGAAACTGCTACCATGAGGGAACATGGAACCTGGGTAAGCTAGCCCCATGCTTCCTGGACCATGACTACTCAAGTTTAGCTCTTAGTAATTATTTCTTATTTTCTCTTTCAGGAGAGAGCTGTGATTTGTATTGACAGGCACACACAAAACCAAGATCAAAATTGGAACGTTCACTGTGGACTTTGCATAAAACCAGACAATACAGATGGAGTAGGTCTCAGTCGGCTTTTTGCTCAGGGCTCACTGACTCATGAATGTTCACGGCCCCTTTCACTCTGTGCTGGATGCTGTTGATTCTGGAGAGCAGCCTTGCAGGCCGAGGCCAGCTCTGCTTTCAGAGGAGCCAAAGAGATGCAGGTGAGCTTATGGCTCTTTCCAGCCACCTGTCTCATGTGATGTTTCCAAATGCCTCTAAGCCAGAGACCTACTTCGTTTCCTGCCTCAGGTTTTTGAAATAAAATAATACCCACAATTAGAGTTGGAAGGCTTTCCTTCAGGAAGGTGGTAAGAACCCTGGCCATTTTTATACACCTTTATATGATACAGATCTTCAAATTTGGCATCAATTTCTAGCACTTTCTGAAAAAAAGAGAGAGAAACAAAACAAACAAGCAAATGAAAAACAACTTCCTAAGCAGATGGATCTTCTATTTATTGTTCCAGAAGAGTGTATAGGAACTGAAGGGAGTGAATGGAAAGAAATGGTGGGAATCCATGGTTTCCAAAGCGCCCTGCGGGGTAAGAGCTGAGGGGGCAGCCTCTCTCTTCCCTCTGCTAAATGGCTGGAGCATCCAGAGCTGACTTTTGAGAACATGCTTCCCTTCTGTACCTAGCCTCTCAGAGATTGTCTCCCTGGCCAGGAAGGGAGCAGAGAGCAATTAAAACGGCAAGGAACTGTCCCTGGGAGACAAGCCTTACTCTTCTGGGTGAAGAGACAGAGGCTCCAAGTTAAAAACGACCTCATTCTGGAATTGTCTTTGAAACGTTAAATCTGTCCTTTTTCCTGATGGTAGCTGGCAAACTTCAGTAGCCATGCTGCCCAAAACAACAACCACAGCCACCACAGCAGCAACAACAAACCAAACAAACAGTAATAACAAAGATCAAACCAAACCAACCCAAAATGAACCCAAAAACTAGAGACTCCAATAATAGAGGACTAACAGAAACAGACTGGGGACTCAGAGGGTTGTGTTTTACTGTGAGAATGAGTGACATATAGACTCTCTGTTTCACAGCGGCTACTAGTAAGCCACAGTCACCACCTAGATATGAAACGCAATTGCCTGTTTTGAGCCTTAGCATTGGGCAATATATCTGCCTGCATTGTGCATGTGCACAAGACCACTGTAGACTGTTCCAGTACAGGTTGAATTGCCTAAGCAGTGTCCTAAACCCAAGGCTAAGAATTAGTCTGCAGTGCTGCTGGGTTGGAGGGGGCCATAGACACACAGACTTAAGAAAAGCAACTTTTCCCTTTGTTTCTAATCACTTCCGAGAACAATGACCTTTAAACAAATGAACTTACCAGTGTGATCACAGCTTCATAAAGATTCCAGGTACCAACTATAGGCACAGCTGACAATATGAACACAATGCTCAGTTTCCAGGGGTTTCTGATGCTCTGCTGTTAGCCAAGGGAAAGTAGAGTTTCCAATTTATGTTTAAAAGAAATAACAGAAATAGAGGGGTCTATAGTTGTTAGGGACTTTCAGACTGGGATGAACAACACTTGTGGAGGCTGGAAGTTCAAGACTGGTGTTGGTGAACCCATGTTTTCCAAGGCTTGGCTTCTTGTCCTAGAGATGGCCCCTTTTCTCTGTGGCTTCACACTCTTATTGTAATAAATTTTATTTGTAATATATTAAATATAGGATTAATATTTATTGGGGGTATTTTAACACTCATGATTGTGAGTTAAACTTTAGGATGATTTTTTTGGTGATAGGATGATCTAGGTGATGGATGTTGAAATACTCTCTAAGAAAGCAGGAACAAAACGGGAGCTTAAGATCCTAGCTATACTTACTCACCTTTTAAAAGCCATGGCCAGAATAAAAATTCCTGCTCAAATTAAGACTGACAGTGCTCGAGCTTATGTTTCCCAAAAAATAAAACTAATTTTTAAATATTATAAAGCATATTACAAAAATACCACAAAATCCTACAAAACTGACAGTTATAAAAAGATCTTACCACACTTAAAAAAATTTTATAAACAAACAAAAACCTAAAAGGTTACGTATTAACCTTAAATTTCCTTAATACTAATAAAAAAATCAATTACTAAAAGATATTAAATAATAAAAAATCTTCCAAAATAAACCAAACCATCTACTTCAAAAATACATTAACTTCAAAATAAAAGCCAAACTATGTACTTCAATAAAATAAAAGTTTTACTTTTGTTTCCACAAAAAATTTATAAATACCAACAAAATTAATAAAAATCCACTTCAAAAAAATCCCTTCCTAAAAAAAATTACTCATCCCCAATATAACAAATGCATAATAAAAAAAATCATATTTAACAAAACCAAGACAAAGTCTCAATTTTGTCTTTACAAGAAAATAAATACAACTATCTTTAAAACATTAACTAAATATTAAACAGCTAGTCACCTACAATACAAAAAAATCAATAATAAAAAATATAAACAAAAACTATAAAAACAGCTAATACAAATATGCACTACTAAATAATTTCTCAATTCTCACTACTTTACATCTATACCTCTTCAGAAAAATATAATTCTAATTTAACTATAAATAGAACTAAATTTAAAATTAAAATAAATAACTTTCTCCCTCTCTTAAGCCCAAACATATTAATAAAAAAATAAAAAATTCTGTCTCATATCAAAAAGCCACCTAATATAAAACAAAAAACAAAATATTTAAAAACCAATTTATCATAACCTCATCTTTAATCTTATTTCTCTCTATATCTCCATCTCCCAACCATCCTCTCTACATCCAATCTTCTCCTAAAGCCATAAAAATATAAACATCTTCATTAGATATCAATAATACTTAAAGTTTCCATTATAAACATTTTCTCCTATCAACTATCTACAAAACATCTAAAACTAAAATAAGGCCCCCACCACAACAATTTTTACTAATAAAAAAATAAAAAACAAAACAAACAAAAAAGAACAAAAATAAAAAACTTAATATACACCACTCAATAATTACTTTTAAAAAATAAACTATTCAAAACAATTACAAAATAATTCTCTATAATTACCCTTCATGTCACATCTCTAACAAAAATTCCAAATAAATTTACCCAATATTCTAAAAATAATTATAAATATATATAACCAATCCATTAAACTCTATTATTTTAACTTTTACAAAATCCCCCCAAAATGCCATTACCCTCAAGTCAACAAAAAAACACTCTTTCTTCTCTCTGCTCATACACTCATCTCCATTTCTAATAGAAAGAGAAAACACTGGGTTAGAGCCCACCCTATCAATGAACTTTAATGCTGCTTTAAAGGCCATGACATCAAAGGCAGCAGCATCCTGAGGTATTAGGAATTAAGATTCCAATACAGACTTGTTGGGAGGGAGCAGGTAAATCAATACATATTAAGGCATATAAATATAAATATATAACTAAATATTAAATTCTCAAGGATAATGTATCAAAGATCAAACTAGAACTTCTAGAAATAAAAGATATAGACTGAATTTTTTTGTTTTGTTTAGTTCTTGTTTTAATGAATCTCAGTTGATAGCGTCAGAATAGTACAGATAAAGAAAGAATTAGGAAACTGGAAGACAGAAAGATGAAAGTTTATTACAGAGCCCAGGAAGAAGTTTTCAGAATGGATGAGACTCTACTCAGATTTAGGAATGCTAGGGAATCAGACAGGATTCTTTTTGTAAAGAGAGCAGAGTGCACACTCTGACATTGACATGGCCTGGTGAAGCTTGTAAAAGGACAGCACAGATACTAGCTGACCCTTACAAGTCAGATCAAATAGATGCATCAGATCTCAGTTTGTCTCAAACAGAGGAATGCAACTCTGTTACCACTATTGAAATGAGAGATAATATCAAAACAACAACAACAATACATTCTTTTGAGGAAAAAAATTAATGATATACAGAGCAACAAGAATTTGGAGGGACAGGAGAATTAAAGGGCTCCACTTTCTTTAGTAAAAAGAAGAAATGTGAACTTATTTGCTATATAATTATGCCTGTTGCTCGAATTCTGGTTGTGTTAAAGGAAACTCAGAGCCAGATCTCAGGGAAAGGCTGAGATATCAAAGAGAGGAAACACCACAGTCAGATCTCACCCAGCTGTCTTCCAGCTTCCTCAGCCTCACTCCTCCTGGCTTCTACTGTCTGCTCTGTCTTTCTATGCCTGCCTTAAATACCCCCTTCACCCAGTTGTTTCACATTCAGGTTAAGATTAAAGATGTGGGCTACTACTATTTGGTACTTAGGCCTTGAACTCACAGAAACACAGAACGATTTATGTCTCTGGAGTTACAGATTAAAGGTCTGGCACCACCACTGCCTGCCTGGAGCCTGGAACTCCCTCTGTAAACCAAGCTGGCCTCAAACTCAGATCTGCTGGGATTAAAGGCGTAGATCACCACTTCTGGATATTCCCTATGCTGGGATTAAAGGTGTGAGTTACCACTCTCTGATCCTCCTGGATTGACGGTGGATAGATCTCTTTTCTGATATTTCAGGCTGGTTTTATTAAATATATAACATATCACCACATATGCCCACTAACATTCTAGAATGAGTTCTAGAAGAAACGAATTAAATGTATAGTTTTCCAACTAGCACAGAAAAACAAAGGAACAGAGTGAGCAAAAAAACAACTGAACAATATGAAAGACAAATTAAGACACAGAAGCAAAATATGTTAGAGATTACATTTAAATGAACATAACTAGCTGCTTTATGTAAAAATCCAAAGACAGGCAGACCAAGTTTAAATAATTTAGTCAAGTCTGCTCTTACATAAGACACATCTCTAAAGATCAAAGAGTGCAAAGTACGGGATGGAAAATGCTACCAGAGATGAATCTCAATGTGGGGTAGTGAAGGAAATTTGTGATTAAATTTTAAGGCAAAAATATCCTTACAGATCCAGAGGCTTCTTGTGTGATGATAGAAGAAAGGTAATAATTCTCCACTAATTGGTACCTAACACCAGCCTCAAAATTAAAGGGCTCTCATAAAAGGATCTAGCCACCATTGTGGCAAACTTTAAATACTCGAAGTCATTTAACAAATATATCTTAAAGACTGAAAAACATGCACAGGGTTATAATAATGCATTATATAAGAGGAAGCCATGCAGAGAACCCTCCAGAAATTAATATTAAACGGAGGACTGTCCTGTACACCCGTGGGCAACACCTCTGACACTTATCAAGTAGTAGCTGGCATGGGGGATGGAGAAAGCAGTATAAGAGAAGGGCATTTAGTTCTTTGGACAGTGGAGTTGTGACCTTGGCAGTGACGGGAGACCTCAACATGTCAACAGCCCTGAAAACATCTGCCTCAAGAATAAGGACAATTTCTAGAGCAAATTTTCTTTGAAGAGACAAATGGTAAATATGTGTGACATTAAGGACCGGGGTGTCGCTGTTATCAATCAATACTCAGTCGTTCTTGAAGCAAGAAAAGTAGTGTGATGAGGTAGGAACCAGGGAGCAAAGCTGGGTTCCTATGAGACTATTCACAAGAAAACATGCTATTAGGGGCTTGATGGCTACACAGCTCTGCCAATGTGTTAAATACTGTTGAGCAGTGTGGGTAGATTTCATGGCATGTGGAGTCTAGCAGAAGTAAATTGTTCTTTGTGGAAACTAAAGTCCCTCTACCTTGAGGCCTGGAGCTATTTTGAGAGCTGAGATGTTTCTAGTTCCCCATCCTGAGGCGTTTCTAAACCCCCAAGGCCAAGCACCCAAGGTCCTGGGTAATCAGAGGACATTCCAGCCCAGCCTTGAAGCATCTTCTCCCCATCCTAAGACAACCAATCAGCCAGCAGCTTCCCACTTGACAGTGATAGTAAAGAGTCTTTCTCTGGGCCCCTCACCACACAGCCTGATAAAGGCATTTCTATGGTCTTTGTTTGATCTTTGTTTTAAAAGGCCTGCTTTTAAAAGGCTCTTCTCCACTGGCACTGCTCTGTGGCAGTCAGGAGCTGAGCTGAGTTTGTACAGCTGTAATAAACCTTGCTTTGCATTTGCATTCAGAGAGTCGGTGTGATTCTGGGGATCTTTCTGGGGGTCTCTGAGACTGGGCAGAACACTCTTCAGAAAAATAAAATTAGACAATGGATAAAATTTAACTTTCAGGTTACAATTTACTAACCCCTGCTCTGAAGTTATGGTCTGTGGGCTGCACTTGGCTCTTATCTGGCTGAACAGTAAAGTTTTACTAGAACACAGTCAAGTTCATGTTTATTCAACTATGATTTCATGCTCCCACAGCAGAGGGAACAGATATAATGGGCCTACATGAACCATAAATTCTGGAATATTTACTATCTGACGTTTAAAAAAGTGTTGCTATGAGGTCATAGTAGCATACACTTGTAATCCCAGAAGAATCCCATGGGGAGGTAAAACAGAAGGATTGTGAGGCCAGCCTGGGCTATACAGTGATGCCCTATCTTCAGAAGACATAGAAGTCAGTAGCCTTTGTCACAGAATTTCACACAGTGACTGAAATCTCCTATTGATGGACAGTTTCCGTTTGTTACATGTGATCTGTGGATGTGTGTGGCCACTGAACACTTGAACTGTGCCTATGATAACTTCACAGCTGGATGTTTCATTTCATTTCACTTTCAAGTCGCTTAAACCCAAGTAACTACTCTAGTACAGCTTAGTGTAGGTCTACTCTCCAAACGCCTAAAACCAAGCCCTAACAAGCTCTCATGGAAACAGCTTGGGAGTGAATCTTTGAAGTTAGAAGGACTCATGACAGATTTTCATTTCTCTTTAATAAGAAACCATAAAGCCAAACATGCACCCAATCAAGTTGGACACTCAGCGACCTGTTGTCTAAAATAAGATCAGATTGGCTTTGCATCTGACCATTTATGAGATACTTAAATTCCTGATTATGTGCTGTTAGAAAATGTCCTTCAAATTTACTTCCAGATGTTTTTCCTCTTCTGTTAGCATCACCACTGAGATGCTTACATCTTCCAGGTTTTGTACATTTGTACACATGTAACTATTTCCATTGAGTTTCAATTTTATCTTGGGTGTCTTTCATTTTCTATTCATTCTCATTATGTAAGCTTAAAATTCTAACAGAAGTAATGTACAACAAACTTAACGATGAACTTTCCCCCGAGGAAGATAACAGAATCTGAGCCTCTACTGTGTGTTATCGGCTCTGTCTGTTCCATGCTGGTTTGTTGGGTTTTGTGCAGCCTAGACTGCCTTTTGCCTCAAGATCTTCTTGCCTTTCCCAAGTGCTGGATGACAGCATGTTCCATTATGCCTGACTTGTACAATGTTTTTCTTAAATAAAATGCCCCAATAAGCTTTCAAAAAAGCAGAAAAATATAATCAATTGAGCAAGACAGAACGACAGGGGAAATTAAAGGACATCAGGAGAAAAGAGTCTACTTAACTCCTGAGTCTACTTGAAACCTCTTACCAGGCAAGAATCACGAGTTCCAGGGCATGCGCATCTGTTGTGATGTCTGCCTGTGGAGATGGTATTCCTTTTATATGGCGAGCTTCAGAAAAGAATATTAAACAGTGATGAGTCATGCTTAAGGCCTAGGTTATAAGCTTCTCTCCTTTCCAGTTTTCCAGGAATCTCACAAGGAACCCTATTTATAACAAGATACACATCTTAATTCCCTAATCCTTGTGACTCACATCTTAAATTATCAGATTACAATCTTATCTAAGGCACTTCTGAAACTACCCTATAATATCAGTTATCAGAGAGGGGGGAAGGAGAAGGAGGAGGAGGAAGAAGAGGAGGAGGAAGAGGAGGAGGAAGAGGAGAAGAGGAGGAGGAAGAGGAGGAGGAAGAGGAGGAAGAGGAGGAGGAAGAGGAGAAGAGAAGGAGGAAGAGAAGGAGGAAGAGGAGAAGAGGAGGAGGAAGAGGAGGAGAAGGAGGAAGAGGAGGAGGAAGAGGAGAAGAGGAGGAGGAAGAGGAGAAGAGGAGGAGGAAGAGGAGGAGGAAGAGGAGGAAGAGGAGAAGAGGAGGAGGAAGAGGAGAAGAGGAGGAGGAAGAGGAGGAGGAAGAGGAGGAAGAGGAGAAGAGAAGAAGAGGAGGAGGAAGAGGAGGAAGAGGAGAAGAGGAGGAGGAAGAGGAGAAGAGAAGGAGGAAGAGAAGGAGGAAGAGGAGAAGAGGAGGAGGAAGAGAAGAGGAGGAAGAGGAGGAGGAAGAGGAGAAGAGGAGGAGGAAGAGGAGAAGGCCTTTTTTGTTGTTGTTTTATTAAACCCTTTGCAATATAATTTGAGAGCCAATAAAATTGCAGGTATAGCTAGAGCTAAGACACTCAAGCATGGTTTCCCCTGAGAAGTCCACATTCACACTTAGATGTGAATTAGACTTTTCCAAGGTGCTTCTCTTGTGAATAATCTCATATTTAAGTCTATGTGAAACTTTCTTTCCAATAAACCCCAACTCTGCTTAGTCTGGTCATGTCCTGAAATTCTTCTCTGGAGAGAAGTCAGAAACCCTCTTCTCCCCTGAGTGATGCTCTCTGAAAAGACCTCCTCAGGCAGCTTCAGGTGGCAGCACTGGGCTGTCTCTAGGCCACACCTCCTGCCTGTGACAAGAAACCAGACCTGGGGTGACAGCACAGGTGTTGGACTTAACAACAGTTACATGTGTGATTCAAAGGGTAAAGACAAATGTTTAAGCAACCAAAGAAAAATATGGATCTAACAAAGGAATTATAATCGAATCGCAGAGAAATAAAATCTCTTTCTAAAATGCAATGGCAATGCTAACACTGGCCTCTACCATATGTAAAATGAAAGCCACTCTGGTGAACTGCAGAGGACCAGAGAATGCCAATCAACCCGAAAACACACCAAGAGAAGCTGTCTCATTGGCTTGGCTAAAAAATAATGAAATGCAAATGACTGAAGTCTCAGAGAGCGACAGAAAAGACCCCAGCAGCCTGCATTTAAAAATTCTAGAAGGAGGGTATGGACATGAAAATGACATTAGAAAGAAATGACTTTGGAAAGATCAACAGTCTCAAAGTTCCGTTAGCCAGGCCCGATGGTGCTGGCCAGCCTGTAGTCCCTGTCACAAAAGGCTGAGGGTGGGGATTGAGACCTTGAGACCTGCCTTGATAATGTGAGGGAAAGCCAGCTTGGGTAGCATAGTATGATTTTGTCTCAAAAAAGTAATAGGTAGGAAGAGCTGTAGGTGAGTAGTACAGTGTTTGCCTATTATGTTTCAGGGGAGAGAGAGAGAGAGAGAGAGAGAGAGAGAGAGAGAGAGAGAGAGAGAGAATATCCCAGAAAAATATGACCACATCATACAGACATCACACAGAGAAAAAACATCAACCTAGAATTCTAAACCCTGTGTAAAGGGGCTTCATAATAATGCTGACAAGAAGAGCGTGCTGTAGGCAGAGGGGCACCACAGAGATGTTCAAGTGTGTTCCGGCCGGAGGCAGATGGCAGCGGGTGAAACTGGGACCCACAGAAAGGAAACGATTCACAGATGACACCTCTCACAGGGGTTCTGGTAGCAAAGCTCCTGGTGACACATAGGTCTCTTTGCACTCAGCATTGATGTCCCATCTGCAGCTGCGCCAAGAGGCTCTGCCCAACCCACTTTTCCTTGTTATATTTTGCTCTTTATCTTGTCTGCTTCAACGCCTTAAAGATGTCCAGCTTCTCTCATGTTCAAGGGTTTCTTAAAGTTAGTTTCTTAAAGTTAAAGTTAGTGTTTCTTAAAGCATTTGGAGTGAAGAGGCTTCCCTTAACGTTTTAGTTATTGCTTATCCATTGGAGGGATTGAGATTTATTTATTTACTTACTTATCTATCCATTCATTCATTGGCAGGGTGTGTGCCATTGCACACATGTTGGGAGCAGAGGGCAACTTGTAATTCTCTCCCATTATCATGTGAAGTTGAAGGATGAAACTTGGGTCATCAGACTTGGTGGCATGCACCTTTACCCAGTGAGATGCTAGTAGCTCTTGGGAATGAACAGTTAACTTGTACTGCTTTTTTCTCCCTAAAAGCTAATAATAGCGGGCGAGGCTGTCTTAATTATAATACATTACTAAATACAAAAAGCAAATGACAATAAAATATGATTATAATTCGTCTGTGTGGGAAAAAAAGGACAGGATAAGCCAAAATATATACAGCAGTTAAAGGCAGGGAGAAAGATTACACATAATTTTAGTTTACTTTATACGTGTCTGTATTTCTGTAATATGCCAGGATTATTTTTATAATCAGAAAACAATCGTAAGAAACAAATCCTAACACTTATTTAATTAACTCCTAACTTGACAAAGGATAGTGGTGGTGGCCAGGGGAAGAATCCACTCATGGCCTCCTGAATTATTCTTACTGGATCTCCCCTTAGCAACCTAACCTTGTGGATATTAGTAAATGAAACAAAAATGAATATGACCTTGACAAACGGGCTTCCATTGCTCTGTATCTAGGGCTAGCCTGCTGTGCTACTCACAGAGGTGAGAGGTGGCAGTAGAAGATTCAATATTTGGTAACATGCATTCAACACTGGACTGTTGAAAGAGTCACCTGACAGGCTCCAGAACCCCCAAAGCCTAACACAATACAAATATGAGTCTTCGAAAAAAGCTTCCTTTTGCCACCTTTTCCCTTTCAATGAGATTTGTTTTTCCTACATTGGATTTTATGCCAGAAACAAAAGAAAGAAAATGACTTCCTGATAAAGCTCTCTGATGGCATTAGAAAAATTCTTTCATCCAGTCACTGTTGGCTCAGAAGATCTGTCTCCTCACCTTGGGAGACTAAGGCAGAGTTGCTCTGACGTTCTAAGATGTGAGGCGATGGATCATCAGAAATAGTGACATCACAGAAGCACAGGCTCCTCCATCAGCAGGGATCCCTCCAACCACTCATGCTCCAAACACAAACAAACACAAAGAAATACTTCAATGGGAACAGTTAGGTACTCTGTTTAGGCAGAGAGGAAACAGGAGTGGATTCTTGCCCTTGAGGATCACGTGAATAAAGATGGTGAAGACAGAGGTAATTTTAATACAAATTAGCTGAGAACCAGCATTTCTTTATCATTTACATATGAAACGGCAAGGGAGGGATAATGTAAGAGCACAAGTCCTCTGCCTCAGACGAGCTAACAATCTCATTGGAATTATAGAATGTAAGCCCAGTAAAACAGGCACCTCTGACTTCCCCTACCTCCCTGGGATTCAGAGTTCATTGGGTGAAAATTGAAAGCCCCTCCCTGGCCCAAAGTTCTGATTTCTTTCCCCAGTCTCGCTGAGTCAATGAAGGCTTGTCTCTGGAGACATCCATCTCCTCTGTGTGTGGGCTAGGCTGTTGGCAAGTGTTTTTACAAGCTGCTTCTGTCAGCTCCTAGCTTACTCAACTGAAATTCCCAGGCCTGGAGAGTCCCGTAACCTAACCAGGGGAGAGCTGTATTTCCAGGTACAGACAGGGCTGCATTTTATAGTAATAGCAACAGTAGAGTGGGATCCCTCACTGTGGTAGGAACCCGGTTCCTAGACTGTAAAAAATGAAATCTTCTGATATAACAGTGACTAGTCACCAAGGCCACTAAGCACTTCTGGTGTGGCTGGCAAGACTGAAGAATGAGATTCTTAGCTTCAAACTCAAGTTCAAGTTCTTTACTTCTAATTAACTTGGATTTAAATTTTTGCTACTGTCTTAGACAATATTCATAGATCCTGAAGCTGAATGACTTGGTAAGTGTAGTTTTTATGAACTAACAGGTGCCTCAAGCATTCGTAAACTTACCAACCAAAGTAGGTGAAACCAGATGTTGGCCATGTGTACACATGTGCATGCAGATTTGCATCTAGAACAGTGATTTTCAACCTGTGGGTGAGTCTCAACAACCCATTGGGGATCCAATAACCCCTTCTCGAGGATCTCCTAAGACCATTGTAAAAGAACACAGGAGGTCTTTAGACTTAGTCCTAGGTGATCCAGCGTTAGGCCAGACAAGACAGCAAGAAATGTGAAAAGAGAACGCAAAAAAACATGACGTCAAGAAAGGAGAAGTTTACAAAGTCTACCTTTCGGTAGCTGATGGGAATCTGCCCCCCATGAAGCATGTGGGGGTTTGGGATGCTCCTCAGTAGAGTCCAAAAAGGGAAGTTGATTGAGACAGTCAATAACAAAGAGAGTCAATGTTAATCTATGGATGGATGGGAATAGAAAGCCTGGGAAAGCCTGACTGACTTTTGTTTTTATGACGAGCAGTTTCACATCAGATGTACCTGTCAGGGGGGATGACTGGGGAGGAAGAAAGATTTTGCTGGTGCTGAATGATGAGCAGTTCCCAGAGTGCTATAAGAACCCAGAGAAAACCAACAGACCGTGCTTGTCGGTGACTCATCCTGTGAGCACCACTCCTGTGGCAGTCCTGAGCGCCTGTGGATGAGAACCGCAGCTCTTGACTGGATTGGACAAAGGAAATGCGGTCGGGAGCAGCTTGAGATCATGGTCCTCTAAAGTCTCTTGGGTGCCGATAATCATCGCTGACATCAATCTTCCCACCCAGGGAGACAGGCTCTGCCTGACACAGCCCCAGAAGCTGTGGGAGACACCAGCTAACTCACCAAGCTAAGTGCTTGTTGAAGTGAAGACCAGTCAGAGCTGTCAGACACCTGTCCCTGTAACTTCATGTGAGCCTCCTCCACTCTGTCCCCAATAGAACATTGGTAGGGCTGGGCTGGGTAGGGCTGGGCTTTCCAATCGTGACCTCCTGGGCTGCTGGCTTCCTTTTAACTTCTGAATTTTGTGTTATTAGTGAATTTAGATATCTAAAAAAAAAAAAATCACACAAACCTGTGTTTAAATGAAGTAGGTCCAGTAGCCATTGAGGAACAATAGAAATAAATATTGAATATTGTACCATGTAAGCACGAAATACTTTGCCACTCCAGGGATGCTGCTGAGGTGAATGTCAAAGGAACACCCTGCACTGCCAGGCCCTGGGTGGAGATTTTGGGGGCTCCCTTTGATCTTATTTTTTAGGGAGCCGAGGAAAGGCATGGCTATGGAATTGTTCAGGAGCTGAAGTGATGCTGTACAAACATTGTCAATGGCTAGGGAGATTTGTTTTTGGCTTGTGAGAGATGAGACATTGTGCTCTTTCCTTTCATAAATATTTGTAAGAGGGAAAGAGCCTGATAGCAAGGGGTCGAGCATTTAAATCAGAGTGAACAAAACAAGGCTGTGGGCTGGAGAGGAGTGTATCTGCTTCCCTTACGACCTCATCAAATATAAAACCTGCTGCACCCCTCCAGCTGAGGACTTAGCTCTTGGATGCAAAAACCTCATAACCTTGGTTGTCCAGGACACCGGGCAATGCTTCACAAAGAGAAGTGATGCAGGATGATCCAGGAGCATCGTGTGTACTTTCTATGCAAAAGCATCCAAGAGGGTATATAATATGTTCAAGGGCCAGGAAGCGAGATTGGCAGGGCTTGGAGGCTTGCTGAACCAATGCATTTATCTGCCACCGAATCTCAAGGACTTGGCTTTCAATCGATCTTGTGCGTCTCAATGGGAAACAGCTGTGGAAAATCATAAAGTCGAGAAGCTGGGCTTCATAATCAGTCCTGTTCCCTGGCTTCCCTTTCCTTCCTATCACTGAGCCTCCGTGATGGAGTATGACTTCACTGGGTCAGAGAAGCTCTTAAAAAAGCAATATTCCCTTGTGCTAGGAGCTTGGGCTCTGGAAAAGGGATGAAGGAGCTTGTGACTATTTCAAGTTATTTATCTATCACAAGACCTTGAACAAGTTATTTCTCTACTCTAGACTCAAATGTTCTCAGGTGGTATTGCATATAATATGTTTCATATATACAGTTTTTTTCCGTGGTATAAGCACTTGATATATTTTAGATTTTATAATTATTATTTGATAAGTCAAGAGCCACAGAAAATTTTATGGATTTTAACTATTAAATTCTGACTTTCCAATACTATATCTACATGGAAGCTCTCTTAGGCAAGTGCCTCTAGTTACCAAAGCAAACAAGCATAGGGAAAATCTCAGACACCTAGGACTCTACTTGTTTTTTGGGCTCTGTACATACCCCTATTATAGAATGCACTTGAAAGTTTAAGACTATCATATGAATGTAAGAATTTACATACACCCCTCTTTGAATAATGCACCTACCAATCTGTTAGCAACACAGGTCCCTTACCTACACTAAGACAGTAGCCATCCACCAGACTCAGTAGCATGGAAATTTTAGGAGAGCTCTGCAGTGGTTATGGGTATACCAATTAAGGGGTGGATATTCCATTCATCTAGTCTGGAGGAACCATGTAGGTAAGGTAATTTAAGTGGCAGATCTTGAGATGAGAAACACTGGAAGGCAAAGCATTTTTAGAAGAAGAAAAAACCAATTTGTAAAGCCATAAAAAAAGAGGTAGTTTGGGGCTGGTGGAATTGTACTCTGTATCACTTTGAAGGGTCATTGTTAGCTATGCTGTATGTGAACAATCCCCTCTCTTTCCCCATCTCTAGTGTCTAGCAAGTTCCTTACACCATTAGGGAGTCAGTTAATATTTGCTGGCTGATAACATGGAGTGGCCCAATCTGCCACTCCCATTTGGGCTTTTAAATTTCTAAACTAACCTAAGTGGCTACACACATCATCCTTTACCAAGCAGCACTAAATAATATAATCAATGCAAGGATGGAAAAGTTAATTAAAATAAGAAGCTAATTAATGTTCACCCTAGAAGGGTAATATGATCCTAATTACTAAATCAGTTAATTGTTTTCTCTGATCCTGGAACTAATTCCCACTTCATTGTCCTGGTCCCATGCAACAAATTGAGCTACCCAGTGTGTAAGACACTGACCCAAGAAATCAGACAGGGATAGCCCCTATTTTTGTTGATTTAGAGGTAGGCATGTAACTCAAACACCTACCTGGCACCTGCAAGAGACTACAGTTCAAGTTCACATTTTCTTTCATACCCAGAATACAATGACTTTGGCTCTCACCCATATCTCAGCAAGGTTTGCACTAGTCAACATCCCAAACAGCCTCCAGGGAGCATCCTGGCTTTCTTACAGCCAACCCTGGCAGACAAAATCTCAGACAGGTGCTCAAAAGCTGACAGCCACATTACTGTGTCTGTTATGCCCTGGCTGTTGGGCTCTCTGTCTATCAGTGATGCTACCGTGGTCTAGGATGGTCCTGGTGTCCCTGATGGCTGTGCATAGAATCTCCATCCTCTCCTAACTCACTACAGTCTAGACTCTGCTTGGTGTTGAAGAGTCCAGCTCTAACCAAACCTTATCTGCATCATTTGTTCCCTGCCCCTCTCTGGGTACAGCTGTTGTATCTCTGTTCTCATTCCCCAAGTGTTTGCCATAAAACCAATTTCATTTGATCAATAGATGAGAATTTCATAGAGTCACAGAGCACATTTTCTGGATGGGATTTCTCCAACCACTTGCTCCAATTTATACATTCTACAGAGGCTATTTCCTAGAGTCCAAAACGATTTAGTTTTATCAACATCTAATTTTATTATCAATCTGCCATCTTCATTTGCTGGGATTTCTGAAATGTTAATATCACAGATGGCTTAAATGACAGAAATAGCCTCACAGTACCAGAATCTAGAAGTCTCAGTGCTGGCAAAACTAGTCCCTTACCAGGGCTAAGAGCTGTGTTCTCAACTGTTCCGGCTCCTTCCCTGCTTTGGTCTTTGGTTGACCCTCATCTTTAAGACGATTTGTCTTATTGGGGGTTTGTTACCCTAACATGTGAACTCATCATCAGATGACATTTTCCCTGTGTACACATTCACATATCCAGATTTAATAATAACACTAGCCATAGATGATTTGGCAGTCATTCAACCTTAGCATCTAGTTAGACAAGTTCTCGTCTCAACTAATTACATCTTCCATGAACTTATTTCCAAATAAGGTTGCATATTGTAGTTGTGGGGATAGGATTTTCATGTATGAAGTCTGGGAAGAATAGCATTTAACTCATGTCTATCCTCACGCACATTGAAGGTGAGGTCATCTTTACACATGACTAGTTTGTCAAACCAGGAAGATCATGAGTTGGAAGAAGTATAACTAATGATTGTACAGCAGAAGGTCTGTGCTAACCTTAAGATATGAGAATCTCAACAACAGATTCCACCTTCATTTTTGTCTCTGAAACCAATTCGCAAAAAACAATGTTCAAAGAGCATGTCTAGACATTGATACCTCTCAGGAAGCAGTGAGTCTAGGTGGAAAGGCTGAGCCCTTTCAGGGGAACAGCTAGCATAGGTGCTCTCCATGACTGACCACTGGTACTTTAGCCTCACGTTCAGAGCCTCCCACAGAAGCCATTGACATTTATTTAGAAACTAATTGTCCTGCAGTTTGGGATGCGAAATGGAAAAAGATCAGTTCGTGTTGTGATCCATCTTGCAGGGAAGTGATGGCTGTGGCATAGAAGAAAATTGTTCCATTAAGTCAAAGGCAAACTTCAATTTGGAGGCCAGAGAGGCCAGAGCTGGAGATTCAGATTTGGGTTTCTCTATTCCAGATCTATCACTGTATCTTAACAGCACTGCACTCATCAGAACACTAACTTCCTGCCTCCTATAAAATGCCTTCCTTCTCCTCTCCCTCCCTTTCCCGTAACGGCCACTTCTCAGTCCCATGAGCATATTGACCACATCAATGTTCTGCTCTTAGCCTGCGTTAACCTTCCCCTTCTGCAAAAGTTACCGCTTGTCTCCAGCATTTCGGGCTGTCCTGCTCTTCCGAATTGCTGTTGCCATTAAAATCTGGAAACCCACCTGCCCATACCCAGCAGGAAACTGCAGAGGATCCTGGGATTGGCCCCCCCTTCTCTAAGCTCTAGTGCTGAAGGCTGATCCTCAGTACAATGGTCAGAGGCAGGGCTTGGGGAGAATGATCAGATCTGGCCTCTGCCCCAGACTAATCCCTTGAAATATATTTCTTTCTCTAATTACTTCTTTCTTTTCCCATCTCCCTCCCTCCCTTCTTTCTGCTCTCTTTTTTCTTTCTACCTCACTCTGTAATCCAGGATGTCCCCAAGCTCACAATCCTCTTGATTCAGCCTCCTAAGTGCTGAGATGACAGGCAGGTGCCATCACATCCAGATAACGGGGTCACAATTTCATGGGCTATCTGGGGACAATGGAAATTTAGGAGGTGGGATCTAACTATCGAGAACAGGTCTTTTGAGGCATGCCCCTGGGGACTCTATGGCTTTTACTTGCTGCTTTCTCTCTGACAGCCTCTCTCTCTGCTTCTCTGCTTTCACCTACCACATGTCCCCACCACATCATTCTGTCCTAGCAATGGAGCTGAGTGACTGTGCACGGCAACTCCTGAAACTGTGAGCCTAAGCCATCTTTTCTTCACACATGTCTGATTTCTGATGCGACCATGCTAGAGATGTAGAACCATGAGATGCCTCAACCTACTGTAGTAGTTTGAATGTAATTGGCCTCCATAACCTCATAGGAAGTGAGTATGGCCTTGCTGGAGGAAGTATGTCACTGCTGGGGCTGGCTTTGAGGTTCCCTATGCTCAGAATGCTACCCAGTGTCTCAGTCAACTTCCTGCTGCTTTCTGGTCAAGATGTAGCCAGTGTCATGTCTGCCTGCACACTGCCATGCTCCCCATCATGACAATAATGTACTGAACTTCTGATATCACAAGGGAGCCACCCCAGTTAAATGTTTTCTGTATAACAGTTACCGTGGGCATGGTGTCTCTTCACAGTAGTAAAAACCATAATGAAGACATCCACTAGATTTGAATTTGTTTCTATCAAGATGCTTGAGAGTAGGGTTACAGTGAATTATAGAGGTGCTACTACCCAATATTCCCTTCATAGTTAAGGCTGAACTCAGGCTTAACTCTGAGCACTAACTGTGAATGACACCCTCCCCCCTTCCGCCTGTATTCTGTACTTCCATTAGTGGTCACAGGATGCAAACTGTTAACATCAATTTTTAATAACTCCAGCTCCACTCAGTTCTCTGACAATCCATAGTTAGATATGACATGCAAAATCGTAAAGCTGGATTTCTGAATGAAGTGTAAGTATATTCTTATTTTTCTGCTCCACCTGCTACATTGATGTATCCTGCTACATGTCTGTAGTCATGAGGACTATTCGTTAATTCACACTTTTTATGATTTTTAACGTGAATATCAGGGAATGTCAACTTTGGGAGAGAACTTATGGGTCACTGAGTGCTGAGATGACACACAGGTGCCATCATGTTCAGATGATGGGGTGCAATTTCAGGGGCTATCTGGGGACAGTGGACACTTGGGAGGTGAAATCTAACTGGAGGAAACAGGTTTGCCTCACACTTTCTCTCTGACTCCCTCTGTCTACTTTCCTGGCTCCATGAGATGAGTAGTTTTGATCTCCCACGTGCTGAATGACAAGGGTCAGTCCTCTTCACTTGAGAGGAGAGGTAACCCAGTCATGGTCAAGTCCAGCTGTAGCCGGTTTCACAGTGCCTATAAGTGGTAGGTGTGTTCAAGAACCTGTGATATGCTCATTTGTATTAAACTCAGTCAGTCAATTGTACAAGGTGGTTACCCCAGTAACTTTTCAACTTCTTAATATATTAAGAGGATTAGAGTAGAATAAAGTTCCTGGGAGGGTGGAACAGTTTCTGCTATGTTCCACTCTCCTAATTCCAAGTTCATTGGTCATATGGGGCAGGGGAGTATGTGAGAACCCTCAAAATTACCTTCAACATTATACTATCACTACTTACGGTGTCTTCTTCACCTTATTCCAAAGACAAGGGTAATGTGCAAGGGGGGTGGAGTCTGGATAGATATCCTCAAGGGCTGAAATTCTCATACCTCTAATTTCATCCCATATTTTGTAATAATAATAATAATCTTTCCATGTTGCTGTGTTTGGAAATGTTGAGAAACCATTAGCTGTACAAAATCTCAGACTCAAATTCTTCACTCAACTAGTTGAAGAAAAGGATGCAGCCCTCATGGATTCTGGAGAGCAAGAACTGTGAGGTAGCGTGCTGGTTCTGGTGTGAAATGCCTGACACTTGGCTGATGCTGATGCTGCTTTGGAAGTGCGTAGAATCTATGGAGCATAGGGCTTAGTTGACTGGCATAGGCTACTAAGGGAGGTCCTTGGAAGATGGTACTCTTCTTCTAGTTTTGGCTGGAGTTCTGCCTTCTGAACTGCCAAGATGTCAAGGCAACACTGTGAGCTGCTGTGACCATGGACTGATCAGCCAGCTGCCATGCCTTTCCAACTGCCAATTCCAATGATGAATTTGTACCCTCTGAACTTTGACCTCAAATAATCCTCTCCTTCCTTAAGTTGTTCCTGCCTTGTGGTAGTTTGAATAAGAATGGCCCCCATAGGTTCATAGATTTAAGTGCTTAGTCACCAGGGAGTAGCACTGTTTGAAGGGATTAGAAGGATTAAGAGATGTGGCCTTATTGGAGTGGGTGTGGCCTTGTTGGAGGAAGTGTATCACTGGGGCTGGACTTTGAGGTTTCAAAATCTCCTTATAGGCCCAGAAGCTTGTGCTCTCGCTGTCTCCCTGTCCCTGTCCCTGTCTCTGTCTCTCTCTCTGCCTGTGGCTCAGAATATAGCTCTTAGCTTCCTCTCTAGCACCATATGCCTGCCACCATACTCCAGCCATGATGATGATAATGGGATAAACCTCTGAAACTGTAAGCAAGCAAGCCTCCATTAAATGTTTTCCTTTAAAAGAGTGGCCTTGGTGATGGTGTCTCTTCAAGCAACAGTGGCATCCTATCACAGTGAGCAAAAAGGTGCTGGAACCTTACTCAGGGTGGTAGCTACTGAGCACATTGTCTTCTTTAGGATCACAGGTCCACATAACAATTTCAGCATCATTACCCACTAGCTCTGCCTCTTTTCTATCACCACGTAGTAAACCTCCGCAGGTACCAAGCCTTGGCTAGGTGTCCCATATATATTATTGAGTGGCTACCATGTGCTCTTTTTACTGATCCATACTGTGACGCCTAGGGGCTGAGTTATTTTTATCCCTGGGACATCAAGTAAAATATACATCAAAGACAAGGAAAATAATCATAAAATCAGTAGTCTGTGATGTTTTTGAAAGGCAAAAGGAGCATTTCATCATGGACCTACAAATAGCCTAGGATTATAACATTTGTATAATATCTTAAAAAATATATTATATTTTTATTTAAACACATGATATATTTAAACACTTAAGTAATAGATCTTTATGTTCATAGTAAATTATATATTCATTTATCTAAGCAAATAAAAAATAGACATTGAATGTAAGCTACCTGAAGCTATGCAATTATATGTCTCATGTGGCACACATATTTTATATACAGGTAACATACATGTACTATATGTGTATACAAAGGGAGAATTCTAGATCTAATGGGCTCATGTGCTCATGGCCATTTTCTCCCCATTGGGCTAGTTTCTGTACTCTACAGGCCTACAAGGTTGAAATAGACATCAGGAGACCAGAGAGAATTCCCAGAGGAAAACAGTGAGTGTGAACTGCTGAGTGTATGTGCTGGGATGGGGGGAGTGAGGGGGTGGTGGTGGTGGTGGTGTTAGGGCTGTCTGTAGTGAAGAGGTCTGTCCATGAGGTGGTGATGTTAGTACAGCAGACACAGGATGGAATAGGCGGAGGGCTTCAAACAACACCAAAGAAACCAAACCAAACAGGAATTCTATGCTCCGTTCTCACTCCCAGTATGACTCGTGCCTGGCCACTGGCTTGCCAGAGTGCCGGATTTCACCACAAGGAACGCTTCTCAGCAGCATGGCTGGAAGCTCAGCCTCAGCAGGGGAACACACGACAGGCCATTCAGCATGCTGGCTGGTAGAACCGAGTTTATGCTCACTCTCTGGCTTGGGAGCAGTCTCCTCTGTGCTCACTGATCTCCGTGGAAGGATTCCAACAGAAAAAAAAAAAAAAAAAAGGCCTGGCACAGAGTCTCTCAGAGACTCGACTTTCTTGGCAAGCTTCTTTGGATCTTTCAGCACACCTGGAGCCTCACACACTGCTTGGAGTCCACAGAGACTGAACCCAGGTCAACAAAACATCTCTGCAGATGGCAAACATCCCCTGCATCGGCTTTCACGAAGCAACTGATGCTAACAGTGGGAGGGCATGGAAACAGATGCTCCTCTGAGCAGTGTTTGATGGGAGGAAAGATATTGTGAGCTTCTGGACCACTGAGGCCATCCATGGTGCCATGTTCTGTTTCCGGCCTGAAGTCGCAGTTTCCTGTAGAGGAACAAGTCCCGTGTAAGTGCGCATTAGCTGCTCTTCTCATCCCTGGGATAAACACCTGAATAAAGCAACTTCAGGGCAGAAGGATTTCCTTCACTCATAATTCCAGGGCGGAAGGATTTTTTTTCATTCATAACTCCATGATGGTGTCTGTGTCAGCAGGAATGTGAGTTGCTCACATCTTGGTGGATCAGGAAGTCTTGGCTGAAAACATAATCAACCTACCTATATGATCCTACCTACCACCTCAGCTGCGAAGGTTCACAACTGCCCCCAAACTGTGAAAGGAGCTGAAAATAAGTGTAGGGAGGGACACCTTGCAACCCAGTGCTAGCACAAGAATTTCAACAGACAGCAGGGCAAGGGGCAATAGTCTGTTTGCTGCCCCTTACTAATCCCAGACTATTCAGGGACCACACTCTTATGGCACTTCAGAAAGGGAAGCCAGCGCCAGGAGGCAGGAGAACCTGCCTATGGTCCAGCATGTGTCAGCGTAAAGATGCTTACAAACTGAGATCGCTGTCTTCCTTCTCCCTGCTGACTGATACTTAGATATCACACAATTGGCTTCCAAATTAAAAGTAGCAGTGATTATACAACAGCATGCCTTAGCATCTGAGGGGTCTTTTGAGCATATACAATGGTTCCCCATTGCCTAGACCAGTACTGAGATCTGCTTCTCTGTGCTCATCCTCTGGCTGATTCTCTCTTGGCCCCGGAGGTGGGTGAATTTGCTCTCACTCTATGTGTGCAATCATGCTCTCTTGGAGAAAATTCTCAGAAAACCTGTGGGGGTGGGAATATACACCGATGTCTTTGTCCCAGGGGTTTCAGGCCTGGAGATTCTAAGCAGACCTGTTGTGGTGAACCTAGAGAGGAGTGGCTTGATGGATGCAAATTTTGACAGCCCCCCAGTCTCAGCAGGTGGTTACATACCCAGCCAAACATCAGTGAAGCAGGGAGGTAGCTCAGCAAAGCCTGGCTTTCTTACTCACTTCACAACAAGCAGGGTTGAAGTTAAACTGGACTGGAGTGTCCAGTGGGATATTATTTGAAGATCTGTTCCATTTGTTTATGCCGTGGAACATCAGTTTTAGTGATGCAAAGACGTGTTACATTCTTCTATATTGCATTTGTTTAACTCCGTGAAGCTGCGTTACTGCGCCTGTCTAAAACACCTGATGGTCTAATAAAGAGCTGAATGGCCAATAGCGAGGCTGGAGAAAGGTTAGGTGGTAGAGAGAAAGACTAGAAGGAGAGAAAGAAGCAGAGAGATCAAGGAACAAGAGAAGAAGAAAAGAACACCAGAGCCAGCCACCCAGCTACACGGCAAGCCATGGAGTAAGACGTAAAGGGAGGTACACAGAAATAGAGGAAGGTAACAACCCAGAGGCAAAAAGTAGACAGGATAAAATTTAAGTTAAGAAAAGCCAGCTAGAAATAAGCCAAGCTAAGCCTGGGGCATTTATAAGTAAAGAAAAATCTCTGTGTGTGATTTATTTGGGAGCTGGGTGTTGGGCTCCCAGAAAGAGTAAAAGCAACCAACAGCACAAGAGTGAATTGGACAGCCCTGAGGGGAAGCAGAAATCTAATCAGCTCTGGGCCACCCTGGGCTTGCTGCCCTGATACTAATAATGACTGATAATCATAATGACTGACATTAATGGAGTTCTTAAATGCAGATCAAGCTGTGTCCTAAGTGCCTCACTCTACCAACTTACTTCACAGCCCTGTCAGGTATATACTATTCTTGTCCAGAAAAATTAGGTACTCAGAGATGGTGTGGTACTGCCCCTACCTCACGCCCCAGGATCCCAGAGCTAGTATATGGAAAGCTGGAATTTAAATTTGCAATAATCATTCTGTATTTCCCAAATGCCCCTTGACCTACTTAAGTCTGTGATGGAAGATTTCTATGAGCCCCCAAACTGCACTCAGTTCCTGGCACCAAAGAAAGCTTCTGTGCAAACGTGACCCATGGGAGAAGACCCAGAGCAAGTCAGCCCACAAAGACCAAAGATGATGGTAGCAGCCCACTGTGCAGGCTTGAACCCCTATTTTCTCTTCATCTTTCTTTCTCTCAAATCCATCATCTAGTCAGTTCCAGAAAGACCCCTTCAGGATGCTTGGGTACTCTCAACAGGACCCTACATTTAACTGGAGCTTTGTTTACTTTATAGATAACAGTGACAAGAATGGGCAGCCTCCATCATGAAGGTCTTATCAAGTGGTATTCTTCTTTAAAAAAAAAAAAATTGTGTGTGTGTGTCTAAGAAAGAGGGTATTAGATCCTTTTTGAGCTAGAGTCTGAACCTGGCTGCTGGGATGAGCAGCCAGCAACCTTACTTACTGAGCCATCTTACCAGAAACTCAAAAGTATTCCTTAATCTTGACCTTGGCCCCAGCCTTGGACTTCAACCTCTGCCTACAGCAGGTAGACCACACTGTGTTCATCTTTATCTTAGTGAGATGTATGTTTGCCTTTTTTGGTCCTAGAAAAATGGGCTTAATTGAAGCTCTAAAGTGAGGCTGCCAGTTGTACAACAAAGCGCTCTCTTACATATGCTCTCTGATAGACAGTCGATCTAAGCAGCATGCTTGAATGATATAAGTTGCCTGATAAGTCAGGGCTGTGTGTTGCTGAGTCACCCTGCTAACATGAGCTCAAAGGGCACCAGATTCAGAAGCAGCACCCAGCCAGTTGCTATTTCAGACTGTCAGATTTGTTTGATCACGACTCTCCTCAGCCACGAAATCTCCAGTCCCTTTCTGGCCTTGGTGCTGCACCCAGTGAACTCAAATCTGACTCAAGTCCTGGATTCTTGTCCTGTCTTTGCAGCTAACTCTTGGAGTTTGGGCCAATACTTTTTCTTCTTGGTGCCCCACATAGCCACCTGTACTGTGTGACTACAAATATTTGCTCAGGATCATTTTAGCAGCTGTGAAGTGTCTTGGGATCTGTGCATAAAAAGTGCTCTATTCAAGTTTATGAACCACATGATGACTCTGGCTCTGTGTACATTTAGGACACAGGCTGGGACCTATTCATCCTTCATACAGTCTGGATTTTATTCCAAAGCCTCACCGTGTGCCAAGGCAGAGGGCCTGTCAGGGAACTGAGCATCTGCCATTCTCAAAGCACCTTCTATTCGGTTCCTATTTTTGTTGTTAACTATTACATTACATGTTAGCAACTGTAAAACCATCATGTAAATTAGAAAGGAATGGGTGTGAAAAGAGAAAGCTTTTCTCATGGTAACACTGATCCTAAGCTGTTAAAAGGGTCAAGGAAGCCATTTTCCTCCTGAGACCTGTGCTGTTAGCATATTGGACATTTCTGGAATCCAACCTGCATAAATATCAGTGTTCTATTTTTATGTTTATTTTTATAGATCTGCTGGGTTTGTCTTTTGATCAGGGCACCTACAGTATAAGAGGAGATCTGAGAATGAACAGCATGTCTAGAATCTGCTAAAGATTGATTTGAGTGTCTTAGCCCACGTGGCCTACTGTCACAGAGTGTGGTTGTCTGGGACAGTTATCACCAATAGAAGTTTACCTCGTACAGTTCTGCAGACTAGACTGGAAGTTCAAAGTCAAGTGTTGACATGATGAGGTTCTGGTGAGGGTCCACTTCCAAGTTACAGACCACAGGATTCTCCCGTGGCAGAAAGAAATCAAAATTGCTCTGTGGGGTCCCCTTTGTAAAGAGCTCTAGTCCCATTTATGACAGTGTCATTGTCAATACATGGTTACTCCCTGGGGGGGCCATCCATCATATATCATCACACTACACTTAGGGTTACAGAACAGAAACACCGTCACTTCGGCTTCGTTTCATCTTCTTGTTTGAGTTGACTAGCTCCGTGGGTCAGCTGTCTCAGAAATCCCATTAAGGACTTATCCCTAGACTGAAGACATCGGAGACATTTGCTGATCATCACTTATCAGGGCCCAAGTCCCCGCCCCTTTGCGTGATAGACAGCAACTGAGTAAGGTCTTTAGTCACCATAGTGTCCAGCGTCATCTTTATGATTTCCTTCTCTTCTCAGTGGGAAGTACAGATGAGAGTTTGAGGCCAGCCTGGGCTACATCATCATAGAGACTTGTTTCAAGAGAAGATACATTTGTTTCATATTTAAACGGAGGATTTGGGGATGGACTTAAAAGGAAGGCAGGCAGATCTCTATGAATTCCATGCCAGCCTGGTCTACAAAGCTAATTCTAGGACAGCCAGAGTTGTTATACAAAGAGACCCTGTCTCGAGAAGGTGGAGGAAAAAAGTGCTTTTAGAAATGGCATTCATTTGTTTTACAAACAGGACTCAGGAGTATTCTTAGATTTAGGGTTAGTGTTAGAGTTAGGGTTAGGGTTAGATTTAAAGATCACAACTTCAAGAAAACAGACAAGGAAAACATAAAAACGTATTTCTTTTCAATTAAGGGGAACACTGCTCTTGCTTACTGCTTTAGCCTATATGAGCCCATTTATCGTGACTATCACAAAGTGCCCGAGTCTGGCTACTTTAAAAGGAAAAGCGTTATTAGTTCCTGTGTGAAGGCTGAGATGTTGGCTCTTGTCATAGCCTCCATGATCACATTTCATCATAGTAAATGAAGTCACGGTTGAAGCATGTGCAAGGAGAGATTGACTTAATCTGGGGGGAGGTGCTTAATCTTGCTGCAGCTTGATAATGCCATGTTTTGTTGATATCTGTAGGAATCCTGCCCTTTATTGTGTAGAAATGGATGAGGAGTGGATAGAGTCTTCTCGAAGAACTCCTGTAATTATTTAACCACCTTTCACTTAGCTTCATTGTACGCGCACACACACACACACACACTTCATATGTACCTGAGCACATCTGTGTGCAAGTATATAGAAGCCAGAGGTTGACAGTGGGTGTCTTCCTCATTTATGACCCCTCCCTAAACCTGATGTTTGTATTAGGCTGGCTGGCCAGTGAGTCCTGGGCCTCCCCCTGTCTCTGCCTCTCTAGCACTCAAATGGCAGGCACATGCTACTGCACTGAACCCAGGTTTTAAAAATACGAGCACAAGGGACCTCAACTGAGATCTTCATGCCTACAAAGCAAGCATTTTAGCAAACAAGATGTTTCCCTGGTCCTTGGTTTCACCTCTCAAAGCCCCCTTACCTCTCACCAAATCACACTGGAAACTGCAATCCTAATGTGAACTCTTGAAGCACATGAAGCATACCTAAAGCAAAGCAAGAGCTAGCTGTGCAGGCCACTACAGGGAGATGATTCTGCAAACACCGAGCTGCAATAACAAAACTCCTCACATGCTTTTAATAAAAAACAACACAAAGGCAAAAACAAATTAAGTTTTCTCTGTGTCTACAAATAAGGAAACCTAAAGTATCAGACATGAAAACAAGAGATAACACAAAGATTAAAAAGCAGATTGAGCCCTGGGGAGCTAGCGGAAGCTAGTGAAGATAATTAGTGCTAGCAGAGGTAGACCAGAGAGTAGAATGAACACTAAAAGGTCAAGGACACCTCCCTGCCAAGAGAACAGGACAGAAAACTTAGAAACATGAAGAAAGAAAACTATTTCATAGGGCAAGAGAGTATAGATGACATAGTGTATGTATGTGTGTGTGTGAAAGAGTGTGTGTGTGAGAGAGTGTGTGTGTGTGTGAGTGTGTGTGTGTGAGAGTGTGTGTGTGAGTGTGTGTGTGTGTGAGAGTGAGTGTGTGTGAGTGTGAGTGTGTGTGTGAGTGTGTGTGTGTGTGTGTGAGTGTGAGTGTGTGTGTTTCATGTGTACCTGGGCACATCTGTGTGCTTGCATATAGAGACAGTGGGTGTCTTCCTCATTTAGGACCCCTCCCTAAGTCCTTGGTAAATTTTCATAATAAGATTGATAATAAGCTCCCTTGCTAAGTTTTCATAATAAGCTTGAGGCTAGGGTTAAAATATTACTGAGCAAGTGTGGAGGCCAGAGTTCAGCTCTTCAGAGTTGTTCAAGAACGGGAGGGTATGGTGATCCCAGGGCTCTGAAAATGGAGACAGGCATTCTCTTATGCAAGCTGGTTAGCTAGACTAAGCTGAGTTGATGAGCTCTGGATTCAAACAGAGATGTTGCCTCGGAAGATGAAGTGAAGAGCAGTTGAGGACCAAACCCAGCTTCAACGGCTGGCCTCCATTGGCTATACATGTAGACACACATATATACATGCACATGTAGGAAATAATTAAAATAAATAAGGAGCCAGGTGTAGCAATGCACATCTGTAATCACGGTTTACTGAGGCAGGAAAGTGCAGAGTTTGAGGACAGCGTGGATTAGAGAGTATGGTAGTGTCTCAAAAGGTTGGAAAAGGATGAATTAAAAAGAGGTGAAGGGGCCAGTCTAGAGGCTAACAGAGGATGCTGAGAATCAGGGCAGGTCTGGGCTAGAAAGTGTGGGAACAGGACCCTAGATGAAGGCTGAAGGGGAGGGAACTACTGAAGCACTGAAGCTCCTGTATGGTCAGACTCCTCCACACAGCTTCTTATGGTCTCCCTGGCTCATAGCTGATATTTCCCTCTTGGCATTCGGATAGAGTGGACTCTACCAGTTCTCGAAAATCTTGGAAGGCCTTCAGACAGTGTGCCAAGAAATAGCCAGGCATTTGGTAGTCAAATCAGCCTGAGAAATGACATATACAGGTAATTCCTTTGAATCCACAGTATACCAGTGTATTAAAGGCTCTGAGGAACCAGACAATTAGAGAAACCAGTTCACTATCTTCTCCAGCAGCCCTGCAGAGAAGCCAGAACACCATAGACCATGCTTTCACCACCTACAGCCAGTGTGCTCAGCAGCAGCAACAGCAAAACTGGCCGTGGTATCTGATTCGTCTGATCGATTACTAGCGCTGTTCTCCCCCAGTGCCCCTTATTTCTGTCTGAACATTAAATTGCAGAGGACAGTGGGGAGGGGCTCCAAGTGGACGTTTTCTCCTGGCTAGACCCTCTGCATGTGTCCACACAAAGCTGCAATCTGGTTGCCAAAGCACTTCCATATTGGAAAGTGGTTTTACAGAAGACCCATTCCTTAGGGCCTTTCATCACACCCAGCATTCCAGAAACACAGCAAATTGGATTTAACAAGTGGAGACTTTTTGATTGCATGGTCCAGCGCCCTGAAGATTTGGGATGATGATCCCCACTTACCACAGCACCTTCCACAGGTCAAACATATATCTACTGCTTGCTTTGGGGGATGTGTAGAGAAAAGTGGCCAGCCAAAGAAACGCACCCTAGCCCCGAACCCAGAGCTAGTGAACGAAACCCACCCTGGATCTAAGACCTGAGCCAGTGAAAGAAATACTTTATCCCTGAACCCAGAAACAAAAAGAAATGTGACCTGACTCTGAAACCAGCACCAAAGAAACAGTTTGACCCTAGAATCAGAGCCAGTGAAAGAAATGTGCCCTGGCCCTGAAATTAGAGCCCCAAAGCCCAAAAGAGCCAGTGAAAGAAACACACTTTGGTCCTGAAAACAAAAATCCAAATCAGGGTAAGAAAAAAAAAAAAAAAAGGAAAAGATCTGACCAACCCCACCCTGGGAAGTCTCCCTAGAAAGCTCTGCCTCCTCCCCCTTTCCTCCCCAAGAAGCCATATATAAGTCCTGAGCCCGAAGCTGTCTACTGCTCCCTGGGGCTGAGGCAGCCACACTCTCCTAGACCCTCCCCTCCCAATAAATCTCTTGAATGAGGTTTGGGTGAAGATCTGCCAGAGCAGCAGCAGCAGAGCCTGGACGAATACTCTGGTTGTCCAGGGAACCTGCTCTGGCTGGGTGGAGTTGTTACATTTTCCTGAACAGAGAGCAGTGAGCAATGGAGAAGCAAAGCCTTTGGCCAGCGACTGTAACAACTTTGCCTGGGAGGCCCTCCCTTGCTGGAGCAGAGCTGTTAACACTGGGGAAGACTTTCCCTGAAGCAGGGCTGTAAGCTGCTACCTGTGCTTACTGTGGCCTGTGGTATTCATTGGCTCCCGAGTGCCTAAATACTATCTATCCATCAAACTGTAACACTGGGTATTCATTGGCTCCAATTGCCTGAATATTTTCCAGCCAGCTGTAACACTCAGTATTCATTGGCTCCCAAGTGCCTGAACACTTTTCCATTTGAGCTGTAGTACTCAGTGTGCCTGGGCTCCTGACTGGCCAGGATCTCTTTCCATCTGGGTTGCACTGGGCTGTACAAATACCTACAGTACGCCCTCCATCCGTCCCCCTCAAGTTTAACCTACAATCATTTGCAGACCCTTAGTGCAGTGACTGAACAGGTTGTTTTAGATGGGAAGACTTTAAACGCACATTTTGGTTTTTAGTTCTTTAATTATCTGATGATAGACCTTGCCAATAGGATAAAGTCCAAATCACTTAGGATTTCTTCATGATAGCCCCTCCCACCACTGACCAGTCAGAAGTACTTGGACTACAACATTGAGCAAAATATACTATTTTCTCCACAGGTCATATGTGTCATTTACCTTTGTGTTCAAAAGCAGGCATTTGAGACGATCATCTTATAGAAATGGTTTATTATGATCTTGGTTTTAGGTTTAGCTCATGATCGGTTAAATCCATTGCTTTTAGGCCTTTGGGGGAGGGAGTGACATATACCAATTCCAGGTTGTACAGGACACAGAAACTGCTCATCAAATGGCCAGGTAGGGAAATAAAGGACAGCAAGATTGGGGTCCCAACCTCCCCATCAAGGACATGCTACCAGTGACTCCAGTGTCCACCACACCAGGCACCAAGTTGGAAACCAAGTCTTGAAACACAATAGGCCTTGGAGAACATTCCAGATCCAAACACTTGTTCCATGCTTCCTACAGGTCTTGCTCTCAATGCACACGCTGTATATTCTGCTGTTGGCTGCCTCCCTTTCCTTTTCTACCACCAAAGATCAAAATCCTAGGCCAGAGTTCATCACTCCAAAGTCCCCTGGGCTGCTGCTCTATCTACCTCCTGGCCTCTGATAGTGCCTGGAGAATAATAATAGATGATGCTTTTACTACCAGGTTTCTGGGTTCCGTGTTGAAACAGGAAAGTGCACCCACAGCCGTCACCATTTATCAATCAAGAGTGATGGGAAGGCAGAGACAGAGCTGGCACAGTCTGCCTTGAGTGGGATGAGACAGGTCTGGGCTTGGTGGGGGCCTTGCACAATCTCTCAGGGAAAAAAGCAAATGTGAGTTTTAAAAAAATGCTTTTTCAAACTAACATGGACTTAAGGATGAGAAAGAGGGAATGGGTCCAAAGTAAGCCACCCAGGATGCCAGAGGAGTGAGGGCCAAAGCAGGTGGGGCAGAATGATAAGATGCCCTTCTTTTCTCAAGGCAGTGTGGAGGAGCTGGCTGGCGGCTGCCCCAAACTGCAGGCTTTCAGGATAGTAGAAACTCACAAATGCTTTCTCGGAGGAGCGACAATGGCATTTGATTTATGAGCCACTTACCATCTATATCAATGAAATATCTCCCCTTCATATTTAAGTCTTTATTATTTAGTGAGAATCTCTAAGAAGCTTATTATTATTATTATTATTATTATTATTATTTTTTATTATTATTATTATTATTATTGTTATCTTAATTTGGAGCTCAATCCACCCTTGTTATCTTCTTTCAGAAATTCCTGAAGGCAAAGGAAGGGTAGTCCAGCTTCCAGACATTTGTCTCAGCCTTGCAATCAACCTCTAGGAATTTTGGGTAAGCGGGAAAGACAAGCACACTACTGGCCCTGCAGGAACTGTCTCAGGGATTCTCAGACTTTCCTCACTGGGGAATTAGAACAACAGTGACTTAACAACAGGGTTTGGTCTCAATAAACCTATTAATGTCACTTGAAAATATGGTAAGTTGACAATTCACTGTGTGTGTGCAGCTAACCTATAAAAGCAACCTCTCCTAGCAACCAGCTCATTGGAGAGTTTCCTTTGCTCCCTTTGTGCCCAACTTCCTGGGAGAGCCATGCAAATTTTGAGATATGTCTCCTGAGTGCGTTTTGCTTTGTACTAAAGCAAAATTGGAAAGCCACAAGTCAAATCTTCACAATCTAGAACTCTGTGGAGTGATTAACTTGTATTAGTGAGAGTAGAACATTCAGCACCACAAAGATGATCACAGAGCATTGTGACTAAAGGGGACAACAGAATCTATTTAGGTCCTCTTGGCCCTGTCTCACAAGATGGAGATGGTCATGAAGGTATGTTAAGATCAAATAGCAAAAGGTTGGTGGAATCCTGCAGCTAGTTCCTCTGAAGGACAGAGACACAGTGTAAGGTCCTGTTAAATAGCCACCATTTTCCACTTTGGTTCTTCAGGGGAAGGACAGCAAATATAAAGATGGAAACAGAAATGAGAAAAGTGGCTGTGATGGGCACATAGAGAGAGGGGCGTGAGGAGGCCTCCTGAGCCTTATTTATATTAATTCCACTCTACACAAATCCTCACAGACAGGAAACAGCATAAAATATTTATGTATGAATGGATCCATTCAGTCGCCAATGCCTTCTTAAAACGTCCTAATGTATAGATGCAGTTACATATCTTAATTGCTAATTCAATAAACATTATTAACATCTACTGGACTAAACCCATAGGGATTAGAGTAAAAGTCAGCAGATAAATATTCATAATGAGAAGAGCAAACATTCACTGAGGGTTATGCTTGATATGCTGGACAAGTCTTAGCTTATTCACCCTGAATAGTAAGGATGGGTTCTTTCCCCACTTTAGAGGTAGGAAAAGAAACATGGAGCAGTGAAGGGACCAGGCCATGGTTGGTGGAGCTGGTGAGAGTCTTGACTCAGGTTAGTGGGGTTCCTAACCACCAGGTTCAGGAGGCTTATGTCAGACATTCACTTCTTGGACTTGGAGTGGATTGGCTGGAGCACTCCTGGACCAACATCACTCAGACAGGGTCAACACTTTCAATGAGACAAGAAAAAACTGAGATAAGGACTTGAAATAGAAGAAGCGAAAGGAAGGATTCACAAGGAAGGAGCTCACAGGAAAGTGTTTAAAAGTGAGGGAAATGCAGGGGGAGGGGGGTACCAAAAATTGAGCCTTAGAAACGGTGCTGGACGTTGTGAGCACATCCCACCAGTGCTGAGAAGGAACATAAAGATGCTGAGTTGGACTGCACAAGTCCCAAGGGTAGAGAGAGGCGTGTCTTCCGTCTAGAGAGACAATCATCTTGATTCAATAAGGAATAAGATCTGAAAAAAGAGGAGGATGCTGGTGGCCATCAGAGCTCCTCTTCATGGGAGCAAGCAGCCAGCTGGATGTGACTAGCCTTTGGCTAGGTAATGGTGACAGAGCTGTGAAAAACCAGGGATGATTCAGAAGACAGAGAATACCAAAATGTCTTCCCATCCCACACCCTGGAGTTTTAGTTACTTGGGAATTTGGAGATTAACAATGGACCACAGCCAGGAGGTTTGTAAGAAAGGGGAGGCATGGCTCCTAAAGGTGGTGACCCTCCAATGCACTATCTAGTGAGTCTGCCATTAGATAGCTGTGTGCATGGTTAGGTAACTCATAGTTTTTATGCTAAAACCAGGAACCAGGCCAGACCCCATCTACCAGCCAGATGCATCATTCCAGTGTCTCTGGTAATGGTTGTTCACCTTTTTCTATTTTGCAGCCTGGGTTGTCTCTTTTCTACTTCTTGCCCCCAAATCTCTGTAGCATCCTGCTTCCTTTCTTCTGTCCTTGGGGGTTGCCAAGCTCTGTGAGGCAGAATCTAGCCTTGTTATCTACCAAAGCCTTTAGTGCCCCCCCCCCATCACCCGCACCCCCCCCCCCCCACCAAGTCTGTTTCATTTACTAAGGTTTCAGATCCACTGCCCTGGGGATGAAGACCATATTGTCTTTCAGATTTCTATCTTTTTTTCTGTCTCCTCCATTAAACCTTTTCTTTGGAGAGCAAAGGGGTCCAGAATGAGGCCCAGTGACATCAGCGGACATGCCTCCACAGTTATTCCACTTACATGACTGATGTGTTTCATTCACCAAGGGTCAGTCTCTAAGGCTGGAAATGTCCCAGCTCCCAAAGTCCAGGGACACTTAACAGACGCTGTGAAGTGGATGAATTATTGTTAGAGGTTCCCTTTCCCCCTCTCTCTTTCCTTCCTCCTCCTTCTCTACCCCCCCTCCCTTGGCCCGGAGCACAAAACACGGGTTTTAAAAGGTAGTTAATGTTTAAAGGGAGAGTCAGGCTAGGCAGGACATCGGAGGCTTGCTCAACTGACAAACAAACCCACCTGCTTTGTTGCTTCCTAAACTAACAGGCTGCAGCCAAGATCATGGTCACTCACCCAGCAGTGGTTCACACCAGCAGGCAGGCCACCTACAGAGCAATTGCACAGTCTGCTGCCATAACAGGAGGCTATAAATAGACCTTTCCAAGAAGCTGCATGCTGAGGCTGGAGAGGCCGGATCTGTTACCCTTCAAACAAGCAAGGAAACACTTCTATAGACTCTATAGAACGTAAGCCTGGGGGTAGAGGAGCCTACTTTTCTCTCCCAGGTCAGCTTCATTTCTAGTTTATAACGGCATTTGAGAGTCTCTGTCACATTCCTGACTGCTGGCCACTGGCATAATAAAAATAGAGTCAATAACAGAAATCCCTCAGTAGGTCTTCATCGCCCCTCCTTCTTGTTCCCCCATACTTATCTAGATTCTTACTCCTTATGCATGGTCTTCAGTGCTCCATAGGATCTATGTCTTTATCTCCTTGTCTAGAAGATTCTCTTACCCCAACCCCCTTGTTGGTCATGGTTTTCATCTTTGGACTATTTGACTGCATTTCCTCTCTTTATGATTATGATCTGCCATTTTTAACACACACCCATTGCTTATAGATTAAGTACACATGCTTGCCTCTACCAGTTTGTAGGAAATACAAGGAAAGCTTACTTTAATGGAGAATGTATCAGATAAATGTGAACAGGAGTTGTATTTTCTGCCTGTCCACCACTAGATCATTTTAAAGACCCTGCACTGGCTGTCACTGAGCTTAGTGCCCAATCTTTCTGCTGGGCTCTCAAACCCTTATGAGATTTGGTCTTACTAGGGTTTTTATTGCTGTGAAGAGGCATCATGACGACAGCAACTCTTACAAAGGAAAAACATGTAACTGGGATGTCTTGTTTACAGTTTCAGAGATTCAGTCCATTATCATCATGGAGAGATGACGGTGTGCAGGTAGACTGTAGCTGAGAGTCCCACATCTTGTAGGCAACAGGAAGTTGGCTGAGACACTGGGCAATATCCTGAGGATAGGAAATCTCAAAGTCTACCCCCACAGTGACCCACACTTCCTCAAACCAGGTCGTACCCACTTGAACCAAGCTACACACCCTAACAGTGCCACTTCCTATGAGACTTTGTGAGCCAACTACATTCTAACTACCACACTTATTCATTCATCCATCCATCCATTCAACATTTCTAAGAGGATACTCTGTTCAGGCCATGGAGTAGGTTCAGGAGCTGACAACAAAGAGGTCTAGCCTCTATTGATCAGGATCGCAGAGAGGCACATCAAATAACTCCCAAAGAGTTCATATGTTTCATTACAGAAGCTTGTACAAAGGAGAGGCCTCACTGGGGACTGTTTCTACTGCACGTTGAAAGAATAGTTTACGATGTCACGCAATGAAGAAAGGGCCTTCTAGCCCAGGGAATGCAAAGGCACAGCTGTGAAGGAGGAGGAGGAAGAAGAGGAAGAGGAGAAATGAAGAGGGAGCAGTATGTTGGGACAGTACCAGCAGGTTACTAGGACAGTGGGATGTGCAATACAATGACATAGACAAGGACTGGGAAGAAAAGCTGAGGCTTGAGGACCTTATCTTCCGTGTCACCGAATTCAGCTTTCATTCCCAAGTTAGTGTGAGTCATGGATTTGTCGAACTCTGCTCTTTCCCTAAGGGGCTTTTAACCCGTATCTCCTTAGTTCCGGGGAAGGAGGCACTGCATTGATTTTTCTCTCCTTGCACTTTTATTAAGAAATTGATGTTTGTGCAGTATTCCCAAAGAACACACTTATCTTTGAGGCTCATTAACCCATCTTGTGTGTAACGGTTGCCAGGCATTGTAATCGCTGGGTTTTCCAGTTTGAGGTACTCCTTCTCCTGAGGGAAACAGTGCAGACGGTTTTCCTCTTTGGGAAACAACTTCTGGTTGTGTTGCCAGGGAGGGGTGCTAGACAACTTAAACCATCTAGACTTCCCTCTTGTAGGCATGATTGCGCCTTTGCAAGTTCTTCTTCCTCATGTTGGAGGTGCAGCCCATGTTGGAACACCAGTGCTTTCCTGTTCTGTGCTCTTCGTGATGCTAAAACATCGACCCTGAGCTCTGCACCTTATCCGTACATGCTAAGATGAAAAAAAAGGTAAATGACACCATGATCCAGAGAGAAATCGTGTTGAAATAGAAATGCCAGCACTTGCCATCTGGGCTGGGAATGACTGTCATGCAGGATGAAACAAAGAGATAAATGAGACTTTAGAAGCATGCGACCTTCAGGACAGATGACACTCTGGGCAAGAAGGAGACTGTAATAGAAAATGAACAGGATCCTGCATGCTAGGCTCAGCTCTCTTCTGGCTCCCACAATCCTCTCCGTCAAAAGAAGGCAGGAGCCAATTCAGAACCTTGCTCAGTGTAGCTGCATTACTGCATTGTATTTCAGTGCTGGTTAACAAGGCAAGAGGTTTCCAGTTGACGAGAGAGAGAGAGAGAGAGAGAGAGAGAGAGAGAGAGAGAGAGAGAGAGAGAGAGAGAGAGAGAGAGAGAGAGAGAGAGAGAGAGATCAGGCTGCTTAATTATTATAATCCAGACAAGAGTTACTGATCCACTCATTCTCTTTGGAAATACTTTGAAAGAGAACAAATAAGCATCCCTTGCTGTTTGCCGTACTTATCCAGAGGTTTATTCTGTAGATCTTTTAATATTTTAAAACAAGCAATGAGGATAGGAACAGAGAGAGACACACATAGTGAAGCAGGGACCTGACTTGCCATCGGAGGCAGAGGGAACCATTCCCTGCACAGCCATAAGCACTGAGTTCTATAAGACAGAGTTCTGTGGTGGAACAGAACTTTCGGAGTCCGTTTATATTACAATGGACATAATTGGGCTGCTAGAGAGGACACGGGCTCAGTTGTCTAACAATGGTTGTCTATAAACCTGCTAGAAACCTCAGTCTATGAAGGAAGCTGCATGCCTTCTCAAATTGTCCAGTAGACAATTGTGGGTGCATTTTCTTGATTGCTAATCGATGCAAAAAGGTTCCACTGGGTGGTACCATACATACATAGGTAAGCCTGCCTATTTAAAAAGGTAGCTGAATGTGAGCCAGAGAGCAGATTAGTAAGTAGAATTTTTCAAAATTTCTGCTTCAGTGCCTGCTTAAGCACCTGCCTTAATTTTCCTCAGTGATGGAGTACAATCTGGAGTATAAATTGAAACAAACCCTTCCCTCCTCAAGTTCACTTGGTTATGCTGTTTATTATAGCATCAGAAAGCTGATTAGAAGAGCCTGTTCAGAGTTCCATCTATATGAGGCCTTGTTTAGACATGCTCTGGTCTATGCCATGAAGGACTTAGTCTTGTTTCCTGGAACAAAAGGGCTACCATGGTCTGGACACAAAGAGTGCCCCTAAGGCTCAGGAGTGGAGGGCTTGGTTCCTAGTTGGGGGATCCAGTCATTGGGAAGTGATAGAGTCATGAAACTTCTGATCTCTTCAGAGGACTTATCCATCCATCGATGGATTCATAATTTGATGGTGTTTGATGGGAAGTAGGGTCTAGTTGGAGGAAGTGTTATCACTGAGGGAAGTTCCCTAAGAAGGTATGCCTTGTTCCTGATGCCTTCCTGGTACTCTCTGTTTCCTGGCCACCATCCGGTGAGTGACTCGACTCTGTCTACTCTCTAGGATGCAGCGCTTCACCACACAGCCAACTGGCCTCATAAAAGCCAGTTACCCCCGTCCAGTGAATGTGCACAGGCATGCGCACTAGCTGCTTCCTACCGAGCCAGCTTGGAGTCTGCTGCTGCACCTGGTGACTGGTGATGCAGGATCATGGAGATGCTGGGGGCCAGTGAGAGAGAGAAAATATGGCTAAAAGAGTCTGCAGCTGCTAATGGGAAATCGGGAGGGGTGTATAAGTTTGCCTCACATCCGCAATGAAGGAGTCTGCTGTTTGCTTCTTTCCTGACTCCCAATGTCTGCCATTGTCTGTGTCTGACCCCCTGTCTTCTCAACCCTCCCCCCGGAGGTGCCCAGAATGCACTGTAACCCCTGAAGATGGAAACTCAAACAAAAGTCTTCCTCCTTCTCAAGCTGCTCTTCTCTGGTATCTGCCACAGAGATGAAAACCCGCTACTATGGCACATGAGCTGGGGTTCAAATAATTTGGTATAGGCCAAAACCCAGAAGATTTTCAGAATACTTACATTTATGGCTCTATATGCTTCATATATTATTTATTTAGATTTATTGTTTTGGGTTTTTTAATTCCTTCACCCTAATTTTAGCTTCTACTTGAATTTAGCAAGACCTGAGGAGACTGGTCTGTGTGTCAAGTTCAGCCTGTGTGGGTTTGTGTGCCGTTCATGAGCTTGGTAATGACTGTCAGGGTTTTCAAGAGTATACGATAAAACACACATACAGAGATACACACACACAGACAGACACACACAGATACACACACACAGAGACACATATACATATGCACACAGAAAGACAGACAAAGACAGACATACACAGACAGGTAGAAAGACACAGGCAGACGGACAGACGGACAGACAGACAGACACAGACACAGACACACACACACACACACACACACACACACACACACACACACACACACACCCCACATTTAATAGAGTCCTGATGTGGGTCCCAAAGTCTACATTATTCATTATTTGTCCCTTTATATAAATGTTTGCCAACTGCTGCCCTGGGAATGTCCTGGCTGCCATATAAAGAGATTGGAAGCTGTTTGCTCATTTGTCTCTTAGGGCCACCCTGGGAGCTGGGACAGTGGATATCATGCCCATATTCAAAGTGAGGCAACTGAAGACCAGAACAGTTACATAACTCCTCAAGGTCACAGCCCTGCTGGTGAAGGTGGGAATAGTCAGGGACTCCTATTTGGGTCTCTTATCAGTAGATGGCAGAGGGAGTGACTGAAAAAGTGACTGACCCAGCTCTTTTTTAAGAGGCAGAACAGGCTGAACCACAGCCAAACTTATTGGAGGGCATTGGGTCTCTCCACCCTTTCTTAGCAGGCAGCTCATTGGGGAGGGAATATCATAAAGAATATTTGGAAATGCTAGAAATGTTTAACTAGCCTTATTATAGACTTGGGCAAACTGGGCAACAAAAGTTCACATTGCCCAGTAGACACTGTGTCTCAACTCTCTGGAGTGACCTACAGGGTGGCCTGGAAAGCTGTGAAGCTGGCTTCAGACAAATGGCCTTCATGGCCCTCCATCTCTCTGTGCTCTTACCCTGTTCCCTCTCCTTCACACAGAAGTTCAATGCAAACAGCAGCTGAGTGAATGAATGCCCACATTATCCACCAGAGCCTGTCAGCAGCTTCCCCAACGCAGCCCCTGAGCAGCCAGTGTGAAGCACTTTGTCCTCAACATAAACAACCAGCCAGGCTGAGTAGTGGATTGTTTTCCTTACCAACCCAGGCAGGTCTGACAGATGCTGGGGACTGCCCCCACTGCTGGCCCAGGGCTGAACAGGGGTTTTGTATCAGTTAATGTGAACCAGCTCCTGCCTAATGTCCTTGAATGCTACTGAGCAGTGTCCTGAAATCAAGATGTATACAGGATGGGTTCTGAATCACCTTTAAGAAGGACAAACAGAAGATTCCAAGACAGTGCCTGCCTGTCACTGACGATTTAAGACGCTCTAATACAAAATCAGGATTCAGAACAAGGTGACTGAACTATTCAAGGTCCCCAAAATTCTAAGCCCTTTAATCTCTTCCTTCCTTGTCCACGGCAACAGGACAGATTCCTACTTTTAGAAACAGCTTCTTCTAGCAAATAGAATCAACTGAGTCCTCCTTGTGTACAGACTTGGCTCAGGGTAGAAACAAAAGAGAGGGGGGAAAGGAGGCAGCTAGGTGAGAGCCAGGCTCCAGGTTGAGGGCCTGTCTGCTGAGTCAGGGAAAGCCCGGAGTTCTCAAGCAAGGGAGCACCTGCCAGCTGGTGCAAAGTGAGGCTCACAGTGCAGAGGACATGGTTCAGAAGGGCCTGGCTGCTGGAAGCCTTAGCCCTCCAGGCCTTCCTTAGATTATTTCTTTTCACAGTCATTTAAAGGCATGCATGTTCCCTCCCTCCCTCCCTCCCTCCCTCCCTCCCTCCCTCCCTCCCTCCCTCCCTCCCTCCCTCCCTCCCTCCCTCCTTCTACCTTATGCCCCTTTCTTTCCTTTTTAAAAAAATTCTTCAGAAAATTTCTCTTGCATGTCTATCTGACCTCAAGCTCATTACATAGCCAAGGATGACTTTGAACTTCTGGTGCTGTGTCCCCACCTCCTGAGTGCTGGGGTTACAGCTAGGTACCACCATGCCCAGTTTATGTGGTGTGGTGATGAAACCCAGGGCTCCTGCATGATAGGCAAATACACTTCTCATGTGCTCCATGGCCAGCCTTTTCTCTAGGCCTCCCTGTCTCCCCTTCTGTGGCTCTCCCTCTCTCTCCTGGGCTAAAGAACTCCTTTGCTTGTTCCTGTTCACAATCTACAGGGCACGTCTGAAGATCTTTAGCTCTTTTGTAGGATGTGTCCCTGTCTTCTGCTTTTCACAGTCCCCCTTCTCTTTGAAGTCTTGGAGGACTCTGAATCACCATCTGATTTAATGGCAGCACCAAGCAGTGCCCTAGCCCACTGGCTAGCCTGCCGTGAATAGTAACACTTCAGTACTACCCCATGATTCTTTTAGGCAGGAGCAAAGGAAAACATTGAAAATGTTGACAGCCAGGGATACAACCACTCTAAGGTGAAGAGATCTTTTTTCAGGCAAGTTTTTTTTTTCTTCTTTTAATAATTAAAGTTATTTAGGACACTAGGTTGCATCAGGCACTGAAATTTCCAAACTTCTTAGTAATCCGCCCATCCAAGGTCTTTGCCAATGCAAACACTCTCATTGATGGGGCAGAAGAAAGGTATCTCTTGCCTTTAGAGTTACCCACCTATAAAGATCAGTCAGGCCTGATATGGATAATTCTCATGGAGGAGCTCACTGCTTTCACTCTGAAATCACATTTTTCCATCTTGATCATGTTCTTTGTAGGTGTTTATTATTCTTGCCGGGAGAGACAGCCTGCTGTGCCTGCTCATTTGGCGAATCACTGCTGACTTAAACCCAGCAAATAGCAACAAAAAGCTGCTTTAATGAGATTTTAAAGTTCAGCTGTGAAAATTGAAAGTTGCCCAACATCAAACCACCCAGCCACCAGAGAATATTACTCCAAAATGTTCTTGTCACTCACTGCAATTCTATTTTGGACCAGGCACTTTACAGTGCTGGGTACAAGAGGCAGGAGTGTGAGATGCAAGCAGGTTCCCTGGGACAGCTTTGGAAGAGTTGAACACAGAATGTCTGTGAACAGCATAGCACCTGGGAAGAAGCAGATGTTGACATCACTCAGCCCCTCTCCCCTTCTCTAAGACCTTGGTATTCCTCAGTGTGTACTTGGATTATGGCTGCACTCATGTCTCCAAATAATCAAACACACTCATTCTCACCATGAAAGAAAGCCATGATGAAGTGTGTTCCCTAGTCAAGAGTTTGGCGAGGCCAATTCTATAAACCCAAGTTCTTTTGCATATATCAGTATCAAACAAAGTATATCTAATCTCTTGTAGTTTCAATCAGTGATTTTAGTTTCCATCTGTCTTATAAGTAGGAAGCTGAGTAACTTCTTCTTGATGGCTTCCATTTCTTGTTCAAATAATATTCCAGTATCTAGGGGTAACCACTTTAAAGATATCAAAGCCAAAATACAGGAGAAATTGAGATTCCCCATAGTCATCCAAGGTCTCTGCCTGTCTGGGTCACAGGCCACTGCAGACAAAGGTTCGTGTGATACAGCCCTAGAATACCTGTCCACTCAGTGGTAATGCCCAGGGCAGAGTGCACTCCGGAGGTTGTATTGCAACCTCTGCTATTAGTCCAATGACATCCAAAAGAAAGTGTTTCCTCAACTCCAGAGATTCTCAAGCTAAGAGTTAAAAATTACCACCATACCTCGCATATGGATGACAGAAATGAGTGAAATGGAGTAGATTTAAGAAATACTGACAAAGCCAGGTCATGGCACAACTTGAATCTCAGCACTTAGGAGGAAGAGGCAGGTAAATCTCTATGAGTTCAAGGCCAGCCTGGTTTACAGGGCCAGTTCTAGGACAGCCAAGACTACATATTAAAAAAAAAAAAAAAAAAAAAGTCCTATCTCAAAAGGAAAAAAAAAAAAACTAACAAAAACAAAAACAAAAAATAACCAAAAAGGAAAAAAATGACATATAGGCTTTGCCTTTTATTGACTGCTCACGTGAGAAAACTAGATGTAAATACATGCATTATTGATTTTCTCTGACACAAGAAATACAGAATGAATAAAATATTTTATAACTCGGTTCTTTTCTAGTAGAAGCCTGGAAAACTAAGGCCCTTCCCTGCATATTTGACGTCAGTCTCTCCTCTCAGGGTGTGTGCTCTGAGCCCAGACAGAAGCGCTTCTCCTTGACCTCTGTTACTTCAGTATTGTCATAGCACGTTTCCCGTCTCATTTTACCTGCCTCCACTAATGTCGGTTGATATTTCTTCCTTTATCCCATCAGGATTAAGTGATAAAGGCAAACTCAAAAGCACAATTTCCTTCTCATTGTGTTTGAAATATGCTTGTTGCTGTACAGTTTTCAAACTGTCAATTTTAAGAATGCCATTCAAGCTATTTCTTTATCATTTCTGAAAGCTCATTCCGGCATAATGAGGTGACCCTGACTGCTCCCTGCAAAATGAGTTCCTTAGAGGTAATATATTTAGAAATGAGTAATTGAATCTTACATTTCTTACCAGTATCACCCCCAAAAATATATATTCCAAAGTTTATTGTAGATGGTTTGGGAGAATAGATATGAAGGTTTTTGTGTTAGAGCATATGAATAAGTCAGTCTCAGCAATTCATAATACCCTCTTCAATTCTAAACTTCCATAAAGGCCCTTCAAACATTGCTGAAGAGGGCTCTGTGCTTCAGTGGGCTATGCTAACCACAAAACCATTGGCAGTGCATGCACAGTAACCCATGCAGGGCTCTGTGGGAGCTCCTATATCCCTGACATTTTCCAGCCCTAACCTTTGAGCACAAAACAACTGTGGGTGAATAACAGAATGGTGTAGTGTGCTTAAGGTTTATGATCTTACAAAGATTGCCTTACTAAATTTCTTAATAAGTCTGACATGAATGCTTGGTAGGTCATAGATCATGGCCTCTAACTGTGCTAAGGTTGATCAATCTGTGACCAAGCTAGCAAGACCCTTCTGGCACCATAGAGTAAGCTAACTTGATACTGTGTTTACCTTAATGGTCTCCTAACTCAAGTCTCAATCAATTCCATGCATAAATAAATATCTAGCTCTTCAGCTGTGGCATAGAGCACTGGAAATTTAATATCCTTTTGTCCACAGCTTGTGCTGTAGATATTTAGTGATGTGGTCATCAAACCAAGTAACAAGATTTCTGGTTATTTCCACTCAGGATTGTGAGCTTCAAGTAAGACCAAGTCTCCATGAAGGACGCCAATTAGAATTCAGAATAGATCCCCTGAGCCATTTGCTCTTTGCGGGGTCACTCAAGTGACTAGATTATTGGAGGAACCACAGAATGACTTTACAACCTTTCCTGGGCACATTCCTGCTTCAACTGCTAAGATAAACAGCCATTAGCTTTACAGATATGACCTATGAAGCCTGCAGTTGTATGTAAATCTCAACTAATCAAGAATGAGCATGATTACATCCCTTATTTACATAAAACTCACCAATCAGCATTGAGAAAACTTGCATGTGTCATTTGCATAGGTGGACCCAATTGGGAACCTTGTTGGGGATTGCCTTCATATAAAACAGTTTATCTCTTTGGTTCTACAGAAAGCATCTTCCTGTCTTACAAAGGCTGCATGGACATGTAGCTGCAGTTTGAAAACTGTTTTGTTTTATTGTTTTCTTATTAAATAGTCTTTATATATATATATATATATGTTTATGCAGATATTTGTGTGTGTGTGTGTGTCTGTCTGTCTGTCTGTCTACATGTATACCTGATCGTCTTATGCTCACTATGGACACGCAGTGCCCATAGAAGCCAGAAGAAGATACTGGAGTCCCTGGAACTGAACTTGCAGATCATTGTTTACTGCCAGATGTGGGTGTTGGGAATGGGACCCAGGTCCCCTTTAAGAGCAGCAAGAACTCTTCCTGGGGAGATTTTTTATGAGAGGATATGACATCATTTTCCCTTTGCCTTTGAGCCTCCTCCCTTTTTTAAGACACAGTCTCCGTCTATAGCGCAGGCAGGGCCCAGGCTTGTCATTCTCTAGCCTCTACCTTCCTAGGATTGGAGGGAAGTACTGCACACTTGATCTCAGTGGATACTTTTCTGTAATTTCACCATCTCTCAGTGGTTTTGATGCCTGGGAATCCCCCTCTCCCCTTTGAGTATAGTGGCACCAAACTGGAGAATGTTTACATTCTAAGATTTTTTTTAAAAAAAACCTTTAAAAATACCTGCCTTCTTTTTAGTTTGGTGTTTTTCATTGTATATTTTTTCCTGGATAGTTTTACTGTATAACATATTCTTTGGACTCCAAAACTGAGCCTTCTTGGAATAGTTTTCCTTTTAGAAGAATGATGGATGAAAGTGTAGTAGGATGGAATGTAACATTAACTAAACAATTGTTTTGCACCTCAAGCTCTGGGCCTCTTGCACATTATGGCCAAGCACTGGTTAATATCTAAGGCTCTACCAATTTTTATATTTCAAAAATGTTAATACCTTAAATCCCAAAGTACTCTTGCAGCCAGATCCTAGAGGCCAGCTGCCCGGAAGAGAAACTTTCTGGAAAGAGCATTGATGGGCAACCTAGTAAAGCAGCAGTATTGTCAACCCCAAGACTGCTACCTTTACATGTGATTATGCCAGTTAGTTTTGTCACCTCAACATAAGCTAGTCACCCAGGGAAGAGGGAACCTCAATTGTGGATGTGTCTCCATCTGATTGGCCTGTGGGCACAACTGTGGCATCTTTTTCTTGACTGATGTTGAAGGGGCTGATCCACTGTGGGCAATGTCACTCTTGGGCAGGTGGGTTTGGATTGAATAAGAAAGCCAAGGAGAGTGAGGAAATAGGCAGTGCTCCCCCAGGGTTCCTGCCTCTGAGCCTGCTCGAGTTCCAGCTCTAAGTTCCTTCAGTGAACTTGAACGGACAGAGGAGCCAAACAAACCCATCCCTCCCCGTGTTGGTTTTGGTCATGGTATTTATCGCAGGAACAGAAAGCAAATTAGGGTAGTGGTCCTCTGCCAAGCCCATCACTGCTTCTCCTTTTACAGAGATGCCGAAAAAGGGAGAACCAGAAAAAGAAAGGGGGAGAGATCTAACCTGTTCGTTTCTATGGTCTTTATGGACATGGCCTCAGTTAATCCCTTCCAAGCAGAGAATCATCCTCACTCTACACATAAGATGAAAGGGTCAGAGACGTCAAATAGTCTGGCCAAGGGGATGCAGGAGTATGTTTAGGATGAGAGAAGTTTAGTTTGGCACCAAGTCCACCTTGTTCTTACTCCTGGCTGCCTGATTCTTTGTTCCAGTGTAGAAGCTTCCTGGACAGTGAGGTTTCTTGGAAGTCTTATCTGTTGGGTTTATCTGTGTTGATTGAGCATGCCTGATCCTTTAGTGCTCTTAAGACCTGGAGGCATCAATCAACCTGGGAGGCAGAACACTCTAATGTTCTGCAGTGCAATAGTATGTCTGAAGTATACAGTGAGTTATTGAATATTCTATGAATAACTAGAGGAGAGCTGAAAGGCTCTAAGCCTGAAGAAATGGTACAAAGCATTGCAGAGATGCTCAGTGTCTGAAGAACTTGCCATGGGAGCAGGAGGATCCGAGTTCGGATCCCCAGCACTCATGCAAAAGCCAGGCATAGCAGCATGTGCTTATGACTCCGGCACTGTGACATGAGGAGTCAGAGACAGGGGGACCTCCGGATTTCACTGGCCAGTCAATCTAGACAAAGCTGGTGAGCTCCAGGTTCAGTAAGACACATGTAAACCTCCCCCACACAGAGGGGGGGGGAGAGGATGAGAAGAAACAAAGATTGCCCTGATTTGATCAGTGCACAATGTGTTGGTCAATACTGATCAGTTTGACTCTGCAGCAATGACCATGCACAGAATTAGGTGTCAAGTGAGGGGAATAAAAGATATGGTGGTTATCACAAGTGTGTGCTTGTGTGCTTGGGACAAGTGTGTGCTTGTGTGCTTGGTGTTAAATATAATCTCCACCACATTCCTTTAGTGTTTAGATATCATGCATCCCGCTTGTGGGGTGTGTTGAATTGACAGGCTCATTTTGGTTAAAGAAGGGAGGGACTGTCCTAGAAACTCTCAAATATTTATAGGGATCTAGACATTTGAGTTCTCACAAAGCAATGCCTATAATCTTTAAAATTAATTAATTAACCAGGATATCTGATTTTTTTTATTGTTATTATTAGTATTTGTGTAGGAATTGACAACAAAGGCCCCAAACTCAGGATGAAAGGGGCATATGTAGGCCACATCCACTGGTCATTTCTTCCTCAGGCAATTTGACGTCTCTCCCTGCAATCTGCCCCCTGCACCTCCACAGCAGAATCTGGACTCTGCTGGCACACTTGGCTAATCCAGAAACTGGTTCTCTCAGGCTGTCCTATAGATGCTGGGATCATTCTCTCACAGTCTCCTCCTGCTCTTTTGTTATGGTTGAGCCCACGTTTGCATCTTGCTGAGGCCTCTAGAGAGAAGGGTAAACCACAGTCATGGGTGTTAGATTTTCTTTCCAGTTATTAAAGAGTTTAAGTTTAGTATCAAATCCTCAAGAAAATATCCAAAGGAAAGGAAAACCCCATAGAACGTGGCCTCTCAGAGGTCATCATAACTGAGATGCTGATGAAAACCCCTTCTGGATCTACTATAATCTCTCTACAGTGTGCAGTTACCAGGAGCACCATTGCTTTTGGGTCCTTGGCCATTGAGCAGAGATGGGATAAATGTCATCATTCAGTTGAGCTGCAGCCCCAGCCTGGTTACTCCAAAAAGAAGGCATTCAGAGCAGGGAATCCTGCAGTAGAAGGATACCCACCAAGCAGCCCCTGAGTCCCTGTCCAGGGCAGTACCCTCTAGAGCAAATTCTCGGGGTCAGAATATGGACATATGGGATATTGGATTTATTGGCTTATGAAATTTGCTTTCCACAGCTGAACTAGCCTTCTGACAATCCCTGTGATTTGAAAAGAATTTTAATTTTCTAGTCTTTTTACTGTGATGAGGCCTCCTGGCTGAGATGGTCCAGTTCCCAGGGTAAAGGACAAAGAGCTATGGTCAGAGTTCGTTAGGATGAAAAGAACCAGGGAGAAGGGACCCCGGGAACAGCTTTTCTCTCATCTTCCCATCTTCAGGGTGGGTGCTTTCTTTTTCTGTTTGGCTGAAATTGCCTTTGATCGCCTGTTTAGCCATGATTAATTAGAAAAGACACACACTTGGCTCTTTCCCAGCTGATTTCTGAAGCAACTGGGGTGACCAGGGACCTGCTTTCTCCTATGTGTGGTGACCTAGAGTGAGAGACAGAACTCCCCAAGGACTTGTGGCTGACACACCCACACCCTGTCCATGTGAGTGGCCTGTGGACAGATTCAAATGATTCCATGCTCCTCTGGGCCATCAGCCACCTCATTGACTCTGGGTTTCAATTGTGGTTTGGTTCAAACTCTTGGCAGAAGAGAGGCTGGGGGTGGGCGTAGGGGGCTGGGAAGACCATGAGCTGTCAGCCACAAGCAGACATACTAGGGAAGAACTTCGGGTAGTTTCTCCTCCATGTGTAAGAAGACATCTTGTACAAAGCCTACTGCTAAGATACCAATCTTTGGGCTGTGAGTAGGAAGACAGAATGGTTCTGACTGAGGAAGACAGTAGTAGTGCGGAGTGAAGCTCAGAGGCCAGGCCTCGGGTTTTGTTTGTTTTATTCAAGCCTTCTTGCTGATGCAAGGCCACAAACAGAATGCGTTCACTTTTCTTGGATCTGTGGCTAGTTGACAAAATCTTAGGCACTGTGCTGAAACCCACTTTTTTGTTATCGGAGTTACGGAACTTGTAGATATCCACTATTTTGCATTTGTTTGGGACTCAAATTTCTAAATAAGAAATGGACCTACTTTAAGTGTGTCCTCTTGGCTGAGTGTCTAGCGTCAGCCTTCCAGTGCTGCCAGCTCTTCATGACTGAATAGAGATAAAACATGGAGATAGAAACCCCCAGAACAAAAGCTGTTCCACCAGCTTCCCATACCCAGGGAACAGATAGAAACAAAATGAGGTTGTTTATGCAGCCAGGTACTCTTCTAGACTGAACACCTTCTTTTAAAATTCCGTGATGACATCTTAGGCTCTGTCTTAGACTCCTTAGCTGTCATAACGTACCTGAGGCTGCTGACCGAAAAGGATGTAAGGCTTGATTTGATCCGTGGTGTTAGAAGTTTCCGTTCATGATTACTTGGTCCCGCTGCTTTGGGTCATGATGGTCATTGTGGCAGAAGCCCCATCACCTCATATCAGTCAGAAAGATGGAAAGCAGCTTGGATCTCAGCATCCCCTTCAAGGCACCCTCCCCCCAAAATGTGACTTCCATTTGCTAAGCTACTTCCTAAAGGTCCCACCACAAGAGTGCCGTGTGCTAGGGACCAAGACTTTAGCATGGAGGCCTTCACAGGATAATCCCGACTATGATAGCAGACTCTGCAGCATAACTATTGCTAGGGCTGGTGTGTCGGTTCAGTGGTTAAGAACAATGGCTGTTCTTCCAGAGGTCCTGAGTTTGATTCTCAGGAATCACATGGATGGCTTACAATCATTTATGATGGGATCTGACACCCCCTTCTGGCATGCAGAAATACATGCAGAATATTCATACATAAAAAAAATAGAATTTTTTTAAAAAGACAGCTATCACCTTATGTAATTCCCTTCCTTTCCTTCTCCCTTTTCTGTAGTGTTGAACATTAAGCCCATGACATTCAACAACTGAGTTCCGCCAGCCCTCATTTAAACATTTTTATTCCAGGTGTGTAGGTGCCTGTATGTTTGCCTGCACACCACTTGTGTGCCTTTCTGGTGCCATGGAGACCAGCAAAAAGACATTGGATCCTCTGGAATGGAGTTACAGATATTTTGAGCCACTCTGTGGGTGCTGGGAACCAAAACAGGTCCCCTGGAAGAACAGCCAACTAACTACTCTCTTAACCACTCAGCCATCTCTCCAGCCCTAGGCCCCTAGCCCCCTTTTGTTGTTTGAGACAGGGTTTCTCTGTGTAACAGCCTTAGCTGTCCTGGAGGCTTTGTAGACCAGGCTGTCCTACAATTCACAAAGATCTGCCTGCCTCTGTCTCCCGAGTGTTGGAATCAAAGTGCTGCAATGCCTGGCTCCAGCCCTTACTTTTAAAAGCAGGGTTCCATTATGTTCTAGGCTGTCTTCAGAGTCTCGGTTTCCCAGATTCTGGGATTACAGGCATGTGTCACAATTTCCAGCATACACAACATATCCCTTATTACACCATCTTGTAATTACTCGTTTGTATCTCTCTTCTCTATTAGAACTTGAACTGTTTGAAGGAAAAGAAAGGTCTTTGTGCATCTTTGTGCTCTGTAACAGTATAGCACCTGTCTTGTTTGCTTTCTATTGCTGTGATAAAACACGGTGACCCAAAGCAACCAGAGGAGGAAAGGGTTCATTTCATGTGAAAGTTCCAGCATGAAGGGAAGTCAGGGCAGGAATTCAAATCGGGAACCTGAAGGCAGGAAGTGAAGCAGACACCGAAGAAGAAAGCTGCTCACCAGCTTGGCTTACTCAGCTCGCTGTAGGATACACCCAGGACCAGACACATCCAGGGATGATACACTCCCTGTGGGCTGGGCCTACCCACATCAATCATTAGTCAGAAGATGCGCTACAGTCTTGCCTACAGGCAATCTGATGGAGGTTCTTTTCTCCAAATAACTCTAGCTTGTGCCAGGCTGATAAACACAACACAAAACAACAACAACCCCAAACATAAAAACAAACACCAGGACAGTGTCTTCTTTTCACTATTTAACCCATTTTTTTCCCTCCTGATTTAACATTTTGGTTTTCACTACTAGACTGACTTTCAAAGAATTTTGTTTTCTTTATTCAAAGCATGGTCTTTGTAGCCCAGGCTGGCCTCAAATGTCATTTGGTACTGGCGTGACAGGCATGGATTTATTCTACTCTACAGGTTTGGCAACCTACGGCAATTCAGAGAAAGGGATAAAATTATTCTACATCTCACAAGTCTACTCGTTTTACAGAAAGAAACGGTATTTTGATATATTTTCCCACCTTCTTTGCAGTTTTCACAGTGTTGGTATCACACTGTTTAAATTATTTCAAACTTTGTCCCTATTCAAAGTTATATGAACAATTCCTCATTCCACTGAAGTCATTTATAAACACTAATTAGTCGCTCTATAATATTTTATTTTGTGAACACTCCCCTAAGGTTTTAACAAATTACTTCTGGTTTTTAAAATAATTATGAGGAATGTTGTCTCTGTGTCTGTATTTAGGATTATATCCCTAGGGGTACTAGAGAGATGGCTCAGTGGTTAGGGGCACTGACTGCCCTTCCAGAAGATCTGGGTTTAATTCCTAGCACCCACATGGCACCTCACAACTGTTTATAACTCCAGTCCTTGGGGATCTGATACCCTCACACAGACATGAATGTAGACAAAACACCAATGCATACAACATAAAATTAAATAAACTATAAAAATTATATCCCTGAAGTACATTCCTAGAAGTAAGTTATTAAATCAAAGAATGTAAATAATTTTAAGACTTTTGATACCACATTATACTAGCCTACTTAGGGGCTTAAGATCACCAGACTTTCTCGTAAGGAACATCGTGGATAACTTAATATTAAGAGATCTCAGAGTTCCATAACACTTCTCTCAAAGCAAATACATGTCAAAACCGCTGCGGTGATTTGAAAGAAAACAGCCCCAAAGGGAGCAGCATTATTAGGAGGTGTGGCTTTGTTAGAGGAAGTGTGTGTCACTGTGGGGTGGGCTTTGAGGCTTCCTGTGCTCAACTGAGTGTGTCAGTTGACTTCCTGTTGCCTGTAAGATACAGCACTCGTGGCTGTAGTACCACGTCTGCCTGCACGCTCCCTTTGATGATAGCCAACTGAACCTCTGAAACTGTAAGCCAGCCACCTCAACTAAGTGTTTGCCTTATACGAGCTGCTGTGGTCATGGTGTCTCTTCACAGCACTAAATCCCTAAGACAACTTTGTCCCATGAAAAAACAGAACCTGTCCATCAGCATCCTCAATGTCTGCTCCTGTCCAGGCTTCTGAGAAGTACCTGTGATGCATGGATACTGAGATTTACAACTGAAGCAGAGGAAACCAGAAAACAGATGGACGTGAAAAAAAAAATCCTAAACTAGTGCCCCTTTCCAATTATTATTAAATTATAAATGCTACTATTCAATTTGTGATATTTAACAAATATTAATGATTTGTTTAATAATAAATGTTTATTTAAAGAATAAATCAATCACTCACCACTCAATCAACAAATTTTGATGATAAATATTAATGAATATAAAAATGAATAATAAAGGTAATTCATTGTTATTAAATGTATTATTAAATTACAAATACTATTAAAATGCATAGAACTAGCTACTACAGGGGTGAGTTAAGAGACTTTGTGTGAAACCATACAGTCACTGCACATCTCTTTCTCAATGCAGGGATTTTCCCACAAGACTTCTAGATCCCTGGGGAAGTCAGCTTCCTTTTGTCTTTCAAGGCCCAGCCAAGGAATCTGTCCTTCTTGGGGGAAGGAGTCTCCTCTTTTCAGAAGTATTTATTGCTTCCAGGCCTGGCTGAGTTATCAGGTGCCCTGGTATCATCCTATTGAAAGCATGGTCTCCCACCGGGAGGTGATTAGGGCAGGGAAGTCAGCTGTTGGGAATTGTCATCATTCTTAACTATAATTCGTAATGTATTCACCCTCTTCCATAGAGAAACTTCTAAAATGGTTGTTATATTTTTTCCATTTGGTGACCTTTAGCCAAAGTTTATTTGAGAGTTTATTTGGTGGCACCAGAATGGAGGGAGGGACATCTGGCTTGGAAATTAACCTTTCAGCCACCAATTAGAAGTGGGTACTCAGGCACCAAGTAAAAGAAATGGGCTGGCAAGGATAGGCTAGTGAATGAGGGGAATGTTTGTAAATTTTCTGGAGTATCTGTGAGGAACTCAGGCAACACCTCTTTTCCTACTTTGATAGTTTGGTGCTTCTGTCATGGGCACTGGTAGGTGTGCTCTTAGGAAGAAAATTGACCTCAGACCTCACTACAATCCAATTTTCATCCTAAGAGCAATGGCCTCATCACGAGAGTGAGCTTACTGTGCCCATGAACTCGGCCTTTGCTTCTTACACCACACACTGATGCTTTTGCCATGTTATGACCCAGTAAAAGGCTCCTTTTCCAGGGGTGCTCCCTTCATCTTGGATTTCCCAGCCTCCTGAGCCCTCGGCCACATAAATTTCTGATCATTATGAGAGCATCCTGTGAGAGTAGTTGGCAGTGATGCTAGGGCAGCCATGTTTAACATGTCATGTTGTAATGTGGCTGATGTGACATAGCTCCAGCCCATCCAGTCACAGAAGCCTTCTGGTAACTTCTGAATAATCTATAGTGGGTTAGGTCTTCCCAAAGCTGGGCTCAGGTTTGTTTCTACACAAACTCTGCAGTCTAGAATCTGAACTTAGCACCAAGTTCCTTTAAGTGGGAGGGGCAGCATTATGTTCAAACCTGATTCATTTAGCAACAAGAGTAATAAGAAATGGATATCTAATATACATTTTCATGGCACAATCATTATTACATCTCCATATCTCCCTCCCCCATTGTTATGCTTGGAGTCTGGTTTTTTTATTTTTTAATTTTTTATCTCTGGAACCCAAATGGCTGTGTTGAAGAGCATCCACCTGTGGGGTTGCTGCAATGACTCACTGGACAGCTCTGACAAGTGAGTCTTTTACTGACTGATGGTGAACAATGTGCCAGATGCTGTGGAGCCTACAGAACACGTGCCTAAGTACAACACACAACCTTTTCAACCCACGAGAGGTGAGTTTGTAGCATCTGGTAGAATACTCAGGATCACATAGGTCTCTGGGTTCTTTGGCGCTTATATTTACCATCCCCCCATGTCCACATTGAGCTTGAAGGCACTCCCATATTTTTCCTGCATGTCTGAGCTCTGGCATGCTTAGACAGGTCCTCTCCTGTTCCCCAAATCTTCGGGCCACACGTAGACTTTGTAACACACAGCCTTCTCAGTCTCTCTCCAGTGGGTCTGTGTTTACACGTCTTATCTCCTGTCAAGGACTAAGTGCCTGGACAAGAGGGTGTTCAGAGTCCTTTGAACTCTTTGTAGCACTGAGTAGATTGCTAGGTACACAACTAACTATAAATCATTCATTTGTTGCTGTAGACATGATTCACTTTCCCGCATGATGAAACCAGGATCCTGGTTCTGCTACTCAATGTGTGGTCTGGCCCACCAGCAGCATGCCACCTTCTAAAGAGTTTTGTGAAAATGCAGACTTGCAGGCTGAGCCCTGGGCCCACTGAATCAGTCTGCACTTCCATACTCCTGCAGCCTCATGCATGACTCACAGCTTTAGAGTTGGGAGGGTGTTGTGGTCAATGACATTGCTAAGCCAGTTCATCCTTCTCCCTCAGCCCACTGTCCTTATACCCACCTCCTCCTTCATTCCCCACCACTCCTAATACATTGCTTTAACTATTTTCTGCCCTGTGTTCTCCATCCTTGCCTACAAGGTGCCAACAGTTCACCTCCTCTACCCTTTCTTGCCAGTCTCTGAGTCCCTGGCACTGTGCATGTCATAGACATACAGTGGAGCCACCTGTCCAGAGGAATTTCATACATGTCTTGCTCATCACATAGCCATGGGATTGATATTTGGGATATTCAGGAGTAAATTTGAACTTAGTTGTCTGTCAGATCTGCTATAATACAGTTTGTCCTCTGAAAAAAAAGGAATTTATTAGCCAACAGCAGACAAGGAGTGACGGTGTCTACAGATATTCCAGCCTGAAAAGGGGCTGAGAATTGGCGATGGTCCTCACTACTTAAGCCTAAGCCTTTGATGCCAAAGAAGGTGTGTGCCTTACTTAAGACAATCAAACACAGAAAGCTACACTCAGAAAATGAACAGCATGGTTTGCTTTACCCATAATTCTTCCACTTAGGAAGATTTCAAGGGGTCTTGAAGCTAGGCATCTTGAAGGTCACTTTACAATGACTTCTATTCACATCCTGATAAGCACACCCATATCCTGAAATTTAAGGGTGACTTACCTTCAGTTTGAGTTACTTCATTTTATGGAGAAACCCAGAGAACATCAGCTTTGAGACATGAAAGAAAAAGAAAATTATCCACTTCTGACTTTTTTCCCCTTTGTCACAGCGGGAGCTGTATAGTTAGATGCTCTGACTGGCTTTGGGGCTCACATTTCCTACAAGTTGATTTACAGTGATAATTTTCTTTGGATATGTTAAAAAGCAATGTTTCATAAAGGAAAGGAGATACTTTGCACAATACCTTCCTGGATGTCAAAGGACAACAATAATTAGGTCATTAGATTTCTATTCATTTTTCTAAATTCTCTGATTGCTGGCACAATAACTTTCTTCCTCCAATCAATTAATCTAACAGCTCACACCCATATTTTATTTTTAATGGTTGACTGCACATTTCATTAAAAATGTAAGTGCATTAGCGTCCTGTAAAATGATGCCACTGGGATGGTGGTATTTAAATATTCATAACATAAAAATTAATAAATCTGAGTGCAGCGTTTGCATTTTAAAAAGTCAGGCTGCTGTCAGACATGGTTGGTCTCAGATGAGCCTCACTAAATTAAAAACTCCAAGCATTGTCTTCATGTTAATTCTTCTTTACAGCAAAACAATTCAACAGGGCGCCTTGAGAACAGAATCTCTACCAGGCAACCTACTGCTTTGCTTTGGCTTGATCAACCAGAGCTTGCTTTTCATCCACCCCCACCCCCCTTTGCCCCCCACCCCCTGTCTTTCATGCTACACCATTCTCACCACCACGAACCAGCCTGTCTAATGTTAAAGATATTTCATGCTGAGCATGCAGAGTGCACTTCCATTTGTCCACTCCTCCCTCAAGCCTCCTTCCTTCTCCTGCCAAAGAAGTCTGAGATTCCTCCAGTGATCTGTTCCCAGCCAGCTTCTCATAATGGGAGCAAGAGTCACACACTTCATAGTGCATAGGCATTTGTTGTCCTGTGTGTGTTCATGAGCATATGAAACTCAGCAAACGTGGCAAATATGTAGGTTAGGTCCAACAAAAGCAGGAAATCTGTGTGGAAGTCGCTGGAGGCTTGAGAATGTCACCAAGAAGCAGGGACAGGATTAGGGGAATGGCTCAGATAAATGCTCTACCACCAAGGACCTGACTGAGGATCTCCAGATCCCATAGAAAGTTGGGTGTGATAGTATATGTGTGTAATCCAGCACGTCTACACTGAGACAGCTGTAAAGAACAGGAGAATTCCTGCAAGCCCTGTGGTCAGCTAGTCTGCTGCATGCTGTGATGAACAAGAGACCATGTCTTAAACAAGGTGGAACTCAGAGACTGGCAAGAAAGTTTACACTTAGACTTTGACAGAGAGAGAGAGAGAGAGAGAGAGAGAGAGAGAGAGAGAGAGAGAGAGAGAGAGAGAGAGAGAGAGAGAAGCAAGGAGACAGGCAAGGCCTGCCTGCTCCTTAAGGCCCCCACCACCTGGCACAGGATTACTAATTTCTCACATCCCATCCCAGACACTACTGTTAGCAAGGCTTATCTGGATTAGGCAGAAAAGGACTCTGCTGTAAATATGAATAGGCCACCTGGAAAAATGGGACCCAGGGGGTGACATTTTATGTTCACCAACAGCTGCTCCCCCACTTGAATGGATAATTGATTATGAATGAAGCCCAAAGGCAGAACTTTTAACCCTCTGCTCTCAAACGTCCACCATCTGAAATCGTGTTTATTAAAGGGTGAACCTTCTTAGGAGTAAGCCAGGGCTAGACTGGCAGTGAGGTGACACAGAAGCAATGCCCCTTTCCCCAAGAGGGATCCAGAGAGCATCTCTTCATCTAAGCCCTTCCCACCAATTCTTGGGGCTACAGCTCCAACATTACTACGAACTGAAACCTATTAGCCCCAAAGATTTGGGGTGAACAAAGCAGAACAAGAATCAGTCTTCACTTAGTCGAGGCAAAGAAAGTTTAACAACTTCCTGACGCCAAACACCCCACCAAGGGGTTGACTGTTGACTTTGAAGGTTGAAGCCCAGATTTAAGGAGGAAAATGGAGGTGAAGACATCAGAGAATCAAAAAAGAGAGAGACTTCCATGTGTGTTTGTAGCTGAAGCCAAGCCCACATGCTTCTGTGTTTGGTTCTCAAAGGATTCCTGTCATCTCTTATAAATTAAATTATTCTCCTGGGCCGAGTAGGAGATGAAAACACTCAAAACCATACACTGTATTTATTTGATTTTGCTGAAAACACAAAATTCAGTTGTTCTGTTATAAATGAAGCACATGTGGAGTCCATATATTCAGGAGAGAGACAGATGGTGTATAGTCTACCTGCACAGACATGCTCAGGCTAGGCATGCAGAACACATACAAATGGAATTTTCTGAGGTCGTACATATACTATACAGCTAAGAGGACCCTTGCATAATCTGTCCCAGAGCATCGCAGAGTGTGGTCCACAAACCATCTGCTGCAGAACCTTTGGGGTGTCTGTTAAAGTTCAGAATGGAGGGAGGCACTACTGACCTCTAAAGCCAGCCTCCCACAGAACTTCCAAGGCTGACAATGGCCCAGTGATGCATTTGGGAAGACAGAAACCTCTTTGAGCAATGTTACTTTGTGGCTCTAAGGAGCCAAGCATGAGTATGACGACTGTATTTCAGAGGCAGGTATAAGTGTACTTTGGAGCATCTTTGGTCTTAACGCCATCTTTATCTTTTCTTCTATCTATAGCAAAGCATGTATCTTAGTTACTTTTATATTGCTGTGATAAAGCAGTGTAACCAAGGCAACATACAGAAGCAACAGTTTACTTTGGGTTTATGGTTCCTGGGGGATAATAGTTCATGCTGGCAGAATGGAGTACAGGGAGGGCAGGTGGTTGGAGCAGCAGCTGGGAGCTCACATCTCAACCTGCAAGCTGGAGGCAGAAAGAATAACTTGAAATGTCACAAGTCTTTGGAAACCTCAAAGTCCATCTCCAGTGACACACTTCCTCCAGCAAGACTACACCTCCTAGTCATCCTGAACCGTGGACTATCAAATGTGGCCTAGTATTCAAATGCCCAAGACTTGAGGCAACATCTCCTTCTACAGCATGGCTTCATTTGTGACATCTAAAAAGTGAGTTCTTCCCATTGGATTTGTAGTGCTTACATTCAGCTGTGGGGTAGGGGGGAAATGAGTCATACAGTCATCCCTGTAATAACCTTGCTTATTTCTCCCCACTGTAAAGTCAATTACAGGCTCTTTGCAGTTTCCTGGCTGTGCCCTTGTCATAAATAAATGGTCTTGATTCTCTAAAGTCCAATAGCTATATTGGGGAGAATGTGCACCAATGAACTAATAGCTGCTCACCTCGATTCTTCTCCCTTCACCTGGAGTAAGCAGTAATGTGATGAATGTGGAATATGGCAGAATCTCTTTATCATTTCAGAAATTCAAGCTTCTTAGAGGGGCAATGGCACTTGTTTAGTTGCATTAAAATCATAATTTAAATGGCTCCAGTACTAATTAAATAACATACCAGAAGAGACAGAATCTGAAGAGAGATTTCAGATGTTAAATACCACAGCACTCAACCCAAGGGCTTTAAATGTAGCACTTTGATTTGTGGGCATCGCTATTGGCTGTACACTGTACAAAGTGCTAACAGGTCAGAGAAAGTTCTAGAATCATGTCAGGACCGAAGAGAAGAGTCTGTCATCCTCTGAAAAATTACCTGGATTATCTTTGTAATGACCAAAATGACCGTTAGTGCATGAAAACAGTTGGTGGCCCCTGGGTTCAGAGCTTGAAGCTGAGCTTTGTGGGATTTTGAGTGAATTTCTCTTAGAGAGTGGAGCTTTCCTTTAGCATAGACATCTTCCGTACTGTGCTTTGGGGAAAGAGCTGTTGTCAAAATTCCTGCTTGGGAGAGGGGGGACTCTTGTATATTTTATGGCACTATAAATTGCTATATACTACTCTCAAGTGAGAATTTATCATGACTCATCTGTGGGATTAATGAGTTGGTGATCAGGGTAACTTGTGGGCTGTAGGACTGAAAGAAAGCTCTGTCACTAGGGACTCTGAGGCCTGTTTTCTAGGCCTGCCTTGGAGATGCGAGAAGAATTTAATGTGGCTGCAAACTCTGCTGCATGCTCCGTAGAGATGGTTGGTATGTAAAAGAGCAAATCAACAGCCAAAGTAACCGAGACCCCAAATTCCCCAGCACTGTAACATTAACTGAACACTTTCCAGGTGCTGATGACTGAAATCACCTGCAACACTAGCAACACAATACATACGAATCCATGTAGACATGTCATCTGACAGAATTTCCATGGAAATCCCACAAGACCCATCCCATGTCTCTATTCTATAGATAAGGAGTCTAGATTATGGGACAAAGTTACTATAGATCAAGGTCACAAAATCTGATTCCAGAGGGTCCATTCTTACCCCTATTCAAATGATGTTTCTCTGATTAGTGATTTTACTCTTGTTCCTAGTGCCCATTGGTGGTTTAGGTAAAGTGTTGCCTGCAGGACTTTTATAAATGACAGCCAAAGACTCATGCTAAGTCTTTCTGATAGAGAAGTCTGCCTTTCAAAGATAATAGTAGCCATGGTGGAAAAGGTGATTGTCTTAGGGTTACTGTTGCTGTAAAGAGACACTATGACCATGGCAACTCTTATAAGAGAAAACATTTAGTTGAAGAGGCTTGCTATGGTTTCAGAGGGTCAGTCCATTATTATCATGAAGGAGAGAATGGCTGTGTGCAGGCAGATGTGGTGCAGGAGCTGAGGGTGCTACATTTTGCAGGCAACAGGAAGTTGACTGTGACACTGAGTGAGGCTTAAACAAAGAGACATCAAAGCCCACCCTCACAGTGACACACTTGCTCCAACAAGGCTACACCTCCTAATAGTGCCATTCCTTTTGGGGGCCATTTTCTTTCCAATCACCACAGTGATCTTCAGATTTTTGCAAACTGTACCATTCAGGTCAACAACAAGGACTGGTTAAGACATGTATGATCAGTCTGTGATGGGGTCTTGCCCCATGCCAACTCAGGAAACCCTGGCTTCAGATTTCTCATGTATGAAACAGTATATGGATTCAGACAAGGCACAATTCAGTGATGACATGGGGAGTCATGGTGGGGAAGGGGCAGAAGAAATCCATGGGAGCCAAAGTGACTGGGGAAGGTTTCCTAGAGGAAAACATATTAAAATACATAGAAAATACAGGTGGGATTTGGAGAAGGCAAGGCCTAGGTTGACCTTGAATTCATGGCAATCCTTCTGCCTCTGTTTCCCACATCCTGGTAGTAGAGGCATGAGCCACCATACATGGCTCTAAAGCTTGTTAATACACATTTCCAATATCTTCAAGTGCTTTCAATACAATACAATTCAAGTGCTTTACAATACCTGATGGGGCCAGAGGGAGTTAGAGACATATATTTTCTAGTGGTCGGCAACCCAGCTGATGAAAAGGGGCATTATAAAAACTGATTATTAATATGGATCAACATCCAATTAACACCTGAAGTTGTATTTTATCACAGATACTTCAAAGTCTTATAGAACCTTCAGACATTAGTTGGAGTGCTGTAGTCTAGCAAAGTCTCCTTAATGTAACTTGCAATATCCCTTGGAGGCTGTAACATTTGTAAGTAAAGTGGATGTGGGGAGAACTTGGTGTTCACTGTTTGTGGTCAGTGGGGGCAATCAGGGATGTTGGAGACATTAGCAGTTCCTTCCCTATTTGGTGTTAAAGTGGATCACTCAAAGCCATCTAAAGAATCTGAGATTGAAATTGCGCTATAAAACATCCCCTTAGTAAATCAAGATGAAAGAAGAAAATCACCTAAGAGGGAAAGCCTTTAGCCCTGAAAGACACAGTTAAGAGAAATGTAGGTGATGGTAAGGTGGTGGCATAGGTACAAGCACTTGCCAGGAAAGTCTTACGAGTCTGATATTCAGAATCCATGTAAAACGCTAATGTAGTGATGCTCATGTACAGTCCTAGTGCTTCTATAGTGGGAAAGGAAACAGACAGAAGTGATAACAGAGCACAGGCCAGTCAGCCTGGAGGACCCAACCCAGCAGCAAAAACAAGTTCTCCCTCAACAAGGGGAAGGTGAGAACTTCCAAAAGTTGTCCTCTGACCTCCACATATGTCCCATAGCCTGGATCTGTACTCACACACAATGGGGGGGGGGGGGGGGATATGTGAGCTGGTTAGTTTTATGTCAACTTTATATAAGCTAGAGGCATCTGAGAAGAGGGCTCCATTAAGAAAATGTCTCCATAAGATCTGGCTGTATCCCATTTTTAAAATTATTGATTGATGGAAGAGGGTCCAGCCCATTATGGAGAGTGTCATCCTTGCACTGTTTTTTTAAGGAAGCAGGCTAAGCAAACCATGAAGAGCAGGCCAGTAAGCAGCACCATTCCACAGCCTCTGCATCAGCTCCTGCCTCCAGGTTCCTGCCCTGTTTGAACTGTCATGGCTTCCTTCAATGAGGGACTACCATGTGGAAGTGTAAGCCAAATAAACCCTTTCCTCCCCAGCTTGCTTTTGGTCCTGGTGTTTCAACACAGCAATAATAACCCTGACTAGAACAATATGGCTACCTGTAAAAGGATTGCCAGCTATAGAACTAGAGACAGCATGGGGTGAGCATCATTAGCACCCATCAGGCATGTTCCGTGGCTGCTGTACTTCTCACCCTCAGTTCCAGGTGCCCTATGTGAACACAGCTAAAGTAGATCCTTTACTTAAAAAAAAAAAAAAAAAATCTATTCTCCTGAAAATGCACTAAACATTCCAATCAGGTTGTTCAGTACAACTGTGCCAAAATCATCTCATAGGGCCACCCAAGGAAGTGTTTGTTAGCCAGTTGGCTTCCCTGAATCACCCAAGGGCTGTTGAACTGCATTCTCCACGACTGCCACCACCTAGTACTCTGGCTATAAGTGCATCTGGAAACTCTTTGATGCGTTTCCACTTAAACTTTTATGTATGCTGGAGCTCTTGGCAACTCTCATTGCCAGGGACCAAGGAAATGCAGGCCAGGTGTCCCTTGGGCCTCAACATCAGAAGGGGTGCAGCAGCCAGCCCCTGGCATCAGGAGGCACCTGTAAACAGACCACACCATCATGGAGTGGGGGTGTATACTGGGCATTAGTATTCTGTCTTTAACAGGGCTCCGGCCTCTCTTTGCATGAGAAGGACAAGACTGCAGCACCCACCCAGGAGCTACTTGAAAATCCCAGGTTGTGATTATCTCACTGGACACCCACCTGGTTTAGAGACCAGACTTGTTTCCTAAGTGCTGGATTTCATGACAGGAGATACTTCTGTTTTATGAGCAGCTGCCCTGTCCTCCCCAGCAGATCAGAGCTCCAGCACCAAGGCTTAAGGTAATCTGCTCATAGGGTTTGAGCAGAAATGATAATAGGTACCTAACAGAGAGGGTGTCACCAGACAACCCTGGACCTTTTGCAGCAGGCAAGACTCCATGAAGTCTGTCTGCCTGGGCAGTGGGTAACCCACGCTTTTTATTAGAGAAAAGACAATTCACAGAAGCTACAGCAATGACACTGTTCCCCTCAGTGTGAGAGCCCCAAAGGTCAAATAATCTAGTTTGAACTGGTAGGAGTCCAAGAGCTGCATATGCTATGCATGGCTGCACTAGATTGCAGGATGATTTGGATAAAGAAGGGTAAATGATTCCCTTTGAATAGTAAAGCAGTTTGGTATTTAGGGGCTTATATACAACACCCGTCCCTACTGCTTGAGTTCAAAATGCAAAGAGAGGATGCGAGCAGCCAACAGTTGGAAATCAACATGTCAGTTTTATGGACACTCTGCCAGCTAGTGAGTGTGGCTTTAGATCTGCAGCCTAGGATGCCACCCCTGAGCATCAGCACAGTGCTGGAAAAGACAGAGCCTGCTAATGCTCCTCTATAGAGCCACGTCCTTTTTCAGGGCCCTGGAGCAGCAGGAAGGGTCCACCCTGTCTGACAAAGGACTCTCAACAAGAAGAAACTGACTGGTGCTAAGCCAGTCTGTCCAGATGCTTCTTTCTATGCTGTACCAGACAGGCGACTCCCTCCCAAGAGTGAGATGAAGGGCAGATGAGGCTGGCAGAGTGGAGAGTCTTTTGAATGAGCATTCCCCTCATGGGATACAAACACAGGGGATAGGGCATAAAACCCTCAGAGGGCTGGGATACTGCTCAGTGGGAGAACACTCGCCTCACATACTGTAGGAACAGGAGGATGTTTAGACCACATGGTACTGATTCAAATGTTGGATATGAGTCAGCTAAAATGTGACTGACTTATGTTGCGGGAGGGAGGCTATGAACCAGTACAAAATGGCTGACATGAGATATCCAGGGAAGCCCCAAAGTAAAGAGTGATGTAATCTGTTGTATAGTGATTCCTGACAAAGTTCCATTTTTATGTGATTCTGTATAAATATGGCCTTGAGGTTAGGGGCCCAAGCCTTAACCTTTACCAATCTGCCTGTATGAGTCTGTAGGACTGTATGCCTAGCTTCAATGTGGTGACCTGTGTGTGTGTTAGCCAGTGTGTGACTGTGTATGTCAGTATACCTGCCTCACACATGTTCAAAGCCCCAGCTTCAATACCTCAGAACCATAAAAAAGCAGAAAGACCAATCCAATCTTCTCTTTCCTTCTAAAGGCACCACCTGAATCTTTTCTTGGGCTGTAAAATATGCTCTTCTGAGATGCACAGAAACCAAAAAAAGCAGTTAGGTTCCTTAGCTTAGATCCCAAATGTCACTGCTCCTGCCACTGACACAGGACTCAGTTTACCAGACCCAAAGACAGATTGAGACCCCAAACCAGAAGAAGCCTACACAGGGGGCACCCCCAAGTTCTCGCTTCCTAAGGTGTACACAGTCCCTCTCAGAAGGTCCCTGGTCTCAGCTGGATGCAATGGTTCAGTGATTGGTCCACTCCTGCCTTTACATACGGCAAACCGGAGGAGCTAGATCACATGACATAATCTCCAACTCCCCTGAAAGATATGTTTACCAATTGTTTTCATGTGCTTGCTTCTGCTTTCTACCAAATCTGCCTGCTGAATCCTGAATTAGTTGAAAGACAGTGATCTCAAATGGCCGGGTGTTTTTTCATCAGGGTGGTATTTCATTTCATATTAAGCTTAGCCACTGGCTTACTCATTATTTTAAAATGCTCGTGTGTTCCAAATGTTTCTAAAATATGTAGGCTCTGTTACTGAGAAGGGGGAAAAAAAATACATTCAGGCCTTTGCAGTGGGATAAGCCTGAGACTGAATTAAGCTGATGAGATCAGGATGACAGGAAGATGCTGGCTGCGGCTGCATCTAGAGCCAGATGGAGACCATTGGAGGGACTGATCCAGATCACTAAGAAAGGAACAAGACAGAAAATGCCAGCACTGGGTAGAGCTCCCAAAGAAGGACCTGAGCCAAGATGCAGGCCACTCTGACACAGAGAGAGCTGTGTGGTGCACTTACCCTGGATGTAGGCTGTTGACTGATCTCCGCCCCTCTGCTTCCCTTCAAGGTCCTGGTACACTGCTAAGGTCTTGAAACACTCTGAATAAAAAAATAATAATAATCTTTATGCAGAAGTCCTTATATATACCGAGGACACCAATTACTTCTGCAAAGTACTTCTAGGCACGCAAAATGACAGTAAGATATGAAATGAGATAAAGCATCAAGGATACAGATGGGATAGTAACCGATGGGCTGACATCCGAGTTATAGAAAACTCGCTGCAATTGTACTTAATCTTATGTTACAGCTGTCATTTCAGATGCTGAGATGGCTCGTGCAAAGAGAGAGAGGATTCTTGCAGCTCCCCACCCAGCCCTAGGAAAAGCAACTCTCTCCTTGATGGCAGTGGGTGGGGCCTGTCTTCTACTGTGTGGCTTTGGAATGTTCCCAGCCTTTAGAAGAGAATAGAACTGTCTGTCAGTCCAGCTCCCTTCAGGTCTGAGCACTAACCAGAGTGGGGAAATATGTGGAAATTCTAACTAAATTGTGCTCTAGCCACTGTTCCTATTCTTTTCCCTTTGCCCCTTAATAGAATTGAAAGATCCCAGCATGAGCCAAAAAATGAGTCGAGTTTCTCGATGAAATCCAATTGCACAGACATTATGGTATTCATAAATCCTCCAAATTCTGTCCTTTGAAATTTTCCCAGAATAAAATTGTAGACAAATTTTTCTTTGGGCTGCCAGCTCTCTCTCTCTCTCTCTCTCTCTCTCTCTCTCTCTCTCTCTCTCTCTCTCTCTCTCTCTCACACACACACACACACACACACACAACACACACACACCTCACACACAAATGACATGGAGACTTATTATTAATTATGAAAGCTCAGCCTATAGCTTAGGCTTGTTTCTAACTAGCTCTTACAACATAAATTAACTCTCTCTCTCTCTCTCTCTCTCTCTCTCTCTCTCTCTCTCTCTCTCTCTCTCTCACACACACACACACACACACACATACACATACACACACCACAAACAGCATAGAGACTTATTATTAATTATGAAAGCTCAGCCTATAGCTTAGGCTTGTTTCTAGCTAGCTCTTATAATGTAAATTATCACATTTCTTTGTTTTCTTCCTTGTGGCTTTATTACTTCATCTCAGTACTGCCCATGCTGCTTGCTTTGCATCTCCTGGTGTCTCTGCCTTTATTCCCTGTGTCCTCTGTGCCTGGAAATCCTGCCTAGCTATCGGCCATTCACCTTTTTATTAAACCAATCAGAGTGACACATCTTTACAGTATACAAAAAGATCATTCCACAATATGAAGTTAAACATATTTGTACCCAGCTCTCAAATTCCAAGTTAGTGGTGGATCCATTTCCATGCAGCCGTGTGTCACACATTTGGGGGAGGTTGTCACAGTGGGAGGAGGGAGTCAATGCTCTGCGATTATTTGATATTTTTTCTCCTTGCACTCAAATCTTGATGGCTGATCAGGTGACTGGACTATGGTGTGAGCTGTTAAGAAAGAGAGCTACCTTGCAAAAGCTTGCCCTTGTTTTAAATTCATCCACCTATGATTTAGAGGGACCTTGTTTCCTGGCTTGAACTCCATTCTAATTGCTGATTTTGAAGGCTGGGACCTTTTACTATCTCTCTAGGTTTAGAAAACATCCCCCAAAGGGCAAGTGTTGAACAAGAGCATTTCTAAGAGTTCTTTTGGAGGAACCTGGGGAATGATGTTTGTACAGTATTTAATAAAGTCTCTCCCTGCTTCTTAGTACCCTAAGTAAATGTTAAATAAATGTGGATTCATTGATGAGACAAAAATAAATGGATGGATACTTGACTACATAGTTAAAATTGTTGGTGTCTACGTTCCCAGGTGCAGGGCTTGGGTCCTCACTGGAAAAGTACTCTGTTTTATAGAAAGGTCTTGCAAAACCAACTTCTAGTCAAGTCTACTTCTTAACGTGCCTGGAGTCCAGCTGTAAGGATCCCATCTCATCTACTTTTCGGTACCTCAGCACATGGATCTGTATCCAATATCTTTCCAAACAAATGGGGCTGCTATTTCACACCCATTAGGATGGCTATTATGGCTATTCTCAAAAGGAAATAAAAGGAAAATAACAACTGGTCTGGAGAGTATGGAGATGTTGTGCATTGCTGGCAGCAACGTAAAATGCTGCAGCTGCTTGGAAAACAGTTTGGCAGTTCCTCCAAGAGTTAAAAATAGACTCTAGCAATGAACATATGATCCAGAAATTCCACTCCGAGTTACCCAGAAGAATTAGAGAGAGATGCAAGCAGATTTCTTATGCTGTGTTCCTAACAGCATTATTTACAATAGTCAAAATGTAGAAACAAGATATGTCCAGCAATAATTGAGTAGCTGAATAGAATGTCTGTTTATGTGTGTATACACATGTATGCACACAGTTGTATCTCTCATTTTTATGCATGCGATGGAATATTATTCTGCCTTAAAAGGGAATTGCAATACATGCTTCATGGATAAATCCTGAAAACATATTACACACAGTAAACCAGGAATACAAAAACAAATATTATATAATCCCACTAATATAAGGTGTTTTCATAGGAAAATTGGTGCAGATGGTTCAATAGTGGGAAAAAATGGAGCTATTGTTGAATGGTTACAGAGTCTCAGTTGGGAATGAAAGGTTCTGGATATGGATAACAGTGATGTCTGCATGATACTGTTAATACAGTCATTGTCCTGGAATTGTAGGCTTAAAAGTGATTATGTAGTTAAGATTCAGTCTGAGAAGTCAGGCAAGAGAATAAGGGACAAGGAATACAAATACAAAGATAAGAAGCTAAGGTGTCCGTGTTTGCAGATAATATGATCTTATGAATAGAAGATGATTATAAATATTTCAAGAAGAAAATCTTAGCAATGCTGTGTAAAGTCAGCATCAAGACACAGCATCAACATACAAAATCATGAACTTCTAAGATAAACTGACTAAAATTCCTCAGAACTTTTAAAAGCCCTATATAAGACAATTTTTCTCTCTAAAATAAAATACTTAGGAGCAAACATATCTAAAGAGATGAAAGAGCTCTCCTGATAAGACTATATGACACTGGAGAAAGATTTGGAAGATTCGAAGATAGAAGGACATCCCATGTTCTTGGATTGTGAGCATTGTTAGGGTGGTCATACTACAAAATGCCTGGTGCAGATTCCATGAGAGCCATCAAAAGTCATTAAGTTCTTTATAGAGCTAGAAAAAAAAAAGTCCTGAAATTCATATTGCAGCACAACAGACACAAAAATAAATAAATTGCTCAGACAAAGCAATTCTGAGAAAATGACATAATTCTGGAAGCATTTCATGCTCTAGACGTCAGGCTACACTATAGAGCAATAAGAGCAAAAATAGGTGGCCCTGACACAAAAGCAGACATTTAAAATGATGCAATAGAAGAAAAGGAAATTCATTTATCCGCAGCCACCAGTCTGTCTATAGACAGAGGTGCCTAAAACACACCCTGGAAAATACAACCCTTCAACAAATGATAGCGGGAAGGCTGCCTCTCTTCACACAGTGTGGGAACTACATCCATTCTCATGCTCTGCACAAATATCAACTAAATGGCTCAAATATCTTAATGTACAACCTGATATTTTGAAAGTGCTACAGGAAAAATAATAAACCCATCAAGATTTTGGCACAAGAAAAATTTTCTTAAATGGAACTCTAGTAACCTTGGAAATAATAGTAAGAACCGGTTACCAGGACTTTATAGCTTAAGTAGTTTCTGCACAAAAGGCAACAAAACAAAACAAAAACAAAGTGAAAGGATTGATTATAGAAAATCATTTAAGAAAAATTCTAGCTATTCAACCAATAGAAGCTTAAGATTCAAAATATATAAAGAGTAAAATATAACACACAAAAATCCCAAACAGCTCAACCAGTAATGGGTAAGTGAACTGAATAAGGATTTCTCAAAAGAAGCATGCAGTGATAATAATCTAATGATCTAAAGCAGTGGTTCTCAACCTTTCACAGGGTTCACTTATCAAATATCCCAAATATAAGGTACTTATATTACATTCATAACAGTAGGAAAGTTACATTTATGAAGTAGCAATGAATTAATTTTATGGTTGGGTCACCGCAATATGAAGAACTGTATTAAAGGGTCACATCATTAGGAAGATTGAGGACCACTGCTCTAAAGAAATATTCAAATTCTTTAACTCTCAGGGAAATGCAAATCAAAAATAAATTGAGATTCTAATCTTAAAATAACTGTCACAAAGAACAAAATGGGGGACTTGAGAGATGGCTCAGGGGCCGAGAATGAGCACTGTTCTTCCAGAGACCCAAGTTTAGTTTACAGCACCCATACTGGGTGGCTCACAACCTCTTGTGACTCCAGCTCCAAGAGGTCCAATGCTTTCTCTGGGCCTCTGAAAGTACTTTCACCCACATGCACATATCCCTGCACAGCCACACCCACATTGACATAATCTTTAAAGATATAGATTCTTGAAATATTAAGAATTGCATACGTTCTAGCAATAATTTTAAAATATAGAAAAAATTAACAACAAATCCTGAAAAAATGTCAGAGCTGGGGATAAAAAGAAGCCTTCTACATTCTTGGTTGGAATGTAAAGTACATCAACCACTCTGGAGCCAGTGAGGAAATTCCTCAAAAACTATCAGCAGAACTACTGTACTATTCAGCTATACTGCTGCTGCGTGTATACTCAAAATATTCAAAGGCAGCAATATAGCAGAGAGACTCACAGCACCCTCACTTACTGTGATACGATGCACAATGTTGAAGTTATGAAATTTAGAGATGAATGGATAGACAACACAGCATTTGTTGAGCAACAAAGAATAAAGTCATACCACTTGTAGAAAATGGACGGGAAGCCTTCATATAAGCAAAGTTAGCCAGACTCACATAAATATAATGTTATTTCATATGTGGGATCTAGAAGAATGATAAATGAAGATGACATGAAAGTGGACGGAGTCTATTGAAGTGGTGAAGGACTGTGGGGCGGGAGGGGAGGGAAATGAAGTGCCAGTGACTATGATCAAAGTGTATGTCTGAAATCAGATGCAAGCCATTATTAAAATAAATACAATTAGTAAGCACTTTGTCAGCCAGTCATTCTTTCATGCTTCTATGACAAAATACCTCAAGAAACCAGCTTATGGGGCTGGGCATATGGCTCAGTGGTTAAGGCTGCTTGCTAATTTTCCAGAGGCCCTAGATCTGGTTTCCAGCATTCTTCCCAAACACCTCACAGCTGCCTGTAACTCCAGCTCCAGGGGATCTGATGCCCTCTTACTGTCTCTGAGAGCAGATACTTGGCATTTTCACACAGAGACACATATACATAACATACATTTTTAAACTTCATTTTTAAAGAGCAAACTTTTAAAAAGGAAAGATTTGCTTGCTTTATGGTTTCCAAAGTTTTAGTTCCTGATTATAGACCCTGTACATTTGAGCACAGGATGGAAGGGGTTGTAGGCAACAGTGTTCAAAGGCTCCTCCCCCAGTGGCCTACCTCCTCCAACCAGATCTTATTTTGTAAACTATCCATCACCCTTTATGGTGCCACCAGCTAGTCCTGCAGTTCAGCACATGAGCCTGGCAAGGTTATTTCATATTCAAACGATAACACATGCTAATAATTTTAAATGTGTTTCCAGACTTACTATAAACTAGAGTTTCTATGTGACCTTTTCAGAGTGGGCAAGACCTGAGCCTAGGATGAAAAGGTGGTCGCAGTGTTAACATTGTTATGTCCATTAGCCCAGTAAAATAAACAACAAACCCAAAAAGAGTATGTGTGGGACCAGAGGCAGAAGACACATATCATGTTATGCCCTAAAAGTACTAATGACTTTGCCAACATCTCAAGATGCATTGTGGTTTACAAATGCCATCTCTGTTTCTATCTTGATAACAAGTTTGGGGGGATTATTACCGCTCCTAAAAACCAACTTAAATGAGGCTCAGACACTCTGGCTCCTCAAGTTCTCATCCCTCGGCCATGGCCTTCACCCAGCTCCTCATTCTCACAGGGCTGCATCCCTTAGTCTGAACTCCAATGCCCTTCACGAATACTGTACAAAGCAAAACATGTGCCCAGTAAGGCTAATTGCTGTGGAATAATCCTTTTATATTTTGTAAAGATTTGTTTACTCGAATTGGTTTTGTCAAAAGCGGATTGGCTGGTAGCCAAGCAGGAATTAGAGGTGGGGCAATCAAGAATAGGGATTCTGAGATAAAGAAGGGTGAAGCCAGGGGAGACACCAGATGCAGAGGAGACAGGACATGTAGAAAGTAATGGAACAAACCGTGAGTCATGTGCCAGAGGGCAGATAAGAAGTATGGGTTCAAGTGTAAGCGTTAGGTTATTAACAAGCCTGAGCTATCAGTTGAGCATTTACAATTAATATTAAGACTCTGAGTGGCTATTCAGCACAGCTGCTGGAACCAAAAAAACTCCACCTATAGCTAATGCCAGTGAGAAGCTCTGGTCCTAAGGACAGTAACCTCTCTGCATCCCCAGAGCCTACTCATAACCCTCCATGGGCTAGGGCAGCTTACAGCTCGCAGCTTGCTTCTGAATAAGGACATGAGATAAATCAGCTTCAAAAATATATCTTGACTACAAACTAAACAGACACTCCCCCACACATCTCCTTTAAGATGCATGTACACAAAGTCTTTTTCAAGGTATTGACCCCCAATTTTAATCTTCTGTGTGTTCAAACCCAGTGCTTCTCCCGCAGCTCCATGGGCACTCTGTCAAGAGAACTCTTCCCTGGTTTGACAGGTTGAGTCCAGCATCTTTGGCAAGGAATCACTATTTGAGACCATCAGGAGGCATCTCCCTTCACCTGCTGAAATTCATTCAGCTCATTTCCACTTTTGGACATAAGGTCAATTTCAACAGGGCTCCCATCTGGCTCAGAGTGAGCCATCTATCTCCTGATTTTATGGCTGCAGAAGTCACTCCATCAAACCATCCCTGGCTTTTTCGGAGCAAAGCGATTCATCTGTGTAATTAATCTATACCACTCTCTTGCCCAGACTGGGTCAGCTCAGCTCCGCCTGCTGCTAATCATTGTAGCTTGAAAGACAGCAACAAAGGCCTTCAATTTTGATTTTCAACCTCAAGGCATGTACCCCTGGAGCTCCCGTTGTTCTTGGCCTTCCTGCAAGTGTGCTGTTAATTAAACTCTGCAAATTGTTATTTCCAGACAAAGGATGCCAAGGGCAGGCCAGGCACAATTTGCCTATCATCCATCAGCTTTTGATATGCAAGCATGCTTCCTGGGACAGTGAGTCACGGGTTTCTGTCCCTGACAGTGAGCTTGCTTGAAATACCTCACTCCACTGCAGCTGGGGAGAGGTGGTGGAGCCTGACGTTTGGGAAGATGAATTCCAAACCAGACTGCTGGGGTATATGAGTTCTGTCTCTACCCCGACAGAGCTTTGCAATGGTGGAAGGGCCTCCTCATTGCTCAGGACCTCATTCTCCACACCTAGAAAATGAGGATGGCAACAGTATATCTGAATGTATGAAGTACTTGTAACAGTGTGTGGGTTGCGTTATCATGCAGTATTTATTAATGAATGCACGCATGCATCATGCGCTTTTGTCTGCTGATAAGAGACACTACTGATGGGGTTGGACTATCACTTTCCTGGAAAGATATCCAGAAAACCAAACCATGGCTTGCTCTTCATAAAAACCTTTTGTGAAGGGGCAGCTTAGCAGAAGAGTTCTAATGTATTTTTTTCATTTTTGTTTTGTATTTTGTTTCCATTTCCCTTGGTGCTGGCACCAGCAGCTTTTAACTAAACTGCAAAACCAAAACCAAATATGAAGACCTAAAGGAAGGAAGGACGGGGAAGAAGGTATGAACCAAACATGGAATTATCATTGTGAATAACACCGTCTTACAGAGAGAGTAGTGAGGGGTCACGGGCAGCACAGTGCAATTGTGTGTGTGCATGTATGTGTATGTGTGTGTGTATTTCTGGGTGTATATGTGTGTGTGGTGTGTGTGCATGTATGTATGTGTATATTTGTATGTGTGTGTATGTATGTATATATGTATGTATGTGTGTGTATATACATGTGCGTGTATATGTGTGTGTGTGTGTGTGTGTGGTGTGTATGTATATTTGTATGTGCGTGTATGTATGTGTGTCTGTGTGTGAAGTAATCAACAGCCAGAAGTCACAATTCACCAGAATTTGGGTGGTTTTCCCCAACTGCAGGTCCTCTTATTTTCTTTGATATTAGGACTCCATCCCTGGGTTTTCACAAAAGTCATATCTGTGTGTAATTATAAGAGAAGAAATGGCTCTTGCCTCCCAAGGGGCTCCCTAGTACCGGGCCTCTCTGTTCTGTGTTGGTACAAATGGCCAATGTGGGCTCCTGACCTGATGTGGGGTCTCAGGCAGAAGAGAGAAAGGCACCGTCTCTTAGACATGTGGGTGAAGAGAAAGGCTTGCTTTCCCAACCTCACAGGCTCTGCCCTACTTCAGAGGGTTTGGGATACAAGAGAAGGAAAGAGTAGCAGGCCAGGCCAGGCCAGACAAAGCCACCACAGAGAACCGTCCTGACACAAACCTAGTGACTTTGGAGTTGTGAAAAGCCAGTGGCTTGGGACTCCCACTGTGGAGTTTCAAGAGCAATCAACCTTTTCTATTTTTCATGCAGTACCTTAAAATTTAAGCAACTGTTGCCAACAGAAGAAAGATGTGGCCTGAGTTTCAGAAAACTCTATATCAAAATAAATCAGGACGTGAGCTATTACAATCAGATGTTAGGATTCACTCAAAATCTAGCTTTACGGGCCAGATCTTAGAAACTCCTCTCGGTCTGTCTCATCCATGTTGTGAAAAATCCCTGCATCTATTCGGGCTTCTGGTTTCTATTTAGCTGCCTGGGATATGTTCCCTTCTCTCCTTCACTCCAGCAGTGTGCATTTGCTTTCTGGGATGTTTATTGATTTATTCATCTATGTTATCAGAGAATGCTCAGCATTGTTTCCTGGGGTGACCACAGCTTGCCTGAGAAGGGGCCGTAATGTGGGCATAATGAAGACCCTTCTTATCACGTCACCTTACACCTTCCAATCTTGGGGAAATAAGGCTTGTTATTTTCCTGGTACTAGTTTTACGTGATTACAGCCAGGGGTAGGGAGAGGTGGGGGGGCAGGGGAGTTGGAGGTTGGGGTACTGGGGGTAGTGGTGGTGATGGAACCCCACAGGTGGCAGCAGGTGTTTCCTTAGATGCTTGAAGCTGTTGCTATGAAACTTTCCCTTCTGATGCTGCCACCACTTCAGCACAGTGCCCATCAAGGCCCCTACTGGTGGCTTTTAGACTCTTCTGAGACAGTAAGGATTCAAAAGTGGTTTGAAATAACTTGAGCCAATTTTGCAAGAGATCCGGCAAACAGTAAATATCATTAAAATTAACTGTGCCAAACAAACAGACTCTCCCTATTAATACTGAACTGTCAGTCCTGCATAATAAAAAGTTAAAATTATGTGTTGCACCAAGAATAAATTCACCCTGATTATTTGGTTCAAAAGTTAAAGACTGAATGCTATTTTCTAATATGCTTCCCATTATTATGTCTGAGCCACATCTTTTTAAAAGTCCAGGGCCTTAATCACTCAGTCATCCTGGTGTGGACTCACATTCCTTCAAAGCAAAAAATATAAACTTGTCACCTCTTGTGACCTTCACATCCCCCAAACATGCAATAAGCTTGCCATAGCTGGGTTTCCTGGTGGCTACAGCTAGGGTCCATTTTAGTATTGTTGAAGCTACTCTCTCTAGGATTCTTGTGTGCAGCTTTATGTTCAGTTTCCTTCTCTTCATTTTGGATGACTCTACTGGACAGAAGAGCAAATGTTACTCTTCTGCTCCCCCACCGCAACAGACATCTGGAGAATGGCATCTAGAAAAAGCAAAAGAATGACTGGGTATCACTCATCTTTGTTCAGTCTGGCAGCCCTTCACAGAGTGCTCCTAGCCTCTCAGACCTCCTGCCTTACCAGGTCTCTATTTCTCCTCTCTTCCCTCCTCACCCCCCAGTTGCTGCAGCCTTTCCAAGTCCAAGGGTGCCTATGTTCCCAACACCTCAGAGGCTGAGTCGGGAAAACACTGAGTTTTAGGCCATTGTAGGCTGCATAGCAAGTTGGGAAGTAAGAAGAGGCACAAAGGTTTGAAGAGAACTGAGTTGAACTGTGTTAGGAATACTAGGTTATAATAAATGTGCTTAGCTAGGCATGGTGGAACTTCCACGTCATCTCAGTTTACCTGGGAGCTCAAGGCAGAAGGTTCATGAATTCAAGACTAGCATGGGTTACGTAGTGAGACCGACTCAGAGTAACAACCCCAGGGATCTCTAGCCCATCTAGGGAGGTTGCAGGCTCTACTTCCTCATTACTGAGCTTTCTGCTTCTCTAAATGAGTTGGGCCCACTGTAGTAAAGCAAAAAGCAATTATTATTTTTTTTCCGTGTTAAGTCCAATGCTGCCTCTTGGTTTCTGGATGAATTCCCAGGCAGGTCCTACAAAATTAACAAATAGCCTCATTTATCACATAATAAAAATGTCCAGTTCGGTCCCAGACTCAGATTCATCATACAATTTAAACCCCTTCTATTCTAACACATTGGGCCCAATCCAAGCCATGAGCCAGTGGTGGGGTAAGGAGCCATGGCTGACTTCACCCCTCCCTTGACTGCACCCCTACCCCATTGTGAATCTTCCAGAAAGGGAAAAGGGTGAGAGGAAGAAAGGAAATGTGAGAGAATGTACAAACCTGATTGTCACCGTGCCAGTTGGTAACAACTTGTGCACAGGACTTTTGTGGGTTCTGGGGGTGTCTTACGCCAGGTGCCTTCATCTTTGCTCTGCTCCTGGAAATCACTCTTTCCTGTACCAATCATATGTTTTCCTGGGGCTTTGCAAATGGAAGGCAGGTGCCAGCCCCCCACCACACACACTTGTAAAACTCTCTGAGTAGCCTTCTCCCCTTGTTTGAAGTGAGCAGAAAGCTACCCTTTCCATTCCTTTCCTCCACACCACAACTAGAGAGCAAGCAGTAGGAACACCTAGCTGTTGTTAGCTTCTCCAGTTAACCTTTGCCAAGCCGCTTCCCCTAGTAAGACACTCCCAGACTCCTCTGAGGTGGGTGGTAGAAAATTACCAGGCTACCCGCAGCCACCCCAAGAGTGCTCAGTCACTTCCTCTTGAGTGCTTCCCGTTTTTCATCTAAAACCTCACCTAAACTTTGCAGAAAGAATGATGATTGTACTGTATTTTCACCATTATTGCTTAGGGGACCACCAGAGAAGTTAGGCAATATTGGAGAGTCCTTGTCAGTTGGAGAGCATCCAGAACTCTAAATATGTTAGAGTTTGATGAGTTTTACTCACAAGTGTATTTCTCAGAAGAGAAGGTGGTGGCGCGCTTTAGGAAAGATGGTTTCAGAAGGCGAGGCATACGTTTGTATGAGGATCACAGTCAACACGTTGAGAACCAATGTTCTAGGGCATTTCTCTTGATTAATGGGAGCTATGGGAGCTCAGCTCACTGTGGGCAGCGCCACCCCTTGGCTGATGGTCCTGGGGGCAAGAAGAAGGCAGGCTGAGCAGGTCTCAAGGGTCAAGCCAGCATCCCTCCACGGCCTCTGCATCAGCTCCTGCCTCCAGGCTCCTGCCCTGTTTGACTTCCTTGCATGACCTCGCTCAGTGATGGGCTGTGTTGTGGAATTATAAAGTGAAACAAACACTTTCCTTTACGAGTTGCTTTTGCTCATGGTGGTTTTTATCACACCAATAGAAACCTGACTAAGAGAGCTAGGAAGAGCCATGTCTGGTGCTGCTTCAGTGAGGGTAGAAGGTGGAAAGGCAAGTGGAGACACATGCAAAAGAGAAAAGAGACACTTTCCCGTCGTGTTTAGCTGGGAGAACAGCACGAATCCATCTACTGAGCTTGCACTCCAAAGACCCAGACACTGTACAACTGAAGGCTTAAGTTTCTACCATACCACATGGCCTTTCACAGGACAAAGCACAAAGGCAGAATTAAAGCATTTAGAAACATCAACTTTCATGGCAAATATGCAGATACAAAAGTGGAAGGGGCAGGTTTTTAAAGAGAGCCCCATGGTCATGCCTAAAGGAAGGAGGGGTGTGTGTGTGTGTGTGTGTGTGTGTGTGTGTGTGTGAGAGAGAGAGAGAGAGAGAGAGAGAGAGAGAGAGAGAGAGAGAGAGAGAGAGGTTCAGATTAGCTTTAGCCTTCAAGCTTCAAGGATCTTCAAGGGTTTTGTGCTGTGTTTGGGCTCCAACCTCAGCACTTAAGTTTGAACCCTTGGTCATCACAAGACCTAGATAATATTGCTACCTCCATTCTGGATGAACAGAGGAATGCACAGAGTTAAACTGATTCACCCAGAGTCAGACAGTGAGTGAAAGGCTAAGTCAGAGTTCCAAGGCTAACAGTAGGGATGCAGACTTTGTTTTGAACCCCACCATTCCACTGCTTTCTGGTTAACTCATCCACGCTGAGTTCTCCCAGGGGCTCTGACTCTTTGCAGGTCTGGAGTTGGTCTTGTTCGTCTTTGTAACTGCAGTGTGTCCATCGGTCTGTAGAACCCACGGAATGAAGAAGGTAAAATGAGACACTTGCGTTATTCTGTTTGGGGATAATGGAAGGAAAGTACCTTCCACAATCTAATCAGGCAGGAAAAAAAAAAAGAAAGAAAGAAAAAAAAAAGATGTCTTTCAAACATGTAGAACCACTAATCTCTATGGCTTTTCTCATCTTCCCAGTCTCTGAACACCACCAATTTCTATTGGGGATAGGTGAATAAGAACCTCTAAATAGATATTGTCTTCTGAAAAAGAAAGACGGTGCCTCACATATTTGCAGGAGGTTGGCTTAGCTATACAAACCACAAAGCCCCAGGAGAGATTCTTCTAGAGGTACAAAAGTCACCCCCACTCCCTCACCCCCACACAAAGCCTCCGGAAGGCAGAAAGCTGCTAAAGCTTTTGCTGGTGGCCTGGGGAGATAGGAAGACAGTTGTGGGAGTACTCCGTAATTCTTCAGTTTGGAAAAAATTACTTTCCAAGCTAAGAAGTCCCAGAGAGGGAGCAAGCCCAGAAGCCAACTTCAGACAGGCAGAGTTGGGCAATATCTTAAGAGATCACCTAAAGATACCGCCTCTGTTGGGAATATGTCCTTATGCAGGAATATACACAAAAGCCTGGAATTGGAAGTGATATACAGAGAATAATAATTGGGAAGAGGTGTCTGTAAGGAATCTACAATAAGGTCCTATAAGAAATTTCCAATATGTGTATAGCAGCATTGAGACAGTGTGCGCACGTGCGTGCGTGCGTGCATGTGTGTGTGTGTGTGTGTGTCTCAAAATTGGAGAAAACCACACTTACCAGAATAAGAGTGGGTGAGGTTTGGGGCAGAAAGACAGAGCACATCTGGCTGGAGCTGACTGACAAGTTGGAAAAGAAGGAGATCTTATGTGACAGAGAAAAGCTTTGCTTTGGGTTCTCTTGGCCTTTATGACACGGAAAGGTGACCAGAGCTCCATAAGTACTGCCCCAAATGACACCATGACCGGTGAAAGAAGAGCTGACGAAATGGGTTTGGGGTGAAGGGCAACATGGGAGAAACAGAATTTAACACAGGCTATCGGATAATCTGTATATAGAGAGGGTGGGGAGAAGGCGTGTGGCGGAACGCATATTCAAACACTGCTGCATCTCCTTGATTCTCAGACACACTTCTCTTTCTTTACTCAAGTCCTAATCAGCCGACCCCGCTGAGCTTCCATGAGCAGACCATGTTCACTGAGAGTTATGCCTGGAGACCATGGTTTTTCTTTGAAAACTGTAATACTTTTGAAATCCAAGGATACCTCGATTATATTTTCCTAATTTAAAAAAAAATTGTGTACTCTTAAAATAGATTGCATTTTTAAAATGAAAATATTTTGTAATGATGGAGTTACTGTACAGAGGCAGCCTGCTCTTGGCTTGAAGGCATTCTCACTTGCAGGATGGTATGCTGAAGGTCACTCCATGGGCTTCCCTCTTCAAGGTGTGATATGTGGAAGTGTGAGAAAGAATGGCAGGACAAGTCCAGGATAGGAGTGAAGGAGGTCAGTCTGTGATTGTGGGGTAAATGAAAGAGGGGGCTCGTATCTGAGGTCTTAGCTAGGGTATATGAGAACCACAAGACAAGGTAAGGACCAACGGCTGAGAAGGTTCCAAGGATATATTCTGAAATGAAGAGTTGGTCAGTCAGGACTGTGGAAGTGAGTCTGGACAGATCTTTAAATAAAGAGGGAGGGAGGGAGGGAGGGAAATGGATGGATGGAGGGAGGGAAGGAGGGAGGGAGAAGGGAGGGAGGGAGGGAGGGAGAGGGAGGGAGGGAAATGGATGGATGGAGGGAGGGAAGGAGGGAGGGGGAAGGGAGGGGGAAGGGAGGGAGGGAGGGAGGGAGAGGGAGGGGGGAAGGGAGGGGGAAGGGAGGGAGGGAGGGAGGGAGAGGGAGGGAGGGAAATGGATGGATGGAGGGAGGGAAGGAGGGAGGGGGAAGGGAGGGGGAAGGGAGGGAGGGAGGGAGGGAGAGTGAGGGGGGAAGGGAGGGAGGGAAATGGATGGATGGAGGGAGGGAGAAAGGGAGGAAGGAAGGGAGGGAGGTAGACAGGGAAAACTGAAGGAAGGAAGGAAGGACAGGGCTGAGGGAGGAAGAGGAGGAAGGGGAAGGCAGAAAAGAAGAGAAAGAGTGTGTCCTCAGTTCCACTCTCTACTCCGTGAACCTGGTCTCATTTGCTGTTGTTCCTTATCAGTATGATGCAACCACTAATTATGAGCTACAGTACTTGGATACGGTTTAAACACTGTTGCTAACTGAATCTGAAAGGTCCTCACTGGCTCATTTTTGAACAGATGGATCCCATTGACGCTGTTTGAAAATTTCTGGAACCATTCCTGAGAAGATTAGCTGAAGGAAGCAGGCTCTTCGGGGAGAGGATTGGTCCTTGGGGTGTTATTCCTGGCCACTTCCTGTTATGGTCTGCTTCCTGGACGCCATAGTGTGACAAACTCTGATCCATCATGCTTTTCCTCCCAATGGACTGAAACCAGGAGACCAAATAAGCTTGTCCACTTTAAATGATCTCTGGCAGGGTTGGCCAGAGTGTTAAGAAGGAGACAAATAGAAACATTTAAGAATATAGTGTAGACAGAAGAATCTCTCCCTCCAGCTGATACCTGAATAACCAGAGGCTTAATATTAATTGCAAACTGTTTAGCCTATGGCTTCTTGCCAACTAGATCTTTTAGTTTAAATTCTATTAATCTATGATCACCACATGTCTTGTGGCTTTGCTGGTGTCCCTTTACATCTTGCTCCCCTGGCAGCCTGCAGCGTCTCCCCGACTCTACCTTTCCTTTCCCTGTATCTCTTCGATTTCCCACCTTACTATGTCCTGTCTTGCCATAGACCAAAGCAACCTCTCTATTAACCAGTGGTGGCAACACATACTCATAGCATCCAGAAAGACTATCCCACAGCAATATAGTGTGATGATGCCTAGTGAGGATCAAATCCATTAAAACAGTCTGTGTCATCATCTACTAGGCTCTTACTGAATTTGCAAACTGAAACTCCCAAGACTTTTTTGTGTAGATGCTATTGGAATGAGAAACTACCGTACCAATGATTTTTTTTAAACTGAATAAGTGATTATAATCAATTTCATTAATTTTAGCTCAATATACCAGCTAGAAGACTTTTGGTTTTGCTCAAATTAATCATCAGTATATTAGTTCATCGTAAACAACCTGCACACATTCAATAAAGCTTTAGGGCCCATGACACACTGGTCATTTCCTACAGGTACGTAAGTTACAACATCCAAATCTTTATGCCCATTGTAGAATGTCTTTTAGAAGAAATAAAAACAAGGGGTTCTAAGTATCAGGAATAGATTCCATCTTCCAACAATTTCTCTAGAAGCACTGATTTGTCAGGGCAGGTCTTTATAGAATGGAGGGCTGGATCTCCTGGGCCTCCCTGGGCCTTCCTAGGTCTCTCTGAGTCTCCCGGGCTTTTCTAAGCCTCTGTTAACTAGTCCCCAGCTCTACTGTTTAGAATGAATCAGATTCACATTTTCTTAAAAGTCTAAGCAAGTTCTTCTTCTCTTAACTTTCAGAGACCAGCACTTTAATCCCTTAAAATGCCCTGGACTCACATGTTCCCACCCCCTTGACGTTGGTTACTTTTCCTCTAGCTCATTCATTTATAGGCTCTGCAAAGAGAACCGTCAGGCATTGATCTGAGGTAGTGAATATCTTGGGGTGAGGAGAAACAGTCTTTCTTAAAATCAGCTCCAGACCAAGGAGAAGTCTGACACACACACCCCTCCCACCTTACTGCTTCTTCCTCTGCCCGCAGAAGGGCTGGACTTGTAGTTTAAGAGCCTCAGCCACAGAGTAGCAGGCAGAGTAAATGGCTCTTCTGTGTGCTTGGGATTACAGAGCTCTGGGTTGTAATGCTCAGGTAAGGCTGAGAAACTCCTGAGAATGTTAGCTGTACTTTGGGTTTGTGGATGAGAGCAGAGGAGGGAAAAGGTTGGTAGACAAATCAATTGTGTCAAATAAAGCCCTGGCCTTTTGTTGTCTTGAGACAATGCCATCGGTAGCCTGGAACTCACTATGTAGCTGAAGATGGCCTTGAACTTCTGAACTTCCTGCCTTTACCCCCCAGAGTACTAGAATTACAGGCCGGAGCCTGTTTTCTGCTGTGCTGGGGATCAAGCCCAGCCCTGGATTTCCTTTATGCTGGGCAAGTACTCTGCCAAATGGAACTATATTCCCAGCCCCAAGTTCTAGCTTTATACTGACTTTGTTTGACTCCTGGAGGTGGTCTGTGTACTCAGCACTGTAGAATCAAAAGCGCATCATTAATCCTTATCTAATAATTGACATTATTTCAAAACTACTTTGAAAACTATGTTACTTTTCTGAGAAGTTTTTCTTGCAAAAGACAAAGGCAAAAAAAAAAAAAAAAGCAAGATACTTAAAACATTGTACGTGCGTAGGCTGAGCTGATGCTAAACAGTAAAAAGATCATCCGTGTAAATCCCAGAAGATTTTGTCTGTTTTTGTTTAGCCTACATTTTTGAATAACTGCTTTTGAGACTATCTGAGAAGGTGTTTTGTTTATATTCATTCTCCCAACTCCTCAATATCCATACCCAGGCAGCTTTGTGTGTCCTTTTTTTTTTTTTTTTTCCTTAAATCCATCAGCTCTAAATTTGTACTGCCCAAATAGTCTTTGACATGTGGTCTTCCACTCACTGGAGTGTGGTTGACTTACCAGGGGTTACATTCTTAAAGAAATCTGGCTCTCTGTCTCCCAGCAGCTATCCAGTTCTTTAGCTGGAGGGGGCGTGGTAAAGAGGATTTTTGAGCCTGTAATTTTTAGAGTCGTTTTGGATTACTAACAAAATCAAGCAGAATGCACTGAAGTTTTCTGTTCCTCCAACCCCACAACTCATCACTTCAACAGCATCCCCACCCGAGTGGCTCACTAACATCCTATCATCTAAGGCTCATGATTTGCGTGAGTGTTCACGGTTAGTGTTCTACAAAGCCACAGTGACAGATTCCCCAGACTGATTTACCACAGGGAGAGCTCACTGACCCCAGGACAATAACTCTGTACTGAGGGGCCCAGGACAAGGACTCTGTACTGAGGGGCCCAGGACAAGGACTCTTTCCAGCCAGTGTCTATCTCCTAAGTCTGGAAGGTAAGTGACCACCAGTATACGGGGTGGTCCCACCTTGTCCTGAGTCCTGGGAAATCCAGAATAAAGGTGGCTTTGACTCTGGAAGGCTGCCTGCTGTCCATGGAGATGTGAAGGTCATTACAGGTTTCAGACACTACAGGTACAGCTCCTGCATCTTTGCTTGGGAAAGATAAAACTACCAAGAAAGATAGAAAAGGAAAGCCAGATCATCTAGTTCTGGTGGCTGTCAGCCCTCCACACACCTCAGTTTTCTCTCACCTGCCAAATAGCTTTCCGAATTAAGGACATAAATTGTGTCTTTCCCAACATGACATATAACCCATCTAATCGGCACTTGTTTGAATAGCTGTTATGGCTACCGACAGTTTGGAAATGGACTAGCCATGACATTTGGCATAGCTGTCCCCTCTTTCCTGAGAATTTCTTTGTTTGATGTCCGTGTCAGTCTTTGCTGCTGTTACTGGATAGCATAATTCAATATTCTGGAGATTTCTAAAGAGCAGGGATTTATTTTGGTTGTGGTTCTGAGGACTGAAAAGCCCAGGATCGTGGTACCAAAGCCTGCCCAACACCTGAGGAGAAACTTGCATTATAACATAATGGAGGACGACATGCTGAGACAAACAGCCACTTTTAGGGTCCCACTTCTAGTAATAGACCCAGCATGCCACCGTGCAACATCTGTCTCATGACTTCATCTAATATTGGTTACCTGCCAAGAGCCCCACCTTCAAATATCATTAATGCATGGATTTAGAGCTATGTTTTTAACAAAGGAACATCTGAGGACACAGTGAGACCACAGCACTTGGCTTCCAGAACACATTTATAGTGGTTTTCTTCCATCTTTAGCTCTGCTTCTGATGTCTCTTCCTTTCATGAACAGTAAGCAACACAGTGTTGGCTTGTCTTCAGTCACACTCCAAACCTGGTTCATCTGTCAGTCCTAAGATGTTAAATGCTACGTCCACCTCTGAATAGTGTGGACTCTCAGACAAACTACTGACTGACCTTGTCTTTACCTCATGTTCTTTACATAGACAGAAGTATCTTGGTCTTAATAATGTACTGAATCATTTCATTTCTTTTTCCTAAATGGCTCCTCAGACCACTTCATCAGTGATGCCTAAACACAGCAATATCAGCCAGGCAAAGAAGACATGACTATGATTCCAGCACTTGAGAAACTGAGTCAGGAAGACTGGATTTAAGACAAACTGGTGAAACTTAGTGAGTTCCAGGCCAGTGTGAACCAGTGAGACCCTGTCTTAACAAATAAAACTAACAACAGCCTGTGATGTGGTACGATTCAGGTGTTATTGAGGGAAACCTACAGGCATAGTCTCCCCCCGCCCCCAACTGAGGACCTGGTTGCACACTACCTGCCCTTCCTGTTTGTTCCTACATTCTCAAAAAAAAAAAAGAAAGAAAGAAAGAAAGAAAGAAAGAAAGAAAGAAAGAAAGAAAGAAAGAAAGAAAGAAAAGAAAAAATATTACACTGTCACTACATAAGATAGTTCAACTCTCCCAAACTTGCCTTAAGGTTCAATTTTGTCACAGTGTTTATATGAACCACTTAATAAATATTAATTCTTTTTATAATCAATTGCTAATAAATAATTTATAAGATTTCTAGTGCCCAACCTGGGGCCATTTGACATTTGTCCCCTTCACCCACTTTATTTTTTTCCATACAACTTAATCACATTTGATATACTATAGGCTATTTTTGTTTTAATTTATGTATTACTTGGCAACCTCCAATGGAGTGCCATTTCCATAAAGGCAGAGTCTTTGATTGGCCCACATTGTATCTCCAGACCTAAATCTGTGTATGACACACAAGAAACTCTCAGTAAATGCCAACTAAAAGGCAAATAAATTAATGATGGAACAAACAGCATCAAAACATAGAAGGCACTTAGTAAGTTCTTTCTGAATGAATGACTGAAAAGCTGTTAAAACAATAACACAATAACAATAACACAAGAGAAGCATTGGATCAATGAATAAATAGCATTCAGAAATGACGGGCACATAGGATATCTTCAGTAGACACATAATAAAATGCTTAGAACAGTTAATGGAACATAGGAAGACATCAATACACCATCATATTTACTATTCATATGTCAGAACTCCACGCTAAAAGAGTTGCCATTCAAGCCACAGAGCACCAAGCTTCTAATCAATGCTAGCTATGGGAGGCAGAAAAGTGGGAAGGAGAAGAATTGGGGTAGGGAGTGTTCCTGAGAATCCCTGAGACCCAGAAAGGCCCTATTCAGGCAGCAGGAAGAGGCAGACCATGAATATGTAACATTAATGGTGCATTTCTTCTATGTCCATTCTGATGTTTCCATGGTGACTTCAAATGTGAACATTTGGTGACATTTTTTCCTCATTGAACTTATCTTAATGAGTCTCAAAATTCTGTGGCAGATTTTTGGTGAAGTTGCTTTTATTAAAAAGTACTGATTTTAAAAGCTAATAACTTAAAACTGATACACACACACACACACACACTAGACCATAAAGAATTTTTCATCCCTTCTGGGGGGTTTTATAGTGCATTTCACTGGTCAGACTAGGGTGGCAAGTCTTAGGGTTACGATTCATTACATTCTGTATTTTGTGAGCAGAAAGTTAACTTTTCCAGCTCTAACTTCTTGTCCACAGCTTTGATAGCACCTATGGCAACTGTGTGTCTAATATGAACATCAGGATTACCCAGAGGATAGCCAGTGAAACTCATGATGTATCTAGCCTAACCTGGAATCATATTAATCATAGTATAATAACCAGATTCCCAAAACTTAGGACCAGCTTCCAGCTTCTTACCAGAATGGCAATGCATCTCCCTCTTTAGTTGGGCAAACTTGCAGGCTAAGTGTCACACAAACACTGATTTGGCCTGGATTGTTCTATATAATCACTTGAGCAGTGAAACCAGATGCTTTCATTTGTAGATCATTTCTGCTGTCACCAGCAATGATACCACAAAGAACATCTTTGACAGAAACATTCTTTTGTTTTATTAATAAATGTTGTCTTTGGCAATTCTCTGTGCATTTGCAATGTATTCTCATTGTCCTCCCACATACACACTCACTCTATCATTTACCTCCATCCCCTCCCAGCCTCTCTTCTTCCTTAATCTCTTTCCCACATTCATAACATTTTGTTTTGTGTTACACATAGTATAAATGGAGCCATCTGTGTGATGATGGGTTTGGAAATAACCATTAGAGGCCAGAGGGATTACCAGTGGGTATGTGACTGGATGCTATGCCCCCTTCTCCCCAAATCTGTTAGCAGCCAACAGTTCAGCACTAATAGTAGTAGGGACCTGTGGTGGCTGGTTTTAGATATCAGCTTACCAGAGTTTAGAATCACCATAGCAGGAACCCTAAAGTAAGGAATTATCTTGATTGCCTTAATTGATGTGGCAAGATCTACCTACTCCTAATTTGAACAGCACACGCAGGCAGTGACCCAGATTAGGAAAAGGAAGAAAGAAGATTATTTGCCTTTTGCTTAGCTGACCTTCCCTCTTGCCACCAAGCTAATTTACCTGTCCTGCTGCTGCTGATTCCCTTTGTTGATATAGCAACCATTATTGACTGAGAGGACCAGTGGCCTTCTAGAAAATTCCCAGGTCTCCATTGCACTGGGATTGCTGAGGTACCCAACATCAAGGACTGTTGTGGAATATTTGTTTACACTGTGAAGAGATATCTTTGCCAAGATGTCTTCTGGTTGGTTTCATAAAGAGTTGAATGGCCAATAACTGGGCAGGAAGAGGTTAAGCGGGACTTCCAGAGACAGAGAGGTCTCTGGGAAGAAGAAAGGCAAAGTCACCAGTCAGACATGGAGAGGAGACAAGGGGTTCAAGGTGGAAGAAAGATAATGCCAAGTGGCAGGGCATAGATTTAAAAATATGAGTTAGCTTAAATTATAAGAGCTAATTGAGACAAGTCTAAGCTAAAGACTGAGCTTTCATAATTAATAATAAGCTTCCAGGTCATTATTGGGGTGCTGGAGGTCCAAACAAGAAAGAAACAAACCCAACAAGAAAGCTTGCTATAAAGGACTGGGAAACTATTATTGGTTTCTGAGCCTCTCAGATGTGAGACATCTGTTGTTACTATTTTGACTATATTGAATAAGATGAGTTGATAATTTAATTTATATGTATATATATGTGTGTGTGTGTGTGTGTGTGTGTGTGTGTGTGTGTGTGTGTGTGTGTGTGTATTCATTTGATCAGTTCTGGTTCTCCAGAGAACCCTAACTAATATAGACTCTGTGAGCCCCTTTGCCATCCATAGCTGACTGTTGTGTGGAGCCAGTGACAGTAGACACAGCCACTATTTACGATAGACAGACACATTGTTTACAATGAAACCTATATTGTCCTCCAAGAAAGTCTCAACCCAAATCTGCCTGACACGTATCAAGAGTTTTACTTCAGTGATGACACTGACTGGATCACAAATAACCAACCCTATGCCAGGCTTGAGAATAGTAGCCTGCCTCAGCCCACAGGGAGAGTACTGACAGCATCATTTTTCTAGACATTCTGGAAGGGCCATTTGGAGATTAATAATGTCACCAGCTGTTTCCATGTTTAATCAATCCTACCACCAAGTAGTTCCCTACTAGGCACTGTGGGGATATTGACAAACAAACAAAGACTGGAAGAGGTGGATCTGTCCTCTGATATTTCCGACTGTTTTTATTATATTTGAAAATCTCCCCACAAGGCACGGCATCAGAAACAAGGGCTAAGAGGCCTCTTACAGGTGTGCCCTTCTTCCTTACCCTCGGCTCTAGTGAGGGAGTCCAAACCATTAGTATTTTTTAAAAAGTTAAGTATTTTTAAAAAAGTATCCAGGCATGATGGTGCACGCCTTATATTTCAGCACTGGGGAGGGAGAGAGAGACAAGCAGATCTCTGAGTTTGAGGCCAGCCTGGTCTACATAGGGAATTCCAGGATAGCCAGGGCTACATAGAGAGACCTTGTATCAAAACAAGACTAAAGACTATTGTTAAAATTTATTTATTTATTTAGTGTGTGTGTGTGTGTGTGTGTGTGTGTGTGTGTGTGTGTGTGTGTGTGAGAGAGAGAGAGAGAGAGAGAGAGAGAGAGACAGAGACAGAGACAGAGACAGAGACAGAGACAGAGAGGGGGGGGAAATAAGTACCATCCTCAGGGATCTAACACAGGCCATCAAGCTAGGCAAGGGTTTGATGCTAATTCAGTTGGGCAGCTGGGTCCCAAGGAAAAGCTTCATATAAAGGTTTTTTTTTCTCTTCAGCTTTTAAAGGCTCACTTTCCACGTTTCCAAGGCCATGTCGATACCTGTTGAGTTATCTTGCTAGTCTCATTTTTCCTTCTACCCTCAGAATGCCTAACTATGAAGGCTGGCTTTGTATCAAAACAACAAATAAGCACATACACTCGGGCCGCACCATCTACCTATCAGTTGTTTATTCTTGAGTTCAAATTTTTACCACTCAGCCTTTTCCTCCAAACTCCTCATGGACAAGTTTGAATTCAAAAATTGAGGTTTGCATGGGAGGGAAGAGATGTTGAGAGAAGGGATTTTTATGGCCAAGTCATCAGGGAAAAGAAGAGTGTAGAAATACGTGGGCCTCACTGATCCAGTCAGGCAGGGAGCAGGATCAAATGTAAATCTCTTCCAGATGAAAACCCGGCCACATCCATATTGACTGTGGTCATTGTGTGGGGCCAGGAAAATCAACACTCACATCCCTATGCCAGCGCAAGGGTTTGATGCTAATTCGCTTGGACAGCTGGGACCCAGGGGAAAGCTTCATGTAAACCTTCTTCAAAACCCTCTTTTTCTTTTCAGTTTTCAGAGGCTCACTTTCCACAGCTCCAAGGCCATGTCAATATTAGAGCAACCTAAAGAAGCACCTAAGAGTCCAGCCCTCTGAGGACTGGACTCGGCATCAGTTCACTAAGTGCACAGGCCTAGCAGTCATCTGTCTCCTTCCTCTGTGGATGGGAAGTTATTCACACGTAGGTTGGAAATAGGAGCTCTGGAAGACACTTACTCATGCCTGCAAAGCACTGGTGCCCCTGCACCTTGACTTTGTGGCCATCAGGGTGTCTTTAGAAGCATCCGCTATTTCCCACTAGAAAATGGGGAGAGGTATTTCCCATGGAGTAGCAGAATACAAATACACAAGAGAATTGAGTAACAACACCTCAGGAAAACCTGAAAAATGAACAGATTAGGAGAATTCCTTTTGATATATATTTGTAGGTCAGTTACTGATCTCTAAGTCCAAAGAAACTCAAGCAAAAGTCAAGAACTGTTAGGGCCACTGGTGACCTGAAAAGTGCATTTGGAATCTCAGGGTCTGCGCTTATTCAAAATCAAGATCATCAGTGCAACCCATTTGCCAGCCCTCCAGTTACCTCTGCAGTGTTCCAGCAAAGCACTCCTCTCCAGGCCCCTAGGGCATCTCTGCAGGAAAATGAACCTTCATCACCATGGAAATGCACCGTCCATCCTTGTTACCATGGATGTGCCCTGCCCATCATTGATTAACTTTACATTGGAAAGTTCTTGGTGCTTGTTGGTTTGGTATCATAGAAATGTGACACACACCCCCCCCCCCAGTATCTGTGCCTACAAAGACACCTGGGAGAAGACAGTGACATTTATGGATTTAGGAATCTTATAGCCCAGACTGACATAAAGCTCACTATGTAGTTACACAGACTGACCTAAAACTATGTAACACAAACTGGCCTGGAATCCATGATCTCACTGCTTCCATTTCCTAAATGCTGGCATTACAGGCATGCAACATCATATAATTCCAAGCAATTCTTTATGGTTACAATTATTAGTTAATCAAATAGATAATAAATTCCAGTAATGAAATTAAATATGACTTTTATATATCAGCAGGTAAAGCCTGAACTACTCTCTTGTTTCTTGCAAGTGTTAGTCACTGATGATACGTCCCAAGGCCATGAGAGTGTCCTGCATGTATATATTATATGTCATGAGCCTTTATTACAGATAGAGAAATGTGACTTCACTAGCAATGACTAATGAACAAGTACTAACAGGTGCTGAAGGCACAGTGCTTACTGCGAGGTGAACGTCATTCATATGCTGTCACATAAGTGAAGAATTTCATTCCCCCCACAGCCACATGAAGAAGACAGCATGGCTCCTGTTTCATATAGGAGAAAAATGGGAGCTCAAGGAGAAAGTACAGGCAGTAGCAGTGAAGAGAGTTGGCCCTGGCAGAACTCACTTGTAAGCTTGTGTCTTACTCATGGCATCTTCTGTAAGGATGGCCATATCCCTCCCTGTTCTGCATGGACCTTGGAGGCTTGAGCCAAAAATAATGCTCTACCAACCATAGCAAAGCCTCAGAGAGGCTAGTTCAAGGCTATTTCTACCATTTTCACCTCAGTTTCATAGACACTGTCCCCAGTATCAATGCCTAAAAGCGACATTTCCAGATTCCATGGACACCTGCAGTGTCTTTGTTTATCTTCTCTACCTTAGAAGTTTTCTAACAACAGTAACAATAAAGGATTGGTCAGGACTTCTGGTTCATTCTGCTTGCATATTTGTTACAAGAAGAAACTGAAGGTTTTTAGAATAATGAATTTATTATAATAATAATTTCAACTAAGTCCTCATTTATGAATAGTTTGAGAACTGGGTAAGTGGGTGCAGACAAACCAGATAACTTTGCCAGGCGTCAACACTCTGGTTCAAAGTTTCTGTGGATCTACTAAGGCTACGTGGCCTTAAATGTTGAAGCAAGATTAGAGAAACATTCTGGACTTACAAAATGTACCCAGTGAATGACACTGAACTGGGAAGGGAACTAGCCAGTCCCCCAGCTTTTTCCAGAAGCCTGAAGGAAAGTGAAGGGATTGGTCAGCAAAGTTCCCTCTACAGCAGGGCTGACCTCACTTTTTACCCCATCCACGGGATTCTTCTTCCAGATGTCTGTACAAGTCAGTTATTAGCATCTACAACCTTCAGTTTATTTGCAAGAATGAGGGGAATGGGGAATGTGCCCACCTCCTAAGACTACTGTGATAACTAAGGAGATAATTTAGTAACTGCTTAGAAAAGACCCAGCATATGGGAAACACTCGAGTAATTAGATGCTTTACGGCAACGACCCTTCTACAAATTAGGGGTAGACTTCTAGGGAAAAATAGAGAGGGAGGGGAAGGTTTTGATTCATCTTTTGAATCTTCTTTAGTCGTTAGACATCCCTCTAATTCGGTCTGTGGAGTATTTATGGCCCTTGTTGAGTTTAATTTGTGGTTATGTTCCCAATCCAATATGGGGGCCAGGGAAAGGAGAAGAAAATACAAAAAAATCATTAAGGAAGTGCCCCCCCTCGCATACCTAAGTTCAGAGGAAATTAGTGTGGGTGCTTGGAATGAGCCCTGGGGAGAAATTCATGGTGAAATTGGAAATTCCATGGGCATTCTCTAGTGAGTCTTTCTTCTTCCTTCCTTCCTTCCTTCCTTCCTTCCTTCCTTCCTTCCTTCCTTCCTTCCTTTCTCTCCTTCTTTCTCTTTCTTTCTTTTCTCCCTCCCTCCTTCTGTCCCACCCTCCCTCTCTCCTTCCCTCCCTCCCTCCTCTCCCTTCCTTCCTTCCTTCCTTCCTTCCTTCCTTTCTTTCTTTTTAAAATCATGTGTCATTAATTGACAATTTAAGGTGTTTAATTTCGGCACATATTGTGCTCCTTAATCCTCACGTGTACTAACAGAGACAGGCCAATTAATGTATTCTAGTCTGGGGATGGTTTGCCCAAAATCATCTGTAGGGAAGCAGAGGCACCCAAATCTGAACCCAATTTTTAACTTACCCTAAAGCGCAAACTCTTTTCTAGCCTCTGTGCCAGACTACAAATTCAGTAACAAGTCAATGGAAGAAGATTTGAGTTGTGTCATGTCTGAAGCTCAGTTGAGGGGAGGGAGAGAGAAAAAGAGAAACGATGTGGGGGAGAGGATAATGTGTCACAGGATGTCCACAGATGTAGGTATCTTAGAATTAATCTTCTTGAAGAACAATTTTTGCATCAAGAAACACTCCAGTAAGATGTCACCAAGGATCCAATTGGTGGTTCGCGGGGGGGGGGGGGGGGGGGGGCTGTGTGGGGAGGGCCACCAAGAAAGAATGGCTCAGAACTGAAGGGGTTCATGTTTAAGAAAATGAAGGCACAGCTTCCTGCTGTCTGCATGGCCTCTGCTGCCATTGCCCCAGTGTGCCCTCTGCTGTGGAGTCCTTCAAACCACCCCCAAATTAAGAGGATGAAATTGTATCTTGATAAGGGCAGATAGTGTCATTCCAGCCTTTCGTTTAGAGTAAATAAAAATCATCCTTAAACTGTTCATTTAAAGCAATATCAGAAGCGACCTGCTTTTGCTGTTTTGTCCTGCCACATGTCAATGTCCCAGCACATCTCTAAGACCCTTCGGCTAGTCCTGTGGTTACTTTGTGAAGATTCTAGAGATGATCAAGATGAAGCCTCACTGAGAACAGGGGTGTGGCTTTATCTCCCAAGTGTATATGAAGCCTGCTGAGGAGACAAGCCTTCAAGACAGAGACGAACAGGTTCCCATTTAGAACCTTGATTCAGTTTCTAGGCCAGAAATTTGGGACAGAGGCCTACGTTTACCTCAGATACGGCAGGAGAGAGAAGGCCAGCTGGGCATGCTGGGATGGGGAAGCAAGCGTGTACTTCCTGTGACACCTTATCTTTACTTCCTCAAGCCGGTTTTAAAAGATGAAGGGCACAGACAGACACAGTGAGCATTAGTAAAATGGTTAGGAAGAGATAAGTAAAAAGGGATGTGGCTTTGCAGTCCTCGGCTCTGCTCTGTTCTCTTGTGGGAGAGAGCAATTCCCCTCTCAGAAGATCACATACCCAGGCCTGGCTCTTCTTGAGAAAAAGGACAGAGTCAGCCATGACACACTTGAGATAAGACGGGTAAGTGGCAGGAGACTTCTAACTTGTCTATGGGTCTAGTGGTCAGGGCAGTGCATCCCAGTGGCTTGCTATGTGCTACAGTTTAACCAATGGGTTAAACTCATTACCCCCAGTCTTTGGTGTCGTTGGGAGGTCTAGAACACTTGAAAGGGAAGAGGTGCCCTTCCTTGAAAGGGTTTTGAGACCCAGTTGCGTCCCTCCTCTCTTTTTGCTTCCCAGACACCACAAGGTTGACTGGTCCTCCACTACCTGTTCCACATAATGTACAGTGCCACCACGGGCTAAAAGCAACCCCAAACATAGGCCAAAACTTAGGATCCTCTGTGTAAATGAACCTTTACTTTTAAGTTGATTTTTCTCGGGTATTTGCTACGGGAAGCGAAAGGTGATTACTGCACTTGTATGCTGGGCTCCTCTAAGATGGCTGAACAAGTTATGCTACATGACAGTCATCCACAAATAGAACCTTTTAAATTACAAAAGTCTAGGTGTGGCTACTGAAGACACTGAGAAGATCCTTATGGATTTTAAAAGTTGAATGAGGACAATTTACAAATCAATGGTTATCAGACTAGAACGCACTCAGGATGCCCCACAATGCCCAGGACTCTGATCCACAATATGTATTGGGCTTTATGAGGATACATTTATTTAGTAGGGGACCAGTATGTGAAGTTGCAGGGTCTCTAATCCCCTAGCCTTTTGATCCTTGTGTTTTACAATGTAGTCATAGGAATCAAGGGCTCATCTACTCCTGCAAAAGTAACCCTGGTAATAGAGAGTGGTGTTTACTGAGTTAGGCAGATATAACAGAGGTCTGAAATTATTTTAAAACTGTTTATTAAATTAAATAAGAAAACTCCTAATTAAGGTGCTGCATTTATTGAACCTACCACCTTTTCCCCCTTCAAATTGGAGGCCTGCTTGCCAACATCAGTGTTTACTGCCAAATTCTGTATATCCCACATTATGCTCTTGGCATTAAAAAAAAGTATCAAAGGCTTGCCTCTACGTCTTTTGATTATCGTTTTTTGGCTTTCTGCTGCTGTATTCACAATTTCAGATAATGTCTGTAACCTCCTCGAACCATGGCCTATTACCTCTCATACTCAGGTACTAATGAAGGGAATTCTGACAACCATATGAGAATTGTTTCCAGCATGCCCTATTAGAGAAGCGCTCCATGTTATTCATCCAAGACACTCATAGTGGCCGCCTATCATTTGCCAGCACCTTGCTAGATACTAAAGCAAGCTTCAAGGATCTCACATGTGAGAAAACAATTGCGATGCTGTGGATAACCCTTACAGAAGGAGCTGAAAGGCTTAAAGATCAGAAGAACCGCATCTGAGGGAACTACAGACTGGAGGCCAGCAAAGGGACAAGCAATTACTGGTGGGTGTGACAATACCTTAATGCTAGTTTTATTAGCTGGATGGGGAACACTGGGATGGCTGTCCTCATGAAGCCACAGTGTAAAGGCTAACAAACACATGACAGGATAGGTGTGAATGCTGCCCGAAGAGGCTCCCAGAAGATAACTCTGAGGGCCAGATGAAGGTGGAAAGCTTCCACTGTGAGCAGAGCTAAGGACTAAAGGAACTCATCACAGTGACTTTTCTATTGCTTTGACAAATCGCCATAACCAAGGCAACCAAAAAAAATTAATCAGGGGCTCATGGTTCTAGAAGACCTATTGAAGATTTTAGACCTCCCCTCTCACACAGCGCCTGTTTGGAGCAGAATGCACGAGTTTGCATTTTAGCAAGTGGCCTGAGAGTGTGAGCCTGTGGGTGGAAGACCACTCCTGGAGGAACAGAACATTGTTTCCAGCTACTTTCTCATGGACTGACCATATTTAATGAAGGGTCCTAGATAGAGACTCTAGCCTTAGTTGCTAGGATTCTGGAATTCTCCAGGGGCTTGGGAAGGTCTTATCCTTAGGAATGTGAATATTCTGTGGACCCCCCTGTTTTACGAGGGTGTCCTTGTGACTGTCTTTGGAGGGTCTCACTTCAGAGACCCCTGTCCTGTCTCTCTAGAGACCTTCTCCAGTGTAATAACCCCCGATCTATGCAATGATGTACAAGAATAAGTCTCAGCTAGCCGGGTAGTTTAGAGAGGAGGTCTGGAAACCCCAAAGATTCTTAAGCAGAATCCCAGCGGATCAATTTACAGCCTCACTCTGACCCCCAATCCCGGAGCCATCAGCAATAAGGCATGGACTCTGCATCTCACTTTTTACTTTGTTGCCTGAATACTTACTTCCTTGGGCATGTACAGCCAGTTCTGTTCTCTGCTTCTAAATTCCAAAAGTTTCCTATTCTTCTTTTGTTTTCTGTCACTCTAGAATCCTGAAACTGTCATTTGAGTTGGATTTCAAGAGGAAAAGAAGATAAATGAACGTGTTCATTCTGCTATCTTTACCCCAAAGTCTGTACCAGAACTATAAAAAGATTTGGTTTAGTATTAATTGCAGATAATTCTGAGACACTTGAATTTGTAAAGACAGATGTGGCCTCATTGTGATAACTCTACATTTATGGGCCATTTCCCCCGTTCTAAAAAAAGCCTCCTATTTCAAAATAATGTTGCACTTTTATAAAACATATCTCCAATAATGACCCCCAGAATAAAATATGGAGACTTTCTCTCTCCTGGCATCTCTTATGTCTGTTCATTAGAGACTGCCCTAAAGATGCAGGAAAGCTGTAAATCGGATCCATTTCCATATTCAATGTCACATATTCAAGTTGTCAGAATTTTACAATGCTTCTAATGAAGTGTTCAGCATAATGAATCGTACAATTATAACAAAATAGAGTTCTAATGAGCAATTATCATTCTCAGGGAGACCATTCCAGGGTCTCTTATTTCCCTTCTCTCAAACTAGAGCTTAAGAAGTAGCTATGAAAAAAAGTTAATGAGGAGTGTTTATAAGCAGCATAACACTCAATTAAAATGCCTCCCGTAGACCAGTTTCCTGAATTTGTTAATCACAATATCATCTGAGAAAATGGGTCAGCAGGTTTGGGTTCAGGAACCTTCCTGACCTGTGTGAACTTCTAAACATGTGTGATATGTCAGGCGTGAATTAATGACTTCGTTGTAATGGATTTGTGGTGTCAATTGGCAATCACAGGTTAAATGGGCCAGAGGCTCTTTGCCATGATCAAGGATCTAGAGGAAAATAGTCTGTGGATCATTGCTCAAGTTGAAATAAAAGCTGCCGGGCCATCTCACACGGGCCAGTAAGCATTGTGCTGGATAATTTAGCATGCGCTATTCTGTGTTCTCATAATGACCTGAGCGTATGTATACTCTGAATGAGGACAGTTGAAACTGAGAGGTGCTGAGTAAGGTGCCCACAGCTGCTCATGAAATGTTGGAGCAGGGAAGCTGGCTGCAGATGTCAGCTTAGCTTATAGGAGGAGGCTGAGCTCCAGGTCACCCCTTCCAGACGTCGCCTCACTTTCCTTTGTGTGTCCAGGCTGGTGCTCACTGTCTGTTTTCTAGAAGCTGCTTTGCACAACTTCAGGGGCACTGTGACTCCCCGTGTTAGAGTCAAGAGCTGTGTGAAGTAAAGGCTCTACCTGGCCCATCTGCTGCCCTCACTGGGCAGTGAAAATAATGACCAGGTTTTTTTGTTTGTTTGGTTGGTTGGTTGGTTGGTTTTATTTTATTTGTATTGTTTTGGATGTGGTGTTTTTGTTGCAAGTAATAAATAAACTCCAAGTTGGCCAGCTTGAAGGAAAAAATGTGGTTTTAAAACCAACAAAAAAAGTATGATAGAGAGGAGCCTCTGATTCAAAAGACTCTAGGCTGGGTAAGCTGGTGACCTTTTAGTGTTCTCTACACTGTTGTCTCTTTTAAATTCTAGTCCTGGTATCTGCAGAATCCTGGCATGGCTTTGCCCTGTTTGCCAGACCTGAAAGGTAGCGCTGCTGTTGCCCAGCACTGTATGCATCTGGAAGAAGGTGGTATGGTGGTTCAGATGAAAATGGCCCCCAATTTAGGCTTGTAGGGAGTGGCACTATTAGGAGATGTGGCCTGTTGGAGTAGGCATGGCCTTGTTAGAGGAAGTGTGTCGTTATGTGTGGGCTTTGAGGTCTCAGATGCTCAAGCCAGGCCCAGTGTCTCTGTCTTCCTGCTGCCTGTGAATTCAGATGTACAGTTCTTGGTTCCTTCCCCAGCTCCATGCCTGCCTGCACATCACCATGCTTCCTGTTCCCATCATGCCAGTAATGGATTAAACCTCTGAACTATAAGCCAGCCCCAATTAAATCCTCTCTTTTATAAGACTTACCATGATCATGGTATCACACCTCCTCCAATGAGGCCACACCTCTTAACCCTTGTGTGATGTGGGAATGCCTTTCTGTATGCTGTGAATAGCAATCTTTAAATAAAGGAGCTGTTTTGGCCCATGATAGGCACCATAGGAAAAGTAGGAGGAGGCATCAGAGCAGGTAGAAGGAGCAGGGCGGAGTCAGAGAGAAGGATCCAGAAGCCCAAAGGATCAACATGTAAGGAACACAGGTGAGCCACGGGCTACGTGGCAGTCAGATTAATAGAAATGGGTTGATTTAAGATGTAAGAGCTAGCTAGCAATGTGCCTGAGCCATTGGCCAAACAGCGTGAAATTAATATAAGCATCTGAGTCATTTCTGGGGGCCTGAGCAGGGGCAGGTGGCTAGGAGGTCTGGGGCTGCAAGTGTTTGAGTCTCTGCCTCTGGCTACTCGAGACTAAAAGAAACCACATTGTAACAGATGGCGTCCCCGGGTGCGGCAAATATCCACTTAAAGCCTAAGAAAGTTTTAAAAGGGTTTTAGCACAGAGACTGAGCCAAAGAAGCTTCCCAGTTGTGTATATGAAGTAGGTCACTGTACAAAGAAAGCGTGGAGTCCAGGCCACATTCAAAATTGCACCGGCAGACTGGCGGCAGGCAGTGTAAGCTGCAATCAAGCTGGTTCCTGAAATCTCACAGAAGACTCAGTAGCGTGTTATTGGCTTATGGTTTCTATTTATTTTGAACAAAAAATAAACAAGACAGATACTTAGTAACAGCATTTTCTTCGGTCTGCTCTGTTTGCTGGCCACAGACAGACGTGGTCCCTTTAAGAGAACTTACTGATTCAGCTTCCTCTGCAAAAACTATGCAGCTTTTTAAGAGAGTGTATTTTAAAAGCTCTTATGGTTGGAAGATGATTAAGGATTCACAATAAAACAGATTCAGATGAAAAGAAAAACATGTAAACAGGTTACAAGGTATGTAAAAGGTACATAGGCTTCAGAGAGAAAAGAAAGATGATAGAAAAAGTCTTTAAAAAGAAAAATAGAGTAATAAAAATATAATAAGCCATGTAAAGATGGAAAATAGACACAAAATCTGGATTTTGGTTGTTATTGTGTTTTCTTTTAATTTTTTAACTGTTAATGAGCTAACTGCAGAAAGACAATGGATTACAAATGCAAAGGCTACTAAGTTAAACAAGAATATATATTTTAAAGGTGTCTTGATTTTGGAATTTGTATCTAAGGATTTATTGCTTTGGAAGATTTCTGCTTTTGTTTCCACAGAAGATGAAAACCTGTAGATTGCTTCCAGGCAAATATGGTTTCATCAACTAAGACCCCCTGAAAAAAAACTCTGATGAGAAGACATGGCCATATCAGTTTAAGGGCTACAGATTATGATCCAGTCTCTAGAACCCATAAGATTTTCAATGCCCCTTAATCAGCAAAAAGTAGTAAAGGAAAACTACGCCCAAATTCCCAAAATATTGTTTCTAAATGTTTGTTTTCATTATAACTGGTTAATGGTCATAATTAATCTCTTTATAAGAATAAAAAGGGGATATGGTATATGAATAATTTTTTTAAAAATTAGATTATTAAATTTACTTAGATCAGGAAATCAGATGTTAATCTCAAAATGTTTCACATTGGCATGGACTTTGGTTTACTGATACAAATTTAAGGTCAAATTTGTTATACTGAATGTATTTTTCTATTCTTGTTTACGGTATGATGTTCATGTAACTGATTTAAATTTGTAATGTATAATTAAGAAATGCAGGTTAATAGTTACCTTTGATAATCAAACTTATAGGTAGGTTAGTCAAGATTTTTAGGTATACAAAGATATATTTCAATTAGATAGGTAATTTTCAAAAACTTCTAAGACCTTCAGAATATGTCATTTAAAATGTTTTAAGAGCTTATACTTTACTAGACAGTGAGACAGGTCAATACCTGGCAGCACCAATTTACTTCAAGAGGAAAATGGGCATCGAAGAAACTCTCATATAGAGCTTAGTTTCTTTGTGGCATCGGTTAGCCACTGGACATGAACTTGTTATATTGACTGCTTGACAGTATGCTGTTTAAACTGGACATGCAGGTTCCATAGGAAGGTGACCTCTGAACTTTGGCAGAACAAGCCGAGATGGTCATTCAGGTTCCTGCTTTACAGAGAAAACTGTCAACATTCTTCAGGACTCGAGGAGAAGCAACTGATGAACTGTGCCAGAATGGGAAGAGCAGATTTTCTGCTTCACTAAAATAAAAAGAGACTCTGGGCCTGTAGGCTGAAGATGGATGCCCCAACTTTATAAAGGAACTTTGGGTGGCTGTCCAGGCAGATAGGTGTCATCTCTGTCATTTTTGGATTTTGGAAGTTGCATGTACTTCTGGTTTACTTAGGTAAATATATCCTTCTGTGGTCTTTGAGGTAGTTAAAGATTAGATAGTCATAGGTATAGTTTTTCTTGGTTATTTTAAGGTATATATAAAACTTTAGATTCATAAGGATAAGGTTGATAAGAGCATTTTCTTTAGGTTTGCTAAATACAAAAAGACTATATGTTATAACTATAATTCTTGCTTGATAGCTGTTTTGTTATATGTAAATTTGCTATGTTAAAATTGAAGCCTTCCTTTTTTATTAGACAGAAAGGGGGAAGTGATGTGGGAATGCCTTTCTGTATGCTGTGAATAGCAATCTTTAAATAAAGGAGCTGTTTTGGCCCATGACAGGCACCATAGGAAAAGTAGGAGGAGGCATCAGAGTAGGTAGGAGGAGCAGGGCAGAGTCAGACAAAAGGAGCCAGAAGCCCAAGGAGCAACATGTAAGGAACACAGGTGAGCCACGGGCCACATGGCAGAAAGATTAATAGAAATGGGTTTATTTAAGATGTAAGAGCAAGCTAGCAATGCGCCTGAGCCATAGGCCAAACAACATAAAGTTAATATAAGCATCTGAGTCATTTCTGGGGGCCTGAGCAGCGGCAGGCGGCTAAGAGGTCTGAGGCTGCAGGGTCTGTGAGTCTGGGCCTCTGGATGCTCGAGACTAAAAGAATCCACATTGTAACACTTGTGTAATAATTTCACTGACTAAGGACCAAGCATTCAAACATATGAGCGTGTGCAGGCAACTCCCATTAAAACCATCATAGCTCCTTAATCAAGTTAGGATTGTGAATGTGAATCTGAGAATTACATTGTGAGGCCCTGTATAATAATAAATGAATACAGAAAGGAATAGCAAAAGGGGATAGGGATTTAGATGGGTGAAAGCTAAGGGCTGGGGATTAAGGTTTAATTATCAGTACCCCAAAGCAGCAACAGAATTCATAATCTATAAGAAATTGGATATTTATCTGTTTGTTAATTCTTGCAACCTGGGCATTAGCTGGTCAGATGCAGCTGACAGTTGGTCTCCATAGGCGTCGTTCCAATGCTCACAAGTTGTGACTGTGATCCCTGAAGGCTAATTTTAGCATATTGAGTGACATCAGGCAGTGGGAATGTTGCTTGGGTTTTCTATGTAGCACTGGGACAGAGTTCTCTGGAAGAGTGACTAATGATACAACCTGGGCTTCCTTTTGCATGTCACTTGTGCTACGAGTGTCATTTCCTTGAGTCCATACTGTGGGTCATACAGATGTATTCGGTTCATCCTCACTGTTACTATGGAAACTGAAGATCAATGGGCTTCCCTGGTGAATGCAAAGTGCTCCAAGTTCTTCAAAGAAAGAGGTGCCTCTTACAAACAGCGACTAACTTCAGGAGATACATTTAAAAAAGAAAAGAATTTCCTTTAAAACCCCCAGTCCAGGACCTGGAGAAATGGCTCAATAGTTAAGAACATTTGCTGCTCTTCCAGAGGACCTGAGTTTGGTTCATAACCTCACAACTGTCTATAATGCCAGTTCCAGAGGATCCCACAGTCCTTCTGACCTCCGAGGGTGCTGCACAGATGGTACACTTCCATACATGGAAGCAAAACAAACAATCATACACATAAAAATGATAAATAAAAAAAATAACCCCCCCGTTCTGATGATGTTACTGTTGTCAACACACATGGGGAACAAACCACACTACCAGTAACTCATGCTAGAGTTTATTTAAGAAAGTTTCAGGAAAAAGGCAGAGGGAAGAGAAAACAGGCCACTGGGGGTCTTTTAGTTTACATAGCCAAGCCTGATCATGCATATGAATAAAAAAGGTGTGCCCAGGTTCCTGGTCATGCATATGGATGAAGGGGACAAGCCTTCCACATGTTCTAATGGTACCATGTTGGAATAGCTACCACGGGCCAGAAATCCTTACAGTTACTACCTATTCAAAAAGCTCGCAGGGTATCTATCCTAGTGCTTACAAAACAAAGTCCAAGCTGTATAATTGTCAAATCACAGACTTTGTAGCTGCCTTTTTCTCTCCAACCTGCATCAAATCTCCACTCTGACAGGGAGTTTATAAGCTCTGTTGTGCTGTGGGCTTGCAGCTCACATACTCTCAGTGGCTAGAAGATGAATTTATATACCATCTAGTACCTGGCCTCATACTTATCAGAGCCAAGTAGACTAAGTCATGTGGTGTGGAGTTTCTCATAAGTTCCCTAAACCTATAAAAGGCATTCCTTTTTTTTTTACAGGGAATTTCTTCAAAGACTCTCCTCCATCAGACTTCCCCATGGTGTTGTCCATGTTGACTGTTGTTATTTTTTTTACTTTAGGCCATCTATCTTTATGCAGCGCCTTCTTAAAGGAATTGCCCTTCCCCTTAAGGCCCTGTCATGTTGACACAGGTCCAGTGCTCTGTCCCTGTTAACACTGTCCCACCTCGGGGTCTGCACATGGCCCTTGCAGTAGTTTGAATAGGAATGGCACGTTTGAATGCTTGGTCACCAGAGAGTGGCACTATTTGGAGGTGTGGTCTTGTCAGAGGGGGTGTGGCCTTGATGGAGGAAGTTGTCACTGGGGAGTGGACTTTGAGGTTTCAAAAGCTCAAGCAAGGCCCAGTGTCTGTTTCTTCTTGTTGCCAAATCCGAATGCAGAACTCTTGACTCCTTCTCGAGCACCATGTCTGCCTGCACGCTGCCATGTCCTACCGTGGGTGGCCATAATGGACTAGAACTCTCAACTGTAAGCCAGACCCCATCAAATGTTTTCCTTACAAGAGGTGTCAGAGTCATGCTGTCTCTCCACAGCCATAGAAACCCTGACAAGACAGCCCTTACAGTAGTAAGGATCACATTCCTACTGAAGGTCATTCTGGAGGATCGCTGATCAGCTTCCTTCCCATTGAACTTGCCCATCTTCCTTTGCTGTTCTAAGAGTAATTAAGCACCTCAGGGCTCTATATGGTAAATTGGCCTCTCTGCTCCTCTATTTCTTTCCACTTTTACCAGACTCTGCACCTCTATTCTCTTGTCTAAATCCCATCTCTTATAAGACCCTTAGTCAAATTCAGTTCATCCAGCAGTCTTTATCAACTAACTGCCCCTTTTGACCAATCAAAACAAAGCTAAGGATAGTGGCTCATACATGTAATTTCACTGCTTTGGAGATGGAGGCAGGAAGATGGATATGTTTGGTACCAGTCTGGGCTGCATGGTGAGGCCTGGAAAGCCCAGATGCAGAGCAAGAACTTGTCTTATCCATTTTTTTTAAAGTAGGGCTAAGGACATAGCTCAATTTGTTGATTGTTTGCCTAACATAAATGAAGCTATGGGTTTGACCTCTGGCACTGCATAGCAGCCACTGAGGCACATGGTGGCCGAGGAGGACCAGAGGTTTAAGAGCATTTTTAGAACTGACTTTAAGGCCAGCCTGGGATACACAAGAACTCATCTCTCCCTTCAGCAAAAATAAACTTAAAAAAGAAAGAAAAAAATTCTTATCAATGGAACTTCTTTCTTTATTTTTATCCCTCTATAATTCTTTGGCCATTGGCTCCTGTACTAAAGGAATTCATATTTTCAGGATGTTCTGAGCCACAAAATTAGGTTTCTCCAGGATGGAGACCAGTTATGCCTTTTTCAAAGTCTCTTCTAAACACACAGGAAGATCCAATTTTCCAGGTTTCCTTATAGTTACAGCCTATGTCCGATTCCAACTAATGTTATGAGGAAAGAGATGTAGTAAACATCTTCCAGGACTGGTCCTTAAAGATATCCGAAATGACCTCCAGTTCTTGCTGTGCCTTGAGGATGGAGGCTAGTTCATAAAATGAAAAGATTCCTCCAGGACATCTACCTAGAAAAGCTGAGACCCATGTTGAAAATCACAGGTATAAGAAATAAACTATGATCGTATTATGCCACTGAAACGCTGAGACTGCTTGTTATGGCATAGCTCATCTTACTTATACTAGCACAATCGCTAATATAAGAAGAGACCAAGGATTGTGCATTTTTATTCCTTTCTCTGTCCTTTGCATGTAGTGTGCTTTATTAATAGTTTACAACTCGGGATATCTTCTTACAAGCTAAATTGCTGTCATAAAACCCTTGTGTTTTCTAACTAGGAAAAAAAAAAAAACCTCACAATTCCCTTGTGAGCAACATCTCTGTTTTCTGCAAACAGGAGATAAATTATTTAATAAGCTTGTGTTTCCAATACTTGCTGGCAGCTGCTAGCCCCTTCTTTGGTTATCATGGATGACAGAAGCAAGGAGTGGGGGAAGGGGATGGCAAGAGTTGCCAAAGACAGCAAGTCTTTCTCCTTATAGTGGGCTTTCTCTCCTCCAGGACATAGCTTAATGGTCACTTCTTGGTGACCTGCTCTAGGAATAAAACACTTTCTCCAATGTCCTTTTTTATTGTCACCATTTACTTTAAGGAATGGTCCTCAAATTGTAGTTTGTCTAAGTTCCAGACAAGAGGCCCCATGGAATAAGGGACCACATTACCCTTGCTCATCATCTGCGTATCTAGCCATATTAAAGCTCATGCTTATGTGAGAGGCTAAGGTGAGGAGGGAATGAGAGGTGGCAGAGAGGCCGTAACTCTCCTTCAAAAGCCTCAAACCCCAGGACTGGGGAGACAGAGGCAGCAGATCTGTGTCAACCTGGTCTACACAGTGAGTTTCAAGCCAACCAGGGCTACAGAGTGAGAGCCCATGGAAAATAAAAGGCTACAACTGTATAAAGTTAAATAGTCAGTTACTTCTCAGGAAATGTAAGATTATGTTTAGTACTATATATTTAAGAAGGGAACTGATCTGTCCAGTGTCACAGCTGACTTGTCGACTGTTGTGGCTAGAATCACCTGTGCATCTATGTTTCATACAAACATCTATGTTTCAACAGTTGGTCCCTGGCTGGAGGCACTACTTGGGGAAATTGTGAGGAATATTTGGAACACAGGACCATCCTGAGGTATGGACCACTAAGAACAGACCTGGAGGGCTATTGCCTGGCCCTGCTTCTGGTAGACATCTGTTTCTCATCTTCCAGTACAAGTGTGGCATCTTTAAGCTCCTTCCACTACACTGTAGTCTGAGTCTACCCACCCTCGATGCGCTCCCCACCATCACGATATCCCCTGAACCCAGCTCTTCCTTGAAGTTATTTCTGCCAGGTATTTAGTTACAACGATGAGAATAGGAACTAAGTAAGATTCACATAGCATGGTTAAAACAAGATGATGTTATTCTGATGGGGGAAGTCATCTTTGAAATAGGGAAATCCTCTAACTCTAAAATTCCTGAAGGTGTCCCAATAAACACTATTTGTTATTCTTACCAATTCATTAGTGAACGTTTCTCAAAAAAAATATTGAATATGTGTCAATGACATAAATATATGGAGCACTCTTCTGGAAGTTGCTGGAAATTCTAAAAGGTAGTTGAATTGCATTTATAACTCAATTATTTATATTTATATCATATTTCCACAAGGAGAACTGGCCTCATCTCCCCCTTGCACCTGGAATTAGATAGCTTGACCATGCCTTGACTGAGTTCTCCAGTGCACCTGATTTAGACTCAAAGGCAATTGATGTATTCCAACATATCATCATTCTCCAATTCAACTCCTGACCCACACACAGCTCTGAAAGATAAAGTATATTCCAATACTCAGTAGATGTGCGCTGTGTAATTATTAAGTACATTCACAGAGTTTACTTTTCTGGGTTTTCCCTGGTAAAGAATGAGTCTTGAAATTAAGAAGATGGCTCGGTGAGTGAGTAAAGGTACTTGCTGTGCAAGCCTGGGCACCTGAGTTCAAGTCCCAGAACACACATAAAAATAGAAGAGAAAAACCAATTCTACAAGGTGGGCCTCTGACCTCTGTAAGTCTTCCCCTTCCTCGTCCCTCCCCCCTCTCTCTTTCCATCTTCCTCCTCCCCCTCCTTCCAACACACACATTTTAAAATCTTTTGAGAGTGTCTTCCTTGTCCCACACTGAAACATCGTGTCAAAGCTCTCCAACTTTTTAAACCACAGTTCAGTGGCGCATCATGGTGTCCCCACAGCCACCAGGACACTCTAAAGATACTTTCAGACTATCTTTCAGATTTGTTAAAATTGTCTGACCTCTCATTCCATCCTGGGCATGAGCTGAGGGGCTTCTGAGAAACTTGGAACTTGAACTTTAGAATGTAGAGTTTAAAAAAAAAAATTGACTGTGTCTGTTGCTATTTACAAAATAAGACAAAAATAGGTGATTCACATGTGTCCCTTAAAAGACACACAGATACTTGATGTCAAATAAAACCAATTCTGAATTCAGAAAACCTGGTTTCATTTTCTGAGTCTGCCCCTAATTAATTGAATGACCCGGGGAAAGGATTTAATTTTTAACTCTCTGTATTTGACCAGAAAGCCATCAAAAGTCCCTGTCAGATCTAAAACACCCACAGGGCATGTTTTTCTATACTAACTGTATGGGTCCTGTTGAATAATGCATTGTACTAGCTACTGTCAGGGAAAAAAAAATTTGTTAGTATGTCAGGTGTGGAGGAGTTCTCAATTGTCATCAAAGCAAGGTAGAGCTCAGCCAAGCAGTTGTCACTTGCCCGATGAGAGCCCATGACAATACCTAGAGTGGCAAGAGGATTTGATGCTTCTCAGGCTCAGCATTAGATTTTTGTTTCTATAAAGGTTTTTGACTAACAAATAGGATGTTTATATCAGTAAGTCTTTTGGTTAAACACAGAGTGATTTTGAACAGAAACAGATTTGAATGGCCTTTGTTGCACGGTGATAATTTGCTGGGTAATCCACCTTTTTGTTCACATTAGTCTGTAAGCTACATCCCTGCATGGTGATTAGATATGCTAATCAATCCTTTCGATTGGCTGTTCAGAAATCCTCACCACTAAAACGTGGAGTCGGCAGGAGTCTGAAGGAGACTTTCCCTCATGTTATTAGAATATGAAGTAATAGCACTTCCAAATCCTACAATGAATAATCATTTAGCTATCAAGGTCATGGAAGAGAATGAGCAGGGCGCTCAATCAGTCATGTAACCATAGGCTTTTTATCAGTGATTGCTGCCATCATTACCTCTTACTTCAGCTAACACCGGCTAATAGCCATCCTCTTATTTATTTATTTATTCTGTCAAGCATAAAGTTGTTTCTATGGATTCTGCATTGAGAACGCAAAGATTTAGAGCGGCAGCTTTGGGGTACAGATTTCAGCAAGAAGACTGGTATGTGGCCTAGGATGGTCTGTCTTCTGATGCCATGTGGGTGGCCATCCCATGTTCATATCCTGAGGGCCTGGAGCTGGACACACACTCTTCTCCCCTGTTAATCTGCTCGGTGAGTTCCGTCATGTCTTCGAGTCCTCATCCTGAAACTGTTCAACATGCTAGTCCAGCCTGGGGAGAAATCGCTGTTCTTCTACCCACAACCACCAGGCCAAACAATCAGCTATTGGTTACTTGGCTAAGTGAGGATAAAATAATTGAACTGGCATGTATCATTGGCATGGTTTCCCTAGCTTTGGGCTGGCATGTATCTAACCCTGCAGCAGCAAGCAGATTCCTTATGAACAGTTGTTCATCTGAATGGGTTTGCTTCCTTTACCAGATTTATAATTCAACCTATTGCACTTTAAAATAATTTTCATAGTTTCAGCCTCAGGAGAGAGATGGTACAGGCTGAGGGGGAGGGTGGCAGAGGTCAGGCATTGGGTTTTCTAAGGTAAGGCTTTTCCAGTGCTAAGTCCAAAAAGCTTCCGAAATTTCGCAGTGATGTTTCAAGGGATCTCAGCATCTGCCCTGGCCCTGGTGTGCGGATATTCAGCAGAGCAATTGTGCTCTCAGGAAACATCTGACAATGTGCTGCTGTTCTTATGTTTTTCACATTGTGTGGAATGTAGTCACCATTCTTCGAGGATAGGTGAGAGATGTCCCAATGGATACCCGGCATTGCTGAGGAGGCCACCAATACCCAAATGTGAAGATGACATGCCGAGGATTGACCATGTCAACTTTGGCTTTCTCCACCTCATGTGCAATATCTGCCTCATTTCCTTTCCTATATCTCTATCTACAGAAACTGGTTGATTTTATTATTATTATTACATGTATTAATTGTTGGTATGTGCATGTATGCATGTGCCGTGGCACATGTGCGGAGGTCAGAGGCCACCTTATGGAAAGTAAGGTTCTCTTTCTACTAGGTGGGATAGAATGTAAGTCACCAGGTTTAGCAACAAGCATCCCACTTAGTGACCATCTTGCTCCCCCCCCAAACACACACACACACATACACACACACACGCGCGTACAAATGTATGCACACATACATGCATATATGTGCTATACTCACACATAGATATAAAATGATTGTGTGTACATATGCATACATGCTCTTATGGTGGTAGTGTGTGTGTGTAGGTCCAAAGTTGATATCAGGCGGCAGATTATCTCACCAACTCTTGATAGTGTAGGTAATCTGGTATTTCAGGTGTCAGCCATATGTCTAAACTTTAAATGGATTCTGGGGATCCAAACTCTGGTCTTCATGCTTACATGAGAGGGCCTTCATACGCTTAGTCCCCCCCACACCAAATGGTATTTCAATGGTTCTTAATGTGTTCCAGGGATGGCCCCACCAGCTTAACATGTATTAGCTCATTTATCCTCAGGGCTATCCTTTGCTAAAGCTGAGGTAGATGAGATGCCGAGCCCCTCAGTAACACGTCCAAGTTCACAGCTAGTTAACAGCACAGTCAGAATCAAGCCCTAGTTGTTAGGCTCTTCACCATTTCACAAACTGCCTTCTGATAGTGGGGACTGGATTCCGGCTTCATGGTGCATAGACATGCTCCTGATATAAATGTTCCACTCTCAGCTGACCCCTCAGTATTCAAAGGACTTGATTTCAGAATCAACCTCCATAAATACTTAACTCTGCACAAGCTCAAGTCCCTTGTACGAAATCGCCTAGGAGCAGAGTGGGTGTGCACACCTGTCACCTCAGTACATTTAAGACTAGGACAAGAGAATCACAAACTCAAGGCCAGCCTCAAAAGTGAGACCCTGTCTGAAAAACACTGCTGTGAGAATTCCTTCCCTAAGGAGACACAATGTCTATCTCTTCCTCCTAAATCATAAGGATAACTCCCCAAACAAACAACTCTACTGAGGTTCACCCTGAGCAAATATCAGTTTATTGGGCATCGGTGAGGGGTTACAGACTCATCTCAAAATCCTCACTCAGTATGCATGATAGCTTCCCTACATCATGCTGTTCATCAGCTTCTCCTTCTCCCCATTGTTGGCGCCTGCTTCAGGTAACCTCTCCCAGTCTATACACCTTAGTGCCTCCCAAGACTTGGAGACCACAATACAATTAGGGAACCATTATGTACAGATGGCTGGGGTAGTGACTAGAATCTCAGGTGAGGGCCCAATGACCTTTCCCATCTCCTTTTATAAATAAGTGTCAGTGTTCCAGAGACCCAATTATTCTTGCAAGCAGGCACTGCTGACCTGATGACAATGGAAGCTGTTTTTCTGAGAGGACCACATCTATCATACATATCTATGTGGTATTTACATGCAACCTGCCTGCTTGCAAATACCCCCAAAACCTGTTAACTCATTTGTGGATTACTTATACTACTTAATATACCATAAATATCATCCAAATAGACCCTACATTGTTTAGGAAATAGTGACAAACATATTTGCATATTTCTGGTATAGACACAATTGGGAGGGGGGATTTTTTTTTTCTTGAGTTGGTGGAATTCAAACACAGACCTAGGGGAAGGAACCTAGGCTATGCCAGTCTTGAGCATCCTTATTTGTGGGCTTGGTGGCTGCTTTAGTTTGTATCTGTTGGTTGACAGCTTTCCTTTACTATAATGGAATACCTCTATGATATACTTACAAGAAGGAAAGGCTTGGTCTGGCACATGGTTTTGGAGATTTCAGCCTATAGTCATGTTGTTGCTTTTCTGAGTTTGTGAAAGGGCAATGCATCATCAGCATCATCCCTGGAGATGGAAAACAGAATAAAGCCTTATTTATGGTCTAGGGCAACAGTTCTCAACTTGTAGGTTGAGACCTCCTTGGTGGAAGGTTGGGGACTGGAGGTTGAATAACTCTGTCACAGGTGTTGCATATCAGATATCCTGCATATTAGATATTTACATTATGATTCATAACAGTAGCAAAATTATAGTCATGAAATAGTAATAATTTTATTGGGAGTCACCCCTCCCCCCAAAAAAAGTATTGGAGGATTGTAAGCATTAGAAAGGTTGAGAACCACTGGCCTATAGGAAAGAGAATAGAGCAGACCAGAATCATACAACTTCCTTCAAGGACACATCACAGTGATCCAAACCCTCCCACTAGGCTCCACCATCTCTCAATAGTACCATGGCCTGTGGATTGAGACTTCAACTTGGCCTTTTGGGAACACATCCCACATCCAGATTATAGCCTGTGTACCCTTGATCTAGAACTTGATATCCACTTCCTGCCTAGGCCTTCTCTTACCTACCTATCTGGGAAGCACATTTTCATGTAGTGTAACCTGCATCCTTACCAAGGAGAATTCATCCTTCCTCTGATTCCTGGCCCCTGAGTAAATGCCCTCATCTCCTTTGTCATGTGAGCTGCCTCAATGGGTTTTATAATCAGATTCCTAGGAAACACTGGTCCCCCTCATCTCTTCTAGAGCCCGACTTAAAAGTTTCCTTCCTTACTCAGAATTCCTCCTTTACTCAATTCCTTCCTTTACCCATTGCCTGCTCCAACAGTCAATCCCTAAGCTGATTCTCTAATACTGTTAGTATTTCCTGAGGGTCATGTGCCAGAGACTATGCCCAGTTGTCTCTATGCTTCTGGGTCTCCTTTGTCCCTTCCATTTCCACCTGTGAGGGAGATGCACTATGGTCTTCTGTAAAGGTCAATAAATACTACTTACAATGAGAGGCATCTCAGCATGAGATTCAGTCATCTTCACAAGTATACTGCGTCGTTGTTAGCATTATGAAATATGAGGCATTTGTCAAAGAACCACAGGCAGGAAGTTGGAGGTTCCAGATCTTTAAATAGGAAGCCTCACTGAATTAAGACTAGTAGATTAGAAATCATTTAAAGAAGTGTATGTCTCTGTAGGGAAGTCTAAACTTGCTGAAGATATACTAGATAATATACAGATAGACATATATAATGTTGAACTTGCAATTCTGTTTATGTTTCTGTTTGACCCAGTGTGGTGTTTTGAATAACCATGTCCTCACATGCTCATAGATTTGAATATTTGGTCATTAGGAAGTGGTACTACTTGATAAAGATTAGGAGGTGTGGCCTTGTTAGAAGTGTGTTTATCAAGTGTATCTTTTCCTACTGCCTGCAAATTCAGATGTAGAACTCTCAACTTCTCTAGCACCATGTCTGCCTGCTGCCACCACACTTCCCACCATGATGATAATGGACTTAACCTCTGAACTGTAAGCCAGCCCCAATGAAATATTTTCCTTTATAAGAGTTGCATGGTTGTAGTGTCTCTTCACAGCAATAGAACATTGACTAATAAGACAATCTCCAAGTCTTTGAAGCCTCTTTGACATTTACATCCCATAATGTCCTGCCACTGTGACTCTAAAAATACGTTTTAGATTAGTTGTTCTCAATCTGTGGGTTGTGACCCTTTGACCTCACAGCAGTTGCCTAGCAACATCCAAAAACACAGATGATTTCATTACAATTCATAACAGTAGCAAAATTATAGTTATGAAGTAGCAGTGAAAATAAGGATCACCTCAATATGAGGAACTGTATTAAAGGGCCCAGCACTAGGAAGGTTGAGAACCACTGTTTTAGATTTTTTGCATTTGTCTACCTCTTCCTTCTGCCTCCCTACTGTCTGTCTTCATCATCTTCATCTACGCTACCCATCAGCCTCCAGCCAGCCTCCTGTTGTGTATCAGTTTTCCCAAAGGCTAAAGACTTCTATCTTGGAGGAAAATGTCTTAAATCATAGGATGTAAATGGAAGTGACACAACAAGGTATTTAAATAAAAAGGTGTTTACAAGGAGGTGAACAATAGAGTGTTTTAGGGGTATGTAAAACACTCCATCCTGCTCAGAAGCTCTCTTAAGACAGCAAGTAAACAATTCAGTTTCAGGAAATCCCTGAAACTGATCAGATTTACCAGGCCCCTCCTTCCTCCACAGTTTATAAGCAGTAAAGACTGTTTAAAGATTTTGTGAGCTGTCAACTCCTGGGCTCACCAAGTTGGTCTTGGGTGGTATCCATACTTCTTTCTGACTGTTGTGGGCTCACAATCTGGGGTAAGTAGATAGATATGTGTGTGTTGTGTCTCCCAGGAAGTCGACAGCAGGTCCCTATTTTGCTTTGTCTGTCTATTCAACATTCTCCACTTAACAAAGTAATCCAATGTACTGGATGCCATGACCAACCTTTTTAAGCTTTTCTAGGAAATATCTTTCTGTCACCCATGAAGTGAAAGTCATATAAGTCCCTTATTATGACTTACAGAACTTGGTCATTCTGGACTTTGGCAATGTTTGTAACCTTACCAGAGGCCAGGCTTTTTGGTCCCCACATTCCATTTCCAGGAGACCTTGTCTTTTGGTGGTTCTTCTCTCTAGGCTCTGTTCCCTCTGCCTAGAAGACTCTTCCCCAAATATCAAATATGTTTGAGTCCTTCTCTTCATCAACTCAGATGTTACCTCAAATAGCTGCATCATTCTATAACTTGGAAAAATGCATTTTTCACAAGTGTATTGTCAGTTTTTCCTGTACAGTTTTGAGTGGTTTTACCATTGAACACAACTAAAAAAATCTCTCCTTCCAACGCATGACTGCCACCAACCCTCTTAGGCTAGGAATATAGCAAGCACATGTATAGCATGCTCAGGGTCCTGGATTTGAGCCCCAGAACCACAAAAAAGACCCAGTACTTTCCCCATTAATTTTAATCCTGATGCTATGATTTGCTTTCTGTGGGGCACTATGACCACCTCAATGATCTTGCTCATTGGTTTTCTATATTCTGCACAAAGCTGTGAGAATTCTGGGAGCAGAATGCTGGGCTGCTCACCCACTAAACCAGCACCATGCCAGGCCTGGAAAGATGGGACAAGTGTTGTATAAGGGGGAGTGTCAGCAGGGAGGGCCTATGAATAGAGAAAGGGAGGTTTCCTTCCTGGCTTTTCTTTCACTTTCTGGGTCACCTGTGAACACTGCTTCAGTTTTGTCTGCTCCCAGATTTGGATGACAGTAGGAAGTCCCTCAAGGTGAGTTCTGTAATTATAGGGGTGCTGTGCTTAGCTTTGAGAAGAACCTGATGCTTGGCTTTCACTTCTAAATAGGTCATAGCAGCAGCTAATGGTTCCTGAAATGATCAGGGATTGAAAGTAAATCCTCTTATGTTCTTATATTTTAAAAATCATATGAACTTGGCTCTACTTCTATGTGGATTATCCTCTGTCTAAGGCATAGGTAGTAACAATCAGTCATGGCCTTCTCATTTTTGTGTGGATTATCCTCTGCCTAAGGCACAGGTAGTAACAGTCCGTCATGGCATTCTCAGTTCAGAATGCTTCTCTTCCCACCAGTGCAGGGTAGTTCTTTGCCCACAGTGGTGAGTTCTGAGTTTGTCTTCGACCCTGCCATGGACATGGCTAAGGAGCATAGTTAGCTCAAAAGCCTTCTGCCCACCTGTATCCCTCATGCCATGGTGACAACCTAAGCTAGAAGAGATCAGGTGTCTACTGCTCTGTCACACAGTGTTCAGGGCTGGTGTGGACTTAAGACATAACCCCAGAGTCCATTCTCTCCTCTACACCTTGCTACTGGGGGCTCCACCAAGAGCCACCTCTCTTCTGCTAAAGCCCAAACAATACTCTCATTCTTGATACTGACAGATGTTTGAATGTCCACCCTCCCAGATCCTGTATTCCCTCACAAGGTTTTCTTTGTGCTGGGAAACATCAAAGGGCTCAGTTTCAATAGCCTCTGCTTTTGTGACTGAAAATCAATTCAGTCTCCTGTTATAATTCATAAACCAATAAGATCAGGAACTTGGATTCACACCTTGGGCCATTATAAATGCACATGTTGAGGTCGGTCAGTAAGTTAAAAAAATTAATCTCTGAGTGGATAGTGGGGGTGTGGGGCAAAAAGTAAATATTTACAAAGAATAGATAGAATCTTGAAAAATCGTGTAATTCAAGGAGGGAATGTGAGAACTGTACATGAAACAAAAGACTGGATTTTTTTTTTTTTCAGAAAGTCCATCCCACTGTTGAGAGCTAGCCAAAGACTTTACCAGTCAGTTTACCCTTTCCTGGTCTCAGAATTCAACTGCATTTGGTTTGACTTTATAAAGAAAAGAGAAGAAAAGTCTGAGTGGAATAACAGCTCACGTCGCTGCTCTTATTTGAAGGTGGGACTGAGTGGTGGTTTTTTCCATTGTAAAATAAGGTCAGTTCACACACCCACATAGAAAATGGATCAGTACTGCAAGCAGCACCTTTTGGGGGCCCTTTGCCTGAGAATGCAGAGCTAACAGGCTGCCTTCATTGGCCTGGACTCAGAGAAAATCCAGACTTCCCAGGAACTGAGCAACAGCTCTGTCCTGACTCAGTGCTTAGCAGTTCAGCTGCCAAGTGTGACTCCTAAGTTATAATTCAGTCATTGTCTGCCTTCAGCTTCATCTGTATGTAAACTAAGGAAGGATCCATTGGCTTTAAGGCTTAAGGGATTCAGGGCAGAAGTTTAGCTTCTCATTTCTCACTGACCACTCAGAAACAGTATCTCCCTGCCTGTCCTAGATCTAACCTCAAGCCGTTACTGGGGGACTTTACTTCATTTGCTGGTCACACCTGGACCCCTAATGGACCAGGATGTGACAATGCAACCTGGGACCAGAAACAAACCAGAACAAATATCTCTAGGAAGGCAATAGTTATGATAGATTGAATAACACTGTTCCCCATATTACAATGAGAAATGACCACCTCTTGCTCCTAATGAGTGACTATACTACCTCATTGGACAAAAGGACATAAGAACCTGGCCAAGGCAATCAAATTACAGGTCTTTAAATTTGAGCTGCTGCATCAGGCTCCCAGTAACTGCCAGTGAGCATAAGCTGTCCATCACTGTAACAAACTCCTGAGGTATTCATCTTACGATTCTACCACAGGAGGCTCTATTACAGCCACAGGTTAAGAGGTTTGAGTCAGTGATCAGTTGTGCCCATTGCTCTGGGTCTGTGCCAAGGCAGCACATCCTCTCAGAAGGGCATAACAGAGCAACAGTGCTCCCCTCATGATTAGCAACTGAATGAGGAAAAAGGACACCAGAATCCCAGAATCTCCTTTGAGGGAATACTCCTTGGTGACTTGTAAGTTCTTTCTCTAAATGTTTTCACCATCTTCCAGTAACACCAAACTTGGGATAAGATTTTACCACATGGATATTTGGGGTACAATTAAGGTCTAAACTACAGCAGCTTCCTATAGGATGGAGGCAGATGGAAGGGTTAGTCAGGAGAGAAGAGATGGTCATGGAAGCAGCTGGGGTGAGGAATTTTGATGTGCTGTTCTACTTGGAAGGCAGAAAAAAGGGCTGTACTTCAGAAAACATGAACATTCCCTTAGGGCTTGCCGCATAGCTCCCAAATAAATGACTCATGGAGGCTTACTCTTATTTATAAATGCCCATCCTTAGCTTGGCTTGTTTCTCTTCAACTTTTTTAACTAAAATTTCCCATCTATCTTTGCCTCTGAGCTTTTCCTTTTCTGTTCCTGTATACCTTTGTTTCTTACTCTGTGGCTGCTGTGTAGCTGGGTGGCTGGCCTTTGGGTTCTCCTTCTTCTCTGGCTATTTCTTCCTTCTTCCCTCTCCTCCCAGGTTTCTCCTTCTATATCTTCTCTCTGCCTGCCAGCCCCACCTATCCTTTCCCCTGCCTTGCCATTGGCTGTTCAGCTCTCTATTAGACCATCAGGTGTTTTAGAGAGTTAAAGTAACACAGCTTTACAGAGTTAAAAAGTGAAACATAAACAAAAATAACACACCTTAAAATAATATTCTACCACACCTAGAAGCTGGAGGTAGTAAGAAAAGAAAATCTTGCCATGAGGCTCCAGAGAAGAGATCACTGTTACCTTGAGTTTAATTAAATAAGACTCATTTTGGATTTCTGACCTCTGTACACATAAAAACATTAATTTGTATTGTTTCAAGCTATAAGGTGTGTACTAATTTGTTGCAGTGAAATAGAAAACAGCTGTTATCAAACAGTTTTAAGACTATTTTTGTTTTATGTGTTTGAGTGTTTTGTATGTATGTCTATCATGTGTGTGCAGCGCCCGCAGAGGCCTAAAGAGGGCATTGTATCCTCCAAAGGTGGAGTCACAGATGGTTATAAATCGCCATGTTGGTGCTGAACCCAAGTCCTCTGGAAGAGCAGCCAATGCTCCTCTAGTCCTATAACAACCAGTTTTTAAAACTTAAATGCAAGTGAGTTTTTGACAATGAATTTGACTATAGAAGAAAATGGATCTACTGTATCTTCAAGAGGAGTCAAGATGTTTGCTGTGATTTGTATACGACACATTCCACAAAAATGTTCATCTGTCAGAGCCTGAGTCCCCAACTGGTGGATCCATCCCTGAAGTGACTGGATCACATTGGCAATGACTTAACTGGAAGATAGAGAAAGTAGATCACAAGAAGGTTTGCATTTGAAAGGTATGCATGCGTAGACCTGAGCCCTTCCCTTCTGTCTGTCTGTCTAGAGGACACCACAGGTCCAGAATCATTGTAGCTAAGTGACAGACCAAACTTCTGGAACCACAAGTTACTACGAATCTTTCCCTGTTTAAATTGTTTAAATCAAGAGTTTTCCATGCTGATAGAAAAGCAGTAATATAAATACCAAAAGAAAAATATATACTCAGAAGCAAAGAGCCAAAATATCAGGGGGTCTCATGACTCCTATACAACTTGCTAGGTCACAGTAATCTGCTTTAAACACAGTATCACCAGTATGCGACTCAGCCCAAATTGCTTTTACATCTGCATTTGTATACAGACACTGTATTGGAATTCAGATAATTAACTTAGATCTTAGAAGATGCTCCAGGCTCACTAGCCTTTCTTCTCTGTTACACTCTATCAGGAACATAGATGCAATGCATTAAGTGATGAACATTCCCCAAGAAAAACAGCTGAAACAGAAAGGCCTTGAGAATTACTATTCTTGAGCAGCAAATAAATCCAGTTAATTAAAATAGTCATTTTCAAGGTTCTCCTTTGGCCATTTTATCTAGAAATAAAAATGGGCGTAATAGCTCTGGAGCTGGGACTGAGAGCAGAGTCCTGGATCTCAGAGCCAGGGTCTCCATGATATGGAGGCTATCCGGGAGCATCCATCATTCTCTATTCCATTGTCTTAGCTGTTTTTGTCATTAGTAAGCTAATGCTATGTTATCTATTTGCTTATCCCATCCTGTGTTCTCTCATTAGCCTGTCACCTCCACAAGGCAGGAGCTGTGTCTAATAACATTTTTGTCACTGTCACATCTAGACAGTATGTGGTTAGTAGTGTGTGTTTTAAAAATAGTCTTTGAATGGACATCATATTAGAAATTGTTCAAAGGTTTTTTGAGGGAGCGGGAACCCAGTGCTTGTTGGATTATTCCAGTAAACTTGCTCTGTTTGGAACCTCATATAAGCAATAAAGCAAGCACACTGGGGCAGGGAGGTACCGTTTCCATTGTGCATGTGAGGTCAGGAAGCAATATATCTTTTGCTTTTTAAATTAAAAAAAATACTTTAATACTTGACGTGCCTTGGTATGTAGGCGTCAGATCCCCTGGAACTGGAGCTACAGACAGCAGTGAACTGCCATGTGGGTGCTGTTGAACCAGCGTTCCCAACCCCTGAGCCATCTTTCCAGCCCAGGAAGAAGCCTATCTTGTTAAATAGCTGTCAAAAGATAAGCTGGAATCTTTGGAGAGGAAACAGTCTAATAGGGTATAGGACCCTCCTGATTGGGGAGTGGCTGAGCAGCCAAATTTAGATAATCTGAACATAAGAGTCTGAGAAGAGGTAATTAAGAAGAAATCCAAGTGTACACACCATGGACACCATGAGCTCTCATCTGTCCCACCGCAAAAACACATGCCCCAGTGTCAGTGAAAGAAGATCAGCTTGTCTGGTGTGCCCCTAGATGTGGGCATCATCCTAGCTGAGAGTAATTCTCGGGTTTAAAGATACTCATCCTCCCATACAGTAAATCCCTAAGTGGAAAGACATCAACTTCCCCTGGAAGAAACATCAGCAGGGCAGTGGCGGGGAGAAGTAAGATAGTATGTTATTATGGATTTTCTGTTTCCTCAAACCTCATACCAAAAATACCACCTATCCCTGCCAGCCTGTGTTCCAAAGCATCAACGGAACCTCCTACTGCTTCCCAGTCCCACAAATACTTCGAATAGCAGTGTCTAGCATTTCTTGTCCACTGCAAAACTTCCTAAGTAGACCTCTTTCCTCTTATCCTTCATTCCCCAGAGCTTTCAAAAGCTTCCAAGGTGAGTCAGTTCATGACCTGAAGGTGCTTGAAACTTACTTGGCACAATGGCCCAAGTGGTGGCACTCCCTGTCTAATCTCCTGCCCTCATCCTAGATCAGTCCTTCAAACTGTCTTGTTCTGGGCCATTCTCTTCATGAGGAAATTATTCTCACTAATTCTCCTGCGTGAGTGTCTTTTCTTTATGTGGAAGAGCCCTGCCACCAGGTCTAGGCTGAAATACCACCACCACAGAGAAGTTTTTTCATTGGCCGCCTCTATCCCTGCCCAAGTCTTCGAATAATGCTTACTACTTTCTAATGCAGGATGATTTTGAATCCCACCAAATGGCAAGCTTCACAAAGCAGGAATGCTCTCTAGCCTTCTTGGAGGAAGTTGTCTAACATTAGGAACTCCAAGTGTTAGCCTCCTCAGGAACTGGGCAAGTACACATGTAGTTACTTTTTTCCTTATCTGTATATTGCAAAACTTAGGAGTGGGAAGTAAATTTATTATACTATACTACATATGCTGGGCATGGTGGTATATGCCTATAATTCCAGCACTCAGGAGGCAGAGGCAGGCAGATCTCTGAGTTGAAGGCCAGCCTAATCTATATAGTAAGTTCCAGGACAGACATAGAGAAACACTGCCTCAAATAAATAAATACATGTTGTATGAAGTTTATGGCCTGTCTGGCCTCTGGTCCAGACCAGCAGACTTGCAGTCCCATAGAAACACACAGATGCTTGTATTAATTTTATGCTGATCAGCCTAGGACTCTGGCATATTGATAGCTAACTCTTGCTTTTAAACTAACCCATAATTCTTATCCTGTTCAGCCATGTGGCTCGGTACCTTTTCTTAGAGCAGCATAGTTGTCCTCTGCATCTGTTTGCTTCTTTGGTATCTCCATGGCATCTCTGTTCGGTTCTTCCTGTTCCCAGAGTTTTCTTAGTCTGGTAGCCCCACCAACACTACCTGTCTGCCTTTGGCCAGTCAGCATTTTTATTAAACCAGTAGGTGGGACAATTATTTACAATGTAACAACATAATCCCATTATAAATAAATACATAAACTACATAATTGCCCAAGACTGCATATCTTTGAGTTTTAAAACTAGTTCTTAACTCATTCCTAACTGAATCTCACTCATAGGATATCTCTATTACTTCAGAAAGCACAGGGAGACAGGATTTGGCAGCCCATGAACATGGTAAAGGAGTAAGCATGATGCAATGAGCATCTCAGGCTGGGATCACTATTCATCAGCTGAATGACCTTGTAGAAGCCATAAGTTCTGTGAACTCTGCTTCTTTCAGTAAAAAGTAAAAATTACAATACCCAATTTATAGGCTGGGTGTGAACTTTCATGACCTACCATACTTATTATATTTAGCAAAGCCTCTGAACAAGTAGACCCTCAATAAATAAAATCATCATGTCATAAGCATCACCTGGATGAACTTCACATATACGTAGTGTTTCTCAAAGTCACATTAAGTCTGAGCTCTTCAGTGAGTCAGAGGGTTTATACACTGATTAGTTTTATGTCAACTTGACATAGACTAGAGTTACTTGAAAGGAGGGAACCTCAATTGAGAAAATGTCTCCATAGGATCCAGCTGTAAGGCCTTTTCTTAGTTAGTGATCAATGTGGAAGGGCCCAGCCCATTATGGGTGATTCCAACCCTGGCCTCGCAGTTCTGGGTTCTATAAGAAGGTGGGTTGAGCAAGCCATGAGGTGTAAACAAGTAAGCATCATCCCTCCAAGGCCCTGCATCGGCTCCTGCCTCTAGGTTCCTGCCCTGTTTGAGTCTCTGTTCCGAGTTTATTTGATGATGAACAGTGAAATGAAAGTGTAAACCAAAATACCTCTTCCTCCCAGATTTGCTTTTGGTCATGGTGTTTCATCTCAGCAATACCAACCCTAAGACAAGTCACTTCTTCCTTCAGCCACGGTCTCCACCGTCTAAGAGCTCAGAGTGGATGCTCTGTTGGTAGGCATGAAGAAGAGGATCCAGATGATGAACCTGCATTAGCTTGAGGGAAATGGAAGCTAGCCTTTTCCTCTTAAGCTTCGGTGCATGTATTGTTGCTGACTCTAGGTTGACATCTCCATTTTCTTTCTACCACAAAATCCTGCATAGTGGGGAAGATCCTGCAGTGACAGCCAGTTTTTGCACATATGCCTGTTAGACTAATAGAACATTTTGCTTCTCTCTCTCTTTCTGTCTGTCTCTCCCCCTTTTCTCTCCCTCCTCCCTCCCCCTCGCTCTGTAAGGCTTTCTTTGGAACACCAGCTCCCAAATAATGACATGGGGACTTCTAACTTGCTTTGAATCTCACAGGTGAATCTTGCCTCTATGATTCTACCCGAGTTCCTCTCTCGCACCAGGAGTCCCACCTATCCTTTCCTGTCCAGCTATTGGTTGTTCAGCTCTTTATTCAACCAATCAGAAGGTAACCTGGCAGAGACACATCTTCACAGTGTACGAAAAGATTATCTCACAACTCTCTCTCTCTCTCTCTCTCTCTCTCTCTCTCTCTCTCTCTCTCTCTCTCTCTCTCTCACACACACACACACACACACACACACACCCTGTGACAACCACAACTCTTTCAAAAACTGAAGGTCTCAGCCCTCAGGCTAAGTTCCTAGTTTCTTCAGGTTTAATTTTTCTCACATGAATGATACTGAGCTCTCTTATTAGACTGAACAGAATTAAGTGCTAAGAGACTGCATAATTAAAAGATAAAGTTCCAGCAAATCTAATTTCACAGATCTTAATTAGTTTTATTTGCTGTTCCAGAATTAGACAATGGTACTAATTGACAAAGAAAGATCCAGAAGGCCCTGGCTCAGCATGCAGAAAGAAGTGACAGACAAAAAACAAAGTGAGCCACATATACAGCCTGGCTGACCATAGTTCCGTCTTACTTGAGCATGATTCTAGCAGTTAGAACTGGCTGGGATTCAGCTACTCTTCCAGTTATAGAATGTTTTCAGAACACTATGGTCTGAATCTTAAATGGCCCCCACAGGTTCATGTTTGGGAAGCTTGTTCTCTGGCTGGTGGGGAGTTTGGGTACTTGGACAGGCCACCATATCTCCAGTTCCCCCTCCTTCCTTATAGCCTTGAGACTTTGTTTCTCATTTACAACTCACTCTTTCCTCATGAAATCTTCAGGTCTAGGCACAATGCAATATAGTCATTGCTGGAGAGAAAGTTCTTGGAGAAGATGTTATTACAAGAGAGAGCCTTGTAATGATGAGGCGATGAGGGCAGGCATGGTCAGGCCCTAGGGTAGGATAGCCTAGACATTATGGTGAGTTCTTGAAAGGAAAGAGAGGATTCCCTTCCATAACTGGGAGATGAGCTTCATAAAAAGAGGCAGCTTGAAGTTGAGTAAGAAAGCTAGCTTCCAAGTACAGCATGACGAAGCTGGTGAATGAATGTGAGGGACAGAGAGCCTTTAGAGAAATAGTGCCGAACAAAATGGATTTTCTGCCTTTCACAGGTTTTCAGGGGTTACTGGGGAGTTGGTTCTAGACCATGTGATTCAGTCCACCATAGTCTGCATGCCAAGAAAGCAAATATTAGAAAAGGCCATACATCTTACCATTGGAATGAGGATGAGATATTCCAAGGCCATAACAGCAAGGTTTTTAAACTCTGCCTGTGAGAGCCACAAGGAGTATGACCTAATTTCTGGGACAGAGCGGCATCTAGAGGGTCTATGATGTAGTACCTAGTGCCTAAAAGGAGTGTTGGAAGATTCACTGAAATCAGAGGAAAAAAATACATTTTCTCTTTTAAAACTCGGAAGCCGAGGACAAGGGTTAAATGAAGCAAACAGGTTTGGAAACTAAACAAAGCTAGCAACACCTCATACTGAGGGGGGTGAGCTGTGAAGTATTAGTTGAAGTGTTACATTTGTTTATGTCATGGGACATTTGTTTTAATGATGCAAAGGTGCATTGTAATCTTTTCTGTTGAATTTGTTTAACTCTGTGAAGCTGTGTTCCTGTGCCTGTCTAAAACACCTGATGGTTTAATAAAGAGCTGAACAGTCATAGTGAGGCAGGAGAGAGAATAGTCGGGGCTGGCAGGCAGAGAGAATAAATAGGAGGAGACATCTGGGAAAATAAAATTGAGAAATGAGAAAAGGAGAGGAGGGTGTCAGGGGGCACACAGCTACATAGTCAGACATGGAATAGGAAAGAAAGAAAAAAATATACAGAAATAGAGAAATGTAAAAACCCAGGGGCAAAAGGTAGACAGGATAATTTTAGAAAAGCTGGCTAGAAACAAGCCAAGCTAAGGCCACACATTCATAAGAATAAATAAGTTTCTGTGTATTTACTTGGGATCTGGGTGGTGGGCCCCCAAAGTGTAAAGAGCAAAGAGCCAAAAGAGGAAAAAAAAAGTACAAATGGAAAATCTTTCAATTCTTCAAACATATTGCTACTTACAAATTCCCTCAGGAAACCAAAAGAAGGCCTGATCAACTTGTAAGGGATAAGGCAACATGACTCCTAGTCATCAAAATCCACTCTTCAGTTCTTCCACCATGACAGAAGGGCAGCTAGTGGGCTGCCCATGCAAGCAATTTATTTCTACTATCATGTGTAATAACTGGGGCCATATGACTCCTCAATGCTCGAATAAAGAGTCATTTTATTCTGCAAGCAGGAAATCCAAGGCAGTAGGACTAGCCCTGAATGGAGTCCTATGCCTCCCTGAAACTTAGCTTTTACATAGAAGAAGTGAGCATGTGCCAGGTTAAAGTCAGTGCCAGGAGATGCTCTGTAGTGGCCTATGCAATGATGGCTGTCATGAGTCATTAGGAGCAAGACTGCATTCCTTTGTCTCCATGGTCTATTTGCAGGCTTGGATGACTTTAACAGGAAGAATTCCAGTGTTGATGTTAGGTGTTCCCTATGCTGAATTGCCACGGGTAACCAAGAGTGCTCCTGCTGTCTCGTTTTAAGGCAGTAGACAGTAGCTGCCTTTTGTTGTTTCCAATGGCAACTGAATTCATCAAACTGGCATCTCTTCAGATGTCCTATGTTACCATTGATCTTGATAGTTGTGCTGGTTAGTTTTGTCACCTTGACACAAACCCAGACATACCTGGCAAGGGGAAATCTCAATGAAAGAATTTCTTCCATCAGTGGCCTGAAGGCAAGTTTGTGGGGGCATTTTCTTGACTGTTGATTGATGTGGGGGAATCCAGTCTGCTGCAGGCAATGCCGTCTCTGGGAAGATGTGCAGTCTGAATAGTACACTCAGAAGAGCAGTGAGACCTGTTACAGGCCAAACCAGATCTCTAAGATCTCGTGGGAATTCTGATTTAATGTGGTAGTAAGTACTCAGATGGGTTCTGTGCAGAAACTACCAACCTTCATCACAGCATTGATTGACCCTGGTTAGAAAAACAGCCCAAGAAAGGAGGGAGCAGGGTGCAGATTTTATGATGACAGAGAAGTCTCCAGCTATGTTGGAAAACCTGTCCACATCTAGATGTCTTCAACATCTGCATGCTTTTACCTTGATATCTTCAACAAGTAGACAATTCTAACAATTCAGAATGAACTGGGGTGGGGAGGAACAACCCAAGGTTTGTACACTGAAGTCTTGCCACAGTGTGAATGCTATGGCTTGGTATAACCCTGTTCAACATATTCCAAATGCACCCAAGCTCTGAGTTTTAGACTCAAGAATGTTCATTCTATGGGTTAGACTTTGAGATCCACAAATTCAATCCTTTTTACAAATCTGGTGGAAGGAAAAACCTATAGTGGGTATTTTAAAGCTAAATTATCCAAGAAACTGAGTTTTTTTAAGAGAGAAAGTAATTTGGTGGTTTATAGTCTCATAATCCCAATTCCCCAATTGTCAGTTGCTTCCAATCATACAAAGAGTCAATGATTCCTTGGATACTTCTTCTAATACCTATGTCCTAGAGATTCTTTTATAAGATATCCCTCAGGAAACTGATGTACCCACCAAAACACATTTTTACCTGGGGAGGATTTAATGAACAGCCATATAATGAGTAATGCCATGTCTTCACATGTGGAAAATAAAAGGCCAACACAGATTTGAGATTCCAATACTATCATCATACAGCCAGCTGGAAACTGACTGTAGATCTGTATCTTTTAATTTTCACTATGGAATAAGGAAGGTTTGTGTCAGCAGGCACAAACCCTTCATAAAGGGCATCCTTTGGCAGAACAATTCTTACCCAACTTGGCATACATAAAATAAGGTGAGATTAGAAACTTCTTGAGCGTTAGCATAGTGATTGGCTCTCCCATGGGGATGGTATCAGTGCATAGCAAGCTTCTTCTCCAAACTCCTTGCAGAACTGTCTGGACTGGTGGCTTAGCTGGGGATGCATATGTGATAGCCACCATTTCCTGCTGCTAGTTTGTACATACTTATGGTGTAGAAACTCAGTTATAAGAAAGCACCAAACAGGCTACTTGGTTAAGATAATCTCTTTTGGCTCGTTCCTTATTTTACTCCATTGTGGTTGGTTTGGTTCAGGGCCTTGCTGGTGGGGCTCCATGGTGCAAGGGCACTTCATGTCTTTTGCCAATCATTTTCCTGATAGACATCACCATCATAGTCTCCCTGTCAAATTCTATCTCATTGTGAGTCTTAAGTGGTTGTCCATGACCACCCGCTGTGTGTAAAATAGTCTCATTCCAGCCAAAACCATTAAGAACAACAAAAGAAAGCACCCAGTGAGTTGAGTAAATGTTTCTCAATGGGACTTTGTGCATAATCAGCCTAGAACTTAACTCATAGATATTTCTCATAACTGGCTTTAAAAGTAGCCTCTGTTAATCAGAGACAGCAAACCAGTCAGTTAGTTACATAATTAAGAACTTCACATTGGGAGGTTTTTCTTCCCTCTGTGCATTTTGATCTCTAAGATAGAACCAGACAAGGTATTGCTGTGGGAAATATAGCCTGCCTAGGTTGGCCAGGATAAAGAGGCACCTGGAGTTTCTCTTTTTAAATTAACTTCTGTGGCAGCCTGCCCTCTAGGTGTCTGAGTTTCATATTTCCTGTAGACAGCATGAGAATTCAAGATTTTTTACAGAACAACACTGATGTAATGTGGAGCCTGTCACTTGGCTGACACTGAAATGGCTTTGGGTCTATCCTTCCACCAGAACTGCTAATTCCACTCAGTTATTGTTGTACACCTTGCAAAGGAATAAGCTTCTGATTATTTATGTCTACACTTTAAATTAATAATTAATATATATACACATATATGTACACACACACACATTGTCTTGGGATGCTCAGTGACTATTCCCATTGGCAAAGGCGTCATCTCTTCATCTAACTGAGCCAACACCCACTTCTTCCTGCTCTTTAAGTTCTTCTAATGCTTGGACATCAAGAGGGATGTTTACTCCTCAGTTCTCCAGGGCCGCCATCTTGCGGCACCAATTCTGCAGAAGATACTTGATCCACGAAGCTGGCCAAGAGGACAGTGGAAGTCAGCATTTCTTTAGATGAAAATGGGTTGTCATGCTCCCTACAATCTTCTATACATGGAAAAAAATACATAGAAGCCAGTGTTCTAGCTGGATCTTTAGGAATTCAGAGTTGCCTCAACACAAGCATATATAAGCCCATACTTCTGGGCATGCAGAAATGAGAAAGAAGATAATCCAGGCCCCAGTAAAAACAGCTCTGACAGACACAAATGTCACTGCCTTGTTGACATAATTGCAGTTTCTACCTTGTTTTTTTTGGAAGAAATAGAAAAATAACTAGAAAGCAAACCCTTAGCATAGCTTTAGGGTGAGAAGTAACATCTGGACTAACCTCCACCCTAAGGCATTCTTTATTCTTGTTGTAAGGACAGATAAGTAGAGTGAACCTGTGGAACTATATGAATGAAGCAAATAGGGATCCAGGTATCTCTTGCAAATGCACCTTAGAAAGCAGATAGAGAGGTAGAGGCATCTCATACATATGTCATCAGACTGGCACTAGAGGGCTTTTGCTAGTGAGCCTCGAGTTAACCAGAAAGTGTAATCACAATTCTTCAGTCTCCAAGATTCCCAGGGATCCTGGTACTTAACTAGATACTAGTGTTGAACCCCTGGAAACAGGACATTAAATACATATTTGACACACACACACACACACACAAGGCTGGCATGAACTGTCTGAATAGATAGTTTTCAGATGTTTCTATTTGTGTTTTGATAATTATTATGACAGCAGACATATACCCTCAGGTGCATATATAATTATTTGTATAACATATATATTTTAAAGGTATATCACATGCACTATTGTCAATTTTCTACTTGTGTGTTTTAATAATTACTATGATTTCATGCCTATGTATAATTTCACACACATATAATTACATAGAATTAATATGTAATATAAATACCACTGTTCAGCATGAGCCATATCTTTTAAAATTACCCAGTCCCTTGTGGATTATGGGCTTGAATCTTTTTCTTCCCTTGGCTGTGTGCACAGGGTCTCTCCTCTTTGGCTCATGAGTCCAAAACAGTCAAGGATACCACAGCTGAACAACCTTGGCTCTAATGGATCATAGAACAGCTCCACTTGGGGCAGGTTACCAGACAGGCTTGTTAGCATGGCCTTCCCTCACTAGCTCCTGCCAAAAATTGTTGCCAGGGTATCTTGTTCTGCACAAGATAAATCAGAGGTTGGAGCCTGGCCAGGGGTGAGAATCCTCTGGAGTTGTCCCAGAGGTGCCCTATCCAATTGTTGAGGAAGATTTCCTGGCTGAGCCAATCAGAATATTCAAGAGGCTGGGTAAGTGCTTTTTCTAACCCATCTACCCTTACGGCTCCTGGAGACAGAGGTTGAAGCAAGACTTGAGTGTACAGTTGTCAAATCTCTTTTCTCTCTTAATGACGCAGATAATAACTGAAAAAATCCTATAGAAAAGGATGCGATTACAATGCCTGCCCTTGCTACAGCTGACTGGGATCACCTCTTGCCACACTGTTTCTGAGGCTGGGCCTCTGGGTCTTTGGGGTGTCCCAGAGCCTAGAGGACGGCCCGGTGCCCAACTTCTCTTTCATCCTTCACTTCTCCCATCTTTTGTAACTGAGAGCTGAATTTCAAAAGTCACTTCCAGCCAAGGTTTTCCTGGGTATGTGACACTGCCAGGCTAAGATTGATTTACCAAATAAAAGGACATTAGAAATCCACAGTCAGATCAATCTTTAATGAAAAACTAACAAAGTTAAAAAGCCACCATTAAGTGGCTCTGGGTTGAAGGCAACTCAGCTAATTGGCACCCATAGGCTTTCACTGGCTGCCAAGTTCCAGAGAACTGGCTGTCACCCCAGTTCCACTGAAGGAGGCCAGTGCTTCACAGGACTGGGCTGCAAGTTGCTAATTAGGGGGGTGAGGGCTGTAGAGAGCCCATACCCAAATGAACTTTCTTTTTTACATAGACACTGCCTGAAACTTGTACCTTGCCTTGATCAGTAATGAAGAAATCCCTAAGTTTCTGTTTTCACTCCATAGCACATTATCAACCATCTACCTAGTGACTGAGGGGCAGAAGCCACATTTGGGGCAAGAACTGTATTCGCAGTGTACAGCAATGTACAGTTGTGTATGAAGTTGGATCTTCGGAAAGATAAAACAGAATGACTCCCTTTGCAGACATTTAATTGTCAGCTTTTTCCTAATTAACTGGCTTCCAACAATTTTTCTTAGTACTAGATACTCATGAGAAGTGCCTGGGCTGGGGGCTGGGGGCTGGGGGCTGGGTATCCAGCACGGGCTGTTATCCAATGACTCTGGAGATGGTGTCTAAGCATCAGTAACCATTGCCGCACAACCCTCCACACAACTGTCCAAGTGAGTCTGGGTTAAAAACTCCCATTCCACAGGAATAGACAGTTGCTTTCTTTATTTCTGTCTCTTTTTTTCTTTTTTATGAAGCAGGGTCTTGCTATATAGCCCAGGGTGATTATTAATTTGCAGGCCCCCTGCCTCCTACTCGTTAGGGCTAGACTGTAGACCTGTGACTTTTTCACCTGCCTCAATATAGTTTCTTCTTCTTCTCCTCCTCCTCCTCCTCCTTCCTCTTTCTCTTCTTCTTTTTCTTTTGTGTGTGTGTTATATGCTCATATGTCTGCTTATGTATGTGCAGGTAGTCATGTACATGTATGTTTGTATGTAGAGGTCAAGGTCAATGTTAGATGCCCATTGCTTTCCACCCTACTTTTCTGAGATAGGGTCTTTCACTGAACCTAGGTCCAGTCCAGTTTGGTTAGACTGGCTGGCCAGCAAGTCCCCAAGGGTCCTCCAGTCTCTGCCTCCCTGGTTTGTGGAAGATAAATGCATTACTGTCATACCCAGATTTTTAATGTGGGTGCTGCCGATCTGAGTTCAGGGCCTCATACTTAGGAAACAAGAGCTTTACCTATACAGTCATCTCCCTAGTCCAAGGTTCTTTCTTTACACAACACTTTTACAAACAGCTAACATAAAGGGAAAAGCACCATATAGGACTTAAAAAGCCTTATTTCTTGTATTTTCCAGTTTGTCCTCATGGCTTTGAACACATCTATTCATGAACAAGTTTTTGTTTACAAAATACATATTTTTCTCAGGGACATGTATCAGTCTGCAAGAACTGCCATAATGAAGTATCATAGGCTGGACAGCTTAACCACAGAAATAAATTCTCTTAGTTCTGGGGGCCTGAAGCAAGACCATGTTTCTTCCAGAGCCTCTCCCCTGACTTCCTGATGGCTGTTTTCCCCGTGTTCTTACATGATTTCTCTCTGTGTGCATTTGTGCCCTGGACACCTCCATTCATATGGAGTCATATTTGGATCAGAGCCCATAAATATGAGCTCATGTTGCATCAATTGCCTCTTTAAAGGATTCTTGACTCTTCCAAGTAATTGTATTCCGGGATTTTGGGGGTTAGAATGTCAACATATGAGCTGGAAAGAGGCACAAAACTCAGCCCATAACAAGCATTTGGAAATCATAGTAGATGTAGTTTAAATGATGGTAGGGGGGAGCTATAATAATGATACTTTAAGATGAGTCTATTTAATTTTTTAAAAAGGCATTGAGAACAAACAGAAGTTGCCCAGGCATGTGTAATATAAAGATTTGAACCATGGCCCATCATGATGGGAAATGGTGCCAGAGGGAAAATGTCCTAGGGCTCACTGAAACTCGTCCAGCTACATCCTTGTAAAGAAGCCATTGAGCATCTGCCCATCTGAGCTCTCAAGTGTCTCCCTTGTCTGAGTTGGCCTAGACAGCCAGGTTGTTCTAAGACCATGGTGTCATAGAGTGAGTGCCCCTTCCTAAATGGTCCCTCCTCTCTTGGTGGGGCAGATGCTGGAGAATTTATAGTAATTTACCAGACCCTAAGTGTTCTAGAATTCTAGATGTAAGTTAAAATGTCATAAATTTTTCACCTTAATGATTCATTCTTAGGATCAGGAAGATGTGACCTAAGCTCAGTCCTCAGAATCCACATTAAAAAGTGGGATGTGGTAGCATGTGCTTGTAATCACAGAGCTAGGGGGCCAGAGATTTGAGCAGCCCTGTGACTTGCGGGTCAGCATGCCTAGCCAAACCAGAATCACCAGACCAAGGAGAGACTTTGTCTTAAAACAAAAGGCTAGTGGTGACAGAAGAGGAACAAACACAGAAGACTGGCCACATACATGTGCACATATGTGCTCCGACAAATACACAAGCAGATGCAAACGAATCATTCCCTAAATATATGGCTCCTGGGAAATAGCACCCCTGTGAGTTTGAAGTGAAGCACTGTTGAACTTCATATAAAATTGAATGTTTTCAGAGAAGAGAAGGTGAAGAAAGTCAGAGAGGAGAATGCAAAGTGTGTGGTCATGTATGTACCATGTGCTTGTGTGTGTACAGTATTTGCTTATGTATGGCATGTAAGTGTAGGGATGTGTACAGGAGTGGACAGACAAGGGAATAGGGATGCAGAGAAGTGAAACTCTTGCTGACTGTCATGGAGAAGGACTGTCACTACTTGGGGTATGGATTTAAAAGACCTGTCTGGAGGGGATTGCAGAGATGGCTCAGCAGTTAAGAGCACTCGCTTCTCTTCCAGAAGACCCAGGTTCAATACCCAGCACCTATAACAACAATCTGTAAATCCAATTATAGAGGATCCAATGTCCTCTTCTGGCCTTGTCAGAACTAGTTAAACGTGTGGTACACAGGCATGCAGTGGGAAAAAATGTACATTTATAAATATTATTTATGTATAATAAAATAAATTAATCTAAGTGAAAATTAAAAGAACCTGTCTAGAAAGTTGATACTCTGTGTGATGATTCAAATGAGAATGAGTCCCATTCAGTCATGTATTTGAGTACTTGGTCATCAGTTAGTGGAACTATTAGGGATGGATCAAAACTATGGTCTTGCTGGGGTAGGTCTGGCCTTCTTGGAGTAGGTGTGGCCTTGTTGGAGGAGGTGTGTCCCTGGAGGTGTGCTTTGAAGTCTCAAAAGCCCATATCAGTCTCTCAGTCTCTCTTTCTCCCTCCCTCTGTCTTCCTCCCTCCCTCCCTCTCCCTCTCTCTCTCTTCTCTCTCTCTCTCTCTCTCTCTCTCTCTCTCTCTCTCTCTCTCTCTCTCTCTCTCTCTCTCTCTCTCTCTCGATCAGGATGTAAAGCTCTCAGCTACTGCCCCAGCACCATGCCTGATGACTGTCTGCCATGATGGTCATGGACTAACCCCCTAAAACTGTAATTAAACTCTTTCTCTTCAAAAAGCTGTTTTGGTCACAGTATCTTCAAAGCAATAAAAAGTAACTAAGATACTATGAGCCTGCCTTTGTGTAAATGACTCCCCCAGTTCCATGACTTCAGCTTCAGTAAAGACAAAGGCAATTGTCATTTGGGTAAATTCATGTCTCTATCCTGTCACAGTCATTTCTTCAAGAGTTGGTTTTTGAGAAGCCATTTGTACCCTGCCTTGCAGAGAACCATGGGAAACACTGAAACATACAAGATGCAGTCCATGACTCTCAATGGGTTTGGACAGCAGTCAATGCATGTTGTCTAGGGAAGTGATGGTGGACACGGTTAAGTTCCAAAAGGATTTTAGTCAGTGATAAACTACTTGTGCAGGAAAACAGTCCAGGTTGAGCAAACTCACCTTGGTTTGCAGAGAGATGGTGGAGAATTCTGGTCTGTGACGAACTGGCCCTCTTGTTCTGGCCTATACCAAGACAGAGTGTCATGATGGAAGAACACTGGGAACAATGGCGCTCCTCTCATGGCCTGGAAGCAGGAGAGAAAAGGAGGAAAAGGGAAATTTTCTTACAGATTCCTTAAAAGGCACACCCCCAATGACCTAAGTGCTCCCACCAGACTCCTCTTGAAGTATCAATCTCAGGAACAAGCCCTTAATTCAGGAACCTTGGAGGACAGGCTAGCCCCAAAACTATAGCACATGGTCCATGTAAAATCTACAGTAAGAGTTAGCCACGTCAAGCCTGTTTGTATGCAGGAGTTAGCCATGTCAAGCCTGTATATGCTTGCTAGTTGGAGCTGAATGAAGACAGGTTCCCACTCTGCTATAGAGACTTTGAAATGGGCCCAGCTTCTATTTCTGTAAAGAACAAACAGAAAATTTGTTTAGCAGCCTTGGGATCTAGGGTCATCTCTAGGATAAGGTTTTAAACTGTTAGAAACTGGGCTGTAGAAACTAGGCTGGTGTTTGTTCGAGTCTTTAGAGACCACCGTTTGGGCCTAGACAAGAATAAGGCCTAGACACATATCAAGAAGAGACTTCATTGATACATTAGTTCAAAGATAATTAAACACTATGACAGACACAGAGTAACACAGAGGTGATGTGAATTCAGTCATCCCTGAAGACTGGCCTCACAGCAGGGAAACCTGAGAAGGATAACTTCAAACATGGAAGAGGTGGAGTGGTTCTAAAAAAGAATCAGGCCCAGCCATTTCTTGTTTGTTTGCTTGTTAATTTTGCTTGATTTGTTTTCGATTGCATTTATCAGATGTAGGATTCAGTAAAGGAAAAAGTCACTGAACCCATTTATAATGAGAAGCGAGTCAGATTTCCGCCAATCACTCGGTCTCTAACAGGACTTTCTTTCAGCCCTAAGCTCACTCCAAACCAGGAGGCAAACAAACCTATGACTTCACGAGCAGCTCACACTGCGATCACTGTCCGAAGGAAACTAAATCCTGGCTATGCACACAGTAATTTAGCAGGGGCCAGTTCGGGCCTCAATAAAATCTGGTCATTACAGAACACAGGAGACCTGACTCCTTCAAGAACCTGCCCTGGGTAGCTAAAACAGGACTCCTGAATTAGATGTTGGTGAACAGAGAAAACAGCATGGACTGAGGGACTTCCAAAAGTCTTTTCTTGCTTACAAGGAAAGTAGGCCAAAAACAGCAACCAGTGTCGACTAGCGTTTATGAAAGCTATCTAGATTCTACCTCAGGAATGTGAAGGGAACTGAAGTCTTTCCTAAGCAGGATCTTTGTGTGCAATTTTTTTTTTTTAAAAAAATCAAATAAAACTACAGTTGAATTTAGGTCACTGTTGCTTTTCCACAGTATTTTTTTTCCTCCTTTGATTCAGGGTCTTGCTGCATAGCCCAGACTCGCCTTAAACTCATGACCCTTGTGCCTCTACATCCCTAGGGCTGAGATTAAGGGTGGGTGACCGTGTATGGCTCCACCATCTTCTAATCCAGTCTCAGAAAGAGACATTTTTTTTTTTATTTGTGGCTCCTGGATTTTGATAGTCTGTAAAATCAGATGTGTGTGTGTGTGTGTGTGTGTGTGTGTGTGTGTGTGTGTGTGTGTGTGTATGATGCTAAGTAGAAATAAAATCATCAAAGCAATAAGTTGGGCCGGCAGAGTATTTAAAAGGACAATGGAGAAAGGCGGAGAGTGTGAGTAATACAACACACGCCTATGGGAAATCATAAGAGTAGAAGGTTTCTAAATTTAAGAATCTGTCACATTTTCTAAGCCAAGAATATGGGAGTGTTGCTGTGGTTTAAGTGTGTGTCCCCAAACAGCCATGCTCTGAACCCCCTGCATGACAGGATTAAAAGATGGTGGGACCTCTGCGGGGTGAGCTTGTGAAAGTGTTTAGAGTTATTGACTATCATTTTAAGATGTGTCACATTTGTTCATGAGTGGAGAATTTGTCTAATGATGCAAAGATGTGCTGCATTTATTTAACTCTGTGAAGCTGCATTACTTTGCCTGCCCAAAACACCTGATGATCTAATAAAGCAAACAGCCAATAGCAAGGCAGAAAAGAGAAGCAGGCGGGGCTGGCAGACAGAATGTGTACAAGGAGAAGAACATTCATTGGAGGGATCCGAAGAGGAAGCAAGGAAGGACACAGGAACGAGAAAAGAAGGAACCAGCCACCCAGCTATGTAGCCAGACACTGAATAGGAAAGAAAGAAAAGATATGCAGAAATAGAAAAAGGCAAAATGAGATCATTAAGAAAAACTGGCTAGAAACAAGCCAAGCTAAAGTATTTATAAGTAATAAAAAGGCCTTCTTGTATTTATCTGGGAGTTGAGCGTCAGGCGCCCCAAAGAGCCAAAGAGTCAAAACCAACCAAGGACAGCTTAAGTCTTGGAGGTGGCGCTGCCCTCAAAGCCGATTATGGCATCTGTTTTGAGAAGCTACTGAACTCGTTGCAGAGCTAACTGTTATAAATGCCTGAGCCTGACCCTGAGGATCGTGCCCTCTGGTCTCCCTGCTCTCATCCCTGATGACATCCACCATAAGACAGGCACCCCAACTGTGTTGTGCTTTGGGGTTTTCAGCCCCCAAAACTATCAGGTAAATAAACTTTAAAAAATTTTTCTTTCTGTTTGTTTGTTTTTCAAGACAGGGTTTCTCTGGGCAGTCCTGGATGTCCTGGAACTTGCTCTGTGGATCAGGCTGACCTTGAACTCATAGGGATCTGTCTCCATAGTGCTGGTAATAAAGACACGCACCACCTCTGTCTCGTGTTGTTCATCATATCAGTGGAAGACTGACTCATAGAAATTCAGTGGAAACTATAACTTTTACGCCAGGAAGGATCATTTCTTCTGCCTCAGATCTCCCTGACCACAGGTATAGGACTGACTTCTTTGGACCATAGAAAGTGTGAGCCGGCATAATCTGGTTTGCTGGCATTGCTAGGAATGGCAAGTGCTACCTCATTGAGTTGCTAGGTGCACAAGTCACAGGACCTGGTATTGGGCCTGTGGCCATTGCTGCCTTCTCTTCTCCCCCTTCTCTCTTCTATTTATTAGTTGGGAAAATACAGCATCGTAAATGATTAAGTTCACTGTTTTAAGCTGAAATAAATGTATGGCCTTTGGCTAATGCTAACTGGATCTCACCGTTCACAACTCTAGTGGGTGAGCAATAGAGGTTAAATATAAATGAACTTGAAGTATGGAGGAGACTTTCTCTCTGTTCCTATTCCTTGTCCCCCTCACTTTGTCTCATTTCTTAAGAAACACACACAAGACCTTAATATCTCCCTTCTGGAGCCTCTGCATTCAACTAATGCCTATACCTCTCTAGAAATAAAACCATCACACACACACACACACACACACACACACACACACACACACACACACACACAAACACACACAAACACACTCTTTCTCTCTCTCACACACACATACACACATACACACACATTCATGCACGCATGCACTCACCACACAAATGTGACTATCTAAATATCATGACCAAAACAAACTTGGAGGAAGTAAGGGTTTGACTTACAGGTTGCAGTCTACCACTGGGGGAAGTGTGGCAGGAACTCAAGACAGGAGCCTGGAGGCAGAAACTGAAGCAGTGTTCTTCTGGAAGAGTGTTGCTTACCAGCTTGCTCCCTCTGGCTTGCTCTGTCTTTCTGATACAACCCAGGCCTACTTGCCCCGGTGCCCAGGGATGGCACTATCCACAGTAGGATGGGCCCTCCCACATCAATCAACAATCAATAAAATGCCACTAAGAACTGGCAAATATAATGGAGAAAATTCTTTGGCTGATGTCTACTCTTCCCTAATATGTTTTGTGTAACAGTAACAAAACCTATGTCTACATCCTTCTACTCTCTGGATGGTATACTTCATCCTGGCTTTTCAAACCAAGAAGCCCTAGGGGAGGAAGAAACCAAAGACTAGAGAACATATAAACAAGCCCTATATGAATTTGATGGTGTCCATGTGCCTGCACAGAGATATAGCAACAAACATTACAGGCCTGGAGACTGTGACTTCCAGTGGTTATCCTGAAAAACAGAAACCCATTATTTAGGACTTCAAGGAAAACTCTGGCTCTGGAGTTTCATGTAAGATGATCCAATTTTTCAACCCTGATTTGTTTTTTTTAAAAAATTGTGAGTACTGAATATGGATGTCTAAAGCTGTCTTTAGCCTCAAAATGTCAATTGAAATCTATCATACTTCCAGCTCCCAACTTAACAAAACCTTCTATTTGCATTGGAATTTATTCAGAGAAACACTGGAGTTATTTATGTGAATATCTGCCTAGTAGCCTTCATAATTGAGAAACTAAAACCAGAGGTGTGGATGCTGGTAGTTAACTTTAGTAAGTACATCTCGGAGTCATGTGAATGATAATTGTTTACCCTCCCCCACCTCAGTAAAGGATCTGGAATGTGTACAGGTCTCTTTCTCTTTATCCATAGAGGTTGGTTCTAGAATGGATAAAGGTTCTAGATATATCCAAAGATGCTCAAGTTTCTTATGTAAGAAGGTTTTCATAACAATGACATATCTTACTTTAAAACCATGTCTAATCACTTATAATATTGATACAATAAAATACTATGGACATGGATTTCATACTATATTGTTTAGGGAATAATGACATTATGTGCTTGTTCAATGCAGAAGTGTTGTATAGCAATTGAAAAATTCCATCTTGGGTAGAGGCTCCTTAAGATTCAGGAAGTAAGAAAAATGAAGAAGGCTTATGGAGCCAACAACTCATGAGTTTTAGGAAGCTCCTGAAATTTACAAGATTCATATGGCACCTCTCTAAGCTTACATCAACAGGAAGAACTATTGGGGGTAGGGAATTTTCTGGTTTGTCAAGCTGCCTACAAGTCATGCAAGGAGCTCCAGGGATGCAGTTTTCTTGAGTCCTCACCCCCATTGGAATGGGGTTTTTGATGATGTATTTGCCTTTGAGTCATTTATCCTTTTTTAAGTGACCCCTTCCTCCATACTCCTATCATCACTCCAACAACCACAGTGGGTTGGTAAGTTGGACTTTAGAGCAGTCATTTCTTTGGTCGTTGATGCAACATTTTGAGTCAATGGATGTTAGTTCATGCCTCCTCAGGAGAAACCAGGCAATGAGAAGCCACTGTTATATCCAGCATAGCAGAAGAATGAGCTGTGAGATGAATGACATTGAGAAGAATGATGGAGGGTATTGTAGAATACTAGTTAAAGATGTGTTCCGTTTGCTCATACTGTGGAACATCTGTTTAATGATGCAAAGCATGCTGCGTTCTTTTATGTTGCATTTGTCTAGCTCTCTGAAGCTGTGTTCCTTTGCTTGTGTAAAATACCTGATTGGTCTAATAAAGAGCTGACCGGTCAATAGTAAGGATAGGCGGGGCTGGCAAACAGAGAGAATAAATATGAGGAGAAATCTGGGAAAAGAGATCAAAGACCAAGAGAAGGAGGACATCAGGAACCAGCTACACAGCTACACAGCCACCCATGTTGAGGAAAAGAAAGATACAAAGGTAAGAGCCCAGAGGCAAAAAAAAAAAAATAGATGGGATAATGTAAGAAAAGCTGGCTAGAAACAAGCCAAGCTAAGGCCAGGCATTTATAAGTAATATCAAGTCTGTGTGTATTTATTTGAGAGCTGAGTAATGGGCTTCCCAAAGAGCAAAGAGCCATAAGAACAAGGGAGTAAAGAGTAAAATCAATTACAAGATGGATTAAGGAGCTGTGAAGTAGCCACAGTGGGCAGCTCTACCAGGTACCTATATATCACTTTATTTATATTAATTAAGCATGGCGTTTGGCAAGTGACACACTCAGAGTTGTGCTTTTGGAACATAATGTATTATTGGTCAGTGGACTCTTGCACTGTGGATGTAGAAAGCTTATGGACAGCTGACTGAACCTCCTCCCTAGTATAAAGCCAAGGACACTGCTAAGGCACAAAAGGAATCAAAAAATGTGCTGCTTCTGCCTTTTGCGTGGCAAGTGACATTTGAAGAGTAGACACAATGAGCAGGATGTCAGCAGAAGAATTTCTCCTGGCAGTAAACACTACCAATGCCAGAAGAGGCCAGGTCTAGGGCACATTAACAGGGAACACAGAAGATCACAACACATCTCTTCCTCTGCTGGGAGAGGATGGCTCAGTTCTGCCACTGAAGAGGTACCAAACTGGACTTAGGACAGTCTAGACTTGCCTTCTGAGGCAGAATTCAGGGAAATGGCTATATAAGCCGCACGAATAAACTTTCATTCAGCGCAAACATCCGTAGCAATACTATTACATAGGAAAAACAAGAAAATGGCTGTTCATTCTGATTGTCCTCTCCCTGCCTGGCTAGGCTTCTTATTTTTCCATCTTCTGTTGCTTTCACTCTTTAGCATCCAGCTACTCTTTGCCTGCTCCATATTCCTGTTTTGCCCATATGCCAAACACTGGACCTCATATCAAAACTGTGGCTTATTCTAATCATCCAGGGAAGCTAGGGACCATTTCAATACTTCAGTTTCTAAAATAATACAGTTCAACAGAGATAACTATGTCTGGCACAGACGTAATTTAGCAGCCTTACGTTAACAAGAATGAGGAAGATGATTTTATCTTAGTAGCCTGTTTATTTGACCATATAAATTTAAAACATCATCATGTGATATGTATCACCTTCAATAGAACACTATATATTCTTCAAACTCACAGAGGTCCTCCTTCTTCTGCCTCCTGTGTGCTAGAATCAAAGGAGATCACCCAAACCACCTAGCTTGTAATCAATATTTTTTAAAGTTACTAATGAGGGCTTCATATTTCTCCATTTTGATATTCAGTTTCTGAAGTCCTGTGTATTTCCTGCCCACAGCTAACTTTGATTCAAATCGCCATTTTTTTTTCAAGTCCTCAAAAGCTACCTCTGGCCATTGAGTATTGTTTAGGTGGCACACCTCGAGAGCTGGAAGATAGAAACTTCTTGAATGTACTGATTAAATTTCTTTGTCATTCGGGTAATGCATTTTTGCCTAAAATATCCTATGCTAGCACATTTGAATAAAAATTCAAAATGTTTTTGACAAATTAAAATGGTTCATTGAATCCTGCAAATGAAGAGCCAACTAGGCTAAATGCAGAATCCCATATTTAGACTTTCATAAGTCAATCAAATAAATATAAAATGAGGAGCTGGCTTGACAGTTCATGTGAAAAATAAAAATCTGTTTTAAAATTTAACTCACTCTAATAAGAACTGTACTGTGGTGTGATTTAAAAAAAAAAAAAAAAAAAAAAAAAAAACAACTGGCACTGTCCATGTCACAATCCAGAGCACAGGTCCTGACGAGGATCAAGAGCTGTGTGGACTATGCCCAAAGCCAGGATTTAGACCTATAAGATGTTCAATGTGGCTGGACGGATAAGGAGACAGGCCATGTCATTTGCCAGAATTCCTGACTGAATGCATTACTTCTCTCTAAACTCTTTGCATAGAAAGCTGTGTTCTACAGATTATAACTAAGGCTCCTTAACTGAATTGCAGAGTGATGCGCACAGATACTCATGGTTTGGGTTTGTTAGATTGGGTGTGGGGTCAGTCCAGAACTGAACCGATTGGAGAGATGGAGAAGATGAAATGGCTTCTGCTAGCTAGTCTCTCCTGCCTGAGTAGCTGATAGACAGAAACTTAGAGCACAGGAATTTGAAGAGAGAAACATAAAATTAGTCACTGGTGACTATCAATTATTCTTTTTCTTATTCTCAGCACATAATCTGCCCTCACAGAGAAGTGTAATGAACTTCCAGTGCAACATTTGGGGATGAGCTTTGACAAACTGGAGTGTTTGATGAATGGAGAAAGTTAGGACAAATGAAAAGTTACTGACCTTATATCTCATAAGTGATGATCAGTAACTTGACATAGGTAGTCTAACAGAGAAGTTAATTATCATATGAAAGACGGAGTAGACTTCTTCAGCCTCTGGTTTTCTGGGTACCTGCTGGTATCCATCCATTCAGGTGAACCCCACTACTACCTACCCAGAGTTTGCCTCAGGCCTACAGGCTGACCATATCTAAGATATCAGTCATAAACAGGACTCAAGCTATTTGCATTTCTGTCTGACTTGGCTACAAATTTTGGGATTTAAAAAACTCATTTCAGTAATTTTCTAAGCCCTCAGGAAAATATTTTATTAGTATTATAATTGATTACAAAGTGTACAACTGGACAGTCAAATAAAGACATACATAGGGTGAGACCCTAAGGAGTCCTAAGCATAAGTTCTTCCTTCATAGAATTCACGAATGCCACATGGATGCATTTGTCCACTCAGAGGCCTCAGGAGCTCAGTCAGTAGGTCGTTTTTATTGATGCTTCATTATGAAAGCCTGATTGATTAAATCCTTGACCATTAAGGATTGACATTGTAAGTTATCATTTGAGAGATGTTGACTAGTGGGCGTTTCCCTGCCTTCTCCACTGAATTCCACATTAGTGTCTGGCAAACTGAAGCCCATAGACTAAATATGAACTGTTTATTTGTATGGTCCAAGAATAGTTTTTAATGCTCTTAGAGGGTAGGAAACAAAACCAAAGATACGTCTCTAGGACTGTATAACTTCTTGGCAAAAAAAAAAAAAAAAAAAGGAGAAAGATATAGTTTCATTTACTGCTTTAAAAATGATTAAACTAAAATACATTTAATATTTTGTAATGGATCCTGATATTCCAGGCTCTAAAAAAAAAAAAAAAAAAAAAAACCAAATTATTTTAAAATAATCAAATAGGACCTGGAAAGATAGCTTAGCAGTTAATAGCATGTGCTGATCTTGCAGAGAACTCAGCTTTGGCTCCCAGCACCTATATGCCTGCTCATAAGCAACCATACCTCCAGTCCTGGGGGATCCAAACCCCTCTTCTTACTGGAAGGGGTCGCCCATTAACATAATGCACAAGCATGTGTGCAGGCAAAACACTCATATACATAAAATGAAGGAAAGCAAGCCTTTAAAAAAATTTAAAATTTGAGTATATATGGACCTGGTGATGATTTTAGATTTGTCAGGTACCCCTTGACAGTATCAAAATGACTCCTGTCTCTGTCCCTAAAGGTGAAGGAGGTAGCATGGTGTCAGCACTGTAATTCCACACCATTGCTGGTGCTGGTCTTTTCCATCTTCCTTAAGAACCCGTTTCCCTCATACAAGTGGAACGAGATCCAGGGGAAGTGCTAATATTGGCTCCAGATTATTTGACTAACTGGAAATACAGAGAACGTAACTCAAGGCAAGCTTACCATTCAATGCTTCCCTTTGTCTTCAGAAAACTCTAATTTGGTCCCACATTATAATCATTGCTGTTTGCCCATACAAGGACTCCTTTATGAAGATGCACATAATTATACCTATGCAAATAAAAAGTGAGGCAACCTAATACTTTTGTAGCTAGATGCATTAGATTATTAGGCTCCCAAGAACCTCTGAGACAACACCAGTTTTTAATTGGCTCCACTTTATGAGTATAGATGTAAGGAAATTGTTCTTCGGGGAGCAGACTGACTACAGTGTTGTACTGTATGACTCTGGCACACACAACACACAGTAACATTACCAGCTCCAAATGCCATAGGAGCTCTGCATTTCCAGACTCAGTAGTCACTTCTTTGATTTCATCTTGCTAAGCATCTCAACAGCCTTCCATGTAGCTGACATGTCTTGCTCATCCAGTTACTTGTGGTCTAGGCTTCCCAAACACCATACTGTTTGAAAACGAAGTATCATTTCAATATGTTTGGTGCTTATCCTTGCTGGAGAGTGATGCTTCCTAGCATTTGAGAAAACAGATGGGTGGGAAAACAGATGTCTCTGTTTTGGAGAGTCTTTGGGAACCTTATGTGGCTCAGTCTTGCCTCTATTTCCTCTATAGTAGTCTATTCAGTCAAGGCTCTGCTTTATTAGTCAGAAGAAAGGGTGGTATTAAATACAAGTATGACAAGCCTGCAGTATACATGTCACTTGAGTGAGAAATGTGCTGTTTGTCCTGTAAGTTCCCTAGAAAGGGGCTTAAGTATGTTGCTTTAGTTTAACAGAGTTAGTTCCATGTAAGGGGAGTTTTCCTGCCTCTACCACCTGCTCCTAAATAACCAAAATGGAGACTTAATATCGCTTATAAATGCTCAACCAATAGCTCAGGCTTGTTATTAGCTAACTTTTACATTTTAAATTAACTCATATTTCTTATCCACTCTTGACCACATGACATGGTACCTTTTCTCTGTACAGCATGTCCATCTTATTTCTCTCTGCACCTTTGGTAACTTTCCTAACTTCGCCCTCCTTCCTCCCATCATTCTCTCTGTGTCAGGCTGTCTTGCCCAATCTCTTCCTGCCAAGCTATTGGCCAATCAGCTTTTTATTAACAATAAGAGAAAGATATATTTACAGTGTACAAAGATTGTTCCACATCAGATCCATCTGTACATCCGAGCCCCAGCTTCCCTCTAGCCTTGGAGGCCTTTTCCTTCATCTGTCTAAACTTTAATAGAGATAGTAGCATCTGGGAGCCCACAATACCCACAGTCCTGTTCTACCCAGTCTAACTCCATGTACAACTACTTGGACTCCTAGCTTTAAAGACTATTTGTGAGCTTTTCTTTATCCTTGCCATTGAGTTCTACCTTATTATCTGACAAAGTAGAAACCATGGACTATATGTAGCCTGATTATTTGTACAGTCCAAGAATGTTCTTTGTACTTTCAGAGGGTTGAGGGAAATCAATCAAGAACATGTCTCTAGGACTGAATGATTCCTGGTAGAAAAGACATGGCTACCTCTGTTCTAGACTCATACATACATATCTCAAATGTAACTACAAACAATGCTTAAATGTCCCCTGCAAAACTAGTTCCCTCCTCATCCTTTCCAATTTCAGTAAGTGGTACTTGTTTACCATTTGCTTACAATTGCAAACCTAGAGGTTAGCCATGCAACCTTTTTTACACCCTGTGTCTGATCTACCCACCAGTTCTCTGACTCTCTAAATATATCTAAAACAAACTGCTTCTTATCAATATCACTTCTAAAATCCCTATCTAAGATATGACCTCTCTTGTCCAGATACACAATCCTGTTGCAAAGAAGCTCTTGTTTCCTTTCACGTCATCTATTTCATTCACATCTGCCATGGTAATCTCATCATTATATGAAAGAGACCCAAGTCTTGTCTATTGAAAGGCCATTGGTGGATTCCCATTCTCCTTGGTGTAAGTTCTTCATCCCAATCACCCACACTCGCCTCTTCTCTACACCGAAGCTTCCTTCTCTCACCTGTCTCCTGTCCTTTGAACATGCCAAGACTGTTCATCTCTTGACTGACTTTTGTTTTTCTGCCATGGACTCCCCCTTCACAGTCACATGGCTGATCCTTAATGCCACTTGGAGGTTACTTTCAGCTACCTGTTTGTGGTGGTTTGAATGAATGCCCCCCATAGGCCTAGACATTTGAATTCTTGGTCCCCAATTAATGGTGCTGTTTAGGAATTAGGAAGAATGGCTTAATTCAAGAAGGGTGTCACTGGGGATGAAGTATCAAATTTCAAAGCCACGTGCCTCTTCTAGTCCACTCTTTCTGCTTCGGTTCAAGATGTGAGCTCTCAGTGGCTATTCTGGCTGCCAAACTTTCTCTCTACCATCATAGACTCTCTCTGGAACCATATGAACAAATAAATACCTAAGTCACAACATTTTATTATATCAATAGAAACAAAGCTAACATAAAACATGGCCTTCCTAATGTGGAAAAATATTTTATGTGTCTTACTAGACGATTATAAGCAGCTCTAGAACCAGCACTGCATGGCTTACAATAACATACCAGTGCCTTACCCTTGTCCAGTGTCTATGGGTCTGATCCATTTGCCCTCCCTGTACTAAAATGCAGGCTGTCCTTGAAAGGCATTCTTCTTGTGGCACAGGAAAACGTGCAAGGGGAGCTGGTGGAAATCCTGTAGTTCTTGTTTCCGTGGGCCAAGTTATCATGTGATACCTGTCCATATCCCACTAGCCAAAGAAAGTCTCACAGGCTATGTCAAATTTCTCTAGGACCAAGGAATAATGATGATGATAATAATGATAATATTAATAAAAGAACCACTGGGAATAGTGATACCACCTATTGTGAAGGTTAATTTACATCTCCCTCCCACTCAAGTTTGCTGTTCTATTCAGGGCTGCAGAGGGGTTTGTGCAGCCAAAGGAGAAACATGCCTTGCAGTTTGGTTTTGGAAAGCTAATCTAGCTGAGGCATCTCTAATAGGGCTGAGGTAAGAAGTGAATATCTTGGAGAAAGAGGGATGAAGAAAAAAAAACTGTAATAGCAGAGGAGACACATTTTATTCCTTGAGCTTAAAAATGAAACAATACTTTGGTGAGAAACCCCCAAAAGTTACAAGAATCAGCTCAAGTTAGCACAGGAATAACAAGACTTCTGAGGAGCATGCATCCCACCCCAGTGAGGAGTTTGGTAAGGTTTGATTCTCTTTGTGTTCAAGAGCAAATGTCTTCCTTAAAGGTATCCGATGGTGTGAGAGATCTGGCACATACAGATGAGGGGACAGGAAGGGACTGTCATGGCATTGAAGTTTTTACCTACCTTGTTGAATAGAATACATTTGATTTTAAAAAGAGAAAAAAATGATGCTGGCATGGTGGCACACACCTTTAATCCCAGTACTCAGGAAGCAGAGGCAGGCAGATCTTGAGAGTTTGTGGCCAGCCTGGTCTACAGAGTTCTAGCCAGGGCTACATAGAGAGAGCCTATCTCAAAAAGAAAAAAAAATACAATTAGAAAAGAATTGAAATGAGTGTTTTAGTAAAAATCAGCTATATGAGAATGGGGTCCAAGGCAGAAGTGAAGCCAAATGAAGATCTGAACAGGATGCAATTGACAAAGAAACTTGCCAGGTTGATTCCAATTTTCTGAGAAACCGCCATACTGATTTCCAAAGTGTCTGTACCAGTTTACACTCCCACCCGCAGTGGCGGAGTGTTCCCCTTGCTTCACATCCTTTCCAGCATAAGCTGCTGCTTGATTTTTTAATGTAAGATGGAATCTCAGAGTTATTTTTATTTGTATTTCCCTGATGACTAAGGATGTTGAACATTTCCTTAATTGCTTTTGTCATCTGAGATTCTTCTGTTGAGAATTCTCAGTTTAGGTCAATACCCCCCCCCCCCGCCTTTTAAATTCAATTATTTGGTTTGTGGTGTCTAGTTTCTTGAGCTCTTTATATATTTTTGGAGAGCAGTGTTCTGTTGAATGTGGGGCTGATTGAGATATTTTCCTATTCTGCAAACTGCCATTTTGTTCTATTGACTGTGTCCTTTGACCTATAGAAGGTTTTCAGTTTCATGAGGTTCCATTTATTAATTGTTGAACTCAGTGTCTGTGCTACTGGTGTTATGTTCATGAAGTGCCAATAAATTCAAGGCTTCTTCCCACTTTCTCTTCTATCATGTTCAGTGTAACTGGATCTATGTTGAAATCTTTGATCCACTTGGACTTGAATTTGGGCAGGGTGATATATAAAAGATCTATTTTCATTCCTCTACACATAGACATCCAGTTATGTCAGCACTATTTGTTGAAGAAGGTTTGTTTTCTCCATTGTATAGTTTTGGCTTCTTTGTCAAAATTCAAGTATCCATAGGTATGTGGATTTATGTCTGGGTCTTTATTTTGACTTCATTGATAAATGTGTCTGTTTTTATGCCAATATCATGCTGTTTTTAGTACTATAGCTCTGTAGTAGATCTTAAGATCATGGATGGTGATGCCTCTAGCAGTGTTTTGAAAGAACCATGTGTGTCTGGGACATCAGAAAAACCCACCGAAATGGCTCATGGGAACTCATAGACTCTGAACCAACAACTGGGAAGCCTGCATGGGAATGACCCAGGCTTTCTGCTGATATGACAGTTGTGTAGCTTGGTCTATTTGTGAGACTCCTGGAAAAGGAAGCAGGGCTGTCCCTGATGTTGTGGCTGGCTCTTAGGAACCTATTCCTCATGCTGAATTGCCTTTCCCAGCCTGAAGACAGGGGAAGATGCTTGGTCTTATGGCAGCTTGATAGGTCTTCTTTGCTGGTGCCCATGGGAGGCCTGCTGCCTCTTTATGAGTGAATATGGAGAAGGGGTGAAATGGTGGGGGAGGTGGGGGTGGGAGAGAGAGGGAGTGGAGGCAGTGGTAGAAATGTAAAATAAGTTAATGAATAAAAAATAAAATATTTTTGCTGAAGTATATTGGGAATCCACATAGGAGGATCCCAGGACCCCAGGGCAGTAGTAGGTATTTATAAGATAAGCTAAACAAAGCTTGGCCATATATTAGGTATCTCCCCAAACTATTGGCACATCTAGAGTCATTTAAAAGATTATCTGAGCATCAGAGCCCTGAACAAAGGGTTCATCTGACTGTCCTAACAATGTAGATTTTTTTTTAGAGGGTTTCAGATGTAGATTTGGGATATTAGGTAAACTAAATGATTATTACAAGCCAGATGACTATAGTCATGTCAAGCTGGGTATCTACAGTGGTATATTTTTCCATCTCAGATATATTAACAAAATCTTACATGTAGTAAGAGACAAGATGACTTATTACACTGTCTTTCAAGTATTCATCATTCTCTGTCCAAGGGCCTTTGTATCATTTTACTGGTGCTGTTATACAAAAGTACTACTAACAAGGTAACTTTAACAACAAAAAAGGATTAGCACAGGAATAACAAGACTTCTGAGGAGCATGCATCAGAAGATCATGGATGGTGATGCCTCTAGCAGTGTTTTGAAGTCTAAAAGGTTAAGATCAAGGTATATACGGGACCATACCCTCTGAAGGAACTGATGAAGAGTCTAGTCTCTGCCAGGCTTCTTGTAGCTTTTGAACTTCCTGTCTTGTGGCAACCTCACCTCTGCTTTCGCATGCTGTTCTTCCTCTGTGGGGTCAATGTCCACATTTCCCAGGTTTATAAGGATATCACTCATACTAAACTAGGACCCACCTTACTTCAGAATGACCTTACTTTAGCTTAATTACTTATAGCGGTAAAGTCACACAGGATTTAGAACTCCAACATAGGAAATTAAGGGGTGAAAACATGATTCAAGCTGTAATACCCATTGTGAGGCTCAGGGATCTAGTATCACTGAGACATTTATAACCTTGCCTCAGAAGTCATTCGTCAGCAGGCAAACACTGGCACCCTCAGGATGAATGTGAGGCAATTGTTATATTCTTCCTATGCCACCCTATCTCTTACCCAGGCTGGGGATGGCCTTTCAACCAAGCAAGCATTTGAAGCATACAGATATCCCTCCTTGCCCATTCTATTTCATCCCTCACCAGAAAGCCAACATCTAGCCCCCTTACTACATGGCTTTGGCCATGGACCATATCCCCAAGAATCTTCTTAGAACAGTGAAGTGGGTGCATTGCTTATTTCTCTGGGCAGTCTAGGTTCCCAAGGGCAGTCACACTCAGGTGTCTTCGTTCTCTACCTCTGTTGTCACAGAAGTGATCAGGGCAACTTCTATATTTTCACAGCTCTTAGGAAATCTCCCTTGGGTGAGATATCTACCATTTTTTTTACTTGAACTTAGGGAGGTATCACGCCCACATACAAGACCCTGCCTGTGAATACCCTCCCCCAACTCTTCCATTGCCTTTATTGTCTTTGCAAAGAGACAAACAGCTCTCTGGTGTGGGCTGAGCAGCTTGCAGAGTTTAAGAATCAATCATTGAGGGTCTGAAATTGAAAAGGAAGTACAGCTCAGAGAAGTTAAAGAGAGCTAATTCTAAAAGATTCCCTGACTATTTTTCACTATGTATCTTTCCTGTGCAATAAGATAAACTAAAATAATAACCAGAGAGAGGTTTCATGGGCCATTGGAATCATGAAGAATTTGTAATTAGACAACTGGTTTGCCTTTAAATGTTTTTATTGTGCCAGAGATTGAACATAGGTCCTTGAATGTACAAGGCAAGCCAGGCAAGAATACTCCCACTGAGACACATCCCCAAGTTCTTGAGCAATCAATTTTCAAAGTCATGACTTGGTCTCACATCTGGTTTTCTGATTTTAATGGGAAAACTCATCGAGTTTTAGCATAAAATATGCACAGCCCTCTGTCTATCAATCAAATCTCTGTGTGCTTTTTTGATTTAAGATGAAATGAGATAGGATAGTTATCCCACAGCATCACCCTCACCTGCTCTTTTGCTTCCTTCCCCCTAAGAGCACACCCCTCTTGAGGACACTACACTTAGAAAAATGGTGCAGCCCACTACAAAGAAAGCTGTGCTGTGTTCTGGCTCCTGGTACCCTGTCTTTGGTTCCCGCACTGCTGGCACTGTGTCTGCAACATTCAGTCTAGAACAAAAGGTCATGGTCCGTCTTTCCTTCTACTGTTCCACTGGTCAGATACATCTGTGTGGGGTGTCTTTCTGCATGCTGTCAATTGCCATTGGATTTTTTTTTATGACACTATTTTGACCTATGGCAAGGCAGCTTAGAGGCAGTCAGGAATTCCAAGTATAGAAAAAGGAGAAGGAGGGCGGAGTCAGATGGAACCATTTTCGATCTGCCTCTCACACTCAAGAGAGCAAGATCTAATGAAACACAGGAAAGCCAAGAGCCATGCGACGATACACAGATTAATGAAAATGGGTTAAGTTGAAAGAACTAGCAAGTAACGAGCCCAAGCCATAAGCCAGACAGCTTGTAATTAACACAAGCCTTTGTGTGATTATTTGGGGCTAAATGGCTATTGGACTGCAGGTCTGGACCTCAGGCCAGACAGGCCAAAAGCCTTTAACTACAAATGGTGCCACACTGGATGCCAAATATTGTATGAATTCTAATTAGCATATAATAAAAACTCAGAGCCAGATATTGGTGAAAAGCTAGAATATCAGAAACAAACCACAGCCACCCAGCCAACTCTTTAGGCCTGTCTCTAGGAATCTTCTAACCGAAGGCCTCTGAGTCCTCAGGCGAAAGGGAAAGTCTCTGGGAAAGATGAAAACCCCTCTTCTCTTGCTTTGTCCAGGTCTCTTAACTTCTTTCCACATGCTCAAAACTAGGATTAAAGGTGTGGGTCGCACCTTCCTGACCTGGCTTGGCTGTGGTTAACTTTGATATCTCAGATTAATTATTGGACATGCCTTTCAGGATTGCGAAGCAGGTGTTTCTGGAATACTGAAGTCCAAAGAGATATGTGTCAGACAGGCAACACAGTATGTGTTGAGAGCCTAGGCTAGAGGCATTGCTGCTGCTGGCTACTTCTATAAAGCCAGAGGACGTAATCTAATCTTTGTACACATGCTAGTATATTAATCTTAGGATTAACAATTAGTCATATTATTAGTTTTAGCAACGCACAGCTTCAACTTAGTCTAAATAAGAAATGTTTGGTGGTAGATTTCAGAAGAAAAAGAATGAGAAAAATTCCTTTAATTGATCATCCCCTGATCTCAATCTCTAATTAGCTTAAAGTTCTAATGAAGAGGGTCTATTGACTGGCTTGATGACCAGTCTCCTTATGTTTTCCTTTTCATCAAAGAAGACAAAATTTCTAAATTCCTAAACCGGGCAGGACAAGCAGAACCTAAGCATGACATGTGGCCCCATGGAACACGAGGAAAGGGCCACGCCTTGCTTGGATCTGACCCTGGAGGGGAAACAGCTGTGGAGTGGAGAGCATTCAGGTCCCAATTTCTTGACTCTCAGGAGGAAGCTGACTAGTTATGACTCACACCCTGCAGCCAGAAGAGGACAGTGTTCAGGCTCCTGCTAAACTGGAAACAGTGGCACAGTGACCTATTTGGGAGTACCTACAACAAGTCCGATGAGACAATGATGCAAATAAGGAAAATCAGAACAAATGCCAGTCACCAGTCAGGAGCACAACAGGTCGCCCACAAGAATTTAAGTACAGGAACTTCCTCCGCTGTCCCCTGTGGTCAGGAAAGAGGGGAGAGGCAACATCCACAAATGGGGCCATCACATGACCTGACTGACATGGCAAAATAAAACCAAAGGTAGGATCTGCAGTACTGATACATCTCGCGTCACTCTGCCTTTCTTAGAAGATCAGATAGCACCCAAAGTCAGAAGAGCAAGAGCTGATCAATGCCTCCACCCCAAAGAACAAAAATTGAAGTGGATACTCCAAACAGACATTTCCTATCATCTGTAGTAGGGGGAGGTTTCAAAACTTCTCTCTGTAGCTAATGGTACCTACTGATTTTCTACTCTCTTAGTACCTAAGTCAAAGCTCTCAACTTTGATTAAAATTGGGTTAAGCACATGCACACCTTCATCCTCATCACCGTTAACAGGGACACAAAGATAGGTTTCCATCAGAATAGAAACCTTTATAATATATCCAAGTCAAAAGAGATTATTTAGTGTCCATTTGTTGCACAAATTCTGGTTGTAATAAAGGAAACTCAGAGCCAGATATCAGGAAAAAGTTGAAATATCAACAAGAGGAAATACCACAGTCAAATCTCACCCAGCTATCTTCCAACTTCCTCAGCCTCACTCCTCGTGACTTCTACTACCTCATCTGTGTTCCTACACCTGTCTTAAATAACTTCTTCGCCCAGATGTTTCACATCCAGGTTAAGATTAAAGGTGTGGGCTACTACTATTGGTAGTTAGCTTTGAATTCACAAAAACACAGAAAGATCTCTGTCTCTGGAGTTATGGGATAAAGGTCTGGCACCACCACTGCCTGCCTGGAGCCTGGAACTCCCTCTGTAAACCAAGCTGGTCTCAAACTCAGATCTGCTGGGATTAAATGCATAGGTCATCACTCCTGGTCTTTCCCCATGCTGGGATTAAAGGTGTGAGTTACCACTTTCTGATCCTCCTGGATTGACTGTGGGTAGATCTCTTCTCTGATATTCCAGACTTTTATTAAATATATAACATATCATCACATCCATTCTTCAAAGTATCAAAAACCAGTCTGAAACCAAACTTGAAGGCACATGACCATCCACAACGTCAGAATCATTCAATACAGGAAAAGCTATGATGATTCAAGAATAACAAGATGAATACATAGGTACATAAGCCCAAGAGGAAAGTAGAAATTTACAAAAAAAAAAAAAAAAAAGAACAATTAGTAAACATGTATGGGAAGCTAATAAATCAAAGTGATAGATTAAACACATAACTATTTGATAATGTAATCTTAGCACATGAGATACTAGCTTCCCTTTGTTAAACTGACTACTGTTTTTTATACAAGTCTCAGTGTTGACATGGGTGTGAAAATAAACTCTTAGATTTTGCTTTAAAAGGGTTTGTGCTTAACATTACCAGAAGGCAGCCTCTTTGGGCAAATCTCAAGCATCCTGCATCCCAGCATCCCGGTTTGCATCCCCTAAGGGCTCTTTAGTTCAGTGGGTTGTGATTGATTATCTCAGTACTTCAGCTCCGAGTCAGCAGAACTCTCCAGTGTTCTGTGACCAAAATCCAGCAACTGTTTTCTTTCTTCCAAAACTGTCAAGGTAATGGAAAGGATGTTCAAAACTGACACAGTATGTTCCAATACTTCTTCCCTGAAAACTTTTGTTCTTGCAAGAGGAAAAGGAAGGGCAAATAAATTATCCCGTTGCAAAGCAGATATGAGCATTAGACACCCGGGAACAGTCCATCATTCTCAGTTCAGTGGTTTTCTGGGTTGGTTTCGGGTCCGTTGATGTTCTCTGGGAATGGATGTTTTTGTGATGCTGTTAGAAAAAGGTGGTATGGCCATACTTTCTGTGATAAATTACTCCTGTTCCACATGACAGAGACGGAGTCAGACATAAACGCCTCCCATGTCTCTTGGCCGAAACCACTCAGGTATACCTTCCATGGTTATTTATTTAGTTCTTCCTCTATGGCAGGCACTGTTCTGGGGGCTGAGATAAAATCATGACAAAGTCCAAGTCTCCACCCATGTGGAGCTCACATTCTTGCATGTTAAAAAAAAAATCAGACCGTAAACACTACAATACAAACATATATTGTGACAGAGTGACAAATCAGGGAATCTTCAGTGAGACATAGAGCGGGGATTGGCTGTGAGGCTGCTGAATTTACAGAGTGGTGAAGGAGTGTTTAAAAAGATGTGGATGTTTGGCAGAGAAGAAAAGCACAGAATACTTGTCATGCACACATCTGGGGAAGAACATTGCAGTTTCATTTGAAGGACGCACAAATGAAATGTCTCTGAGGTGCTTGGAACATTTGAAATACAGCGAAGAAGCCTCTTGCTCAGACAGAACAGAGACGGGATGCTACAGAGAGGTGACATGGCATAGCAGAGAGCAGGGGTGTAGGCCATGTAAGATCATAAGGGGTCAGTATCCATCTTGCTCTCCTAAAATAGTCCCATTTGTGATTTTTGTTTGGTGATAATAATGTAATTTCCATGGGTTCTTCTAGGTACACTTTGCCCTATCAAGGTAATCATTTTTGACCCCTGGAATATTAAAAAAAAAATTATTAGCATGTTTTAGGCTTTTAGGGAATTCATGAATAATTATTTACATGTCACCTGGGGTTTAGAAGCAGTTTTGATTGAAACTCCAGCTTAACTGGAAAGAATAACTGGAGAGCATGGCAAGGGATGTATGGATAATTCTTCAAGCTAAAACCATACTACTCAGGTGAAAGAAGGTTCTGAAAGTCTCCTCCAAAGAGACGCAGCTGCACTGGGGAAAGTCATACAATATACATATAACACATATACATATTTCAGAAAGATCCGCTCTTGATGGTGAACATATCTGAAACAGATCTCATCAAGGCCAGAGTTGGGAAATCCTAGCCTTTACTCTAGAATAGCAGATGTTCCCCTTGGACAGCGATCAGGAACTACTCTCAGAAATTCACTTATGGAAAGGCAAGGTCAACTCAGAGGGGCTTTGCCTTGGAGATGACAGTTCATGTTTGTCAAAATTGTTAGGTATTATCATTTGTTACCTACTGCTACAGAACACATTTCCACCACTGTAGCCACTCACCATTAGGAGCCATTCACTTTTTTTTTTCTTTTTCTGCGGGGGTGGGGTGAGGTGGGGTGGGGAGGATAGATTCTCTCACTGGCCTGTACCTTTTACTTTTCTGATAATCTTGCTATACTATCTATTATACTTTCCAAATATAATTCTTCTCAGCCTCTTACATTGAACCTTACTGACTTTTCATTTATTTATGTATATTGTTTTGCCTGCGTGTATTCATATGTAGCATGTACATACAGTGCTCTTGGGGGCCAGGGAGGCCATCAGATCTCCTGGAACTAGAGTTCCCACATAAAAGCCATAATATGAGTCCTGGAAAGTGAACACGGGTCATTGGAAGAGCACCACGTGCTTGTAACAGCTGAGTCATCTTCCTAGCCTCTTGATCTCTCAGCTAGGGTTTCTACTGCTGTGATAAGTACCATGATCAAAAGCACCTCAAGAGAGGACAGAGTTTGTTTCATCTTACACTTCCAGGTCTCAGTCTGTCATTGAGGAAGTCAGGCCAGGAACTCAAGGCAGGAGTCCAAGGCAGAAACTGAGGTAGAGGCTGTGAGGCAGCATTGCTTACTTACTTGTTTCCACGGCTAGCTCAGCTTGCTTTCTCATACCTAGGGGTGACACTACACCCAGTTAGCTGGGCCTTCCTGAATCAATTATTAATCAAGAAAGACTTGCCTACAGACCAATCTTATGTAGGCATTTTCTCAATTGAAAGTTCTTAGTTTCCTGGGATTCCAGCTTTGTGTCAAATTGGCATAAACTCACCAACACATGATGTTCCCAAAATTAGATTGGATTGCTAACTGAGTAGTAGAGGCTCAGGAACAAGGTATGGCACCTAGATCCTGCCTCTCCACACGACTTAGCAAAACTCTGATAACCCAAAGTCTTCAACTAGACCATAGTACTATCTGAGAAAAGACCAAGGGTCGTGTCATGCATAAAAGGGTGATGGTGGCCTTAACCTTTGAGGTCAGAACAAAGGATACACCAAGGGAGAAAGACCCAGAACTCAGACAGGGAGACTTCTACCCCAGCATCCTTCTACATTGTGTGCGTTTTCCTGCTAGCTCAATGATGACATGAGGACGTAAAGATGTCAGCCATTGTTTCATACTCCCATTCCTTGGGGCCAGAAGATTTGATAATACCATCCCATAACGAAAATAGCTTTAACTTGACCCAAGATTTTATTTTTTTTTAATGCATGAGTTCTTTTGGCTGTGTTCCCAATTTGTAGTAAATCTGATAGAGTCATTCTAATATCCTTGCCTACATGAGAAGGGAAAAACAGCATACACTAATTCCTTTTTGAATCATTGACAGACCATGAGTTTGATAAAATATGTCAGTTTTTATACAGGTCACATTAGGAATATTCATGTTTTATGAATGTGAAATAAGCAGCCATGGGTGACATTGTATGGTTCCTCCATTTTTAATAAACAACAGAGTTACAACGTGAGTTTGGAGGAAGAGAAATCCCTGATGCATTCGTCCAGCTACACAGAGAGAAAATCATTAGATTTTGCTAGCATTCTGTTTAGACCTTCAGACACTGTGTGTGTGTGACTTGACTTTCAAGTGGGTCAGGCAAGAGAATGTTGCCTTCAAATCCCAGCTCCTGGCTCGGGGCTTGCCTCCCTCCCAGGTAACATATGCAGAGGCTCAGACACAATTCCAGGTGAATGCCATTCACACCAGAGTCTGTTTTCTTGAAGGTAGGGGATCAAAATGGAAATTGGTGAATCAAAATGTTCATTTTGAGTCCCTCGTTCAGCACATTAAATGTCCCCTGAGCAAAGCTATTTGGTCCATCTGCATGAATAACAAGTTCCCACCTCATGCTGCCAGATGTTGCTTTCCGCGGGGTGAAAAATGTGTTTAAAATGGATTGTTTCTTTTCTTTCTTTCTTTTTTATTTTTTTTTTAAGGAAAAAGAAAACAGTTCTAAGATGCCAAGGAAGGATACATTTTCCCAGAATGACTTGTATAAATAGAGAGGGTTTTAATAAATACTGACTGACATGTCAGAATATGAAATGAAAGATTAACAGCTTTGTAAGCTTATGGCAGATGCTGCAGACCGTATAACACAGCTCTGGGATGCCATCCACATCCACCCCAACAGAATTAAAATAGAACTGCTCATTAATAAAGAAAACATCTTCTGTCTTTTTTCTTTCTTAGTTGAAAAGAGCACCGTTTTCAGCACCAGACTGGTTGTTTTAAACATTACTTATACTTTGGGCATTGTTTTTTGTTGGGAAGATTTTCTGTGTATACCAACATTTCCTTTTTGATTGGTTTATTTTATATGTATGAGTGTTCTGTTTGCATGTGAGTATCTTTTGCCTGGTGTCCATGGAGACCAGCATAGGGAGTCAGATCGCCTGAAGTGGAGTGATAGATGCTTGTGATGGGAACCAAACCCAGATTCTCTGCAAGTATAACATGTGCTATTAACCACTAAGCCAACTCTCCAGCCTCTCAGAGTAGCATTTTAAAAATTAACGTGCAGCAAAAACAAGAATAGAAGACAGTACTAATATATACACATAATTTTGGCTTCTGTTCTGAGATGCAGAAGATGATGCGGACATTGAAGTTTGGGATGAAAATTCCAACACAGGTACTGTCCACTTAAGGCCTTTCCTAGGGACACGAGCGTCATCTTCCTCACATGCCCCTAATTCCCCTGGTGCACATGAGTGGAAAGAGTAAGAGAAAGAAAAGCTAACTCTCTGGTGTGTCCTCTCATAAAGTAGCCAAGTCACGACAGGGACCATTCTCTCCCCACCTCATCTTAAGCCAGTCATCTCCCAGAAGCTTTGTCTTCCAATACATCACCATTAGGGATTAAGGATTTCTTACAGGTTTTGAGCAAGATGTCACTTAGGCACAGCAGCTGGCCTATACCTTAGGTGACCTCCTTTGTTATCAACATAGAAGAACAGTGTAGACAAGACTAAAAGATAAATGGAAAGCTGTTGGGGAGCTGGGAGCGTGGTGCCTAGCCATGTAGGGAGTACACCAAGTCATTTTCCAACCCTTTATCTGGACAGTCAACCTGCTGACATTTCCTCCAAGCTTTGTTTTAATTGTGACGAGATACATATCAACCTGTCAGCACTGCAAGTCTGCTGTTCAGTTATGTCAAATGCTCTTACAATGCTACATACCCAACTCCGGAACTCCTTTCCTCTTCCAATACTGAAGCGGTGCCATGAACGAGCAGCTCTCTGTCTCCCTTCCTCTAAAGATTTTAAGAGAAAAGAATAAAGACTCAAGAACTTTAGTTGCTACTTGGTATTGCTGTTAAGATTCAGCTTTTTAATAATAGGCTAAATTCTAGATTCTTTTAAAGAGAGGACGTGATTTTTCACAAATAGAAGTCTGTGAAAAATAAGACTGAAATGTGATATAGGATGGTTGATATGATAAAACTCTTCAAAAAAAATTAAAAGGGTTCTCCATTGCCAAACGGATGTCATTACAAAGGCTGTATTCATGCAGTACGAATATTTAGCCAGAAAAAGGAAGCCGGGAAATAAAGCTTACAATAAAGCAGTGTTTCCTAGATTTCCCCATTCATACATTCACCCAAGATACTTGTTAAAACTATAAATCCCTGGAGTGCATCCTGGGCCCACTGCATCAGGACCTGCAGAGATTAGGTTCCAGATATAATGCCTCCAAGCAACATTCTTCTAGGGGGTGAGGAATCTGTATCCAAGTACACATCTGCCTTTCTAAAAGGCTCCTAGTAACAAACATTAGCAGTTGACTATGGTGGCTCCAATCTGAAAGGTGAACTGGTTATTTACTGGCAATATAGAGGTACAATTGGTTGCAAAGGAAGAAGATAATACCTAGTACAGTGGCTGAAGCACTTTCCATAAAATCAACACAGCACTTAGAAACTATAGATGGAAACAAGCTAAGAATGAGGGCCAGGTCTCACATGAGGAATGGAGTGTTTATGCACGCCACATCAGAGTGCCTGGTCTATAACATTGCCTTACAGCTTTGATACTTAACAGTCATCACAGACTTTATACCAAGATGGAAACAGAAAAACCAAGGTCCCACCTCCTCCGTGACTTTGCCTATATGACGGTGGGCCTCTGGCCCAGGCTGCAGGATGAATTGCAAGGAACCAAGATGAGAAAGAAAAGGATTCCAGGACCAGGAGGGAGGAAAACCAGATCACAAGGGTAAGCCATCCTCTCTCTCTGAGTCAAGGGACCTATAGCTTTGGGTCACCGAAGGCCCCAGTCTTGTAGCCCTTCTGCAGCTTCCACAGCTTCCAACATGATAGCTGCTACAAGAAAGGTTTTTAGTGCCACTATCATTGGAAATGATTCCTCTTAAGCTATTACATATCTACCTCAGTATCTCTGACATCTGTGAAGGAAAAAAATATGAAAGATGCACTTCTTTGCAATGGTCAACATTCTCAAGTTGCTACAAAGTGAGGTTTTTCATTCCACACATCTTGTATTTCAATAGTGAAATGCTCACTCACAAGTCCATGCAGCAGATTTTTTTTCCACTGCCTTCCTTTCTCATGGGAAGATGAAAAAAAGTGTTCTTAAGTCATTCCGGAGGCTGTGTGGTAGGTGGAGGAGAAACTAGAAATCTGTATTAAAACCATGTGTCCTGGAGCAACGGAGATGGTTCAGTGGGACACATGGTTTTAATATTTGCCATGTAAGCACAGAGACTTGAGCTTGGACTCCTAGCATCCATATAAAAGCCCCAAGTTTCTGAAATCCCTGCACTGGGGGAAGAGACTGGCAGATCCCCGGAGATCATAGGCCAGACAATCTAGCTGAATTGATGAGCTCCACCCAGGTGAAGTGAGAGACTCTGTCTCAAAAAGTAAGGTGAAGAACAATTGAGACACACAACGTCAACCTCTGTCCTCCACAAGCTGGAACTCACACATGTGTAGCATCCCCTACCCTCAGCTCCACCCCTACCCCACCTCTCAAAACCACAAAACCTCCAGGTACTCCAAGTTTAACAAATTTCCACGTGTGTCCCCCGACCTAGAGTAACCCATGTTGCCTGGTTAACTCTTCCTCTCTGTCCCTACCTTCCAATTCCATCGGCTGTGTGTTTTTATAAGGCAGTCCATTTTTCTGAACTAAAGCTGGTCAGGTCACTGGAACACAGCACAAAGAATTGTAAATCCCGCTCATGATCGCAGCATCCCAAACACCCACGGCGGCTGGCTTCTGGCTCAGCAGTAACGTCAGACAGGCTCAGTCAAGGTCAGGTGTGATGGGTAAGGCAGAAAGAAGGGAGAGCTGGGAAATAAAAATGTTTATATCTTTGAGGATCCTGATGTTTTAAGTACAATTCTATCAAAAACCTCCATAGATTAACAATATGTTTCCAATTCTCTACAATGTCTGTGTTCCTCTAAAGCTGCTCCAGTCAGTAAGTGGATAAGACATGGTCAGGAAAGAACACTAGATTCTCAGTGTCCCGTCATATGGCCTTTCCTCATAAACTGGCTTGAGAAGGAATATACACTGTAACTAATACATTACAATAAAAAAACTCATTTAAATGATGAATTAGCCTTTCCCACGTCATGGATGATGTCCTTACTGTCAAAGAGAAATATAGTAGCCAAATATTTTAATTTTTCTTTCTTCTCTTATTTTTTCCTTTTCGTTTTGTTTTAGATAGTGTCTCCCTTTTTCAATCAGTCTGGCCAAGAACTCACAGTGCATTCAAAAGATGAGTCACCACACCTGGCTTCAAACGTTTTTCTAAAGAAGCAGCATGTTGCTGTTTTCAAGGCTTCTCCATCATCCTAAATGTTCATTGGATGCTTTGTCAACAGAATATAAAGCTGTGTTATTAACAGAGCTAGAGCTACCCATGCCCACATTTTATCTTTCTTCCACATAGGGAATGTGTGGGTGAGATGATGGAGAGGAAGCCTTGAGGAGAAACAAACCTACCAGCAGCCTCCACAAACAGGAAGGAGAACAGAAGCACAGGAAGGAGCCACTCTCAGGCCAACCCCATGGCCATTTCCTAGAAAGTTCAGTTCAGGGAGACCTTTGGTTCTCTAAAGCAAGCCTTGGCTGGTCCTGGGAAGGTGTGCCATGTCTCACAGTATCCCTGGGACACAGAACGTACTGGAATAAGAATGATGCTGCTCTTTGTGTTTATTGATAATGAGGGTTACTGTACTGTGGGCTCAGAGCTAAGGGGCTTTAGAATACATAATCTCATCTAATCCTCACCGTGGATGGATGAAGAGAGTACGATCCATTATCCTTTCTTTTTATTCATTTTTACATACTATATGAATATACCTATAACTTATTTATTATTTTTAATTTCTTTTCTCTTTCCTCTGTGTGTGAGAGAGACCGTGTGTGAATGTAATATAGGCACATGTGTGTCACAGTGTGCATATGGAGGGTCAAATGACAACCTCAGGGTCAGTTCTGCTTTGATTTTGATTGAAACATAATTTCTCGGGGGCTTTGGGGGGATGGGGTTGTTTGTTTGTTTGTTTGTTTGCTTGTTTCCTTGTTGGCATCTGGAGTTTTTTTGTTGTTGTTGTTTACTTTGTTTTTTTTTATTATTATTATTTCTGCAAATACCAGGCTAGCTGACCCCAGCGCACCCAGGTTTTCACCTGTCTCTGCACCTCTCATCTCCCCACCAGAACACTGGAATTACAGATGTGTGTCCTACTATGTCTGGTTTTACATGGGTTCTGGGGATTCAAACTCTGGTCCTTGACCCACTGAGCCATCTCCCCAGGCCCCATCTTCTCATTTAACAAGTAAGAAACTGGATTTTATTCAAGGTAACAGAAGAAGTCCCAGCAGAACTCGCTGGATCTTACGAAGAGTGTGCCAGAACTTCATAATGCTAACACTGTGACCATTATGTTCCATTCAAACCAGAGTCTCTGCTCCTGCACCCCCAGGCAGAGCCTTGCTTGTCTTACCTAGTCACTCCACACTCTTTCCACCTTGGTGACGGCTTCCTCCCGGGGCTGGTACTCCTTACTATTGCCAGGTCCCTGACATGTCCTCCTTCCAGACTTAATTCTCAGTGCTGAACACTGTGGGTGCCCAGTGACACACAAACAATCCAGAGACTCTTCTGTTTCAAAATATTTGTTTATACTGTACAAAGGTGTGCCACTGTGATTGGTTTAATAAAGAGCGGAATGGCCAATCACTATGCAGGGGAGAATAGGCAGGACTTCCAGGCAGAAAGAGGAACTGGGGATGAATCTACACATGTGGGAGACACCAGGGAGACACTGAAGAAGTTGGACATATGATACAATCAAGCCACTTGACAGAACACAGACTAATAGGGACAGGTTTCCCAAAGGAAAGTTCAACTACACTCTTCCTTCTCTGTAGTATCTTCCCTATTCCGTTTCCTATTGTGTTCAGGGTACACAGCACAGAGATCAGACACACAGAAAGCCAAAACAGTTCTTGAATGGTGGACTGTGTAGGTCCTCATTCACTGCTGAGGAAACGAGAGTGGAGGGAGGTTATGCAGCTGTCAGCACCAGCTAGGAAGCTGGAATGGAGGCTCTGAGCAGTGTACGAAAGCTCTGTATGTGAACTCCTGGGTAGGATTGTCCCAACTAAACTTCCATGATTCTCTTGCCTAAAATGTCCCAATCCTTTCCTCCATTCACCGTCCACATCTTCTCATTCTCTTGGCCCCATCCTGACACTGACCTCCATGGACACATTCATAATTGTTATAAAGCATTCATCAGGCAACTAACTGATCACAGGGGCTATACCACATGAGAAACAATGATGTTGCTTCCAGTTGCTTTTCAAGCCACCTCTACTCACATTCAATGTTGTCAGGCATTGGCCTCAACGTGTGCACTTTGCTCTGTCTACAACAGGGATTCTGATTGATATTAACTTGATTTTGGAGCACCATGCAGTACAGACAATCTTTTATAGAGCCTCATACTCAAATGGTAAACCATTAGTTCCCTCCCCTCAAGGCTGCAAGGAAAGACAAAATGGATTCCTTTTCTTCATTCTTGCCATAGTTATAAGAACACCAGTACATTACCTCAAGAAGTCCTAATCCTGGGGGATTTATGGTTCCTAGTACATAATCCATGTAGTATATTGACCTAATTAAGACATCCAGCCACCTCTTCTATCCATACCAATCACATTCACTCTATTATCTAGTCTCCAAATGGAGTTCTTTAGCCAATACATCAACTTACCTCTAGAAAAATTAAAGACTGGCCAAGGAAGGAGGTTAAATGTCACTAAGCTTTTCAATCATAGCTTACTGGTTGAAGGAAGAACACTTAACAGAAAGGATTAAGGGGAGAGGCCAGCAGAAAGTGATCGAAATGCTCTGAGAACAATTTGATAGCCTATGCTGTCAGTCAGCTTCCTGTTTCTCTAACAAGTCTCACAGTAGTGAGGTAAAACTATTTCTGTGTGATTCGGAGGCCTAAGAAGAGTAAGAAACTGAGTCCACTATTTCCTTCAAGGACACTTCTACTAATGACCTGAAGACATAATGCCCACTGCAGAAGGTTCTACTACCTCCCACCTGTGCTACTTTTTGAACTAAGCCTTTACCAAGTGGACTTTTGGGGGACACTAGAGATGACACTCTCAGATAAGAAAGACTAGGAGAGATTGACTATCCAGATTATGTGACTAAGTACCCCAATATTACTCTAAGTCAAGAAAAATAAGGCAGGAGGAACACCTTACTACACACACACACACACACACACACACACACACACACACACACACACACACACCATACCACAAGAGAAAAAGCACAAAAGCATATTATTGGAGTCTTAAAAAAAAATTCTTGTTTCAGAAAAAAAAAGCCTTGGTCCATTTTTACTTCTCAGCTACAAAGTAAATACATTCATTCATCACTTAGCTTCCTTACCTCTTTGAAATTCTATAAAACGCTGCCTACTTCATCTTGAAAAATCTATGCTTGCAGAAGAATGTGCAGTTTAAGCACAAAAAGCTTCAAAATGCCACAGGAGTGATATCAAAAATCAGCTTAAGAACTTAGCACAACAAAACAAAACAGCAATAAATCTTCTGTGAGAGCAAGTGGGCATTTTAATAAGAGAATTCCCGAGCTAAGAACTACAGTGTGGCCTGCCAAATATAGGGTGCTTTCCACTATCTTATGTTCATAATCATAATAAAAAGCATTATTATAAATACTACCACCGGGAACACAGGGGATGGGGTCTAAGAATTTTATTACAAAGGGAAAGTGCAGTTGCTAGGAACACTGACCATTAATTTTCCAGATCCAGTCTTAGCTGGAAATTGGACTCGACTCACCTTCTCTACATGATTTTTCTAACAGTTTTCAGTCCCTTAAATATAATGATGACAGGGGCTGGAGAGGTGGCTCAGTGGTTAAGAGCACCGGCAACTCTTCCAGAGGTCCTGAGTTCAATTCCCGGCGACCACATGGTGGCTCATAACCATTTATAGTGGGATCTGATGCTCTTTTCTGGCACACAGGCATACATGTCGACAGAGCACTCATACACATAAAAGAAATAGATTAATTAAAAAATAATAATGGCATAGGAAGACTCAACAAACCTTTGACAGTCTGACTTCCTTAAAGTCATGTTTAAACTCACGTTTGCTCCTGTTACTTTGCACACTCTAGAAAAGCCTCAGGCACACTTTTTGATATAGTGAAAAAAAAAAATGTTTTCTTCCAAACACTTACTTTAAAAAGCACAGGTTTTCTTCCTAGACTGAGCAAGTTACAAGAAAAGATTGTAACCTTCTGATCATGGTGGCTGCCATGAAGACAGATACCTACTGAACCTGGCTGCAAAGCCAGGCACTGGACTGGGTGGCTCCATTCCGGTGTGTCCCCCAGGGGATGGGACAAAGCTAGAGAGACAGCTATTTACATGCCAACACCACTGAGAAGTCCACTGAAGACAGCCTTGGCCACAGACTAGCAAAATAAACAAAAGATTCCCTGCTACTCCTGAAATCTGTGTAAATGATCTTTAATTTAAACTGAATCTAGACGAGTATTTAGTCTTCTTTTTTCTGTGACTAGGAACACACGCTGCCATAATCTGTTTTCCGTTGCTATAATACAGTACTGGAGTCTGGGTACTTTATAAGGAATAAAGTTTAGAAGATCCATAGTGCTGGAAGATGGAAAGTCCTAGGTGGGGCGCCTGCGTCTTGTGAAGATCTTGTGGTACACCACAACCTGGAAGAAGTATCCTTCAGAGAGAAACAACAAAAATATTAGTTCAGTCTTTCTCTCTTCTGTCTGGTCTCTCTGCCTCATCTTCTTCCTTCTCACCCCTCTTCTTTCTGTTTTGATTTTGTTTTGGCTTCTTGACATAGATTCCTATTTTGTAGCCCAGGGTGCCTGGAACTCACCTCTACCTTCAATGTGCTGGAATCACAGTTATCACCACCACACCTGATTCTTCTTTTCTCACAGCTGCTAACCCCATCACAGGACTCCACACTCATGACTTTATATAATTCCCTCCCAAAGGCCCCATCACCAAAAATAGTCAGTCCTTGAGCTTGGTGGTTAGATTTCCAACATATAAGTCTACACAGTACACACATACAATCACATCCCCTTAACTCCTAAAATAATAGGCCTGCCATCTCCAGTAAGGCTAGATGTTGCTGAGCATTGGTTTAACTATGCAAATACTTGTGTTGTGGAATACTTGTTTAACTATGTAAAGATGTATTGCTGTTTTACCTTGTCTGCCTAAGGTACCTGATTGGTCTAATGAAAAGCTAAATGGCCAATAGTGAGGGAGGAGGCATAGGCGGGACTTCCCGAAAGGGAAAATAAGTAGGAAGAGGAATTTGGGCTTGAGGAAGAAAGAAAAGGAGAGGACAGGGAGATGCCTGGGGCCAGTCAGACAGACACAGAGGAAGCAAGAAAATAGGACATTCGGAATGAAAGGAAGGTTAAAAGCCCAGAGGCACAACATAGTTGAATAGAAATAGGTTAAATTAAGTTAAAAGAGCCAGTGGGACAAGCCTAAGCTAAAGCCAAGCTTTCATAATTAATAATAAGTCCATAAGTCCATGTCTGTATTTGGGAGCTGGTTGGTGACCAAAGAAAATTCCACCTACGTCTAGGCAAGAGCACCTCAGCCAGTGGTTTCCAAGACTGAGAAAGGAAATCTTGTTTGTTAAGTCCTTTATAGGATCCTTGGATATCATTAAAGCCAGGAAGTTAAAAACTTGAATGTGGTCATTCATCGGGGAAGAGGGGAGAGATGCAGAGCCCCAGGTAGTCCACCTAGGGTTGGCATAGGACAGCAGCCCTGTCCAAAGAAAGCCTGCAAAGTACAGGCTGCAAAGAAGTAAAACTCATCTTCCTTCTTGGACCGCAAAGTGCATTACCACTGGAGTGTGTGTGTGTGTGTGTGTGTGTGTCTTGCACACAAGTTCATGTAGGCTGAAATAAACAATCATTCGATTACCTCTGGGCTCATAAGCAAGTGTATATTTACAGGAAAAGTAAAGGTGATTTCCCTTGGCACCTAATATCTATGAGATTAGCCCTTCAAAGTGCACCATTGATCAGCCTCCTGGCAGCTCCCAATCCAGAGATCAGAGGTACAGAGGGAAGAAAACATGAGGGACAGCCCAGATGAGCCTGGTCTCCAGAGGGCACACCCTCTTTAGATTCCTTAAGGTGATGAAGTGCAATCCCATTGGTCAGCCACTTGTACTTATTCCCAACGTCCTCAAAAGAACCTGCACAGGGCCTCCCCATCATCCTAGTCCTAAGAACGCTGTGCCCAGGTAGGCCTGGGTTTCCATGGAACAAGGGCCAAATAGACCATTCAGCCTTTGGCAATCCACAGTAAGAACCGAGGGTTGAGAGGCAAGAAGTGATTTCCAGGCTTGCCCCACGGTGTCTGTGGGACAAATGCCCTGTACTTATGGCTATTGACCAATCCACTCTTGTGTTAAAAGTTACCAAAAAGGTTTTAATGCTTCTACCTTTGAGTTCTCCATAGCCTGCATATATCCTTCACAGCTGTGGAAACTAGACTCTAAGAACTAAAATGACAGAGCAAAGTCACCTCACTCAGATGTGACTTAAAGTTCCCTGCTCCCTCTTCTGTGGGGCTCATGATTTCAAAACTGCACCTCAAGCACAAGTCCATGGACCTCAGAGACACCAACTTCCTAAAGATTAAAAAAAATAATAATAAAATAAAGACAAAATAGAGACAACCAGAATGTCCCGTATGTCTAAGAAGGTGCAGGCTCCTTCTTAGTAAGGATAGGTACACCCTTGCAAAGCTGGAGCTGCCCGCCCCTATCACATGCTCATCTCCATATCCCTATTAGAACAACTTACAGCAACTTTTGCTGTGAAACCAACTCTGATTCCCAGAGTAAGCACTAAGTTAAAGTAGCTGTGTTCTGGTTTTATTCTGAGGTGTGTGTGTGTTATACACGTATATGTATCTTATGCATATGTGTGTATGTGTATGTTATATGCGTATGTGTATGATGTATGCATGTGTATGCATGTTAATGTATGTGTGCATGTATATATTATATGCATATTTATGTTATGTGCATATGTGTATGTATTTTATGCTTTTGTGTGTGTGTAATTATATGCATGTGCATGTTTGTATTATATGCATGTTTATGTTGTATGTATGTGTATGTTATATGCATTATATGTGTTTGTATATGTGCAGATGTGCCCACTTGTGTCTGCACTTGCAGGGAGGCCAGAGGAGGACCCTGAGTCAACTCTGTCACTCCTTGCCTCACTTCCTTGAGTCAGGGTCTCTCATCAAACCTGGAGCTAAGTCAGTGGCCAGCAATCCCCCAGCAGAGTGAGTTTCTTTGAAGAACTGCTGGATTCCACCTATTTCATAGACAACTCACATTGATACATGATTTATTTCAAGTTTTCCAGTCCCTCAATGAAGAAGGTGATTACTATCACTACATCAGTCCACTCAATATTAGAGTTCATCCCAACCTCCCTGGTAGCCCCTTGGTTGAAAAGCAAGTGTGGCCCTAGGTGAGCACTGACATGTATATCTGCAGTATCCCTGCACCAGGATGGAGGTTCGTGACTGTGAGCGGCGACCCTCAATGGCCTCTCTGGATGATGCCACAAAAGCCAGTCAGTTCAATGGTAGAAACTCTAGACCATTGCACCCAGTTTCCTAGCTGTGCACAGAACAGATTTATATCATGTAAATGGTTATTCTAATAAGAAGGTCGATACATTAGCTCAAACTCAGGGGAATGCAAAATGTATTACGTAATTTATAGTCCTATGAGTTTCCCATGGCGAAGGCAGCTAATGAAACATTTTCAAAATGCATGTCATTTTAATCTCAATCTAAAAGGGATCATTGTAGCCGCCACTAGTTTTCCCCTTTACAAAACCACTGTCCTGTCTCACTACAGCATTATGACTGTATTATGTCCCAGCCCATATCGCTTTGAGATGAGTTTAGTATCTTCTCGGTGTTATGATCACAGCTCTCAGATGTTCAAAAGTCATAGTCCTCTCGAATTTCATAAGTCTAAGACCAAAGATTATTGAATATGCTCCTTTGGTATACATAGACTCGATAGTAATCACCATTGTTACAGATGATCTTCAGCAGTGTATATTCTTAAGCATACTATAAATATCCATGGGCCACATTATGCAGATTAAACATAAAAAGAAACAAAACGCAGAAACACAATCTTAAATAAGTAGAACTACTTCTTAAAGGTTCAATTGAATTAATAGTGACAATATCAATTACAGTAATATCAGCAATTTTTCCCAGAAAGAAAGGAAAATCTGTTGTGGTTAATGGAGCTGGTGGCTTCTGCTGGTGGACAGTACCACCAGGGGGTACCTGAGATCCTTCTGTGCTCAGCATATCTCTGTCAGTAGGCCTGATGTGGCCTTTCCCAGAACCCCTGGGTCAAGTCAGAAAATGCTGTTCCTCTGGCCCACTGCTTGTGGATGGTCCCTGGAGAATCAGGGCTTCAACCCTATGGCCTCCTTGGGTCAGAGCTTTTGAGGCACCTACATGTGTCCCTTACTCTTGCTTCTCCATAGAAGGGAAGGACATATGGAGTAGAGTCATAAGCTATACTATGTCACAGGAAGGGAGAAAGGTCCTCAAAATTGCATCTTGAAAGAATTTAAATTCTTCTTTAGATAAACAAGAAAATGTTTAAGATATAAAGTTAAGTTAGAAAAATAGACCCTAGAGATGGAAAGATGGTACAGCTGGTCAGGGTACCTGTTGTCAAGACTCACAATCCAAATTTGAGCCCTGAGGCCCATATAGTAGAAAGAGAGGTCCGACTCTTATTAGTTGACCTCTGACCTCTGCTTGCACTTCATGGCTTTCATGTGCCCACACATATCACACACAAAGTGAATAAATAAAATGTCAAAAGGAAAAGAAAGCTAAGTTCTGAAGCAAAAAATATGGTATGACCTAACTTTATATACAAATTAGCAAATAAAAAAATAAGGTATATAAGATGTTGTTAGCTCTTAGTACCTAGGCAACTAGGTCTATATTTATACTAACAAATATTTATATTTAAATTTATTCTTTAAAGAAAATGAATTACTAGTATAACAATGAAGAATTAGAAATAACTAAGAAATATATATATATATAATCCCACCTGGGTTTCCATAGGAAATTGTATTAGATCTTTTTTGTTGCTGGGATAAAACACCATACCAAGGTAACTTCTAGGAGGGCTTTACTTGGGCTTATGTTTTCTAAGGGGTAAGGGTCCATCCTGGCGGAAAGCATGGCACTGAGCTTCAGGCTGAAGCAGGATGCTGAGAGTTTTTACCAAAAGCACAAAGAAGAGAGTGAACTCAAAATGGCACTGATCTTTAAACTCTCAAGGACCACCTCCAGTGACACATGTCCTCCAATAAGGCATTATTTCCTAACCCTTCCCACGTGTTCAAACACCAGAGACTATGGAGATATCTCACTGAAACTACCACAAAAATAATGTCATGATATTACCATCATGTCCCATTCCCCAAGACAAGTTTCTATGTATAGCCCTACCTGTCCTGGAGCTCGCTCTGTAGACCAGGCTGACCTCAAGCTCACAGAGATCCACCTACCTCTGCTTCCTGAGTTCTGGGATTTTGGTACAAAATTTTCTCAGTTGAGGCTCAACAGGATGTTAAAACACGACAGCTGCTGACTGGTCATGGAAAGTTGTGATCTTCTGAAGGACAGACCAAGAATCTATTGTGGGCTTTGTGAAGAATACAATTTAAAGCAGGGAGTGAGGGTTCAAAGTTTACCTCCAGTAGCCATTAGCATTTGACCTTGCAAAAATTATTTAACCTCTATGACTCTCTTTTAAAAATATGAGCTAACCATTCATATCTTAAAGGCTACTATGTGCACAGTTGAACTCCGGAACCCAAAGCTCATAGTTTAACTTCAGGCATTGTCTTGGTGCATACTAAGTCCAGCCTCTGGGAATTCCAAGTACCTCATGCATCCCTTAGCTCACGGCTCACACATACTGGAGGCTGAGTAAGTGCTACAAGCGATGTGTTACGTTAGACTAAGCAGATGCCTGGATCACTGGTTAGCTTTTTGTTTGTTGTTTGGTTGGCTTTGGTTTTGTTTTGTTCTTTATCAACTTAGCATAAGCTAGAGTCCTCTGAGAAGAGGACTCTTCATCAGACCAGCCTGTAGGCAAGTGTGGGCCATTCTCTTGATTGGTGATTGATGTGAGAGGGTCTGCTCACTTTGGGCAGTGCCACACCTGGGCAAGTAGTCCTGGCTGGTAAGAGAAAGCAGGCTGAGCAGAGCATGATAAGCACCAGGAAACAGCCTCCGTGGTCTCTGTTTCACATACTGACTCCAGATTTCTGCCTGGAGTTCCAGTCCCTGCCTTTGGTTTCCCTCAGGGATAGATTGTGACCTATGAGGTGTAAAATGAAACAGACCCTCTCCTCCCCGGGTTGATTTTGGTCAGTACTTTATCACAGCAACAGATAGCAAACCAGGGCACCAACCTATCTTAAGAAATTTTAAATGATCCTCAGCTCAAAAAGCCCCATAGACATTGCTTCGTGAGCATAGACCCTAAGTTGTGTTAGGGAACAGAAAGTCACTGCTATATATATGGGGCTTGATAGGTATCCTGATGTATTCAGGCTCAGCTTTCTAGGTTTCTTCACTAATCATGGCTGGACATTCAAAGCATGGTTCTCTCTAAGCAGGAATGAGAACTCAGAGATGCTGGACAGTCACCAAGACCAGCCACCATCATGAATAGTAACAATGGCATACACAAAGCATTCACTAGTAGCAGGCCCGTTTCTATGTACTATACTAAGGGCAACCCATTTAACACATGGATTCCTGAGATGGGAAGACTCTCTGTGGTGTTTAATAGGAAAAAGACTTTTGTAGTTTCTAAAGGGCCTAAATGATCTGGCCCACTTCTCTGTCATGTTTCAGGGCCTAGAGAGTATGAGTTAAAGTTTGAATTTGAATGTCCCTCCTAGGCACATGGCCTCAACATTTGTCTCCAGGAAGTTGCAATATTTTAGAAGCTGTGGAACCCTGGGAGGTAGGAACCACATGATAGAATCAGGTCATTTGAAGCAGCCCTTTGAAGGCTGAAAGTCTTTCATTCCAGACACTTTTGCCTCCTTGTCCATTATGATGTGAATAGTGTAGAGGATACACTGCCACCACCACAAACACCGACACACCTTCCCTGATGTATTGTCCAGAGACCCTCTGAAACCGTGACCCAATGTCTTAAACTGCTTCTTTTAGATATCTTGTCAGACCAATAAGAAAGATAACTAACAGAGCATCTATTATTATATAGGATCAAGGAACCTTGAAGAACAAGACACCAAAAGTTAGACATATTCTTTAGACTAGAGTGATTCAGTTCCTTCCCTGCTTCTCAGAGAAGCCCAAACTATGTCTTACATCGTCTTCATTTCCCCCCCCCCCTCCTTTTCTGGTAATTTTGAAAACAGCTCATCTGCAAGAGTGTTTAGCACTGAAAGACCTCCACTCAGGCTGTTTCCCAACTCAGTCAACAAATTATCAAAGGGCAGACACCTTCCCCGGGCAGGGCTGTGGCAGGGTCAGCCAGGGTAAGTTTTCTGAGAAGGAACCTACATGAGAGAAGAGCCCTCTCACCTGCCTGGGGTGATCCCAAGAGGTTGCAGAGTGGATTATAGAGATCCACTTCCTTGCTCTGAGCTCCCCATATCCCCAAAAATCCCTGCTTAAACACAAGGTCCCACAAACCAGGATCCACCCCTGTTAGCCAAGCAAATCCAGTGAGAGATCCAAAATACAGCAAAGCTCTGGGGTCTTGACTACCCCCAGAAGTTTCTTATCTCTAAGAAAAAGTTCGGGAATAAGGTCTGGAATTTTCCATGTACAAACAAACCACAATATACTGCGAAGTATTTTTAATTGTCACTATTTCTTGAGAGTTAATATCTGAACAAATCTACAGAGTTTCACCAATCCTTGAGCCACCCTGAATGATCTAATGACAGAAATGGAGCTTTGTGAAATAGCCTGGAGCTAGAAGTGCAGCTCAGAGGTGGTGGGCATGACAAGCCAGTGAGTTGATAACAGTAGTGAACAAGAAACAGCCTCATCTTGGGCATCCCTGAAGAAACCTAAAGAGCAGAAAGAATGGATATGAGTCAGCCTGGCTTAACACCCTTGTCTGGAAGCTACAAAGCCACCCTAAGACTCCTTAAAAGTGGGGTTTCAGTGATGGTGGGCTGTTCAAATCATTGCCTGTCGCCCGATTGCCTCTCGCCCGGTGGACAACACTGCTGGCCCAGTGGACAACACTGCTGGGTGTGCGTGTGTCTTAGGGGATACAATGGGCTGATAGACATCTGACTATAACAAAACAAAAGCCCGAGAAGGTATCTCAGCCCACCCTCCATCAGTGTCCCTTCACTTGACCGTAAACTTCGGCTTTCTCAGTGCTCGGAGGAGGAGCTGTGTGTCTTTTAGCTTCTTAGCTATTGTAACACAGATGCTTATTCAGAAAAAGCAAGGCAAGATTTGTATTTTCAGTGTGATATTTATTACAACTGCTCTTTTTCTATACTCCAAGAAGAAAATGAGTACAAATACTAACAGGTTAGGATTGTACAAATGCTAGCAGATGTTATACTAGAATTGTGTGAGAGTTTTGTTGTTTAAACCTCCAAGTAGTCTTGTTTTGTTTTGTTTGTTTGTTTGTTTTTAATGTGTTCATTTTCAGTGCTGAGATTAAAGCCAGGGAGGGTCTCACACAGTGTAAGCTCAGGCTGTGCCAGAGCTACCCCCTGACTCCCAGCCCCACCCCCTCCCGTGTATTGCATTATAATATGAAAGGGCGATCATAATCCACAGTGACATTTTATTAGTGGTGGGTGCCATCTCCAGCATGTGGCCTACTGGCAAGCAGTGTGTACTGAATAATCCATTCATCAGCGTGAGACTACACGGCTTCCCGCCTGCATGAGGTAGAACTGGGAGAAGCTGAAGTCCGCAAAGTAGAAGACAGCTGTCCTTATTTCAGGCTGCTGTTCCTCTGTGTGTCATGACTTTCTGTTGGCATGAGTTCATACAAAGATTAAAATCTGGAGACAAGCCACGATGCAATTTAAAATGGAAATTCACTTCTAAAAGTGAATGTTAATTTGCCTAAAATTAATTTTAAACTTAATTTAGCTTAGCTTTAATATTCAGAAGGGAATTCATTTTGCCACTAAGACCCCCAGGGAACTTAACTCCAGAAGTTTGTATGCAAAGTGGATTTTTACAATTCTTCCAGCTTTTTTGTTATTATTAGGCCGCTATACAACAGGAGAAATGTATCTTTGATTTCAGCTAGATGGGGCAATATCAACTTAAGACAAATCAATAACATAAAAATTGCAATTTAATTGTGGCCCCCCCTAGAGTTCTTTGCCTGGGGTGGGTAGCTATGGCCGGGTACACCTGAGGAGTTATGTTAAATAGTATAGCCTGGAAAAGAGCAAACATCTGTTCTGGGGTCCAAGGGGAGAGACGTGCTGAGAGGCTTATTAAATCTGCCTTATCTTGCTCTGGAGGCCAGCTGCAGCTGCACTCTGGAGGGGCAGAACCACAACAGAGGTCAGGGAGCTTTTGATTTGTCCATTACCCACAGCTTTCTCTCCACACCTTTTCTTCCTCTGTTTTGCCTGAAGCTTGCAGCTATGAGGCTCTTGCAATGACAGCTGCAAATAAAACCAGTTGAGAGCTGGGTGTGGTGACACACACGCCTTTAATTCCAGCACTTGCGAGGCACAGGCGGAGGCCTGGAGAGTTAGGGGCCCATCTCTGCATAATGAGAAAAAAAAAAAACCCAAAAACCTAGGACAATAACAAACAGACAGCAATGCCAGTTAATTGTCCCACAGTTTACAAGAGCTCATGGCAACTCCTTCCATGTGGTAGAATCTTGTTTGAAGCACAATGCAAGAATTTTAGCCTAGACATACAGAGTATCTTGATTCATATGTGGAACCTGCAGTCCACAGGTTGCTAAAGCCATAGAGCTATTTATGCCAGTTTCGACATGGAACGCAAAGCATCCCTACTATTCTTAGTAGCCTGGAACCCAATATTATCTCTGGGGGACTCTGAAGAATCTCAGACCTCCTATAGTTGTTTGGCATATGCTTCTGTGTCCCATAGTAACTGTAGATGGCCTTTTTCTGGCCTCTGGGGAAATCATCAGAGATCTGCAGAAGTCTCTTGGTTTGTGTGTGTATTAAGCATGCTCACTATAGCTTCCTGACCAAAAATGTGGCAGATACTAATTTCCAAAATGCTTATGCTATTTCCAGAGTCTATTGTGACATTCTCCATCAAGAGGGGGGAGTCTATGTCCTCTCTCTTTAGCTGGGCCAGTCTGGGTGACAACCAGGTCTGATGGAGTACTACAGAACTAATGTTGCACGGCTGTGGTGTGTGGCAGAAGAGGACACAGGTTTCTTCTCTCCCTCTCTCCTTTTTTCTCCCTCATTTTCTTTCTTTCTCCTTCTCTCTTTCTGTTTTTTTATTTTCTTTTTCTCTTTCTCTCCATGAGCCACTGGATCTCTGAGCTCCCATACAAGAAGGCAGAGGTCTAGAGTGCTCTAATGATGTAGAGACACGGAGAAAATAGACACTAATATGACTCTTCTTCCCCACCTGACAGGTGCCGGACTTCTGAGGGGTCAGGCTTCAGATGGTTCCAGCCCCAGCTGCTGACTGTGACTGCATCAAGTGACTTACAAGAAACCTTTGTAAGAAAAGGTTGGGAGTGAAATTTATACCCACTCTGGCTCCGGGAGAAGGATGTGTTTCAGGGTTAAAGATGTCTTCCCGAGGAAGTGCAAGGGGAGTGGGGTCCTGAAAGGTAAACAACAGACCGCCCATAAAGAGCTTCTCTGGGCAGAATTGTCAACATAGGAGGTTATTGCACAAATTCTACTTGGTATTATAATAAAAACCCAGAGTCAGATATGGGGAAAGCTGAACTATCTGAGAGAGGGAACAAAGCACAGCCAGTTCTCACGCAGCCAACTCCTCAGGCTGAGCAGGGTAAGTCCTGTCTTCATGGGTCCTCAACCTGACTGGTCACTCAGACCGAATGGCTGAACTTCTCGTCTCCTGCCTTATATTTCTTTCCCCGCCCAGTTGTTTTACTTCCTGGTTCAACTTTCCTAGGGCTGGGATTAAAGTGTGTGCTACTACCGCCTGGCTGTTAGGCCTTGAACTCCCAGAGATTCAGACTCCAGACAGATCTCTGACTCTCGAGTGATGGGATGAAAGGCATGGGCCACCACTCCCTGACCTCAGTGGCTTGGCTGTGGGTGATTCTGTCTTCCGATATTCCAGACTATTTGTATTAAAGATACAATATATCACCACAGGAGATGACAAGTGTACTACAAAGTCCAGGAGCTGCTGGGACAGGAAACGAAAAACTTCATTTGCTTAGTCAAAGAAGGACACATGCAAAGGAGACATGGTCTGGCTGTCCTTTGAGAAGATCATTGTAATGGGAAGAGCAGAAGTGGCCAGGGCAAGATCAGTAGCAAGGTGGAAATAATGAAATGGAAAAAAACAAAAACAAAAACAAAAACAAAAACAAAAACAATTCAAATTAAGGCAGTAGGTAGGAGCTGAGATGGAAGGAAGAGGTGTGTGTGTGTTGCGCCTCCCCCCCCCCCTGCCACTCCGCAACACCCCCCCCCCCCAGCCTGCCTATGGAAGGAAATGGCTTGAAAATGACAACACCTGTTGCCATGAGACAGAAGCCGAAGGGTGTATTGGGAGGCAGAAAGTGGGCTCATATTTCTCAGCCTTTATGGCTACTCCCATGGGGATGCTAGGACTTTAGGAGGATCCAGAGGTCTTATCAGCAACAAAGGACTTGGGGAGCGGAGTGTGGGGGAGGGTCCAAAAGCGGGATGAGACTTGAAAGAGTAGAGGACAGGGAGACAGAGGGAGGTAAACTGGGAAATGACAGAGAGAGAGAGAGAGAGAGAGAGAGAGAGAGAGAGAGAGAGAGAGAGAGAGAGAGAGAGCGAGCTGAAGAACAAAAGGCAAGCCAGGGAGTCAAGAGCTGATCATGCTTCCATTCAGAGCTAAGGAGTGGGTACCAAAGGGTACTTGTGTATGAGTGAGTGGCATTCAGACAGGTTCCTTTCACTGAATTTCTGCCCTCCCAGAGTTGTCCTGTGCATGACATTTTCAGAAATTCACAGCCCAAATCCAAACACCAATCTCTGCTCAAGCACTTAGGAATCTTAATAACTGCTCTATTTTTCAAATTTTCCCATTGACTTTAACAGTTGGGGGCAGGAGTTGGTTCTTAGGCATTTCTCAGAATTTTCATCGAGAACATATTTAAGATGCAGGAAGCGGATGCTGTGGCCTTTGGTTGTGGTCCAATTGACAGTGTAGCCAAGCCGGCAGGTATATCCAAATTCCTTTGGGGCACCCAGCATGGAAGTTTTTAGAATACTAAAGAATCTGGACAGCTGCAGAATATAATGAATATTGATGGTCACTTCCTAGGAATTCTGGACTTCAAAAACACAAAGGTCATCAACTCTGACCTCCAAACCCTAAGACTTCAGATGGTGTCATTAGAAGGCAGGGATGAGAGGGATTATCTCAGCAGGAGCCAGATAAGCAAAGAAATCTCAACTATGAAGAACTGGTCTGCAGGTATGTATACATTATTGATTCAGTCAAATAAATATGGAGATAAAGGTGAGTTTGACTATCGATGAATCCTAGGCTTTTGCTCAGCTACAGTTCCCATGGCCGGAATTCTCATTTTCCAGATAAGCAAACAAAGGACCCTAAAAGGTTGAACAACTGGCCCAAAGTCAAAATCAGAATTGGGGTGACTCCTGGGAACTCTTGAATGTTAGTCACGTTGGTGATGTTTAGTCAAGTCTATCCAACTGCCTCGAGGCCGTGTCTAACTTTGTGTCTTAAGTCAACTGTAACATGAACATTCAAAGTAGAGCTTTTGTTCCGTGTGGACAAATGGTTTTCCAATCTTTGTCATCCCTTCAATGCAGGGATTATTCTTCTAGTGTCTACCAAATATATTTGAATAGGCAAACACAACTCATGCTGCAGGGCAAAGAGAGATGGCTCCAGGGATAAAGGAAGGACCTGGGTACAGTTTTCTCCAGAATCCACATAAAAGCCAGGCAGGGTCAAGAATGATTCTAACCAGGAGACAGGCTGCTTTCAAGAGCTTTCTGGCTAGTCATTTCATCTAAAATGCTGAGCTCCTGGTTGAGAGACACTATCTCTGAAAATAAAGTGGACCCAGGAAAGATATCTGATGTTTGCCTTTGGCCTCCTCATGTACACGCATGGGCTAGCTCACCCACACACAAATATGCACACGCATAAATATGCCACACATACAAAAACAGAAAAGGAAAAAAGTCATACTGTAAATGGGTCATTCTGATGTACACTGGCAATCAGGCGTTTGTTATAATCCTTGGTGAGGTGAAGAAAATGATGTAAAATTTTATCCACAGAAAGAATGTAATATAATGTAAACTTTTTTGAAATAAAAAAATAATAATTCTCAAGATGCCAGTTGTAGCTAGTACTGTTACACAGAGAAACCCTATTTCCAAAAGAAAACAAAGAAAGGAATCAGGCTGAGCAAGCCATGGGAAACAAGCCATTAAGCAGCATCCCTCCATGGCCTCTGCATCAGCTCCAGCCTCCAGGGTTCCTGTCCTGTTTGAGTTCCTGTCCTGACCTCCTTCAGTGATGAACAGTGATACAGAAGCATAAGCCAAATAAGCCCTTTTCTCCTAATTTTGCTCTTGGCTATGGTGTTTCATCACAGCAATAGCAATCCTAACTAAGACAGGCTGGCTTACAGTTTCAGAGACTTAGTCCATTATCATCATGGCAAGAAGAATGGCCCTGGAACAGTAGCTGAGAGCTACATCCTGATCTGTAGGTCAAGAGAGCCTAGACCTGACATAGGGTTCTGAAATCTCAAAGTCCATTTCCAGTGACACACCTCCTCCAACAAGTCCACTCCTTCTAATCCTTCTAATTCTTTCCAATAGTTCCACTCTCTGGAGACTAAGCATTCAAATATATGGGCCTATGGTGCGCATTCTTATTCAAACCACTACATAGCCCTTCTATCTGCTCTGTTCTCTATGCTCTTATGCCTTTGCAGTGTTGAAAATGGCCTCCACCCATTCTCTTTAGAAAAAACTTTCCTCTCTTAACTTTTTCATCAGACAAAAATAGTTAAGAATTGTAGGCAGAGGTAGAAGGATCTTTACATTTGAGGCCAGCCTGGTCTATACAGTGAGTTCCAGGACAGCTAGGGCTATGCAGAGAGGCATTACCTCAACACTAAGAAACAAACAACAAAAAGATTTTTTTTTCCTGTCACAAGTTTAAATCTGATGAAGCTGAAGCATCATACTGGGAAACACTATGGAGAAAACTGTCTTGATTGATTAGTAATGTCTTCAGTGGGCAGATCAAGGAAGGGCAGAAACTCTGGGTCTGCAATCTGTCATGTCTCCCTCCTTTTGTAACAGTACAGTTACCAGCCTTTTCCCAAAGGACCTGTAGATGCTCCAAGGTTGTTAATTTATTTCTGTATATCCTCCCCTGTTGTGGGATTCGGGTGTCAGCTGGTGGGGTCCAGGGAAGCTTATCCAGGATCTTGGGCTCCTGGAGGGGGTGTGGCCAACCCCATTGATAAGGGGCTGCCGGGACGCTGAGAGGCTCTCTTCCTGGTTCCTGGCTGCTGGAGGGAGGCTCCCATCGTCCGTCCGTCTGCAGACTCCGGTCCCTGTTCAGGTGCTATTGTAATCTGTAGCCTGTAGCGTGAGTGTTGGTTTATATTCTAATAAATATCTATCTGGTATTGGTGTCCTTGTGGGTAAACTCCGCCTACACTCCCCCCTTTCTTTCTCCCTCCCTCCCTCCCTCCCTCTCTGATATATCACTTATACAATGACAGTTTCACATCCATTTTTTTTTTTTATTTAAGTGCCTTTACCCATTGTCTTTGAACTTTGATCTGGGCCCTGGAGAGTTCCAAAGCTGGTGCTTTTACTCTGGTGAGTCTCAGACCGCTCCTTGTGGTCAGGAAGCCCCTAGCACACAGTCTGACTGATTCTTAGATTTCCTAGCCTTCTCAACTCTAAAAAACCACATACCTGCTGTTTAAAGCTCACTGTCTCTAAGATGTTATGCAGAAATGAAGATATGTATTGCTTCCTGACTACTTTACTATGAGCAAATGTGGAGACCAAGATGTTCAGCTACCACACACTGTCATCCTATGTTTCTGTATGGTAAAGTGCACACACACAGGAATTGTTAGGCCTGCAGTATGGTCTCAAGAACTTCTTGCAGCCCTCCGTGAAGTTACAGTGTGTTGAGTCTCTTGAAAGCTTGTTGAGTTTTTTTGAGACAGGATTTCTCTGTGTAGCCCTGGCTGTCCTGGAACTCGCTCTGCAGATGAGGCTGGCCTTCAACTCAGAGATCTCTGCCTCAGGAGTGCTGGGATTAAAGGCCTACACCACCACCACCCATCTCTCAAAAATCTTTTAATTATGAGTCTTTCTTGGGACTGCTTCTCCATCAGAGTCACAAATAGCAAATGGCTTGTTTAGCAGCCCCCTCTCTTTTCTCCATCCTTCTATAATCACAATAATTTTTCTTTTCTTCTATTCAATTTTGGCCATCCTTAATCAGAAGAGCTGGTTTGAGCAAATAGTTATTTGTAAAGGCCTTAAGTATTAGGCAAGTATAGTGAGGTCTGGAAAACTTTGAGGTTTGAGTTCAAGACCAGCTTGACTTATATAGAAAGTAAGTATATAACTCTATTGTAAGGTAGTGACAGTCTGTATACTGAATATCAGGAACAAGATGGGGTGGCCTTTTTGGGTTCTTTAGCTGCCAGTGACCTGAAAGGAAAGAGGGACACATTTCACTAAGAAACCCTGTTCCCAGATGACTCAGTAACTAAAGTGCTTGCCTCTAGGTTTGATGATTTGAGAAACACACAGCAGAGGATCTCCGTAGGTTGCTTTTGATGCCCCCCCTCCCCCTCCCTACCTCCCTCCCTCCTTCTTTTCACTCTAATACATAAATAAATAGTGTAATCTTTTAATTAAAGATTTTTTTTCACAAAGGCTAAGCATGGTGATACACGCCTGTAATCCCATCACTCAAGAGACAAAGGCAGGCAAGAGGATTGAGAGTTCAAAGCCAGCCTTCATTACATTTCAAGATTCTGAGGTTCTGTCAAGTTCATTCCCCAGCCCTTTAAAGAAATAAAACAGCCAGGCATGGTGGTGCACACCTTTAATCCCAGCACTATGAAAACAGAGGCAAGTGGATCTTTGTGAGTTTGAGACCAGCCTGGTCTACAAATTTCAGGACAGCCAAGGCTACATAGAGAAATCCTGTCTTCAAAAACCACACACACACTTTTTCCCCCCAGATCCTTATATGCCTATGCCTATCACTTTCTGGTAGATTTGGGAGCCTTAAAAATTGTATTACTTGTTTCTGGAACAACCTCTTACTCATAAAAAATGCCAGATGGTTTGATCAATTCAGATTCAAGCTAGAATGAATTCCAACAAGAGTGAATTCGATTTGGTGCTATGTCTTGAGCGTGGCATGGATGGATACCAGAAGAAACACTGTGTGTGCTGAAATTCTCTCACATTCACCTGAGATGACTCAGTAAGTAAGGGTGCTTGCTGCCTAGCCTGGCAGTCTGGTGCCCACATGGTGAGAGGGGCTCTCATAAATTGTCTTCTGACTGACTCTGTCATACCCATCTCTGTCATAATGCAGCAGCCATTTAGGTATGACATCACCTGACAAATGCCAGCTTTGTCTGGGTGCTGTGAAAAGGGATTCAGAGATGACTACCTGGGGCTCAGTTATCCTAGGGTCTCCTCCTCATCACAACCTACACAGCCAGGTGATATATTCTCAGGCTTCACTTGTCACAAAGCCAGACACCAGCAACACACAGACTTTGAGGTTATCCTGCATCCTGGACAAGAGTCCCAAAGCAGTTTGGAATCAAATGAATTCTTCTGGGGTTTCCTACAGAATTCCATAAGGACTGTATTTAGGGCAAGCTCCTGGAGACCTAGGTGAATTGTTTCGGGTAGGGAAACTTATTTCCAAGCCTGACTTCCTCCTAAAATAAGTGCAATTTGGCATCTGTCCATCTATTGTGAGGCCTTTTCCTTTGGCCTAGCACAGACCTCAGAGCCCTGCCCCCACCATCTGCATCTTTCTCCTGTCTTTGGCCCTGGGGTTTCTCCTCCATCTGCCCACACTTCCTTCCCAGTGACTTGCCTTAGCCACCCCCAGAGGCTGCTTGACTCCTCTTTATGCCAAAGCCAGCATCCCTGTAACTTACTCCCCTTCAGTGCTGCCCACCTGTGACTCAGGTGGTTGTCCGGGCAGTCAAATCCAATTAAGACTTGTGTTTGCAAAACCTTGCATCTACTCTGCTGGAGCCCTTAAAGGGCCCCTCAAATTCAATTCAGCAGCCGGTAAGAGAGGCAAGATAAAGAGCCCTCAAGATGAAGCTATCAGTCTTTCTCATCTGGTTGCTTTGAGCTGCAGCTGGTATGGTGGACAAACTGGGCTTTGGGGTCAGATATTTTGACTCAGAACGCAGCCATTTGCTGATTGTTGTGTGATCTTAGATAACAAATTTCTCTGAGACTGAGTTTTCTTACCTGTTGGGTTGGAGGTGGTGTAAGTAGTGTGAGGTGCACATCTGTGACCCCAATAAGGTGGGTAAGGAAAGAAGATGGAGAATTATCTAGGCCAGCCTTGGTTATGACAGGGATCGTGTCTCAAAAGGAAAAGAGGCTTGTTTAGTTAAAAACAAAACAAAACAAAAACAAAAACAAACCATCTTTTAGGATTTACACAAATAAGGATATGTGTTCAGTTCAGAGTAGAGCATAGTCCTCATTTAGCTGAGGACAGAAGTAGAAATGGGCATCTGGTGCTCTGGGTCTGTTCCTTAGCTGCACCAGCTGGATGATGATGGGGACAAGTTCTGATCAGGAGAGAGTCACAGCATACAAGGCTGATTTGAGCAGGAGACCACCATCTTGGGTTCTCGAGCTTAGCATCAAGTAAATGTTCACCATCTTTCACTGCCTTTCCATGGGAGGAGGAAAAAAACCACAATACAGGAGGAGACACCCTCCACCAAACACAGTAGGCTTACAGCTACCCTTCAGGCTCCTGACTATGTGTTCTGCATCGTAGGCAAGTAGAAAGCACCATGCCTCTTCCAGAAGTGGCTTTGGTGATGACTAATGTTGGAGGCCAAGTAGCAATGTTGTTCATTTCTTCCTGGAAAACAGGTATTTGCAGAAATAGGAATGAAGTGAAGGGCATGCTAACTAAAACCCCATATGGAGAACTGAACTGTGTTTGCTTATGTATATATCAACCTTTGATACTTCTGATGATGCCCCACACAGGTAAGCATGGGGTGAGCCTGTGGCCACAGCTACTGGTCTTTCCTGGGTCCTCTGGAAATACTGTTTCTAAGAGCAGATAGAAAATGCCTGTGTTTCTTTCCACTCTAAGTGAAGTTGGTCTTGGTCCAGAAGTGAGCATGTGAAGATGTTGATGCTAAGGCCAATGCTATCGCTGACTTCTTAGGTCTAGGTTATTTTGTTTGGTGGAGGCAGCTGAAATTGGCTTCTCTCTTTTCCAACCTCTTGAGTTCCTGACTCACTGAGTATATACAGGACTACAAACGGAGGGAAGGAAAGACTCATTCCCTTGAATTTGAAGCAGTGTCAATAGGGAAATGTCAAGTATCCACAACCAAGTTAGCCTCATAGAAAGAGAATGTTTTGTTACTAGAAACCCCAGAACTCCAAACTCTAAAGGGCTTTAGCTAGAGCAAGTCTTCGTGTTCTTCCCTATACAACCACGCTCATAATAAAGTTTAATTTATAAGTTAGGTATAGTAACGAATTAACAACAATAACAAATTATAGTGACATGCTATAATAAAGTTCATGTAAATGTGCTCTTTCTTGTGCAATACATTCATTATATGTAAATATATTTGTATATTATAAATATATTTGCATATATATGCATATGTATACATATATACATACATAGACACACACATATGACCATGAGTAACAGAAATCCCGGAAAATAAAACCATGGATTTAGGAGGGTGAAACCTCTAAATCTGTGACTATAAGCAAGTGCTATCATCTTGGTCTCAGTTTCCTTCCCTGTAAGTTGAGGGTGCCACACAAAATGACAGGACCTTTTTAAACTCTAACCGTGTCTGATTCTCCAATATACTTTATAAACTAGATTTGGTGTGGGGTTTGAAACCAAGGTGCAGACTTGGCCTGTTGAGTTTCTCCACCTGAGCAAACACTACGCCCACAAAGTAGACGTTCCCCTTGGTAAGGTAAATAGGAGGACCACCCTAGGAGTGGGAGAAGAAGCCATGAAGAAAGAGGCCTCATTTCTCAGCAACAAATAGCCTTCCCGCTGCCAGATTAGAGGATTGTTAAAAAGCAAAGTGTGCAACACAGAGAAATGAGGAGGTTCAAGACAGGCTTGGACATGCAACATTAGAACCCTCGTGGAGAAAGTACATCACCACAGTGGACAAGACATAATCACTTTTTAAAAAAAAATCCCACTGTTGTATTTCATAACACAGGGGAGCACAGGGGAGATGTGCTAAGGAAAACAGGGGTGTCAGGAAGGAAGACTGTGTAAACAGGAGAATCACTTGGCTAAGTATAAAATCCTAAGCTCCATATTCTCCACAGGTCAGATGTCAGTCAGGTATTTGCTCTTCTATCAACTTCTTGTGTGGGGTAGGGCTTACTTCAGAACACTTTGTGTCTATCTCTGTGCTTGTAACACAAAGATATTATCAGTCTGTGTCTAGATTTGGTCTTTTTAAGCTACTGGTCCTCGACCTTCCTGATGCTGTGACCCTTTTTATAATGCAGTTCCCCACGTTGTGTTGATCCCCACAACCATAGAATTATTTTTGCCATTCCACAATTATTATTTTGCTACTACTGTTATGAATAATAATGTAAATATACAATATGCACAATATCTGATATGTGACCCACAGGTTGAGAACCACTGCTTTAGGTGGGAGCCCATCAGTCTCCATTGCCTCATTTTTGCAGCTTAGATATGCCTGACTCTCTAGAGTTATCAGTTGTTTCTGTCCCGTAGCAATGCTGCAACTCTCATGTGTGACTCCCACTCTTTTTAACCTATGGGCATCTCTCTGTTTTCTCAATGACTATCTCTCTGTTTTCTCAATGACCATCTCTCTGTTTTCTCAATGACTATCATCTCTCTGTTTTCTCAATGACTGCTTTCCCTTTTCAGTTCTCACACCATGTTCCTTACTGTACTTCTCGGGAAGTACTCTCCAAATCAGTGATGCCACATTCTACACTATCAGTTTCCCATGTTTCCACCTCTATAGTGGGTTTTGACTCTTTGATTGCATTTTTGGCCATCTGTTTTTCCCATTGATGAAGGTTGTATTTGTTAGCTAATTTTGAGACAAAGTCTCCTCATGTATGTAGCATAAGCTGGTTTTCCACTCCCAATTTTTCTACCTCAGATCCTCGAGTGCTGAAATTATAGGCATGTGCCATGGTACCAGAACTTTTGTCACCCATTATCTTTTATTTAAAGATGCATCTGTTGCATGATCTGGTTGTGTTAAAGGATACTCAGAGACAGATCTCAGGGAAAGGCTGAAATATCAAAGAGAGGAAACACCACAGTCAAATCTCACCCAGCTGTCTTCCAGCTTCCTCAACCTCTCTCCTCATCTGTCTTCCTACGCCTGCCTTAAATACCTTCTTTGCCTAGTTGCTTCACATCCAGGTTAAGATTAAAGTCATGGGTTACTACTATTTGGTAGTTAGCCTTGAACTCACAGAAATCCAGAGAGCTCTCCTCTGTCTGTGGAGTTATGGGATTAAAGACCTGGCACAACCACTGCCTGCCTGGGAGCCTGTAAACCAAGCTGTTCTCAAACTCAGATCTGCTGGGATTAAGGGCGTAGGTCACCACTCCCAGATATTCCCCTGCTGGGATTAAAGTTGCAAATTACCACTCTCTGATCCTCCTGGATTACTGTGGATAGATCTCTGGTATTCCAGACTGATTTTTATTAAATATGAAACATATTACCACATATATCTTATTTTTATGTGTATGGATTTTTCCTGCACATATGCCTGTGCATTACATGTGTACATTATGCATGGGAGTCAGAACAGGGCACCAGATCCCTTGGAACTGGAGTTCCAGAATTGTTAGAAACCATATGGGTGCTGGGAATCACACATGGGTCATGGGTCATTGGAAAGAGCAGCCAGGGCTCTTAAATGCAGAGATATCTCCCCAGCCCCTCATCACCCACCTCTTCTATTACACCTTCCTAACTTTCCATCCAAGTTTTTTTTCTCTGAATACACAAAGTCCACTTGTAATCAAGATGTTTGTTTGTTTGTTGTAGTAAAGCTCCTTCAGAAGGCTGCTCCTTTCCAGTCTTGAGAAATCTCCATTTTCCTTTCTAGATAAGCTACATTTTGGGTGCTTCTGTTCCCTTATTCTCAACTGAAGGAGTACTTGGTTAACTAGTGAGGCCTTGGGATAGTCACCATAAGCATGATGGCTGCAGATGTGTTGGCATAGAAATTTGTGCTTGGTTCTCATGTATTTTCACACCTTTCTCTGGAGGGCTAGGTGGGTCTTTGTTTCCTAAACTCTTGGCTCTTTGAGGTACTAGCAGCTCCTTTATGAATTTGTTCCCTATAAGCCTTTGCCTAGAGACCCTGAACCTTCCCAAGGAAGGATCCAGAACTTTCCATGAAGAAAAGATCAAGACTGATGCTTCTATGGGTGTTCGAGTGGCTCATCCTGGAAAGGAGTGAATGGTGGAAGCCCATGAACGGTGGGATTAAGCTTTCCTCAGGAAAGCTGTGGATAGTGGCAGTGCCTAAGTTCAACATCCTGGAAGGGCCTTAGACCTGCAGCCATGGGAATTTCATATTATGCCTGCTAAAAAGACATCACTAGAGCCTACTTTGAGCGGTAGCCCTGTGGATGACAAGGTGTGGTGATATTAGGGTGGATCACAAATATCTTACTACAGCCAGGGCTTTAAAGAGGATGTTATAGCAGAGGCCTCAGAGTCTAAGGCCAAAAGCCTCTTCTTTGTTTCCATGAGCCCAAGCCAATTGCTACCACGTTCTTGTTTACCTTGTCACGTGGAAGGCTCACTTCTAGAATTTATTATATTTAGAAAAATTGAATGTGAATGTTGTTGCATTTAGGTTTGGTAAAGTGTGATCCTAGTTATAAATAAACCAATTCTGAAAATCCTCAGAAAAATCTTTCCAAGGTTGGCACAAGAAGCAGACCCCAAATCTGTTAATGTTATTTTCATGAAGTCTAGAGATAGTCTCGGCAGAGCCGCATTCACAGTGCCATGACCAAGCCCTTAGCTCTACAGGCAGGGGTTTTCTGAGTCTTTACTTCTTTTGATGTCTTCCTGGGAATTTTAGTAGAAAAGTTAAACCAAAAGCTTTCTCAGATATTTTATGATAAGTCTATCCTCATCAATGTATCTAGAGACTGATCCTAAGTTTTCCTGAAAGGCTTAATAAGGGAGAATATGACAGAAAATCATTTATTTACTAATCTTAGGAGAGAAAAACTTCTGTTCTGTAAACCAAAGATCAAAGAAGAAGAGGAGAAGAAAGAATGGATGGATGGGTGAATGACAAAGAGAGAGAGATGGAGCAGAAAGAAAAAAAAGACAAGAGTCAAAGGCCAGTTTGAAAAGATACATGACTGCACTTTTAAGAGCAATGGAGTCTGAGAAAAATAACAGGACCCAAAAGGCCATGCTTTTGAAAATGACCAAGACGTTAACAGAAGGAAACTGGGAACGGGGCCAAATATCTTTGTTAAGGCTTATGACATTGTTGTAGCAATCTCCAAGGTTTAGATGGAAACGAAGTTGGCCAAGTTTGGTGTTCTGTAGTTTATAGTCCTGGCTGCTCACCAAGGAAGACTCACGCTAATCCTTATCAGGTTGTTCTTTGGTGAAGTATGATTTTATAAGAAACTTGAGTAGCTCCTATAACAAGTGCGCTGTTGTTCTAGGTTTTATTATATAGTATAGAAAAATAAATTCATTAGGTGACGGCCTTTCCTCTACATCATCAGCTCTGGGGGAGGGGCCATGGGCGGATGGGAGTCTCAACACTGTGAAATCCTGGTTTCAACCATTTCACCTCTAGCTCTAGAATAGCCGGTGTACTGTGTGTAGAAATCTTTGCATGGGAATCAAGAAGGAAAAATAAAGCTTTTAAGTCAAAATTCTCTAGGGGCTGTCACCTGATCATGAAGACAGCCAGGAAGTCAACATACCTCTGACTTTTATGTTGCAAGAGAAAAGAGCTAATAGGGCACTAAGCCTTCTGGGAAATGGAGAAGACACATTTAGAGATCACTGTACATAAATACTTCTTTCTCCCTCCTCCTTTAACTGAGTCTTTACTTACCTAAACCGAGTACATCTAACTGCATGCTAGAGCAAGATCCAGGAAGACTTATATCAGCTGAAGTACAGTTGCTGAAACATGGGAGGAAGTGCGTGCCCACATCCAAGTCCGCATTTGAGTCCAGATGCGAGAGAAACACACACACACTCCCCGACACAATAGTCATGGGCCTGCCACAATCCTAAAAGCAGCTTAATAGGCCATTCTCATAAAAATCCGTGCCACTTACCAGGAAATCCTGATTGATGTTCCTTTATACATTGTGTTGTATGTGTACTGAGTTACATTTTTAATATAATTTATGATTGCACCAGTCACAAGCTTGATGAATGAGGAGAGAGTATGAGTACATACTGGTTCTGCCCAGTGCTTTGTATACTTTGCAAAGTGGAATTCTCTAGCTTAGTTCCCATCCTTTCTACCTTCCCTAACCAGCCACGCTCACTCCCATTTAAGCCAGTAATATGAGTTATAAAGTCTGAAGCCACAGCACAAGCTGGCCTTGGACGCCGAGCATCCAGATGGAGGTAAAGGATGAGGTATGTGGGTATTTTTACCAGGCACTGAGCACAGAATTTATTTGTCAAATATCTCATATGATCCTTTTGCAAAACGAATGCAATTTACCCATAGTCCACAAACCAAGACCTTATTAGAATCCTTTAGCTTACTTTTCCCCAGGGACAAAGTGAAAAAAAAAAATCAAAACTAACATTGCTTTTTTTTAAAAAAAAAAATTGGCAATATAAAGCAGGTTAGAAGAATATCTTCCCACTGGAAATCAGGCTGTAGAAAATTGACAGGAATGTGAACAAAGATATAAATATGAAAATACTTGTCAAATATGAAAAAATGTGTATTTTCAACAGAAAAAACTTAACAAAGAAAAATAAATGTGTTTTCTCACAAGAAGAGAAGAATTGAGTGCCTAGGAATGTAGTTCACTGGTAGAACTCTTGCCTGGCATGCACAAAGCCATGTCCATCCCAATGCCACAAAAAAATTAAATAGAATAAGCCGGAATAAGCAAAAAGGAGTTGATGTGTGGTCACTATGTAAGAAAGAACACCATATAGGCAATAAGAAACATTTTTAAGGGCCAGTGTGAGGGTACACACCTTCAAACCTAGTATCCAGGAGGCAGAAGCAAGTGGATCTTTTTAAGTTCAAGGCCAGCCTGATCTACATGCTGAATTCCAGGTCAGCCAGAGATCCAGAGATATATTGTGAGGTGTGAGGCCCTGATTCAGAGAAGGGGGTTGGGAGGGAGAGAGAGAGGGAGAGAGAGATTTGTCAGAAAAATTACTGGAGTAATACAGTCAAACTGGTAGTCATGAATGAGTACTACGAAAGTGATTTTTTGTTGATATTTTTCTGTACTTTACACAATGCTTACAATGCCCTGGTGCTAAGTTTACAATCACAAAAAAAGTAGACAATACAAACTAAGGAAATCCTATTTCTTGTTACAGAGCAACGGCCCAGGATGTGAGGCCAAAAGCAAATCCATCAGTCAAGTTGATTCTATCTGTATGTTTATTGTTTTCTTTTGCTAGGGCTCAACCCAGGGCTTCATATATACTAGGCAACTGTGGTTCTTTGAAGCTGGTTTTAATCCATTTACATCACTTTCTAAGGAGCAGACCTCCACCAACTTTACCCAGGAACTCAAAAGCCCTGACAGAGAGGCAAATGGTCTAGGTACCTCTGGAATTTTGATCTGTCTATTATTCAAGGTCTGGACAAGACATAGGCTTGTAGGTCCTCATCCTTCTGTTCCTGGAAAACACAGCTTCCAATTCCATCAGTGGGATGAGAGTGAGGGACAGGGGCTCCAGGTAACACAGTAGACACAGAACACACCTGTAGCTCTGACAGGTACAAACAACTCCACCAACTAAATGTAAATTAACTTGGGTGGCTTGGAAATGGCATCTCTCACTTTCCATTCTGACCACGAAGAATGAAGTTCTCTTTATTCTGATTTAGCTCAATTTCTTCAGTAACCTCCACTTGGAGAGAAACAATATTAAAATTAAAAATTTTAAATGCTTTTTTCTTCCAACTCCTAGATGAGATTTCTTTGAAAGGTTTGAAATGCATCCAAGTGATAAGACATTATCAAAACTTCTGAATGCATAGAAAGCTGATTCTAACATACGAATAAAAGAATAGTCTTACATGGAAACCAGACAATGACCTGCTTTCAAAATTTTTGATTTTACTTATCCTTAGAAAATGACAAACACATACGAAGCATGTTTTGATCATATTTGTCTCCTTCCCAAACTTTTTCCAGATACCCTAGTTCCTCTTCCCGTTTCATATCTTCCTTTTCCCCTAATAACCCACTGAGTCTGATAAGTACTGATAAGTCTGATGTGTACCCTATTGTACAGTATAGAGCCATCTGCTGGAACATGGGCCACACCTTTGAAGTAAACTACAGATGCTATGAATTCATGAAAGCAAGGACTCTGTCATATCAAGAAGACACAATTTCACCCAGCTGTGGTGAGGTACACCTTTAATCCTAGCACTCAAGAGGCAGAGGCAGGGGGATATTAGTTTAAGTCCAGCCTGGTCTATAGAGTGAGTTTCAGGACAGCCAGAGAAAACCTGTCTTGAAAAAATGAAGAAGGAAGAGAGGGAGAGGGGAGGAAGAAGAAGAAGAAGAAGGGGAAACTATTTTATACCCATCCTCTCCGACTTTTGACTCCGAATGTTTCTGTCCCCTCTTCTGGGACACTGCCTTGTTCCCTGACGGAGGTGGTGATATCGATTCCTGTTTGGGCTGAGAACTCCAGTCACCTTCTCTGTGTATTTTGACTAGCTGTGAGTCCCTTTGGCCAACCATCATCCACTAGAATAAGAAGCATCTCCAAAGAGAGTTAAGTGCTACAGAACCTAATTTTAACTGACAGAAAGAAAATTCTACAGCAGACCCTAGAATTCTTTAACTTTGCCAAGTTCTGCCTTCATCTGCTAAGTAGCCAGTTCTCAGGCAGAATCTTCCACTTTTCTCACTGTTCCTTGTTGACACACATCCCAAGGTGACCTCTTGTCTCTCGCAACCATCTCCATATCTATTCTGCAGGAGAGATCATTCTGCTGACCCACCTGGACCCTAAATCGCAACGTAAGCAGATCGTACCGTCATGGCCAGATCTTCCCAGATGATAATGGGGCTGTTAATACTTCCTAGTAGAAAGAGACGGGGAGTGAGGAGAGTCTAGCCATTCCTCCCAGATGTACATGCCTTGAGAAAGCGTTCAAGAAGGGGAAGGCTATCCAAAGGTGGGATGTCATCTATACACCCTTCAGCGCATGAGCCAAGCTGGGTGGGACACCGCTGTTTTTATCATCCATGTTCAAATTCTTTGGCTCAGTAAGCTGATTTAAGACAATCTTCTTTTTTGGTCTGTCACTGGCGCTCTACTTAGAGCTACATTTGCTCCTATCTCCCCAAGAAAAGTAAAATGACATCCCAAACAGCGACATGCTTACCTTAGATGCATTTACTGGGCATCATTATTTATTAGTTTATGTGCTTCTTGGGGATAGAATTGCATTTCTTCCACTTTCCCACTAGAATTTGTAATTGGCCTGTATTCGCTATGCATAGCACTGTTTCCAAAGGCCACGAGCCTCTGCAGCACGTCTTCTTCCTACTCCTTCCTCCCCTCCCTCTTCTCCCAATCTCCCGGAGTCTGTCTGTTTCCACAGACAATTTCAATTTTACTTTCACACCAAATATTGATAGCTGATGTATGGCCCCATATAAAATCTAAAATCTACAAATGAGAGAAAGAAAAGCGTGTGTCTATCCCCCTTGGTCTGCTTTTGCTATCTGGAATCTGTGCTTTCAAATGAATTTTAGGATTCTGTTTGCTTCAGCTTCTGTAAAGAATGGCATTGAAGTTTTTATGGGAATTGAGCTGGACATATAGATGGCTTTTGGGGGAATGCTATTTTCATATTTATTCTTCCAACCCATGAGTAGGAAAGGGGATTTTGTTTTTTTTGTATTTCATTCATTTTTTTTCTTTAGCAATTTAAGGTTTTCATTATTAAGTGTTGCACAAATAAAGGAAACTCAGAGCCAGATCTCAGGGAAAGGCTGAGATATCAAAGAGAGGAAACACCACAGTTAGATCTCACCCAGCTGTCTTCCAGCTTCCTCAGCCTCACTCCTCCTGGCTTCTACTGCCTCAACTGTGTTCCTATGCCTGCCTTAAGTAACTTCTTCGCCCAGTTGCTTCAGATCCAGGTTAAGATTAAAGTCATGGGCTACTACTATCTGGTAGTTAGCCTTGAACTCACAGAAACACAGAAGAATCTCTTCTGTCTGTGGAGTTATGGGATTAAAGGCCTGGCACTGCCTGCCTGAGAGCCTATAACTCCCTCTGTAAACCAACCTGCCTCAGACTCAGGCTTGCTGGGATTAAGGGTTGCCCCTCTGGGATATTCCCTGTGCTGCGATTAAAGATGTGAGTTACCACTGTCTGATCCTCCTGGATTGACTACGGGTAGATCCCTCTGATATCTCAGACTGGTTTTTATTATATATGAAACATATCACCACAATAAAGTCTTTCACTTCCTTAGTTAGGTTTATCACAAGACATTGTTATTTCTTTTCTTTTGAGGTAACTGTGAATGGGGTTATTTGACTGATTTATTTTTCAATGTGTTGGTTATTGGTATATATGAAACTACTAATTTTCTCATGTTTTAATTTTGTCTCCTGCTACTTTGTGTGTTTACCTTTGTAGGAGTTTTCAGGGGGAGCCTTTATGCTCTCATATAAAGGGGTAGTTAAGACTGTTTCCCTTTTTTGTCCATCTGCTTCCTATTTCCTTCTCTTGTCTTGCTGCTCTATCTGGGTTTAGAAGTACTAGACCAAGTAGGAATAGAAAAAGGAAACACACCCGTCTCCCTTCCAATTTCTGTGAAAATGACTTGAGCTTTTCTCCATTTAGTTGACTATTGGTCTATCATTATAGCCTTTATCATATTCCTTTGGTTTCTAGTTTCTGCAAGACTTTTAGCATCAGGTAAGTTTGGACTTTGTTCAAAGCTTTTCCTTCATCTATGGAGATGGTCACATGATTTTCATCTTTGCATCTGTTCTGTAATGTATAGTATCTATTGATCTGCAAATGTTTGATTATCCCCGAATCTTTGAATGAAGTGAATTTGATCATGATGAATGATCTTTTCCACATGTGCTTGAATTCAGTTTGCAAGCATTTTATAGAGAATGTTTGCATGGCGGCTACTCAGTATTTTGTGAATGAGTAAATGGCCTGAAGCAGCCAGATGACCAGGGCACAGAAGAAGAAGAGGAGGAGGAGGAGGAAGAAGAAGAGGAAGAAGAAGAAAATGTTACTACTAACAGCCTTGGGAAAGGTGTGGCAGAAGAGTCATTTCTATGCTTAGCCACTGCTAGTCTTTTGGTTTATTTTTAATAAGTGAAGTGTCAAGGCCAGGTCAATGCGAGATTTTATAAGAAGGAACTTGGTGTGTCTTGACTAAGTAGTTGAAAATTTCCATGATTGTTTTTCCTCTTCATTTCTATACAATCAAAGAAAGGGTGTGATCCTGTCTAAGGACCAGGCAGATCTCAAAAGCTATTAATTGCCCAAGGTCTCTAGATGCTGCATCCCAGTTAGCTCTAGTCCAGCTGTAGGAAAAGACTGCTCTTTTCAAACCCATAGATGCCACACTCTTACCTTCCAAGACTGTGGTGTCCCACAGCTAAGTTTAGCACACTCTCCTGATTTTTAAATAGCCATCTTGACCACAGGGGAAATTATTACCCATGGTTTCCTAGATCTGAGTAAGGGAGAGATGCTTCCAAACCCCTGTGCTATAAAATTATATTTGCTTGTCCAAACTCCTTCCTAGCTAGGGTCCAATCACCCTTTGCCTGCATATATTTTGCAATACTTGTTGGCTTCACTCACTGAACTAGCATGCTCACTACATTTGGAATTGTAGCCAGCACTTGGCTTAATTCACCTTCACCTTTCAGCTAATGAAAGGGGATTTAGAGTTGGCAATAGTAAATTCACAGGTGGTCCTTTATCACATTTGCCCATCAGAAAAGAAGGAAGTGGACCCTGAGACTGGGGTTGGGGAAGCTCCCCATTGCAGCCTTAGACTTGTATCAGATTATTGTAACCCATGAGTGGCTTAGTCTTGCATACCTACTTAGGTTGAAAGCTGTTCCTATATCCCTTAGAGTAGAAACCCCCCAAACCATATTAAACAATAAAATTCCGTAAGTCTAAATGCATCTAATATGAGTTAATGGACATAATATGCTAGTATCTTGATATTCTCACAGTTAGAGTTACTTAAGAAAAAAAGTCAGTGGAAGCTGGATGTGCTGGCACACAACTTTAATTCCAGAACTCAAAGAGGCAGAGGCAGGCAAATCTCTGAGTGTTATGTCTCAAACCCTGGACAAATCCTAACCTAAGGTGCCTGTTTAACATATCAAAGCAGACCTGGCCATCAGGTTCTCCCAGCATCCCTCAGTCTCAGGTTCTCCCAGCATCCCTCAGTCTGCCCCCTACCCTAAACTTCTGCAGCCTGGGGGCTGGGTTGCCCTTCCCTATATAATTCAGACATCTTGGTTACCAGCCCCTGTAGTCTACCCTTCATCTTCCTGGTCTCTTGGTCTATTGTTTCTCTCTCCTTCCTACCTTCTCCTCCTATGGCCTGGCTCAGGGTCAAGTTCACTCTGGACTTTCCCAGATGCCCCTGCCTCTGGCTATGCTCTTCCTCATATCCATAATAAATCTCCTCTATCATACCTAAGAGCAATGCATTCTTTTGCATTTTTTTTTTTTTTCATTTACTGAGTTCAAGGGCAGCCTGGTCTACAAGGTGAGTGCTAAGGCAGCATGGTTATACTGGAAAACCTTGTCTCAAAAAAACCAAACCAAACAAACAATTCTGTAGTGGTGGCACACGCCTATAATCCCCTCAAGTAGCCAGCTCAGGTCAACAGATTGCCCAGGTGGGGAGGAGTCATTGATTTCTAAAGTCACCATCCCAAAGTGTTCCTAAAGTCACAGAGCCCCAAGGGCATCAAAGAGAACACAGGGACTATGAGTAGGCAGCTACTAAAACAAATCCAAGCCAGGCATTCTCCTAAATCCACCCTCTGTACTAATCCTCAGCCACATCTGCAGTACTGTAAGCATTCGGGTGGTGTTCTGCCCAGTACTATACCTAGCGGAAAGATTTGGCTGGAGCTATTGCCACAAAGCAAAATTCAGTGAGTGCTTGGGACTCTTCTGCAACAGATGCCCATAAAGTCAGATTTGGGATAGGAGGGAGTGGAGAACACTTACCTCCCGCATTCTGGGAAGGTCACAGCCATCTGTGAACCCTGGGGCTATTGTTCTACGAAGGCAAAGGCGGGGCCCAAGGAAAGACAACAACGCCCTCTCCACCTGGGACTCTTAAGATCTGTGAGAACTTTGCTAGCAAGGGGAAACTTTACAAGCAGCCTACGCTCCTCAGTCAGTTTCTACAGCCCGACGTTCGGCCACCGGAGGAAATCGCCTCCACCCCTTGGCTTGGGTCCCCTGGCTCCTGATGAAACTGTGACCCGCTGTCCCCTTCCCAGATCCTGGACTCCAGCCATATCACTCACCGCACGCTGCAGATCACGTGGCAGAATGCTGCTCGCCCCAAAAGTGGCTATGGGTCCGCAGATCAGGGCCCGGGAGTGATCATTGGCTGCTGGCTGCGACTGATTGAGGATGGGCGTGGGGAGGTCTGGGATGGCACCCTAAGCCAGGAGAGGTGGCTGGAAAGTGTGCCACCGACTGCGGGAGCTGAAGTCCAGAGTGCTGCAACCAGAGAGGAGGTGAGAGGGCCGCTGTCGCATGACCCTAGCCGAGTCCCTGCCCCACTTTTGCCTTGTGGTCGCTGTCACTGTCAGCCCGCGCAGATGGTGTGGTGTGCTGGAGGGTCTGCGTTAGGTACTCAAGAACTGTACGTCGCTCCCCAAGCCTCGATCTCAAGGTGCAGGGCCAGGAAATCTGCGGTGAGGGGGGAGCAGGGGAGCCCCACTTAATCACACGCAGGTGGCAGAACACCCTAGCTAGCCTCGGATAGCTTGTCGCTTCCACGTGGTGAAGCATCACGGTGCCTAGAGGGGACTCCCAGGATCCCAGAGGAGTTAACCTGCAAAATGAGGCCAGAGAAGTCGTCCTTAACGAAAGATGGGGCAAGTCCTAATATACACAACCTCAACATGAGATTTGATACTTCTGGAGGATAGTTCCAGGTTTTTTTGCAAGGGAATCTGGAGTCCAAATACAAGTCACCGGAGCCTCAGTTTCCCGTTACGAGATAGGTGTAAGAAAATTGTGTCCAAGGTCTGATTCCATCAAGTTGTGTGGACTTGTCCCTACTTAGGTTCAGTTCACCCTTTGCTGCTCACAAATAAGGGCACACCTTGGGTAGTCTCGGATCTCCGAGGGCGACACGCTTGGGGTGTGCTCCACCCGGGAACGCGTGGGGGTGCTCGCGAGGCGCTGCTCCGGCCTGGGCTGTCCCGTCGCCAGGTCCCGCCCTGGGGTGATAACTTGGGCTCCTCCTCCTCGGTCGTCTCCGGGAACTAAGCCCAGGCCCTACCTCCGGGACACTCGGACGCTCACGTAGTTCAGGGGCAGCAGACGCTCCTGCCACCTCGCTCGGGCTCTCCCATGAGGCCAGCGAGCAGGAGCCCGGGCTGCGGCGCAGCGGGAGAGGTAGGTGCAGACCCGTGCAAAGCGGACTCCCGGGCAGATTGGGGGCGGGGTGCAGGCACCTCACCGTCGGAGAAGAGCCAGTGGGATCCGGATTAGACTTGCTAACCTGGCCCCAGGGACCTGTGCGCTGGCACCTTTTTGAAGCCAGAGAAAAGCCCGTGAACCGGTTCGGTCCGTAATTTCAGAGCAGGGGATAGCTGAACGAAACCAAGAAGAGAAAATTAAAAAAAAAAAAAAAGTTGAGTGGGAGAACTTGTAGAATTACTAGAAGATGGTCCTGTCGCAGCACAAGGGTCCAGGGAAAAAAAGAAGGGCTTGCTTCTTCAACCTAGACAGGGAACCTAGAAACGATTCATTTGGCAAAGATGTCCAGGAGCCAGAGAGAAAGCGGAGACAGTTGAAAGGCCATAGAAGTAGACTAGGGCCCTTTAAGGGAAAGTTAGTGGAAGAAAAGCCATCAGAGCCCTGTTAGCAACCCAGGAGGTTGGAGTCGGAAGAGACCTCTGAAAAGCCTCTCAAAGCCAGAGAGATGGCTTATCAACTGGGCAGAGGCTTTCTTAGGCCCGAGTTCCATGGTGCCTTTGGAAATTATTAGATGGTGAGGGCTGTCTCAGAGTTGTCTGACTCCTCATTACATAGCTATTCACAAACGTTTATCTTCGAGGATTGAGGGGTACGTATTAAAGCCATAATAATTAGGGTCTGTGTACAAAAGAGAGACGGTGTCGACGTTTTATATGTAAAAGTACCAGCTAAACATTTGGAGAGAGAACAGAAATGCTGGAGGGGAAGGTGAGGATGGTGGTGTCCACATAAAACCTGGCTGTACATATGTATTTAACGTAGTTAATGTTGTGGCTGGTTATTGTCAATCTGGTTTTCATGTCAGAGAGGAAGAGGTTCAGAAATAAAGGCACAACTAGAAAGTAGCTCAGCTGCCTGGAACTAAGAAGGCCATACACGGGGTTATTTTCTGCTCGGGCTTGTCAATCTTGAAAGAAATATCACTGAACTTTTGAGACTGTCCAGTATCTTGAGAGACCACATTACTTCATGAGAACAGGGAAGGTATTTCTGCAAGAGTTCCAAACATGGCCCAGTCCAGTCATCAGAGGTACTTAACCTCTGAGGCATCTACGAGAAAGCAAAGTATGTGACTTGGGAAACAGCTCGTATCCCCAGAATCCTGTCCTGCAACTAGTGTCCCAGATCCAATGTCACACTCCACTGACTCAAATGTGCACCCATGTTCTCTGATTCTGCTTGTTTCCTCTGTAGAGGGAAGGCTGGAACAGCCAGGGTCTGGAGGGAGTAGGCAGAGGTCCATCCAAGCATGTGTGGGTGTGCACGTGTTCTATGAAGCACCTGGATAGCTTCCCTTAGGAGACTTAATTGTTACCTGGCCGTCTCAGTTGCTGCGGGTATCTCTAAGGGTCCATGATCACTGTCACAGTCTGTTGGGACATCTTGAACAGAAGGACAGGAAAGCTAAATTCAAACAAGCCCTTTTGTACACCGATTCTTGGATCAGAGTCAGATTAATAAAAGCTGGAATGTTCTGTAAGGACAACCGTCACATCATACCCTCGATAGAGGCCACAAGGGTAAAATGTCCTTAAGCTGCAGTGATGGCGACATTCAGAAAAAGTGAAGGGTTTCTAAGCCAGGCCTGCTTATGCAATTTCGCAGGGCAGGAGTCCCAGTGGTAATCATAACCTCACTTTGCCATTCATGGAAGTCTTGCAAAGAAAGCACATTTTATTCTTGAAAATGCTAGTTGGATAATATCCTTAGTCTTGGCTCTGGTTAGAAACATCTCTCCAACCTTAGTGTCCTTCTTGTCCTTACAGTTTGGCAAGTTCATATCCTGGGTTCCAACAGTACAACTTTACCAATGGCTTCGGCTCCACTCTGGAACCCTTGGGTCTAGAACCCAGGAGAGCTCTTTCCCGGGTTGCAAGACAGTGGGGTCTCTAGTTATCTCTGTGCTTTACTATTCTGCTTCCTCAGTAGCTTGACAGTTTTGCATCATTTTCCAACAAGCTGCTTCAAACACGTTCAGGACTGGCTGGCTGAGGCTGGTCCTAGAACGTGGAGGAGCTGCAGAGGGATGTTTGTGCTGACTCAGACCAGAAGGAAGGCCTGACAGAGGAGGACATCTCCATTCACTCCCAGCTTTTCAAGGGTAGGCAGTGGGGAAGCCCTGGAATGTGGAGAATGTACTATTACTCAACTGGTGTTCAGTTTTAATGCGTATGTAATCTGTCCAAAAAACACCTATATTAAAGTTGAAACCGAAGGAATATTTCTAACAAAATTTTGTAATTGGAGAACTTATACTTAAATAATTTATTAAGTAATAATTCCTTTTAAGAAATGTTAGTCAGCTCACTGATCATTTGTAAAGCTAGAATAGTCAGAATTTCGTTTTCCAGGAACAGTTTTGTGCATGGACATAAGATTAGACCTAGCAAATTTGCTCTGAAACTTTTCATTGGATCACTTCCTCCACTAGACAGGAAGTAGTGAGGCATTGATTTTGCGGGTGCAAGAAACTTAAAGCCATGGTCACTTGGGAGAGTGTCCAGATTTAGAGGCAAAACAGAGTAATCAGGTTTCTCGCACCCACAAAACCAATGTAACTTAAAAAAAGTAGGAAGGGAACTTGATATGTCTTTGTTTTCTCTCACTCTCCCTACCCCCCTCCCTCTTCCTCTCACTCTTTTGCATTGTCTCTATGTAGCCCTGGCTGTCCTGGAGCTGGCTCTGTAGACCAGGCTGCCTCCAAACTCAGAGATCTGCCTGCCTCTGCCCCTAAGTGCTGGGACCAAAGTCATAGGCCACCACTATCCGGCAACTTTTTTTCCCCATTATACATTTGGCTAATCAGATTCAGAAGTTAAAAGAAAGAGTATTTATTAAGTCAAATGCACTTGCCAAAAGATGAGAACTTGTTAGAAGATGTCACTTTTCAGGCAACCATGGTAGCCTGTGAGCAAGGCTTCTCCGTGACACAATACCTTTACCTTGTCTCTTCGCTTTAGCCAGAGGGAGGCAGATATTGGGAACCTAGAATCTCAGATTTGGGATTTCAATCCACGCTTTATTACTCCCTTCTTCAGCTCAGACCCTTGTTAAATCTGTCATCAGAAAGAGAACGGACGAAAAGATTGTAAGGCTTTAGTGAGGCAAGTGTCTGGGTTGTTTTGAGTATCTTCCTAAGATTCATTTCTTTCTCTGATTATAGAAGCAGTATTGTTTTAGAAGGTATAAGGAAACACAAAGCAGGAAACAACTTTAAGGAAATATGTCACATGCCTTGTCTGACATTTTTAACCATAAAATGGTCCCTGCTATCTACATCCCTAATAAAGTTCCTAGGCAGTCCAGTGTACTCTGCATTTACTACACTCCCTGCAGCCCTGCCCGCAGTTCCACAGGTCATCTGTCATTCCATATTATATGACCAAATTCTCATTTACATCATTACCCTTGTACTTTGGGGTCATTGTTATGTAAAATAAAGGTTTCTTGAACAACACTGTAATTCTGCAACTGTGATACCCAAATCCCTGATGGCTGGATGGCATATGTATCATGGATATATCAGCTAAGGGATGATTGGCTTCTGAGCAGTTTTCCTCTGGGTAGAATAGCCTCATATAGCTCAGAGTGAGTGGTGTGCAATTTAAACAATTGCTTACTTGTGGCATTTTCATTTTAATATTTTGAACCACAGTTGACTGTAAAGAGCTGAAACCATTGGAAACAACCAATGGGTATACCCTATAACTCTATTCATTTTTCTGTATTATATTTTCTCTCATATCTGCTATTTGCATACAGTTTTGTCTCCTTTTCACATTAACAATACATGATAACATTTTAGCAGAAATAGTGGCCTGCACCTTTAATCCCAGCACTTGGGAGGCAGAGGCAAGCAGATCTCTGGCTAGCTTAGCTTACATATCTAGTTCTAGGTCAACCAAGGTTATATAATGAGATGCTGTTTCAGAGAAGCAAAAATACAAAATCCAAAATAAAAATGAGTATTTCCCTCTGCCATTTAAATACATTTTTAAATCATGAAGTTAGTGGCATGTAATTAAATAATATGATTATAGTACAATTGATTTTATGAGGCATCCTTAGTAGGCATTCTTCTCAATATTCTTCTTCTTGTTAATTTCTGTATATTTCAGTTACTTATTTAGGGTAAATATTATTGTATGTGATATTGGGATATAAACAATCAGAACACTTAAATTACACTATTGTTTCTATTTTAATGAACTCATTTATCCTTATTTTGTTCTCTTTGAGGTTTTGCCTATGTGTGTATCTTATCTGTGCAATGGGGTCAGATCCCTAGAACTAGATTTACAGACAGTTGTGAGCTGCCGTGTGGGCGCTGGGAATTGAACCCAGGTCCTCTGGAAGAATAGGGGGTGTTCTCAACTGCTGAGCCATCTCTCCCACCCCAATTATACCAACTTTGATAATTTTGAAAAGTCTTTTATAGCTTTATGATGGTGGTGCATTTCTTTAATCTCAGCAGTCGGGAGGCTGAGGCGGGTGGATCTCTGAGTTTGTGGCTAGCCTAATGTACAGAGCCAGTTCCAGGACAGCCAGGGCTACACAGAAGAACTGTCTTTAACACCACCCCCTAAAAATTTTTATAATTCTTCTTAATCCAACTGGTAAAGACAGACATTTCCAATATAAAATGTATTTAGTTTTGAATTTAGGTAGCTAATTATAGACATAATTTCACTATATAGCCCAGGCAATCATTGAACCCACTGTCTCCCTCCATCAGCCTCTGAGTTGCTGAGGGTACAAGCATGAACCATCCCATTCAACTCTCATTTCAATTTCTTAAATAACTTATAAGGCTGATAGTTTGCATGTTTCAGAGACACTTTTTTTAAAAAATTCTTTCATGATTTTAACTAAGCTAATGTAATTACATTTGCTCTTTTTTTTTTTTTTTTTTTTTTTTTTTTTTTTTTTTTTTTTTTTTTTTTTTTTTTTTTTTTTTTTTTTTTTTGAGATAGAGATTCTCTATGTAGCCCTGGCTGCCCTGGAACTCTGTAGACCAGGCTGGCCTCAAACTCAGAGATCTACCTGCCTCTTTCTTCCAAGGGCTGGAACTTGAAGGCATGCATTACCACCAATGCCCAGCTGCTTCTTAAGGCCATTCTTATCACCTATATACAAAGCAAAAATCAACTTGTATATGTGGGAATGTCTTTCTGTATGCTGTGAATATCAATCTTTAAATAAAGGAGCTGTTTTGGCCCATGACAAGCACCATAGAAAAAGTAGGAGAGGAAATCACAAGATAGGTAGGAGAAGGAGGGTGGGGTCAACAGGCTGAGCCAGCTGCCCAAGAAGAAACATGTAAGGAACACAGGTGAGTCTAAAGAAAGGAATACTAGAACATAAAAATCTCCCATAAATTTAGTGAAAAAAAGACTGTGACCATTTTCATCACTGAATTCCAGTGTACAAGACTGTGTGATCTATCAATCTTGCTACGGGGTATATTTTAAAGGGTGGGAAATCAGTACATTGAGATGATGTCCATAGTACCATATTCATGTAACACCACTCATAGCCAAGATATGAAATCTAGCTAAGTGTCTCTCAGTGGATGAATGGACAAAGAACATGTAGTATGTATGCACAGTGGAGTGCTGTTCATAGAGACAAGAATGAAGTGCTGTCATTGTAGAAACATGGAGATAAGCCTAGAGGCCACTGTGCTAAGTGCAATAAACCAATCACAGAAAGACAAATGCACTTAGGTAGAATCTAAAAGAGGTAAGACATTGAATATGTAATAAAATGGTGGCTGCAATAGTTAATAACAGTGTATACCTGAAAATTGCTTAGAGTAGATTTAAATATCCTCACCTCCCAAGTATGTGAGGAAATGCATGTTAAGTGTGTCAGCCATTCAACAATGTGTATGTTGTACAATTTTCGTTGTGTTTATTTTTTAATGCAGGTACATGTGTGCCTGGTACATGTGTAAAAGTCAAAGGACAACTGTGAGTCACTGTTGTTCTCTCCATCCTATGTGGGTTCCAGGGACTGAAGTGAAGTTGTGAGGCTTGGCAGCAAACACCTTTCCTCACTGAGCCATTTCATCAGCCTTGAAATAGAAACAAGTATTACCTGTCAAATAGTAGTCTGCGGTGTTTACCAAATACAATCATCAGTTCAATTATTTGTGAGGTCGATACTACACAAAAAGGGGGTTCTTTCAGTCAAATAAAGAATTCTGCCAACAATAGGAAACCATAATTCTTTATTCCCTTCTCATCACCCTCTGTGGTGTATTAGGATACACAAAGACCCAAGACATCCTGGCAGAAAAACCCATGAATTAGCCTTGAAACTACTGAGCTCCGCACTCTTTTCTTTGTAGGTTTTAATCTTAGGTTCTCTTTCCATCCGCCTGCCCTCCCCCCAATCTTCCCTGAAACCTGTGTCCTGTGAGACCACATGGGAGTGTAAATCCATGAAAGCCAGCATTGTTTGGCAGCCTCTGAAAGTTTAAACATCTCCCTGACCTCTACTGTTTTCTCTCATCTCCCGTTTGCCAGACTTCTAGCCTGCTCGTCTAGCCCCGTGATGGCTGTGGACATAGAATACAACTACAGCAACATGGCTCCCTCTCTCCGCAGAGAGCGCTTCACCTTCAAGATCTCCCCAAAGCTGAGCAAGCCACTGAGACCTTGTATTCAGCTGGGCAGCAAGGATGAAGCCAGCGGGATGGTGGCCCCCACAGTGCAGGAGAAGAAGGTGAAGAAGCGGGTGTCTTTCGCTGACAATCAGGGGCTGGCCCTGACAATGGTCAAAGTGTTCTCGGAATTCGATGACCCGCTAGATATTCCGTTTAACATCACCGAGCTCCTAGACAACATCGTGAGTCTGACGACAGCAGAGAGCGAAAGCTTTGTTTTGGATTTCCCGCAGCCTTCTGCAGATTACTTAGACTTCAGAAACCGACTTCAGACCAACCATGTCTGCCTTGAAAACTGTGTGCTGAAGGACAAAGCCATCGCAGGCACCGTGAAGGTCCAGAACCTGGCGTTCGAGAAGGTTGTGAAGATCAGAATGACATTTGATACCTGGAAAAGCTTCACAGACTTCCCTTGTCGGTATGTGAAGGACACTTATGCCGGTTCAGACAGGGACACTTTCTCCTTTGACATCAGCCTACCTGAGAAAATTCAGTCTTACGAAAGAATGGAGTTTGCCATATGCTTTGAGTGTAATGGCCAGGCGTACTGGGACAGCAACAAAGGCAAAAACTACAGGATCATCCGGGCTGAACTTCGATCCCCTCAGGGAATGATTGAGCCGTACAATGGACCGGATTTTGGAATATCCTTTGACCAGTTTGGAAGCCCTCGGTGTTCCTATGGCCTGTTTCCAGAGTGGCCTAGTTACCTGGGGTATGAAAAGCTGGGTCCCTACTACTAGTGACTGACTGCAACTGGCAGTCTGACTGATCAAGATGGAGTAGAGGGTGCAAGATAAGAGTGAAGCTGGACTGCCGTTAGGCATGGTTTTTGAAAAGATAGGATCCTGTCCACCCTTTCTGTAAACCAGCAAATGCAACGTGTTAACATCACAGCTGGTTTCTTGAGCAGAGGAGAGCAGATGTGCTAGTCCTCTGTGGCATCCAGGTTGGCCACAAAGGAACGCACAGGATGGTGCCAGGATGGTCTGGAGAGGAGCCAAGCTGGCAAGAATGGAGGAAGCTGGCGTCTCCTTCACCCTTGGATGGGGAAAATCAGTCACCCAGAAGCCACTAGTCTCCAGCCTTCTCCAGCCATACCATTGACCGTAGGGTCTTGCCTCCCCATGCTTTACTATGTATTGCCTTCATTTCACCTGTACTGAGCCAACTTTATCTCAGCTCTGTGACACACTGGCCTGATACCCTGCAGCTTCAGAAGAGGGCTGGAGGCAGCCTCTCCCTGTGCTAACTCATGCTCTACTTCTCTCCTACAGTCCATCCAGTGACCCAGACAAGATAATCCAAACAAATTAGGAGTTTGTGACTGGGATAGGCATTTCCTCTCCTCCTGATCCCTCCTTTATATTCCAACAGAAAGCAACATACCAGTTACTGGAAAGTCATTGATCTCTATGTGGAGTCATGGGGTACAGCATTATGACAAGGTGGGACAATCTAAGTCTTAGCCTTTTCTCTTGACTTTCTGGGGTGCTTTCTAAGTACTCAGATTCACCATGGATTATAAGAAGGCTCTATGATTAGATGTATTTTCACCTGCCTGGCTGGTGTGTGAGCTGTTTTGGACATGGGAGAATCATAGCTCTCCTCTCCACATCAACGTTCCATCTGAGACTTTCAAATGGCATGTCTGGCATATCCTCAGAGCCTCCAGAAAGTGCTTAGATTTGTCTGCAGTATACAGTCATATTCGGAGGCTTTATAAGCACCCAAGGACATTTATTGGGAGCTTTTATTTATGGTGTGTATTGTAAAGGGGAGGGGAAAAAAAAAAACCTCACTGAGTTTTTCTATGTTATTTTAAATGTTTGTCAACTCTGAGGTATCAGAGATGAATTTTTTTTCTTAACCATATTGGACTGCAGTGCATTATCAAGTGGTATTTTGAGACTCCTGGAACTGTTACTGTTGGATGAACCCCCACAACCTGTGATTTTCTCTTGGGCAAATTAAAATTATAGGGAATTTGAAAACCTATTTTTGCATGCATATTTGTAGAACTCCAGGGGCCTTGTTTTGGAAAGACTGGTAAAATGTTTAATTTTCTTACTGAAGAGAGGTTTCTCTGAGGCAAGAGGGAAAGAGGTACAGAGTGTTGGGGATATTTGGAGGGATGGGGGTGCTGGACATGACCCTGTGCCCTCTGGCTTCTTAAGGTAGCAACAGGTAGGTAGCAAATGTCTCTTTTTTTTTTTTTTTCACTTTTGAAGTTTAAAGTGTTTTGACTTTTGAAGTCCTTTTTGTTTGATTTTCTTATTTCTAGAGCTGGTACTGGTCTGAAATCTGTGCCTTGTGTTTTGTGGCCTTCCCAGATGGGTAGCACTCTGGGGTTGCATGCTGGTATCTGTGGGGAAATCCCATTCATAAGTCAGGCTGAAATTGGGCAGGGTTGTGTGTTATCTAAGCACACCATATATCTACTAGATGTACTTGCTTGAATTGTCCAGTTATAGTGATTGGCACTGCAAGATTTAAATTTGCAAGCAAAACTGATCTCTTATGGGTCATATGGTTTATCTCGTGCAAAGAGGTAGTCTTTCCCTAATTTGGTAAGGCACTGTTAGAGTAGCAGACTAAAGATTGTTTTCAGAAGAAAAGAGACCCCAGAAACTACAGAATGAAGTCTGTTCAGTGGTGTAGAATTATGATGATCCTCAGACATTCCATGTCAAAATATGAAATATGGTAATTCTACATTATGTATCCCTCCTGAAGCAGACATAAGCCCCACCCCTTTACCCAGATTTGTCCCAGCTTGCTTGGTACAGGCACTGGCTGAAACCTCACAGCTAGCACACCTGGGATTCGCACCTCACCCCTCAGCTCAGAGGACATGTCTTCACCTGCTTGCTGAGACCCTTCCCACTGAAACAGCCTGGTGTGCTTGCTTGACTTCCCTCATCAAGGCTGTCATTCACTGAGGCTGAAGAATCTTTCTTCTGTTTTCTGCCTCCAACACAGTCCTTCTCCTTTTGACCCAGGCTGTCCCATGACTCTGATGGCCTTGGGAGCTGCCCTGAGAGACTGTGTCATTCATTGTTCACCATTGTAGGCAAACCTACACACCTCCAAAGGTGACATCCCTTTCTTGAAGATCCTCTTACAAGCTTGACCTGGAGATCTGCCTTCATGCAACTCATGGTTATGGTGATGAATGAACCCTAGTCCCAGTGTCCATTTCAGACACTATAATCCAGGAAAGGAAGGCAGTTCTATTTTTGTTTCATATTTAATTCCCCAAATTCCCTGGGGTGCCTTTCGAAAAATGGCTACAATAAATAAGCTGGGCTACAAAAGGTTATATGCTAAACAAGTTGTCTATGCTTCTTTCAAGAAGCATTTGAGTGCTGTAAGAATTTTTTAATAGGAAAGCTAGTGAGAAATCATGGAAGTCTAGTTCTCCAGAAACTGAAGCAACTTAAGTCAATGGTTGGAGTTGTTTTACCCCTGAGATATACGCTGGGTGGTTCTTTGTTCTGGAAAGCTCTTCACTTACCTTTGTCTCCTGGCATGATCACAGAAACTGGAGATAAGATGTTCCGGAAATCATGGGATCTTCCCTATAAGGGGATCTTCCTGGGACAATTTGGCAGGGTTCCTGAAGTGAAGGACAGCAAATAAAGGAGTGGTACCCTCTCCTGCTGAAGGTTGTCAGGTACCCCCAGCTCAACCCACAAAGCTGTGAGTGTTTCCACAGTTTTGCCGTGAGTTCCCAGAAGTCCCTGGGGCACAAGGACTTCGAGACTATACGTGTGATGATGTTAACACTTTTGCTTTAATGTGAATGTTCAACTGACTTGTCATCATTTTATGCCTAAAAGTGCCTTGTCCAAAAACTTCTGCATGTTTTTAAGAAATATTTTTGTACACAATGGTAGAGGGGAAATGCACTTTAAAAATCACAAGAATGGATGTTTTTGCGTGTGTAGTGGAAAAGATTGGTTTGTTTGTATCTGTCTCAAAAGCAAAAATGTAATAAATTTCTGGGGGAAAAAATAAACCTGAAACTATCTTTCTATTTTTAACGACTGAAGAAGGGGAGCGGTATTTAAGTTAGTGGGTTTTTCTTTGGGGGGGGGGGTTGGTTTGGTTTCTACACATCTTGTTTGTTTTATTTTGTTTTAAGGTATAGGTTGTATTCAGTGAATGTGGGGAAGCTGAAAGGCTTGCTGGAGGGAAAGGGCCCATTGCTTCAGGCTGTCTGGTTGGTAGCAAAGGCAGGTAACAGCCTTCATTACCCATAGATAAAAGTCTGGGAGGAGGGGCAGGAGTGACTATAGTCCTCTACCCACTGTAGTCACCCAAGGTCATGCATGGTTCTTCCCTCTCACCACTGCTCTTGAAGGGTAGAGCAGACAAATGGGTAGATTTGAACAATCATAAGTAAACTACCTGTGGCTGTCACAGAGTTGAACTGCTCGATCACACCGACTCAGTATCCAGGGATATAAACCATCTTCTGGTGTGGGCTCCCCTCTCCTCTTGAATAGCAGACGTGCACCCTAAATGAGATTTCTCAGGAAGCTCAAAAGAAAGGATGGGGGAGGAAAAAAGAGGGGTAAAGTACCTGAGCTCTCAGCCTCCCTGGGGAAGCCCACAGCCGCACAGCTGTCGAATGGCAGGGTGGACTAAAATGTTCGGCAAGTGTGCAGATGCAGCCATGGGCTTCATCTATAGCTCCTGAGACTCGAAAGTGAAAAGTCTTCCAGACTGGTCCTCAGCAGGTGGTGGGAAGTTTAAAAGGTGGAGCTTGGCAGGAGGAAGTAAGTCACATGGGGGATGGGCGCCTTTGGACACGTCTTCTGGCTGCCCCGAAATGAGCTAGTTGGGACCCCCTTCTCCACCTGTGTGTTCCGATTCACCGAAGTGAGGTCCACAGCAGGAAACTGACCATGAACAAAGACACCTTTCCTGCTTTTCAGTTGTTCCCACAAACCTTTGTCACAATGATACTGACACACCAGCTACTTTTCTCGAACAATTTAAACACTGCCCACAGATGCCAGGACAGAAAGAGAAAGAAAATAACACTGCTTTTTACTAATATAAAATTCAGCAGAGTTTTATAATCATGAATTGTGAATATGTCATCTTAAATCTAAAGTGACTGGGGGTAAAAACAGGAAGTGAAAGTGAAACCATGTCCCCAGAATCCTAAGTGTCCAACTCTGAAGCTTTCAGCTGGACATTGGCTGCTCAGCTGCCTTATGCAAAGAAGGACACAATGGTTTTTTTAAGCACTGCTTGGTCCTCCGCTGGATCCCAAAAACCTTGCAAGCCAGGCTCTGAGTCTTGTTTCTTCTTGTGTTTTTAGGCAGCCTATGCGGTTCTGGGTGTCCAGGGACACACTATGTAGACCAGGCTGGTCTGGAATTTAGAGATCTGCACGCCTCTGCCTCCCAAGCGTTGTGGTTAAAGGTGTGTGCTGAGGTCTGATCTGAGGCCTCCTGTACCTGGTCAACTGCCCTGCAGAAGGGAACACAGATAGCTGACTGAGACTAAAGGAAGTAGGAGCCCGGGGGGGGGGGGGGGGGGGGGCAGCTTGAGTATTTTAGATTAGCCAACATGTTTGTTTTTTCAAAGACTGCTAACACAAAGTCCTCCAAGAAGGACCATGCATCAGGTCAACAGTACTCTAAACTTTACTGGATTTTGTAAAGTCATCACTGTTCAAGCTGCAAAGAACCTCTGAGAACACAGCCCAGAGTAATGATTCTCACCCTTCCTAATACAGTGCCTCAGTTCCCCATTATTAAATTATTTTCAGCTACTTCATAACTGTAGTTTGCTATTGTTGTGAATCATAATGTAAATATCTGATCTATGGGATATCAGACGTGTGACACCCCCCCCCCCATCATGACCCACATGCTGAGAAATATATAGGGAAGGAGATGAAGACGTGATTATACTCCCTCACCTCTCAGGGCTCCTTTGGAAGAAGATATGCTTGCTTGCTTTTGTTCTCTCCAATTCCCTTGAACAAGTCAGTTGTACAGAATTGGGGGGGAATTGGCAGTATAAAGAGCAGGGCTTAATGGTGGAGCCACTCTGTTCCCAGGGTGGGAATAAGCAGGGTCATCTCTCCAAAGGGCTTGCCCTGCTTGTGTTAGGACCACAGACTAATAAGCATTAAAAGGCAGAAGGAAATGAGTATGTCTTTAATGGCCTTGTGGGAAATCAGGATTGACTGATGGACAGAAACAATGAGACTTGTGGTCACCAAGGTTCCAAGAGAAACGTGAGATTCTTGACTTTCAAATTCCCCACCCTAAAGATTTACTGTAACTGTCTTAGTGAGGGTTTCTATTGCTGTGCATAGAGATTGTGACCACAGCAACTCTTATAAAGGAAAGCCTTTAATTGGGGCTGGCTTACAGTTCAGAGGCTCAGTCCACTGTCAATATGGTGGGAAGTATGGTGTCATGCAGGTGACATGGAGAGGTAGCTGAGAGTTCTACATCCTGATCAGCAGACAGCAGGGGGAGAATGGTACTGGGCCTGGCTTGAGCTTCTGAATTGTTCAAAGCCAACCCCCAGTGATACACTTCCTCTAACAGGGCCACATCCCCTAGTAATGCTACTCCCTGAGGGCCTGTGGGGGGCATTTTAATTCAAACCACCACAGTAGGGTAAGACAGGAAAGCTTTGGTCAAACTCCATTGGAGCAGGAGAGCAAGTGAAGCTAAATGTATAACTCATTCTGTCCCAAGAATGCTTGAGTTAAAGTCATTCTACAAGCATTTATATGCCCTCCTCTGTCTGAACCTTAGATTTGACAGAGATTGGACAGGGATACGCACTTTTTCTTGGGGCCTAAGATGTCAGCAATGATTTCAAATGTTGGTTGCCTACCTAAAGCTCTAAGACAGTGGTTCTCAACCTCTAGGTCATGACCCCTTGGATTTTATATATATCAGATATTTACATTACAGTAAATTTTGTTTCATAAATCACATTTCATAACAGTGGCAAAATTATAGTTATGAAATAATTTTATAGTTGGGGGGGGTCACCACAACATGAGGAAGGGCATTAAAGGGTTTCAGCATTAGGAAGGCTGAGAAACACTTCTCTAAGATCTGGTGGCCAGGTAAATAGTTAATTGGCAAGCTCTTTCTACAAGGTACGATGCGCTTATATATATTTTAGGTTACTTTCCTATTCTTGATTTTAATTTGAAAACCAGGAAAAAAAACAAAACAAAACAAAACAAAAAAAAATCCCTTTCCTCACGGCCATATGTAAACTAGACAAAGCTAAGTTTTTCCTGTCCTTATAGTTTGTCATTTCTGGTGAAGAGTCCTAGGAAGACACATGAGGAGTGACCTGTTGATGAAGGAGTCAAGGGGTTATTTTCTTTCTGGGCCTTTGGAGAACACGGACTGCCTGAGGCTATAGTGACAGGAATCTGTTCTGGCTGGATACTGCTTTTGGGGGGATGGGAGGATGAATTATTATAACAGAGTAGTGGTTTTACCCGTGGTTTCAGTGTTTCTGTTACTTGGATTTTCTGTTTCCTAATTGTAGCACTGATAGCCAAGATCCCTCTGGAAATTATAGTCAATTCTCTCTTAACTGTAGCAGACTTAGAGAGGAAGGGGTTATTAATGGTTTGGCTTATGCCTTACTATGGCTTTCTACCCATCCTCCCACACCCCTATACCCAACATCGAGAGCATGCCAAAGCTCCCAGGGGAGTGTTGTGGGCAGACCCTGGAGCCTAGCAGTATTCCAGATCCAAGACTCAAGTAAGTAACTCCAATATACCGCTGAGAATTTTGTCAGCTATGACACTTAGCTTATTCCTAGACAAGTTCAAGAGGCCTTATGTACCAGAGTCCAGGAAGGTGTGATTCAATCTCCAACACCTCTAGACATTGCTCTGAAGACTCCTCTTCCCTCATGGTGGCAACCACATGGTGAGGGCACAGGCCTTCTATCTTCTATACTCCAGTGCCTTCTCCTGAAAGTATTGACCACTACACAAGTTGTGAAGGGTCTTTTCAACTGGGCAGATCTTTATTAGTGCTGAGGGAACTTGCAAGGTCTTGTGGAGTCCCTTATAGATCAGTATATGTTCCTGTTTGAGACTTCAGAAATAAGGAACACTACACTTTATTAGATTCACTCCTGGGGTGGGTAAGAAATCACTCCCTCCACCGGGCTCATTTCCAGAGCCCCTGATTCTATTGCTTTTGTCAAATATCTTGCTATTTGTAGATGTGAAACTAGCCAGGTAAGATTTTTACTGACTTTCTTAATATAGACCATCTTAATATAAAATTATTTTATTGCTGGGCAGTGGTAGCACATGCCTTTAATCTCAGCACTTGGGAGGCAGAGGCAAGTGGACCTCTTGAGTTCAAGACCAGCCTGGTCTACAGAGCTAGTTCCAGGACAGCCAGGGCCACACAAAGAAGCTCTATCTCAATCCCTTGCCCCAAAGAAATTATTTTATTAATTTTAAGTTGGCATAAAAATGAGTAGGTTTGTCATGGCATCTTCACACATTTGTGTTGTTAGACTTTGCTCTTACCCCCCCCCCCACACACACACACACCTTTCTGCTCCTGTGATTAAACCATGGCCAAAAGCAATGGTGGAAGGCAGGGTTGGTCACCTGTCCCAGTTACTGCTCATAACTGAGGGAGATCAGGAGCTCAAGCAAGAACGGAGCCAGGGGCATGAGGAACACTGTCGTCTCCGGTTTTCTCAGCTTGCTTCCTTGTAGAACCCAGACACACCTGTGGTGGTGTTCATTAAATTAAAAAGTGGCCCCATAGACATGCCCACGGGCCAATCTGATGTAGGCAATTCCTCACCTGAGGTTCCCTCCTCCAGGTGACAAAACCTGACCTGCCACCTTCCTTTCTCTAGTTAGCCCCACCCTCTTCTGATACTTACCTGTGCCTTCCAAAACTCTACTCCCCACCACCCTTAAAATTGCATCCTTCCATATTCTTTTAAATTAGCAACCTTCACTGGACACTTATTTGTTGAGTCCAATGTTGACACTCCCATCCAGATGTCTTTGTATCAACTTTAGAAACCAGTTCTGCACATTTTCACATGCAGCAAACGGGTACTAATGTGAATTCTGCAGGTGCTTTTTCCTATCATTGAACAAGCATACCTTATATCCCTTATATATTATAAGAGAGAAAGGGGAGGGGAGAGGCAGAGAAGAGAGGGGAGGAGAAAGGAGAGGAGGGGAGGGGGAGGGAGAAAAGAGACTGGAGGGGGGGAGAGGGAGGGGAGAGGAGAGGCAGAGAGGAGGGGGGAGGGGGAGGAGAGGCAAAGAAGATGGGGAGGGGAGAGGATAGGGGGAAGGGCAGGGAGGAGGGGGAGGGGAGAGGAGAGGCAGAGAGGAGGGGGGAGGGGGAGGAGAGGCAAAGAAGATGGGGAGGGGAGAGGATTGGGGGAAGGGCAGGGAGGAGGGGGAGGGGAAAGGAGAGGGGGAGGGCAGGGAGGAGGGGGGAGGGGAGGGGAGAGGAGAGGGGGAGGGGAAAGGAGAGGGGGAAGGGCAGGGAGGAGGGGGAGGGGAGAGGAGAGGGGGAGGGGAAAGGAGAGGGGGAAGGGCAGGGAGGAGGGGGGAGGGGAGTGGAGCGGGAGACGGGAGACGAGAAGGAAAGGAAGAAGGAAGGGGAGGAAGGGGAGACTCTGACATGAAAATCAAAGGAAATGTCTTTTCTTTCAAAGATTCCTTCTTCACCAGTTGACTTTTCCGTCCTGGAACGGTTTGATTTCTTCGGAGGTCCTATTCGAGAAAGTGCTCTGTCCTCAACCGAACAACAGGGAAGTGTGGCTGGCTGTGGCTGGTGGCAGGTCGGTACTCTAACAGAGCCCTCTCCCTACCTCAACCCTTCCCGCAGAGAACACAGAGGTGCTGTCTGTCCCCAGTTGTAACCATTGCTGAGCCTCGAGGAACCTAACCCAGAGTAGCTGGTACTCCTCCAAAGCCATGACGTGATAGAATCTTTTCTTACACCAACTATTTTTTATTGAAAAATAATCTTTTCATAGAAGAGATTCTGCTGGTGGTTCCCTCCCCACAGCCAACTCTGTACCTTCTTTTCCTTCAGAAAAGTAACCGGCAAAATAAACAAACTCAACAAAACCCCTAAAATGGGGGGGGGGGGCATAAGAAACACAGAGACGCCGCATATACAGACAAAAATAGCCAAAAGAGAAAGAAAAAGAGCTGCCAGGCTTGGGCTGAAGGGAATGCCAGAGGCAAAGCACTGGGCTCAATCCTTGGCACCAAAAAAAAAAAGAAAGAAAGAAAGAAAGAAAATTGCCCAACATATGCATTACAGGCAGGGGACAGCATTCATTCCCCTCCCCCAGGCTCTTCCCAAGCTTTCTGTGTTCTAGAAACAGGTGTGAGAACCTGACACCACCCCTGCCTCCCACACTCATGAATCCAACTCAAGGATGTCCCCCAAAAGGATTCAAGCAAAGGCAGGCCGAGAAGAACCTCTGCTAAAGGAAACTATTGAACTCTCCATCATCCAAGCAGACCCTGGATAGGTTACTGCTATATTATCAAGGATAATTAAAATCTCCTTTCCCCAAAACATTTCACAGAACCACAGTTGAATTTCTTAAAGTCATATATAAGTGACTTTCACTTACATTCTTTTAAATTGTTTGGCTAGGCAATTTCCGTTTCATACTAACAACACTACATAAAGTCCTGGTTGCTTCTATGCACCAGGTTGTGATTAGGATCACGTGTTCTAGAAAGTATAGGCGGAAAAAGACATGTTGTACCAAGAATCTATTTAGAATCCCCCAATGGTTACTTTAACTTTCCCCCAAATTTTGCAAACTTCACTCCATTTTTTTTTCATACAAAACTTAGCTGGAGATAGTGTGTTTCTGTTTTAAAAAATGAAACCATTACTTTGAGATCCTTGTTGGCTCACATGCAGCTAGAAGAAATGATATAGCAAGACTCCATTTATGTACCACATCCCTACTTTCCCTGCAAGCAACATATGACAAAACTGTAATATAAGTTATTTTTGTATATAAGTTATATACAAAAAGTCATAACCAAGCTGGTGACATTAATCCAGGTAGATAAAAATATTCTCACCACAAAGACCTTCAGCTTGGTCTTTCACAGCCTTCCCCTACACAGCCCTCCCCATATGCACACACACACACACACACACACACACACACACACGCACACGCACGCACACTCCTAGCCTCTCTCATCCATTTCCCACCATGGTCCTGGACTCCAGGCAGCTACCAAACTGCTCACTGATTCTTTGTCATTTCAAGAATGTAATACAAATGCGGTTTCACGTGTGTGTGGTCCTGTAGATTTCTCCACACTTGCTCTGGGTGTTAGCAGTTGATTTCTCTTCTTGTTGAGGACCATCCCAAATCATGCATGCACCACATTAAGCTTATCCAGTAGAGCATTTGATTTGCTTCTATTTTGATGCCATTCTCAACAGAGATTATAGACATTCATATGTAGATCTGCAAATATACCTTTTTAAAGAAATGATTTCTGTGAGGTAAGGGCTCAAAAGTAAAATTTCTTAGTCATATGGTAGTCTGTATTTAGTTTTTCTAAGAAACTGCCAAATGTTTCTGGGGCGGACTATATCTTTTTATAATGTCATCAGTAATGTATTCTACATCTCTGCACCCTTGTCAGTATCTGGTGCTGTGACCAGTTTCTATCTCAGTAATTCTGACACATGTGTCGTGATTGGAAAACTATGTTGAACATCTTGACACAGGATTATTCACCATCTCTACATCTTCTTGGGGGGGGGGGGGGATCTTTTCATATGTTTTGCCAGTTTTTGATTGGTTGTTTTGTTTTTCTTTCACTATTGACTATAGGAGCTCATTTTATACAGTAAGTATTAGCCATAGATTTGAGTTGCCAATTGCTTAGTCGTTGCTGAGATAAAACACCATGTCCAAGACAAGTTTAGGAGGGAAGGATTTATTACGGCTAACATGTTCTGATCACAGTCTCTGTGAAAGAAAGTCAGATCAGAAACTCAAGGCAAGAGTGTGGACGCAGGACGTGGGAGCTTGCAATCCATAGCTGGCTCAGCCTGGTATCTTATACAAGCCAGGACCACCTGTCCATGGGCAGCACCATCCACAGTATCTGGGTCCTCCCTTTCCAATCACTGAATAAGAAGATTCCCTACATGGTAATCTTGTGAAGGCATTTTCTCAATTGTAAAACCAGGATCTTAATATTTTGTTGAGAATTTTTGTGTATAAAATTATAAGCCCTATTGGTCTGAGTTGGTATCAGGTACGTATTAGCCTTGTAAAATGAAATGAGTAGTTTTCCCTTCTTTATGTTTTTTTTTTTTCAGGGTGGAGGGAGAATCATTCAAAAAAAAACCACCCCTTTGTTATTTCTTTTTTCAGTGTTTTGTGGAGTATATCATTAATGTGTTCTGGGCCTAAATATTTTTTTTTCTGAGAGCTTTAAAGTTATAAATTGAATGCCTTTAGTAGTTATAGAGCCTAATCACCAGTATTTCAGTGAATTATTTTTGCATAGACTCTTGTTCATTTAGATGCTCAATAAATATTGAATAGTTTTTAGTCAATTTTCATTTTCCACAGGCTATTTCTAAGTTAAACATCAAAATAATCAATCATAAATAATAATGCTTACACAGACGAATATGCTTATCTGCTGTATACATTTGCTTACATACTTCAGTAGCTTTGATGTATTTTAAGCATGTCAAAACTTGATCAAACAAAACTTTACTAGGTCTGATGATATAGTCTGGTGTTTTCTATTCCATTACATTCATAAAATACTGGTTGTCACCTTAAAGCCATTTCAAGTCCCACTAAGGTATTCCAACATCAAATGTAAAATAATTGATTTCCATATTGTTTATTGTCTTTTCTGCCTTTGACAGTGTGTGATTTTGTGGCTCTATTATTCTTGCTTTGTTTCTTAAATACAGCACAAGGCTTATTAGACATGTGTGGCAGTTATTTTACAACAAATTTACAAACTATAATTTAGATAGTTTACACTTTATAACAAATGCAGCCATTTCACAGAGAGAGAGACAGAGAGACAGAGAGACAGAGAGACAGAGAGAGAGAATGAATGAATTTTTTTTGCCCGTATTTCAGGAACAGAAATGATTTCTGAAATAAAAAGCAACTGTGAAAAGGGAAGCTGACCTTGGATCCTTTAGGATAAATGCTGTGACGCTGTACTTCATTAAAATAAAAAGAAGAATTCAAAATCCAAAATATGAAGCTGTTATTGCCATTGGTGGAGGTTGCCAGCCACTGCAGTCTTGGACGTCACTGTGGAAGGATGTCTTAGGTGATTATGAACTTCTATAGTCTCAAAGGGAAACAGAAGGTAGGGATGCTAGGCTTCTCCTGGTTATCCCCTGATCTATGGATGCAGCAACTCTTAGTGCCTTCTGCTGTTATCTCTGTAACTGCAAAAAAAGAGAAAACAATGAAAAAAAGGAAAAAGTTGAACTTCAGTGTGCGGATGATGGCCTTTCCTGTATTCTAGGTCTATCAGTCAGTATTCGGCCATATTATGATTATGTGTATTATGCAGCTGGAGTAAGCCTCTGCAGAAGCATGACTGCTAAGAGATCAGGAGGTCTGACCTTCTATCTTACAGATGCAAAGCATGAGTCTCAGACAGGTTAGGAGAGCTGCTAAAAGTCCAGCCACAAATTCATGGCAGAAACTAGCCCAGAACTAAAGCCTGGACTGTACTCTGAGCTGGGATGTCTGACTTCTCAGCGCTGAGATGAAGGCAATGCAGGAAGGCTGTTTCCACACATAGATGAGAATCAATCTTGCATCAGCACCATCCAAACTATGAGGCAGGGAAGGAGGCAAAGAGGCATGATAGGAGAGAAGGTGATATATAGAAGGGCTGTTGTAGCTATCAGTTTAATCATGTATATTCAGTAAAAGTGACTGCAACATTGTGGAGAAATAGACACAAACCCGCACTCACTGTTACAGTTCACAGTCTAGCTGGGAAAGCCTGGAGTCATCCACTATTAGTCAGCTCCTACTTGTAACTGACTATGTGTGACTACAGAGGTCTACCATTTTGTCACTAGCCCTCAAGGAGCTTACACTTGATCCTAAAGGGTTTGGTAGGAAATGGAAACTCATCTGAGTAACAATTAAGGCTGAAACTGGGGTTGTATTTAATTGTCTAGCGTTGATATCAAAATGGACCAAAACACAGATCTCTGGATATTTTATTTTCTTCCATGTTGTGCTGCCTATGCACCTGGATCTGGGGTGTGGATTTCAGTAGGGTGTTTATACAGTAGATGTGTGAAAGATATAGAAGCAGCCACATAACCACTTTTCCTGATGGTTATTTTGCTCCGTTCTGCATTCCAGAACGCAGTCCCCCATAAACATGATGGATAGGCTGACAATGTATCACAAGCTGAACCCCTATATGTGACCATCCTTTATATATTTTAGTGAGTATGGTAGAGGGTTTCATTGGCATCTGTGTGGGATGAACTATTGTCAGGCAAGACTGTCCTGTAAGAGTGAGTGCAATCTCTCGGTACAGCTGAAAAATCAATTGTTTCTTGTTCTCATTTCATTAGGCACAATGCATGTCTAGACCAGTTGACAAGCATCCTGCTGACTTAGCGATGTTAAAACCAGCACTGACAACCCTGTTTCTGCTATTAGAGTCAGGGCCAAAATATACTGCAGAATGCACAAATACCACCTCCTCCCACCCTCCTGGCCATGATCACAGTCCTAAAGTAGGCTTAGAGGACTTAAAACAGTATCATTTCAGATTTAGTGTCATCTAGGTAGCTGAGCTGTCTGCTTTCTAGTTTCAGTGCTCAAGCTCTGCACTGAACAAAAGGGGAGCCTTGCAAACGATCCCGACTTAGCCATTGCCTACTTTTCCTTTTAATTAAGAAATAGCACTTCGGTTTACTTCCCCTCGGTCCTGATTCAGCCCCACAGGCACTGGACAGGCAAAATGCATGTGTGAGAGCGCCAGTGGGAAGAGGAAGCAAGAGCAGAGGCAGGGGCAGCAGCTGGCAGTGGGTCCTGCTCAAGGACAGTGTCAGATCAAGCAAGAGGCAGCACTGTGCTCTGGAAAGAACAGGTATGTACAGGACAGTGAGCACATAAATAAAGGAAGGATGTCAGGACCCAGATAAACGGAGACAGAACTATTGATAAATGGCATGCATACGTATATACAGCTATTGGTGTGTGTGTGTGTGTGTGTAAATAAAAGCACATATAGCTCCTAGCTCTGACCACTGAGAAAACCTACGAGCAGCAACACTCTAGTATCAAGAGGATCACAACACCCAGATCCTGGCTTCTAAACATCTATCTCCATGAGAAAAAAAAAAAAAAAGTCCAGAGAAGACTGACTGAGTCAGAATTAGGGCAGAAAAGATGCAAGTATCTTCAAACAGTGGGTGGAGAAGTTGCTGAGAGGGCTGGATGTAGCTCAGTGGTATGATACCTGACTAGTAAGTATAAAGGCCCTGGGTTCAGTTCCTAACACCACCTCCTGCACAAACCTGTGCACTCACATGCATATACACACACACAGAGCCACATTTCAAAAGAGCATCGTAGTCACATGCTTGGGACTCTGTCAAAATCTAGCTCAATTGGACTATCAAATTATTGGTAATAAAACATTAATAATTAATGGCAATAAAAAATTATAACCCACTGAATAATGAATGATTTAGAAATGAGTTTTAAAATGGGAGATGAGACAGTTCATTCTTCCATGGGCATGCCAGCAGCTAAATATGCAGAGTGCCATGATACAATTAAAAAATTACCATTTGGTAAACACCTTGGCTGTAGTGGATTTACGATGCTACATTGTAAATAATTGTCCCACCTATGGGTTTAATAAAAAGCACTGATTGGCTAAAGGCAGACAGGAAGTGTGGGCGGGGCTACCAGACTAAGAGAACTTTAGGAACAGAAGAACAGAGCAGAATACCAAAGAGAAGTCAGAAGAAACAGAGGACAACTATGCTGCTTTGAGAAAAGGTACCAAGCCACATGGCTGAACAAGATAAGAGTCATGAGTTAGATTAAGGGTAAAGAGTTAGCAAGTTATAGGCCTGGGCCTTAGGCCGATCAGCATAAAATTAATGTGTCTCTGTGGGTCTGCGGGTCTAAACCTTGAGGCTAGGCCAGAAAGTCCGGGCCAGAAACCTCCTACTACACTTGGCAAAAAAAATTGATCAGGAAGCTTACACTGGTGTTAAAACACGTAAGTCAGGCCTGGAGGAGACGGCTCTGTCAATAAAGCCCTTGCTGTGCAAATGAGTAGACCTGAGTATGATCCCCAGCACACGGGTAAAAGGACAAGAGCTGGGAGGCACAGACAAGACACCCCAGAGGCTTACTGACAAACCAGCCTAGCTGAACTGACAAGCGCCTGCTTCAGTGGGAGACTCTGTCTCCAGAAATAAAGGGGAGAGTAACTGAGAAAGACTCCACATGGAACTCCAGCACACACACACACACACACACACACACACACACACACACACACACACACACATTAGGTGAACGGTGAATATAGACCTGGTAATGGAATGTGTATATAATACCATTTAACATTATTTTAAAATATTGGAAAGCAGGAACAATACTTTACTATCACAAGCACTGGGACAAATTCCTATCAAGGGCCACTGGTGAGGGGCAGTAAGGAGATCACGGCATCACTTCTGTAACATTTTTGCCAATATATATATAAATTTATATGTATATAAATTTATATATATAAATTATATATATATATAAAACCCAGGTGAAATTCTGAGGCAGCATATGGAAAATCCTGAGATCATTTGGAATGAGGTCCTTGTGAAGGTTGGAGGCACAACTTTCTGAGAAAATTGAAGTGGAGATGGGAATCTAGATCATGGGATCCTGAATCGACCTGTTAGTAGCAAGTCCACCATAGGCAGAGCTTGAGAGGGAGCAAGATGGAAGGCACACGGGTTCTTCCTACTGTTGTATCTTTTTACGGATCTGAATTGTTCCAACGTTTGTGTTGGAAGTTTGCTTCTCTTTCTGTGTGTTAAGACAGATTGATAGCCGAAGATGTTTCTGGGCTGTGAAAACAGGTTAAGTGGCAGTCATGAAAATGTCAGTGCCTCTCAGAGGATGGTCTGCAGATACGACAGACTGCAGCGGATACCAAAGTGCCCCAGTATAGGGAATTCACACCACAGAGCACGTCAACTTCCCTGTCAAGAACATTGTTGCTGGGTGATGGTGGTGCACGCCTTTAATCCCAGCACTCAGGTAGCAGAGGCAGGTGGATCTCTGAGCCAGTTCCAGAATAGTCAGAGCTGCATAGAGAAACCTTGTCTTTAAAACAAATAAAACAAAAGAAGATTGTGGTTTGAATGGTAGATTTCTAAGAGCGTGACTTTCTCTACAATTGGAGTAGATTCTTGACTTACCTTCTGGACCAAGCCTATCAGGTCATCAGAGGCAGAGTGGTACTGGTGTCAATAACAATGAACCATGAACGGACACGTCATAATGAAGGCTTTTAAATAGAGGGTTCCCTCAAGGGAGAGGCACAAATCATCGCCATACATTCACTAAAGCTTGGATGGACAAATGAACTGAGCATCCATCCATATGACCCGGGGGGGGGGGGGACCAAAGAGCCCAGTAACTTCATGACCATAGTCAAAATGCTTTCCATCTGTTGGCACTTCCAGAGTCCTCCGGGGGGAAGAAGGGCTTGGCACACTCCCTCAGGTCACTGTCGATTTGTCAGCAAATCAACACTTTGACAGTTGGAAGAAAGGGGGGGAAAGAAAGTCACTATTCAAGAAATATGCTGAAGAGAGTTAGAGAAGGGGAAACATTTTGCACAACTTTAATGGAAATCTCCCTTGAGCCTAAAAAGAGGCATTTCTTAAAGATATCATGTTTAGCCCTCACGTCTAACAAACTGGAAAACGAACATCTGGTCTTGATTTTAAAAGTTCTTAGTCCTCTATTTCTTCTTATTTCTTCATGATTCTCTTCTTTGAAAAGAATCTCAGCTGGCATGCCGTCCTGTTGTGATTGCGGACAGTTTTTACAGTTCGCCTTTTGGGGTGATTCTATTTGTTCATTTCAAACTGTTCCACTGCCCTGGCCAGGAGTGCACACTACCAGGGTAAATAGAATCACATGCTTTATGAGTGGCAGAGAGTTCAGGATTCACAGTTTAAGGCTAGAACTCCACTATGCTGGGTTACGTGGCCTTTGGTGCCATCCAGGTCCACCAGGAGAACAGGAAGCAACTTCCATGTCTCTCAAGCACTCTTGGCAATTGCTTCACAAATCCCAACTTGACCCTCATCAATCGATTGTTCTTGCTGCACTGCTTCCTCTGTAACATCTGCAGGTGACCATAAACATGAGGACACGTGCCCAAGGTTGGCAGTCCCAGCCAGTATCCTTTGTCCTGGATCCCCAGAAACTGTGTCATCAGATCTGCTATGTCTGATGATGTACTCACACATGGACAAGGTCCTAGAGGGGGCAGAGAGGTTCTCAGAGATCAGAAGACCCTAGAAACCAGGTCATCTTGCTGCAAATGTAACTGTCAGAAGACGTAGAGGCCTCAAAATGGGGTGACATTTAAGGTGCCATTTCAGTTCTAAAAGAAGCCCATAATGCTTGCTGACATAGATTTTCTATCATCTAGCCTCTGCCAACATCTCAGCTCATGCTTCTGGTTGATGCACAGTATACACTCCACCTATGCCAAATTGTCCCATACCCTGTGCAATTCCATGCTTCTTTGTTGCTCATAGAATTTATTTTGTCTTTCTGAGTGAAGACTCAGCATCCAGCATAGAGTGGGTGCTCAGATCAGGCTGCAAGCTGGTGAGACCCCCAAGCCCCTTCCATCACATGAACTACACAGTTCTCTACCATTCACTTTTTGCCAGTTCCTTAGAGCTGACCTTGAGCTGTTTCCCATAGGTGAGAGGCCTGACATGTCTCAGCAACAGTCTAAGCCTATCCCAGAGATCAGAATTTGAACAGTGAGAAAAGAGCCTCTGCATCAGATTAACCAACAAGACAAATGCAACCTTCACAAATCTCACCACCAATAGAAAGAATTTCCTCATTCACACAAAAATACACCCAGGGTGTGATGTCATCTGTGCTAACAAAGGACCCATCATCACAGTTCTTAGTTGCTATGGTTATAGTCTCTGTTGAATTCATTTTTATAGATGAGCCATCATTAAGGCGACTTTATAATTCATCATCCAAACCAGGACATTTTTGAAAGTTTGGGGATTGATATTAATAATTATACCAACATGACAGGTAAACAGAATGAGTTCCTTGAAGCTTGGTGTGGATGGTCACGTTTTCCACTGGGCTCTCAGCTAGCTTACACAAATACACTTCAACAGGTGCCTGCTTGCTGGGGTTTGCTTCTCTCTGCTTTCAAATTGAGGTCCTCAAGACTCAATGCTTTTTCTTCTAGATTACCCGTGACGTGAGATATACAATGACTGTCTAGAAATATCTGTTGATGAGATTTTTTTTTCCACACAAAAAAATCAGAGATAACTAAAGACAGAAGAATATAATTTTGCTGGGAAATTAAAATTAAAGCATACAGGGGAATCTTTAGTGCAGAGGAGAGGGGATTGCTGAGAACATAGTTTCTCCCTGAAGGACAAAAAGCTCACGTTACTGGTGATGCCCAAATTACAATCCTGGAGCAGGAAGGCCCTAGTCTTGCTGACTGGCACAGAGAAAAGGCATGGGACTTTACTAGGCCTGTGGCCCTGTGAAGGGAAGGGGGGGTGTCAGAGGTTATTTTGTTTAGAAAAATAGCAATAAAACAAATTACTTTCGACAACACTGGAATATAACTTGATACAGCGATAAGAAGGCAGATGCTCAGACTGTTAAAAGGGAAAGTCTTCCTGGACCACCAGGGATACTTACTGACTCGTTTGAAGGGTGAGAAAACAGACTCAGCAAGGCCTCAAAGCTTCCTCTTAACTGTTGCCCTTCAAAAAAACTCCGGGACGATGACAATGTGTTATTATATGTTGGCGGATACTTTCATGAGTCTGGGAAGTACTGAGCCCTCATTTCTGGACATGGACATTCTCCCCTTTTAGACAAGATGTTGGGAAATCTCCCAAAATTTCACCAAGCTAAAGTCCTTCTTATCTCCTTTAGTAACTTCTATATGGCTTGAGTAAGAACTGTAGCTCAGTTGTAAGCAAAGGAGTGCCACCTAGCTGGTCTTTGCCTGGCCCCCACCTACCACCGCTGACATATGGGCTGTCAGATGCCAGTGCCTGATTTAGAACTCTCCAGAACAAACTGAGGAGTGCAATCTCCCAGGAAATTGAGGGTATAAATTTATGAGAGATCTGGAGAGTTTCATTTCTAATACCTTTATAGTTTCAGCACTTTCTGGAAGTCTCTCCTCTGTAAGGTCATTTTATTTTTCCAAACTCCCTTAATAGAGGCCAATGCTCATTGTCACAGAATTACGGGGGGCAACTCATGGACATTTATCATCATTCATATTGGATCACTGAAAGGTTAAATTCATTTCCCAGAGATACACTGTGCATCAAGAAGTATGGTTTATGCCCATAACCTCATACTGAAGCCATTTCTGGGAAGATGGGGAGACTGATGTCTTTTCTTGGCTGAGACTCAAGCTGTCATTCTCCACAAGGTTCCAATAGGACATCAGGACCATGCCTCCTCCGTTCCACGTTTTCTTTCACCCAAGCAGGATGACTTTTCCAGCACAAATATTTAAAAATTAAAAAAAAAAAAAATAAAAAAAAATAAAAGCAGGTGAGAAAGAGACAAGAGGGGATCTTTCAGAAATGACAAGATTCTGGCATGAGGAAAAACATTAGTCAAAATTTTATTTATTTAATTTACCTAATGAAAACTTGTAGATTAATGAATTCCTAAGAGCTTTGCATCCAGTCAGCCACGCTGCTGGCTTACAGCTGAGCACAGTGAATAAAGCTGGGTTCTGTAGAGCCAGAAGGAAAGGGCTTTGTGGACAACCCTGGTGGCAGAGAAGGGAGGAAGCTTCTTTCTGTCAGCTACCAACCTTAGGGCATTGGTCACCGAGATGATGGCAGATGCACCCTTGAGTTTTCTCCCTTTTATGAGAATCAGTGCATTCCAAAAAAAAAAGGTAAGTCAGCCAGGATGAAGGGTGCTGAAAAGATGACATGATTTCTTTGTGTAGCCTTGGCTGTCCTGGAACTCACTCTGTAGACCAGGCTGGCCTTGAACTCAGAGATTCACCTATCTCAGCTTCACAAATGCTGGTATTAAATGGTATGATTTCTGTATCTAGACATCATACAGAAATGCTTCACAGCAACAAGTGAAAAAAATATACATATATATTATAGTTGATAGGTGATAGATATTATACAAGCAATATGAACTCAGTTTCAACCGACTTTCCTGAGACCCATGAAAGCTTGCTGTGTGCCCACCCTTGTGCTGAGGAAACTCTGTCATCAAAGCTTCAAATATATTTGGAAAGATAAGTCAGAAAAATATAAAAAGCAACTCTGACCAAAACAGGGCACACCTGAAGCTTCAGTGTCACCAGGGAAAGCAGACATTTAAGGAAGTGTAGGTTGGAAAGTTGGTTCAGATGTAAGCAGCACTTGCTGAAGACACAGCACCCACATAGCAGCTCAGAGACATCTGTAACTGCAGTCCCAGGGGATCTGATACCATCTCTGACTTCCTTAGATGCCGAGCATGCACATAGTGCACATACATACATGCAGGCTAAACTTCATACCTATAAGATAATAAAAAGCTAATAATGTAATAATAGTAGTAGTAATAATAATTAATAATAATAATAATAATAATAATAATAATAATAAAAGAAGCAATAGCATTTGGAAAGAACTTGGGAAAGAGATTCTAAGAGTGGGTGTGCTGAGAACAAAGGTTATAAGACAATAAATAATCTTGGTTTCCCAGGAAGCAAAGAGCACAACATACTGGCTGGAGGTGAAGGAGCCTTCATCTACTAACTAACCCCACCCTCCAGATGAAGGGCGCAGAGCAGGTCATGTCCTTCACCGTCCAAACCATGATGTATATGCTGAATCCAAGCTCTGCAAACAGCGACGGGGGACTGTGGGCCCGATGTACCCTACATGAGGTGGGAGAAAAGTGCAAGCCCTGTCTTACTTCATGGGGGGAAGCTGCACTTTCTATGCCCAGAAGAGCACGATACATAAGATGCCGAGCTCTCCCAAACTATGTGATTGATTTCCTTGGCAGGGGAGAGCAGAGGACCTTTGGTTCTCTCTGGAATTAAGATAATGTGCAGAAGCAGGCGGGACACAGAGTCTGATAGTCTCAGAAGGCGAAAAGATGGTATCACCCCAATCTGAAAACACCTTTCTCTGTGCCAGATGCTTCCTTGGCGTTTTTTATGCAATCTCTTCCTCTCCATCCAACACTGACTTTTCAGGATCTTAGGGTTTTTTCTTTTTATTCGAGTTGATACGGTGCCTCATCACGACAAAATCAGGCGCTTCCTAAAGTCAAGAACTGCTCCTTCTCTTTCGGGTGCCCCCCAAGTTCAGGGGTACATGTTAGTGCCTGCTGAAGGAATCTGAAGGGAGCCAAAGCCAAGGCAGCTCTTCCAACCTCCGCCCCCATGTGTAGCTGCTTGACATGAGTTGAGATAACTAGCTGCTCAACAGAAACTCCACAAGAGGAGGCCCTGATAAGCTGGCCTAGGCTGTGTTGTGCTGTGTCTGTAATTCTGAGCATACAGCTGATTTCCCCTATCTCATGACAGGGTGCAAGAGAGGAAGCCCAGCCTTGAGCCAGTCCCAGTATTTCACGAAAAGCACGTAGTATTCGCAGAGCATGTTGGGAAATAAATATCACAGGCATCATGGAAGGAGACAAGCTGAGCAAAAGGGATTATACTTAACCATGCACCTTTCCAAAGGACATTTCTCCCCAATCCCTTAACTATGAAAGCTGTAAATAGTTAATGAGTGTCTGTATATGTAGAGCACAGAGTAGGGGCTGGGAGAGCACACTGCTGAACGCTTAAAGCTCCACTTTGAAGAATGAACAGGATTGGACTTCCAAGTCTGGCAAGATACCCAACAAAGAAAGTTTCAACAAACACAAAAATGTTTTTAAATGCATAGATTAGTTGCCAAGAATGAGAATTATGTTCTTAGGTCCTTCTAAAACATACAGAGAAAACAGAACACCTAAACAAACAAAACAAAACATCAATCTGGAAGGGGGGGAGGGTAGAATAAGCATTCTATAATATGTGATTGAGAGTGAGTCTCCAGAAACCTCTATGTGCTCATATCACCCGCAGATTCCATAGGTTTGGAGAAAGATGGGGACAGAGATACCGTGTTTCTAACAATCCCCAGGCTCAGCAGCTGATGGGGGCCCAGTTTATAGGCTTCATATAGAATCTGAGCATACAGACATTGCAAGCATTGCAGGTGGATCTGAGTAAGGCTTTGTGCATGACTGAGATGAGAGAGGGAAACAGGGTCCTCATGATAAACTGAAACCCTGAATTAGCTGTCGCTGCAGTTAAATAAAAATGAGCTGTAAGAGTCAACCCAACCTGACCAAGCTAAGCCCAGGAAGAATTCCCAGTCTGAGTTAGACTCAGGGTGAAGAAATAAAATCTCCCATGAAAGCTAAGAATGTCTTGCCTGTGGCTCAGTTTTACCTCTGTGGTCTAGAAACCCTTAATTTGGCAATTAGTATTTAAAAATTGGTCTTTTCAGCTAGTATACTCCTAGAGTCCTTGGTATAAATCACGGCAACACTGGAAAGATACTTTGGACAATTTCACTGCAAGCAGCTTTTCTCACAGACTGTGCACATGCATACACACACACACACTACCATATACACACATAAACATACATATGCACACACACTACAATACACACATAAACATACATATGCACACACACTACAATATACACATAAACATACATGTGTGCACACTACAATACACACACATAAACGTACATATGCATACACACTACAATACACACATAAACATACATATGCACACACACACTACAATATACACACATAAACTTACATATGCACACACACACTACAATATACACACATAAACTTACATATGCACACACACATACACATTTATACACATACACAAATGTTTACACATATGCTTACACACACTTGTACATACGTAACAAACACAAATGCACACATATACACACTCTCACAATCTTAATTAGGGAACAAATAAAACTTACACATACCTTAAGGAACAATTCATCATTGCCAATTCTTTAGATTCAGACTTGAAAGAATGAAATCTGAGGAGCAAAGGAACAAATATATTTGAAAATATTAAACACATGGTTAAATACATAAATTATTAAAGTCATACTTCAAAAGACACAAATGGAAAAAAAAAAGACAAGAACAAGCCACTATGGAGCTAGGAGAAGAGAATTTAATTTAATCCCCCCAAAGCAAAGGTTATCATTGATATTAGAATGCAATCCACACTTTAACTACAGATCAGTGAAATGGAGAGAGGCCACAAGAACTGAGCAATGAATTGCTATGATCTGTAACTGTAACATATCCTCACAGATTACCCATTATCCAGCCAGAGAGATAAAGAGATAGGAAAAAAAAATCAAATAGTATTAAGAGAAATGGAAGCCAGAAAAGAAAAGCCAACATGTAATTGGAATTTGAGATTAGGGAGCGTGAACGAGAATAATGTTCCCAGAAAGAGAATAAAATACTAAATGGCTCTCAGACACCCTTATTGAGATACAACATACATACATATTCCACACACACACACACACACACACACACACACACACACACACACAATATTTAAAAACAATGTAAGCAGCCAAGGGGGGGAAATGAGAGAAAAAACCAAAAGCAGAAGGCAGAGCAGCAGAGGAAGCAGGGAAAGGAACAAAAGATAAATTGTAAAAACAATTACAAAAAGCTTCTCTGCAGCAGCAAGACACCACAAGACAATGGAATGTTTCCGAGCACTGAGGGGGAAATGATTTTCATCTAGATTCTGGGCTGAGCTACTAAACAAAGGTAGAGATGGTGTTGCAGGAGCACCGAAGGGTAAAATGTCACTGGCACACTTTGTAAGAGGCAGGGCAAAGCCCAGGGGAAGAACAAGCAGCATAGCGGATTTCCCTAAAGTTTCTGTGACATGAGGGACTTCAGAAATGCAGACCCCAAAGCCCTGGGAAAGGAAGTGTGATTGACAGAAAGGTGTGAGCTAACTTTTCAGGACAGAAGGAACACGGCAAAGCTGTGGGTCCAGATTCGCTCTCCATGCAGATCTCTGCAGGACATTCACTCTCCCAGCTATGGGAGGGACGTTTGTGGAAAGAGCATTTTATAATTCACAGCAGACAAGGCAGGGCAATGGTTGTGCTTTTGTTGTGGTGGTTTTGTTCATATGTTTGGTTTTGTTCTGTTTCTATCCACCACTACGTAGGAAGGCAGAAGAAGGTTATAGTAATGATTCTTTGTTTCACAGCTGCTTTTGAATTCTAATGTCTACTGTCCACTTTGGGAAGATTTGGATTTCTGTTGTTGACTTAGGAGGGAAGGGAATCAGGAGAAAGACAGAAAGAGACTGGGTCTGAGGCCCTTGAGGGGTCCTTCAGTTAAGAGTACTTGGGATGCAAAGTGGCATCCTTTGGGAGCATCTCTTTCTGAAGCACAATAAAATGAAAATAGATCCAGACCAAGACCAAGAGAAGCTGTCACTAGTCACAACCCTGCAACCAAAAGGGCTGCACTGTTCTGTTCGAAGGGATTTCAGTCCAAACAAGAATCAGATGCAGGATGAATTGAGGTCTGAATCAATAACCATATGCAAATAAACAAAAAAGTATCTGTGCAGGGGAGGGGGTGGGGGAGTGAGTGATGGGTGGTGATGGGTGTGGTGGGGTTAGGGGAGGTGAGGGATGAGGTGGGAAGTGATGAGGGGTGAGGTGGGGTTGGTGAGTGGCTGGGCAGTTAAAAACATTTACTCCCCTTACAGAGGACCCAAGCTCAGTTCTCAGCACCCACATCATGCACTTCATCCTCTGGAGACTCTATGCTACCTGCAGGACAGTGGCAGCCTGGTTAGAGCAGAGGGCTCCTTTTGTGAGAAACACACACTGTGTCCCTATACCACTGTATGCTTCTCATAGAATCTTCTACACTGTCCACTGGGTGTTGTTTCTTGAATTTCCCCCCTGCTAGAACTGAAATTCTAGCAAGGACTTTTTCTGCTGCGTCCCCAGCCTGGCTGGCACATACCTGCTGCTCATGTAATAAAGAGCACATGAAAGTGAACCAGGTTTCAAATGCGTGGAGGAGTTCTGCTCATCTCCTAGGGGAGCCAGTGCTATGGAAAGTGGAGGGTAAAGCAACCAGGTCTACACTCCAGGCGAATGTTGTATCGTCTTACACCAAGTGCAGAATAATGAAAAGCATATGTTCATGAGCAAATAAATTGGGCTTGGGGTCTGACTTAAAAACACTAGTTAAAACTTTTTTCTCTCGATTCATTGCTTCTAGACTTTACTGTCGAATTCCAAGGGAAAGATGGGCTTTGATCATCTGTCTAATACAATATCATGTATCTAACCCCCAGGCAGGAGAGATAAGAGCCTGTGCTCTTGGACAAAACTGCCTACAGTCTTGACATAGCCCCGCTCAACACCCCTTAATGATCTAGTCATTCCGGTTCTCTGATACCTTCCCACAGACCCCAGGCTACAAGAACCCCGAAATTCTGGTTCTAACCACAAATTGCTTAGTGTCAGAGGCCCCACCTTGAGCTCACAGCAAGTCCCAATCGTCAGAGGCATGCCCCCCATCTTCCACGTTCTCAGCTGTGCTGTGAGAACAAACCTTTCGTTCCCTTGTGTGGTGTGGTCTGCAATAAAAACATGAAATCCAGAGAGACTGGAACAGTAGGACTGTCAACACCCCACCCCACCCCTGCCAACAGCCCTGTGGAGTCAGATGAACACAGGCCAAAACTTTTTTAGTGAACTCAGTTGGACACTGTGTGCCCATTCAAAGTCCTGGTGGCCTGAACATGGCCCTCTGATCACAGTGCCAAGGACAAAGAACAAGAGTCATTTCAGTCCTCGGTGGCAGCTAACATGAGCACGGATGAGACCTAAAGAGAGCAGGCTAGTGGACGGCTGTGGCAAAAGTTGATGACAGATCGGTCTCAAGCCCTCCTGCAGAAGCACATGAAGTGTGGCCCTGGACACCTTTTCCCACAGAGTCACAGCCCTTTTCTCTCTCGTCATTCTCTGGCTCCTGAAATATCACCTCTCTCCTTTCCTGAGAGCTTGCCAACATACCCCAAACCCTTTCTCTCTCTGCTGGGTCCTTTTTCTAATGCCATCCTTGAGCTAACTCATAGCAGAGTCTATGCCTGAATCTATGGCAAGAATTTCCTACCAGAAATTTCTGCTTCTAAATCTCCTGAGGTGCACCGTGAAGAGCCCCCAACGCTAGCATAGTCAGCTCATCTAAGTCAGCCCCTTCTTGGTCCGTTCATTGTGGTTTGGCAGCCATCTTTTCCTCAGGTAGTAAGCTCTGAGGAGGATGCCCTGGTCTGCTTTGTGTTACCCGGTGCTAGGTGACAGGGAAGCCTGACAGGGCTCCAGCTTGGAAGAGAGTACCATTGCATGCAATGTTCTTGCAAAGGCTTGCTTCTCCAGTCTTGTGGACCTAAAGGAGATTGACAAGGATCCGACTTCAGCTTGCCTGGAGGATAAAGCAATATGCTCCAAGCTCTGTTTTCTCTGTTTCTTTTGCCCCCTCCCCCTTCTCCCTCTATGTTTTTCCTTTCTCTGTGAATCCCCCCACCACACGCGTGCACACACACACATACACACACACACACACACACACACACACACACACACACACACACACACACCTGCACTTGGTTGACTCAGCTCCCCTGACCCAGCCTTGAGATAGCTGATGGAAGATTCCGCTCTGTTTAAGGAAGGGAAATGTGGAGGGGGAAGAACATTCTATATTCTCAAGAGAGCAAGAACTCAGTCTGGCCTTCTGCCATCTCAGCACTGGGGAAAGTAGGAGGCTCAAATTCTGAGCAGCCTTGCTCTCACTCCAGAAAAATAAAAACTTCAAATAAGTTATGATCCACACAGGCAACTTGTAACCAGTACAGTTATTACTCTGGGCAAGAGACAGATGTGTGCACAGGAGGGTTAAGAAGGACTTTGTGAAGGAAGCAGGCTTGGAAGCTTGACCCTGTGTAACGAATGTGCAGATCAACAGCACTGCCTGGGAACTGAGGCTCTTGGGTCTGGAGCAAAAAAATGTAAAACCACAAATTAGATTTCTCCAGGAAGACTAACCATGTCCCTGAGCAATGTAGTATACTTACAGGCACATTCCAGTTCCTTCAAAGGACCGGCATGTAGAAGTCTACAGGAACATTTACTATGCTGTTAAATCACCTGTTAAATAGAGATGAGGGGCCCCAGCCCCAGCCTCTGCTCTCTCTGTGCATACCAGAGACAAAGTCAGGGTGTGGCCCTGATAAACACCGGGTCACCACTGCTTTCCATGACAGTTGCTTTTTCAAAGTGAACTCTCAGGAAAGCCGTGTAGATGCCTGCCCTGTGTCTGCAGCCTAAGGTGAGGTTCACAACCACTTATATGGGCTGAAATGAATGGGTACCTCTGGTGATAGCTGTGGTTATATTTAGTACAGAGCTGAAATTACACTTGTGGCCTCCAGCAGTGAGCCCAAGAACAAGTGCAGGGCCAGTAAAAATACAAAAGAGCAAAGTTCCAGAGAACAAATAGGCACAGGCCCCAGCTCCTAGGTAGATGGTGCAGGTGGAGTCTCCCAGCCCACAAGGTCACAGAAGTGGTAGGAACTGCAGAGGGGCCATCCCCATAGTTAAGAGGTCATAGCATTAAAATAAATCATTAGGAAAGTGACTGCCTTCAACACTCCCCCTCTTGCAGCCCTGCCTTTAAACAGAGAACTATGCTTAAGAAACCTTGAAGTCAGGTCAAGTCCTTGGCCACAGTTCTCCCAATAAATAGAAGGGAAGTGAGCTGTGCTATTACCCAAACCCCTCTCCAAGCTCAAGGAATTTTCTAGTTCACTTTGCTCGAAGCTGCACATCATCCCTGCTTTTTTTCTCTAAACATTGTTGACACAGTGACCTACCTGTTCTCCTGACCATGCTCTCAAAGAGATCAACTGAGCAAAGAACACACTTACTTTTTTCCCAGAACTAGACTTGATCAATTTTAAAGTTGAACAGCCTACTTTTGCTTTATGTAGCAGGAACCCAATGAACTGACAGGATAGCCAAATGAGAAAATTGCTCTCTCCAGGGAGACAGTGAGAGGACTTCCACTAGGCAAGAGGTTGTCCAATTCACCCCCTACCTCGAACACTTCAGGCTTAGCTGATCCCTCCAGACAGGGCAGGACCTGCACGCTGTCAACAACCCGGGAGCATCTGTCTGGCCATGGGGTGTGAAGTTGGAAGGCACTGTGTCTCCTAATTCCCCAGCCCCTTCCCAGTTTAGGCAGTATTTTTATAAGGGTCCATCCTAGCTGTCTAGGACATCTGTGCTTTTTGCTTCACTTGACAGTCTTTGGTATGTAATCTGCATAGATGTGACAGGTTAGTCTGAGGATACTCCTGTTCACAAAGCACAGCATGTTTTTATTCACCCTTGAAAGCTTTAAATTGCTTAAAGATAAGGACACTAATGGACTAAGGGCTGAGGACCTATCTGGTGCTATTGGAAGCTGTAGCAGTGGGGCCTAAGGGGCAGTCCTTAGGGATGTGTCCTTAAAGGGAACTGTGGGACCAAAGCCTTTCCTTTTTCCCTTTTCCTGGTCATGAGAGGAGTCCTTTTGTTTGTAGGGTGTTCCAATCAAGATGTGTTGCCAGGCCACAGGCCCAAGGCAACAAGACCACTAATTGAAACAGTGAGCCAGAAGAAATATTTTCTTTCTCGAAGATATCTCTGTCTAAGCAGATTTAACACAGCAACATAAAGCTGATGAGAGCCTCTTTAAATCATGGATTCCTTCAACTCTAATGAAATCCAGGAATATTTTCCCACCTAAGTGCTGATGTAACAACACTTGAAAATCTCCTATAGTTTGGGAAAGATCACCATTCCTTATCAGAAAGGGTTTCATTTTCAAAAATGAAAAAGTATGAGCTTTTTTAAAAATGAGCTGGGAAAAGGCTAGATGCTTCTTTTCATCATACTTCTTCATTCTCCAGGGGACCGATGCTTAATTATCTCTAGTCACCACAAGCCTGCAAGACAGACAGTCTGCCATGATTTTACCAACAACTTCATAACCCTTCCACTGTGAAAAACCAGGGTTCTTCTCTGAAACTTGGGCCCTTCCCACCATAGCATTATGTCTATGAGTCTCAGAGTATTTGGGTACAACACTCAACTCACTTATATTTTGATGCATGGAGTCCTACAAAGAATGGTACCCAAAACCAAGTGAAAACCAAGTCAATTCTAAGTCAGTTGCACATGTGGATCAGACAGCTCTGTAAATGACTTCCTAGGAATACTGCAGAGATCTAAGCCATGGTTCTCAATGCATATGATACATTTTCTCTGTAGGTTATTGAACTAGCAGAGCTTAGCCCAACAAGCCCCCATCACTGGGTTCTTGTGATCACTAGAACTGGCTGTCTGGTCTGAGAGAAAGCAACATGGGACAAGCATCTCAAATATCACACTCATGAACTCTGCTTTGCATTCATCATTAAGGACTTGAGTTTTGGGGTCATAAAACATATTAAAGTTCTGGTTTATTTGGTTTTTAAAAGTCTTCATTTCATTGTTTGTGATTAAGAATAATTAAGGAATGTATCCCAGAGGCATTTCCAAATTAATGAATAATGCATTTATGATTCTTACCAAAATGCTTGGCATATAGAAAATGTACAATAAGTGTTATTTGTCACATTGTTCTAGCTAATTTTTATTGTCAGTTTGACACACTTGAGGAACTGCCTCACACAGACTGGTTCGTGGACACGTCTATGTCTGCTTCTATGCTTTGACTGTTGATTGATGTAGGAGAACCTGCCCACTGTGGGTGGTTCCATCTTTAGGCAGGTGGACTTGAACTGTGTAAGAACTAGGGAGTGAGCCAGTGTGTGGGAGATTATGTTGTTCCATTGTAAATAATTGTCCCACCCACTGGTTTAATAAAAAGCGTTGATTGGCCAAAAGCAGACAGGAAGTGTGGGCAGGGCTACCAGACTAGGAGAACTCTAGGAACAGGAAGCACAGAGCAGAATGCCCGAGAGAAGCCAGAAGAAGCAGAGGACAACTATGCTGCTCTGAGAAAAGATACCGAGCCACATGGCTGAACAGAATAAGAGTCATGGGTTAGATTAAGGGTAAAGAGTTAGCAAGTTATATGCCTGGGCTTTAGGCTGATCAGCCTAAAACTATTGTATGCATCTGTGGGTCTCTGCGGGTCTGTGGGTCTGTGGGCCTAAACCTTGAGGTTAGGCACGAAAGTCCAGGCCAGAAGCCTCATACTACACCAGTGAGCAGCATTCTTTCACAGTTTCTGCTGCTTGAAGCTATTGCTTGCGTTCCAGCTCTGGCTTCTCCTCAGTGAGGGAATGTCTCAGAAGTGGAAGCCTTTCCTTCCCATGTTGTTTCTGTTCAAAGTGTTTTATCACTACAACAAAAAAGAAACTTCTCTTGTCTAGGTACTTTAATCCACAATGAGCAGCATGACGACTCAGGTCATCTATGAAGTTAGGCATGGATTTACTACATGATTCAGAACCACCACTCCTAGTTTTTCTGACCAGAAGGAATAAAAACCTGCCTTCACATACATACATGTATGCGAAATTTCTTATCATTGTTCATTTTCATTATAGTGAAGGAGCAACAATAACTCAAATGTTTTCAAGAGGTGATTTAATAAACACCCTATTGTGTCATATGATGGGTAAATTCTCAGCAGCGAAGAGCGTGGATTACCAATAGAGGTGACAACGCAAGAGCATCTCCAAGGAAAGGTGACAAGCGAGAGAAGCTAAGCAAATCGGCATAGATACTATCGGCTGTTTAATATCAAATTCTAGAAATCTCAAACTGATCAAGAATTTCCCTCATCAACTGTTGCTTGGAAAAAGCGAAGAAAACCTTTGAATGTGATGAGCAAATGTGTTTATTGCCCTGCTTTGAACACTCCCCCTAAAACGCATGTTGAAATTTAATTACTGTTACAATAAGGTTTCTGGCCCCATCTGGAGGTCCCAGACCCACAGACCTGCTGCCCCAAACCCCTTAGCTGCCCGTAGCTGCTTTGGCCCCCCAAAATGATTCAGATGTTTATATTAACGTCATGCTGTTCGGCTTATGGCTCAGGCACATTGCTAGCTTGCTCTTTCATCTTAACTCATTTCCATTAATCTGTCCTGCCACGTGGCCCGTGGCTCACCAGTGTTCCTTACATGTTCCTCCTTTGGGCGGCTGGCTCGATCTGTCTCTGACTCTGCCCTCTTTCTCCTAACTATTCTGATTCCCCACCTACTTCTTCTATGGTGCCTGTCATGGCCAAAACAATCCTTTATTTAAAGATTGATATGCACAACATACAGAAAGACATTACAGCCAGAGATGTCAGAGGGATCTACCCACAGTCAGTCTAGGAAGATCAGACAGTGGTAACTCACTCCTTTAATCCCAGCACAGGGAGTATCCAGGGAGTGGTGACCTACGCCCTTAATCCAATCTGAGTTTGAGGTCATCTTAGTTTACAGAAGGAGTCCCAGGCTCTCAGGCAGGCAGTGGTGGTGCCACGCCTTAACTGAGCAAAGAAAGTATTTAAGGCAGCCATAGAAAGACAGAGAAGGCAGAAGAAGTCAGGAGGAGTGAGGCTGAGGAAGCTGGAAGACAGCTGGGTGAGAGCTGACTGTGGTGTTTACTCTCTCTGATATCTCCGCCTTTCCCAGAGATCTGGCCCTCAGTTTCCTTTATTCATGCAACAAATTACTGCTGTGATGGATGTTAAGAGGCAGGTAGGACCTTGCCTTTTGCCCCATCACGTGAGAACACAACAGTACAACATCATGTTAGAGGGAGAAGCAACCTCTCATCATCCTCAGACTATCCGATCAGTGCCTTGACCTCTCACCAACATCTGTAATTGCAGTAAACCAATTCCTTTTATTTATAACTTATCCAGTATGAGGTTCATTCTAGTAGTACAGAGAAGCTCCGGTGCTTGGAGAAGTCTCTATTTTTTGCTCTTACTAAAGGATATCTTTTCTGGTTGTAGGATTTTGGGGGTGATGGTTTTATTCTTATTACCTTTCTGAGATCAAAGTATCTGATAAGAAATCCAGGGAATTGGGATTAGGATAAAAATTCTTTTTCTAAACCCCATAGATGTGAACATCATGCCCTCCAATGACCAAGTGAAGCTCCCCTTCATCCCTCACCTTCCTGCCTTTGAACACCAGCTGTTGACCAGCAGTCAAGAGTAGAAAAGCAGCCAAGAGCCACTGTGCCAACTGTTACTTCTGTGGTTCTCCCAGGGCACAGCATCAGGGAAAAATGCCCTCTCCACTGGGCAGCCCTATGTTTGACTGTGACCGTAGACTTTACATTTGACAACAGCCAGAGATGAAAATCAGTGATCAGGACAATGCCTGTCAGCTCAAGGACACACTTGGGATTCGGGAACAAAATGGCTCCGATGGAAAAGACAGATGGTAGAGACAGAGAGAAGACCACTGAAGGCCTAGGCACTCCAACATCACAGCGTAGGTTCAAACAGTGACAAGAGAAAGCCAGGCAGGGAAGGCAAGCAAGCTGGCATGGTGTGTCCAGCATGGTGTTGCCACCATCCAGCACGAGAGAAATGAGCAAGCTGCTGCAGGCTTCCCAGTGTGGGGCTTCTGGCATTGTGCTTCCCAGTCCAGAGAGCATCTGGCACTGTGCTGGTCTTCCCCAGTGTCTGTGCAGAAGGGAGGGTGCTGAAGCTGCATGAGGATTAGAAGGTTCTCCTACCCAAAGCATCAGATAAAGATTCTTTCCTTTCCCTGGGTTTTGGGGGTTATGAACACAGCTTTTTGTTGTGTTTTGTTTGTTTGTTATTGTTTTTGTTTTAGTTTTTTGAGACAGGGTTTTCCTATGTGTCCCTGGCTGTCCTGGAATTTGCTCTCTAGACTTAGCCTTGAATTCACAGAGATCTGTCTGCCTCTGCCTCCTGACTGTGTGCACCACTACAGCCCAACTATTTAAAAAAAAAAATTCCCATACTCACTACTGCTCCTCCTTCCTCCCCTCCTCCTCCACCCTTCTCTCACCCCATCCATTATCCAGGGAGGATAAGGACTCCTGAGGTTAGTCAGTTTGGTCTGGCATATCAGTTGCAGTAGAATCAAGGTCCTGACATGGTTAACATGCTTCTGTTTCCCACAGATCTTTATAACCACCTGCTAATGTTAGAACTTAATGTAAGAGGATTAGGTCACAAAGGCTTTGACTGCTTATACTTAGGAAAAGCACTAAAAATTATCAAGGTAGGGAATTGTAGGTATAAAGGGTGAGTTGGGTCAATTTTCTCTCCTTCCTTACCCTTCTGCTGTGCTATGATGCAGTCTAAGGACCCTTGTCAGGTGTCACACTCTTGGATCTGATTCTTCAGCTAGTAAGCCAAAAAACTTCTATTGTTTACCTATTACTCAAATGGGGGTAATCTTTAATAGCAGGGGAAAAAAGACTGTAAGGGTCACTGCATAGAAATGATGTTGTTATGGGTATATAAAAATACCAGAACATATCAACTTATGTATTTCAAGTATGTGGTTTACTGCATGTCAATTATGCCTCAATAAGGCAGTTACAAATTCAAAACTTCTGCAATAGCTTTCATCATTTTCAGAATAAAATCTCTTTACAATGTATTATGTAATGCTCCTTTCTTCTTTCCTTCCTTCTTCACATTATTATTGAATGGTAAATTCCTTCTGTGGAGAGCCATGTTTTCACAGTCTATTGGCCTCCAGCACTTAATGCAATCGTTAATACAAAGGTACTCAATTATTAATGAAGAAGGAACAGAAAATCATTAGAAGACAGAGTGGTATAAAATGAATACTCCAAAAGAGGCCAGAGCAGGAAAGTAGGACTGAATTGCCATGAAATCCTTTCAGGGGGGGCAGGGAGGGGGGAATCCAAGGATGTAGGAGTGGCAACCGGAGTCTTCCCAAGAGTCGGGACAGTGACAGCAAATATGGGGGAGAGGGGCACTGGAGCCACTTTGCTCGATAGGGAAATCAGGCTCATCTAGATAGCTAAGTATCTTAACTCTCTTCACTAAGGTAGAATGTGGCACGTGCAGCCCTGGGATTATTGTTTATTGCTATAATCATTAGATTAAGAACGCTAGAATCCAGGCTAGATGGAGAAGACAGTAGATAGCAAGGGGTGGATACTTGGAAGATTAACTTGAGCTCTGGGTTACCAACGACTCTTCTCAAAGCAAGTCTGAATATCTCATCCAGACGAAGCTGCTGGACCAAGCATGCTAGAGCATCCTCAGGCCACTGCCTCTCCTTCCTCCCTATCCTCAAAGCAGCTTCAGTAGTGACACAGTCCAAGTGCTCTGGTATGCTAACCCTGGGAGGACCCTGTGAGAGAAGGCGATGCTCACAGATATACAACAGTAGCTTTGGAATTAAGAGGAAGCCAGGAGGATGGAGGACAGGGTCCTCAGAGAGCCTGCTCTGATGCCTTACTCCTTTCCAGACTCCAAGGTCCTGGGACTCGGCTGGACTTGAAACCTAGTACCTTCTGTCTAATGTCGGCAGGATGTATTCAGAGTGCCTGCCTTTGTTTGGGATAGAGCGGACAGGAAGTACGTCCACCAAAAGGCACTGAGCGCTTTTCATTCAACGGTAAAGCCCAGTGGACCTGTGTCTGCTCTCTGCTGAATGCCTCCGCAGGAAAGCTTGTTTCTGAACCTTGTGAATGACCAGGTGAACTGTCCTATTGTCCCATGCCACAGCCGTGGTGCTCTGAGTTCACTGGGAACGTCCACAGTCACATTCCTTGCTCCTCACAGCAGTCACTCTGAGGAAAGGGAAGTACGATGATTCCTAAGGACAGATGACTCAATGCTTGTGTTGACAGTGTCTCTTTGGGAGGAGTCGTCTATAACTCTCATGAGGCTCAGTGGCCCACCAACATACTTTCCTCCTTTCTTCTTGAAATGAATCCCTACTTAAACAGTAACTTTATAATATAAATGTCAGCTCCATGAACTGAGGTGTCTGGTGACTACAGAACCTGTCTTGGTACTGTTGATTTTATCCGTGTACAGAATTTAATAAACAGCTTTGAGCAGAGGGGTGGGGTTGGGGTAGGGGGTGGCATGCATCTATGGTCCCAGCTACTCAAGAGGGTCATTTAAACTTAGGACTTTGGAGATAGCATGGGCAACATAGCAAAACACTACCTCTTAAAATATTAATAAAACAATAATGTATTTTTATTAAATACCTCTTGTGTGCCAGGTACTTTGAGTTAGCATTTCAAATAAGTTATATTAACCTTGTCTTGTAGGTAAACGGTAAGGTCAGAAGGTAAATTCCCTTCCTTAAAGAGCTAGCTATTCTACCAGCCAGTAAGAAAAAAAATGAGATTTAAACCATATCTCCTGGATCCAGCCCTTGGTCTCTTTCCATTGTGCTATATGACATTGTGCTTTGAAGCTGGAAATCCATTTTGTTTGCGTTCCTCTGACCATGCATCATCTCCTTCAGAGCCTCCCCTTCCCCACAATGCACATATATCCAGCAGCTATGTAAAAGTGCTGTTTTCTTGAAATGAGAAAAAAATCTCTTCAACATTAATTTCGGTTGAAAATTTAACCAAGCACCAGAATTTCTTGTCTACAGACAGTGTCATTAAACATTAGGGCAGGGCAAGTGATAGCTGAGAAGAAATGCTCTGCAATCCCCAGTGCAGTGAACCCCAGCAGGAACTCCCAGGGTAAAATGGACCAAATAACAAGAAACACATTTACGTTCCCCAAGCAGCCTGCAGAGAAAGGAGAAACAGGGATGCGGTCTTTGTTGTGAGCAGTTGGGTTGCAGAAAGCTCATCATCCATCAAAAAGGCAGACAGAGTGTGCCTGACAGGGAACAAAGCCTAGATCTGTCCTTGTGGGCAGAGCAAACAGGTAGAGCAATGATCTGAGGCCCTTTGCCCTCATCAAAGAGGTTCACAGAGTGGAGAGACAGAGAGTCCATGTTCACAATCGCAGGGAAGGCGATTGCCAGGCAAATAGCAATCACTCACTCTCTTAGAGACGATCCTGGAACACAGCCCACATCAACACTGAGATGGGGGGTTTTGGCTTCAGCCTCTGAAGGACACTCTGCAGGTTGTCTGAGCAGGTTATGAAAGTTCACAGCAGTCCTTAGTGCCCATATTGTATACTAGGCTACTATTATAGGAGTTAGAAGTTTGTCAAGAAAATCCTCTGGTCATTTCTCCATTCTCCTCAGTATCTTGCCTATAATATCACCCAACACAGCATTTGAACTGTTAGAATTTATGACAATTATTAATATTTGATGATGCTAGCTGCTGTGCCTGTAAACCAGGCACTTGGAGTTCAAAGACAGTGAACTGGAGCCTACAGTGGTATATACATTGATTTGCAAGATAGCCTGCACTACAGGACCCTCTCTCAATAATATAAAATGAAGGTTTGTTTTTGTCTACATTTGAATAATTTTGAAAAAAAAATTTTAAATCTTATGCTATTTTGCAAATTGATGGGAATGCTGTGGTTTTTCGTCTTATCCCTAGGTGTCCTTGTTCCTACAATAACTGTCTTCTGGGGAATGATGTTCTCTTGAATACTTAAGGGTTGTGTTCAGTTTCTTTAAAGGTGAGAGGGTACCATCTGTCCCCTGAGAACCGATACCAGGAAACTTGTCGCCACAACTGGTACCCATTGGTTTCTCTGCAAAGGATGTCGAAAATACAGATGAGATCAGTGATCGTTAGAACTGACAGGGCCACCTCACAGAGCATTTCTGTGAGCACATCTCCAGTATCCATTTATGGATGAGATGGGGACAAGTCTGAAACATAGCTGGAGAAGCATTACAGTTTGGGTGGATCCCATCTATCCATCCACATGGTCCACACTGAGGGCGTCTGCTCTCGTGACAACAAAATTGTCCAAGTTGAAACTTGACCTACTGTGGAATAAAGTAAGTTTCTAAATCAAAATGAAGAAGGAAATGATATTGACCTTTAAAAAGAAAAATACGGAAGATGTTCTGAGAAATCATAAACCACATCTTGCAGACTTCTCATGTTGGTTGCTAGGCTGTGTGGCTTATATAGTAGTGTCAGAAATAGTACTGACCCATGCATGATAATTCACTGTCAGATTCACACACATTGCCACAGAGGTACAAGATGTGTAAGTGCTACCATGGGGCAGCTCACACTGTAGGATCTAGGGAAGGCACTATTAGACAATTGAAGTTGAGAAACCATACTCTCTAACACCACTCCAAATTCCTAAGTTGAAGTTCTGACCCACATTACAGCAGAGTGTGACCTTATTTGGAAACAGGGCTGATATGGACTCCATTAGTTAAGATGAAGTCATCTGGGTGGAACTGGAAGTGATCTGACATCTTTGTAAAGAGAAAGCATTTGGAAACATACACAGAGAGATGTCGTGTGAGTGTAAAGGTAACGATTAGAGCAATGGTTAGCCAAGCCGGGAAATACCAGCTGCTGCCAGGATGGGTTTTCTGTCTCAGGCATCAGAGGAAACAAGTTGCCACTAGGAGACATAAAATTCTGCTGCTTAACATGCCGAGTCTGATTTTTGTGTGTGTGTGTGATAAATAAGGCAGTCATAGCAAACTAAGACAAAATACAGCTATAATAAATCCTCAGGTCTCCGGGGAATGAGGAAGTAGAAATTTCAGCCTAGTCAAAGCCATAGACAACCGCCCCCAGCTCTGGCTCTGTACTGCTTACAGTGCGGCTGGTCCACAACCCTATTTTCAGACACCTGCACTGAAGGGGGAAAAGTCACTTGGGAGGCACTGGCCATAGTCCCATGGTGCAGACAGAAAATTCCAGAAGGAATAAGAGGTCATCCTTCTGAACTCTCTCAAGCAAGGGTTAGACAGCACTGTGGCATTCCCACTATGAAAACACATACAGCACCTTTCCCCCAACATTGAGCAATCAACACTGTACTCACTAGGCCTTTGAAAGGGTCATTTAGAAAGGTCTGTCTCTTTAAAATTTATGTATGGGTTCTGAAATGCCACTCCAAAGCCATAAATGTGTACTTAACTCCTAAATATACATTTAGTGTTTTCGGGAACTGGGGTGATTTGTTCCTGAGTGCTGTTATGCATGAACCAGACAAACGTGTTTTCTTGGGATTCTTTTGCAAACTCTCATAACATTAGATCTTGACCTAAGAACCAGTCAGATTTATTTTCCCAGATAGATCCATTTATAGAAAGACCAGATTCAAATTGCAGCACTGAACATTCAAATGCAAAGCAACTGGAGCATTTTTATTTGAGTATGGGGCTACAGAATAATGACAGGGACTTTAACTTTTTAACAGGGGCGCTTCTTTCCTGTGTGCACTGACAAAGTGGAATGCTAGCTGGGTATTCTGGGAGAAAACCAATTAGCCTGCACTGCTATTTCAGACTTACAGTTGAAGAGAATATACACATACAAATATAAAATCCTTGACTTAAAGGACTTCACCATGGCTGGGGGGTGGTGGTGCATGCCCCCCAGCACTCAGGAGGCAGAAGCAAGCAGATCTCTGTGTGGTCAAGACCAGCCTGGTCTAAAGAGAATTCCAGGAAAACCAGGGCAGTTAGAGAGAGAAATCTTGTCTCGAAAAGCCAAAACAAACAAACAATACACTTTATAATTCATGCTGTCTGCTGAATTCTGAACAAGATATTATCCTTGACTTCTAAATACTGAGTATTAGAAAGTGATATTAAACATGATGAGAATTTTAGGCCAGACATGGATGGTTTCCCCACACCTATAATCCCAGCACTTGGAAAGCTGAGGCAGGGGGCTCATAATTTGAGGCTGGCCTGAGCTACTTAGCAAGACCATGCTGCAGGAAAATAACAAAGAAACAAAAAGACAGAAATGAGTGTTATCCCAAATTTCATACTGAAGATCAGTGTGGAATGTTTCTTTTCTGTTGTTTGTTCTTAAGGCTGCCAAGGACAGGCAAAGTGGCTTAGGGATTAAAAGCATCTGGTGCAAGCCTGAGGATCTGAGTTCAATCCCCAGAACCTGCAGTTGAAGGAGTCCCCAGAATTACCCTATGACCTCCACATATGTGCCATAGCATACATCCGTATTCTCAAGTTCACACACGCACACATGCACACCCACACACATGCATGCACACACAGGCACACATCCACACACTCATACTTGCATATAGACACACATAAGACAGACACACGCACACATGCTCACAACACAAGTATACCCACAATAGTAAATAAATGATAATAAAATAAAAATTATTTTAAAACATTCCTCAGTTGCAATTAGAAAGAAAAGTTGTTTTTTGAAATCATCCTCTTTCTTCTACCAACTATAGAAGTGATTTCTTGCTTCCCTGATTTCTTCTCTAAAGTATGGTCTACAAGGCTAGAGTAGAAACTTCCTTTTCATGTTTTTCTTTTTGGAGTATTTAAACATTCCACAGCGTTCTTGTATTAGTCTCTTCCCACTTAAAAACAAAACACCATCTTCCCTGGCTGCACAGGTCAATCTTGTGGATGCATACATACTTCCCCGCTTCGGTCATACAGATTTCCCATCAATATTTTACTATAATAAATGACACCACAATGTGCATCCTTCACACATCCTTGTCCATTGTCTTGCTGATAATTTTCAAGATATGACTCTGCTGTTGTCCGTGTTATGCTGCTGTAAATCTCTGAGATTGAGTAATTTATAAAGAACACAGATGTATTTCTTATAGTTCCAGAGGTTGGCAAGTCCAAGGCCAAGGGCTGCACCTCTGGGGATGATCCTCATGGTATGCCACCTATAATGGAGGGCAGAAAGCAAGACAGTAATTCAGCAACAAGAGAAGGAAGGATAACCCATCCACGTCTCAGGACGCTGCTCCATGGTAGCTAACCCATTCTCATGATGACTGCCCTACCCTACCAATGAAGGCAGAGCTCTCACTGGGTGGGCCCTACACAGAAATCACAGCACTGCTGCACTGGGGATTGTTTCTAACTCAAGTGGTGGTGAACACATCCACACCTTGGCAGATTCTAAGAACAGGGAAATTTTGAATCAACACATGAGATCACTGAAGGGTTTTGTGTTTTGGGGTGACCAGCTTTCTCTAAGTTGGCACCAACATTTGTTCTCTCTCTCTCTCTCTCTCTCTCTCTCTCTCTCTCTCTCTCTCTCTCTCTCTCTCTCTCTCTCTCTCGGAGCACACCTGAACTCATTACATCTTCATATGTCCACAGTCCACGTTTCTTCTCCTGCAGGATGCAGTGAGGAAGATGGGTGGAGCATTTGCTTTTCGGGATAACTGGGTTGAGGTTTTCTCAAGGAAGTGAGATTTTTACTAGTGATTCCCAGGTGTCTGCTTGGGACTGTTGCATGCCCTTACTCCCTCAGGGACTGTTGCATGCCCTTACTCCCTCAGGAAAGAAATTTGATGCAAACTGAGTCGAGGCTCAACAGAATGCAGAGCCACATTCATTCTGTTCCCATCTACCGCTTCCTAGAAAGTCGTATCCACATGAGGCTTTGCCGCCACTCTCCCTGTGATTTTTGGAAACCATCTCACAACCAAGTTCACATCCTCCTCCTTATTCTCACTCTTCTGGGGGAGGGGGGATGAAGGGGTAGGGGTGATGCACTCGAACCCATTTCACCACACTTCCTATTTCTTCACCAAAAATCTAAGTGGACTCTCACCTAATGTTATCAAAGCAGGGAAAGCCTAGGAGTGATTTTGTCTCCCCAAACCTTGTCATAACCTGTTGATGAAGATGAAGTAGGAAAAACATGGAAGAAATGGGTGCTGCAGGGCTCTTCAGTAAGACAGAGATAGAGAACCTACTTTCAACTTGAACTCTAAGGGTGGAACCAGGAGTTCTCACATGGTATTGGACTCTTCCATGTTCCCTCCTCACAGAAAATAAGTCTCCCAGCATTCTGCTACAGCAGTGTGTGGACCACAGTAAATCCTGCATTGGAGACTTTCTTGGAAAACAAGGCAAATCCAAAGTTCCAGCATGGAAAAGAAGAGCATGAGAGGAGAACCAGGGTGGGGGTCAATGGGAGGCATATAGGAAAATATCTTCATGAAACTCAATATTTTGTACCTATATATGTCCCGTGTGGAAAAGGGGACCCAAGCTTAAGGGCATCGTGCATATAGAGCTATGAATGTTTTGCATACACCTTGAATACACCTTGCTTGAATCAGCTTCCTTTTTGGCCTGTATGGATTGCAGTATGGTACCCGGATGCCCAGCAAGGAAAAAAACTAGTATGAGGTAAGAATTGTGGCATTCATATTACCCCTTGCAGGAAATGCAGACTTAGTGAGGTCAATAGCATCCTCCAAACATACCGGAAATGGGTGAACTATAAGTCACTTCTAACTTTTGCCTATGCTCTCCTACTCTGTAGTCTTGACCTCCAAGGTCGAGAGGAGAGAGAGAGAGATGCTGAGAAGCCCATCAGCTGCCCATGTGACCTACCCAAGTGGGCCTGGCTATTTCTGTTGCAGATGCTTCATGTCACGTCCCACAGCTAGAATCTGGTGGCCCATGAGTGATGAATTTCTGGCCTCACCCCACAACATCGCCCCCCCCACTCCGCCCCCCCCCCCCCCCCCCCCGCAGTTACACAGACTTCCGCTTGCGACAGGTTTCCTTCCCAGAGCAGCTGTGGTTATTCTTGCCCAGCTCCTGACCCCTTTCTTCTTTTGCTTCATACTAAAAAGGATGCTAAAAGCTTTAGCGGAAAAGGCACATTCGAGTTAAAGGAATTGAGTGATAATCCTTAATAGCAGATGCAAGAAAAATTAAGTCACTGAATAACCAGTTTGTCCTGAATTATTCAGGTAATACTTCTGGCCGCACGCATATAGAACATATATGCCCCCGGTTAAATGCAGAGAAGAAGATATAGAAAACCACCGTGGCCTTTTCAGGGTCAAAAAAAACCTTCCCTGGGTCCTGCCCCACCCTGCCGAGTTCAATGCCCGCCTGGATTTGAGGGGAGAAGACCTCAGCTCTCTAGAGAGGGCGTTCCCTAGAAGGAATCAGAGCCAACCTCACTCTGTGCCTGGGAGGTTCTGACCAATGGGTCCCAAAGTAGGCTTGGGGCTTCTCGGTCAACACTGAGTCTTGTATCCTAGGATAGCCCTCAGTGCCAGCAAACTGAGATGCTAACCATCCTGTTGGAGGAACGTGGGAAACGCGGGGCTTCATTTCTTTTCCTTGGTCTCTTGATTCTTTTCGGCTTTGTGGCCCAAGCTAGCCTCAAACTCAGTCCTCCTGCCTCAGCTACTGGAATGTGCTACCGTCTCATGTCATCTCAGAAAAAGTAGAGCAGCCCTGGTGGGCCTGATGCCCTGTCCAGATACAGGAGGAGGGTATTCTGTCAAGTGCACCAGAAAGTGGAATGTCTAAATGTACACACCGAAATGTTCTCCGGCTGCTCAGATGTATACATGTGCATTAAAATATATATAATATCGCAGAAGTCCAACATGATCACTGCAGGAAATTTTAAGATAAAATGACAAGAATCAAGTCAAAACTACTTATAATCTTACAATGCTGCTAAACCATTTTTGAGACTTCAAGATTTTAATAAAATTATATGCCTAAGAGCTATCTATGCTAGTCTTTTCCAGAAAAAGAACATAGAGTGAGGCTTTGAAGCTATTTTTTTCACTCAACAATATGAGAATGAATCCATGTCAACAAAAATACTCATCTTAATGAGTACCACAGAATATTCCGCATCACACATAGCACAGTTTAGAAAATCTACATTGAGTAGGACATTTCTGCTGATTTTTAATACTTCTGGTGTTATAGATAGTGCTGAAGGGCTGGCAGTTTAACATGGTGGCCAAGCCTTGGCCTAGCATGGCTCTTGGGTTTAACCTCAGTGAAAATAAAGAGGGAAAGCTTCCGGAATGTGCTGCTGAGACAGCTCCCAGAATCATCCCACAGAGCTACAAGCAGAGTCATGCCTTGTTCTTCCGGGTGCCACCAGGCACAAGACCCAGCCACAGTCTTATGGTGTGTTCTGATTTCCTATGTGCCAACTGTGTGGGGTAAGGGAAGCTGGGAGACGTGGCTCAAGGGCCTTTTGTTTGGCAAGGTAGAAAAGCAGTGAACAGTAAGAATAGGAACACCGTTCAAAAGATTTCTAACCCTGCCAACTTAGAACTCTGATGTGGAGAGTCAGAGGGTGAAGCAAGGAAGAGAAAGACACTGAGCCATAGCTCTCCAGACTCTCTGGGCTCTGTTCCAAAACAATGGAGTTGCGGGTGATGGAGACAGAGCACTGTTGATTAGGAGCCGGTAACTATTGAGGCTGAGTGATGATGCAGGAACACGCACCATACTATCCTTTCTCTAGTACAAACTAAAAGTTTTCTTGAACAAAAAATAGTACGTTTTTAAAAGGCAGTAAAAATGGGGAGTGGAAATGTGGAATAAAACCATAATTTTGGACCCTAAGCTGTTGGCATTCTTTATCAATTATATCCCAAATAACAAAAGCCTAGAATTATTTTCCATTTGCAACCATTGTTTTTTTTTTTTTTCCAACATTCTCCAAGGAAGATTGTTTTTTCACTTAAAAGGGTCAGAATAAAACATCATTACCACACTCATAGTTCATTATATTAAGAAACTGCTCCACGCCACCTGCCATATTTGGTGGCTCTTTAGACAGGTCATTACAGTGACTGGCTTTTCAGGGTTTTCCAACAAGCAAAAATCATGTAACTCCTGTTAGATAGCAGACATATTTTGATATACTTGTTCTATGCAAAATGCAGAGCATATTTTTGCCAAAAAATGTTAGTGATCTGAAATTCAAATGTAAGTGGGCATCCCATATTTTATCTGGCTCCTTTACTCCAGTGGCTTACAACATTTAGGATATCCTACCCAGCCCACCTTTTACTACCTCATGCCTCATCTCAACTTACCCCAGACTGACTAATCCTGTAATCATGATTCTCTATATTTCATCACTGTCTTTGCTGGTCTTCCTGGAAAGGCATTCGCCCTCAGCAAGGTGGCTTTGAGATGAGTATTCTACCTGTCCTCTAGTCACAGAAGGGAAGTGTGTATGGAGAGAAGCACTTGCCTCTCGCTGAGCAAGTCTGCTCTTTAAGATGGGGCATCCCACAAATTCCTTTCCCCATTTACCCACACCCAGCAGAGCTGAGATTAAAACCCTCAAGATGCGCAGCCTATTTCTGCCATCACAGAGTCTACATGTACAAATAGGTGCTGCAGAATGTGCTCTTCCAAGGAAGCCAAGAGCGATTGCATGCTGGGGGGCAGGAGATAGCTTGCATCCAACTTAACGCTGGCAACTGTCTCCACCTGTCACTATCGGTTCCAGATTATTAAAGCTAAGATGATGGAGTTTCCGAGGCTAGAAAGCCGTCCATTCTCCCTGTCTATCGCTTGACAACTCATTAGCATCCTGACTGGAAGTGAGCCAGGGGAAGGAAGTGATAAACCACCGTGAGTCAACATGTTTCTTGCCAGAAGTTCTCGCAAAAGGAGCAAGAGGTTGAAGGGGAGAATCAGTTAAAAAAAAAAAAAAAAAAAAAAAAAAAAAGAAAGAAAGAAAGAAAGAAAGTTGTAGAGGCCATGGGGATTTCATCTTGCCTGCTAAATCAGAGATAAACAAGACTTATCATTTATGCTTGACATCCAGACGGAATGTTCTAGAAAGACACTCGATTCTGTAGCCTGGAATCATAAGAAATGTTCACCTTTTTTTTGTTTCTATTCTGCTATGGGTTAAACAAAGGTTAGAGTTTTAAAGGAGAAGGAGAGTATAAATACTGTGACTTTTAAACTGGGTGTAAGATCCAGATGGACCAGGAGGAAGGTAACACTGTTCAGGGGACAACCTCTTGGTTCACAGATTCAGTGTCAGTGGGTTTGTTTGATAAAAGCAGAGTATGGTATCACACACACACACACACACACACACACACACACACACACCTGCCCCCACTGTAAACTGATAAGTCTAACCAAAGAATGACATCATCTGCTGTACATAAAAAAGAAAAAAAAAAAGAAAGAAAGGCTGTTTGCTTTTCTTGCTTTGTTTTAGTGTTTGCCTGAAGTGGGAAAGAGCGCCATGGGGAGAGGTGAATCTGCTCAAAGTGCACTGATGTGCAGGCATGAAAATGCTACATATAATGAAGTTCCTGGCAGACTTGCTAAAAAATTAATTTAAAAGTTATAAGTAAGGAGCATAGGGATTCAGTGGTTCAAAATAGGGGAAAGATGGAAAAAAATGAGTGTCAGGAAGGAGAACCAAGGACAGCCCAGAGATTCTAAAATAGTAATCACAACAGCCATTTAAAGATTATTTTTTATGAAAATTTTCAGTCATATTCAAAACTTAACAGACTAGTGTAATGAACCTAGTGTGCCATTTTGAGCTTCAACAATTATTAACTCAAAGCCTCATTTAATCAAAATTTCTGCCCACTTGCCTTTCCAGCATTGGTCATTCTGAAGGAAATTCCATACATTGTATTTTATCGATAAATATTTCAGCAGAGCATTAAGATTTAATTAGCCAACTCTCAACTGCTTCTCCAAAATTAGCCAGTTTCTGCACAGTTCATTCCTACAGGAGCCTGCAAGAGCCTGCAGACGGGGGCAGAAAGAGGAAGCCATGTTCTTCTATGTTTGGAAACTCCATGTTTACAATCTTGAAATGCTCAAGGCCTCAGAAATGCATAGAAACCAATTGACCATGGCCAATTAGGCAAAAAGAGAACAGCATAGGAGAGTGTAGACCCACAAACAGCTTTAGGAGACCAGAGGAAGGCAGTGGCTCCTATAAGGTAGTAGTTGATTTGGAACATTCTCATAAAACATCAAATACATATTGATCACCAAAGCTCCTAGAGATTTGCAGATATCAAGTGAGACTATTTGGGCTACATAGTCATTTAAGCTTCCCGCAAGTTCTTTTGTGCTAGATAATTATAGGCACATGTCAAACAAGAGTGTCATAATTTGAATGTGGTCTCAAAGACCAGGTCTGGCCTGTCTGGCCTGTGGTCCAGACCCACAGACCTGCAGTCCCACAGAATCACACAGACACTTGTGTTAATTTTATGCTGATTAGCCTATGGCTCTGGCATATTGATTGCTAGCTCTTGCTCTTAAACTAACCCATGATTCTTATCCTGTTCAGTTATGTGGCTCGATACCTTTTTTCAGAGCCTCATAGTTGTCATCTGTATCTGCTGACTCCTCTGGCATCTCTGCTCTGCTCTTCCTGTTCTCAGAGTTTTCTTAGTCTGGTAGCTCCGCCCATACTTCCTGTCTGCCTTCAGCCAATCAGAGTTTTTATTAAACCAGTAGGCAGGACAGTTATTTACAGTGGAACAGAGTACAATCCCACTATAGCCATGTGTTGTATTTTTAATTCCCAGTGCAACAGTGTGGAGAGGTAATTAGGGCCAGGGGATGGGTTAGCTACCCTGACAGTGGACAACAGCAAGAAGCCTCCTCTTCCCCCCTTATCTGTAGACTTTCTACCACTGGATGGTGTAGCCCTAAGGCTTTTGCCACCTTCCCAGCCTCTGGAACTCTGGGAGATAAATTTTCTAGAAATTATTCCAGCCTGTGATACTCTAGACGAAAAGAGAAATAGCTGACATTTCCCATTATTCAAAATAGGAAACCAGGAACGCTTTCTGTGTATTTGCTTTCTTCTTTAGAACAATCCACCTGTGTAGAGGAACTTAAACCATCCTCGGTTAAAGCATTGCTATTTTCCAGAAAGAAATGACCCCAGGAGCCAGAGTCAGAGTGCTTCTCCAAAAATAAGGGGTTAACTGCCCTTCCTTACAGGGTGTACTTCATAATCCTTTGCAGCTCCACCCCTTTGCCAAAGATCTGCTGTCAACAGTTTTCAGCAAAGATTTTTTTTTAAATGTCATTTTGTTCCCAAATTAAAATTCCATAATAAATCCCCTCCCCCCTAAGTGTTTCTGACACCCATGAAGTATTTCCCTTTCAAAGATCTGTCTTCTTACACTCTCCCAAAAGCTTCTCTGACATGGTCCCGTCCCCCCAGGCAAGATGACCCCCTTAGCTCGTCATCTTGCCTATGCAGTCTTTAAAGTAGTTTTATAAATGTATATCCTGATAAAATCTTTGCTCACTCAGCACTATTATAAGCTGCTGTCTTCCTGGGAACAGGAGTTTGTGTACCTGCTAATGTTTCTGTAGCGGCTGGGAGACACGGCCCCACAGACCAAGAGATAATCCTGGCAAGCGCTCCTCAGGCTTAAGGACAGAGTATACCAAGAAAGCCTGTTGGGACACAGGCATCAGGGTGGGGTCACCAATTAAGTACTGCTAGGCTGGGCCTGAGAATGTGCATTTATGTGCAAAGATAAAAATGACTTATGTATGCATTGGCCCCCAGTGGGCTAATAGGGTAGGTTGAAATGGTAGCTTATCCATAAAAGCTCTGACAAGCAACTCACTGTGCTCAAAATTTAAGCAAGGCAGAACCTGGGGCACACAGGGAGTTGGAAGAACTGAAGAAGAGAAATGTTAGAGCAATTTTACTGAGCAGTACCCCCTACCTTCTCACTATGGTACCACCTCATCCCCTCAAGCCTTCACCTTTTATAGGTTTAGCCTTCACTTCTTAAATCTTACCCTCAGGAAGTAGCTTTAAACACCAGACGCTCCTGGCCATGCTTTTCTGGAATGTTCTGTGAGAACAAAATCTTTCTTCCTCTTAACCTTCCTGCTCCTAATTCAGGTTTTTCTTCTTAATGTGTCCCCCACCCGTTTTCAGACATTTCTCATTTAAGAGTTTTTTTTTTTTCTGCCATAGTAGTCACTTTTGAGTATAATTTAGTTTTCTTCCCACAGAAGAGAAGCACTTGGCATTAGCAAAGGCACTTGGATAATTTAAACAAACAAACTCTTGACAGGAGTCTCACAACTTAATTCTCCTCCTACCTCTTTCCCGACTGAGAACTTCATTGCCAGCACTTCAGAAGAGTCAAGGGCCAGGTCTACGTGAAAACTTGCACGTCTGTGCAATCCTGTACCTCTTCGCACTCGGCAAAGCTTAGGCCCGTCATCTTCTGACCTTAGTTTTCTCTGATTTCGAATGCCTTATATGTTGCCTATATTTCTCTTAAAGAAATTATGAGGGTTATTTCAGCCACTTACACCCCTTTTCCTGTGCCTTGAACCATGACACAGTTTTCCAGGACTTCTCAAGACTTTCCCTCAGCTCCCTATAAAGAAAACAATCCTTTCCTCATGTGGCCATTCCCTCCCTCCCTTCCCATTCTCCCCAAGCCTAAAAAGGTGAGCTTGCAAGTGGTTAATGTTTGCACAGAAGACTGTTGCAACTTCACACCACCCCCCTGCCCCTGCAAAGTTTCTTTGTGAACAACAGTCTAGAAGGACATTTCTAATAAATTCCCTCTTCCTAATCACAGTGCCTGTGCTGTCCATACTGAGAGCATTCAATGTTAATAATCACCATTGCCTACTGTTCATGCATATATACTCTCAAAAATAAAGTACCTTTCAGTATTATTTCATTTCTAGTATTCATAAAGCATGCTATCTTAGCCTCTGTCCCTGAGCTCTGAAGATATTCTTTCCAATATTTATCTCTTTCACTTCCTCACGGTAGACAAGACAGGAATCCAGGAGCCAAGGATAGCTTCTGAATACAGCAGGGGAAGGTCACTCTGAGCTTGCCTGATGACACAAGGCATCTGATAAGGCTTTCCTTCCATACTGCCTGCCTGTTAGAAGGCTACCCAGAGTCATTTGTGAAACACATTTTATTGACTGTGACTCATTGTAAAGAATGTCATGTGCTGGCATTGTGTTGCTGAACAGGGAGTCTTTGCTATTTAGGGATCCTGCCTCTGATGGATTCAGGGAGGAAAATGGACATCCATGGGAAAGTGGACCAAACAAATATGCAGAGGCAGGTGGTACCCTCTGCCATACTTCTGTTCACTTCCTGTGTTGCTCTAAAGACTCTGAAGATGAAAACCACACTAGGCAACACTACTCCTTTCTGAGAAGGGCTGAAACCATCGTTGAGAGCTCTGTACTCTATTAATGATGGCTTAGGGGTGTTTTTTGTTTTAGGTACTATTACAAGTACTATATTTACTGAATTATGGCTTTTCATGAGGTACCTCAAGATTGGGCACTTTCATGAAGAGAAATGTTAATAGTAAAAGATCCTAAAATAAAAGGTTTATTCCTACCAGTAGAACTCTGGTTGCATCAGTTAGGGGACAGTAGAGGTATGAATTAGCCTATTTAAGAAATAAGAGGCTTTGTAATGCCACATGTTTTTCGTGTCCTAAGAATATAATCATTCAGCAGCATTTATAAAAGCCTCCTAACCTGCATCTTTAGAACAAAGTTTGGATATAGAGGTGAAAGCCTTGTAATCATTTAAACAAACTAAAACAAAAATTAAACTGGGAGCTGGAGAGAGGGCTCTGCAGTTCAAAGCCTGTGCAGCACCCATGTGGGGCAGCTGGAAAAAACCAGCCTGAGCAGTAACTCCAGCTCAAAGGGATTACACTTTTCTGGTTTCCATGGGCATCTGCATACATGTGAACACACACACACACAATTTTTAAAAATCTTGTTTTAAACTTTAATCTAGAAAGCCAAACACAGATTCAAAGTATTCTACTTATTATCCTATGAAGGACTGAGTACATGACCTTCTCTGTTCTCTGAGAACCCACCAGCAGGGCCAAAGATGCCCTTCCCCCTGTGATGCCTTCCAAGTCCCTTCTTCTGTTTTTACCCTTCTTGGAAGCAACTGGGACCCAAAGCTGAGGCTTTTTTCTAGACAGGGCGTGTTTCAGGTCTCCACGGTGCCAGTGCCTTGCATCACTGGAAAGAGTTAATAGTCTAAGGCAGTCCTGAGACAGCTAAGATATTGCCTTTGGAAAAGATAAATAAGATTGATTCGTAGATATCCCCGAACCAAAGACACAGCTGAAGAAATAAGGTCAGGAAATGAAGTTTATGGCTGAGAAGGCAACCAATACCCAAACTAAGAGCAGAAGCCAGAGAAGGGAGGGTTCCTTGATGAGAGCAGTGAATGAAAACTACAGCGGTCAGACAGACAGGTGGGGGTAAGTTAGAATTAGTCAGTGCAGAGGGAAGGTGAGGAGCTGCCTAACAAGGCCATCTTACATCTGAGCAGAGGCAGAAAGGTGAAATTATAGGGGATCTCAATGCAAAGGCCAGAGAACTTCCCAAAGGCCAAATCAAGATTTGTGCTCCTCAAGAACACTGCATAGACTCTAACCCCATGCTTCTCAACCTTCCTAACACTACAACCCCTTAATTCAGCTCCTCATGTTGTGGGGACTCCCCAACTGCAAAATTATTTCATTGCTACTTCCTAACAGTAATTTTGCTACTGTTACGAATTGTAACATAAATATCTGATATGCAGGGTAAATGATATGCACTGTGCTAACCCTCGTTCATTTGTGCTGCTGATTTACCAGTGGGCTTCCTGTGCCCTGGCACTCTGGACAAGCTGAAGTTCTAGAGAAGAACTAACCAAGATATGCCGGCAGAGTGAGATATTTATATCAAATTGCTGACTCAGGAAGCTTCCAGAAGTTTTGTTTGTTTATAGGAGGCGAATTCTCACTATGTCACCCAGGCTGAACTGAAACTCCAGGTCTACAGGATACTCTTGCCCTGGACTATACCTGCTATATACCTGGGTGTATATAGCACTATGCCTGGGCTGCCTGGTATGTGTGCGTATCTCCTTTAAAGAAAGTAGATTAGTGGTTAGGAGCAGAAAAGATGGGAATATAGAGACAATACTGTTTTCTTGAGGGAATGGAAATGCCCTAAAATTGACTGTAATATTGGTTGCACGTAGTGTGTATGAATTATGTATTAAAAAGTTGGGTCTTCTGCCTGAACAAATTATTCTTTAATGAGACAACTGTATTAGAATTTCATGTAGGACCAAACATTTTCCACATAACAGAAGATTTTGAGATCTGAGAGGGCTGGATTTAGGAAACAGTGACATAGCCTTCAATTTAAAATTCTCACTTTAAAAATAAGCCTGTAAATAATTAGCTATCATGTTCTATTATTGAGTCGTTTCATCTTTTAATTTCCTGGGAGGCAATTTTATTTTCCAATGCAAAATCACAGCAAAGTCACTTGTCTATTAAGGAAAAAAAAAATGTTGGGTCTTTTCAGGGGGTTTTATGTTTTGCTCTGCTTTGGCCTCGTGTACCGTGATGAGCTTTAATGCAGCAGCCTCACTGAGCCAAGAGATAAAGAGATCGGTGATGTTCAGAAGGAAAGACATCACCAAAACCTAAAAAAATCAACCTTGGGGAAAAGTCAATACTCCACCCCACATCCCACATCCAAAGCCCTGTCATCCTCTGGACGCTGTCATTTCTGGTGTTGTGGGATTTTGTCCTGCTCAGCTCACAAAGGGACAGTAGCATGAGTGTGTGGCTACTCAAACATCCTGGGAAGACACTATCCTCTTCTTGATTCTCTGGAGAATGAGAGGACCAATCAAAGAGCCAATCGGCCACTTTCCTTTCCGGGAATGCTTCCTGCGAATGGATTGGGAGCTGAATACCAGAGATTTTTCTATTCTTTTGTATAATTAGGACACCAGTGACTCGACTTCTAATTCTCAGGTATACCTCAGATTTTGCACATAGCACCAGCATTCTCAGGAACTTAGCAAGTACCCACTGCCTTTAATTGTGTGGAATTCCAAAGAGGGAGCTTAAAAAGTTGTGCATTTTGTGATGGACTTACATTTGTCTTCCAGTGTAATAACTAGAATAAATACCAGAAAAGGATAAGTATTTCTCAAAGACTGAAGCTTTGTTGAGTGATGACTGTGTCAAATTCGCCGATTATTGTTCCTTTAATTAATGTGGCTAAGGAACATTAACATAGTGGAGGGATCTTCGGAGAACAGTGCCCTACATCTCACTGCGTAAATACAAGGAGAAGAGAAACCCTGTGAGACCAATAATCTTAGCAACAATTCTTTTTCCTGATATGCCAAGAAAGATATGGGTTTTTTGGGTTACAGATACTAGAAAAATCAACAGATAAAAACACCTCGGAGAAATGGGCAGAGAAAGGGTTGAGCCTGGCTACCCTACCGTCCCTGGGGAGCTGCAGAGTGACAGAGCACACAGGGCACCCTAGCCTGTCTTCCCTCCCCACTCTTAGCTCTGCTGCCCTAATCACCAGGCTCCCCTGCCCAGCCTTTCATACTAATCCACCCACGCTGTAAGAGGAACTCAGCTCCAAGTTAGAAACACAGCTACAAAATCATAATGATGTTTTAAAAGTGAACTTTGGTCCACAGATGTGCCACGGGAGCCAGATTCTTCCAGATGTCAAGTGTTCACTTCTGCGCATGCAAGGATTAAACACACTGCATTAAGTGGGTTAGTTGGTCTCATGTGTATTCATTATGAATATTCTCTTGGTAAAGAAGTGGTCAAATAAAGAGCCAACCAATTTCTTTCTCTTTGTCCCTTATTGGTAGGTAGTTCTGAACACAGCCAACATCTTAAAGCTTGGCATCTTAAAGCATTAGCAGAGACTTTTAAAAGCCAGCCTTAAAGCCTCCTTCCAGGGTTTGAAAACAGATGCCTCAATAATAGGGAAAAACCTAATATGCAGGCGAAGGAATGAGTCTGCTCACACCGTGTTCTTCCTGTACATGTCTCTTTATTGTTCTCTCTGTTCCTATTCCAATACCTAATTCTTCTTAGCTTCCCTTTTGTCTAAGCCAAAATACACTACTCTCTCTCTCTCTTTTTTAGGAGGCTTGAAGCAATAATTACAAGAGTTAACAACTCATTGGTCAAAAGCACATTCCTAGGGTAAGTGATAAGGAGCCGAGCCACTTACCATACAACACACATTTTCAAAGGTTTCATGAGTAAAACAGAGGGTCAAAGAGTCCAAATGAGACAAACTTTGAGACATAGGTCTATTGTCAGCAGACTTGGCAAGCAAAAAATGGGCGTGCTTTTCTTAGGGTGCTTTGTGTTAAAAATTTTGGTAGACACCTGTATCTCTGACCTTGTACATAACTGTAAAGTTTTAAACTTATGCTCTGTTTTCAAAGGCTCTTAGTCTAGTTTGAACTTGTTCTCAGGTAAAAAGGAGATAAATGTGTGAAGTTTGTGTTAGACTGAAGAGAGATTGTTATTTTCTTTGTTAGTCTGTGTAAAAAGAACAAAGTAGGCTTTGAGTGTCTACGGTATCGTGGGATAATAGATCTAGTTATGAAGCATATCCTAGAATTATTTTTATAACAAAATTATACAGCTAATGAGAAGCCATCTTTCCTGACCATCCATAGATGTGTGTGTGCCCATAAGACTGAGATGCAACTAGGAGATTACATATATACCCTTTATGAAGGTGCAAGGTAATGGGGAGATATCAAAGCTGTAATTGCACAGGAAATCACAGTTGGAAGCAACATTATCAGAGCCGGTGGCTGCAAGCCTTGCCTGACAGGGAACCCCAACAGAGAAACATTCCTCTGGTAGGTTGACATCTGAGTTATCAATTGTTATAAACTGTACTTGCATCCAGGCTCATGCCAATGGCTCCTGACAAAGTATCCCATAAACCTGTGAGTCTTCTTACAGAGTCCTACACTGTTGTCTTTCTCACTTTCCCATCTTGGGCCAAACAAACTGTGGCCATACAACTTGTTCACACTAACCAAAGTATTGTGTGTGTGTAATTCTCACAACCAGAAGATGCTGGCATCCTGGTCCTCACTCTCTAGATTTCTCAGGGAACATGACAAAGGAATGTATTTCAGGTGACCATGTCTTTACAACCAGTCAGGCTCATGTGCCACATAACTACAAGTAACACTAATCTGAAGAAGATTTTTACTAAAACACATGACCACAAGGAAGCATAAGTTAAAATAAGAACTAGTTAAAGAATTCTTATTATAACATTAATAAAATAATTAATTTCCTTGAGTATATGGGTATTTTGCTTGCATATATGTCTGTGTACCATGTGTATGCATGCCAGATCCCATGGAAGCCAGGAGAGGGCATCAGACACCCTGGAAGTAGAGTTACAAAAAGTTGTTTGCATTCATTATGGGTGTTGCAAATCAAACCCAGGTCCTTTGAAAGAAAAACCAGTGCTCTTAATCAACAAGCCATCTCTGCAGCTACATAACAAACTATTTTAAATTAAACTATTATAGCTATGTTCAGATGTACATGGCAATTCTGATGTTCAAGGAAGAAATTTTTAATTTTTATTTTATCATGATCATTATAAAGTCAGTTATTTTCCTTTCCCCATGTAGGTCCCAAGGATCAAAGTCAGGTGGTCAAGCTTAGCAGCAAGCACCTTTACCCACTGAGCCATCTCGCTGGCCCATGATACCCAAACTTTCTTCAGTCAGAAATCATTACATAGTGGATCAATCAGCTGCTTCCCTGCCAGCTCTTCAGGGTCACACTATCATCTCTGCAGTGGGATCTGTGAGGCACTTTCTTTTATTTTAGGTCTAGATTAAGAAAATAAAAAAAAGCACATCTACAGTGCAAAAGCTGTGCCTTTACAGTAATGGGTACCATTCATTACTGGACACTGACTAACCAAATGGTAGCCTACATCTATTCAAAATAACCCTGCTGTTGTCTGCCTGCTTCTGCTATCCCTTGTAACATTCCTTGTAACTCAAGCTCAGTGTGAAGGCTAAATCAATTCATCACAAGTGTTGGCATACTGGGAAAAACTGGGTACAAATCCTCTGAGCCCCACATTTGCCAAGAGTGCAAAAACCTTCTTAAACCACTAAGTAAAGCTCCACAGCCATGAAGGTTGTGGAAGAATGACCAAATGCCACAATCAATTGTTTTCATCTGTCATTTCCTAAAATTGATAAAAGTATTGCCTTTGTGTGCTGTCAATTTTGGGGTGTGTGTTATACATGGCATATGCTGGGGTATCTTTTAGCTCCAACCGAGGCTAAATTTCTCTACCACTGAGCTATATATCTCCAGCCTGCTATCCCTTCACATTCTCATGGGTAAAGTTGATTCTAATTTTAAGTCTAGATCTGTTCAGAAGCATTAATAGGGGGGGGGGCATTGTATATGATGTAGCTCCTGAGTTCTTAGAGAGAAATTAGTCTACCTATGTAGTAGTGGGTTCTCGGGTCCCGGGCAGCCAGAGATCCGAGACCCACAGACCTGCCGCCCGAGACCGCTTAGCTGCCCACCGCTCAGACCCCCAGAAATAACTCAGACGCTTATATTAAGTCTATGCTGTTTGGCCTATGGCTCAGGCACATTGCTAGCTAGCTCTTATATCTTAAATCAACCCATTTCTATTAATCTGTTGGCCACGTGGCCCGTGGCTCACCCGTGCTCTTACACGTTGCTCCTTGGGCGGCTTCAGCTCATCTGCCTCTGACTCCACCCTGCTTCTCCCACCTAAGCTCTGAATTCTCCTCCTACTTCTTCTATGGTGCCTGCCATGGCCCAAAACAGCTCCTTTATTTAAAGATTGAGATTCACAGCATACATAAACGCATTCCCACACACCTACACCAAAGACATGTTAACAAGGATGGCGAGGGAGTGGTTACCAGGCCCCAACCCTCCACTGAGAACTACAGGCAACTAAGGAATGCTGAAAGCAGGAAGAATTGAAGACCCTACCAACTTGTTATCCAAATACCAAATAGTCAGCCCTGGAAACATACATTTGAGTAACAATATACAGACTGAGCAGATGGTAGATGTATATTTTATATATTTTATATATACACAATTAATGGTTTGAAAGACAGCAAAAAGTGATATATAGGAGGGCTTGGGGAGAAGGGAAGGTGGAAATTATGTAATTATAATCTAAAACAAATAATTTAAAAAAGAACAATTTAAAAACTGAAAATGAAAACAAGCGAGCAAAAATTCTTGTTTGGTCCTCCCTCTCTCCTGCCTCACACCCCCACCCCCAGGGAGGAAGCATCCAGGGACCCTGGGCTTTCTCACTCAGCACCTCTAACAGTGCGTCCTCTGGGTATTTACAACACTCTATCTACCCTGCCCGCTCTGACCTTGACCCTTCTGTGGTCTCTTTAAGATGCAGCAGGTGGCCAGGAGGCTCTTTTAAAACACAGGTCTCACTATACCAGGGCTACGCCCATCTCACTTTGAGGAAGTCCCACATTCTTACTGTGCCATCCGTGACCCTACACTGTCACCACCTGTCCTCTCTGAGCTCAACTCTTCTTCCTGTATCTGTAAGTCTGTCTGTGTCCGCCACCCCAGTACCCTTGTTCCTCTTCCTGCCTCAGAAACTTGCCCTGGCCAGTACCTCTGCCGGATCCATCAATCCAGGCCTCACTCAGCACAGTCTCACATCTTTCATGTCTCTGATCAAATGTCGCCTTCTCACTAAGGTGCCTTCCGACTTGACTTCCCCATTTAAACCTTTCCTCTTTCCTCTCTGGGGCCTCTGGCCTCCTTACTAAGCATGCCTCTTTCCCCTAGGATCTCCATCTTTTAATTTACTAGACAGCAAACACATTATATTCATTTTATTTCTCTCTTCCCTAGATAGGATGCTTCAGAAAGGGAACATGATTTGGGTGTCGTTTTTCATTTTTCCAGAGACAGCGCCCTGTACACAGAGGACACTGGTAGAAAATGATCGCTGAGTAGATGAGTATAAACAGATGCCAGAAAGCAGGTGACAGGTCTTATCTTTTAAGTCCAGATACTGTTACTAAACTTCCAATATATACAGAAGGTGTTATGTGTCTATAAGTGGTTTCTCAAATCTCTTCCTCAGTATGGTGTTGGCCTCCTTTGCAGTCAGCAGCTGTAATGGTAAGGATCTGGAGCAAGCGAGGGGTATAAAGAAATAAGCATCAGTGAGTACATGGGCACCAAGTGCTTCACATGGAGAATGAATCTGTGAAATGGGTGACAAGTGTCAAGGTGACCTTCAAACATGGTCACCTTGGGCTATATTTTCCTTTTTTGTAGAAAAAATTTCCCCAAAAATCAAAGACAGTACAAGATCTGGGAACAACTTGGATAATTGACTATAAAAAGATGATTAATCAAACTGGATCTCATCAACTTCATCTGTTTTGATGACTCGTTAATAGATTAAAAACATGGAGAATTCTAATGTGGTGCTATAATAATAACAATAATTCCTTGCCTTTTCTTTAGGAGAAAAGATGAGAAAAAAGTAGGTCAAACATAAACAGATGTACCTAGACCCAGAGCCAAGAACCCATACTCTTGGCTTTCTGATTAAAAGGAAGGAGTGCATCTTTCCGATATCAAATCCCCAGGAACCCTAAGTATATAGGCACCTGTGACCTCCCCAAGATCCTAGAGCTTTAGAGACTACTCATAAAGTAGGCACCAAGGGACTCTTGTCCCAATCACATAGAGCATGAACAGAAACAAAATGCAAATGTGGAGCTGGGTGAAGAGGCCAGTGCCATGAAGAAGGGTAAAGGTACAAGAAGGTACTGTGGGCATCACAATGTGAAACACCCATAACTCCCAGGTTTCCCGAGGACCCTAGACCGACCCTAAGCTGTGAGTTGGGAAGACTCGGCAGATGAGCTGCAGTGGGGGTTATCAACGTTCAGGTCCAGAAAGACAAGCAAAAGAGCCAAGGGAGACAAGGAAGGCCAGGGGAAGACCGAATAAACCATCTCCAAAGGATGAATGTAGCTAGCACACGTGGCTGGAGCCACCGTCATGATGTACTGCAGAGGCCCCAGCACAGCATTTACCTTGCAAACCTTCAAACCCGAGTTCAAAACCCACATAAAGGTGGAAGAAGAGAATTAACTCCACATGAAGTTGTCCTGTGTGTACCAGGCTTTTCCTTTTGGGCCACCAACCAGCTTCCAAATCATGACACGACTTCTTATTAGTTATGGATGCTCAGCCTTAGCTTATGCTCGTTTCTGGCTCGCTCTTTTAACACATCAACCTGTTTCTATCTATCTACTTTTTGTCTCCTGGCTCTTTACCTTTTCTCTCTGTATGTCCTGCTCTGTGTCTCTTGCCTGGCGCTGCCCGACTGGTCCCGGTGCATATGCCTCTCTTCCTTCCTCATTTTCTCTTCTCTTTACTCTCTTTCTCTATTTATCCTCTCTGCCTGCCAGCCCTGCCTATCCCTTTCCTGCCTAGCTATTGGCCACTCAGCTCTTTATTAGACCAATCCCCTTAGGCAGGTGAGGTGAAAGAGCAACACATCTTTACATCATTTATAACCGCAGCAGACACAAATGCAGCACACTTTTACACAGTTAACATAATATTCTGCAGCATAAACAAATGTAATACGTCTTTGCCCCGTTAAAATAGTATTCTACAGCACCTCTGACCTCCACAAACTCTATCGAATGCAAGTAATGTATCTTGTGCTTATATACATTCACACAATAATTTTTGGTTTTAAAAGAAACAGCAGCAATTTTTTCAAAGCTCCTAAGGATTTTGTCAATGTAAATCACCCAACAAATGCAATCTGTGAGTTTTGATTTAGTGTTTGCTTAATCAAATTCAGCTTACAATGAGGCCTTGGGACATTCTATGGGTCTTCAGAGATCTACATACATGCCCAAGTCTGTTTAAGCATAAAATCAGGAAAGCATCTCTCTCTAGACAAAGACGGCAGTCCCCAGCCTCAGCTCTTTCTCTATACCGAAATGGACATAAGGGCCCACACATGTGAGGCAAGCTCTCTACCACTGGGCCACATCACACATCCAGCCCAAAGCATAGCTGGGGAATGATATGGTAAACATGTTTCCCTGACCCCTATTGTTTGCTTAATTTTAAAGTCCTATAAGTACACCAAAGCATAGTGTGAAAACATGGAGATTTCAAAACCCCAAATGGCCCAAAGGCTCAATTTTACAGCAAAGTGTTTCCAGGAGGACACATTTCAAAACTTTTCATGACTAGCTATCATGTATTCTATTTTATTAACTTGCTTATGCATGCGTGTTTGTTATGGATAGATAGCCCTAAAAAGCCCAGGCTGATCCCAAGTGTGGGATTCTCTTGCTTCTGTCTTCCAATACTCAGATTACCAGAATGAATCACTATGCCCGACCTCTCATATATTCTTTTAAAATCAAATAGAACTCTACAGTGTGGTTTGTGTGCAGCTGTAGGTTTGATCTTCTTGAGTCTAAAGAGATAAAAGGCTTATTTTTGTGTTTTGCTTCTGTAACATTTCAGGGAAATAGGAAGACCTGGGTTTCAGTTATAAAATAGTTGTAAGTTAGTGTTGGGGGATCGAACTGGGTGCTCTGTCTTGTTTACTTATTAGTTTAAAACAAGAACTATGCAGGCTTCTGCCCTTGGGTCTCTCTAATGAGCTCTGATTTCATTTTTTTTTTTTGTTTTGAACCATTAAGGGAGAATTTTATGGTTTTATTTTAAGCTTTCAATGGTACACACATCCACAAGGCAATATACAAAATTAAAATGCACAGCACAGTAGTGAACATGAGACATATATAATTACAACAAAGGTCAATAAGTAGAAGTCGCCAGCACCCCAAATGTCTTGTCACCCACCTCTCAGCAAGACCACTGTACTCACTCCGTCCTCAGCAGTGTGACTTCTTGGCCAGTCACTTTACCCCAATTATTACTTCTTGGAGTAGACTTCCAACTTGGTGGCTTGGTGTTGATGACCTGATTTTAACTGTGGCATGACTAGAAATGTGAACTACGTAGTCTTTGGTAACTGGTTAATTTTACAGCCCCACATTTAGACATGTTCAATCTACATGACTGCCGTTTTAGTTCATGGACTTTTCACATTTGAATAATCCATGACTACAGTGACTACATCACACTTTGGCAGTTCTTCTTTTCAAGGGCATCAAGGTGTTTTATTTTACTTTATTTTATTTTTCACGATTATAAATGTGACATGTGTCTTTTTACTGTGGGATCTGGAAATCTTCTGGACCCATGGTTTTTTTCCTTTTTGTTGGTGGTGTTAACATAGTTTCACTATGTAGCCTAGGATATTCTCAAACCCAGGCTCCTTCTGCTTCTGCCCGAGTGGTGGAACTATATGCTTATGGCACCATACCCAATCAAAATTATTCTGAACCATCTCTAGATATTTTTTGAGATTTTATTATTATTATTTTTTTACTTTGTGTGTAAAAGTGTTTTGTCTACACGTATGGCTGTGCACCACATGCATGCAGTGTCCAAGGAAGCCAGAACAGAGCAGCAGATCCTCAGGAACTGCAGTTATAGACAGTTCTAAGCCATACTGTGTGGGTGCGTGGAACTGAACCTGGGTTCTCTAGAAGCATATCCAGTCCCCTTAACCACTGAGCCATCTCCCGAGCCCCTTCAACCATCTTTTAAGACATCATTGTTATTTGGACTAAGAAAAGGATTCTGCCTCAGATTTTCCAGGAGTTGGCCCTGCCCACACCTTGATTTTTAACACCGTGAGCCCATATTGGGTGTGTGAGTACAGAAGTGTGAGACGGGGGGCAGCCTATACTGTCTTCCAGCACCAAACGTAAGGAACTTTGTTACATTAACAAGAAGAAATCATTTTGATTATAATTTTTTTCAAATTGAAGCATAATTTTCTGTGACACTGTGTATAGCTCCTAAGAATATAATTTGATGAGTTTTGAAATATGCCTACACTTATAAGCCAACCCCTCAATTCAAGATAAAGAACATTTTAAGTACTTCCTAAGTTCTCTTCATGGTCCTGCCTACTTATCCCCACACCTTCCTGCCTCCAACCCAGGGAAGAATTAGTTTTGTTTCTAGTGTTGACATCTGTTTTGTCTCAAATAAATGAATCACACAGTATCAACCCTGGGCTTAACGAGAATGTCAAACTTAAAGGTTCCAGACAAATCCTGGTTCTTCCACTGACCAGCTTCCCTACGGATCAGCCTGAGACTGTTGACTATCTACCTCATTACCCTGCCATAAAGAGCACAGATGTAAAAAAAAAAAAAAAAAGAAAGAAAAACCCCAAAACCAAAAAACCAAAAACAACCATTTTGCTATTTTTGAAATGATATGCTTATAAACACTAATTTCCAACTCAAAACAGAAATCAGATGCTCACACTCTTTGGCAATGATATAATGAATGATTCTTCATTTCAAAACATTTTTCTGTGTTTCCCAAAATCGCACATTAACATCAGAATTTCTGAACTAGAGATTTTCATAGTAAATCAGCACAGGGGTATTTATCAGCTTCTGGGTTTTTTGTTTTTTGTTTTTTTTTAGCATATTTTCCACCTTATTGAGATATAATGAAAGGAAAATTGCACATATTTAGAGAGTACAGCATGACGTTTTCATGTATAACATAAGCTGCCATGATCAAGCTACTTGGTATATGTCATCTCACATAGTTGTTATTCCCTCTCTATGTAAACACTTATAACCCATGCCCAACACATTTCAAGTCTACGATACAGTTATAAAAGTCTATCGCTATGTGATAAGATGGCTCTGGCAAAACCCAACCTATGATGTGGTGATGTAGCCTGCACTCTCTGACTAACATGTCTCACTCCTCTGTCCCACTTCCTCCACCCATTCTTCTGTTTCTATGACTGTGGCTGCCTTAGATTCCTTACAGATATGAGCATCTGTCTTATGTCACTTAGTGCAATAGCTTCCACACTCATCTGCAACTTAGGGATTTTTGTTTCATTGTTTTCAACGTGAGAACAGTCTTGCTATTATATGCAGCCCAGATTGGCCTAAAACGCAAGACCTTCATACGCCACTCACTTATGATGGGAGTATAGGCAACAATTTTCTTTTTAAGGCTGAACAGGCTATTTTCTTCTATTAGAACTTTAGATGAAAGAATTATAATTTTTTCAGTTAAAAATTTCAAATATGTATATGTGCAAACTATGGATAGACTTCTGTTCATTTCTACAGGATAAACTGCACAAAGAGGGTCTTGGACTATTGCTTTGTAGTTTTAAAAAATTGTTAGATTTATTTATTTTATGTGTGTGAGCATTTTACCTCCAATTATTATGTACACCACATGTGTACCTGGTCCCTGCAGAGGCCAGAAGAAGGTGTAAGATTCCCTGGAACTAGAATTGTGGATGGTTGTGTGGCTACTGTGTGGGTGCTGGCAACTGAACCCCTTCTTCCCCAAGAGCAGCAGGTGCTCTTAACCACTGAGACATCTCTCCAGCTTATTTTGTAATTTTATAAAGCATAACTAACCAGGATGAAAACGCTGCTCCTGTAATGCTATCCTAAGAATAAACTATATTTTCAGGTCCCAGACATCAAAGGAAAGGTCCATGGCTCTCCTATTTATATTTCAAAGAGCCTACTCGAGTAGCAATTAGATAAATCTTCTCACATGGGTCACAATTCACACACCTTCTGACTTGTCATTCAGAATCAGCTAAGCCCTCCAAGTCCACGTTCTGATAGCCTAGAATGTCACGGATACCTCGATTACTCATTTAGAATTGTTTTTTTGGAGCTGAGTCTAGGGATGCTCACATAAAATACCAGCACTCAAAAGGCTGAGGAAGGAAGCGTTTTAGTTCAAGGCCAGCCTGGGTTTCATGGTAAAACCTTGATTCAAACTGAGCAAAAAAGCAAACAAAAATACTCTTAAAATGACAGAAGCAGTAATCATTTAATCTTATATATATAAAAAAAACTTGGCTAAAATAAACAGTACAAATAGTTGAATGTTAGTGCTACCCATCAAATATTCACTCTGTAAATTATGAAATGTGATTGCTGGCCGTCCATCACAGACTCAGTACTGCAAAATGACAGAGATGTCTGTGGTTGCAATGAATGGAGAATAACATAGACATGGGAAGAAGGGAGATTAGATGTTCGGAGCAAGGAAGCAAGAGAAGGACCTTCCCAGAAGCAGCTGTGTTCTCCCTCTTGACATCTAAGAAAAGGAAGAAAACACAAGTCAGAAAGAGGCGAAACATTGCCAAGAAGTGCAGCAGGCGGCAGTTCAAACCCTTAAGAAAATGTCCCCCAGACAAGCCCCAAGTCTGCTCCCAGACAGAAGTCAGAGCAATAAAAGCCAGCAGGAGCAGGGTGGGGGAGGGTGGAGGACTGGGGGGGGGTAGATGCAGTGGTGGTACACACTTACTGGGAGGTGACTATTCATTAGGCACTGTTTTAAGTCCTTTATAAAAATTAATCTTTCATTTCTCACTCTAACCCTATCGGATGAAGGCTGTTGCGTCCTTATTCAGCAGAAGGCTGTTTACTTAGTGAGCCTAGGCTCTTAATCACTGTAGCATTTGCTCTTTCAATGGCTAGAAAATGACAGCATACAGCTAGCATTCTGAGCAATTACAGCAAAAAAGGCTGAAAATTCTCACGGTCTACTGCATCAGTCTTGAGAGAAAGAAAAGTGATCATTCAAACACACACAGAGCGCGTGTAGCTGAAGAGAAGAAACTTTAAACATGAATACAAACCGAAGGGCTCCAAACAGAACCAAGAAGACTTGCTCTAGACAGGAAGGTCACAGTATTCTGCATTCCCCGTGGAAGAGAATAGTGCTCACACCAGAAGCACTTCATCTAACTTTCCCATGTACTTAAAATAACAACTTAGCTAGAAACATATAATCCCTTCCTTAGCCTTAGTACGTGAGTATGGGCAGAAAGATCTGCCATTCTAAAGCCCCAAGAAAAGAAGTCACCTCTAAAGGTTATTAAAATGCAGTATCACAACCAACTGAAGCAGCCTAGACACAGAAGTGATGACACCTTCATTCAGCCCGTCTCCAGTGTGCGGCCTCCTCCAGGCTTGCACCACTGCTCTGTGGATTCCCATAGGGAGGCTATGACTCTCACTTGGGGAGGAAGGGAAGAGCCCAGACAAAACCAGAGTGCACCCAGTAACACCCAGGCTTTCCTTCCTTCTGGAACCCTGACCTGCTTGAAGGACAATTTCTCACATGTATTATAAGCAATATAATTGACTGGTTTGTCCTACCCTCTTGGACTTGTAAAGTTAGCTGGGTCAGGTTCCAAGTGTGAACAGATAAGGACACAAGGCCTTTAGAACTTAGAAAATGTTCCACTGAAGTGAGAGTAGCTGTATCTTTTTTTTTTTTTTTTTTGAGCACTCAGGGTATACCAGGAATACACAAATCTATTCACTCATCTATGTCTCTCTATTCATGATCTATTACCCACCAACACATTACCTATCACCTGTCTATTATCCATCTTCTACCTACTTATTGTCTGTCTTTACTTCCAGGCCCCCATTTATCTCTAAAACATCCCTGTAAGGGACACATTGAGTTCTATTTTACTAATGAGAACCATGGGAGGTTAAGCAGGTTACCAAGGTAACAGTAGTGATCCTGCATGAAAGCGGGCCAGAATTCATCCTAGCCACATGAATCAGCCAACGCTGGCATTTCACAGGCTGTGTTTGGTGACATGCAGGAGATGCTGACCTGTCCTCCTCTTTTCCCCTGCCAGATCGCAGCACCTAGGTTATCTCCGCCAAAATCTCCCTTTTGATGCAGGAAATCCAATAGGCCTTTGTGAGGCTCAGTGTTCTGCTGCTATATAAAGGGCTTGCTTTCAGTGTACTTCCCTCCCTTCAGGTAAGAAGGATCAACTAAGCCAAGAGTGTCTCCTGGGGCTCAGGTGAGGCACAGAATTTAAGAAAATCAAGCTCTTGCCTGCAGGGAAGTGGTTCAGCAGGTAAAAACCCTAGCCACACAAACCTAACAACATGGGTTCCATTCCAGAAAAGCCATGCAAAAAGCCAGATGTAGCAGTGCACATCTGTAGTCCCCCAGTATTCCTATGGTAGGATGAAGAGTTAGGAGAATCGTCTGGAAGCTTGAGAACCAGCAAGCTTGGAATTTGCAGCCAAGCAGTGGAAAAGATCCTGATATCCAGTCAGGTCCAGGCATGTGGGTGCTCTCTCTCTCCCTCTCTCTCTCTCTCTCTCTCACACACACACACCACATGAAAAAGAATATTTTGATATAATATTTTTAGGAATCAAAATTAGGGCCCAAGTTCCATCCATAGTACCGTAAACAAACAAAACCAAAATTCATCTTTAAAAAAAAAATCCTGCTTTAATTAAAGATGGGGCCCATCCCTATATTTGTACAATGTGCTTCCTCCCCTCACTGTGATGTTCACTATTAATACTATCCATATATCATTTTTACATATTATTTAACATGTAGCTTTTACATTAATTTCACTTTTCTTTTTCAAAATTTTATTTGTATAGCATTACATTTATTTCTTGTATATGCATATGAAGATGCTCGTGTGTGTGGACAAGCGTCGAAGCACAGATGTGGAGGTCAGAAGACAGCTTGTAGGTCAGTTCTCTTCCATCCTGTAGGTGCTGGGCCTTGAACTTGGGTCTTCAGGGTTGGCTGCAGAAGCTTTTATTCTCTTAGCCATCTTGCAGGCCCTACCTAATTTCACTTTTAAAAGCTATCATTAAAATATCACTTATCTTGGTGACTTATGTTGCTATTCTCTGATGTCATGACCAAGATGGGTACCTACTCATAGGCCTCACCTTGCCCCAGTCCCAGACTAGGTTCATAAACAACAGAGACTGGACCTGGGTTTACTATACCCTTTTCTATGTCCTCTCCTCCTGGCTCCTCTTGTGGACTCTTCTGTGCCTTCCCACAAGAAAGGTAGACCACATGATACACACCAGTTCACAGCTGAGCACCCATAGAAAGGTGGAAAAAAGTGTTTCCACCAGCTCTGGGCCGGCTTCTATCAACATGCTTTTTCTCCAAGGATACTCTCTATTCTCCAAGGATACTCTCTATACATGCAGCTGAACACTTTTTTGTAAATTGGGCAACTCCCTATTGTTGACACCTTCAAACCGGTTCTGACCTGTATTGGTAACTCTGAATCCTTCTGACTGCTCATCCAACGTGGTACTTTCCAATATGTACAGAAAAACCCGTTCCTCCCATGTCCCTGACAGGCAGGCCTGTCATTGGTCTTGGTCACAGCTTCCAGGGTGACTCTAATGTGCAGATGAGGTTGAGACGGTCGCTTCTAAAGCTAACCTTTGTGCTTGCTTGTGGCCCTTCTTGGAGGACACTGTCCCTTGGTGCTCCAGAGCCCGAGACCTTCAGTTCAGTCCCCACCTGCCCCACCCCCAGCTTTGTGATTTTAAGGAACAGATTTGACTTTGGTTTTTCTGATTGTGCTACAGAATCCCCTCTTGGACTCATATGAAGGAATCAAGCCAAGAGATATGTAGCAATAATAGAGTATATCTGTGCATTCATGCAGTCACGGACTCCCCACCACACCATTTAAACCTTGAGCATTTCAAACTAAAAATGAGGAGCCCAATAAACACACAGATGACTGCTTTAAAGCTGGATGATGGAGAAAGATGGCTGACGTCCCTTTTTCTGAGCACTCTGGAGCACTACGGTATCTGGAGAACAATTCTGAAGACCTGTGGCCTAGGATGCAGTGACATGATGAAGCCAATATGGTTGCCTGGGTTACTTTTTCTGTCTCAGAATTTCTCTGATCATGTCCCATCTCTCTTCAGGCATCTGCCAGCCAGCTGGCTACCTGGGCTCAGGGCCACTATGTGACCATAGGAACTAGCAAGGAAGAGCTGGTTGATCCAAGTGCTCTTTCTGGCCTCTAGGTTATAAAAGGAATAAGCAACTTCCACCTGTGATCAGCTGGAGGATGTTCCTACAAAGTCCCAGCCCGCTGGCTGGATGTGTCTCCATTTGGATTTTAGATGTGCTGCAGTGCCCAGAAGTTTGCACATGGCATGCTTCTTTTGCAGGAGTATAGTGAAGTGCTCTCTACAGGAAGACCTGAGGGGCATCCTAGCTTGACAAAGATCACCCTGTGAGTCAAGTGACTTGCCATTTTCCACCCGGGAACAGATGTGCTTTATCTGTTTTTTAGGCAGTGTTGACTATTTTTGCCATGAGCAAACCCAACCAATCAAAACCCTCTGCTTGGGTATGGGACCTCTGCCAGCCTCTGGCTATTCAGGGGGCCAGACAGCAGGTACATATCAAGTCCTGAGTGAGTGAAGCTGGCTGTGCCTCTGAGCTCATCATTGCCACAGAATTGGCTGTTTCCTTTCCCTGTGGGAAAGCTCATTTTAGTCTTGCTTGATTCTTTTAATTTCTTCCAACCAATACGATGTTTTTAATTCCTTTTTCCACAATGGGCCACTCTTTAAACCAAGCCACGAGTTGAATGAACTACTCAACAATGAGAGGATTGGGTTTTGCTTCTCCTGGGCGGGAGCCCATTTCCAGGCTCGTTTGGGAAGACAGCTGCTGTTTCCTACCATCTAGTGCTTAAAGTGTATGCTGGGATTGTTCTCTGTTGATGCTGTTTTAGTAAAGCTTGGAGTAGTTGGCTCTTTCTCCACGAGTAACAGAAACCAGCTTGTGCTGGTTGTAGCTACAGAGGGGATTTGTCACAGGATAAAGGAACATGTCATGGAAGCCAGGAAAGGAAATGTGGCCAGCTCTGCCCAGGCATCTCTGCCACAGCTTGTCTCTCCCGTTGCCCATGTACTGCTTTTTTTTTTTTTTCCTCCCTGACTGCTCACAGGCATTTACTGCCTGTCTGCAAGAAGAAATATCACTGTCACTCAGAGAGCAGCACTCATCACTTCCACTCAAGATGTGTTGTGCATGCCTAGAGTCTTTCAGTACCAACACTCAGGGGAAAGGAATCTGACTGACCAGATCCTACGAGCAACAGGGGCCAGTGCCTCAGAGGCTGCCCATATAATTTCCAGATTGACTCCTACTTTAGATCAGACCAAATCCCCACCCTGTTCAGAATTCTGAAATAAAATTCCTGAAGAGATTCTCAGGATAAATTAGACAAGAGCCACTGGATGGTATCGGTGAATCTTTCTATTAAGACCCAAGAGAGGGTGCTCTTTAAGGCTTCTATAGCTTGGAAAGGATACTTACTGTAGTGTCAGGAGCAATTCATCCCCCCTCCCCCCCAATGTCCATTAGTGGGAACTCGTTCCTCAGAGTGCTGTCTGCAGAACCAGTCCAGGAGACGTGTGGGAAGCCAGCTCACAGTTGGAGCTAATGTTCCTAACTCATAAAGCCTTCATGATTCAGACTCTGAGGCCAGAGTTCAAGAACAGGTCTCACCAAGTGAATCTGGCTCCATGTCAGCCGAGCAGATGACGCAGGTGTGGGTCAGTTTAAGAGTCCTGACAGGTTCAGAATCTATGCTCTCACAAAGCAGGGAGGCCATACTCCCCTGGGAAAATACTATATTAGAGAATTCAGTTCTGTTCATGTTCCCGTGTTTCAGTTTCAACAAAATGCTACTTTGGCTGCATGGTAAACTATTATCTTCTTCTAGGGTTTATTGGCTTGTTTTTCAAGGGCTAGTTTGTATTTCTACTCACAAGTTGCCTTGCTGGCAACTAGGCTTTGGTCCCTCTAATGTCCCGAGTACTTAACACTATGACCAATTCATCATTTTACCTCATCACCACCACTTGGTAGTGGCTATTTGGTAACTAAATCTGCGGGGAAAGGGGGCCAGTAGAGACTCTGCTTTCACTGAACAGACGCAGCAGGATGTGTCTGCTCACCTGTCCACCAACTTCCTTCCTGTCCCTGACCTTCCTCTTATTCCGCAGCAAATTCACTGATTTTTTCAGTAGCTGTGACGCCATTCCAGAATCTGGATCAAGCACTCTCACAGAGAACTTCTCAACCCTGAATCTGGTGTGTTGTGCTATTTAGGACACACCGCCTTTAGCACCACCAGGAATCCTGAAGCTGTCTGCTTGTTTCCTTCTCTGAGATCTTCTCGTTAAACCAAGCGATCATTCCCTGGGCATGATTCAGATGTTAGCTCACTCGGCTCCCACAATACCCCTATTAAGTTCTGTAGGAAAGCAGAGAGTTCAGAAAGATTAAGTAACTTGCTGAGCCCACCCACACCACTGGAGTCAGAATCCAGATCAAAACATAGCCCTGTCTCTAACATCATGCTCTGAAACACTGTGCTGCTCTGTGATTGCCTCCTGACACCTGCTCTTCACTGTGCTCTTTCCTGCCTTGATGTCTCAATTAGAATAAGGTATTTAGCAAGTATTCCTTAGATGAATATAAACAAGACAGTTGTAACTGCATGTTACTGGACTGAATATTGGTAAAATAAAAAAAACTTACCAACTAATTAGAATTATATGCCCCCCTCACATGAAGATCTTTCAAGAACTACAAGCCTGAAGAAGTGACTCACACAGCAGGAGGACCATCATGAATTTGAGGTCAGTGTAGTTAAAGACAACCTGAGCTACATAGCAAGCCTCACAAACAAGATGAGGAAATATACTTAAACACACGTCACTACTACAGAGGACAGTATCCAGGCATTTAACTGCAAGCTGGTCCAGAGCCTTGCACGGACTATAGGACTACAGATTATGCACCAGGGCAATGAAGAGCCAGCACACACAGGCTTTATTAAGCAGGTTCAGGTACAGCTAGCTCTTCAAAAGAAGAGTTTGCCTCCAGGCTCAGTAGTTAACAAGCTATCAGTTTGGGTCCAAAGTGTAATCACACCTATGCTTTCTATCCTTATATGACCACAGTGTAGAAAGGGAAGCAAGTGGCAGCATTTGCAAAGAGCAGGGAGCTGGCAGATCAGAGCAGGAGTGGTGTGAACCAGCCCTGTCAAGACTCTTGGTCCAGCGTGTTGCTGGGGAGAAAAGGTAGAGGGTGAGGGAATAAGCATGAGTCATTTCTTCAGGTACTGACTACAAGGAGCTGGTGAACTATCCTGGAAGCTAGTGGGGGAAATTTCCAGACTGTTAGAGGCCAGAGAAGAGGTGCAAGATAAATCCTGATCATCACCAGAAGAAACAGAAGCCTGAGGGGTACATGCCGCATGCAGGAAGCACTCTGGTTCTTCCTCTGCTGGAGAGATCTCTCTGCCCTGAGAAGCTAACTCAGCGTCTTTCAACCTGTGCTCCTGACCCCTTCGGGGGTTGAAGGACCCTTTTCCAGGGGTCACCTAAGACCATCAGGAAACATATTTACATTACGGTTCATAACAGTAGCAAAATAAGTTATGAAGTGTGGTTTGAACAAGTATGACCCCCATGGACTCGTCTGTTCGAATGCTTGGCCTCAGGGAGTGGCGTTATTGGAGATGGAGTTTCACATATGCTCCATACATGCCCAGTGGGGCAGACTCCTGCTGCTTACAGATCAAGATGTAGAACTGTGGCTCCAGCACTGTCTGCCTGTGTCCCCCATGTCCCACCATGATGATAATTGACCAAACCTCTGAAACTATAAGCCAACCCCAATAAAATGTTTTTCTTCTTAACATTTGCCATGGTCATGGTGTCTCTTCACAGCAATAGAACACTGACTAACACATGAAGGAGCAATGAAAATACCTTTGCGGTCAGGGTCACCACAGCATGAGGAAATGTATTAGGGTGGCAGAAGTAGGAAGGCTGAGAACCGCTGCTCTAGTGCTTACTTTGTTTCCTTCTCTGAACAGCAGCAAAATGTATCCCTGAGCCTTGAGATAAGTGACTTTAAACAGTAGGGTCATGGAAAAATGTGACAGTAGAATAGGATTTTTGAATCTCTCTCACACACACACACACACACACACACACACACACACACACACACACACACACACACACGGGGAGGGGGGGAAAAAAGGATAAAAACTTGCAGCTTCTAGCATCAATCTCCATAAAATCACATAACATTCCAAATTACATTGGGAAATACATGGCGCCTCGTGCAGTAGGATCAGACTATGTTCCTGTGTATAAACTGGCACCTTGGAGCCCATTCCCTACAGAGGAACACCTAACCCAGTCCTAATACTGGGATGAGGGAATCAGATCTACTTGAAATGTATATGCCAGACTGAACTGGCCCACCTTGGGACTCCTTGCCCTCCTTGGGGAATGGATGGGGGGGATGCTCTGGGGGAAGGCTGAGGGAGAACTGGGAGGAGGGAAGGGAGGACAAGCATACATGGAAAAAACCTTTTAAAATAATATATATGTATATTATATACACATAGTCTTTATACTTCATTTTAAAAGGCTCCGCTGCCTTTATGCCTCTCAGATCACTAAGTGGTAAAAATACAGGAGTTACCTGAAGTAAATAATGTAGGCGTTAATGGATTACAGCTTGAAGTGTCTTCAGGAAATTTTACCTGTGTCTCCTGGTTTTGAACTAATGTAACGTGTGGAGGCTGCATCGTCCTCACTAGAACAAAATGAACGAAGTCTCCTTGCTCTTCACATATTTCAGGCAAGACGATAAGAGTGGGGCTCTCTTGTCCACTACTGCTGGGTGTGCATGGTTACCACACGGCTCAGGGCTCAGTAAACTCCAGAGGTAAGGTGAATGCTCACAGGCAGCCATGCCTGTCACCGGATGACAGAGCTCAAAAGCTGGTACTGGCTGATGACTAGACTTCATGAGACAGGGGCAGGTCTGCTTCCATTCCACCTAGGGACTCCACTGCTGTCCACTAAAGGCCTCAGCTCAACGAGCGTTTTTACTGAATGTAAACGAAAAAAGAGCACACTAAAGCAAAGAAAAATTTTATGAACATATATTAGGAACCAGAAATTCAACACTGCACCAAAGGTCTCCATGTAGATGTCTACACCTTCTAAGGGACCTCATATTTCTCAACTTTTATATATTTCAATTGAGCAACTTACACACATGCAAAATCCAAGGAACCTCACTCATCTCGGCTCACTCCAGGAGCAGAGGCCTGAGGCATTAATACTCCTGTATAAAGGTGGGGAGCTCAGCAGTTTCTCAGACATCTACCCCATTTAAATATTTCAATACCAGAGTAAAGCTTTTAAGTACCAGAGTACTGGGGAAACACCTCAGTGGCTAAGAGATTTGCTCTGCAAGCATTAAGACTTAAGCCCAAATCTCCAGCATTACATGAAAAGTTGGGTGTGGCTTCATGTTCTTGTGAGATGTGCTGTCTTGGCCTCTATATACAAACCCACATATTCATATGCATACACACACAGGAAAGTATACACACTCCGTCCCTCCTTTTACTAAGAGGAATTAAAAATAAGGATATTGGGGATTTGTCAGGATGTTTAAATGTGGATATATAGAATAGAGCAAAAATAAAATAAATAGATTTTAATATAATGAGTTGGCCACTTCCATCTCTAAGATTTGTACTTGGAAACATGCTTTTGTTTTTTGTTTGCTTGCTGCTTAAAATGGGATCATGCTTTGTAGCTCTAGCTGGCCTGATAATTGTTACAGCATACCCTGATTTCAAACTCATGGCAATACCTGCCTGCATCAGCCTCCCAAGTGCTAGACATGCTCCACACCAGTAATTAAGTGCATCACCCTTGTGTGTGTGCACTCCTGTGTTCTTATGTGTACCCTGGGCCAGGGTGGTCTCAGGTACTGTCACTTGAAGGCTGATGCTCCCCTTCTCCTTTACTTACTGAGACAGGGTCTTTTAGTGAACTTAAAAAATATCCTAGAATGGCTGGCTGTCCACCTCTCCAGTGCAGAGATTACAATAGCCAGCTTCTCCTACTGGCACTGTACTCAGGTCCTCCTCAGCTCTGCATATCTGAGCCCTCTCCCCAGCCTCTAAAGACTTCTTTTATTTTTGGGGTTGGGGGGCGGGGTGGAGGAGTGCTGTTCGTGTCAGTGTGCCACAGCACTCATGTGGAAGACAACTTTCAAGAGCTCTTTCCATTCCACTTCATTGCTTGGAAACCAAACACAGGCCTGGCACAGACAGCACTATGCACCACTCTTGGTGAAGGTCCAGCCAGGCAGCAAACACCTGGAAGAAATACTGAATGCTACAGAGCTTCACCTAAGTAAAACTGTCAACTGTTTAAAACAGACCAGGGTCCGTGAGCTGACTTAGCAGGCAAAGGCACTTGCTACCAGGCCTGACGACCTGAGTTTTATCTCTGGATCCCATATGGCTCGGGGAGAAAACTGGCTCATTAAATTGTCCACACTGCCACACCATACATCCCCTTCCCCAATATAAAATCTGATAGTAACAAACACTCATTCTTAAAGGTCCCACATTCACTAGTATTTAGGAGGCACAAACTGAACCCAACCGGTAGCTATATAAACAGTAAGAGACAGGGGAATTGGGAGGGAGGGGCTGAGGCAGGGGTCTAAGAGTTAGAAGTTCCCAGATGAATATGATCAAAATACATTGTATGCATGTGTGAAGTCCTCAAAAATAAATTTAAAAAAATCATAGAAAAATTATTCTTAGGACAATAAATAAAATAGTAACTTTGGGTTACCAAAACTATACTCTGGTAATTTATTTATTGTAGAACGGAGTATTTTATAGACTGAATAAAAGCTATGTACATCATACTGAATCATATTGTAAAATATTTACCCCCACAACAAATAAGTTTACTTAAATCTTCAATTAGAGAGCAGGTGCCAGATGAGTTTGCTTTTACAGCATACAGCACCTGATGTATTAGTAAAACAGCATTTACTTCCTAATGCTACCAAGCATCTCAGTTCAAAATGGACTTTTACTGAAAGAAAACATCTCACCTTGCACCCACCTAACTTGCTTACTAAAAGACAATTTCATACAAAGCACTGATTTGTTACAACTTAACAAAACATTGAATCTTGTCTGGTAATTGTACCATTGTTCTAAATCTTTGTTTTGTATAACTTTTAAAAGAGTTATCTTACTTGTTCTGTCCTTTTGCAGTGTGTGTGTCCACACGTGTGTGCCTAGTACCTTAGGTCAGAAAAGCACACTGGGTCCCCCTGGAATTGGAGTTATGGATGGTTGTGAAGCACCACATGGATCCTGAGGCTCAAAACTAGGTTCTCTGCAAAAGCAGCAAGTGCTCTTTACCACCAATCCATCTCCGGCTCCTCCATCTAACCTTTACACCTGTCTATATTGTTTCTTGATGGTTCTCATGTCTTCAGAATTCATCAGCACATTTTATTCGCAAGTCACTTTTTCTGACAAAATTAGTCTGATGTGGTCGACTTACTAAGATGGGTACTTTATTTTATTATATGATGGATATTTGCCATAAAGTCAGGAGTATATATAGTATAATAAAAGTAATCTAAAACACTAAAAATAGTACATATGTACAAAGGGTGTTTTGAAAGTAACAGGTTGGACGATATCCTTATTCTTAAATACACTGGATTAGGCAATTTCCCTAAATAAGGATCAGCAGGTCAAACCAATATGCAAGACTCTAGGCTTGCATTCCCAAACCTGGGAATATATAAAGCTCTAAGTAACAAACACTTCTAAAAGTCATATTACCTACAACTAATTATTCAACAATAAAAGACTAAGAGGCTAGTCATAACTGATGACTTTTTAAAACTCGGTTTTGAAAACAGATCACAATGTAATTTTTGGCAGTGTGTGAGGTGTAAGAAACTAAGTAAAGCTGTCCTAAGTCATTTCTCCTCTTTGTAGGGGCTGTATTCACACTTACACAGACAAGTTTAAGAATCAGACACAGAATACTAGGTGCTCTTTCATGAATGTAGCTCTACAGAAGAATGTGTGACTAGGGTCTAATACCCTGACCCCCCTCCCACACACACATAAAAGAGCACACCACAGCTTACATTTCTTTAATATAAAATATTTAAAATACTTCCACAGCTTTCAAGCACAGAATATGCAATAAAATATAAGGACGAGATCTACTACTGGTCCAATGGGAACGGCTCCCACTCTCCAGCCCTGCCACCATTCTCAGATACCAAACTGACAGCCTCGGAGACTTCCTAAGTGGAGGGAATGGTCAATTTTTATGTTTCACTGCTTTTATCCTCTGTATGACAGAATAATGTAAAACAATTTTCCTTCATTTGCACTAATACAACCTTACATTTTCATCAAACTTTTAGGCATTTTTAGTGGTTTTACTGCACTAAAAATCTTAATGGGGTAGTTGAAATAACTATGCAATTTAAGGAAAAAAAGATATATCTTCATTTATTTCTTCGGGTTGTTTTTAAAAAATTGTGTGTACACTTGTGTGTGTGAATACAGTTGCCCAAGGCCAGAAAAGGGTGTCAGATTTCTTAGAGCTGGGATTACAGGCCCATCATGGTTGCTGACAGAGTGGGCTCTCTGCAAGGGCAGTATACTTTAAACTGGGTTATTATTTCTCTGGCCTCTCTCTATGCATTTTCTGTGCGGATACTGGAATTAATTTCTATAAGCATTTTGAGTCCATCAGACATAAAAATGCCTATTTTAACGTGAGTATTTATACTAAAGTGAATATTCTATCTACTGACAACAAACCTGGAGAATTTAATGTGCTTTAATCGTGCAATGAAGCCAGGTGTGGTGACTCAACAACTTTAATCCCATCACTCAGGACTGGCAGGTGGGTCTCTAGAGAGTCCAGGCCAGCCAGAACTGCATAATCAGATCCTGCCTCAAAACCAAACACAACTCAAAAATGTGCCAAGGGAGTATTTGAGATCCAAACAGGCTGAAGAATTACTGCTAAAACAGAAGGGAAGCAATAAATGACCCTTTCAAGGTCAAAGATACTTGGAGAGTGTTTAAAGTTACCAACTCGGAGACAGAACGGGAATGACTGTCATCTGTTTGCTTTTTCTGGCACCTAGAGGGAAAGCTGAGTATTGGTGGGAATTAAGTATGTCTGACTCTTGAGATTCATTCGGGGTTCACAGGAACAAGAAAACGGAAAGCTGATGGTGACACTTTCAGTCAGGATTTAAGCAGCCCACCTTCTCCAGTTCAGGAAGCAGTACAGGCATTAAGATGGTATAGTCTGAGTATGTTAGAGTCTGAGGACACCATATGTAAGATCCTACAAAGACAAAATAGTGAATATGAACCTCCATAGCACCAAGCAAGGGCTCAGAAAACATATCAGAAGACCTGTCAAAGTCAGGGTGGGTTGGGATCAAAAACAGTCCTAAAACACTCAGAGCAAGAGACCAAACCTGAAAAACTACATTCTGGAAACAAAAGTAGGAGTGTCCGGTGACACACTTAAGGCAGGGATGGCCAGCAGCCTGGGGCAGATGACAGCTATCAGAACTGTAAAAGGTAAGAAACCCAGACTGGAAGGTTTAAATGCCAAGAGACTTGACTTCTATCTAGTGAGAAATGCAGGCTTTTCCTAGAAAGGCTAAGCAATGCCTTTGAGAAGCACAGTAGGGGCAGTGTCTCCTAGCTAGTTTCAGCTTAGCACAGCCCAGTTACTTGAGGGGGTCTCAAAGGGGAAAATTCCTGAAGACTTGCCCCTGTCTTGATTGCTAATTGACATAGAAGGGCATAGCCCACTGTGGGCGGTGCTACCACAAAGAAGCTTCCCTCCATTTCCTGCCTCTGCTTGAGCTCCTGCCCTGACCTTTCAGCCCTTCCTAAGCTGATTGGGTCACTGTATTTATCACAGCACTGTCTCTATGGTTTGAATGCACAGCACGAAGCTCAAGTCTTGAAAAGCCTCAAATTCCTATGTGATGGTATTGAGAAGTAGAGCCTTTGGGTGGTAACTGAGGTCAGATAAGGTCGTTAGGGAGGGCTCTCAAGATGTAATTTGCAGCTTTAAGGGCAGAGATAGAAGCTGGTATGCTCTTACATTTTCTTCCCACCATTCTTTCCACATCATACTGCATGGCAAGAAGGTGCATTGCCCCACCCTCACCTCCAAAACATCAGAAAGCAATATGTTCTTTATAAAGGCCCAGTATGTGGTATTGTGTCAACATCACAAAATGGAGAAAGACCGCGAGTGAGACAAAGGCCAGCTGAATTTATCAATAGTTGAGGATGTGATATGCCAAGGATGTGAACTAGAGCAGAGTGTTTCAGGACTAAGTTTAAATCAATGAAAAACCCTCAAGGGCAAGGAGTGACTATCTGCTTTGAATGACAAATCACATAGCGAGATCAAGAACTAAGAGCAAAGCATCTTATCTAAAACTGTCAGGAGCACATTACATGAATCTGGATTGGTCACTATTCACTCAACAAAAAGACAAAATCAGCCCCACAGTGACTTGGAGAACATACATTCCCTAGAAGGTGTGAAAGCAGACTGTAAAGTTTCAGAACTCCCATTCAGAGCTAGCCAGTCCTTGACACTCAATCCACAGAAACAACATGGTGACATGGTTCTTCAAATCCGAAGGTTCCTACAGCTTTAGTGAACCTAGTGAACCAGACTGAAGATGGCTCAGAAGTTAAGGACCCAGGTTCGGCAACGCCCACACAACAGTTCACAACTATCTGTAAAGCGCAGTTCCAGGGAATCTGATGCCCCCTTCTGGCCCGAGAGCACTTCAACACATTAAAAAATACAAAAAGGAGGCATCTGTACTGAACATTTTCCTTCAATAGCGCATACAGATATTTCTACAACATTCATCTGGGTGAATTCATTCATCTAGAGATGACTTCATGCATATGTAAAGTAAGGCTCTTTGCACTATGACAGAAGCTGGGAACACAGGAGTATGGCATCCTGACAATTAGTTATCCATAGGTGGCTCTGGACATCAGGGGTGACAGTACCCTATCCCCAATCTGAAGATGAAGCTTTTAGTCTGTCTCAGTAGACATACAATACTAACATTCTTCCCAAGAATACTGGGTAACTTAAACACACACACACACACACACACACACACACACACACACACACACACACCCGTTTCCTTACCTATCTATGCCTGTTTCCCCAAAGACTCAGAGATGGTTCCATTTGAAGTTAGAATCAAGTGCTCTAACAGTACTGGTTGTTAGGTGTGACTATTACTGTGGTGCAACATTCCACAGTCCATTCTAGGACTCACACTATCAGTCAGTTCTCATCTACTGAGGGAGTTTAGGAAGGCTTTCAATGAGGAAGAGCAGCAAACTTCTACAGGACTTGAACAGACCTTTGGCCAGGTTCCTGGAGTGGATATTCTTAGCTGCTGTAGTACAAAAATGAGGCAGGCAAAGTAACCGGGGATGGAAGCTACTCACAACAAGCCCTATTTACACCACTGAAATTTTACTTCCTAGAATCTTATGTTACTAATCACTCTTCATCATAGGCATGGTGGCACTGACCTATAATCCCAGCACTGAAGAATCTGAAGCCAGTCTAGACTATAGACACACCTAGTCAAAAGCAAATGCATGTATGCACAGTTCTCTTGATTTTGACCTGCCACTTGGCTATCAGGTGTGGTTTGTGGTTAGTTTACTGATTACTTGCTCTTGAGTGAGCCTGATGTAATGTAGGGGCAATAGAGCTAGAATGCAGGTTGGCACTAAAGACTAGATGCTTAATGGGACCACTCACTTATCAACAATGGAATCAAGTAGCATGAAAGCATCTCAACATGCACTGCTGGGAAAAAAATGAGTTCACAGGCCTTTACTAAGGAACCAGTATCTCTATGGCAGCTCCCAAAGTCGGCCTTAAAACAGAACAGGCTTCAGACTTCACAAAGGACAGCTAATTCTGAGGTATGTGACCTCTCTGGTACTTCTTCTGATGCTCATGATCCCGTCCCTAGAAATCTTACTACCCATCTTCCCTTCCCTCCAAATCAGTCCTCACATTAATATATTTTAAGGTAACATTCAGGATGGACTAATACTTCACATTTCAAGAAATTATCATTTAAATAAATGACAGGTCAGTGAGTTCCTTCTCCCTTTACTAATATCACATTAGTCATTGCCATGGTCTTTCGTGTTAGCCCAGCTGAGGAAATCTATCCCTACAGAAGAGCAAAGGAGGTCTCGAACGGAAAAAAAACAGAAAAAGAAATGAGAAAAACATTTCTTTGGGGCTGGAGTGGCTCCACAGTGATTTACTGATCCTGGAGAAGCATGGATACAGGTTCCCAGCACCCACATTAGGTGGCTCACAACCACTTCCAAGGCAGCAACTGGCACCCTCAAGTCTCCATAGGAATATATGGCACATGGTGCACCCAAACTCACACAGGCACATGTACACACTAAAAACAAATGTTTAAAAAGGAAAATACTTCATTTTTGTTTGATCCAGTCAAAGGGAAAAGTGGAGAAAGTATTTTCAGAGTTGATGTATTTAATAAGGAACAAGAGAGATAAAACAGACAAAATATTGCTGAGTAGATGCCAGTTGGTATGAATTTAGAAATAGCACAGGTAAAAAAAAGAATCTCGAGTGCCCAAGCAAGTAAAAGGAAAGCAAGGACATTATTTAATTAATAATTAATGGCTATTGACAGTGAAGAAAGCAAAGGCTTTAACTATTAATTATTACTATCAGGGTAACATGTCACAGCACCAATAAGAACCAAATAGTACAAATATCTTCATACACACCTGCCCTCACTCTCCAGCATTTCCCTCCTAACAACTACCTGACTCACTATAGAAAGGTTACCACGCGGAAGCCAAATCAGATCAGATGTAGTTGGAGGAGACTCATGTCAGTCAGTAATGATGATGGCCAGACTCTCAGTATAGCCAAAGGAATCCTAAAACCTTGACAACAACAAAAAACCCAGGTTAAATACTTGATTACTAGTTAGGGAGAAAGGTACTTTAAACAGCCTGATTTACTTATTTTAATAGTTCAAAAAAAAGCAAACAGGAAGGCATTAGTATTTCCTGCTGCTCTCCAGCTTTCTAACTGCAGTTTCAGCTATTCGGGAGCAACTATACAATCAGGTGACAAGCAATTATTCTTCTAGGTCAGCATAGCTTCTGTAGGAAAGTCACCTGAAGAATCACCTGGCACTTGTCTCTCACAATGACACACTTTTTTTCCACTCTTTGGGTTCAAGACAGAAGCTCCCTGGCTCTAGAAACCCACAAACCTGGGAGGTGAATTCTCATGACATCAAGCAAGTCTATGGTCCTTTTTTAATGCATTGGGATGGAAAACATGACATCTACTTGATTGTATTAACCAAAAAATAATGTGGCATCAGTTATTTTTATAGGTTTAAAAAAAAACAAGCAACGTTAGTAAAATTTGTCCATAAAAAGTTTGAGGGGTTTAATACCCAAAGTGCATACTTTCAGCTGGAGTTTTATACCATTATCTCCAAAGCACATTGATTTTAGAAATAGGAATTATCTTCCAATAGATAGTGATCACTCACTTAGAGAAGTCAGGTAAACTAACCATGCCACAAAACACTGAAGCCCACAGTACTGAACACAAATGTCAATGTTCATCATGACCTGTAAGTCAAGTCTCAAATGGGGCAAATACACATTCACAATGGAAAGAAGCTAAAAAATCTCTAAAAACTCTGATTTGTACACTTTAGCTCTTCTAATTCCACTTTATATTTTTTAATTTATTTATTATATGTACATGTCTGTATGTACCCCTGCGTGCCAAAGGAGGTACCAGATCTTTTTTTTACTGATACTTTTTGGAGTTGGTTTTCTAATGTTGTCCATGGTGGCCTCAGATTCATCTCTGCTTTAACTCCTGAATATTAAAATTAATGTCACCAGGCTGGTTCTCAACTTTTCCTTAGTCTTATCAATAACAAAATTTTTAAACTAGGCCCTTGTAATCTATTACAAGGTTTCTACTTATGAGATGGGACTGATAGATGTGTCCCAGCACTTCATTACATCTTATTTGTTTGGAAGTACATGTGTGCATATGTGTGGGCTCAATCTCAGCGGGGTACAAGCAGAGGGTCAGAGGACATCCATGAGTTGATATTCTCAGTCTACCATGTGGGGCTTGAGGATCAAACTCTGGTTGTCAAGCAGACACCTTCAGAAGTAACCGCCTGTCCTGAATACAGGCAGACAATGTTCCAGAGAGAAATGCCCAATGTGCTGCCCAGCGAACACTAAGATGAATGGGCTTGAATGTGCAATACAAAGGACAATGGCTGCAGCCTCCACCACTTCAGACCCTTGGACTGTTTCCAGTTGGTGCTGGCTGAACAACCTCTTCATGTGCTATAGTGGTTATGTGCACATCATTATATCTTCTATTGACTAATTCTTGTCATTAGTCCCCAAACAATAGAACCATCTTTATATTTTATTAAGTAAAAGCTATCTGGAGAACATTAAACTATGGGAGATGATGTAGGTTATACACAAACATTACTATACCTGAAATCTAGATGGTGACACCTGTAGAATCTGGTACCCACATGGCATCCCTGGACCAATCCCTCAGTGATACTGAGGACGACGGCATGTGAACGTCACCTACAAACTTGAGGAGTAGAAAGACTATGCTGTACAGAAAGTCCAATGGGAACATAAACAGTACTTTTCAATCCTTTCCACAGTTCCAAAAACGTATTTAATGGTGTTAATGTAGAAATTCATTCAAATTTCAACATCAGTCACACATGATGTTCAAGGAATGAACCAATAAAACTTAACATCTTAAAACCAAAAGCCACATCTTGGACACCTTATATTATAAAATTCAGTTCTAAGCAGGAATGGTCATTGAGTAACAAATACTGCTCATATCAAAAGTGCTGGTGACAAAGAATTCAGTGTGCCTTCCCACAAAATTTTGCATACATACCTATCTGTAATTGTAGTAAAGTTTTAAATGTTTTAAGGTGCTTGAAGGTTGCACTAGCTCAGGTGCATTCATCTGCTACCACTTTGTAGCAACTGATCCAGATAAAAATGCAGTTACTTTCTACTGTGTGGCATTTGAGGAGCTGGAGCGCCCTCTACTGGTAAGGAAGAGGACACACTCATCAACTGTCCTCCGTGCATTTTTTCGTTGATTCGAAGTTCACATCCATCCTGAAGCATCCGAATTGCTATTCTAGCAATATTCTTAGAGTCATCAAGACCACTGTGAGGCCGCCCATCATAATCCATTCCTAATTTTTCAAGCATTATTGTCAGTTTGGTTTGGCTTCTAGGAACCTGGAAAATAAACAGCTTAGTAAGTACTTTAGGTATTTTCAACAGTGAAATTGAAAACCAAGCAAACAGTCAGCACCCTAGTCTACTTTCCCTAGAGAAAAGCTGGTGATGCATTGTCCTCTGAAACGTCAGGGGACAGAGCCACCCACAGAAGGTCAGGGAGCAGTGACTCAGGAGGCAGAGATCTCTGTGAAGGCAAGCCTAACAGAACCAGGCTGTGGTGGCGCACACCTTTAACCCTGGGACTAGGGAGGATTTCTTCCCTTTCCAGCTGAGGATGGAGAGGTCTGGAGTCTGGGGATCTGTGAAGAGAAGACTGAGGAGCTGGCTGGGTGAGGAGTATCTGTGGTTTGTTTCTGTCTTTCTGAGGCTTCAGCTTTTCCCCAATAGCTGGCTCTAGGTTTTTATTATAATTCCAAATTCAATTTGTGCAATAAAAAGCAATTTTGCCAAGGCACACAACAAAACTTCAAGATAGTATCTATGGATATGCTCAAGGATATGAATAAATGCCTGCGTGAAGACCAGTAAGATACAAACAGGTGAATGGAATAAAAAACAATTCAAGACATGAAAAGAGAATCTAAAAAAGAAATAGAAACACTAAAGCCAAACTGCCAAGTGTGGGGGAACACGCCTTTAACCCCGGCTCTCTAGAGGCAGAGCTGCCAGATTTCTGTGAGTTCAAGGTCAGCCTGAGCAGCTAGGGCTACACAGTAAGATTCTGACTCTAGAACCAAAAGAAAAAATAAATAAGACTCAATGTAAGAAGTAAAAATAAAAAAGCCCAAAAGGGTAAGTCTTAAAAACAAATAAAAACACCAAAACCCAAACTAACCAACCCCACTACACACACACACACACACAGGCACACACACACACACACACACACACACACACACACACACACACACAGACACGCACGCACCACACACACACACACACAGACACGCACGCACGCACCACACACACCCAGGAAATCTATGAAAAGACCAAACCTACAAATATTGATACAAAGGAAGAAAAAACCTAGGTCAAAGGCACAGAAAGCATTTTTAATAAAATTGTTTTTTAAACAAACTCCTCCAAGTATGAAGACAGATTCCCTCTCTAGGTTCACTGGCTCAGAAAAGAAACTTCTCATGGTACTTTAACAATCAAAATGCATATATCCAGAACAAAAATAATATTAAAAGCTGCCAGGGAAAAAAGACGTCACATATACTGGTCAATGGAGACTCTGATGTAGAAACCCTGAAAGACCACAGGCACCAGCAGACCACCACACCCATCATCCAAGTTAGGAAGAACATTGGTGTGGGCTTGTGCTAGAGAGCTGGATATCCAATGTCCAATCATAACTTTGAAGTACTGACTAGTAGGGAACAGATTAATGATGTTAAGAAAGTGTGTGACACTGTGAATCAAGTCTCAATGGTCTAGGTGGAGGACAAGTTAGACTGCTGGGTCCTCTTCCATGGGTGTCAGCAAGAAAAATCCCCCCCCCCCCCCCCCCCCCCGGGAGACTCTCACTGCTTCTCTTGGCTCGCTCAGCCACCATCAGGGAACTATTACAGTAGATGGGAATTAACAGAGATGCACAACTAGACAATGAGCAGTCCCAAGTGGAAGGTCTCCATCAAAGCCCTCTCCCGCCCAGGGCTCAGGGAGCTATACAGAAGAGGAGGGGAAGGAGCCAGACGTGACTCCAAAGAGACTGTCCTCAGACACCTCTACTGAGGCACTTATGAACTGAGACTGAGGCACATGCACAGGGCTGTAAAAGTTAACGATTGAAATGGGGTCCCAGTGCTAATGAAGTGGACACAGGCTTCCAACTCTAGCCAAACTACCTGGAACTGATACCCACTGGCAACAGAAAAATTACGTTTACTCCAACAGATTTTCACTGAGTATGGTATTTTTGTGCTTTGTCTTATTTTGGTTTTCTTTTCTACTCTCTCTCTCTCTCTTTTTTTTTTTTTTTTGGTGTGTGTGGAGGGGTCTTATTGGTCATATGCTCATATACCTCACTTTTCACTTTTATGAATTTGTGAATTTGTGTGTTTTAGAGAAAGGTAGGTGGGTGGGTGGGGAGGACCTGGGAGGAGCTCTGGGAGGAAAATTGTGACCTGAGTATGTTTATGAAAATTGTTCCCAACTACCAATGGTCAAGCATTTTAGGGGTAGTAATGGCATCATGACTGTTCTGGAGACACTGAAAAGTATCTGAGATGATGAGCTCCTGTCTGGTTTGATTCAATAGTAAAGTGAGGATGTCACAGAAACAAAACTGACTGAGAATTTACAAGGGCTGGAGCCAAGTTATGGCTCCTTATACCTTCTTCCTCTCAGTTATGTTTTATATTTTCTACAACTTTTTTTTTTTTAAATTTAGTTCCCAAAATGTGCGACAAAAAAAAAAAAAAAAAAAAAAAAACACACACAAAAAGGGGAAATTACCAAATTTAATTAAAGGACTATCAAATCATGTTAAACCAGCAACAAAGAGCCAGGCCCTAAGTTAAAAGAAAAAAGAATGGATAGGTAGCGCCTCTCTCTCTGGTTTCAAGTGCCAGTGCCTGGCAATGGCAGATGGCATCAAGACACAGATCTACTGTAAACTTGCTAAAGAGGCAGCAAAGTGGAAGAAGCCTTTTGGAAACTCATCCTTGTGTTACTGAGCAATGTCAATGATGCACACACACTGTGACCATCAGTCCACTCCTAGGTTTATAACCCAAAAGTGAGTATGAAGGGCATCAGAAGACACATACAAGAATGTTTTACAGCAACTACGTTCAGGGAAACCAACTAAAAAATCCAACCATACTCCACCCACTCTGCCAAAATAAAAAGTACTTTGAGGACAAAGTACTTAAAAAAGTTAAAGATATACTTCATTACCAAAAGATATTGTAAAGAGAGAAAGATAATGTGAGACGAGATAGAAAGCAAATTCAAGGAATTGTATTAGACTGAAGGACAAATACGATCACAAGATTACTGACTCCAAAAAGTCACCCTGAAAGCCAACAGTACCGTACTGATGCGTACTGAGAAGTGATTCAGTCTGACTGGTAGCAGAGCTGGGGCTGCGGGCGCAGCCTGCTGTCTTAGCACTCTGCAGGTGCAGGCAGGAGCTCACTTAGCACAAGCTACATGGTAAGCCCTTGCCTCCAAATTAACACAAGAGCAAGAAAGGGGTTCTGTGAGTAGTCGCCATCATCACAGGCCATGAGCATCCAACAGTGACTTAACTATAAAGATGCAGGGTGGGAAGTACATTTGCGGACAGGGTAAAACAGAGTTGAAACATCCTTCATTGTAGGAATTCAATAGTATGTCACTTGTTCCTCTTTTTGAGCACCCAGGTTGGGTTTCACAATATCCATAACTTCTGTTCTGTTCCAGTGGATCTGATAACATTTCCTCCACGGGCAGCAGGCACTTATATGGTACACATATATAGATGCAATGGGAACAACAATCACCACACACACACACACAAAATTTTTAAAAACCAAAATATGTTAATTAATATATATACAAAATCATAGCTGAACATATATGTAAACAGAGCAAACACGGTCAAGGCCATAATTAAAAAGTATAATTTTTACCTTATAAAAGTTTCCATATGACTTTCGAATATTGATCCACTTTTTGGCAAACGGAGGATATTTGAGCCTGCTGAGTTGACACTGGATGTTCAAGAACTTACTCATATCCCAGGAACTTATAAAGAAAGAGAAAGGGTATAAGGTAAATATGTTAATCTCAGTTACTACACAAAATACCATGCTTAAAATTAACCTTGAGTCCCAGAAAATTTTTAAGCTTTAAAAAAAAAGCAGCACTTTCTTCACAAACTAATTCTTAAGAGGCTCATCTTAATTGCTTTTGTGGTTGGGATTCCAAAACTGCAAGTTTGCTGAGTTCTTTTGTGTGACCGCTCAGCTTGTGTTACATTCCCTAGGAGTTATGTCTGACATAAAACATGTGAGCAATAACTTAGAGACAAATGTCAGGGGTTGACATATACTTGGCCTGTAGGGCAGGGGCAGAGTGTGCACTGCACTCCTTAGCCCTAGCACTGCAGAGGCCGCAGTACATGGACCAGTGAGGCCTTGCCTCAAAACCAAACCAGGTACATCCTTCCTGAGTGTGCAGTGTGGAAGCCAGCTCATTCGACATTACCTTTTCTTAGGCAGAGTCAACAACAGCAGAACTAGAACCTTCAGCAGGAAACTTTACAATCCCTCAACTCAGCTACTATAAAGTTAGTAACAGCTGCACATCCCAGGAGCCTAATATTTCCGTGTACTTACTTTCAGCAGCCCTGATGGACGCCAAGCAATTGCCTAAGCTACCTACTTGTTTCTGGGGCAAGTACAGTTTTGTTACAGGTCTAATTAGAAAACCAACATGCCAATTGGATAAACTTAAATTTGGATGTAAAAATCTCTCCACCTTCTATATCAGTACCATCCCGACAGGGGAGCACACACCACCGTGGCACCAACTAGACCGGCTCTTTCCAGCTTTTCTTCCCTTTAGTGGCTGCGGCACAATTAAGGTGGATAGTGTCTGTAATCCTTTCAATCCTTCACACCTTCCTATGTAGTTTTCATTTTCTTTTCCCTTTTCTGGAGAAGAGGCCCAAGCAGGTTTTGAGATAAGATCTCAAATAAAACCAAGGCTTGCCTCAAATTCACTGTGTATATGTAGTCTGACTTTGAATTCCCGATCCTCCTGTCTCCACTTAGCTCTCAATCGCCTTTCCATTTAACAAGTAATTCTGGCCCTACAGGAAAACTACAAGGTAATAAAGGAACATATTCTGAAAGGGTGTCCAACTTTCCTAAAAAAAAAAAAAGAAATCATACACTAGACTTTCAGAATGGTAAACGCTGCAATGGCTGAGACTTTCAAGAAAGAGATGAAAGACTGACTAAGAGTATCTCCCAGAAGGAAGAAAACAGAATGTAGACAGTGAAAGGGTAAATCCTGTGAATGAATGTGCAGCCTGAATAATGGGGGACCAGAGTCGTGCGTGAAGGCCTGTGAGCAGGCAAATGCCACAATGGAACAGGGCAAGTGTTCTGTAGGCCACGTATCAATCTGAGTCTCTAGTCACAGACTTTGTGATATGTGATAGTAGCTTTCCCTGCTTCCTGGGAATTCAAACTAGGAAAAAAAACAAAAACAAAAAAAAAAACCAAAAGAACAACCCACTCTTTCTTTGTGAAGTCATTCCTGGGACTTTAATAAGTAACACTCCATGGACATTCTAGACAGTCAATGAGTAAGAGCCTCGTGATTGTAAAAAGAATTTAAAGCCTATTTTCCTACTTACCCATCTGTTAAAATGCAGTATTTGTACTTAGTTCCTAATTCCTTTAACTTCATCCACTCAATGACTTTTTTCAGGACCTGAGGGAAAGTGTCAGCTCTGTCTACCTGATCCTGAAGACAGAAAGAGAAAGACTTAGGGCAGCTACTGCTTGTAGGTACAACACGCCCAGGCATAAGGGGCAGGGGGGGACGGGACACAACAGGGCACAGACAGTGAATTGTTAAAACTCTAATTTCAGTGACTTAGATCCACTTACCACCTAAACTTTCATCTGGGATAATTTAATCCTTTTAAGGTCAAGAATTAAAGACTGTGAACGTGCATTTCTCCCACAACTAAGACTGTCCTGGTTTTGTCTACTGACATGGGGGATCTGGAGTCATAGTGAACCCCAACAGAAGGATTGCTAGAAGGGGAACTTCCTCTATTGCTATTGCTGATACAGGGGCCCAACCCCAATGTGAGCAGAAGTGCTCTCCATCCTCAGAGGAAGAGTGGCCAAGGGAAGCCCTTGCCTCCATCTTATCTTTATCCCCTCCAGCCATCTCATTTCCTGGCTCAATTTTAAAGGTGTGTGTTACCAAGGCAGTGGCTCTTGTAGCCCTTGAACTCACCCACCCCTGGGATTAAAGCTATTGGTCACCACTCCCTGACCTTCATGGTTTAGCTTTGTCAGTGGCTCTGTCCTCTGATACTTTAGGCTATTTTTATTAAATATAGGATATCACCACACACCTCTTTGTTGTTTTAATTACAATATCAGGCAAGGAAAATAGCACATTAAATTGCACATAAGATATTTTTTAGACTAAGCACAAAATAAATCACTAATTCAAAATTTTTTCAAATTCAAAATAAATAACTCATCACCAAAACTAACAGAAATTAAGACAGAATTATCACCTGAGTAATTCCCGTAAGATTGATGCAGAAATCTGAAAGCTTCGAGTTAACCTCTGGCCTCACATACTGCTGAAATGTATCTTCCTGCAGGCAGACAGAAGTGAAGGTGCTTTATATGACTTCAGAACAGGATGTGTAAAACAAATCCAGCCACAGCAGAACCAACCATATACAGCTATTCACTGCAGATCATTTCACAACTCACAAGGCAAATTCCAACAAAAAGCCCTGATATTTAAATGTAAAGACGGTTTATTTTGGTTTTTAAAAACAGCATGTCAAAGTTGTCTAAAAGCAAACCTTCAAAGTTGAGGTCAACATTTTCTTGGCATGTAAAATGTTGGTCATTTTGCTTGTACCATGTTAATATTAAGCCTACTAAGTTGGTCCCATTATAACAATGGGTTTTAAAAATGATACATTCTTTTAAAGAAACGAGCTAACAGAAAATTAGCTCAGACTGAATAAATGCAAGGGTTTAGTAATAAGTACATAAACCAGGAGACAGTTAGAAGTGAGAGAAAGGCTAGATCATACATAAAACGTGGTTTTATTTAGAGTTAAATCAGGAGTCAAGGCCAGATTCTGAGAGTCCCTTGGGCTGCTGTGCTAAGTTGGCTGGGGTAGGCAGGCTAGAGCTAAGAGCTCCTGCTCAGAGTAGGGAGCCATCTCCCCAAAGATGTCCTCTGACCATAACGTAAGGGCTGTGGCGATGGTGGGCAAGTGATTGAAGGAGGTGGTCTAAAGGAGGACAGGGAGAAGGCAGACGAGGGCAGGAAGTTTTCCATAAGGAGGTGGCAGGCAGTACAGTGGGGTGAGTAAAATGAGGATTTCTTGTGGTGAGAACACACCAGAAAGCAATGTGCCCTAAGCTCTCTGCACTAAACAGAGAAGAAATGGAATCATGAGTTATCTGAGATATCTATCTGCCCTCACTGCTGCCGTTTTCTCTTTTGACTACTAGTCTGTCCTGGAGAAGGCAATGTTAGAAATGTAATGGATTATGCAGGAGGCACAAATAGTAAGAATCCACTTCAACAAGGTGAGGAGAGAATTCTCTAAAGCTGTCCTCTGAGCTGCACTGCTAAGGGGGATGGAGAGGAACAAAGCTAAAGAGGCTTTGAAAGAAAAACTATGCATTATCATGTACAAGGTCGTCCTGTATTTAACTAGACAGCATCTCATTCACATTTTATAAGGGAAAATGCATACTCTCAGGAGTTCATTCTATCATGTCCTGAAGTAGCAGCTAAGTGCCAGTAATTACCTAGGACATACACATACATGTCTGGCTCAGGAATTAAGGTCCAACAGCCCCACCCCCATGCCACCAGTAATTATTTCTACAAATTATCCTCCACCCTCACTGAACATCAAAACCACCCAAGGTGCTTTAAACAATAAGTTGATGAAAGCAAAAGCCCTCCACAGAACAGATTCTTTATCTGGCACTGGGGCCCAGCACCAGCGTATGTTTTATTTGTCCCCTCCCTAGAGACTGCCATGTATTCAGATGTTCTAAGCAACAGAAAAAGCACAATTTTAGTCATGGAGAATAAAGAAACCAGTTCTTCTGGAATTGCCTCACTATGGCTTTTCTATTAATCACAGCAATATGCAAAAATCTTCTTTGGAATTTTATTTCCTGTCAGAAAGACAAACTGGTACTTCGAGCTTCCTGCTGAACAACAGAAGAGCTGCTACTAAAAAGAGATGAAAATGCACTCACTATTTCTAAGGTATGAGCATTCAACAGAACGACAGGAAACTCAATAATTTCATGTATGAAGTCAGCTGGGTTTTCCTCTTCACAGGTAGCTTCAAAGTCAATAATACAAATGTAGTCATAGTAACCGTCCACACAACTGCTTTCTTTTAACATCAACTTCTGCTTCTTGTAATAGTTTTTCAATCTCTTCTTTAGGACATCCTTGACTCCTCTGAAAAACAGATTAGATAAACGTTACAGTCAGAAGTCAACAGTCCTAACTGCTGGCACTAGGTGAACAGTCAAAGTCACAGCATAACTAACAAATGAAAGCTGAAACAAAATGGAGAGAGAATCTCAAGCCTCCGTTACCAAAGAGCTAAAGAAAACATATGCCTTATGAGATTTCCCTTCACAGGAGGTCTTTGTCTTCATTGTGTGTGGTATTTCAAGCCATAATGTTGCACACACACAACACTGCCCTACATGTTAAGACATATAAGATATAAAAGCTGAAGATAAATGGACAAACTGTAATGTCGAGTGAGAAAATGCAGACACTGAACACACTGTACTTTTTTCTGGCATGGGTTAGATAGCTAAACCCAAAATCCTTAAGGGCACGAAAGCACTATGCCCTAATTTAGGACAGGCCACCCTAGAGCATGCTTTCAGAAGACTACTATATTCAGTTTGCCTAAAAGCAGGTTGGAGGATTTCTTGGTCACACGCCAATCAGAGACTTACAAGCTGCAAGTTTTAAGCCTTTTATTTTCCTTCCTAAACTACCACTGAAGCACTCGACAAAAAATCCTACCTATGAAAACTGGTTATCAGAGTACTGTAGTGTTTTGGGTTTTTTTTTTTTTCTCTCTCTCAGACAGGGTCTTATTATGTAGCCCTGGCTGTCCTGGAACTCACTGTGTAGGCCAGACTGGCCTTTGGAGATCTACCAGCCTCTGTTTCCCTACTAGAATTAACGGCATACACCACCATGCCCAGAGTTTTATTCTTTACACATTATCAAAACCTAGAAAAGTAAGTCCCTCAAGCCTTTTCAAGGCACCTCTGTGGGATGTAATTATTTACTGTTTCTCTAAAGAAATGACACTGCAACCTGACAACACAAACACTGAACTAGCTGCCCCGGGTAAAAAAACTTCTAACAAACATCGTGTTTACGGGCTCCACCCCTGAACCATGTATGTGGTCCTCAATCCTCCCTTACTATGGCTTCTCTTACTTTCTTGGCGAGGCCACAGTGATCAGTGATTAGCCCAACTGAGCACTAATTCAATTGTTCAAAAAGTCATGTTCGGTGGCTTCCTTCTGTCACAATGTAAAAAGAGGCTTCAGCATGAGGCTCCTTTGCTTTTCCCCCCAACTTACCATTTCAGTATCACCATCAAACATCCCTTCTCCCCACAGCATTACGCCATCATCTAAGGATACAGCACTGTGTGCTGTAGTGGGATGGATAGCATGCTTTTGAATTCTAAGTTTCACTGTACGATAAAAGAATTTATGACTGAAAACACAAATAGAAATAAAAAGTTGTCAGGTTTAAATTTCTTTTTGCCTGAATTTAATGTCACATTTCTGAATTCCTGGGACACACCTCAGCTGCCCTCAATACTCAGACCTCCAACACCACCGTGAACACTGACATTTGTGTTTTCACAGAAATGTATGTGGGGGGATGTATCTGTATTTATCTTTGTAATGTCAACGTCTTGTGTAGTGCTTAGAGTTCAATACAGACTTGTTGAATAAAAGTATAAACATACATCTAGATCTCTAGCTCCCATGGAAGTCAGAAGCAACTGATCATCACAGCTGGGAACAACATAATTTCTCTGTAGGCCACAGGTTGCACTTTAACAGAAAGAGTCAAGAGAAAATTAGACCAAAGCTTTTCTTACAAACTATGATATAGACAATCTTAAAAGTACCAGTTCCACCTGAAAACTAGTGGAAGCAGCCCACTTAGAAGAATAAGAATTCTGACCGCCCCGAGACAGTGTGTTCAACTATAGGTTTATTTTTTTCTTGATAACAAACAGGGTGTTCATTTCTAGATGCTAAAAGTCAGAATGCCACATACCCTAAATTAAAAAAAAACAAAAAAACAGAAAACAAAAAACAAAACCGTGAGGGGGGCTGGAAGACATCTAAAAACATATGTTTACTTCTTAGTATCAGAGGGTTTTCTATTTTCTTATTCAGTACACTTAAATGTGATGGATGCAAGTATTGCATGAATAAAAACCTGGAGTCAGATATTGGGGAAAAGCTGAAATACCAGAGAAACAAGCCACAGCCAATTCTCACCCAGCCAACTTTCTCAGCCTGACTTCCTGAGTCCTCAGACTGAGTGCCTCTCAGTCCTCAGTTGACAGGGAAGCCAGTCACACAGGCAAAGGGCTGAACTCCTACCCCCTCTTTCTCCATCCAGCCATATCAATTCCTGGCTCAACTTCCCCAGTGCTAGGATTAAAGGTGTCTGTGGCAGCCTGGCTCTGCTTGGCCTTAAACTCAGAGATCCAGGAGGATCTCTGCCTCTAAGTGCTGGGATTAAAGGTCACCACTCCCTGACCTTCATGGAGAAATGTGGTTTGGCTCTGTCATGATTTCCAAGCATACTTTATTAAATACACAATATACCAAATATAACAGTTCCTTCAGAAATTAAAACGAAGTGACTGATTGTAAGTGAATGACTTCTACTTGATTTCAGACAAACCACCATTATAAAAATAAAGGAACTAAATAAAAATATCCTGTCAACTAAAACCATGTCAACTAAAAGCAACTATTAAGCAAAATTTTCAGAACCGGTACAGTGAAACAAGCCTTTCCTGGGGTTGTGGGGTGGGGTGGGGTGGGGGATAGAGGCCGGACTGTGTGCTCAAGGGCAGCTCAGGCTACAGAAGACCTAGTGTCAACAGTAAAAATTAAGTCAACATACATACTTGCTATAACAGACATGTCTATATATCTATACATTAATGGGACCATCGATGGTACATTTCTAAAATATTCAACCTTTACTTTGGAGACCTTTTGCCATCTAAAGGAAAACAATACAAAGCTGCATGCCAACACTCATGTTAAGGAATATAAATTACAGTTGTGGTTTGAATTATCTCATAACAGGCTTCTTTTTAGTATTCAACATTTTCCAAAATGAGCGGGTACTACTACTGTAATTATAAAGTTATTCTGGTTTTCAAGAACTAGAGTATTTAGCATTGTTTTAAGAAGCAGGTTAAAGTTAGTTGTGATTACCTGGTTTCAAGTTTGAATTCTGAAAGTTTGGCTTTGAGTTCCTCCTTACTCATTCTATTAATGCAACCATTTGCCATTGCAATCTCTTTGTAAACCGGGTCACTGAAGTCACTCCCATTGGAGGTAATCTTAGATCCATCTGAATCTTTGCCATCAAGTCTACATCGCTGCTTTTTCTAGGAAAAAGGGAGAGGTAATTTATAATTAGTGCAAACATATTTTTAAAGATGCAAACTCCTAAGGGTTCTCCAGGCTGTCTGTTCAATAGAGGGTTCCCCTTGGGGCCAGTGGAGGACAGGAAGATGAAAGATGTGTTTCCAATATAATTGGCCCTGCTCTATTCTGAGTCATGAGATTCCTCAGAGGCAATAAAGCTAAGTAAAGAGGACAGATATTAGAGTAAGAGCCTTGACAGTCTGGGGCCCCAGCAGCATGGCCTTGGGCAGTTATTAGCCACTGATCTTACAGTTTCCTCACCGATACAAATATACTTGTCCTAGATGATATTTGGTAATGGTAAACAGTATTTAGGTAGCATTTATTCTAAGTATGAGCTTGTGTATATAGCAGGCTAACTACTAATAAATGGTAATTCTGTAAACAAGCTCTTTACAAACAGTATCCTGAAACTTAGAAATAAGCCAAGTGACCTGTACATCATTTTGCATGTATGAATCAGGGACTTCCTCAGAGCTTATCCTGGTTTTAATTCACAGAGTTAACAGATCTATCCTAAATGTAAAGAAAACAGACTTCATTCCAGTCTAGTGCTAAAACTTCCTAGGACTTAAAGCAAGCAAATACATTTTCAGAGTTCATAAGTCCCACTTTTATCAGTTATTTAGATCCAGTGTTGCCTTTCTGTCACATGATTCCATTCTATTCTCCCCATAGGTAGACCTGAACCACAAAGGCACTAATTTCTAAAGTTAATTATGTTCTACATGCTATGCTACAAACATAACCTATGTTCTCAGCACTGTCAAAAAAGTTGACTTACTATTAACATATTAATGTGCATTTACTTGGTCATAAAGCAGTCCCTAGCTTAAAACTGATCTTGAAGGTTTACCTTCTACTCTCAGTTTTCAACTCAATGCAGGTGCTGTGCCAGAGTTCTCACTGCTAGACCCTTCGAGAAAGGGCCAGCATTTCAACGCCTGAATTATTGTGGGAATAACTTCATCAAAAATACATGTAGATGATGTTATTGACACGTTCTAACGTGTGTGTTAGAACGAAAGGGGCATCTTTCCAGAGAGGGCAAACAGAAGCTTCTTACAGCCAACCAAAGGCAATTAGATAATGCTGTAAAGATCGGGGGGAAGTGGTCAGGACAAGGGGAACACAATTTTTAAGGAAGAAAACCCTCTAATACAAAAGAACACAAGGAAGACAGAGTGGTAAGCAAAGTGTACACCCAGCAGCGGGCAAACTGAAGGCTTGGAATGAGGGGAGTAAACTGCATACATTCAGACCACTAAAAGATGACTTTAGTGCAAATTTCTGCTCTTGCAAGAGGCCCAGAATTCGGTCCCCAGGACACATGTCTAAGCTCCTGTTCTGGTCTTTGCAGGCACCTGTACACATGTGGCATCCATTTACACACATACACATACATACATTAAAAAAAAAGATATTAAGGGTTATGGTCGCTACTACACGTAAGTGTAAATGTATAGAACAAAGGCACTAGGGAGCCTCTTCATAACACCCACTTCTCGACATTTTGGTTTTGAGCCCACACTTCCACGGCTGATCAAGATCATCTCTCTAGCCCTGCGAACACCCTGAATTTCTAGCACTCAACTCCTACGACTTAAAACGGACTTTAGCATCTCGTTCACAACCCGCAACGCTAGCCAAAAGCGAATTCATCAAGAGGAGTAAATTAAGTCTGGGGATCCGTCTTACAATCTTGGCGCGGTCGAGACGATGCACCAGCGAGGTATCAAATTAGAAAGCCGGTCGGGGCTGGGTTCTTGGCGAGATAGCCGGGGGCAGAGAAGATGAGGATGCCCTCGGGAGGGTGCAGATGGCAGTGGGGTCGTCTGGGGCAGCATAGGAAGAGGGAGCACCCCCCCCCAAGCAGCTGGGAACATTTCCGGGGGGGGGGGCGCGGGAGCGCTGGAGATCGCTCATCCAATCAGCGCCGTGCGGCTGATGGAACGGCGGTGCGCCCGCGCACACCGAATGTTTACGCGGAATTCTCATTCGGAACTTCCCGCCCGACCTCCTCCCTCAGGCAAAGGGGTGCTCGCCCCGACGGGGACCGAGACCGGGGGGAGAGGCAGCATCCTCACCTCCACACTCAGCGGCCGCGTCTCCTCACACTCCGGCCGCGGCGTCTTCTGCTGAGCCGTGTCGCCGTCATGCTGCTGGCTCCGCTCGTCCTCCATGCTTGCCTCTCACGCCGAGAGATGGACGCTGACGCTCGCACCCACTCCGCCGAGCTCCGCGAAGCCACCTTTTCCTCTTCGAACAAACTACCGCGCTCACGTTCCCGCGGCAGCTACCACACAAACTCAGCCGGACGCCTCCTACTTCCGGGAATTTATGGCGTCGTCACGCCGCGCAGGCGCAGCGGGAGGGGCGAGAGCGTGCGCGCGCACTCGTGAGGATGGCGGCGGGAAATTGCCCCGGAGAGGTGCGCCCGGGGCAACCGGGCGTGGACGAGCAGGACTTTCGAAGACGCTCCCCTAGCTGAGGCTGCGGGTGTGAAACTGCCCCGATTAGTGTTTGCTGTGAGTTCTATACTCTTCTCCCCAGGAACTCAGAAATTTGTTTGGTTTCTTCCTGTAGCCGAAGTTGCTTTGCAAACTGCCAGAGTTAGCCAGGCGGGGTGTCTCACTTGTTTAATCCTCGTTGCAGAGACAGATGGATCTCCCGGAGTTCAAGGCCAGCATAATCTAAAGAGTTAGTTCCAGGACTGCAAGGGCCACACGGAGAGACCTTGTCTTAAAACAAACAAAACCGGTCAGGGTGGTCTTTGCCCTTTTGCAGAGGCGTTCTTCAGTCTAGACCCGCCAAGTTTTCTCTTGGCCCAGTTACACACTTAAATCTACAGGATTTCCCCTTTCTGTTGCTGTTTGGTATTCTCTAAAATTTTTCAATCATTTCACATAGGGAAATTTTTGTTCACACCCCTTTAGTGTTTTATGAGTGTTTTACCTGCCTGTATGCCTGCACTTTATGTGTTCGGTACCCCAGGAGGACTGAAAGGACATTGGGTCCCCTGGGATTGGAGTTAGAACCAGCTGCCTGCCACGTGGGTGCTGATGTTCGAAGTAAGTCTGAGAAGCAAAGGGAATAGACCACTGATCCAAATGAAGTGTCTGGGCAAGGCAAACTGTACTGTTGATCTAGCAGGTGTGCTCCGCAGAGTGAACACACAAGAGACAGGAAGTGTGTTTGGTGTTTATTCTGACTTTGGTTGTGGTTGTGTCTCCTCTGTGCTGCCTGGGGTCCAGTCACACAGTCCTTTTTGATTGTCTAGTCTGAAAAGAATTGGAGATGAAGAAAGGGGAAAAGGTAAATGGAGGAAGGGGAAAAGGGTCACTGTGCCAGACCATCAAATCCCTAGATTAAAAGAACAAACAGTTCTTTGTATACGCAATGGCTTTTCAGGTTCTGGAGGCTTGAAGCACTTGCATTAATGTTTAAACAGGTAATTCTTTGTCCTAAACACAAGTTTTATAGTATTTGTAGAAAAAAAAATTATTCTATGTGCAAAATTAGTATTTTGACTACATGTACATCTCTGCATACAAAACAGGGTGTGAAAAAGCCTGGGATTGCAGTTTCCGATGGTTGTCAGCTGCCCTGTGGGTGCAAGAACTGAACACTTGTCCTGTGCAAGAGCAGCAAGTGCTCTTCACAGTTAAGCTGCATTTCCAGCCTCTTCGTTACTTCCGGAAGTATAGCTTCCTCCAATTCTTTTCTAGCTGGGATTTTAAAGAGAGACATCAACACTATGCTTCTGCTTTGTATGCCCTTACATTTTCTATTTTTTGGATCTTTATTTTTTTGTTGTTGTTGTTGTTGTTCAAACTATTAAAGGTCTTTGAAGATAGACTCCTATCCACTCCATAATCAGCAGCTCGTAAGAGCAGAAACTACCTGACTGTGGTTCCTAGTCGGAAGAGTGGAATCCGAGTTGTGTCTCTGGATTAATAAAAGTGCACTTCACTGTTCCCTCCTAATCCAAATGGGCCATCAATTACCAGTGCAAGGGTGGGGGAGCTGTCTATTCTTGAGACTAGAATTTAGCAAAACTAAACCACAGGTTGAGATGGTCTCTTTGGCCTTTGTCCAAACTCACTTGTTGAGAGTATGTCCTATATAATGCTGCCTTCAGTGATTATCTACACACCTTGAAAGTGTCCCATTTACTCTGTCATAAACCCAGGATGGAGAGAAATTGCTCAGTGGTTGAGAGCACATGCTGCTGCTCTTACTGAAGACACAAGTTTGCTTTCAAGTGTCCACAGTGAGTAACTCATAACTGTCTGTAGCTGCAGATCCAGAGGATCTGACCTCTGTGGGCTTGTACACACACACACACACACACACACACACACACACACACACACACACACACACACACACACACACACAAATAGTAGTAGTAGAAGTAGTAAAAAAAACATCTTTCTACACTATATTTTTCTTCCTCTGATTTTTTGCTACAGGGGTCACAAGGCTTAGGGAGCCAAAGGAATTCAGAGTGAGATTTCTGTAACTGTCTCTTAGAAAAGTTTCAAGATCTGGTTCTACAAATCTCTATTTTGGGGTTGTTGCTATGGCTCAGTGGTGGAAAGGTGTCATAAATCTCTACTCTATTATTCAGCCACTTCTGACCACTGTTTTTCTTATTTATTAATTTTTTGTGTTATGTTATTGAGCCAAACAATAACTCAGAGACGTTCAGTTGACTTACTACAGATATTTGGTCCCATAATAAAGGCATTCATGGGGCTGGAGAGATGTGTTGCACAAATTCTACTTGATTTGATAATAAAAACCCAGAGCCAGATATTGGGGAAAAGCGAAAAGATAGAGTCTTAAGCCAAAGGGGAAGGGGGAGTTCAGGGAAGGGCTGAACTCCTAAGGTGTTGAGTTTTCCAAGTGCTAGTATTATAGTTGTGAGCCCACCACCTGGCTCTGTTTGGTCTTGAACTCAGAGATTCATATGGATCTCTGCCCCAGAGTGCTGGGACTAAAGGCGAGGGTCACCACTCCCTGAGCTTCACAGATAAATCTGTGGCTCTGTTTTCTGATTTTCAGGCAAACTTTATTCAATATACACATCTCCGCAAAGATGGCTCAGAGGTTAAGAGCACTGATTACTCTTTCAGAGGACCTGGGTTCAATTTCCAGCAACCACACAGTGGCTCTTGACTATCTATAATGAGATCTGGTGCCCTCTTCTGGCATGCAAGCAAGTTTGAAGGCAGAGCACTGTGTGTGATTTAACCACATCTGGAATCAACCAAATCCTTGGCTGGGTATATATTCTTCTGTGGAGGATTTTCTTCAATGGATCATTTGGGGGTGGGAAAACCCACTCAGTCTGGGACATGCTGCCCTCTAGTGGCAACCTATGGAAAAGGACATGAAAAGAGGAAAGTTTTGCTGTTGGCTAGCTTGCTTTTACTCTTGATAGTAAGTTATCTGTCCTGCTGTCGAGGCTTTCCTTCCCCAGTCAGGATCCTTTAAGACTGAAGACTTGCTGACATTACGCCTAGTGGACTGAACAACTACAGGATTCTTGGCCTTTCCAATGGGAGACAGCCATTGGAGGACTAATTGGACCATAACCTGCCTCCCCCCCCCCCTCTGTTAATTGAGTCACTTTGACTAGGAAGGAGACTTACCTTGGATGCAGGCAGCAGCCTCACTGAACTGAGTAGGTGAGAAAGCAGGTAGAATAGAACATTAGAATCCATCTCTCTGCTTTCTTACTGCTGTGTTCTCCCTACTGCCACAGCTACGACCACCTACCATCTCGCCTTTCTGTATATAGTATACCTCCAAATATACACTGTTTATAAGAAACATCAAGTTATTAGGGAAATTGCAAGTTTTCTTTGATTGAAAATTATATGCATGTGCACCTAGAAAATAGAAGTTAGGCACAGTGGCTAACATCTTTAGATCTCAGTACGTACGGGGAAGAGACTGGCAGATCCCTGTGAGTTTAGGCCCTGGACTGGTCTATCTATCAAGTTCTGGGCCAGCCAGAAATACATAGTGAGACTCTTTCTCAAAAAGGAGGAGGAGGAAAGAAAAAAGGAAGGAAGGAAGGAAAGAAAGAAATTCTGTGTTGTCATGTAGTTTATCAGGTTTTACTGTTCCAGAAGTTAGTTTTCTGAAGTGCCAGCAGAGGGCGGTCGACCACAAACTTCCTGCACTTCATGGCTAGCTGTTTACTTCACTGAAAGTATTAATAGATTTTCCATTTTAGTTTGAGGAGATAGCAATTAAAAATTGATATAGAACATTTGCCTAGTATTCATGAAGATCTATGTTCAATATTCCATACCTTGCTCCAAATACATAAATAAATTACTAGTCAGCAGGCTTAGCCAGTGGAAATTGTGTATGAACATGTTCACATTTTTTAAAGGTTTATCTCTTTTTTATATTCTTCCATTAGCAAAGGACAGGATTAATTCTGATGAGGACAGATAAGTCAAAATAATGTTTCACAGCTGAACAAGATCTTACCAAAGCTTAGTGTTGGAGTTTCTATATCAGAGTAGTGAATTACACTTGTGCATTGTACTTTCCTCTTAAGCACCATCAAAACAAAAGTTATGTTTCAAAACCCAGTTCCCCAAAGACTATAAAGGATCAGAGACTACAACCACATTTTGGGGAGATGAAGGGAGGCCAGTAGTGTATTTAACAGACCCAAGAACCCCAAATCATTAGCTAGCAGTGGGAAACCCAGCCGAGATGTGTCATTTAGCGAAGTTTAGAGCAGTTACTGGGGTGTTAAGGTAAGCCTGGGACGCAGGTGAGTGGAGGGGGGGTAAGTAAGACAAGGAAGACTGGAGAAAAGCAGAAGTCCCAGAGCCTTGCTGACCTGGCAGGGTTAGGGTGCTTATTCTAACTGAGAGAAATTAAGGGATTCCCATCCCCCATCCCCCACAAAGCTGTCACCTAGTTTAGTTCCAGAATAGAATGGCTAGACTTCACCCTCTTGGTAGATGGTGGAAAGACTCTTCCCTTAGGGCCTCTGACCATCTATAAAGAAAATACACAGGCTTGAGAACGGGGTTGGACTGTGTAGTCCAGACTGGCCAGAATCTCATAAACCTCCTACCTCCGCCTTTAAGTACTGGCATGACAAGTGTGATCCACCTTTTCTAGCTTGTTCATTGGTTCTTAAAGGAGTCCTAAAGCCAGTATAAATCAAAACTGGCATCAGTAATGCCTACTAAACATCACAGTTGAATCTAGCTTCCATAATCCTTCTTGGAACACCTTTTATTGACCTACAGCTGGCAAAGTCATCTAACTAGAATCCACTTCATAATGAAGTATCTCATATAATATTTAGGGGAAATGCCCACCCCTAGTTAAAAGTAATTACTAAGGAATGTCTGGTAGCAAGTTTCCCCATCAGCTTCCTCCTCAATGTCACCTTCCTCTGAAATATAAGCTGTAGATACAGGAATATGTTAGTTAAGCTTTTGTCAACTGGTCACAAACTCAAGTCACCCAGGAAGAGGGACCCTCCAGAGGAAGTGCCTCCATCCAGTGTCTGTGGGTATGTCTGAGGGTAATTTTCTAATGGCTGATGTGAAGGCACAGCCTGCTGTGGATATTGCCAGTCCTGGGTCCTGGGTATGTTGTCCTGAGCTGTTAAAAGAAAGCTGAACTATCCATGGAAAGCAGCCAGTAAGTGGTGTTTCTCTGGCTCCTCTTCAGTTCTCTGCCTCTAGAATCCTCATTGAGTCCTACCCAGCTCCCTTCAATGGTTGGCTGTCTCTTGTAAGCTGAAGTAAACCCTTCCACCCTTAGGTTGCTTTTGGTCACGACATGTATCACAACAGAAAGCCCACTAGAACAAAGCATGTTCAATGGCATCACTGCAAAGACACTAGATGCTGTGGCAGATGCAGTTTAACATGTGAATGCAGTCCAGTGACCCTGGTTTTATTTTTTACCTGCACATGCATCATCTTGAGCAAGACTTGATAAAATTCCTGTTTTTCCTTATGAGTCCCTCTACTCATTATACCTCACAAACATACTCTGATTTGAACTCCTGAAAAGGTGGAGGCAAAGCATGGTTAATTAAGAAGAAATAAAGACCATTCTGTCTGGCCAGATCTCTTCTTCATGTCTGATGCACCATTCCATCATTCTGTGAGACATCTCTAAGGTGTTCTCAGGACTCATTAGTTTTCCCATAGACTTCCAAGAGATACACGAACTATCAGAGTCCAGGCTATGACTCACAAGCTTTTCAGATGACCTTGGAGTCTTTAAAAGTATCAATTCTTCCTTACATGGCTGTTCTTCCTTTATGTTTGTCTCTTAAGTTTTCAAAACCAACCATTTGCAAAAGTAAAATATTCAGGTTACAGATGCCCAGATGAAATTATTTCTAAAAGCCAGTGAATGGGAGGCATGAAGAGGGCTTTAAACCAATAGGTTCCAGTTCCTTTTCTGAATGGCAGATATAAAAAAAAAAGTATATCATCATCATTGTCATCTTCTTCATTATCATCATATTTTAAATATCTTTTGTATATATGATTCATTGTATAATTTAAAAGAATTACAGAATAAAAGATACAATTCCCCAAATGTTACATACCCTTATTGCTTTTAAGTTATGTCATTATAAATTGATGTTTCAAGAAACTATGACAAAATACAATAATAAGAAAGGGGTTTCTAGGCACAAGAGACAAGAACCTATTTGAAGAGAATGCAGACATATTTAAATCAAGTTGAGAATGTCTGACATGGACCGGTAGCGAAAGATACAGTGGAAGAAAATCATTCTGTATAGGAAAGCAGTGTGTGTTTTAGAAACACATGATCTTCTGTGTTTCTACACTTGTTTCCCAGTCTACTGGAACTCTCCTTTGTTTGGTCCTGAAACTTCAAATGAAGCATCAGTGGAGGAAGTGGCAACCTGGGATGGATCCTAAGGTTTATGGTACACCATAGTTTATGTCTGGTTTCTGCTTCCTGTTCCATGAAGATACAGAGAGAGCCAGCTATGTGTTCCCATTCACAGATACTCAAGGTTGACTATACCTTCTCAAGCTTTGACTCTGTCCCTCCCTAAGATGCTTCTTGTCAAGTACTTAAATCACTGTGACAAGAAAAGCAGCTACTACACTATAATACAAGAAAGCTGTATGTATCATAGTACATTTTCAAATTGAAATAACACAAGATTATAGACTTCTCTAGGTATAAAATGCTAAGCACTCTAAGAAAAGAACAAAAATTAGACTGTCACTAGGCATGGTGGCACACACCTTTAATTCCAGCACTCAGGAGGCAGACACAGGAGGATCTCTTTGAATTAGAGGCCAGCATGGCCTATGTAGCATTCCAGATTACTTAGAAAGACCCTGCTGTTGTGGAATATTAGTTTAAGATGTGTTACACTCATTTATTTTATGGAATATTTCTTTAGCGATGAAAAGATGTGCTGCATTCTTTTATGATACATGTGTTAGATTCTGTAAAACTATTACTTTGTTTGTCTGAAATACCTGCCTAGTCTAATAAAGAGCTAAATAGCCAATAACTGAGCAGGGGAGGGATTAGTGGAGCTAACACGCAGAAAGAATAAATAGGAGGAAAAAAATCTAGGCTTGAGAGAAAAATGAGAAGAGGGAAGATCAAGAAAAGGAGTAGAGGATGCCAGGGGCTAGTCACCCAGACACATACCAGCCATGGAGTAAAAAAGAAAGTTATATAAAATAAAGAAAGGTAAAAAGCCCAAAGGCAAAATGTAGACGAAACAGATAATTTCAGTTAGAAAAGCTGGCTAGAAACAAGCCAAGCTAAGGCCAAGCTTTTATAAATAAGAATAAATCTCTGTGTATTTATTTGGGAGCTGGATTTCGGCCCCCAAGCATAAAAAACAAACCAACCAATGAGCTGGAATGTCTTTCTGTATGTTGAGAATTATCATTGGATAATAAAGGAACTGTTTTGGCCTAATCCAAGACATTTTTAGAAGTGGGCAGGAAATCTGAGCATAAAGGGGAAGGAGGGCAGACTCACAAGGAGACACTGCAAGCTGCCACCCAAGGGAGCAAGAAGTAAAAGTACAGGTAAGCCACAGCCACGTGGCAAGACACAGATTAATAGAAAAGAGTTGATGCAAGAGCTAGCTAATAAGCCTGAGCCATAGAACACTTTGTAATTAATATAAGCCTTTGTGTGATTATTGGGACTAAGCAGCTGAAGGCAGTCTGGACCTTAGGGCTAGGCCAGAACAGAAACTTCTGACTACAAACCAACCAACCAACCAACCAACAACAACAACAAAATCAAATACACCCTGTGTTTAAAATAACAAAAGATCTGCCCTCAGATCTCCCTGAAATGCTAATTCTCAACAATCAATGGAGAATGTTCACAAAATTTTGAAGAAAAAGTTTGTACTTCAAGAATTTTAAACTAAATTTTAAGTGTAATTTAAACAGAAATAATTTTTAAGAGTCCATTAAAGTATTCTCAATTAGTATGGGCAAATAAAAATAATTTGACTTACATTGCAGATTATATAATTTAATGTGTTTCATTTTGTTCTTGGGACAGAGTATAACTATGCTGCTGAAGCTGGCCCAGGATTTACTATTCAAGCCTTCTCTACTGACCTGTTGAGATTACAGATGTGCACCACCATGCCTGGCGTGTGTGTGGGGAGGGGGGGAGTGTTTTTTTACAGGAAGTGCTTTGATCATCAAAAATCCCCAACCTGCATATTATGAAGACCACATGAAAGTGGCTTGTACATCTTAGTGTGCATAAAAATCATATGAGACTCTTAGAATTAATGTAGATTTCGACTTCTCATTCAATTTTTTTCACTTGATAGACCTGGGGAAACTTGGAATTTTATTTTTTTTCTAAGAAACATCTTTTTAAAATTGAGTTTGGCTTTTTGGCCATTTCATGCATGTGTGTATTGTACTTTAATGGCTGTTTCCACCCTTCCTATCTCCCTTACATCTCTGCCAGCCCTTCTCCCACATCTATGACTTCTGGTTTTGTACTCTGACTCCATTTAATTTAACCAGGGTCATCTGTGCAATCGTCTGTTAGACTGGAGCTGTCACTGAACTGGGTCACCAGTGATTCCACTACTGAAGGCAAGGGATTTTAATTGTTATCTCATATTGCAGAGTTTCAGACTGGATACGGAGGCTAATAATATGTCATAGTGGAAATTATATATAATATACTTGGCTTACACAGTTACAGAACAACTGATATGAAGGCTGGGGTTGTAGCTCAGTTGGTAGAGTGCTTGGCTAGTACATGTAAAGCCCTGGGTTCAAATCTCAACAATGTGTAAAACTTGGCATAGTGGTAGAAGCCTGTAATCCTAGCACACTGGAGGTAGAAGACAGAAGGTCAGAAATTCAGAGTCATCCTCAATCTGTACCATGAGTTTGAGGTCAACCCAAACAGCATGTAACCCTATCTCAAAAAGCAGGAGAGGAGAAAACGTAATGAGGAGAAATTTCTAGAATATTTAATCTCTGTAATTTCAGAATACAACATGTAATGGCTTTTTTCAAATAGAGAAGATAGATGTGAAGTGGAGTTATTTAAATTATTAGTACATAAATAAATCTTACTTAGATGTTATTTTAAGTATATATAAGATGCAGAATCAGTAAGAAGAATTTATTCACCTGTTTCACCCAGACTCCCAAGATACATGTCCATTGTTCTCCTTTTCAAAACAAAGAACATTTTCCTCACAACTAATAAACAGCTCTTTTAATCAGGAAGTCAAAACTCTTACAAACTAACCACCCCACTTAACCTACAGATCCATCTCCAACATCTTTTTCTTTTCTGGCTCAGGGTTCCTTTCAAGGTCACACAGGACACTAGTTGCCATGTTATTTTAGCCTCTTTCAATCTGGAACTTTCCTCAGCTTTTCCTGGCTTTTTATCATCTTGATGGTGTGGTGATATGTAACATACTTAATAAAGAGCAGTCTGGAATATCAGAGAAGAGATCTACCCACAGTCAATCCACAGGAGGATCAGAGAGTGGTGACTTACCTTTAATTCCATTGGGAGGGACACACCACACCAGGAGTAGTGACCTATACCTTTAATCCCAGAAGATCTGAGTTTGAGACCAGCTTGGTTTATTGAGGGAGTTCCAGGCTCCCAGGCAGGCAGTGGTAGTGCCAGGCCTTTAATCCCACAACTCCAAAACAGAAACAGATCTGTGTTTCTGTGAGTTCAAGACCTAACTATCAAATAGTAGGAGCCTACACCTGTAGTAGTGGGGTTTCTTGGTCCCGGGCGGCCAGAGGCCCAGACCTACAGACCTGCTGCGCCAGACCCCTTAGCCACCCAGCCACCCGTCGCTCAGGCCCCCAGAAATGACTCAGGCACTTAAATTAACTTTATGCTGTTTGGCCTATGGCTCAGGCACATTGTTAGCTAGCTCTTAACATCTTAAATCAACCCATTTCTATTAATCTGTCTGCCACGTGGCCCGTGGCTCACCTGTGTTCCTTACATGTTGCTCCTTTGGGCTTCAGGCTTGGTCTCCCTCTGACTCCGCCCTTCCTTTCCAACCTATTTACATCTATGATTATCTCTCCAAAATAAATTCAGAAGTATTGGGTGTTACTACTTCAAGATGCAAGTTTTGGAGAAAGAGTTTACATTACAACAATCAATATTGTTTGATCAAACTGTTGTTTGTCAAGATTCTGTCCTGTAACATCAGAGCTATGCCATTTGAAATTGACAAATATTTAAGGGAGAAGTGTATGGAAGCTATGGCAGTACTTTTTCAAACTTCAACTCACAAGCTTTGGTATCTGTTGACAATTCCTAGCCCAAAAGTCATGGTGCAAGCCAGTCAATACACACACTCCCTTTTCCTTCATTCCTGCTATAGTTAGTAATCACTGCAGAGAAGAGCCTTCCTACCTCAGTGATTTCTTTATATCAGTCTGGACGTGTGACTTACCACTATTCTCCCACACTCTCCCTCTCTCCTCTGTATAGACTGATCTTCAGGCTAGTTCTTGGGTCTGTTTTGCATGTTCTTATTTGTTCTTTTTTCCTATCATTTTCTTGTTTTCTATTGTGCAATATGAAAAAAAAATGTTACCCCGTGTACTCTTACCAGAGAGTGAGAAAGCTGTTTCATCTGAGCTCACTCATGAACAGAAGGCACAGTCATACATGTACATGTAAAGTTAATTCTACCTTTATGAATAAACTGTAAGTTTATGCTCATATCATTGTTCACAATCAAGCATTTAGATTCCAATTTGTAATCTCCCACACTGAAAAAAAATGTAATAAAAATGTAAAATCTTCACTTTTCATTATTTTCAATGTAATGGTCTGCTTACTCACTCCAACATGTCTCGCACCCTGACTCCATCTCTGTTCTTACTAGAAATCAAATTGATGAAGGCTATATCATTTCTTGATCCTCAGGTTAAGTCATAGGGTACATAGGTTATAGTTAAGCTCCTGGAAATGTGTTGTTCAGTTTCTAAATAAATTATAATCCCAATGTTGTAGACACTGGGTTCATTTTTCTATAACATAGGCTGATGGAAGAAACTGGAATACATTTTACTGAAGTAAATGACATCACCAGGTCCTATTCACTGTCTTGTCAATGTTTGGTTGCATAGGCCCTTTCATTAGATAGAACGCACTTGCTTCCTGGGGGTTTGCCATTTCTATAGTACAAATGAAGCAGCAAAGCCTCAAGCTTTGCTTCACTAATTAGGTACTTTGAAAGTTACTTAATTTTTGCCACTATTACAATTTTAATAAAGTTTATTATAAAAACTTGCAAATAAATAAAAAATGTTACACAGCAAAATTAGCCAGATCCAAAGACTATCTAATTTAATTAATTTCTACAAAATGAGAATTGGAATTCGGGGCAGAAGCTATGAAGCTTCACATGAACTTTTACACTTTCAGTGTTGTGTTGAATATGTGTGATACACTTATCCACCATCTGAAACAAACAAAAATCCATAACAGAATTAGTATTAGAAAAACAATTAGCCCCACATCTTCTTTCAGAGCTCATGTTCATTACCTACATTCTACATTCAGTCCTTCCTCATCCCCATACATTTAGCCTTTCTTAATTTTTTCCATTTTATATTGTACTTTCATAATATTTTAAATTGTACATACTTTCTTGTAGTGGGGTTGTGTTCTGTTCCAGTGTAAGTAATTGTCCCACCTACTGATTTAATAAAAATACTGATTGGCTGAAAGCAGACAGGAAGTGTGGGCGGGGCTACCAGACTAAGAAAACTCTGGAACAGGAGGAGCAGAACAGAGACACAAAGATGCAGAGGGCAACTATGCTGCTCTGAGAAAAGGTACTGAGCCACATAGCTGAACAAGATAAGAATCATGGGTTAGTTTAAGAGCAAGAGCTAGCTAGCAATATGCCACAGCCATAGGCTGATCAGCATAAATTAATGTAAGTGTCTGTTTGTTTCTGTGGGACTTTGGGTCTGCAGGTTTGGACCACAGGCCAGACAGGCCAGAAACTATTACACTTTCTCACTGAATTATTTTTAAAATATTTATTTTATGTTTATGAAATGTTTTGCCTGTGTGTGTATATGTGCACCTCATGCATACAGTGCCTGAGGAAGCCAAAAGAGGGCATTGGATACCTTGGAACTAGAATTTATAGATTATGTAAACTGAGTGTGAGTGCTGGGAACCCAATCTGGTCCTCAACAAGAGTGGCCAGTACTCTTTGCTGCCCAGTCTTTGCTCCAGACACCCCCCCCCCATTCTTGAATAGCTCTATGAATTGATCAGGACAGAACTGTGACACCCATTTCCTGGAGGAGAAAGCAAGTCTTGAAGACCTTCAGGCTTTCAGATGGGCTCTTCCAGCTAGGAGGGGGGAATATGTTCCCTCCAAATTCAGCAAATCATCCATCTTCCTGTGGAAAAGGAAGTGTAACTACAGCTATAAAACAAAATAACCATGTCTTTATCAGTTTACAAAACTATTTCAGCTTAAAACCCCTTCAGTTCCTCTATTACATTTGCTGATGGAAACAATAGCACTCTATTGCCCAAGTAGGTTGGATGCTACTCAAACCCCATATTTTCTGTGGAGTGTCCTTTCTTGTCCCATGAAGGCCAGAATTTCTGCCTCACACACCTGTTTCACAGCATCTTTGACTGGCAGTGAAGGGTCACAAGTAGTAGTGCTCTACTTAAATCCAACCACAGCTAGTCTAGTCAAATAGGTGAATGTCTTCTATACTATGAAAATAAACTGGAGAGACAGTCCACAATCCACCTGCTTTTCTGAACTACTTATGTGTTCTCTCTTATGTTCATCACTCTTAATAGTGACCAGTGGCGAGCACTGTTCCAGGTTCTCATCATATATAAAAAATGTAACCATCAGGCTCCTCTTACAGTTTGATCAATCACAGCAATCAATATCACATAAAAAGCTGAGTTGCACACAGTCACCTCAGGAAGCTTAAAGAGTGAGATTTGATTTATGGGCTAAGGTAGTGCTCAGTTGGTAGAATGCTTGCCTAGCATGCACAGAGCCCTGGGTTTGACCTCCTACATTTTTTTTTTTAACTAGGCATGGTGGTGCACACCTCTAATCTTACTGAAACTGAAAGTTTCTATGCTGGTCAGAAACTCTTAATACCTGACAGCCAATTCCCAAATAATTGACTTGGAAGCTTAATTTTATACTAACTGCTGGGCCAGTGGTTCAAGGCTTATTACTATCTAACTCTCGCACTTAAATTAACCTGCAATTCTTGTCTATGTTTAGCCACATGGTTTGGTACCTTTTCTCAGTGGGGCATTCTTACCTTGCTTCCTTTGCATCTGCCTGGTGTCTGCTGCTCTGCCTTTCCTCTTCCCAGAATTCTCCTAGTCTGGTCACCCCACCTATAATTCCTGCTTGGCTACGGACAAATCTTTACACTGTACAAGAGCATTAGCTTACATCTTATGCTGTGGTGGTGGAGGGAGGAGCATCCATTCAAACTCATGCTCAGTCAGGCATGGAAGCACCGAGGTTTACATGTGAGTTCTAGTACAGCCAGAGGCACAGAGTGAGAGACTCTGTCTCAAACAAGCACAAAAATAACCACACAAATCAAAGTCATCCCAACTACATGGTGAGGTCTCTGTAAGCCTGAAAGAAAAAAAAAAGTTGGAATGAGCTATAGAACCTTTGACCTCTTTAGCCAAGGTCAAGTGTAGTCATGCTTCATTTAACAATGTGGCTGCTTTATGAGAAATCTCTCCTTGGGCCGCTTCACCATTCTTTAAACATCACAGTACTTACTTACACATACTTAGACGATACAGGCCAACCGTTCCACATACACATGTGGTAAGCATGAAGTGTATGCAGCTGCTCCCAGTGAAGCCTGGGATATTTTAATAAGTAGGAGTACATTCTACAATAGTATGAAATTGGGCATATTAAGCACAAACCAGTAACAGTAATTTATTATCACTGTCAAGCATTATGTGGTACACCTAATTATATGTGTTATACTTTCATGTGACTGGTGGCTGTAGCAGGGGAAAAGGGGTTTACACCACAAACACAGGTCATGCAGTGTACATCTCGAGACAATTGGCTTTTAACTCCAATATAAACTTACGAGACCATGCCATACTGGCCAGTCTACCATTGACAGAAGAGTTAGCATATCTCTAAAATCATGAAAATGGAGAGAACATTTTTGAGAAAGTGTGTTTGGAAAGAGAAGCATAAGGATTCTTTTTGATGTTGGCCACAGTGGCTGGTAGGGATGCTTCCTTCTTCACCTCAAGCCAAGAAAAGTTTCACTTGGGATCTTGGAAAGCTTGTTCCTTTGCCATGTCAAGGCACAGTGAGCTATATTTTGCAAAACCTCAGCCAAGCAGTTTCAATGTCCCATGGATTAGAACTGAACACACAGGCACATCTACATGATGTGGGCAGGCCCATGGCTGATGGAGCAACACCTAATCAGCAACCAGAAAAAAGTACATTGTTTTCAATATGTAAAGTACAGTCAACCTCAAGTTGGGGTGGGGGACTCAAGTACCACGGGATATATGCACCTTTAGTCATTTGTCAAGCTTGGAAGTGAGAGGCCATTTTCTAAAACAACCAGTTACGGGAGAGCTTTTCTGCCCAGCCCATCCTTACCTTTCCTCTTGAGCTGATAAACTATAATTGCCATGTTGGGGAGTACGAGATGTATGTGGGGGGCGAGGGGGATCAAGTGAGTGAAAAGAAGGAAATAGAGGTTTTTCTTCCCAAACTGGCTTCTCTTCAGGAGATACCTGCAGTGAGAAACTATGAAACCTGAAACCTTTATTGTTATATAGGCTGCAACACCCCAATGCCATGGTTCTTCAATACTTAATCTGGCTTTCGATAGAACTTTTTTGTTTTAGCATTTAGAAGAAGCATTAAGGAACCATCTGACATGTTTAATTTATGGACAGAGATAGATCTACTGAATACATTTTAAATGGTAAGAAGTAAAATAGGCTTCGTTTCTCATCAGTCTTGCTTGTGAAACATTCTGGTAATCTATGGATAGATTATTAGGGTATTTAATCCATATCAAAAGAGAGTGTGTGTGTGTGTGTGTGTGTGAGTGTGTGTGTGTGTGAGTGTGTGTGTGTGAGTGTGTGTGTGAGTGTGTGTGTGTGTGAGTGTGTGTGAGTGTGTGTGAGTGTGTGTGAGTGTGTGTGTGAATGTGTGTGTGTGAGTGTGTGTGAGTGTGTGTGTGAATGTGTGTGTGTGAGTGTGTGTGAGAGAGAGAGAGAGAGAGAGAGAGAGAGAGAGAGTTATGTGTTCATGTGTACTTATAATACACATATGTGTGCACACATGAACGGAGGCCAGAGACTGAAATTGATTATCTTCCTCAGTCACTAACTAATTTATTTTTAAAGAGAAGTGTTGCAGAATATTCCTTTACACTGTGAAGATGTGATAGTGTGATTGGTTTAATAGAGAGCTGAATGGCCAGTAGCTAGACAGGAAAAGGTTAGGCAGGACTTCTGGGAACAGAGAGGACTTGGGGAAGAAGAAAGGCAGAGTCATCAACCATAGGCAGAGAAAGCAGGATGGGCCGTACAGAAGAGATGAGGTAATGAGCCAAGATATAGGACATAAATTAAAATAAATGGGTTAATTTAAGTCATAAGAGCTAGTGGGGAAAGGCTGAGCTAAGGCTGAGCTTTCATTATTAGTAAGTCTCTGAGTCATTATTTGGGAGCTGGCAGTACAGAGACTTGTTACAGAAGAGGTCTCTTGCTGAACCTAAAGCCCATCAAGTCTGCTAGGCTGTCTGGCCACTGAGCTTCAGGATCTGCCTGTTTCTCTCCCTATTGCCCAATGCCCTGCACAGTGTTTACCAATATATATTCCCATACTCAGCTTTTTTTTCTTTTTTTAAAAATTGTTTTATTCCTTCCTGTTCTAGTTAAGATTACTACTGATGTGAGGAAACACCATAACAAAAAGCAAATTGGGGGTGGAAGGGTTTATTGGGTTCACACTTCCATATTGCTGTTCATCATTGGAGGGAGTCAGGACAGAAACTGGAGCAGGGCAGGAGCCTGGAGGCAGGAGCCAGTGCAGAGAACATGGAAGAATGCTGCTTACTGGCCTTCGTCTCACAGCTTGTTCAGCCTGCTTTCTTCTCCAACCCAAGGATGGTTCCACTCATAAAGGGCTGGGCCCTCCCCCACCAATCGCTAATTAAGAAAATGCCCCATAGATGTGCTTACAGTCCAATCTTATGGGGGCATTTTCTCAGTGGAGGCTCCCTCCTCTCAAAATGACTTCAGCTTGTGTCAAGTGAAGGTAATAGGCAGTATTCCCACCCAGGGAATACTGAAGCTGGAGTTACAAGCTGTTATGAGTCACCAGACCTTGGTTCTAGGAACCCAACTAAGGTTCTCTGTTGCTCTTACACTGAGCCATATCTGCAGCCCTCATGCCCAGCTTTTGTGGGGGTTCTGGGAATGGGACTTGAATCTTTATGTTTGTGCAGCGGGTGTACACAAGCTGAGGTGAGCTGTCTCTCAAGCCCCTGACATAGGCCTATTTTCATTCCCATTTTACATATAAGGAAATGAGTCACAAAAGAGACCTAAGCCCAGTGGCCAATAGATGGCAGAAATGAAATTTGATTACAGAGCTTATATTCTTGATGGCCACCCATGTGGCTTTATGACTAGATAGAGTGGGGCAGCCTAGCCTGGTTTTTAAAATTCAAGCTGTTGCAGCAAGTACAATTTTAAATGTGTATATTTTCATTGTTTCTTTTAATAGAGACCTTCACTATTCTGCATATGTTCCTTAGGATTGTGCTTTCCTTTTGTGGGATTATAATACTGTGAAATTAAATGACTCTGTTGACCATAGAGCAACCTAACAACAACTAAGTGAGGATGCTCACAATACTTCTTCTCCTTCTTCTCTTTCTCCTTCTCTCTCTCTTCCTTCTCCTCCTCCTTCTTGAGACATGGTTTCTCTGTGAAATAGTCTTGGCCATCCTGGAATTCACTTTGTAGGCTATACTAGCCTTTAACTCATAGAGATCTGCCTATCTCTGCCTCCAGAATGCTGGGATTAAAGCTGTAAGACACCACCCCCCATCATAATATCTCTAAATGATAAAAAGGAGAGAATTATTGTTACCATAGGAAATTTTTATCTGTCTCTCTACTTCCAGGAAAACTGAAAACAGAGTGAAAATTAATTCAGAAAATGTTGGAAAGTGGAGAAGGACAAAAAAGGGAATGGAGAGCATTTCTCAGAGGACAAAAGTTGTTACAGTCCTTGGGCAGAGCCATTGAGAGCCTCAAAATCCTGTACTCTGAGAATCTTGGGTGCTGTTGGCCTCCTGTTCTAGACAGTCCCTGGTTCTTCATTCTCTGGAAAGAGAAGGAAGATGCCTGCTTTTCCTCTCCCATCTGCTTATCTTCCCCTGGAGCAAGGAGATGTTAGAGATGATGTGAAGGAAAGCAGATGGGATAGAGTGGAGAGTCAATAGCTGCTTTCTTACATGGATTTAGAGGACTCGGTGATTTCTCAATTGCCAGGTATGACATTCAGAATTTCCCAAGCCCCTCCTCCTTTCTGACACCAGCTACAAGTTAATTGGTTCTCAAGAACACAAAGCTGATATACTGATAGTTTTATCATAGACAAAGTAAAAAAGATCACAGATATAGTCCCAAGACTTCCAAGTGCAAGGTTTTCCCAGCTGAGGTACAACAGTGTGTGATAATCGGTGTGAGCATTGCCAACCAGGAACACTTGCAGAGCCTCAATAACTTTATAAGGGAGCACAGACTCATAAACATAGTTGTCTACATTCGTAGCTGACCTTAGCCACCACACCCTACAGAAGTTGATCAGATGCATGATCCAAAGCTCTCACTAAATTTCATTGTTAGTTCAGATTGCCTTCTGTTGTCCAAAGCCCTCTGGTCACTAAATAAATGATTATTCATTATTTATTTATCAGGACATACTGCCAAAGAATTGAGGAAGAAGCCCGGATCTTTCTTCAGTTAATATTAATACTCCGTGGTGAATGAAGTCTTCTTTTCAAGATATCATTGTCCAGTTGCTTATTTGATCCACAAAGGCATTTTACTGAATAGCCTGTGGTGTTTGCTTTCTGTCACTGTGACAGCATGCCAAGAGAAGTGACTGGGAAGGAGGACATTTTTGTTTTTGTTAATGAATTCTGCAGTTTTACAATATGACCAGCTGCTCCATTTGCTTTTTGGCTTGTGTGGGTCACACATCATAGTAAGAAGCACATGGTGAAGAGGAGGCATTCAGCCATGGCCTCTAGGATTCAAGAGGAGAGTGAAGCAGGAGGTGGGTAGCACCATCCCCTTCAAGAACACACTGCAAATGACCTAACTTCCTTTCATTAAATTTCACCCCCTAAATACTAATATAGAGAATGAAACATAAATATGTGGCAAGCTGGCCCGGTAAAATTCTTTCTGATATAGTAAGCATACTTCCTTCCATTAAACCTACCTTCCTCTAGCTGAGGACCAGGCCCTCAAAACAAAAGCCTCTGGAGAGTGTTTAAGATATAAACAATAAAAAATCTAAATGATAACATCTAGAATGCTTCAAGGGAATTTAAAGACTTTATAGGTCATAAAAGAGTCATTTCATACATTAAGTGTATTTTTACTTATTTTAGTTTATATAATTCTAAGTAATATTTAAAATATAGAGATATTAAGATTTTCCCATTTGACCATTGTGGGCATATGTTTCAAATTTAATAAAAACCAGTCTGAGATATCAAAGGGATCTACCCCCAGTCAGTCTAGGAGGATCAGACAGTGGTAACTCACACTTTTAATCTCAGTCACAGGGAATGTCTGGGAGTGGTGATTTATGCCCTTAATCCTAGCAAATCTGAGTTTGAGGTCATTTTAGTTTACAGAGGAGTTTCAGGCTTCCAGGCAGGCAGTGGTGCTGCCACACCTTTAATCTTAACCTGGATGTGAAACAACTGGGCAAAGAAAGTATTTGAGGCAGGTGTAGAAAGACAGAGCAGGTAGTAGAAGCCTGGAGGAGTGAGGCTGAGGAAGCTGGAAGACAGCTGGGTGAGATCTGACTGTGGTGTTTACTCTTTGATATCTCAGCCTTTCCCTGAGATCTGGCTCTGAGTTTCCTTCATTTGTGCAACAGACCATAGCTTCTATTGCTTCAAATTAATTATACACAGCAAAAGCAATTGTAAAAAAAAAAAAAAAAGCATGATTTAGAAGTAAATTAATTCAGAAATAGTCTATGTCATATTTTAAGATCTAACATTTATCAAGATCTGAATTAAAATTTAGGGTTCATTGTCACATGAATGAATAGTATGATACAGATTTAATGTAATTCTTGTCTATTGCATCAAAAATAAAATTGATTAATACCCGATTTTTAGCTGTCCTTTGGATCAAGAATAAATATTTTAAGTTTCTAAGCATAGGTATTTCTATTCAAAACATATATGATATAAGAATAGTATCTATTTAGCAGCTAAAAATTCAAATTAAATTTTATGGATCCATTTCTTTTTTTTTGAATAGCAGATTTTAAAAAAATTCTAGAGGTGTATTATTGTGCTAATACCTTTATTGAAATCAATACAAAACCTGGGTCTCCAACAATCTTCTTGAAGTAAATTTGTGCATTAATTTTTCTTCAGTAAGGTGTTGCACTTTAATATCTGGATTTTTTAATAGCAGTATTCTTTAAAATAATAAAACAATTTTAAACTGTTTATGTGATTAGAATACTATATTTCTATAACAAAATGGTCACCAAGTAGAGGGTTCAAGGTGAGTCTTTATTGAGCTCATTCCAAAGATCTAGCATCCTCTAACTCAGGGTTTGTAAATTGTTAGGGTACAGAGTTCTCTTTGAAAGTCTAGTAAAACTTATGGACCCTTCTTTCAACTACTTTTAAAATATATAAATGCATAGGATTACAAAAAATACCACTTGGCCTGAGACATACTCATTTAAATGCATATAAAGTATATGTGTGAACTACCACTATATATGCTAAAATATAATGATTTAGTGGATGATCATAAAACCATTAATTTTTAGCTATGATAAATATCATGACATTCTGAAGTGTCTTCAACATCTGAAATGTGATACAGAAAGAGAAATAATTGACTGGTTTCTGAGTTGTAGTTACTCTTAATAATTAATTTATAAATTAATGCTCTTAATACTGTGGTCATTTCTTTTCCACACTCATGAAGATGTGCTTGTGTGTACATACACATATTTTCCCCCATTTCTACTTACAGATCACTTGGTATATACCCATGAATTTCTTGATTAGGTCTCCTCCACCCTACAGCCATGAACTAGTCTACATTGTTGGGACACATCTATGACTAAAGAAAGAGAGAAACATTGAAATCTGGTAAAATCGGAGTTATTGCCGGGGGGGGGGAGGGGAGAGTAAAACCCCCACTTTCAATGACATTTAAGGAAGTAGGATCAATATGTCATAATCACAGATGAGAGCCTAGCTCCACAGCCATTGTGAGGAGCCAGATCAACACGACTTTCTCACAGGTCCCAATGAAGCATCCCTTTGGTTCTATGTCATTGTCCAAGAGCCAACTTGGCAGGATGGGTCTAGGGCTGCAGCCAGTGCTTTGAAGGAGTCAAGGTTGTGATTTCTTGGGATCAGCCTCACCCCCTGGGCTGTGGTTATCAATTCTTAGGCAGCTGTGTCTGAGATATCCCTGCTGACCTTGGCCATGCCCCTGCCACCTTCCCCCACAAATAGTACTTATGATACTGCACTTTTTAATCAACTTGCTTGGCATAAGTCTTCAGTATATGCAAGACTTTCTGCTCTCAGATATTGCTTGTGTCTTCTTTATTTTTCCGTTTTCTTTCTTTCTCATCCCTGGTCCTTCCACTCGCCATAATGGAGCCTTATTCTTGCAGGTTTAGGTCAAAATGTGACTGACTAAAATTAGAAAGAGCTCAGAGAAGTGGCTAAGAGAGCTTGCTACTCTTTCAGGGGACCCAAGTTCAGTTCCCAGCACCTTCTGGCCCGGACTTTCAGGCCTAGCCTCAAGGTTTAGACCCACAGACCCACAGACCTGCAGAGACACAGAGACACTTACATCAATTTTAGGCTGATTGGCCTAAGGCCCAGGCATATAACTTGCTAACTCTACCCTTAAACTAACCCATGATTCTAATCCTGTTCAGCCATGAGGCTTAGTACTTTTTCTCAGAACAGCATAGTTGTCCTCTGCTTCTTCTGGCTTCTCTCTGGCATTCTGTTCTGTTCTGCCTGCTCCTAGGGTCTTCTTAGTCTGGTAGCCCCGCCCACACTTCCTGTCTGCCTTTGGCCAATTAGCGCTTTTTATTAAACTCATAGGTGGGGACAATTATTTACAATGGAACAACATAATCTCCCTACAATGTCAAGAAGCCCACAACTGCTTGTAACTACAGCTCCAAGGGAGTCAATTATCTCTTTTGGTCTTCTCTGTTCTCTCCCTCTCTCTCTTTCCCAGTCCTCCCACCCTCCCCCTCTCTGTGTTTTTATGTGTGTTTGCACAGCTCAAAGTTGACTTAGAATATCTTTGTTCTCCATTTTACTTACTCCCCCAAACCAGAGTGTGCTGATACAGCTGCTCCATATTGTTTCCCAGATGCCCCAGCCCCTTTTGAGCACCAGAATTACAGGTGGGCTGCAACACACATCTGAACTGTTCTCATGCATGCTGGTGCATGGCAAGAGCTTTAACCACTGAGTAATCATCTCTGCCCAGCTTCTTATCCCTCTGCCATTCAGCATCCATGCAGCATTGGCTTTGTAAAAATACCACACAGGCAAAAAGGCAAGCTTTCATCCTTCCGTTTATCTGGCTGCTCAGTAGGTGGACATTACAGTGAACAATGAGGTTGTTTTTGTGTACATTGTTTGTTTGTTTTTCCCTTTTGGATCTGGCCATGAACCCAAAGCCTCAAACTTGCTAAGCACATGCTGTACCACAGACTTATTCCCTTCGACTCTGATGAGACATGTGATGCTAACCAGAAGCATGATACTAAAGCCACACCCTCTTCCAACATGGGTGGATATTACTGCAGAGAGAACTGTTCTTTAAGGATTAGCTGTAGGGTCATGGCTCAGTGTAAACACACTTGCCATCAAGCCTTACAATACAAATTCTATCTCCAGGACCCATGGAGTGGGAGGAGATAATCAGCTTTCACAAGTTGTTCTATGTCCTATACAAGCCTTGCAATGTGTTTGCACACACACACACACACACACACACACACACACACACACACACACACACACACACACACACACAGATATGCACACACAAATAAATAAATGCTATTAAATTTACACATTTCATCATAGCAAGAGGGCTTATGGCATAGTAAATTTCTAATCAGGTTCAACAAGGTTGAGGAGGGAAAAGTTTTTCAAGGTAAAATGAGGATGGTTATGTAAGATATTTTGAAATAACAGTCCTCACCTCTGAAGATCAATAAAGCCTCGGTTCAAGGTTCTCTCATCTGAACAGATTTTTTTTTGTAACATTTATTTATTGTGTGCACACACCTGCTGTAGCACATGTTTGGTGGTCAGAGGACAGCTCTGGACACTCCCAAACGTGAACATATACTAAACACACACACAAATACATACACAGACACACACAGACACACACAGACACACACACATACCCCTAACTAGAATAATGATGTTTTCAGAAGTAAAAATGAGAGGAGGTCCAAGCATCACTATTTTAAAGTCTTCCCCAGAGATTCTAATGGAAGCTTGGATTGGGAATTGCAATGTGTGGTGGTTTGAATATTTATGGCCTCCATAGACTCATGCGTTTGAATGCTTGGCTCATAGGAGGCAGCATTATTAGGAGGTGTGGCCTTGTTGGAGAAAATGTGTCATTGTTGAGGGTGGGCTTTGAGGTCTCATATGCTCAAGCTACACTCAATATGTGACACAGTTCAAGCCCTGTTGCCTGCAGATCAAGATGTAGAACTCTCAGCTACCTCTCCAGCACCATGACTGCCTGCATGACACCATGCCCTACCTTGATGATAATAGACTAAACCTCTGAGCTATAAGCCAGTCCCAATTATGTGTTTTCCTTTGTGAGAGTTGCTGTGATCATGGAGTCTCTTCACAGCCATAGAAACCCCAATTAAGACACTATCTTGCTTTTTTCTTCTTGATCCAGTCTTTCTACTGTGTATATCTCCTCTTGACTGTTGGACACATGGAAGATGGGTGTGCCTGTGCACTGTGATATTTGCACATAGACAAACAGAATTTGCTTGCACAGGGGATGTTGTGCTCAAACCAGGTTGGAATGCAGATAGGCCACTGTTTGGACCTGGATAGGCTGAGAAGCCTTCCTCTCATCCTCATTTCACTGAGCTCATTACTGCCCATGGATTTGCATCTGTGTTTTTCATACCTGAGTGCCAGATCAAGTTAGAAACTGCCTGGAACAGCATCTGGAGACAGCATTCCTGTCTGTGTATTAACTCACTACCTCATCCTTCACTCTCTGGTCAGGCAACAGGGAGGGATGCCTTGCAGTATGCTCAGTCTAAACTTATAAGGAATGATGCTACCCACAGTGGGCTCCCCCCCCCCCGCCCATACACTAACCATGACCACATGCCAATTCTCTCTGGGCAGTCCTGCTCTTAGGTGACTCTAGGCTGTGTCAAGTTGACAGTCAAAGTTAACTAGGACACATAGTCATTATTTTCTTCCCCTGAAAGATCAATGATAAACAATTGAGAGAAGAGAAAGTCTATCATCGCAGGAAGGGCATGACAAAGTTCATGTCAGTTGGAGTGTCTGGCTGGGATTCCTCACATCCAGGTAGACCAAGAAACCAGAAAAGGAAATACAGGCCTTTAGCCATGTTGCCCATCCCCTTCATTCAGTTTGGAAGCCCAGCCCATGGATCTGTGCTACCAGCATTAAGGATAGAACTTCCTCTTTGGTTAATCCAGTCTGAAAAAGCTCTTAAATGACACAAAGTTGTGTCTTAGGTATTTATTAATCTTACCGTGTTATAATTGAAATTAGCCAACACAAGTCTATCTTTCATCAACTTGTCATCCAAAGAACCACTGATTTTTTCAAAAAAAATTATCACTTGTGTGTATGTGAGTGTGTGTGTATGTGTACATGTGTGTGTATGTGTGAGTGTGAGTGTGAGTGTGTGTGTGTGTGTGTGTGTGTGTGTGTGTGTCACATGCACCACAGTAGAAAGTCACAAGACAGCTTATGGGAATCAGTTCTCTTCCTGCCATGTAAGCCCCAAGGATTTAAATTATGTTTACATTCCCTTCTTCTCTTTCTGTCTCTCTCCCTCTTAATTAGTGGCCCCATCCTGTTTTCCCATTTTCTCCTCAGACCACTGTTTCCCGTTATTCCCTTCTTATTAGATATTTTAAAATATAGAATCATGTTCACAATTAAAATTAACCATCACATTGTATCATGGGAGTGTTGTGTTTAATACAGTCAAGATTCTTCATTTTGAAAATAGTGAGGTCTTACTTTTTAGGTTAGAACCAGTAAAATTCTGAACTTTAACTCTGTATCTAACAGAAACATTTAAGGTGAACTTTGAAGTATAAAGTGTACATCTGTTTGCTAAATATCAACTCTAAAGTACAAAATTTTAGACTAAATATATTAGGATATATAATTTATGTAACACATATAACATATAATTATATATGCACCTACATTCTATGTATTATGTATGTGTATATAAAATGAAACTGTATGAAATAAAAATTAGGTCTAAATTTCAGATTATTTTCCTCTAGCACCAAGAGAAAGATATGCTTTCAAATGCATGAGTTTGCATAATTCAGAATTTCACTATGGATACAAAACCTCCTACAGACTTTTCTTTAAGGTCTCTGAACTACAGCCTACCTTCCTAGCCCCCAAATCAGGATGTAAACCTGTCATTACATCACCTAGCTTCCTCCAGAGGTTTCAAAGCCCTATCAATCCAGAGGAGGCCTGATCACTTGTCTCTGTTGCTATAGGACCAGCCTAGCCTGCTGGGACTAGTCTACCCCTAAATAAACACATGCAAAGAGCCACAAACAGATTGCAGCCTTCCACACTCTAGACACCAAGGAATGCAAACAATTTGTGCAATTCAAATAGGACAAATCCCAGTGCCCCACAAGGAGACATCTGTTTGTTTTTAGGCTTTCAGCACCAGACCCGGACTTCAGCAATAACAGATTGAGCACCCCAGTAATGTGTATGTGGTCTGTCACAGGGCCATTTTAAAGCAGGAGGGTCGCATCTCCACTGAGGGTTGAGAACTGGGCATACAGGCACACACCTTAAATCTTAGTATTCATGAAGCAGAAGCAGGTAGATCTCTGTGAGTTCAAGGCCAGCATGGACTACCTGGTAAGTTCCTGGCCAGCCAAAGCTACATAGTAAGACCCTGTGTAACAACAAATAAGCCAAAAGGTTGCTAGCACTCTGATATGCACACCAAGCTACACATGCATTTGACTAGCTCAACCAAATATATTAAAATTTTGTGTCCATTGAAAGGAGATAGACTTCCTTCAAACATCATTTTACTATATAGATTTTTCTCTTGCTTTGTTTGGTTTTATTTGGTCAGGGGAGAGAATTAATTAAGGAATGCATTGTTCTGTGGGTTGGCTCCTACTTCTGATATGTCAAGTCACTTGTTCAATCTAGTTACTGAAATAGGTGGTTGTTCATAGTTATGTTGCATTGCCTGTTTCTCTTTTCTTTGTTGTATTTTATATGTAGCTACTTTGAAATGTGTTATTACTATTATTTTTACCAATTTGTTCTTGTGTGTGTGTGTTTATGTGCAAATACAGGGCAGAGGTTACGCTTGGGTGTTGACTGGAATCACTTTTCACCTTATTTTGGGACTTATTGGATTCCACTGATTGGCTATCTCGCTGGCCAGCAAGCCCCAGGAATGCTTCTGACTCTGCTTCTCCAGTGCAGGGATTACAGGTATGTGTTGCCACACATGCCTTCAGTGTGGGTGCTGGAAATCCAAGTTCTTGCCTTCATGCTTGTGTGGCAAAGGGTTTTCAGCAAGGCTGTAGACAGAAAGAATGTAGCCCTTGGTATGTGAGCATGGGTGGTGGCAGGTATACTGGCAGAAGCAGTCCCCACCAACATATGTAGTTTACTGACTAAGCCCCCCCTTTATCTTTTTTAACCATTCCATTGAACATTGCAGAGGTAATTTATGATGATCGTATTTCAACTACTTAATTGTTTCATTTCAGTTTAAAAGCACATTTGTTCCCTTTAAAATTCTGGTCATTTTCCTTTCACGTTGGCAGTGTAATTGCAGCAATGGGTGAATCTTAACAGAAAGCATCTCTAGCAACTGACAATCGGTGGGCTCCCATCTTCACACTTTTCATTTGCAGAGAGAGTAATAAAGTCTTGTCATCACTGTCAAAACCCTCCAGATGTCTTTCTGCACACGCAAACCCCAGTCGCTGGCTATTCCACCAGCCAGATGAGCCACACTGCTGTTTTATATTTGTGAATTCTGCGTATGGATTGATAAAGCATAAATAAGTAAATTGGAGAATGTTCTTTTCACAGAAAATAGGATCTATTCCTAAAGAGAAGTAAAAATCACACAAAACAAAAATAGAGCAGGCATGTGATTCACTGACTTGATTGTCAGCAGAAAGGGGAGATTAATTTTTCCCACTGGGTGGGATGGCCCATGGATACTGTTTGTGGGGCTTAAGGGGGAGGGCCACATGTCCATTCTCTGCAGAGGCAGACCTCATGCCCATTTGCAAAGTCAGAGAAGAGACAACATCTACTGTGATATAGGCAAGCTGGTCCTTTATGTATTAAAAGCATAGTCCCCAATCTGGCCCAAACCAGGTGGGGATGGCACATACCTTTAATCTTAGCACTCAGGAGACTGAAGCAGATAGATCTCTGTGAGTTTGAAGCTAGCCTGGTCTACATAGTGAATTTCAGGACAGGTAGAGCTACATAGTGAGACCCTATGTCTAGAAGAGGAGGAGGAAGAGGAGGAGGAGGAGGAGGAGGAGGAGGAGGAGGAGGAGGAGGAGGAGGAGGAAATTGTCTGGTGGGAGGTCTTAGGGAACGGGGTCATGCCCTTGAAGGGATCTACTGATCTTCCTTTTCTTTCCTTCCCAGGTAAATATCTTTCCCCAGGACACTTTTGCTATGATCTGATGCCCCACCACATCCCCAAAGGAGCAGGACCAGTCAGGTATACACTGAACCTCCAAATCCGTGAGCCTAAATAACCCTGTATTTTTTTAGAAGTTAATTTATCTCAGGTACTTGGTTTTTGTTGGTTTGCTGTTAAAGTGGTTTTGAGATAGGGTCTCTGTCTCCCAGGCTGGCCTGAAATGTTCTTTGTAGCTCAGGCTATAAGTTTGACCTCAAACTTGGCAATTTGCCTCCTTCTGCCTCTCAAGTGCTTCAGTTGTCTATTCTGTATTATATGTATTTTATCACAATAAAAATAAAAGTGATTGTTATTTTTAAAAACACACATATATTCACATATCATACACATGTACAACATATTCCCTGCACCCATGGTTCAGAGGTCATTGTGTAAGAGGGAGAGAAAAGTTATGAGCCAGAGAAACAGGAAGTTTGCTGTGAGATTGTGTCTCCTAGAAATGTCGGAAGTTATACCTATGAAAGCTCACCATCATGGGTGCATAAACATGAGTTTAACAATAGACACATGAGTGTGTGTGTGTGTGTGTGGAGGGGTGACTTATGAGGCCTCAACTTCACACAAAAAACTACAGACAATTAAGGAATGCTGGGAGCTGTAGAAACTACACCATTGCATATCCAATTCTGAATGGCCAGTCCTGAACACAAACACACACACATATGTTGGTGGGTACTGCTTCTGCCCGTGTCCCTATCACCACCCACACCCACATGTACCAAGGGCTACATTCTTTCTGTCTACAGCCTTGCTGAAAACCCCTTTGCCACACATGGTGTAGCTTTCCCTTAGCTCCTCTCCTTGCCAATTTGTGTTCCAGGGAGAAATGGAAAGTGTTACCTGTCACTGTGTTCTGTTACAGAGACCAGGATCCAGAACATGCCTGAGCCTTGAATGTCTTGAGTTTCTTCCCAACATCCTGTGACTCTGTTAGGGTTTGAATATCTTATTTCCTTGAATGCATACAAAGCTTTAATTCTTCAAGTCTGTGCTAATAGAATTTTAAAAAGTGGAAACTTAATACAAATAGGATCTGTCTTAGTTAGGGGTTTTACTCCTCTGAAGAAACACCATGACCAAAAGCAAGTTGGGGAGGAAAGGGTTTATTTGGCTTACACTTCAGAATTACTGTTTATCGCTGAATGATGCCAGGATAAGAACTCAAATGAGACTGGATCTCAGAAGCAGGATCTGATGCAGACAGAGGCTACAGAGGTGAGGCACTTAATGGCTTGCTTCCCCTGGCTTGCTCAGCCCACCTTCTTACAGAACCCAGGATCAACAGCTTCCTTATTGATCATTAAATGAGAAAACACCCTACAGCTGGATCTCATGGAGGCCTTTGCCCAGCTGAGGCTCCTTCTTCTGATGACTTTAGCTTCTGTCAAGTTGACACACAAAACAACTCAGTACCAGATCCATTATGAGCACTGTGTGTGGTGTGTGGCGTGTGGTGTGTGGTATGTGTGTGTGTGTGTGTGTCTGTCTGTCTGTCTGTGTATATGGCATGTATGCTTGCTCAAGTGTGTAGGTGAAGACATGTTCATGCCACCCCATGCATGTGGAGGTCAGATGACAACCCTCTGGCACCAATCCTTACGTTTCCACCTTGTTTTAGAGACAGGGTCTCTTTTTGCTGCATTAGCCAGGCTAGCTGGTTCTTAGGCTTCTGGAGATTTCCCTGTCTTCATCAACATCACCCCATAGAGGCATACTGGAATGGAAGGTTCTGTCCTACTGTGCCTGGCTTCTTACATGGGTTCTGGGAATGTGAACTCAGTTTACCAGGGTTGCACGGCTAGTGCTTTACCCACTGAACCATCCCCTAGCTCTCATGAGGGTTTTCTAAAAGTGCTTAGATTAGATGAGTCACTTGTAGGGGATTGTGTTGTTTTATGGAAAATAATTGTCCCACCCACTGGTTTAATAAAAAGCGCTGATTGGCCAAAAGCAGGCAGGTAGTGTGGGCGGGGCTACCAGACAAAGAAAATCTCTGAGAATAGGAAGCACAGAGAGAGAACGCCAGAGAGAAGGCCAGAAGAAGCAGAGGACAACCATGCTGCTCTAAAGAAAGGTACTGAGCCGCATGGCTGAACAGGAAGAATCATGGGTTAGATGAAGGGTAGAGAGCTAGCAAGTTATATGCCTGGGCCTGAGGCCGATCAGCTAAAAACTATTGAAAACATCTGTGTGTCTCTGCGGGACTGTGGGTCCTAAACCTTGAGGTTAGGCTTGAAAAGTCCAGGCCTGAAACCTCATACTACAGTCACTAGAGTAGAGCCACTCTAATTGATTTCATGTGACTTTCTAAGGAGAGGAAGGAGGGCGGGACATACATGAGATGCACACTGCTCTTACCATAATGGGATGCAGTCAAGGTGGGTAAGTGACTTGTCAGGGCCTGCTTGGACTTCCTTCTTCTAAAGTGTGAGCAACAAAAATATCTCTTTATACATATTCTACCTTGTTATTTTGTTGTAGTTACCACCTCCTGCCCATATCATCACCAAAAGAAAGCAAAAAAGACAGACAGAAATAAATAAATAAAAAAGACTTAGACTAATATAGACTCCCACTCATTTAGACACATGGGCTTAAAACTAGTCCAGGAGCTGGGAGGAGGGACTCACTGGACCAGCCTTTCTAGTGCTTCATCATCTCTGGAATTCTGCACAGGAAACAGTTCTACTATGTACTAAAGGAAAAAGTGGCAATTTCTTTAAAGAGGAATCCAGAGTGTGGATGGATGTAGCTAGGTTCCCACGCCAAAGCCTTGCAGAGAAACAGCCAAGATGAGTTGCTCATGATAATGAAACCTGGTATTCTTCCAGGGGACTTTGGCTTGCAGTAATGCTGACAGCATAGTTCTATTTCTTCTTTAAATAAGTTGTTGATCCAGTTATATTGTTACTTATTAATATGCTCCTGGGCAACTCCGAACATCTGTGAGGATGTGAGCCCCGCCCCCACCCTGTCCTCATCACACCCTTGATCCCATGCCCAGCAGCTGGCCTCCAGGCACAGTGGGTAGAGAGGAGTGGAGCAGGGGAGGGCCGGACCCTCTGTGAGCAGAGTAACTGGGCAAGGAATAAGCTCTACTGCAGCCCCCAGGCTTTGAGAAAGTCTTCTCCTGGATGGAATCAGGGCCCTGCAAAGATATGTTAAAAGCCTATCTCAGTACAGATGAATTCGATCTTTTAGGAAATGAGGAGTATCTCCTTGCAGATATAAGATTAGGTGAAGTCATACTGGCTTAGAGTGGGCCCTAAATCCCATATCCAGTGTCTTTCAGAAAGAAAGGGTGGGGGAAATTTGACACAGAAACACACATGAATTCAGAGTAAAGTCATGTAAGGGCAGGCAGAGGTTGGGGTTGATGTAACTCCAAGCTAATGTGCACTGAGGACTTCCAGCAACTCCAGTTGCTCAGGCCTAGAATGGACTCGCCTGGGAGCTCCGGGCACCCTGATTTTAGACCCCCATCCTCATGAACTTGACAGAGCATGTTTTTATTTCTCATTTGGTTTTGCTTTACATTGCTTTGTTTCATCATTGATACTGAAATGGAATTCTGTTACGCTGCCTACCATGATTGCGAATTCCTGAGCTCAAGTGATCTTCTTACTTCAGCCTCTGAGGAGCTGAGACTGCATGTCCTCAACATCATTCCTGGCATGTTTCTCATTTCTACACCATTCTGTTTGTTGTGGTTGCCATAGCAGCCCTAGAAAGTGAATTGAAATCCACAGGAGAAGCTGGACCTTGCTTCATAGGCCTATAACCCCAAGACTAAGAGACTGAAGCTGGAGAATTGTTACATATAAAATAAATTCAGTGACTGCCTGGTTTACAGAATGAGTTCAAAGCCAGTCCCAACAACCTTTGTGAGGCCTCTATTTGTTTTCTTTTTATTTATTTATTTATTTAGGATTTTCAAGACAGGGCTTTACTGTGCATAGCCTTGGCTATCCTGGAAGTTGCTCTGTAGAGCAGGCTGGCCTCAACTCACAGAGATCCACCTGTCTTTGCCTCCCAAGCACTGGGATTAAAGGTGTGCACCACCACAGCCTCGTCTTAAAAAGTGAAAAGAAGGCTCAATGTATATATGCTCAATAGTTCTCTGTTAACTTGACACAAGCTAAAGTCACCTGAGAGGAAGGAGCCTCAATTAAGAAAATGCTTCAATAAAATCAGGCTATAGGCAGGCCTGTAGAGCATCTTCTTAATTAGTAATTAATGGTGGAGGGCCCAGCCCATTGTGGATAGTGCCATTTCTGGGCGGTGCTGTGGAACTATACTTTTGTACACTGTAAATATTTGTCACTCTTATTGGTTTAATAAAATGCTGATTGGCCAGTAGCTAGACAGGAAGTAGAGGCGGGGCAAGCAGATTAGGAGAGTTCTGGGAATCAGAAGAGTGAGGAGGAAATGTAGCCAGGCGCTGAGAAAGGAAGATGAGAATGCTGTACTGAGCAAAAAGGTACCAAGTCATTTGGCTAAACATAAATAGGAAACTTAAAGAGTTAGCACGTAATAAGCCTGAGCCATAGACAGAACAGCTTGTAATTAATATAAGGCTTTATGTGACTATTTGGGACTGCTGGTCTGAACCTTGGGGCTGGGCTGGGCCAGAAATTTTGACTACAAGGCTGGTGGTCCTGAGGTTTTTTGTTTTTTTTTGTTTTTTTTTTTTTTTTTAAAGGCAGGCTGTACAATTTATGAGGAGCAAGCCAGTAACCATCACCCCTCCATGGCCTCTGCATCAGCTCCTGCCTCCAGGTTCCTATCCTGTTTGAGTTTCTGCCCCGATTTCCCTCAGTGAAGGACTGTGATGTAGAAGTGTAAATGAAATAAACCCTTTCCTCCCCAACTTGCTTTTGGTCATGGTGTTTTATCACAGCAATAGTAACCCTAACTAAGACAACGTAGTTCGGTAGTAGAATGCTTGCATGGTACAAGGAAGGCCCTAGGTTAAGTTAATCTCCAGTAATGCAAAACTACTAGTTGATTAATTAAAAACAAACTTTTTAAGTGTAAAAAGGTTTTCTGAAGACAAGTTCTAGAAAACTTTTTTGGTTTTCTGTTGATGAAAATGTGAGCTTGGTGCTTGCTTCTTTCTGCTTGGATCGTTACATTGTTCTGCATAGACATTGTCACCCAGCCACAATATAGTACAGGAGAATTCTTGAATATGTATTTATCTTTTCTTCCTTCAGTTTTAAAATCCTAACATGTTTTTCAATATTATTATAGTAGTTTATATTTTATGTTATTGTTAGCGCTTTTATTATTAATAATAATATAGTTATTATTTTGGATTAAGGAAAAATAAAAAAATAAATAAACAACCAACCAACTCTAGTAACTGGATAAACCTGTCTTTCTCCTGCCCAGGGACAGGAGCTGAAATGTGATTAGCCCAGATTATTAGCTCTGAATGAGGCTAGACTAAGTCTTTAACTAAGTTGACCTTCTCATTTCAGAGGTCAGAGTTCAGTCTCCTTATTTCAGGCTTGGAAATGGAAGCCTAAGGTCAGATGACTGAATACTAGTAGAGGCTCCCATCTGTATCCCTGGCTATTCAGACACTGCCCACTGAGTATCAGCTGCTGATGCCGGGAACACCACTAGGTAGAGTTTCACACAGTATATCAGATAAGGCTGCAACTTGAAAGTATTTGTTGTTGTTAATGATAAATAATTCATATTTGATAGCCATGAGAAGCCACCCACTTACATTTTGGTCATCAAACTCCTAAAGGAAAAACCTTTTGAGAAGGAGCTACTGGCCAGGAAGCATAGGCTTTGTGCTCAGAGCCTCAGACACTACCATTGTGCTACATCCCACCCCCTCAAAACAACCTCTTGAGTTATCCTGTCTTTTTTTAATTACAAAGGCAAAACAATATTAGCAGAAAATGTCTTGATTCTATAAATGGTGGGCTTGGTTATTTGAATTGCATTAAGAAATTGCAAAGCAAAAAAAAAAAAAGATGACAAATGGACACTCAGTTTTTAGGTAAAGGCCACTTTGAGAATAATACATGCAACACCTTTGTCAGCAGATGGGCATAGCAGACAAAAGAGCAGGTTGTCTAAAAGTAGTTCAGGATACAGATTTTCAGGGACAGGGTAGGTGGTACAGAGTGGGAGAGAAGAGCTCAAGGTCATCCACAACCACCTGGTGAGGTAGGGGCCAGCCTAGACTATAATGAGACTCAGTTTAGAGGCCTGGCCCATATGAGACTCAATCTAAAATAAAAAGAGAACTTCAAATGAAGAATGCCATAATTATGTAATACATAACAGAGAGAGATAGAGCTTTGGAAGAGCCTGAGAGAAAGTCTGATGTGTTTCTATAATATACATCCTCACACAAAGAAGAGATGGATTTAAAGAAAAAAGTGTTTATAACAGAAAAGGTTCTTAAAAGAAAATCGCCATACCGCCCCACCATGCCTGCCAGTTTATAATTTCTTAATCTTTTCCAAATATCTGGTCTAAGATGTATATCTAACATAAACATCCCAGAAAGTGAGGAAGATTCAGTGTGAAGAGACGATGAGGAAGGACTTTTTTTAAAGCACTAACAGATGACTCAAATCCTAGATTCACAAGATGAGTTAATAGTAAGAGGTGACATCTGGACAGAGTTGAGTAAAACTGAAGAAAATGAAAAATGAGGGGCAAAACAGAGGAAGCCCAGAATGTCAGATTCCTTCTGAAGGGACAGCAATTAGAGGCACAGTGTAACAGTGTCCGGAAATAGCTGCCAGCTGGACTCCATGGCCATCAGGACGAGAGCCATGGTCTGTGTTCATCTTGCCCAGTAAGCAGAAGCCAGTCAGAGATGACACACTGACACATGGGACTCAGAAGCCTTTCCATTCCTTCACTCCACACATTCCCACCAAACTACTACCACAGTTAATTACATGATGTGAACACCTCCAACCACACATGCTTCTTTTATGGCTTAAAAATTAGCTTGCTTTAGTTTTTATTATCAACAAGGTGTGGAACAGAATAAAAGGGAGAGCTGAATAGCACCCATTTTACAAACAAACAGAAAGTCATAAGACCTATGCTTTCATACATTAATTATGGTGGTGGCAGCGGTGGCAGGGTTGGGGGATGGGGATGGGCGTAGGGGGTGAGGAGGTGGGGAGGTGAGGGGGTGTCTTTGTATTAGAGTTAGTTGCCTAGCATGCACAAGACCTTGAGTTTAATCCCTAGTGACAAAATAATGGTGGTTGTGATGATATCAAAGACAGACAACATACTAATTGCTGGATGATTGGGAAAATACTTTGGAAGGCAAGATTGAGATCCTCAAAGCATTTATTCCTTTAAGTCTGATGACCTAAACTCAGAAGTAGCTAATAATAATAAAGCCTTTGATCCAAAGAAATATGCCACAATATGCTTTAATAATAAAACATTAGAAATACATACATGCCTTATAATAAGATGTGCTTTAAAAATGATACAATTTGGGTCCAGAGAGATGGCCTAGCAGTTAAGAACATACTCCATTGCAGAGAGAAGACCTGACTGAGATCTATTCCCTGCACCTACATGACAGCTCATAACCATCTGTAACTCTAGGTCCAGGGATCTCTACACCCTCTCCAGATAATAAGTATTCCACACATACATGCAGGCAAATCCCTCATATACATAAAATAAAAATAAAGAATCTTTAAAAAAATACTACAGCCATATAATGGGCAGTCTTGTAGCTAGTAAGATGATGTTTGCATTGATAGGAGACAATATGATCCTTTGATAAGTGGGAAAAACAGGTATAAACTGATCTCATTAATATGATTTGTGTAAATGTATATGAAAGCCTTATCAATGCTGCATTGGCCACTTTCGAGTAAGAATATGATGGGACACTTTTCTTCCTCATCCTTATTTTTATACTGACCAAACCATCTACAACAAACATAGAAGAACACTTACATATATTGTCACGAAGAATTTGGGAATAAGAAGTAAACATAGGAAATACAATGAATCAAAGAGTTGTGGTGTGGGGGTGTGATAAGAGTAACTAACGTACACTTAGAGGATAATTATTTAAGTTATATAATTGAGAGTCATATAAAAGTGGCTTGAAGAAATATGCCCATACGAATGTGAGCAGAACATTACTTGCTTAGAGAGCCCACAAAGGACAAAGGTAGGAAATGGAGAAAGATCAGTTAACTCACACTCCCAGGGCCAGGCACGGTAGCATACAGCCTCAATCCCAGCTCATGGGAGGCAGAGACAGGTGGAGTTTGAGTTGAGTGTGAGTTTGAGGCCAGCCTGGTTTGCGTTCAATAAATAAATAAAAATTCTTTATTCTTCCTTTTCTCTTCCACTCTTTTTCACTTCCTGCTGAATTTTTTTTAATAAGTTATGAAGCACTCTTGGCCTGCTGATTCTCAAATGCATCCACTTGTACCAGTCCTATTATTCAATTCACTACCTGAGTGACAGCAAACGGCTCCTTATTAGTCTCTCTGACACTCTCTAACAGTTGCCAAAATTCAGTATCAAAGATATGTATCTGGGGAGATTTATGCCCAAGCTCCTGCTTTTCACATTTTGGTGCCAAGAACTATGGTCAGTAGTGAAAGTACATTAGTGGACAAAACAGATCGTGTTCCTGCACTTAGTGGACGTAAATTCTAATAGAGATAAATAATTCAGACCCACACTTGGATGTCTCTAAGTCCTGACCTTCCTCCTGCCTTCCACCATAATGCTTTTATATCATCCCATTCTCCAGCTCCCGACCTTTCCTTCATCATGCTTTTTGTTCAAATACAGTCCAGCCTTTTGTGGTTAAGCTTAGGCACCACCTACCCGCTGAAGATTCTTTTTCTTTTTTTCTTTGTGGACTTTAAATTGGACTCTGTGACCCTTAACAGTACTTCCATAGCCTCCAGTGTATACCTTTTTCCTAGTCCTCTGGATACTAAACAGAAATGTATGTGTCTCCTTCATATGACTTCAAGTTCTTTGGAAACAGAGGCATTGTCTTAATGATTTATGCATTTTCAGTGTACCATAAAATAGAGGCAGAAAAGAGGAGGTAATTGGGATTAGTAGATTAAAACAGTTGGCTGTGTGATATTGGTTTCATACATCAAGGCTGACAGAGCAGGTGGTACTGAGAGGCTTTCTAAGATAGGTCTGGAGTAAGAAGACCATGAGAAGAATAGAAGAGCTTGGGTTGGAGAGATAACTCAGTGGATAATGGCTTGCCTTGAAGCATAGGACCCAGGTTCAATCCTCAGGACCTTCATAGGAAAAGCCAGGCAGGGTGACATGCATTTGTAATCCCAGAAGGGACTGGGAGACAGGAGGTAGCTAGCTAGTCAGTTGAATATACACTATATTGGTAAATTATCATGGGCTGTTTGAGCTCACTGAGAAGTTACCAATAGAAGGAGGGCTCCCAGCACCCCTACATCATTGCAGACCCAAGCATGTTTATTTCAAAGTGTCCTTAGGCCTCTTCTATGGGGATGGTCTGGTCCCCCTAACTCAGTGACAGAGAGGAAATAGAACAAACAAACAAATTAAAAAAAAAAAAAACAAAACATTGTCCTTGGGAGCCGCTGAAAGATAGACAGTTGCCAACAGAGATCGCTATTGTTTATCCCATGTTATAAAAGCATCCATAGTGGGAACAAGAAAATGAAAGCTCAGACCTAAGATACTCATTGGAGGGAAAGCTCAATGAGAAATTCTAGCTGCATGGCTCACCCTTCCAAGTCAGTTTCTGCAAGACGCAAGATTGAGTGAGGCTGTCTTTATTTGGGGCCATTTGATCTTTTGCTTGGACCCTCCCTTAAAGGGACACTGCTGTCTGCGACTCCAGAAAACTCCATTTGAATAGGGCTTGGCCAGGCAGTGTCTCTGTGTGTTTCCAAGCTCCTGATGATGCTTTCACCTTTATGTCACTCAAGGGGACACTCTACTTAGTCTAGGTCTCCATCAGGAATTTCGATGGAATGTTTTAAAGGAGCTTCTTCTTTTCTGCTGCCTATATTGTGTGTCTGGCTCGACAATGCTCTACTGTCTCTCTAGATAACAATCTACCTGCAATTTGTTATTTTTTCTTCCAAGTAAGCTTTCTCTATACTTGATAAACTAACTCATTGAAAATGGAAAGTATGGCTGTCATAGATCATTCTTGAAATCATACACCAGATAACCAAAATTGGTGAATGAAATATAGGCCACTGAGAAATCTTATCTAAAAACAAACAAACAAAAACTCACAAGGTAAATGGTGCGGAGGAAACACACTTGAGACTGTTCTCTAGTTTCTGTATACAGCACATCCACTTGCATATATATGCACCTAGACATGCACCCTTACACATGCTTACACATGCACACACAGAGAGAAAGGAAGAAGGAAAGAAGAAATGGAGGAAGGAAGGAAGGAAGGAAGGAGGGAGGGAGGGAGGAAGGGAGGGAGGGAGGGAGGGAGGGAGGGAAGGAAGGAAGGAAGGAAGGAAGGAAGGAAGGAAGGAAGGAAGGAAGGAAGGAAGGAAGGGCATCCTAGTAGAGCATGTAGTAGAGCATGCAGTTGGCATGCACAGGGCCTGGAGCTGGTTTCTGAACACTTTGACTCTTCCTCAGTATTAAGTTACTTGTGAATATGATTATGACCAGGGTGTGATCCTTATGAAGCAAGATATTACTTGCTCTAAACAGACAATGCTTTACAGAAGACCAGCTCAGATCTTTTATTGTCTCATTAAACTTTCTTACTTGATTTCCAAGTTTCTAATATCTGTTGCAGTATGGGGCTAATAAACATGAGTGCTCTGATCCAGAAATATAATCTCCCAAATAAAGATGAGGCACTTATGCCTAATTTACCTTTCTTTAAAACCTTATATTACTTAACATAATTGGTCACTAGACCTTTTAGGAAATAATTAGGGAACTTTAAGTTATTAGCTAGGATTAGAAGAGACACAAAGGTAATTATACTCATTCCTTAAATGGAGAGACATGTACAGTGAAGAAGTAGTGAATAAAGAAAATGGATAAAGTACACAACCAAAACTGCCAGTTAATCCCTTTTAACAAAACAAGATCCATTCTCTTTCAGAGTAATGGCTTTGAATGTGAGGAAGGAACTGAATGAACAGTACAACCCAAAAACCACAGTGCAATTATGAAGTGGGGTTCAGAAAAGGATCAGGTATCGTGTTCTTCCAAACAGCAACAGAAAACCCAGCCCAAACATGTCCAAACAGTAAAAGGCCTTTGAGGATAAGAGGGAGCAATCAGAAGCAAGAAAGGGAATTTAATTAGGAAAGGTTAACATTATGAGCCACACTCAGACTTTGGGCAATACAATAGAAACAGACTTCTTCATGCAACTAATGCACTTATGTTCCTGCTTAAATGATGGTACCGGGAAGATAGCCGTCATGTGGGTACATGGGTTTCTTTGATGGGGCTCTATCTGATTTGGTCCTTGGAATCTCCAACATTTAGCAAGCAGACTCAAAAACAGACTGGAAGGTGCCCCAAGAGTTAGATTTGAGTGGCGAGTCAACACTTCAGATAACATCCCATTGACTAAATCTCAGACTGTATTAGTTACTATTAGTCTCTTTATTGTAATAGAAGATGTGACAGATGTACAAAACAGAAAGATGGTTTCTTGCTTTGGTTTGGATCACACTTTCAGATCCAGTACAGTTCACTATGATTGGGAAGGTGTAGGAGCCGGAGCAGGGGGCAGCTGGTCAAATTGAGTCCTCGGTCAGGAAGCAAAGACAGAAGAACGTTGATGCTCATTTGGTTTTCTCACTTTTCCCTTTCTGTTCAGTTCAGAGTTCCAGCCCATGGGATGGTGTTGCCATGTTCAGAGTGAGTTTTCTCAGTTAAATCTCTCTAGAACACTCTCAGGCATATTGATGCATTGTGTTTATTAATCCAACCCATTGAGGTGGGAATTCGCTACCACAAGTTTATCTCTTATCAACTTCACACTCAAACGCATCTCTTTACTATGCAATTTTATCTCTGATGTCTGCTTGTAGTGGATTTATGATTTTACATTGTAAATAATTGTCCCGCCTATGAGTTTAATAAAAAGCGCTGATTGGCCAAAGATAGACAGGAAGTATGTGTGGGACTACCAGACTAAGAAAACTCTGGGAACAGGAAGAACAGAGCAGGATGCCAGAAGCCAGGAGGAGCCAGGCTGAGGAAGCTGGAAGACAGATGGGTGAGATCTGACTGTGGTGTTTCCTCTCTCTAATATCTCTGCTTTTCCTAGAGATCTGGGCCTGAGTTTCCTTTATTTGTACAATAATCTGCTGACTCATAGCCATCTCACGATGCAAAATGCATTTATTCTAATTTCAACAGTCCCTATAGCCTTATATTCTCAAACATTTTCAATAGTTAAGAGTTTAAGCTGGGTGCATGCCTCTAATTGCAGCACTCTTGAGGCAGAAGCAAGCAGAGCTCTGTTTGTTCAAGGCCAACCTATTCTGCACAGGGGATTTCAAGACAGCCAGAGCTCCATAAGTAAAATCCTGTCTCAAAAAAAGAGTTTGGATTCAAAGTCTCTTTTGAGACTCAAGGCCAACTATTACCTATATGCTCCCATAAAACAAATGAAAAATCACACACTTCTGACATACAGTGACACAGAATAAACATTCCTATTTATAAAGAGAGGAATGGGGAACAGGTAAGGAATGAGTGGACCAGAATAAGACCAAAACGCAGCAGAGAAGACATCAAACCTCGCAGCTTAGTGTGCAGCATCTGGGATTCAGGATGGCAGCTATTGTGTTCCAGAGGCCCCGGGTAGTCCTACTTTTCACTTTCTGCCACCTGCAACACACATAGCTTGTCTCTTGGGCCAGCTCCTCTTGGTGCCTATGGCTTTCCTCTGCAAATAACTGGTCCATAGTATTATTATCCAATGATATTATGTCCACTATCCTGGGGCCTCCACTGCAACTTAGGCATCACCTCCATGGCCTTTTACAATGGCCTCTATATTAGGGAGGGCTCTTTAGAAAAGCAAAATAATAGAATTGATCTCTACCTGTCTATCCATCCATCTGTCTATTTACTTATCTATGTTAGAGTGGCTTACAGGCTGTGGTCCAGCTAGTCCAACATTTCTGGTGCTTCTGGAACTCAGCTACCTTTGAAATGCCTCAGCAGCATAAGAAATATTGAGTTTTCTAGGTTCAAAGAATAGGTCATAGATGGCGTAGTGACTCATGATGTAGATATTTATTAAAGAGAGCAGGTATACAGATTTCCTTATCCAAAACACTAAAATTTAGGATGGATCTCAGTGGTAAAGCTTCTGTTTGGCATGTATAAGGCCCTGAATCCAATGTCCGGCATAGGAAGGAGAAAAAAATGGAAAAAGATGAGGAGAAGGAGGAGGAGCCTAAATATGTAGTCAATATTCTGATATCATAACTTTGAATCTATTGTCTTTCCTGCTAACACAGACTTCTGATTTTTTGCTAGTGAATGTCCCTAGTAAGCAAACTAATTATGCCTTTTGATTGAACTAAAGAGATTTATCCAATCTTTTAAACAAGAATATATAGGTTAGATATGTAGCTCAGTGCTAGGTTGCTTATATAGTATGCATGAGACCCTGGGTTCAACGCTCAGTACTATGCACACAAAATATACACATATGTGTACATAGATTCCTTGATTTTTTTGAATTGTTTATTCATTTAATATTCTTTGTTCCTCAATATTTCAGTAAGTAAATAAATAGACTCTAAATCCTCAGACTGCCGTTGACAGTCACACTTTATGTTTGGGGCTGCCCTCTCATTAGCCTGGGGAAAGAATGTTCAAGAACCTTGCCATGTGAAATTGAAATTGAGATCTAGAGAATTTTCCCAATCCACCATCTTGTGTTCTGGCCAAACCTGTTCAGTGATGTTTTCCACCTTTTGCTAGCGGCAGGCTGGGTGACGACAGCCCAGAGGAGGAGGATAAACAGAGGAGGCCAGGCTGCCAGGAGTGGGAACAGAACAGTGTGCTTTGTTTTCTTCTCCAACCTCATCAGGCCATCTTAACCCTGGTAAATCTGGTATGTAAAGCTCATGACAATGCACCGATTCAATAGACATTTGTTTATTTAGGCTTTTCATGTAAGCTAGGTTTGTTGTGCAAAACGGACTCACCCAACCAGAATATCAAACTGTGAAAATCATTGAAGTATCATTTAATAAATAATATATAATGAATATTGGAACAAGTATTGACTTGCTTTAAAAAAATTAGAATGGTATTGTGAAAATAGAAAAATCCTGTTTGACTTTTCTTTTTTCCTGGTAATAATAGAAAAATCCTATAACTCTCTCCCCCTCCACCCCTTTCTGAGGTCCCTGAAACTAGCCAAGGTTGATGGAGTTTCAGCTCCATTATATCACTAAATTAGATAGCAGTTTCTCGGAAAAGTTTTTTCACAGGATTGATGGCTGCTTTGGACACACCCAGTCAGCCTGAGCAGGACCACCTGAGATACTTCCTGAATTACTGAGACCCACCTGGTCAGCAGCTTGACCTTCTGGACTTTACTTTAGTGGGACCACCCAATATAAGGCCCTGGGGCCACATTCCTGATAGCAACGTGGGTGGGGCCACCCAGGAAAACTCTACCATGAGAACTGTTACAACTTCTATCTCACAAGCCGGATGTACCCCTCCCCTCCCCTACCCAGAGTGCAGTATAAGAATTCTACTCTGAAAGCATTTGAGCCTCTTGGCTTCCACAGTGCCTCGAGCCCACACATGTGTGTATTGGTATATCGTTCATTAAACTCTCTTTTTCTTTAAAGTTAACAGTGGTCATTAGCCGTGGTCTTGGGGTGTCTAGGGGCGCTAAAGTTAGAGGCACCTGCCTGTTACAGTATCACACACACACAAACACACACATATGAGAAAGAGTACACAGAACTGTGTGTATGTACACAGTATAGCACAGACCCCTCTTTTGACTACCTTGTGTGTGCGTGTATGTGTATGATATATGAAAATGAGTGTGAAGGCCAATGGTTGATATCAGAGATCTTCCTCAATCACTTGTCACCCTATTATGTTTTAATTAGTTCTTTGAGAGTTATAGAATGTGCTTTTCTTCATTTTATTTTTTGAGGCAGTGTCTCTCACTGGCTCTAGATCTTGAGAACTCAGGTAGATTGGTTAGCTGGCAAGCTCCACAGACCTTCCCAAGTCTAGGATTACAGACATATGGACTGTTCTGCCTATGTTTTTTACATGAGTGCCAGTGATCAAATTTAAGTCCTTATGGCAAGCACTTTACCCACTGACCCATCTCTCTAATGCCCAAATAACAATTAAAAATAGATACACAAATGTACACAGAAGTTAGCAAGGTTTTGAGTACAGGAAATTCTAACTTGTATAGATCTGTGCCAAGACTCTGAACTTGGCCAAGACTCCCAAACACTGGTATAAAACCTGAAACACTTCCTACGTATATGCATGATCTGAGTAACTTACTGGTACCCAAACATGTGATGAACATATTTTTTTTTAAATCACACCTACAGAAGTCCTGTGTGGTAATCTCTTCCCACACCAACCATCCCATCCCGTCAATGTTGTGTTTTCTGTACCTTATCCCCAAGTGGTATTCTTCACATTCCATTAATTTTCATGTTAGTCAAGTTTCCTGGTTATCAACTTGATTAGATTAGAATAGACCTTATCATTTGGGTTTGGTGCTGCACACCTTTAAACCCAGCACCCAGGAGGCAGAGACAGGGGAATCTCTGTGAGTTTGAGGCCCAGTTTGGTCTATAAAGCAGGTTCCAGGACATCCAGGAATGTTACACAGAAAAACCCTGTCTTGAAAATCAAAAACAAGACTTTATCAAGGAGACACTCCTTTGGGTAGGTCTGTGAGGACATTTCCAGAGAGCATTAGCGGCTGGAAGGCTAGCTGAGTGCAGACAGCACCATTCCACAGACTAGGTCTTGGATAAAAAGGGAAAAGCTGAAAGCCAGTATTTTCCTTTCTCTGATTTCTGTTCCGCCCAGACATGAGCAAGCAACCTTGTGCTGCTGTGACCATGGTCGTGATGGATCGAATGCTCAAACCATTAGCCAAGGTACATCTTTTCTCCCCTCAGTTGGTTCTTGTCGGGTATTGTCACAGCACTGAGAGAAGCCGCTGATCTAGTCCCTCTGCTGTCTTTACCCCTCTTCCTGTTCATTTTCTAATAAAAAGGCAGAGACCAACACAGGACATATACTTGTTTTTAGAGCAGGGTTTGTCTTCCTCCTCTTCCTTCTTGTTCATCTTTTTCTTCTTCTCCTGCACTTGCTCTCCCTCCTTTCTGATAGAAACTTTTTGGTTTTTTGATACAGAGTTTCTCTGTGTAACAGCCATGACTGTCCTGGAATTCACTTTGTAGACCAGGCAGGCCTCACAGAGATCCACCTGTCTCTGCCTCCTGAGTGCTGGATTAAAAGCGTGAGTCTCCAATAAGGTCGTTAGGGTCTTTCTGTGTAACTCAGGCTGATATCAAACTTGTGATCCTCCCCTTGGAGTGTGATCCTCCCCTTGGAGTGTGATCCTCCCCTTGGAGTGTGATCCTCCCCTTGGAGTGTGATCCTCCCCTTGGAATGTGATCCTCCACAATGCTGGAATAGCAGATGTGCGGCACCACTTACAGCCAGAGACATCATTTATCAGTAGCAGTAGTAATCATTATAATCACTGTCTAGCTAGTTGTGAGTCTCTGTGCTAGTTCCCATCTACAGCAAGAAGAAGCTTCTCTGATGTGAGTTGAGAAAGGCACTGATCTATGGGTCTAGCAGTATCTCATTAGGAACCATTTTATTGCTGTGTTTCTTTAGCAGAAAAATAGCATTAGGTTTTCTTTTAGGCCTGTCTAATCTCAGGTTCTTGGCCACTTTAGCAGTTTGGGGTGTGGGTTCTAGCTCAAGGAGTAGGCTTTAAATCTAAGCAGTTGGTTACTCCCATGATATTTGTGCCACTATTGCACTAGTGTATTTTGCACAAATAAATGAGACTCAGGGATAGATCTCTGAGGAAGTCGGAGATATTAGAGAGAATAAACACCACAGTCAGATCTTACCCAGCTGTCTTCCAGCTTCCTCAGCCTGGCTTCCCTTGGCTTCCTCTCCTGTCTTTCTATCCCTGCCTTAAATACTCTTTTGGTAAATTAAGGTTTGGCCCCACCACTGCCTACTTGGGAGCCTTGAATTCCTTCTGTAATCTAGAATGACCTCAAATTCAGTTGGGATTAAGGGCGTAGGTCACCACTCCCAGGATACTCCCTGTGCTGTGAATCACCACTCTCTGATTCTCCTAGACTGACTGTGGTTAGAACTCGGAACTTCTGGAGCTTTTATTAAATCCCCACATAGACTGTGGGTAGATTCCTTCTGATAAGCGTATCTTGAAGGCAGGTTGCTGTTGTAATTGAGTGATATTGATGGTTACCTTTATCTTCTAGTAGCATGCATGGCTTCCAGTACCGGGGATGATAGTCAATAGGGGTAAAGCTTCAACTAGACAATGTCCAGTGAGGGACTTTGAAACACTCAATATTCATCAAACCTCTCCCATCAGAGCTATTATGATAATGAACTAAAGCCTTGAAACCATAATTGAGCCCCCTCAATTAAATATTTTTTTATGTGAGTTGCCATGGTCATGATGTTTCTTTCCAGCAATAAAAAACCCAAACTAAGACACTGGGTCTTGCTAGCACCAATCTAATCCAATTGGTTTGAGATATAAGTAAGTAGTAGAGAACTTTTCTGATATGTACAGGCCTTATGTTCAACTCCACATTTCTTGTAAATGGCCCAGCGATTCTGAGGCTGTTGTCCAGGGGACCACTTTGGAAACTAGAATGGCCCAGAAGCTTGACTTTATGAACATTCTCCAAACCATTTCTGAAACCTTGATCTAACAGAGTGAGGTTGGGCCCGGGCAGGGGAGGGTACTTTAAATTCTCTGAGAGCTAAGTTTTCTGTGAGCTTTAATTCCAAAGGTGATGTGGATAGACTGATCATTTACAGATGTGTACCCCTACTCCTGACATTTCACTTCTTGTCCAAGGTTCAAAGATTTTGTGTGTTTTGCAGCTCCATAGAGCACACCAGCATTCCAAAGATGAGTCCACTAGGAACAGAAAAATTCCTCTATCGGAAGAGGAAGTAGACCCCAGAATCTAATTAACCAGAGATCATCTTGGCAGGCTATGGGTTCACAATTGTCTTAGAGCGGCTGTGATACTATGTACCTTCAGTAGATCAGTATTCTACAGTTGACACATCTGGCTGTTTACTTCCTAAGCTCCCTGTCTGAGACCAAGCCATCCCTCATTCTACTCAGGTCAGAGCAGTAGCCAGCCAATCCACATTTATCCATGGCGAGTCTCTGGAGTCCCAGAGTAGCCCAAAGACATACAACATTTTTAGAATTTACTATTATGCTCACCCTTTTATGGGTGAAAAACCAGAAGCTTAGCAGAATTGAGCGACTTCCTGAAAGACAGAATAGAGACTATTGTTAACAGAGCCAGAATTTGAAACTAGCTTTGTCTGGGTAGGTTGTCCAGGATCTCCTCACTATGGAGACTGTGTTCCTATGGGCTCAGAACCAGGGCCAACAGTGGACCATTGCCCGGGAGCACAGATTAGCATTTAAACTGTGTCAACAATGCCAGGAAGGAGTCCTTCATTCAAAACATGCTTCTTCAATGTCCATTGTCTCAACCAAGTCATTATGCAGAGAGAGTCACACTTAGAATGACTTGTAACAAGGGGTAAATGAGGCCTAGACTTCCTAAGAAGCAATAAGATTTGTTAAAGAGTAGCTTGTTAACTTGAATGTGTTCACGGTTACTAGAAAGTGATGGCTCAGTAGGTAAGGGCTCTTGTCTCCAAGCCTGGCCACCTCAGTTCAATTTCCAGGTCCCATGTGGTAGAAGGAGAAACAGGTCTTACAAGCTGTCCTCTGACTTGACATACATGAGAACCACTCCCTCAAACAAGGGAAATAATTAAATTGTAAAGCGACAAAAAAAGAAAGTATAAGAAAAATCCATGGGCTATGTAAGGAATGGGGTATTGAAAGACTCCCTCTCTCTGATTTCTCAAGACAGGGTTTCTCTATGTAGCTTCCTGGATGTAAACCAGGCTGACCTCAAGTTCACAGAGATCCGCCTGCCTCTGCCTCCCAAGTGCTGGGAATAAAGGCCTGCACCACCACCACCTGGCCTGGACTTTCCCTTTGGATTCATTTAGATCCTTGGAAAGGAAAGGGATCTTAGGCTATCTGGTCTCTTTTTGCCTTGTTTCCAAATCAGTGGTTCTCAACGTTGGGTCATGTGTGGTAGATTGTGTTGTTTCATTGCAAATAATTATCCCACCCACTGGTTTAATAAAAAGTGCTGATTGGCCAAAGGCAGGCAGGAAGTGTGGGCGGGGCTACCAGACCAAAAACTCTGAGAACAGAAAGCACAGAGCAGAGCGGCAGAGAGAAGCTGGAAGAAGCAGAGGACAATTATGCTGCTCTAAAGAAAGGTACTGAGCCACATGGCTGAACAGGAAGAATCATGGATTAGATGAAGGGTAGAGAGCTAGCAAGTGATATGCCTGGGCCTGAGGCTGATCAGCCTAAAACTATTGAAAGCATCTGTGTGTCTCTGTGGGACTGCGGGTCTGTGGGCCTGTGGGCCTAAACCTTGAGGCAAGGCCCGAAAGTCCGGGCCAGAAACCTCTTACTACAGTCATGATCCCCAAAAGACCTCCAGAAAACACAGATATTTGCATTATGATTCATCACAGTAGCAAAATTACGGTTATGAAGTAGCAATGCAAATAATTTTATGGTGGGGAGGTGCCACCACAACATGAGGAACAGTGTTAAAGGGTCACAGCATTAGGTAGGTTGAGAAGCACTGTTCTAGATGAATTTCCATCAAGCAACTCTAACAGACATGGTTGAATATAAGTTCCCACAAGCACTCACACATTCTTTTATCATTTGCCTTCCTCACCTATCTTGTACTAAAGAGGACTTGCTGATAATAGCAATCACTAGCACGTTCACCTATCTATTTATTTATTCAGTGTGTATCAAAACACTTACTAAAGTCTGGCTGAATGCTTGAAATATACAAATCAATACAAGATGTTTGGCTCTGAAGCACACAGCTCTTACAGGTTTGAAACTGAGTGCTAGCTCGCATGGCTCTGGAGGAGATATTTCAGCTAACACTTAAAAGGTGGAGATGGAAGCATTTACCAGACTAAGAAGTAGGAGCAAGAAGTCCAGAGCCAGGGAAAGTGCACAGCAGCTCACAGCAAATGGTTGTCCATGATGTAAATTACAAGCAAAATCAGGATGAATCTAAGGAGGTGTTAGGGTTCAAGGGAGAAGATGGTAGAGCAGAGGTGAGCACACAGGGTGGGTGATCGGAGACCACATAGCCAGCCAGGCATTGGTCCAGAACAGGGGCTCTGAAGCCTGCAGGGAAGAGAGGCTATGGACAGCCAGGAAAATCCAGAGTTGCTGAGTTTGGTGACACTTACCCTCCATTGTTCATGTTTTTGTCTTTGTAGATAACATCTACTCTGGGGTCTTAGATTCAGCATCCCTGCCAGAGAAATACAGAAAAAATATGAAGACAAGAAACTCCAAAATTGAATCTAAGGAATAGTTTGTAATTCCTCACGAAGTATAAACATGATGATTTATTCATATAGTTAATTTTTTTTTGCATGCTGGAGATGGAATGCCAGACTTTTTATATGCTGGCAAGACCTCTGTCACTGAGCGACAACCTGGTCCTACATTTTTTCTTAAGTGTTATTGTCTCTAATGTGAATGAAGTTTTAATAAAGTTAGTATGTGGGTGTGGTGGGAGGTTGTTGCTTATTTGTTGGTTGGTTATATGGCCATTTCTGAAGTGCTGATAGTGACACTCAGAGTTAAGTCAACTCACAGTACTGTTCATCCAAATTTCTTCCTCAGGACTAACTCCCTGCACACAGAGCTTCTAAGAGCACCCTTAGCATCCAGAGGAGGTTCCTTAGGCTTCCTGGCAGCCTCCCTGGATCAGGAGGTCAGGGTGGCCTGATTCCTGTTCTCCCACAGTAAAGAGAGCATGGTGGAATTCACAGTCTGTTGGGTTTTTTTTTTTTGTTTTTTTTTTTTTTTCTTTTTTTTAACTGTTGATGTGTGAAGAGTGGGGATCTCTCTTCCAGTCAACTGCCACCAACCACACGTCCTCCCCATCCACATTGAGGAGTTATAATAGCATCACATAATGACCAGAAATGGAAGCTCTTTGCCCTCAGAAGGTTTCTCAGAGGTGAATTCTCTGTCATTTGTTCTCAGGTGACACACCTGGAGGAGATGAGCCTGTGTTTCCTATGGAGCCAGTATGTGATCTGGAAAAGACTTTGGCTTCCACTTTATAGAGGATGAAATTAAGACCAAAGGGAGTTAAGTAAATTGAGTTCAGTCCAGTCATGCAGCTGGTTAGTAGCAAAATTGAACTGGTAAGTCAAATTTTAACTAGGCTTTTCTATTGTATGTACTTATGGCTTGGAAATTATTTTAACTGGTTTTTACACATGCTGACTTGCTATCATCATCACGATTAGAATTAGTTTCTTAATTCATCTGAATTATGACATATAATTTACTAGAGTTTGAATAAACTAAGAAGATACTCATCATTTAAATAAGAATGCCTCAACTCTATTTAGACCATTTATTGCACTTCTAGGAATTCATCCAGAGGAAGCATTTCAAAAGAGGGAAATGCTAGTCATGCAGAAATAGCTTTATTTAGATAGCAGAAAACAAGAATGGAGAACAATTTGGCAATGATTAAACACATTCCAGTTCAATTGGAATAATACAATCACTACAAAAAATACACGAGGAGACATTCAAGAAGCAAGCAAGTGAATGGTAGGCTTCATAATTGTATACTATAGTGTGGTGATATATTGTATATTTAATTAAAAAAATAGCCTAAAATATTAGAAGACAGAGCCACTCACAGAGCCAAGCCATGAGGTCAGGGAGTGGTAACCCATGCCTTTAATCCCATCACTTGGGAGACAGACATCCTTGGATCTCTGTGAGATCAAGGCTCGTCAAAGCCAGGCAGAGGAAGCACACACCTAGCTCTAGGGAAGTTGAAGCAAGAAGTAAGGTAGCTGGGTAGAGGGAGAGAAGGGCGTTCAGCTTCCTCTGCCTCTTTCCTTCTCAACTGAGGGCAGAAAGGTTGGGAGTCCGAGGATTCAGGAAGACAGGCCTGAAGAGTTGGCTGGGTAAGAATTGGCTGTGGTTTGCTTTCCTGTCTCTCTGATATTTCAGCTTTTCCCAAATATCTGGCTCCAGGTTTTTATTATAATAGCATGTAGAATTTATGCAATACTACAGAGCCTGGAGATTGTTTTTACACTTGTTTTCAGAGCAGCCTTGTGAAATTGCAGCACCTATCTCCATTTACTGTTGTCTCAGGTCATTCATGAAATATTCATCATATTGACCACAATGATTTAAAACCACTGTAGGCAAAAAAAAAAAAAAAAAAAAAAATCAAGCTTAGAAATGTTAGCTGCTCCATTTAAACAAGTGTTTAGCTATATGAATACATGTGCATGTGATTTTTTTGTTTTTGTAGAATTCTTTTAACCCCGGAATCCTTCCAGGATAAGTTATATTAATCACAGAAATTATGTTCTTTAACTTTCTTAATACGCTTCTGAATCTTGGGGTTTTATATGACATGGGTTCACTGTGCTTTGTGTATACTCACAGGAGACATATTAGGGTTTACATTCCTCTGTGGCCAAATAAGTGATTTTGTCATCTGCTCTACCTACCATGTTATCAATCCCGACAACGTCTCTACTCAAAGAATTCCATCCTCACTCTGCCTTGGGTGGTTTTCACATGAATAGCCACTAAAGCTTTTCTCTCTGAAAAGCAAGGCCACGAGTCTCTGGTTGGAGTTCTCGGAAGATTTCAGGACAGCCCCCTGTACAGGCATATTAAGACTCTGAACCTGTGCTCAGAGTAATGTGACAAATCAGTCATCCTCAATATTTTGTTGTTTCTTATTGTTCTGTCTGAACCTCAATGTCTTTTCCAGGACAAAAGCTTTCTGCAGTTGGAATACTGATTCTAATTTGAATATCTCAAATGTTGGAATTACTGGTGCCTAAAGCAGGATCATGTGTCTCCTTGTCAACATAGATGTCCATGCTTATGAATGTCCTGCCCTTCTCTTGTAGCACAGTTTCTGCTCAGAGCTGATCTTTAAAGGAATGCCTCCTGGCTACAACCCTGAACAGAGGGACTGACAGCTGGAAACAATATTCAGATATGACAGGAAGATGCCTGAAGACACAATGTGTGTGTGTGTGTTTGTGTGTGTGTCTGCCTGTCTGCCTGTCTGTCTGTGGTGGTATACACTTATAATCCCAGCACTGAAAAAGCTGAGGCAGAAGGATAGAAGGATCTTGAGTTTAGGCCAGGCTACAAAACAAGGCCTTGTCTCACAAAATAAAAACAACACAAGTGCTCAGTCATAAAACACACACACACACACACACACACACACACACACACACACACACACACACACACACACGGGGGGGGGGGGGGATAGAAGAAGGGAGACTATCTCATGTCTTATGGAGGAACTTTTAAGAGCCCCAGTGTGACGCTCCTAATCAGATATCTCTGTGTTCCAGTCCTTTCTTTCTCAAGCAAGCTTTATTGTGAAAAATACCCACGACCTCCTTTTCTTTCTTTGAAGGATTCTGGCATTGGGCTCTCTGAGCTACCCATGCCATTACACAAGAGCTGGCCTTCTAGCAGCTCCTTTTTGAGACTTCAGTGGAAACAGGCCAGAACTCAGAACACCATTGAACAGCTTTCTGCGCTCTTCAGACACAACGTGGTGTTCTTCCCACAGCCTCTCACTGCAGGCCTTTCCACTCACTCATTCTGGAGAAAGCCTCAGTCAAGGATTGGAAATGCTGATAAATACCCCAACATCCCATCATCAAGGGGAACAACTCATTCTTCCCCTCAACCAGAAAAATTAAACATATATATGCATAAATAAAAAGAAGAAATCATAATTCTTAAATTTTTTTCATTTACTGTATTTGATCATAATTTTCTCTCCTTAAACTCTTTCTAGATCTTCCCGACCTCCCTCCACTAACTCCACATCCTTTTTTTCTTTCTTTAAAAATCGACAAAAAAAACAAGAAAAAAAAAATCAAGAAACACACAGAATCCTCACCGATAAAACACTAAAAAAAACCTAAAATGTATAAGCAAAAGATCATAAAGCAAAATGTATAAACAAAAGACCATTGTAGTAGTTTGAATGCAATTGGCCCCTATAATCTCATAGGGAGTGGCATTGTGAGGAGATGGGGCCTTGTTAGCAGGAGTGTGGCTTTTTTGGAGGAAACGTGTCACTGTGGGGGCTGGCTTTGAGGTTTCCTATGCCAATGTACTGCCTTCCCAGGGTCTCAGTCAACTTCCTGTCCTCTGCAAGCCAAGATGTAGCCAGCACCACATCTACTTCCATGTTGCCATCTTTCTCGCCATAATGATTGAACTTCTGAGACTGTAAGTAAGCCATCCCAATTAAATGCTTTCTTTATAAGAATTGTTGTGGTCATGGTGTCTCTTCACAGCAATGAAAACCCTAAGACAACCATTAAGGGGAAAAAAAAATGCCCAACAAAGAAAATTGAGAGAAAAGGTCTACAAAAATACCTTTGAATTTGTTTTGTATTGGGCTGGGCCTGGGGCCTGCACTGAAGTATGGTTTATTATGCCCAGTAAGACTCTGTTGGAGAAAACTAATTTTTCTTTTGCAAGTGGATATCGATTGGAGATAGCCTGTGTATGGGTAGGAATTTACATCTGCTTCTTCCTCTCAGTGCTAGGTCTCTGCCTAATTTAAATCTGTGTGGGTCCTGTACTTGCTGTTACAGTCTTTGTGAGTTTATATATGCATCAGTCTTGTTGTGTATGTATTCTGTGTTGCATGGGTAGGTCAAAGAAAGAGTGTCACCCCAAATGAATTTCAGGCTCCCTGTCAGCAAGGAGGAACAGTTTCTATAAACTGAACCTCAAACAGCATGCAAAGGCATATTTATTACGTGTTACACAAAAGTTGTTGTTTGGGTAAAACAAGTTTCTTATATCAAAGCCCTGATCAGTTTCTTCTCTGAAGAAAAGTGTCACAGGCTGCTAATTTAGTCCTTATTGTGTATTGTTTGTAGTATCCAAATATTCAAGAGCTCCAGGTGTGTCAGGACAATTTTGTGACCAAAGCCATGCAAAGGCTATAAGGCTCCTTTAGAAAAACTCTATAGATAACAAAACAATCACTGTTTTCCACAACAATTTCTTCAAAGTCTAAGTACTTCTAGAAAAAAACTATTAATTCTGATATTTACCTTAGATACTGTGAATAAAACTATTTCATTCTAATGCTTACTATATATTGTAGGTTTTTTTGTGAGGAGTCAGGACTGCTGGCTCCCCAATAAACAACAATAAGATTTATTATTAATTATAAATGCTCAGCTGATAGCTTAGGCTTGCTTCTAACTAGCTCTTAAAACTTAACCCATATTTATCCATTTATGTGCTGCCCCACGTGGCTCATGACTTGTTACCTCATCTTCTACATGTCCTTCTTTTTCTGCTTCTGGCTGGTGACTTCTTCCTTCTTTCTAGTATTCTCTCAGTCTGGCTCTCCCACCTAACCTCTTTCTCCCTAGCTATTGGCCAGTTAGCTCTTTATTAAACTAATGAGAACAACACATCTTTACAGTGCACAAAAGAATTATTCCACAGTAATAGAAACAATGATTCTACTAACTTTTCCTTTATACTGTTGTGTCTGGAAGTTATTGTTTTCTATCACCTTTGGTTCTTACAATCTTTTTGCCTCCTCATCTGCATAGATCACTGAGGCGAGGGGTTTCATAAAGACATCCCATTTAATACTAAATGTTCCAAAATATCTCACTCTCTGCAAATTGTCTGGTTGTGGGTCTCTGTGTTAGATCTCATCTATTGCAAGAAGAAACTTTGCCTCGATGGCTGAGTAAGGTCCCAATCTGAGTCCAAACTCTGTGTGGCCATTGGGAATTCCTGGTAGAAAGTGTTTCTGGTTTGAGTGACAGAAAGGAATGGAAATTAGCTAGAAAGGAGGTATGATAGGGTTGGTGATTATAGCAGTTTGAAAGAAAATGGCCCCCATAGCCTCCTATTTCTGTAATATGGCACTAATAGGAGGTATGGCCTTATTGGGGGAAGAATGTCACTGGGGTGGGCTTTGAGGTCTCAGATACTCAAGCCAGATCTAGTGTAACTTTCTCTTCCTGTTGCCTACCCATCCAGATATAAAACTCGCAACTACCCCCCCCCCCCCAGCCAGCACCATGTCTTCCTGCATGCAACTATGCTTCCTACCATGATGATAATGGACTAAATTGTAAGCAAGCTACTAATTGAAGGTTTTTCTTTATAAGAGTTTCCATAGTCATGGTGTTTCTTCACAGCAATAGAAAGTGAGAAAGAGATAAACTGGGTCCACACCAAGAGGCAAAGTTCCCAGGGAATGGAACAAAATCATGGCTTTTTAAGGAAACAAATCTTCCTTGTGCAAATTTGTGATAGAATAACCTAAAAGTCTAACTTAATCTTTTCTTGTAGTCAATCATTAAGTTGTTTATTTTTTGTCATACACATTTTGTTCTGAAATGGGGTATTATATAGCCCATCTGGTTGTGGAGTTGCTATGAAGACAGAGATAACCTGGAACGTGTGATCCTCCTGCTTCTACCTCCTGAGAACTGAAATGATAGATGTGTTGGTACTACCATGTTTACTTATATGCAGTGTTGACTTGAACCCTAAGTCTTGTACATGCGAGGCAAGTGCTTTCCTGAATGATGTACAATTTCAAACTTCTAACTTCTTGTCAATCATTAGTTTTGAATCCTATCTGTCTGTCTGTCTATCTCTATATCTGTCTGTCTGTCTGTCTGTCTGTCTGTATGGGTGTTTTGCCTGCATGTTTGTCCCTACACCACATATATGCCTAGTGCACAAGGAGATCAGAAGAGGACATTGGTTCCCCAGGGACTGGAGTTAGAGACAGTTGTGTGCCACTGTGTGGATGCTGAGAATTGAATCAGGGTCCCCTGGAAGAGGAGCCAGTGCTCTTAACCACCAAACCATTTCTTTACCCCTTAGTCTATCATTATTAACCCATGGCTCTCTATAAAAATGGCAATATGTCTATATTATTTACCACATAGAAAAAATAAACATTTAGTTTTATAATCAAGGTCCATTATAAAACCATGGGTAGTTTATGAAAGTTCTACTTAGGGGAAGCAAGAATAATATAAAATTTTAGGTCTTTCTTACTAGCAAGCACAGAAAACTGAGGAAATACCTAGCCATTAAAAACAAGTTTAATTAGAAACAACACAATGGACATTATTGGTATATTGCCAGTTCCTTCTCCTTCCAAAAGTTATTTTAACTTCAAAAGAAAGTTATAGTTTAACTCTCAGAATTCTTAGCAAGAATGAGGCAGCCATTTGTTCCTCAAACACTGTGTCCCATTCTGTAATGGGAACACCTATAACAGCCATGGCAGACCTTGCTTCCCTGTAAAGTTGTGACCTCATATAAGACATATTTCAGAACATTATGTATTAAAGAAAAAATTGGTGTGGACCAAATGAGCATGTTGTATTTCTTTTATTTTAGCAAACCGTGAGCAGCATAACATTTACAGTTTAGCCCTATTCGGATGGTTGTCATTGTCTTTTCACCTTGGGTCACAGCCAGCACTGTCAGTCACTGGAACTTTTCCCATCAAAACCCTGCTACCACTAGACATTTCCCCCGTCCCCTCTCTTCAGCCCCAGGCAATCACAGTTTCACCCATCATAATATTTTCAAGATTTTTTTCATGCTCTAGCACGTGTCAAATTCCCTTCCATTCCTCTTAAAGGCTGCATAATAGTCTACCATTCATGTATATGTCTGTGCTCTTGCATATGCTTGTTTACCTACAGATAGACTCTCGGGCTGTTTTCATCACTGGGTTTTATTCATAATTCTGCTATGGAATTTGTATCTTCTTGAGACCCTGAACTTGGCTTTTTGTGAAAATTCCATTTGTAACACATGAAGCCTGCACAATAGGATTTTAACTTGTCTAAAAGGCTTTCTTTAAGATTTTTAAAGCTCAAATCTGCTACAACAAAATCAAACAAATAAAATATCCGTTCTATATTTGAAATATGGGCATAAAGTGGGTATATATAGTGAGAAATGCTTAATGGAAGAGCGCAAATATCACACAGCTCAGCCACCGCCGATCTGCTTTTATCCTTTTATAGATATTTGCTTTAGTTTCCTGGAAGTAAACAAAGAATTGAGGACATGGGAGTCAGCAAGACTTCTCTTTAAGTAATATTTGACTGCAGTGAAGTTATTTTGACATCTACTTTAATTTTTCTAACTCATTGTGATTTTAAGTAAACTGCTAATTTTCTTTTTTAAAAGTGGATTTAAAAAACTATGTTTGCTTGTGAAATACATTGTTGTTACGTTCCAGAATCTAAGAACTTTGAAAGGTATTTGTTTTTGCTCTAAATATGGTCGGGTTTCTCCCTCATAACCTTTGTGGTTTCCTATAAGTGCAGATCGTTCATCTTGTCAGATAAGGAGATCAAAGTCAGTCAGTTGAATGTCAGACCACATAACTCCAAAAGTAGTTCTGATTAATACCACACTAGCGAGATGCTTAGCAGGCTGAGTGCGTAGCTCAGCCAGGCTTCAGAGCTGCAGCTTTGATCTCAAACTGTTGCTAGGTAACCATTTGAACTGGACACCAAACTACTATTGGCTGCCATCCTCCATCTCTACTCTTTTTATAAACAGCAACCTTTATTCTGAAACCAGAGGAACATCAAAATCCTCAAGGAAAGGGAGAAAGAAAAGGTGTGTGTGTGTGTGTGTGTGTGTGTGTGTGTGCGTGTGCGTGTGCGTGTGCGTGTGCGTGTGCGTGTGCGTGTGTGTGTGTGTGTGTGTGTTAGAGAACACCTGAGAACCTACTTGCTAAATATTAAAGTGAGAACAGCATGCCATTTACGAACAACTTTTAATATCATTTTAGACGCCAAATTTACATATCCCTAACCAAACTTACATATCACTTTATATATATACATTTTTAAATGTCTACAATTACTTGTTTTATGTGGGTGCAGGCAGGCATGTGCTACCATGCAAGTGTCCAGCTCAGAGACAAGTGTGGGAGTTATCTCCTTCCCCTACATGGGTTCCAGGGGCCAGAACTTAAAGTGTCTTTGTTGGAGGCAAGCCCTCCACCCTGCTGAGCCATCTTACTGGCCCACTGCTTTACACTTTTACAGGTTATGCTTCTCTACATATCTTTCTGAATTCTATGTAACTTTGAAATAAATGAAGCAAAACCTAAATCTGTATCATTGTTGTGGCTTATTCCTAAAACTCCAGTGGGGCAGGTGTAGCAGTTTGTGTCTGTGACTCCAGCACTCAGTAGGGCTAAAGCAAGGAGGACCACAGGACAAAGGCCAGCTTGGGCTACACAGCAAGACTATGTCAAACAAACAAACAAAAAAACCCCAAACTTTTGTGAGGATGAATATATGTTGTATTAGGTTTCTTGCCCGGGCTTTCTGGCTTAGCCTTGAGGTTTGGACCCACAGACCACAGTCCCACAGAGACACACAGACACTTACATTAATTTTATGCTGATCAGCCTAGGGCATGATTCTTATCCTGTTCAGCCATGTGGCTTGGTAATCTTTACTCAGAGCAGCATAGTTGTCCTCTGCATTTGCTTCTCTGTTATCTCTGTAGCATCTCTGCACTGTTCTTCCTATTCCCAGAGTTTTCTTAGTCTGGTAGCCCCACCCATACTTCTTGTCTGCCTTTAGCCAATCAGCATTTTTATTAAACCAGTAGGCAGGACAATTATTTATAATGTAACATAATCTCATTACAGATATACATATATAGTTCTATGTACTGTTCCATTAGAAGTGCTCTTTAGTGATAGGCCTGTTCTAGCTATGGTTGCCATTGCTCTTATAAAACACCATGACAAAAGCAAGTTATAGAAGAAAGAATGTATTTGGCTTACACTTCTACATCACACTCCATCACTGCAGGAAGGGCAGGCATGAACTCAAGCAGGGCAGGGACCTGGAGGCAGGAGCTGATGCAGAGGCCATGGAGGATGTTGCCTACTGGCTTGTTCCCCATGGTTTGTGCAGCCTGCTTGTTATAGAACCTAGGACCACCAGCCCAGGGATGTCCCTGCCCACGATGAGCTGGACCCTTCCCCATAAATCACTAACTAAAAAAATGCCCAACAGGCTACCCTACAGCCCAATCTTATTGAAGTATTTTCTCAGTTGGGGCTCCTTTCCTTCTGATGACTTTAGCTTGTGCAAGTTGGCATAAAACTGGCATAAAACAACATGAAGCCCCCTCTTATGAACTCAAATTATGTGCTTTGGAATCCTTAAAACACCTCACAAGGAGAATTATAACATGAAAAGTTGTGTGGCCTCATGTTTTGAGGGGTGCCAGGAGTATGAAAAGTAGGAAAAGCTATATGTGGAATCTATATTAAGTTCATCAAGGAGGGACGGAAAGTCCAAAATCAGTGTGAATTAAACAACATGGGGGTTCCCTTGGTTCTGTATGGATTCAGCTGCAATGATGACTCCTTACTGTGAGAAGGAAATATGATTCTTCTTTGTTCTTATTCCACCTTCAACCCTTGTCTTCAGCCCCAGGGTCCCAGATGGAGGTGCTAACAGGAACGGCATCCATCTTCATTCCATGATTAAGTAGGAAAGAAGTGATGGGAAGGCGCCCCTGCCCCCAGACACTGCAACTTGCCATCCCACTCCTACAGTCTATGAATGGTTTCTTTTGTTCTTAGTCTAGCAGACTTCATTCATCTCTGGAGTTCCGAGGATGCACGCTCTACCTGAAGCCTCTTCAGCCTACTTATCTCAATCTTTACAGCAGAACATCTGGCCACATCCTTCATTCCATTTTGAGAGTGCTCCACCTCCTATGTGACACAAATATGCACACATTGAGTTTCACTCATACATTCAATGGTTTATCCTACACAATTTCTAATATCAATAACACTTATTTAAATACTATTTTAATAAACCATACTTGATAGTTTAATATCTTTTTGAAATACAGCAAGCAATTTGCCCAATTTTTAAATATAATAATTTAAAAGCTGTTAAATGGCAGAGTTGGAGCTCAGATTTTTATGAGTGAGTCTTCAAAACCTGTTTTCTTTCCACAGTGCTTTCTGGAATCTTCGACTCTCAAGGGTTGGGGAAAAAATTTCAGGTCTTATATTTTAGAAAGCAAAAATAAAATGCAATAGACTCTCTTAGCATATGTGAAGGAAATATTTGTGTTTTTCTGTGTAGAATTGTGTGTTGCATGCTCTTTCCAGACATCAGGTCAAATTTCTAAAATGTACCTTTGTTAGGTTTTTGAATTGCCGTTGGGTAAGAATGGCACATTGGCAGTTGATATAATAACTGATTTAATGAAGAGTTGGTTTTTAAAAGCCAGTGGATTTAATAAACAGGGTATAGTCTAGTGAAACTGAACCTTGAAGAGTAACAGCCCACTCATCTCTCACAATTCTTTCTTCCTTTTATTTTGATGTGTTAAGTCTGCCGGCAGCTATGGGCTGGCCCCTCCGTGTTGTCCCTCTGGCCTCCCATCTCAGCATGAACCACTAAGGTTTCTTCCTTGGCTCTGTGAAGGTGGGAAATGCCTGAGTGAATGTAATGCAGAGGTAAGGAAACGAGTATTGTGGCTGTTGAGAAATGTCACTTTAACAATGTAAAGCTGTGTTGTATTTGTTTATGCTGCATTTGCTTAGCTATGTAAAAATGTGTTACACTTGTTTACACTGCATTTGTTTAATTGAGTAAAGATGTGTTGCTGTTTGACCTTGCTGCTAAGGCACCTGTTTGGTCTAATGAAAAGCTGACCAGCCAATAGGTAGACAGTAGAGAGATATGTGGAGGTGGTAGACAGAGAGAACGAGGAGGAGGAATCCAGGCTCTAGAGAAGACAATGAGGGAGAAGAAGAGGCTGACACCTAGAGCCAACCAGTCAGGCAGCCAGAGTGAGCAGGAATGTAGGGCATACAGAAGGAAAGGAAGGTAAAAAGACCCGAGGCAAAACATAGATGAAAAGAAACCGGTTAAATCAAGTTATAAGAGCTAGCAAGAAATGAGCATGGCTAAGGTTGAGCATTCCAAACTAATAAGCCATTGTGTCATGGTGTGGTAGCTGGTTGGTAGCCTGCTTACATGAGACAAAATTTTCATAGAAACGAAATTTCTACTGGGCTAAAATTCAAAACAACCACATTGTGTTTGTCTCTTCTAAGCCTGTCACTGTGGTGCATGCTGGGTGGAGAGCGCTGGCTCTCTTATTTTTACTATTCCGTGGGAAACAGAATCATCCAATGATACCTGACTTATAGCCATATAGAATCATGTCTTTGGGGCACTGTGGAATGACAGCAGTTGATAGAGCTCCCTTCTACTCACCAACCATAATTTTCACATTGCTAGCATGGGGACTAGAAGTGATCGCTTTAAGTAAATAGGTAGTGGAGGGTAAGAACCAAGTGTCTCACTAGGAAGGGAAAAAAAGTTCCGAGTAGAGTGGAAGTGGTAACGGAAGAATTGGCCATGTCTCTCTATGAATGCATGATAACTCAATATAAATGTGAAAAGCTCCATGCAGAAATAGGTGTTGAGATGTGGACTACTCTGTATACAAATTGGCCTTTTCATTTTGCTCCTAGGTGAGGACATTCAGCAGCAACATCCATAGTTAGCAACCAGACTTGACTTCTGGGACTTCCTTCAGAAAGGGACTGGGGATCCTTGAAGAAATGGATGATTCTAGGATAGCAATTATATGTAAAGAGGTTGGATGGAGCATCATTAGAAGGGCATTCTACAGAAGGATGTTCTTTCCAAACCTCTGAACACAAGGAAGCTTGTCAAAGGCCAAAACAATTAAAAGACTGTGAAGCGGAAGAAACACTGGGCTATAATTCAATGTATTAAACTTTTGTTTGAGTCCATACTATTATAAGTTAATGACTAAATAAATAAGCATTTAATATATAATTTATATAAATACCTTGCCTCAAGGAGGTATGCATAGCTCTGTGCAACTTAAGTGTGGACTAAATAGAGGCTTCCTTCCCAAGAGTGCAAAATAGAAATTGTTGAAACAGAAATTTAATAAGCACTCCCTCAGCCAAGTGACCAGAGGTCACTGAACAGGTCAATATGAATACTAGGTAGTCTTGGCAAGATGGGAAAACAATAACATGTTACCTCTGGGTGCTTCCTTACAGGAATACTAACTGTAGTCTAATGAGAAAAACACTAAACAAATCCCACTGAGAAACTTTCATCAAAACTTCTCAAAATAATTTAATTTCTCAAAAAGAAACCAACCACATGGTGGTTCAGAAGGGGTATGTATGAGTCCAAGGGCAGCCTGGGCTACAATGTGATATTCTTTATAAAAGCATATGAAGCCACTTCTCTTAGAACCTGCCACACCCAATGACTGATCCTCTTGGACTCTCCAGTTCCCAGTTCATTGGCTTTGACTCTCCCTTACTTCTCGACACTAGATTGCTTACGCCATTCTGGGGAGTCATTTCCCCCTGCTTGGCTGCAGGCTGTGGGCTTGTATTTGGTGTAGGCTTTCAGAAGCCACCAGACTGGTATCATCATTCAACAACTCCCCTTCAAGCAACTCCCTTAATTCCTCCTGTGGAGTCTGGCTCATTGGGTGTGCCCCATAAAACAGTTTGTCATTTGTAATCACCATTAGAGTGGGCGGGCTTGTGACTAATCAGTCAGCCAGCTATCATTGCCATTGTCATCTGTAAAGTGAGTCTCCACTGTAGCTTTGGACTTCTGTCCCTCCCAGCTCTCTGATGACTTCATATATATGTGTTCCTGACTTGAGACTAATATATAATATTCTGCTTGCTTGCTTCCTACAAATATATTCTGTATTCTCTCTCAATAGCAAAAGTAACCCCATAAGAGAATTTTTAAATGTTCCTAAAATGCTAGCCTACCTGTAGAGCCGAGGGCAAGGAAGCTCTTTGTTTGCTGTAACTGGGGAGTTCCACCAAAGGCACAGAACTCCAGGCCTTCACTCATAGAGGGAACAGTTTCAATACGTCAGCTATGGTTCATGTGTCTAGTGTGGTGGAATATTTGTTTATACTGTGTGCCGATGTGTCACTGTGGTTGGTTTATTAAAGAGCTGAGCAGCCAATAACTAGACAGGAGCTAGGTGGGACTTCTGGGAAAGAGAGGAAGATGAGGAGCAATGTAGGCTGGCAGATTTCACCAGCAGATTTACAGCAACTTGGAAGTGCTATACTGAGGACAGATAACTGAGCCACATGGCAGAATGTTGATCAATAAAAAACAGGTTAACATAAATGATGCGAGCTAATGGGACAAACCTAAGACAAACTTCCATAACTAATAAGTTTCCACATTGATATTTGTTTATTTATGGTTTGTATACGTGTGTGTATACATGTGAAAATAACACGACAACTTGTGGGCATTGGTTGTCTTCTTCAGCAGAGGTAGTTTCTGGGATTGAACTGAGGCTCTCACTTAAGGGTAAGCCAACCCTTAAGTAACTTTTTTCTTCTTGCTGATTTTTTTTTAAAAGTCTTCATTTGTATATAATTTTCAGTGTTATTTGGGTTACTGGTCGCAATTATGTAAGTCAACCAAATGCTAATCAAGTGTGAGAAGTTACTAGGAAACCTAGCCATTTATGGTGGTGTTCTTCATATGAGAGAGGGACACTGTTGAATGACTAACAATGAGCTGTGTAGTGCTGTGGCACTCTGGATTGTGAAGACCAGAACAGGCAGAATTCTCAGGCATGAAACATCATGTTCATTCGTCAATGAGAGTGATTGATGATGAAATCACATCTCTGAAATAAATGTAGACATCCTTGTGTGTGTTTTGTGCAGAGTTACTTTTGAGGCAATTTATGTCACGTGGATAGGCACTTCTGTCCTTGGCACTGCAATGTCAAAGTTTTGATTAATAAGAAATGCATTTCACATCTTTTTATCTTTTTACACTTTAAAAGTATATCTTTCACTTTATCCTAGGTTTTGTCCCACTGACAGCCTTTGCCTTGCTTAGCCCACTGTAGGTTGTATCTTAGCTGCTAAAAAAGACATTTTTCTAAAAAATAACGTGGCATAAGTACACCACGCAGGAATATTAATGAAGCTATTGGAATAGTTGGAAGCATTTAGAATTACAGAGAAGTCTTGCAGTCATCCTACCATGGCCTGCTGCTAGTACCTCTTTCTCAGACTCTTATCCCAGGTATTGAGATGGGAGACATGAGAACTAGACCACTTTTCAGATGAACATTGCATTGGTTGCACTTTACAAGCTTCACAAGCCCCAAATCAAATAAATGAGCATGTCTGGGTTCGGCCTCCAGGATTCACCTGGTGAAGTAACCAGAAGACTGTATACCACAACTGACATTTGGACTCTTTGTCCCTAACAGCAGAGAATTCCTGAGGGAAGCATGGAGCTATGAAGACTTTCTGGGGTCATATCCTTTCCAGTAATATTCGGAAACCCACAGATAAAATGGGACTTTGAGTGTATCTTTTATAGGCACAGCACACAGGTTCCCTTAGTTATGCAATGGAATGGCTTAGTGTAGTCTATATTTTAAATTAGATGAAGGCTCCAATATACCTGACACCAACTGGCAAATGACTTGAAGGTCATACATTGAGGCAGTAGCTCCGTGACCCACCTGATTCAGACCGAGGACTTCATCCTTGAAATACACATTTATAGCAACCGAGTTACCTGCTGCTTCAACCAACCAGCTTTTCACCTGTGAGATCTTTAAGTTTGTAGATTTACATCTAAGTTGTAACAGGCAGAAGTAAAGGCTTCTCCCAGGAGTCATTGTGTAAGGCTAGTTCCCCTTTTTAACATGTAGTCAACTCACCTGTCTCATTTGGTCCCTTGTCATTCCTTACCTAGTTATCCTGAAGCACCGGGTGGAAACTGTCTCACCCATAAATATTTCCCTATGAACTAGTAAAAGACAGAACCTTTATAAATCTCCCATCTATATCATGACAATTTAGTTATTGTTCTTTACCACCTTATGAAGTTTGCTCTAGCTGTCTCTGTCACCTTCCTTCTTCCCTTCCCCTTCTTTCCTCCTTTCCTTTCTTTCTCTCTCTCTTCAACCCTCCTTCCCCCTTTCTTTCTAAAGGGTCTCATGTGCCCTAGATAGCCCAGAAACTGGCTGTAGCTGGGGATCATCTTGAACTCCTGATCTTCCTGATTTTACCTGCAGTGCCTGGAGTTACAGCCCGGTGTGCCACAATCCTGATTTAGATGTAAGGGGATGGAACCTAGGGCTTTCGGTATGCTGTGCTGGAACTCTATCCCTTGAAATATCAGCAAATTTTTGGAAAATATTTTCTTAACAGTTTTTTTTATGAGAAAGTGTTCTCATGTGTCCAGGCTAGCCTCAGACTCCTCACATAGTTAGGAATGAGATCGAACTTCAGAGTCTCCTACGTCTGTCTCCCAAGTTCTGGGATTATAGGCATGTACTACCACACTAGGTATGGATCTGATGCTGAGTGCAAACCCAGGGGTGCCGCATGCTATGCCACTTGGCGCACACCACCAACTGGGCCACACTTCCAGGCCCTTTGTAGTTGTGCTTAAATGTAAAACTCCATGGCAGTAAGTCCACTGATTCTGCTGTGCAAACACTGCTTGCTCTCACTATCCATCTCTAGAATTTAACTTTTCATTCTCTCAAATTGAGTCTTTACACCCACTAAAACGTAACTCCCCATCTACCTTCTTCTCTATACAATGGCCACTACTGTGCCTGACGATTCTCAACATCTCATAGACAGGAACGTCCCATAGTTATTCTTTAAGATTGGCTCACTTCACTTGGCATGAAGTGTCCGAGGCTCATCCTTGCTGTACCAGTTTTGGAACTCTTTATCTTTCATTTTATTTTGTGATATGGAGTCTCGCAAAACAACTCAGGCAATGACCTTGTCATACAAGGGAGCCTTGATCTTGGAGTCTCCTGATTCCACCTCCCAAGTGCCAGGGTGACAGGTATGTGCTACCACCATGGCCAAGTCAGCAACAGTCTATTGTTTCAGATTTTGCTGCTGTTTATCCCATTCTTTCATATTGTTTGTAGTTAATGTCATTTCCGTTTTTATTTGTGGACTCTCTGAATTCTCTGGGGGCAAAGACACCTGCAAAACATGCGTCATGATCACACGTGCCATGATACTTTCCCAAAGCCAAAGCGCTGTGCAATCTCAGATTCCAACACTGGAATTTAACTCCTTGTCAAATGCTGAACAAAATTATTATGACAAGTGCTGCTCTTTCTTGGGTTTTTTTCGAGGGGGGTGTTGTTTTTCAGCACTGGGGAAGGAACACAAGGCTCCACACATCCCAGCCAAATGCGGAACCCACTTTTCCTGATTCCTTTGACCTCTCAGCCATCTTGTTGATTTACTTCATTTTTATTTATTTTGCATCAGTCTTCCTAAGTTGCCTAGGCAACCAGTCTTGATCCTACTCTGAAGCTCAGCAGGCTTTAAGCCTGTGTTCTTCCTGCCTCAACCTCCCAAGCAGGTGGGTTTGTCAGCCTGTGATGCCAGCCTTGATGCTGTAGAATATTGTTTTAAGGTGAGTTAGTCTTGTTTATGTTGTATTTGTTTGACTCCATGAAGCTGTGTTACTTTAAGTGTCTAAAACACCTGATGGTCCAATAAAGAACTGGATGGCCAATAGCAAGGCAGGAAAAAGGGTAGGCAGGGCTGGCAGGCAGAGGAAATATAGAAGAAGAAATCTGGGAAGAGGAAGATGAGAGATGGCAGACTGAAAAAAAGAAGTAGCCAGAGAAGGAGGGCAAAGGGGTCCAGCCACCCAGCTACACAGCAAGCCGCTAGCAAGAAACAAAGAAGGGTATACAGGAGCAGAAAAGGGAAAGCCCAGAGGCAAAAAGCACATAGGATAAAATCAGTTAAGAAAATCTGGCTAGAAACAAGCCAAGCTAAGGCTGCGCATTTATAAGAATAAGCCTCAGTGGGTACTTTATTGAGAGTTGGGTGGTGAGTCCCCCCAAAAGAACTAAGACCAAAAAGTGTTAAAAAAAATAAATAAAACAAGAACACCTTGGCTCAAGACAAATTAAAAATTATTTATTTTATCTGTATGGATGTTTGCCTTCCTGTGCATGCCTAGTGTCATTGGAGGCTAGGGCAGGCATTGGATCCTCTATGGCTGGAATTACAGATAGGTATGAGCTGTCACATGGGCACTGAGAATCCCTCTTGGGCCCATGCTCTTAAACACTAAACCATCTCTCTAGCCCAACATGGACCACTTTAAAATAAGAACAAGCAGCTCTTCACAGTTGCAGAGCTAGGCTGTTAGGTTTTGTGGGCATAGTGTCTATCTCTGGCTGAGCATCCAGAGTCAGAGAGATGGACTCTTTCTTACTCATTGAAGCTGTCCAGGAAACAGGATCCAACACACTGACTCAGCACCTAGGTAGTATCTGAGTATTTGCTCCCAGGTTCTATTTCTCAATATATCTAAGTCATCATCTAAAGCAACTCCGGGCTGTATGCTCACTCTAGTCCTTTCTAATGTCCTCTCTTGAAAGCATCTGACAAATAGATGTCTGACAAGTTTGTGTGAGTAGGTATTTTGCATTATTGATATTAAGTGGGCAGGGTTAATCTGATCATTCTAAATTCATTATAGTTAGGTTACTTACGTATTGACAGGCTTGAGTCTTGGGAGTATATTTTCTCTGGCTTCCCCACACCTTTCCAGTCTACTCTTTTGTTTGAGACAAGGTCTAGCTATATGTATCTCTGGCTGGTGTAGAACTTGCTGTGTAGACTGGGCTGTCCTTTGCCCCCTGAGTGCTGGGATTACAGGCATTCACCATCATGCCTAGCTTTGGTCTATTTTTAAAAATAATAGACCAAAATCAGCATCAGAATATTATGCTGACAGTACTAAATATAATTATCCAATTCAGTGGCTCTCGACCTGTGGGCTGCAGCCCCTTTGGGGGTCGCATATCAGAGATCCTATGTATCAGATTCATTATAATTCATAGTAGTAGCAAAAATACAGTTATGAAGCAGCAACAAAAATAATTTTATGGTTGTGGGCCACCACAATATAAGGAACTGTACTAAAGGGTCGAAGCTTATAAAGGCTGAGAACCACTGGTCTAATTATTCTAAAAATGTATAAGTATGCCAGGAAGTGGTGGTGCACCTCTTTAATCCCAGTACTCAGAAGGCAAAGACAGGCAGATCTCTTTGAGTTCAAGGCCAGCCTGGTCTACAAGGTGAGTTCCAGAACAATCAGAGCTGTTACACAGAGAAACCCTGTCTTGAAAACTAAGTATTAAGTACAAAACCCAAATATGTCTCATTTTAAAATCTGCTTCATCTCACAAATATGTATATTGCAAATTTTCATTAACATATAAATGGCTTATTTCAATCAATTTTTTTTTTAATTTTGTGGCTGTTGTGAGCACAGACATAGAAACCACTTTCATAGAAAGCCCTTGGAGTTTCAAAAGAAAATATAGTTTCACATCACATTGGAGTCCAGACAGTCTTAGCAACTTGAACTCTTTAAAAACTCCAAACATGGTATAGAATAAATTTCTCTAATCAAGTAAAATGGTATTCAAAGTATGCAAAGATGGAGAATGATGCAATGGTAATGTCAGATGGAATTTAAAGGTTGAGTAATTCCATGATCCATAGTCTCTTGGGTTTATAAATGCAGAATCCAATAAAAGCCCTGGATCTTTTCTCTAAAAATAATAATAATAATAATAATAATAATAATAATAATAATAATAATAATGGTGTGCCTTTTTGCTTATAGTTATTTGCTCTCTATGGGTCATTTGATGCACATTGTCAAGCTTCAGATTAAGAATCTGATGTCAGGAGATGTTAACCAAAGGACACATACTCATAGTTAGTCAGGATTAATGCACACATAAGAGGCGTGTGGCACACAGCATGCTTAAAGATGAAATAGTGCTTTCTTGAAATATGCATTCTTAGCACAAAAATGCTAATTATGAGAGATAATCAGCAACATCTAATCCTTTTTCTAAGGGTATGTACTTCAAGATATTATGCTGGTCATGATGACTACATGTAATTTTATGGTTAAGCTTTTAAAAAATCAATTGATTTTTAAATAGATGTGGATATCATGCGATTGCTTTCTTTTTAGTGGTTGGAACTGGGAGGCATGGTGGCTGGAGGATGTTCATATGCTACAGAGTAATACAGGGTGGAGAGTTCACTGTAGTGGAAAATGATTGTTAATATCACTTATGGGACTTCTGTGTGTTAGTGGGGTTTTGAAATGGTTATGAAATGTCTAACCAGAATTCATGTAACTTTGGTGGATTGAAATGAGAGCCCTCCCCGCACCCACCCAAATGTGCCCTGCCTCTTAATTTTAGATGGTGCCTCACATGTAGGGTCCTTTGCTAACATGTGTGTAGTAACTTTGGTAAGTCTTTAAGCACTGCACTCTGTTAAAACATCAGGCAAAGGTATGATGGGGTATGCTATCGGCTCCAAGCCTGGAACCCAGGTTTCTCCACCTGCTGTGAAACTTGAACGCAATGCCTTTGCCCACTTCTCCAAGACACATATCAGCAGAGCACCACAGAGGTGCCAAGGAGACCTTGAATCTTTAAAACAGCTTTGCTAAACCAGACACAGGGCCAAAGAGTCTGGCAGGATTAACATTAAGCAAATGCAGCCTTTGGAGAACTTCATCTGCTTTTTTTTTTTTTTTTTTTTTTTAGAAGTCAGAGTTCTGGAAATGTTTTGTATTTTAATACTAAGCAACTGGATTCCTGACATTGTTGGAATGTATTTTAAAACCCCCAATTTTATGAGTCCCAGCAATTAGCTTATACAAACTGCACATGCTGGAGAAGGGCTATGTTAAGGCCAAGGGGGAAGCTTAAACTGATATTCCAGGAAGAGGGAGCTTTCCCTGTGAACACATTTGCTCTCCAACAATCACAAACTGAAAAACAGAAATGTAACATTACATGGAACAAGTGGTTTCAGTGACTACTCAAAACTGATGTATGTTGCTGCATGTGTTTCTCTAAACTTAAAAAAAAAAATCTTATGAGTATGAGTGTTTTGCATGCATGCATGTCTGTGCATCACTGTGGGGATATTTTGTAATATAATAAAAACATTTCGGAGATACCAGAGGGATCTACCCACAGTTAGTCTAGGAGCATCAGACAGTGGTAACTCACACCTTTAATCCCAGCACAGGGAGTATTCTGGGAGTGGTGACCTACACTCTTAATCTAAACTGAGTTTGAGGTCATTTTAGTTTACAGAAGGAGTTCCAGGCTCCCAGGCATGCAGTGGTGGGGCCACACCTTAATTTACAGAGAGAGTATTTAAAGCAGGGGTAGAAAGACATAAGATCAGAAAAAGCCAGGAGAGGCCAGGCTGAGGAAGCTGGAAGACAGCTGGGTAATGTCTCTCTGCAACACACCACTTGCATGTAGTGACTGCAGGAAATTAGGAGACGGCATCTGATAGCTCCTGGAGCTGGAGTTACAAAGAGTTGTGAGCTGCCATGTGGTTGTTGAGAATGGAACCCAAGTCCCCTGGAAAAGCAACCAGTGCTCTTAACCACTGAGCCATCTCTCCAGGCTCATATGCATTTCTTTTAAGACATAAGTTATATTGATGATAAAGACAGTGCCTAGTACAGAAACTGTAAGATACAACAAGAAAATAAAATCGAGGGGATCACAAAAAGCAGAAATAAAAGTGGCATTTGATGCATGTATTTCCGTCTTCTTTCTATGACTACGGACATAGAATTACCCATGTTCCCATTTTTGATCACGGTATGGAATACTGCACCTTAATATTTTCAACACAGGCTACAGGATAGACTTTTTAAGTTATTATATTTTCTTAGAAATCCCTTTTGTTTTTACTATGTTGCTGGGAGTGGAACCTGGGGTTTTCTGCCTGCTAGGCATGTGTTCTCCACCGACTGTTCCACAGAGGATCCCTCTGGAAAAGAGCTCTATCAGGCTCCATTATGACACCTATCTAACTCTTACTTTGCTGTTAGAAACTGGGTGTCCTCATTTTTCTCCACTGGGTCCTGTCATATGTGGATCCTTCAATATATCTCTATTTTTGATAGATATCTCTATTCTTTTTAGTTTTTTGCCATATATTACTAATATTTTCTGTCAGGTTATATTAGCTTGTTCCCCCATGTACAATGTAAGAATGTGTTCCTTTTCCTATTCTCTTGTGAACATTAGCTGTTGGAAATTATGAAAATTTGGTAGACTAAACATGGCTTCTGCTAGGGTTTGAATGTGTCCCCCTGGGTTCCTGTGATAAGAGACATCTTGTGATGAATTTGAATTTTATTGTTGCCCTATTAAGGTTTGGTGGATCTTTAAGAGATTGATCTAGTGTGAGATCTTTATCATCATTATTGTGTATATTATTGTCATCATCATCGTCATCATTACATGTGTATGGGTGCTTTGTCTCTATATACACATACACACATATATACATATATACGCATGTGTGTGTGTGCTCGTGCACATGCGTGCGTGCACCATATGTCTGCTGGTACCAGAAGAGAGTGTCAGGTCTCCTGGAACTGGAGGTATAGGGGTTGTAAGCTACCATGTGAGTGCTGGGACTTGAACCCAGGTCCTCTACAAAGACATCCAGTGCTTTTAACCACTGTGCCATGCACCCAGGCCAGTGGGATGTCTTTATGCAATCTCAGAGTGCTGCTCTTTTAAAATTAGGGCAGCTCTTACAGGACTCTAAATTAGAACTCTAAAGTTCTAACAAGAGGTTCTTATAAATGAACAGGCCTTCTGGGCCAGTGGGATGGCCTGCATTCCTAACAACGTAGGAGGGTGGGGCAGGAGGGCAAGTTCAAGGCCTGCCTGATAGCAGAGTTAGTTCAGATCATCCTGGACAACTTAGTTAGAAAGTCAATCTCTCTCTCTCTCTCTCTCTCTCTCTCTCTCTCTCTCTCTCTCTCTCTCTCTCTCTCTCTCTCATTCTTCTTTCATATATTACATCCCAAATGCAGTTTCCTCTCTCTTAGATTTTTTTTCTCTTTTTTCAAGACAGGGTTTCTCTGTAACAGCCCTGGCTGTCCTGGAACTCACTCTATAGACTAAGCAGCTTCTCCTCCTCCTCTTCCTCTTTCTCTCCCCCTATTCTTCTTTTTAAATTTAATGGAGATCTTTGTGGGAATGCATTTGTGTGTGCTATATCTTTAAATAAAGGAGCTGGTTTGGGCCATGGCAGGTACCATAGAAGAAATGGGAGGAGTTTGGGGAGGAGAAGCAGGGCGGAGTTAGAGGCAGACCGAGCTGAAGCCGCCGAAGGATCAGCATGTAAGGAGCACGGGTGAGCTACGGGCCACGTGGCCTGCAGATTAATAGAAATGGGTTGATTTAAGATGTAAGAGCTAGCTAGCAATGTGCCTGAGCCATAGGCCAAACAGCATAAAGTAAATAGAAGCGTCTGAGTCTTTTTAGGGACCCGGGCGGCGGGCGGATAAGCGATCCGGGCGACAGATCTGTGGGTCCGGGACCTCTGGCATACGGGACCCGAGAGAACCTGCTACAACAGATCTTTATATATCCCAAGCTGGTATTGAACTTAGCTGAGGATGTCCTTGAACTTGATCTTAAACTCTGATGTTCCTGCCTCTACTTTCCATGTTCTGGGATGACACACATACACCATTTCAACCTTTTCTGCAGAATCAGGGAGCACACTGAGGACTTTGTGCATGTCAGGCAAACACCTACTAACTAAGCAACATCCCCAGCCCTGACACACACACACACACACACACACACACACACACACACACACACACACACACACACACACACACACACACACACGGTAGGAAGATAGCTCAGTGACAGAGACCTTGACTTACATGTATGCATGTGTGAGACCCTGAGTGAGTTTAACCTCAGTACCACAGAAAGACATCAAACAACACAATACAGAATCAGAGCAACCAGTCTGGTTTCCCCTGACTAGGTCCCTCTACAACTTTCTTGCATGTGCCCCAACCATTCTGATTCCAGCCACCATGAGGCTCTCAGGGAAGCCAAGCCAATTTCAGTTCTGTGCCCTTGATCCTTCAGAGCTTCGAGCTAAATCAAATACTTTCTTTTAGGAAGTATCTATCTAACATCAAGACTTCAAGGTAAACCTCAGCTATGGAGCGAGTTCCAGAGAAAGTCTCTGGACATTCACTCTAGTGACAGGAAGTAGATTAGTTGAAATTGCATCACTTTGCTTAATCCATGTGGGACAAAGGGCTGCTGAGCAGAGACAGGAGGTCATTAAAAACTCTACAGAGCTGTACATCACACTCTGTTTCTAAAGAGCATTTTCATATTCCCTGTCATATTTAATGCTACAAACAAACTAAAAAGTTAAACTGAAGCTCTTCATTTTAAGATCATAAAAGGAAGTAATTAGTCAAAATATAACAAACTCTTTTTCTATACTTTTATTTACTTGATTTATTTCTAACAAAAATGTTTGCCCATTTTTCTGCTATAATATTTCTCTTTTGCAAATTAGCTTGTAGTCATTCTTATATATAATTTTGAGTATAAGTTGTCACAGGTATTGAAAATATTCTTTATCATTGCCGATCATGACATTTTTCCCATGTGTATCCCAAACTGTCATACATTACAGGAGCCTAGGCATCAAGCAGGCTTGTGGGATGAATTCCCACCTGCTTCTAAGATGCCTTATCATAGGTCAACATAGTTCCAACGGTAATTTACAGCATACAATAGCTCTTGACTGCAATCTCTCAAGAAGAAAGCCAAGGCAGGAGCTTAAGCAGACCAGGAACCTGGAGTCAAGAACTAGAGTAGAGGCCATAGAGGATGCTATTTATTGCCCCCCCCCCCCCGCTGTGGTCTGTTCAATGTGCTTTGTTTTACAACTCAAGACTAATTGTCAGAATGGTACCACTCACAGTATGTTGGGCCCTCTCAACAACAATCAAGAAAATGCCCATATGCTTTTCTTGATTTTCTATAGCCCCATCTGAAGGAGGCACTTTCTCAATTAAGGTTCCCTCTTTTTAGGTACCTTTGTGTAGATAGAGTTTTCCTTGGGCTTCCAGGTCACAAATAATGACATGAGGACATATTATTAATTATTAAAGCTCGGCTTGTCTCACCAGCTCTTATAACTTAAACTAAACCATGCATTTCAATATACATTTTGCCTCATGGTTTTTTAATCTTTCTTCGTTCAATATGTCTGACTTCCTCCATATCACATTGGCATCTTTTTTGGTGTAATTGTGAGCCTAGATTCTTCCTCTTCTTCCTCTTTCCCCCCAGAAGTTCCGTCTATCCTCTCTGCCTATCTATTGGCCATTCAACTCATTCCTACACCAATCACAGCAATACACCTTCACACAGTGTACAAATATCCAACAACACCTCTGCTTGTGTTAAGTTGACAAAGACTAACTGGCACATTCCTCTGGAACCATAAGGCAAAATAAATACCTTATATAAGTTGCTGTTGGTTTTGGTATTTTATCACAGAATGAGAAAAGCAGCTGATACGTTTGTCATGCATTGTGAAATATTGAACTATGCAGAGATTATTGCATTTGTTTATGCTGCAGAGTATTAATTTAACTGTGCAGAGGTGTGTTACATGTGCTTATACTGCATGTGTTTAATGATGTAAGGGTGTGTTTATATTTTGTTTCACATTGTCTGCCTAAGGCATCTGATTCTAATAAAGAGTTGAATGGCCAGTAGCCAGGCAGAGAAAGGATAGGCAGGGCTGGCAGGCAGAGAGAATAAGTAGGAGAAGCAATCTAGGCTCAAGAGAGAAGAGGAGAGGGGAGGAGAGGGGAGGGGAGGGAGGGGAGGGGAGGGGAGGGAGGGGAGGGGAGGGGAGGGGAGGGAGGGGAGGGGAGGGGAGGGAGGGGAGGGGAGGGGAGGGGAGGGGAGGGGAGGGGAGGGGAGGGGAGGGAGGGGAGGGGAGGGGAGGGAGGGGAGGGGAGGGGAGGGGAGGGGAGGGGAGGGGAGGGGAGGGGAGGGGAGGGGAGGGGAGGGGAGGGAGAGGAGAGAAGAAGAGAATGAGGAGAAACAGGGGACACATCCGGGGGGCCAGAAGCCTGTCAGCTGCCACCAGTCAGACATAGAGACAGCAGGAAAGTAAGAGATACAGAAAGGGAGGTAAAAAAGCCCTGAGGCAAAACATAAAGAGAAACAAATTAAAGTAAGAGCTAAGCTAAAACTGAGCATCCAAAACTAAATCTCCACGTCACGATTTGGGAGCTAGTTGGTGGCCCAAAAGAAAAAAACGTGATATACCATTATAACCTTGAACATTTCTGTAATGGAGCTGGAGAGATGGCTCCAGGGGTGTTTTGGTGTCTAGTTTAAATTGTCAACCCGAACATCTGGAATTAACTAAAACCTAAGCATCTGGGTATACCTACTTATAGGGTCGTTTTCTTAATTAAATCATCTGAAAGGTGAGGATCCACCTTTAATTTGGACCTTTTGAGGTGGGAAGAACCATCTTTAATATGGTCCACACCTTTGCATAGACTGCCCTATCCTAAGACACTGAAGAATGAAGCTTTGTTCCCTGACTGCTTGCTCTCACCCTGCTGCCAAGTCCATTCCTTCACTGGCATTAAAGCCTATTTCTTTGAGATTCCAGCAGAGACATTCAGCACTGTGGACTGAACAACTACTAGATCATAGCCTCGCTGTTAGTAGACAGCCATTTTTGGACTAGCTGGACCACAGTCTGTAAACCACTCTAATAAATTGTGGTGGTTTGAAAGAAAATGGCCCCCAAAGGGAGTGGCACTATTAGGAGATGAGGCTTTGTTGGAGAAAGTGTGTCATCTTGAGGTCTCTTTTGCTCAAACTTCCCTCAGTGTGACAATCAGTTGATTTCCTGTTGCTGGTAAGATGTAGCATCCTCAGCTCCAGCATGTTTCACAGATTGAACCATTGAAACTGTAAGCAAGCCTCCTCAATTAAAGGTTTTCTTTATAAGAGTTGCCATGGTCATGTTGTTGCTTCACAGCTATAAAACCTTAACAGAAGACAGAAGTCTAAGATGACTATATATCTCATATATATAGTCACTCATTCTATCAACTATTTCTCTAGAGAACCCTGGCAAATACAAGTGTGTACCATTCTTGCAATAGATCAGAGTTACATGCCCAGTGCCCACTTCAACTGTGTCACAAACCATCTGTTACTCTTGTAGGCGACCAAATGCTACCTTCTAGTCTTTGCAGGCACCTTCAGTCAATGTGTACATTCACAACACACATACACACACAATTAAAATAAGTCTTAAAAATTAGAATAACAAGGTTCAAAAAGAAGGGCTTACTGTTATAAATGTGTGACCCATTTATAAACTAGGTACGTTAAGTTTTTCACTGGATGTGTTTTTAAAAACTATACCTTTCAACGTAAAATCTTAAGGGATTCATCTGGCTCACTGTCAGCAAATCTCATACAATCTCAGGCACACCACTAAGTCCCTTATAGAGCTGTAGGGTTTGTGTGCCACATACACCACCCTTGTTGGGAGTACACAGAAGCTAAAGCTAGACTTGACTTCACTGGCTGGTGGAACACTGTGAGATCTTTGGAGAGCCATGCCTCACTGTGCCTTGCACATGGGTATACAGAGAAGCACCTTGTACAAAGACTGCCCTGGACAACTCCTGGCTTGCCTTTAGCAACAGGCACAGAGCCGACTGGGTGCTTCTTTTGCAAGCTCTCCGTTCCCCTCCTCCTCCCACTTCATCTCAAGTGAACTTTATTCAGCCTCATTTGCCACAACTATCTCACAGGTGTTTGCTGTTCACTTTCCATGGACCGATTTGCTTTCTTTTTCTTGGGAAGAGAATGTCTGCTGCAGAATCGGGACTGGATGGGCAACCAGTAAATGTGGAAAGTTCACCAGAGAAAGTTCTGACATTTCAGGTGACAATGTGATAAATCCTCTGGCCTCCAGGGACATACATCAACTAGCCCCTGCTAAACAGCTTTAGCTGAAAGTACTGTTAACAGATGCCAAAGTACGTGGCTGTTTATTTTTCTCCATAGGGAGTCTCTGTGTTTTTACTTGACCAGAAAACAGAAAGAAGCCTGATGTTCAATTTAATGCTGTCCATTCCAAGATAAATTTGTTTTCTGGAACCATAAGGAAAGACCTAACAATAGACATATTGGCACAATTTGCCTTTACCCTCTGGAGAAGTTGGCATCTCCAATGCACTGTTTATGTTTCCTGTTTGCAGCCAGGTGAGGAGTCTCAGGCTACTTCCCCAGTGCTGATGGGAACTGGCTAATATTTAAACCAGATGGCACATCCAAGGCAGATTTATTAAATTTGAAGAAAGAAAGGGTGAGGCTAAAGAAAAAAATTAACACAAACAAAAGATGTCTGATTGTTGCCTGTAATCTCAGCTTGATCAATTAGCGTTTGAAAAATATCCTTAGTAAAATATAGACCATGAACGGCTTTTTAATTGAGATGCATCTTATATAGACACTCCTATTAAATCCCTTCTGTGTAAAACAAATAACAGCTAGCTGAGAGCACATTCTCCTTTCTTGCAGTAATGGGACCAGATGTCAAGCTCTGACCTGTGGTTTAGGGAGACTGTTGGTTTAAGGGATTTCTGCTTGCCCAGTGTGATGTTCTTTGAATTTATTTATAAAAGCCCAGTACAATGGCCCCTGAGGCCAATGCCATCTCTCCTCTGCACCTGGTCTTCCCACTCTTCCACTTAAAATGCAGCCAGTTCTCGGGGACCCCCGACTGGTCATCTCTACCTAACATGAGAGTTGCACTCTGCTGTGCTTTGAGCCTTAATTCTACCACTGAGTAACTTTGCTTTCATTTCTGGGGGTAATATTAAGACCTACTTACTGCTCAGGGAGGTTGTAAGACTTAGATGAGATAGGGTGTGAAAAGCACACAGCACTGCCTTGCAGACACTGAAGTTCTTACTACACCTCAGCTGCTGTGACTGGTCTTTACTCTGAGTTGCTGCTGTAACTGGGGAATCAACATCAGGGGTCTTGACACAATTCAACCACTTTGCCTTCATTTCTAGCTAGAAGACAAGGACAGCAGTGGACGTTTCTGTTCAAGCAATGGAACCTGAGGATTGCTGCCTTCATCTGGACAGCAGGATGGGGCCCGTGCCCCTCCTCCCCGTGTTGTTTTAGGCATAGCCAGCATTTTGCAGCACCCATCCTTCCTATCTGGCTAAAGACAGCAGAGACAATCAATCTCACCTCTACAATTTTGAATAGACCATCTCCTTTTTAATTTGGCTTTAGAGAAATGGAGGAAAAACAGAAAGAGGAAAGGAAACAGGCAGAGAGCCACCATTTGTGAGCTTGTCTCAAAGAGGAACAATAGTCAATTGTCCTGGACTCTGAGGGGGCGGTTCAAGTTCACCTTCCCCTGATGTTTAGTAATCCAGCCCTGGTTGTTAGTAGGTCTGCAGGGTCAACTGATTACTAAACTTTCTTTCTAGACCAGACAGGCCCTTTCTATACTCCAAAGCTCGTCAGAACCCCAGCCAGGAATCTAAAGTGGTTAAATGAAGTAAAGGAGCTTAACTTTCTGGGGCGCAGAGTTTTATGGAACTCCTAAAGAATAAAAGAGGTGTGTGTGTGTGGGGGGGGGTCCTTTTAAAGATCCAGAAAGTGAAGTAGCTGTACTCAGTTCCCAGGGTTGCCTGGTTTTGAGCCCAGAATGTCTCTCACTGTGGGAAACCCTGTAGTTTTGTGTGAATTGGAACATTGGGTCACTTCAACAAAGAGGTTAAAATGCTACTGACAGAATTAAAATTCTACAGCAGAGTGCACTTAGCTGATTTTTAGAATCATGTCTCTTAACTCACAGCAATGTAACTAGAAAGGCAGGGTGTCAAGTTCTCTCCTGCGAAGCTGTCCGTATCTCAGGGAACCCTGGTCAGATTTCTCTGTATTTTCATTCATTTGGTAGCAATGCAGCTTAGTCCAATTGCAAACTTGATCCCTGAGAGGAAATCACTAATGCTGATAGGGTTCTTAAAACAACAAAACCCAAACCCAATCTGTAATATGACACCAAACACCCTAAGGGCCAAGGAAGAAGCCAGTGTCCAAAGGAAGTTTCCATGTCAATAATGAGTATTCACAGGAAAGCAAAGGGTGAAGTAACCTTTGAGAGAGCAAGCCTGATAACTTGATGGAGATGGAGGTAGTGGAGGAAGAAGTTGACAGGGACGGCCATGAGACTTCAGTCATCTGGGTGTGAGTCAGACCAAGAGAGAAATCTCACAAGATGAAGGAACAATGACTGTGCTGAAGACGGACCGAAAGAGGAATGTGCAGGGATGGGAAAGCTTTTCTGGACTTTGTGCCATCCACTCTGCTATTGACAGATCTATAAATGGCACATCTTTATCTGGGATTCCCAGGATGCTCCTGTCACCTTAGAGACATTTCTACAACTTGGCTCAAGACATTGTCTTTCACGTACATACTCTTCCCATCTCTGGAAAGACTGTAATGCTCCAAACTCTAGGCCAAGGCTCTGTGCATGGGATGTCACTGACCTCCCAGAGCGGCTGCTCCAAGGCTCACAGTGTCAGAGGAAAAGAGGCATTGGATCCATGACGTCAGATTAACATCCAAGGCCAGAGAACTTCTGATAGCCAGAGTCTTCTTTGGCCAAACTGAGATGATGATGTCAGGAAAAGGGGGTGAGGGGAAGTTTGCCATTTGCAGGATGTGGAAGTGCATTTCACATGCTTCCGTATATACATGTGATACCTCATGCTAACAGATGTGGCTCCTTCTTGTCCTGACCTCCATTCACCAGTGGAAGCCATGTGGGCACATAGTGATACCACATGTACTCCCCTAAGCCTCAGGAAGGACTCATGATTGATCACTTTTGAAGGAACACAGAGCACTGCCTCATCCAATTTGTGTTTGTCAACTTTCAGTTATTATCACTGAGAGCTGTTTGATCAGCTTAGAAGAGGAAATGCTTTATTTCGGTTCACTCCAAGATCAGTTCGCACTGCTGGGTTCTGTGCTTTCATCAAAGTGGGATGTCAGAGAGGGAAGCATGTGGGAGAAGGGCCTGATTTCATGGAAGCTGGTATAAGAAAGAGATAAAGTGGGAGGGATGATGTTCCACTATTTTCTTTGAGGGCACAGTCCCAAGGACCCAGCTTTCTCAAATAAGGTCCATTTCATATGTTTTGGCTGCCTCCCAATGATGCCATGCTAGGAACTATGCCTTTGGCATGTGGGCCATTGGGGGAAATCCCTAACCCAAACTATAGTACTCCCCATCTAGACTGGATGCTGTTGGCACCAGAAGTTTAAAGTTCTAAATTGTTCTATAGGGCAGAGGGGTCATATCCATATCCTCTTGGCACATCAGAAAATTAACCACTTGGAACTGGAGCATGGGCTCAGGAGGCCAGGATGAGTGTTCATGGAAGAAATTGTAAGTAACATAGTTTCCCCCTCCTGCTGTTTAAAATATTGTTTCTCCTGATTTACCATTTTACTGTTCAGTAGACTGGCTTTCAAAGAACTCCATTCTCTCTTTTTTATTTAAAGCACCATGTAGCCCACGTTGGCTTTACACTTTAAAGTTTCTTGCTTTAGGCCCTCAAGTGCTGGAGCAACATGCCACACACAGCTTCAGAGAACTCTGGAACAAGCTTCTTCCAAATTTCCTCAGTATCACCTTTGCTCTGAGAAGATACTTTGTGTCACCTGTCTGAGACTCTGGGTTCCAACTCTAGAACTGTATGGGGGAAATCAAATTTCTTTCAACACAGGGATCTTAAAGGACTTTGCAAGTAGAGAGTAGTTCCTTGCAGGCAAACTCCCCTCATTTATATCGGGCTTGGGAAGGGGCATACCTAAAGGCTGACTGGCTGGACCCTCCTACTCAGCTCTCAGATAAATAAAATGATAAATTATCTAATGATGGAGAACAGATTTCTGAAGACATTTAAAATGGAAGAATAGAATATTAATTTTCTGCTGGCTCCAAAGGGCAACAGTTTAGTAAGGGCCATTTAGAGGCAATCTAAACCACTTTAGGAATAGAGTAGAGCTATTTGAGATGCAACAGGGCCCCCGAGGTGTAGTAGTGAGGTTTCTGGCCCAGACTTTCGGGCCTAGCCTCAAGGTTTAGACCCACTGACCCGCAGACCCGCAGCCCCACAGAGACAAACAGATGCTTTCAATACTTTTAGGCTGATCAGCCTCAGGCCCAGGCATATAACTTGCTAGCTCTCTACCCTTCATCTAACCCGTGATTCTTCCTGTTCAGCCTTCATCTAACCCATGATTCTTCCTGTTCAGCCATGCGGCTCAGTACCTTTCTTTAGAGCAGCATGGTTGTCCTCTGCTTCTTCTGGCGTCTCTCTGGCATTCTGCTCTGTGCTTCCTGTTCTCAAGAGTTTTCTTAGTCTGGTAGCCCCGCCCACACTTCCTGCCTGCCTTTGGCCGATCAGCACTTTTTATTAAACCAGTGGGTGGGACAATTATTTACCATGAAACAACACAATCCCCTACACCGAGGTCTTGCCTGGGCTTCATCCCCAGGCAGAGCTTCACATTATTCTATTTATTAAAAGCAGAAGTGAAGAAGGTTCAGAGTTCACACTCATGAACATCGTGGGGGGAGATGTGTTCACGTGCACCACCCCACCTATGGAGTTGGCAAACCTCCTAATGTTCACTGGCATACATACTATAGCTTGCTTAACATCTTCGAGGCCCTTCCTACTTCTGTGGAAAACAAAAGGGTAGGCCTCTATGATTTAGAACACACACACATACACATACACACACTACCTCTAATAGAATATTGGAATCCTTTAGTGTTTAATTTCCCAAGAAGTCCTTCAGGGCGAATACAAATAAATATTGTCTACTAAATGACTGATTTTTTTACCTGAGGTAGCCAAGACTAAACCTGGGAGCCTTATTATTACAGGATGCTTGCCCAGGACTTGGTAATCATCATTGGGATAGATTTTCAGCCATTTTACACTGAACATATAGTCCTTGAATGTCTGTGTGTATGGAGTAACATTAGAGTGTGGTAAGAAGTGAATTTAACCAATTCAATTAAACTCCAAGGCTGAAAACTATTTAATCAACTCAAAAATTTTTCTTGTATTTTTTTTGAGAATTTCGTACATGGGTACAATAAATATTGATCATATTTTCTCTTCAAGTGCCCCAATTTCCCCTCCCCCATGTCCTTCCTACCTTCATGTTCCTCTCGCTCGCCTCTGCTTGCTTGCTTTCTAGAATCAATTGAGTCCAATCAGTACTGCCCTTATTTACATGGTATGGAGCCAACTGCTAGGGTATTGGCAATTTATCAGTGGCACACCCTCAATGAAAGTGACTATCCTTTTCAACCAACCACTACCTGCCAGTGGTTCCTCAGATAAGTAGATTAACCTGTGAGGCAATGATGGTGGTGACAGCCAGGGTCTTCAAGGGTTTCAAGGCTCTGATAAATTCGGAGATTATTTAGTATAGATAAGATCTCAGAACTACTTCCTCTCAATGGAAACAAACTGAAGCTGAGCATAGCGTCATACGCCTGATACGCCGTCATTTTTCTTGACTCAACAGAGCAACAGGAATGTCAGATATAAGATGTAGCATGTTTCATGTGATTGTGACCCTAAATGGGATAACCTAGATAAGACATCTCGCATTGCCTCTCTGTCATCCAACCACTCACAGCAGGCCAGAGAAGTGCTAGCTCAAACCAGGGGAGTTGAAAACTAGACTTTAGTTGACCTATTTAGTACAATGGGCCCCAAATAACTACTTATCAAATGGATTAAAGGTTGTCTCACCTACTTGTCTTTTGTTTAACCTCTTGTTCTAAGCTCCTTTGATACCGGGTCCCTGAATTCTGCCCGTTCCATAATGGTCTGGATGTAGGGAAGGGAAAGTGAGTAGGAAAGCCAGCTAAATTCTACGCATTAGGGATCAATAAGAAATCCTTAGAGACCCAGGGCCAACAAAGAGCCTAATGCAGGGGAGCCCAATCCGGAGACCCCAGAGTCCTACACCAGCCTTGAGGATCGCGTCCAGTAAGCCTCAAAGAGGGACAAGGTCCACGCCTCTAAACCCCATCAAGCCCGGCGCCCCCCAAGTCTCGCCGCTTGGCTTGCAACTCCCGCCTCCGGGGCGGTGCCGGGAACAAGCGGCGCCTCCGCCGGTCACGTGGGGGCCGCTCCACCGGGCGGCGCTGTAGCTTTCCGATCGCGCTCTTCCAGCGCCGGGGACGCGGCGCTCGCGCTCCCGCCCGAGCCGCGGGGGAAACGGAGACAAGGAGACGCCGCCGCCCCCGGCGCCCCGGCCCTGCTCCCCGCAGCATGCCGGCAGCGGAGCCGAGCGCCGCTCTCCTCCTGCTGCTAGCGGAGGCGACGCCGCCGGCCTCCGGGCCTCCGCCGTTGCGGGGGTAGCGGGCTGGAGTCGGCTACCCAGGAACCGCGAGGCGGGCGGAGCTGGAAGAGGAGCAGGCATCCTCCGCGGCGCGGCGGGCGGCGGCCCTGCCGCCCGGCGCGCCCATGGCCCGGGAGCACGGAGAATGCGAGCTGTGTTGCACGGCCGCAGCCCAGCTCCGCTCCGCTTGCTGGGAGCCCTGCAGAGCTGCCCGCGTCGCCGCCGCCCCCCAGCTGCGGACGCCCGGCCGCTGGCTGCGCTAGGACCCACGGCCGCCGGCCGTGCATGGGTGGTGGCCCGGGAGCAGCGGGAGCGAGAGGGCCCGGGCGCTGGCTGGGGTGCAGCGCGGTATGCAGCTGCGGGCTCCGGTGCCGGCGTGAGGTTTGTCGGCGTGGAGCCCCGCCATGGCTGGCAAGGACAGTGGCAACCTGAAGACGGTGAGACTGTGGCGGGACGCCGCCCTGCGCGCCAGGAAACTGCGGAGCAACCTGCGCCAGCTCACGCTCAGCTGCCCGGGGGCCGGAGGCGACCCACTCGAGTCCCCAGACGCCCCCCAGCTGGTGCTGCCGGCCAACATTGGGGACATTGAGGTGCTGAACCTGGGGAACAACAGCCTAGAGGATGTGCCTGAAGGGCTGGGCTCGGCTCTGGGCAGCCTTCGCGTCTTGGTCCTGCGCAGGAACCGCTTTGCCCGGCTGCCCCCCGCAGTGGCGGAGCTAGGCCATCACCTTACGGAGCTGGATGTGAGCCACAACCGGTTGACAGTCGTAGGTGCCGAGGTGGTGAGCTCCTTAAGGGAGCTGCGCAAGCTCAACTTGAGCCACAACCAGCTGCCGGCTCTGCCTGCCCAGCTGGGTGCCCTGACCCACCTGGAGGAGCTGGATGTCAGCTTCAACCGACTAGCGCATCTGCCAGATTCCTTCTCCTGCCTCAACCACCTGCGCACCCTCGACGTGGATCACAACCAACTAACCGCCTTTCCCAGGCAGCTGCTGCAGCTGGCTGCCCTGGAGGAGCTGGATGTATCCAGCAACCGGCTGCGAGGCCTACCTGAGGATATCAGTGCCCTGCGTGCCCTCAAGATTCTCTGGCTTAGTGGGGCCGAGCTTGGCACCCTGCCCAGCGGCTTCTGTGAGCTGGCCAGTTTGGAGAGCCTCATGTTAGACAACAACGGGCTGCAGGCTCTGCCCCCCGAGTTCAGCCGTCTGCAAAGGCTCAAAATGCTCAACCTCTCTTCTAACCTCTTTGAGGAGTTTCCTGCTGCGCTGCTGCCCCTGGCTGGTCTGGAGGAGCTCTATCTCAGTCGTAACCAGCTCACCTCAGTGCCATCTCTTATCGCTGGCCTGGGCCGGCTTCTCACCCTGTGGCTGGATAATAACCGCATCCGCTACTTGCCGGACTCCATTGTGGAGCTGACTGGCCTGGAAGAGCTGGTGCTTCAGGGCAACCAGATCGCTGTTCTGCCCGACAACTTTGGCCAGCTCTCTCGGGTAGGCTTGTGGAAAATCAAGGACAACCCACTGATTCAGCCCCCTTACGAAGTCTGCATGAAGGGGATCCCCTACATCGCAGCCTACCAGAAGGAATTGGCTCATTCCCAGCCAGCTGTGCAGCCCCGCCTCAAGCTGCTCCTGATGGGCCACAAGGCTGCAGGAAAGACCCTGCTCCGACACTGCCTCACGGAGGACAAAGTGGAGGGGGACCAAGGAGGAGGGGACAAGGAGAAGAGCTACCTACTTTTCCCTCCCCTTGGGAGCAAGGGCATCGAGGTGACCAGCTGGACTGCCGATGCCTCTCGGGGCCTGCGGTTCATTGTGTATGACTTAGCTGGTGATGAACGGTATGAGGTGATACAACCCTTCTTCCTCTCTCCAGGAGCGCTATATGTGCTCGTGGTCAACTTGGCCACCTATGAACCTCGCTGCTTTCCTACGACCGTGGGCACCTTCCTGCATCGGGTGGGGGCCCGGGTGCCTCACGCTGTGGTGTGCATCGTGGGCACACATGCGGACCTGTGTGGGGAGCGGGAGCTTGAGGAGAAGTGTCTGGACATTCACCGCCAGATCGCTCTACAGGAGAAGCGCGATGCGGAGGGCCTAAGCCGTCTAGCCAAGGTGGTGGATGAGGCCCTGGCTCGGGACTTCGAGCTGCGCTCTGCCAGCCCACATGCAGCCTACTACGGTGTTTCAGACAAGAACCTTAGGAGGCGCAAGGCCCATTTTCAGTACCTGCTTAACCACAGGCTGCAGATCCTCTCTCCTGTGTTGCCTGTTAGCTGCAGGGACCCCCACCAATTGCAACGCCTTCGGGACAAGCTGCTCTCTGTGGCTGAGCATCGAGAAATCTTCCCCAATTTACACAGAGTCCTGCCTCGATCCTGGCAGGTGCTAGAGGAACTGCATTTCCAGCCACCTCAGGTACATCGACTGTGGCTAAGCTGGTGGGACTCTGCCCGATTGGGTCTGCAGGCAGGTCTGACGGAGGACCGACTGCAGAGTGCCCTTTCTTACCTGCATGAGAGCGGCAAGCTGCTCTATTTTGAAGATAGTCCAGCCCTCAAGGAGCATGTCTTCCACAACCTCACCCGCCTCATTGACATCCTCAATGTCTTTTTCCAGAGAGATGCTTCGCTGCTGCTGCATAAACTGCTCCTAGGGACCAGTGGAGAGGGCGAGGGGGAGGGAGAAAACTTCTGCACCATAGCAGTGCCCGCCCCAAGTCAGGACCCACTCCGGGCCACCCAGCTTCATCATTATGTGGAAGGCTTTCTGCTGCATGGGCTTCTGCCAGCCCACATCATTCGGTTGCTGCTTAAGCCTCATGTCCAGGCCCAGCAGGACTTGCAGCTCCTACTGGAGCTTTTGGAGAAGATGGGACTCTGTTACTGCCTCAATAAACCCAAAGGCAAACCTTTGAATGGCTCCACAGCTTGGTACAAGTTCCCATGCTACGTGCAGAATGAGGTGCCTCATGCAGAGGCCTGGATTAACGGGACCAACCTAGCTGGGCAGTCTTTTATGGCCGAACAGTTGCAGATTGAATATAGCTTTCCCTTTACCTTTCCACCTGGATTGTTTGCACGCTACAGTGTCCAGATCAACAGCCATGTGGTGCACAGGTCGGATGGGAAATTTCAGATCTTTGCATATAGAGGGAAAGTTCCTGTAGTGGTGAGTTACAGACCCGCCAAGGGGGTCCTGCAGCCAGACACCCTATCCATTGCTAGCCATGCATCGTTACCAAATATATGGACCGCATGGCAAGCCATCACCCCTTTGGTAGAGGAACTGAATGTCCTACTTCAGGAATGGCCTGGACTGCACTACACCGTGCACATCCTCTGTTCTAAGTGCCTTAAGAGAGGGTCCCCCAATCCACACGCTTTCCCAGGTAGGTGGAGAGGGTGTTTGGGTTCACTGGTGGTTTGTGTTTTTGGAGACATTGTTTCTCGCATGGCGGATTGTTGCTGTAGGCTCATAGGCCCTCCAGGAAAGCTTTCTAAGGTGGACCCCAGGGTGACTGGCACAAGCAAGGTGAAGCACGGTCACAAATGTCATTCTCTTTTGACAGGGAGATGGATCCTGCCAAGTTGAAACCTTTTCAAGTCTCTTTTATTCTTTTCTGAAAGTCAGCCACATTTTGTAGAGGGAAATCTCAGATGATTGCACAGAAGCTGGGATGGGTGTGACAGTCGCCTTGTGCTGAATGTCTATTCTCACAGCCGTTAGACACGTTGTTGGGGGGAGGGAGGAGCCTGAGTCTGGGTCGGTGGTCATATTCTTTTGTTTAAAGTCCTTGTGTAACCAGCAAGTCAGAGTTAGGACTGGCTTTCCTTGAGAGACTGAAGAATGTTCTGTAAGAGATGGCTGAATGGTCTGTAATGCATGCCTGCCTCTGGAGAGTTCAGACTTGACCAGTTTAGGAACAGAGAGGACTCACTTCACCGAGGGGAATTTCCTCCACTATTTCCTGGCAATTCTGAGTTTTATAGACATCGTCAGATACGTTTCTCTGGTAAATGGGGCTTTCCAATGGTGGTTTATAAGTAACGGATGGGAAGACAAGAGAAAACCCAGGAGTCTCTTAGGGAGTGTTTCCCAATAGAGGAATTTTTTTTGTCTTTGCCTTTTGTCCTTTTCTTTTGTAAACAGTTATAGGCAAGTGAGAGAATTTGAGAACTAGTTGTTTGAGATTTAAAAGGGGAAAAAAAAAACCCTCATTTTTTAAAAGAGCAGTTTAAACGATGTAGCAGCACTGAACAGAAGAGTATGGATTTTTCCACCTGGCCCCTCCCTCCCATATCATTATGTGTAGGTCTCTCAGTCATCATCCACCATCCTCTGTGCAGGAGCAATCCATCTGCTCCATCCCTCCACTCACTGGAGTGAATCCTTGTCAGAATTCCTGTCTAACATTAGAGCTTGCTCTGGGTATTTATTCCTGTGCGTTTGGGCAAATGTATAATGGATGACATGTGTCTACCGTTGTAGTGTTATCCAGGGTAGTTTCCTGGGAAACCATCCTGGCAACTCCTGGCCCTTTTTCTTCTGCTTTGCTTGGGATTTTTTTTTTCTCCCCACCCCTGGTTAATTAGGCTCAAGTCTTTAGCTGGGAACGGTTTCCTCATCGTTTGGTAGTTATTGAACAGCCGATTTTGTGCGTAGCCCACTTGGTCAATAGCACAAATTCTGTAACAGTAATGCCACTGAGCCTTTCTCACCTTGGCCCCCCCCCGCCGCTGCCCGGGTAGGATGAGGGGTGACTGAATGCCACTCTGATCTTTGTCTTGGCATGGCTACCAACAAGAATGCAGCTTGTAATAGCATCAGGATGGAATAGGATACCAACATTTCCGAAGATAAAGACTTTCCTTTGCCCTAGATCTAGGTTTAATTCTTCAGCTTGAAAAAAGAAAAAGCCACCATATTGGGTTACTAGCCCATGGAGCCAGCCATTCAGTACGATTATCTGGCATCTTGTCGCAGGCTCTGACTTGGTGGATGCCTCAGCATATCCTCTATTTGCCATTGTAGTTTATTCATGGAAGCCAAACACTTTCTCTATCACGTTGCTAAGTTGTACAAAGTGGTTAGGAGCATTGTACTCACAGCCTACTCGACGGAAGTAGCTCTCTCTCTCTGAAACCAGTTCTTGCTGAACCCAGAGACAGGGTGTGAATTAGATTGATGTCATCCAGGACAAAGGGAAGAGTGCACTTGAACAAGGGCCAGTCTGGGCTGAGGAATTCTGTTAGTAAAACAGTCAGGCTAGCATGAATTTTACCCTGACCTTTGCTCTCTCTGTTTCACCCTTCCTCTATTGTATAAAGGAGCTGGCAGGGAGATGGGGAACCAGGTAGGGGGCGGGGTTTGTTTCTCTATTTGTCTTTCAAATGAGACACACCTGGTTGGCCATCCAGGTTATAAGGATTTTTCAAGTTGAGAAAGGAAAAGAGATAAATTGTAAGAACACATATCTGTGTTGAGAAATATGCTATTAGTTATATTTTTATAATACGCATGGGATATTTCTGTTGGATTGTTCTTTTTTTAAAATTGGTTTTGGCTTGTATTATTTCCCTCCAAGATAGCAGAGAGATCAGAGTATTGGAAAGCTGACAATGCTGTGTTGTCTCTACATTATGACAACAGGAAAAAAATAAACAGGATTTCTTCCTCTTTCGTATTTTTCTGTGATTCTCACCATTTCTTAGTAATTGACATAATTCCGAAAGATCTGGTAAGAACTAAAAATAATGAAAGCTAGACTGTCACGTGGGAGGAATGGTAACATTTGATGTTCAGTTATTAGAGGACGGGTGATTAGAACATGTTCCAGTTTGGGAGAAGCCTTTGGTTCTATGTGTCACCTTCTGTCTTTCTATGGAGTCTCTCGGTGTCTTTCAGTCCCCTTTTAGGGACAGGCAACTGGTGACTTCATTTTATACTTAAAGTATCAAGTTTTCTTGTAAAGTCATGATTTTATATGCAATGATTTAAAAACTGATTTGTAGGGTTTTTTTGTTTCTGTCTACTCTGGGACATCAAATACCAATTCCTGTGTTGCTTGGTCATTCCATCACATTAATACCTTTGAAAACGTTCTTATATGGAAAGCTCTCCTGACCCTGCACACCTTCATCTTCTGGTGAGAGCTACTTAGCTGGCTGACTGATGAGGGACTGGGTTTCTCTTGCTTTGATTTCAGAGCTTCTTTTCAACAACCATGGATTTTAAACTTAAAATAGACAAGATCCAGTCTTATTGACAAAGAGATTAAGACTTGCTTCATTGAAAACAGTTGGGTTGACATATTTAAGTGAAGATTTACTTATTTTATCTGTGGTGTTAAGTCTGCATGTATGTCTCTATAGAGGAGAGTGTTGGCCTTAAAGGTAGTTTTTAGCTACCATGTGGATGCTGGGAACTGAACCTGGGTACTCCAGTGCTGTTAACTGCTGGGCCACCTCTCTGGTCCTCCGGAGTCCTTCCAGAAACTGAAGACAGGTCTGTAAGATGCTTAAGTGCCATTGTGACTCAGTAGGTAAAGGCACTTGTCCAGCAATCCCAGAGACCTGAGTTTCATCTCCAGAACCCATGTAAAGGCGAGAGAAAGAACTGGCCTCCACATATGTACCGAATCATGCGTTTGCACACACAAACACAATAGTTTCTCAAAAATATCACTTCAAAATCTGATATTTTTATCTGGGTACCAACGGCTGCCTATACCCATGACCCTATTGGTCCTGTGCACAAATTCTCAGAGCATGCTGTTTTTTCTATGGAATGTTTATTCATGTTTTTTTTTTTTTTTTTTTTATTCTCTTTACCTTATCATTTAAACCAGAGTGGTGGGCCTTCTGAGGTTGACGGACCTGATGGGTCATATGGTGGCTAGAATGCTGGATTGCAACAAGATTGCAGTACATTGATAGCATTACAGCAGCCAAATGACTGATGTGTGGTTTGAAGTTGGAAGAATATGTCTTTGCCTAACTGACTTTGAATATGTTTCCACTTATAGTCAAAAAACGACCCTCCAAATTACGAACTGTAATTTTTAACAATAAGGAGAAAGCAGTCCCGTAAGCTTAGTTAACTGTGTGGTTTTCTTTAATTTTGGCCACACAAGTGCTCTTTAATTTTTTTGCACCTGGTGTGTATCTGTCTGATGATGTGTGCCCATATGAGAGTATAAGTTTACCTGACTCTGTGTACCTATGTGATAATGTGTGTGCCTCTATGCATAGCTGTGTAACAGTGTGTGTCTACCTGTGTGTACTTATGTGTACAATGTGTGCCTGTCTGATTGTGTATGTCTGTCTTACTGTGTGCCTGTGTGTGCCTGTCTGACACTGTGTGCCCATATGATAGTGTGTGTCTGCCTGACTGTGTGTACTCAAGTGATAGTCTGAGTGTCTGCCTATGTGTACCCATGTGTACAATGTGTGCCTGTCTGATAGTGTGTAACTGACGGTGTGTACTCATATGATAGTATGTGTCTGCCTGACTATGTGTACTCATGTGACAGTGTGAGTATCTGCCTATGTGTACCCATGTGTACAATGTGTGCCGGTCTGACTGTGTATGTCTGTCTGACAGTGTGTGCCTGTCTGACAGTGTGGGTCCATATGACGTTATGTGCCTGTCTGATGGTGTGTAACTGACAGTGTGTACCCATATGATGGTGTGTCTACCTGACTGTTGTGTACCCATATGACAATGTGTGCCTATGTGATAGTGTGACCATATTATGGTATATGCCTGTCTGATAGCATGTGCCCATATGACTATATGTCTATCTGATACTGTGTACTCATATGACAGTGTGTACTTGCTTGACTGTGTGTGCCAGTGTGTGTACAATGTGCACCTGTTTAACTGTATGTGCCTGTCTAATAATATGTAACTATCAGACAGTGTGTACCAATATGATAATATGTGTCTGCCTGACAGCATGTGCCCATCTGACTGTGTCTGTCTGTGTGGCTACATGTTCTAACACTTTGTGCCAATCTGATTGTTGTATGTACCCATTAGTGTGTGGCAGACTGACAATGTGGGCTTGTCTGACTATGTATGGGTCTGAGAGTGTGTGCTTGTCTGATGGTGCATGCCTCTCCTTTGACACCTGACATATTTCTCTTGTTCCCGGAGTGGCCGTCTATGTCATATTACCTCTTTGATTAGCTTGTTCACTTGCTTCCTCTAAGTGGAGACCTGCCCCAGGCTTTATGGGCTCCGGAAGCCTCTCAGGTGTTCCCTCAATGGCTGGCGCTTTATAAGAAGACTCTCTTTGTTGTACTGGCAAGTTCCAGGTAGTACTGGTAGCAATCCTGCCCTGCTTCCCCCACTTCAGATGTCCTAGCTCCCCTGCTGGGTTTGGACCACAGCACTTGCCCTTGAATGGGCCCTTCATTTTGACTAGTGAAGCGAAGCAAAGTTCTTGCCTTATTATTATATCTAAATTTTACAATTACTGGAATCTGAGCATGACCTAGTTGCTTGGATTGAATTAGTCATTGTTTTTAACTTCATAAAGGTTATTCAATATCTCTTTAGTTTAGCTTTATTAATATTGATGCCCCTGGGTTTTTATTTCTATAAAGAGGCCTCTTTGAACTCCGTAGGACTTTGCTCCACATAAAAAGGAAACTCTTAATCATGCAGCAGGAGAAAGAAATACTGTGCAGAGCAGAGCTCAAACCCTGGGGGGGGAGCACGGGGGGGGGGGGGACGGGGGACGGCTAATAGTGCTCAGATTATTTTAAGATTTGGTCTCTCAAGGCTGTCCCTGCTCAGGTACTTGAGAACATGCTAGAGGGACTTTTTGTTGGTACACACAGTTTCTGTAGAGGTCTGCCTCCTGCGCCCCTTGCTCTCTGGTGAACCTGGCCTGGTTTGGCTCTCCCTTATTCACTTCATCTCATATCTAACACACTGATGGGGTACACTCAGGGATGTTTGGGAAGGATGAGGGGCAGGTCTAGAATAACAGTGCTTTGCCTGTGGCTGGGAAGAAGTACCAGTGTTTGCCCATTGCATGGGATGGGATTGTGGGAAGGGCCAATTCTGAAGTGGACATTTCTGGTGCGTTTCTCTGACTTGTTCCTTCGCTCCATTGGCGCCTCTTTATTAAAGACTCAGCAGCCATCATTAGTGGGCTTTTGTTTGAGCTGTGGGAAAAGCAGCGCAAGAGCTGGCCCAGCCTTTGCCATCTGTTGTCCCTTGCAGCTCCTGCACCTTTCTCTCTCAAGCAGTCTCTGTGGAAGCCCATCAGAAGGTCTGTTTCGGGAAGCTCCACTCAGCCAGGTCTCAAGTCTCTGAGGCTCAGCCTTTCTGATGTAAAACCAGTTGGTGGGAATTGGAGGTGTCATTCTGTCTTTCTTTGAGAGGCTTGATGGCCTTTCTCTCAGAGGAAGTGGAAGCACATTGGTACGCAATTCATAGTCTGCTCTGGCATTAATGAAACTGGTCTTCTTGCCCTCACAATGACTGATAGGCTTCTCAGACACCAGCAGAGTGCTTGTGACCAACTCATGGACCTAGGGACACCCCTCCCCCCACCTGAAGTATGGTACTATGTTCCAGGGATTTTTTTTTTTTCTTTTTTGCCTTCTGATGTTTCTTGCATTGGCAGCCATCTGGGCAGTAGCTGGAATGGGTGAGTAGGTGGGAGGGTCTCTGTGGACATCGTTTCTGAGAGATCAAGACATGTTGTTTCAGTGATTCTTAGCAAGTGAGTTTTGAGTTGTTTCTGGTATTCTTTATCTGCAGCTGTATATATACATTGAGGTTTTCCACATGCCTTTTCTATGTTTTTAATCTTTGTGTGCAAGCTCTAACACAGAAAGGGACGGATGGGTAAGGGGTAGATGATGGGGATACCGAGTTTCATAGACTGTAGGAGCTGGCTGCCTAGAGCTTTGTGCTCCCTGACCTCATATTTATTTTCCTTAGTCATTTGTCACCCTTCGTCCCAAAGCAGATGGGCTCATAGGTCTGACTCAGACCTTCCCCTTAACTCTGGCTTCTATAAGAAGGAAAGCCTCAATGATGGGGTATATAAAGCCATGACTAGTGCGGGTGGAATGGGTACAGGAAGGCAGTTTTCTTCTATGACTTTACCCTCTTCCAGGTGATGGTGCTTCCCAGAGCTCTGCCCTGTGTTCAGCTTGCTGATTGAAGATCAGGGAAGACCACGGAGGAGTGGCTGGCTGTGGTATAGACTATCCCATGTGTACTGCACACCAGGCAGCCACATCAATAACAATTCCCAGATACCCTTGCCAACAGGGCTGACTTATTTGTAGAGAATGAGAAGGAAAATTTTGGAGTTATTTTTATTTTTGGCAATAAGTGCTCAAAAACATTTCCTACTTATTTTTCTTACATCAGTGTCATATCCTAGGTGGAAATTCTGGAGCTTGTTATTTTTTGAAAGAGTAAATGTGGGGGGAGTCCTGAGCAACAGTTTTCTCTCTGAGACACCCACAAAATGTAGAGAGTACAAACAGTGGGGACCGCAATGGGGTGCAATACACAGGGCGGTCAGAGGAGCCGGGCAGCTTTGTTGGATGCTAGGAGTCTGGAGGCATGCCCTGCTTGCTTCTGGAAAGTTCCTGCTGCTTCAAACCTTAGCCTTGGGCACCTGGGCTATTCCAGCTGTCTCTCTTTCTCATACAGGTTGTGCAGAGGTGCTTGGTAGTAGAGCATGTGTTGGGGTGGGGTAGGTTCATGAGTCAAGGGCTTGGTGTGCCTGCCCTGACTGTTCTTAGCTTCTGTCTCCTTCCCCTCCCTTCTCCCCCCTCCCTCCTTCTCTCCTTCCCTCCCTCCTTCTTCCCCCCTTTCTCCATTTCCTCTCTTTCGCTTCTTCTCCTGTCTCTCCTTTCCTTCCTCCCCCTCCTTCTCTCCTCCCCCTCCTTCTCCCCTCCCCTTCCCTCCTCCCCTCCCTCCTCTACTTCTCTCCCCTTTCCCCCTCCTCCCTTCTCTTCCTCTCTCCTCCTTCCCCCTTCTCTCCCTTCTTCTTCCCCTCAAGGTGAAGTTTATCAAGTGTAAAATCAACTATTTTTATGTGAACAATTCACTGGTATTTCCTACCTTCTCAGAGCTCTTGAAAGCATGACTTCTGAGCTCAGTGCTTGAGTAGGCAAGGCTCACAGAGGCAGGCTTGGCCTTCTTCCTGGGATGAAATGCCTGGGAATTTTATTACCTAACTCCAGGTCATAACCTCCTTTGCAGGGCATGGCTTAAGAGTATGGGTTTATGTGCTTTCTGAGGGTTCCCAATTGACTAGACATTTCTCACATGACCATATTGGGATCCTCCTGTTAGGATTGGTGAGGCTGCCTAGGTCCTGGGGTCTGTTTGTGGCAGGTAGAGTTTACTCTCTCTCTCTCTCTCTCTCTCTCTCTCTCTCTCTCTCTCTCTCTCTCTCTGTGTGTGTGTGTGTATGTGTGTGTACCCTTGTAGTGCTTGTGGTTCTTAGGCCACAGGTAGATAAGCAGAAAAGGGTTGGGAATATTTCAATATTAGGGTATTTAAAGACAAGTTATTAGCTTGTTATCAATCACTTTGAATACCTGCTATATATATTGAGCTGAACTGGGACTTTTAGGAGAATAAAGTAAAATATGTGACTTTGGCCATAGGAAGCTAGGGTGGGATCTCTCCTTTCCTCCCTCCCTCCCTCCCTCCCTCCCTCCCTCCCTCCCTCCCTCCCTCCCTCCCTTCCTCCCTCCCTCCCTTCCTCCCTCCTTCCCTTTCTTCCTTCCTAAGATTTATTTATTTATTATGTATACAGTATTTGGCCTGCATGCCAGAAGAGGGTCCCAGATCTCACTACAGATGGTTGTGAGCCACCTTGTGATTGCTGGGAATTGAACTCAGGACCTCTGGAAGAGCAGCCAGTGCTCTTAACCTCTGAGCCATCTCTCCAACCCCTGGGCTGATGGAATCTGACCATATAGAAGGGAAATAATTGCATGCATGTGAGATGTCCCACATGGGGAAAAACTTCATTTAGAGTGACTCATACTCCTGGGTTGAATTTGCTTGATGAAGAAGGAATGCCCTCGTTACTCCAATTGATTAGGAGTCTAGAACATTTGTTGTGGTAATCTCAGGCAGAGCCTGAGAGGATGCTAGAACCAGCATCATCCTTGAGTTTTCCTAAAACCTTCCAAACCTGCTTTCTTGGTCCCTTATTAGCTCCTGATTTGGAAGGCTCAAGGTCATAAGTCATTTCCAGATGCCAAGGCCTATGAATACTGACTCGAAAGACAGCCAGATGAAAGTGGGTGTTGTTGATCCTATACAACTACTACTTAGAGCTTTCATTGTTGAAGGAGGCTTTGTTGAGATGTTTTCCTATTATTAGCCTATTAAATGTTGAGAGAATCAAAGAGTTAAACACCTCAGATCCTCCCCACTCCCAAGATGCATCTCAAATCCTCACTGTTCTCAAGATGAGTCATGTGCTGTTGATAGGGTGTTAGAACCATGTGTGACAAATTAGGTGCAGAACCACAACTTTTTACCCCTCCCTTGGTAAGGAGGGAGCTTAAGAATGGTCCTGGGGGTGATAGAGAGGTCCCTCAGTGGGTATCATGAGGGCCTGGCTTAGGGTCCCTGGTACCCATCTAGAAAGCTACCTGTTGGCATGTAGGTACAATCCCAGTACTGCAGAAGTAGAGACAGGAAGACCCTTGGAATTTGATGGGCAGCTAGCCTTGCTGAATTGACCTCTGATCTCTACATACACACACACACACACACACACACACACACACACACACACACACACACACACATTTATCTACATACATAAATGCACACACACAATAAAGGTCTTTAAAAGGTAATGGGGAGTGGCAATAAAAGGTACCTGTCTTGGGTGCTTTGTTTGACCTCCCAGCTCCATTGTTGTGTTAGTGGTTCTCAGTTTCCATGTGTGCAGCTTATCTGTTGCGTGTGTCACCATGAGTGTCTTTATAAAGGAGATGGTTGGGGGGCACCATGAGACTGAGTGTTTTCTGATTTTTCAGCATGCTATGCTCAAAAGCTTCAACTGGATGAGCTCATTCAGATCCCTGGTAACTGTATGTAGGGATCATTGTTTCCCTCATTTTCCAGTGGAGATGAGCTTCAGTGAGTGAGTTCCCGGTAAGGGCTGGGTTTGCTCCAGCCTTCTGCTTACCTCTCAGGAAGGTTAGGTCCTTAGCAGGTGACTTGCAGCGAATGTCCAATAGCTGGGCTTGCAGGGGGTGGGGTTCAGCAGAGGTCATGGTCAGAGGTGTGAGCCACAAGAAAAACATGCTATAGTGATGCTTGCAAGGCCACTCTGCAGTCAGGTGTTAAAGAGAGTTTCCAGGTGAGCAAAGGAAGATAATGGGTCTCAGTATGTGAAGGGGACTGAAGGGGTAAGTGGGTTTGGCATAGATTGTGTGCTCTAAGCATCTGGTATTTAGGAGCCATGATAAGAAAGAAAGGAACTTCTTTATTTAAGTGACATTTCTGGACCAGTCAGCTTTGGCAGTGACTCCTGCTGGACCTTGAGTGCGAGCTTTGAAGTACTGCTGTTCCAGCGTGACCTTTGCCACTGAATAGAGCTTTGCTGAGCCCTGCAAGACACTTGCATCTGTGACAGTGGAAAGGTAGCCTCAGATGATCTGCATGGAACACTGTGTCTAAGTGTGATGCTGGTCACTTTCTCCAGGTCAGAGTTCAGGGAAGAAAAGGATCATTGATTATTCCCACAGTGGATAGCTGCACGCCTTGGTAATCCATAGGATTATATGTGAGGACATTGCTTTTCCTTGCTGTGAATCTTACTGTAACAGTCCCTGAGAAAAGCAAATTTGGATCTAACACATCTCCACTTCACTGTATGCATTGCATAGCCCTAGAGTAAATAAAAACGCCACTTAGATTAACTTTCCTTCACAACACCCTTTTGAATGCATATCACTCACTTAGCTAGGTTTCTTGCATTGATAACTTTTCATTACTTAAATTTGTCTGTTTTGCCTCTGAGTTTACCCAAATGCACTCTGTTGCAATTGACTGAATTGCTTGTAAGTGCAAGATATTTAAAAATACCCACTTGTAATTTTTTTTTTCTGATTGGATTTGAACCATACAATTTATGGTTTGTTTTTTTTTTTTTTTTTAATTGAAGCATTCTGAGCTGGTAAATGGCTCAGTGGTAGAGGTACTTGCCAAGTAAGCCTGAAGACCTGAGTTCAACCCATGGAACCCAAGCAAAGGTGGCAGGAGAGTGTAAACAGCACAAGGTCTTCCTCTCATATCTCTGTTTGTACTGTGGCTTTTGCACCCCCATACACGCACTATACAAACTGTACATCTACTGTAATGTGTGCGTGCACAAACATACACACACACATGCATACACCATAATAATAATAAATACAAATTAAAAAGGAAAGACAGGTATTTTTTTATTTAAAAAAAAAGGAATAAAATCAAATCATTCTAATACTGTGGTTAGTTGGAGGTGGACAGCTAGGCTCTGTTCTGTTTGAGCACCTGTCAGATGTGTGACTTTGGGAATCACAATGGTTTTTGTCTTGTGGGGTGGTACCAAGGGATGAGTTAATGCATGCATATTGCTCAGAAGGATTACCAGAACATTACAGATTTCAGCTGCTTCTGGGACTGCCATTTCTCCACAAGATACCAAACTTGTGGGCCTGTATTTGGAAATTAGAGAAGCTTGTGGGTAAAATCCTTCCTTTTCAATAGCACAGATGTGGCATGTGCAGTCGTTTAAAGCCTAGTTTTCCCCATACTGTAACATAAATTTGGAGGGCAAAAGGAAGATATCACCCATAGCTGATAGGTGCCGTGAACCCTCTCTCTCTCTGTTTCTCTCAGTCCCTTCTTTAGGCTTTGATTCTTAAAATATACACTTAGTTCATTGTCTAAATGATTCAAATATTGATTCTTTCTTTCTTTCTTTTTAAAAACTAAGCTACTGTCCATTACATTTCAGGGGGTTGCTACCTGCGTAGTAATTGTGAGTGTGCACAACATATCAAGCAAGGCCATTTTAGCTGCTTATTTATTAACCTTGCTGCCTTGGCTCAGCCACTTGGATTCTTGCATTTTATTGTTGCAATTCTGTGGTGAAATGCTTTTCCTTTTACTTCTTTTCTGGTTTTGTTTGGTTGGTTTTTGAGACTTTTGCCAAGGATGGTCTCAAGCGTGTAGCAAACCTCCTGCCTCAGCCTTCTGAGGATTTTAGGCATGAACTACCACACCCTGTGGGCTGTATTTTTTTCTGAAGACTTTCCTTTCTTTCTTTCTCTCTTTCTCTCTTTCTCTCTTTCTCTCTCTCTTTCTTTCTTTCTTTCTTTCTTTCTTTCTTTCTTTCTTTCTTTCTCTCTCTCTCTCTCTCTCTCTCTCTCTCTCTCCCTCCCTCCCTCCCTCCCTCCTTCCTTCCTTCCTTCCTCTCTACCCCCCTCCCTCTCTCCTTCCCTCCCTTTCTTATATTTGGCCATTAGTTTTTATTATTATTCACAGACTTTATAATTAAAAGAACCTAGCAGAAGTATGTGAAAACCGAATCTGGGATTGTGCATGTCACCGTATTTATGCACAGGAGCAATACTGTTTCCACATCAGGGGCAGCAGACACCAGATGCTCCTCTGCAGACAGCCCTGGGCACAGTTGAAGCTGCAGCCTTTCTGCAGGAGAGCACCTGGTCTTCACAGCTGTAGGACCTGGAGCAGGTGCAGGCACTGCCAGTGATGTGCACAGTAGCACTTAGGGTCTATTTCCAGTGTAAGTGAGTCGAGGTCCAGAGAAACTTGTGAAAATCAGCCATGCTTTCGGAAGGCATGCTGTGAGAGTTCTGTGTTTGTGCAGTCCTTTCTGAAGTAGGATCACCAAGTGTTAGGCAGAGAATGTCACAGTCTTAGAACATGTTTACATTGCTTTCCTGTTACCTGCCAGAGCCCTTAACTAGGCTTCCCCTCTACTGCCCATCATCTTAACAATACGCTGATATTAGCTGGGTAACAGTACCTCGATGATGGCTCAGAGTTCTAATTAGTGAGGATGCTCACTCGCATGCGTGTTGCCTGATTATGTTGCTACTTCTTTGAGTTTTCAGATAATATCTTTTCGCATCATCGTACTGGTTTTCAGCTTTAAAAAGATTATCACAGTGCTTTATCAGTTTAGATTATTTCTTCAGTGTCTTTGCTGTATTTGCCGCCCCTGCCCCGCCCCGCTTGACTCCCGCCCCCAGCTTGTTTGCCTTTTTTGGTTCTCTAAAAATTTTTGTTTTAATATAAATTTTTTTTCATAATTAACATTTTAGAGCACTTAAAAAATCCATGACAGTATTGCAGGAAGAGAACAGAAGAAATCATATGATGATTCCAGCAAGAAGAAAGTAATAGCTGCATATGAAAAGTAAATTTAATAGCAGAAGCCCTGCTGTTTTTTTTTTTTTATTTGTAAAATGTTCCTTGTGGTATCCTTCAGGATATGTTTGTGTGCATGTATCCTGAAAGAGGTTAGGTATGCGTGTGTTGCACCTTATATTTGATCACAACATATATTTTGAGGGGTGGAGAGATGGCTCAGCAGGAAAGAACATGCACCGCTCTCCCAGAGGTCCTGAGTTCAATTCCTAGTACCCACAGCAGGTGGTTTACAACTACATATAACTACAACTCTCATTGAATCTGACAACTCTGGTCTTGGGACACACGAACTCAAATGTACATACCACCACACATAACACTGTCCAAAAATATGCATTTTGGAAATGGCGCCATAGTGACAGTTTGGAGACAAGTACACACATATACACATTGCATATATGTCGTTGGCATATCACATACTATTTTGGCCCTTTCTCTGTGCTGTTTAGCCAGCCCATGCTGACAGACCTTTGATTTCTTCCAAGCTGTTTTCTAGATTTTAAGCGAAAGAAGTTTTCTCCCTTTCAGAAGTTTAACAATGAGCTGCTTAAAAAAAAAAAAAAAAAAAAAAAAGACAACAACAAAAACCCTTCTAAGTCTATCAGGCTCCCTTTGTGCTCATTCTAGAGATGCAATTAGTCAGAATGGTGGGATAGGAAAGGGGCTTGGGAATTAGGAAAGCTCAGCTTTGTGATTTCAAAAGAGGTAATGATTCTAACTGGCTTCTGGGATGCATGTTGGAACGCTATTGCTTTGAGCATAATTATGCTTTTCACAGCTTAATTCATCCATTATTGTGTGACGCGGTATTTAGACGTGGCCATAATTACAAATCTTGCATGTTTATAAATAAGAAGATCACCAATCAAAACAAGGCCGTGGCAGTAAGAATAATGCTTGTTCCATGTAAGAAATCAATGAAGAGCAACTGGTCGTGAACCATGTCCCACTGACTCAAAGCATGGCTTCTGCCTCGATGCTGGTGGCCAGGTGTTGAGTCTGTCCTCTGCCTCACCTTTGGAGTTCCACACCATTTTATTTTTCAGACCTGTGCTTGGTATGCTATGGATAGAACCAGCACTGGATGTCTGGTTCTCATGGCAAGTGGGAGTATACATTTTAAGGGGTTATCCACATGGTTTGCTTTTTTTTTTCTGTGCAAAATGGATAAGGAATGGGTCTAACCTAGTACAACTCAAGCGTGTTTGCCCTGGTTGAACAGTGTAGAATTAAATGCTGTTGTGTGGTTGTGCCTGTGTTTCAAAGATCCTTGCTGGTATGTTTCTCAGGAAGCCAACAGCATCAGAGTTCCACCATATGCTCTTTACAAATCTTTCTCTTCACCCTGACTGAGTGCTGGAAGTCAGTGCAGACAGTACGGGGGCGGGGTGATGGTGGTTCATATTTTCTCTGAACATGTTACTAAAATTATGTTCAGTGGGACTCTATAGAGGCGTGCCATAGCTGAGGTGACTTTGATTCAAGTATTGCTCATGAATTGCATGTGAAGTACTAAAAAAAGAAATGTGAATTTTCCAAAATACTTCAGTGCCAAAACTGGCCCCCATCTGGTGAGAGCTGAGTTGTTTTGCACTCAGGGGTACAGGAACAAAAAAGGAGCTTTAGAGCTTCAGTAGCATTCATCTGTCCCGGTCCCTGACAGGGCCGGTCCCCAGATGGCTCCCGAGTGGCACAGTCCTGGTTCTCTTCCTCTGCTGGGTGAAGCAGGTGTTCTTTTCAAACTATTTCTTAGCTTAAGCCTCTGCATTTCCATAAATACAAGCAGGCAGCTCGGGGCTTCTCCCTAGTTACTATGTTATATCCTTTCTTGATCTAAGGACGGCAAGTGTACTGGTTTCGTAGTTGGTCATTTCAGAAATGTGGCTTCCTATAGTCAGCCAACACCCGTCAACATCGGTTCACCTCCTAGCCCTCCCTGAACATTGTGGATGCAGCTGAGCCTGGTCTCTAAAACATACGACAGAATTCACACTTAGCCAAACAGGAGGGCTGACTGCTCTGGTTGAGTACCAAGAGCTTAAATTCTCTTGCCTAGCCAAAAACAAAAGAGAAACAAACAAACCAAATAAAACAAAAACCAAAACCCAGAAAAACAAAAACAAGAAAAAAACCCAAACCGAAGCAGAGCAGAGCAATCAGCAACAAAAATCCCAAACAAAGCAGGTGGCTGTTTCCAGGACTGGACGGATACATCGCTGCCACAGGAAGCTGCAGGGTCAGGGTCCTGAAACCACAAAACCACACATCCTTTACCCTCCGTAAATTTTCTGATTTACAGCGCCATTTGTGATGCAAGATGTGCTTATTCATGGGGGATCTCCACCGGGATCATAAACCACTGGAAACCAGTGAGGAGGAAGGGGGCTTTAGAAGGGTGTCTATTGTTCTTTGTTTAAAAAAAAAAAAAAAAGAATCCTGTTCTTTGTCTGTGGACAAATATTTGCTTTTGAAGAATCTGGTGATGAGTCGGTGGCTTTGTTCATAGTTGTGCACAAACACATGCTCTCTCACCTCCAAGGATGCAAAAGCATGCGCTCCATGGATTTTATGCTTGGAGCCAGGCTGTGTGTTATCCTGCTTCATCCCTCTCTGGCAATCGCCCCTCCTCCGACCCAGATCATTTCTGTAAGGGCCCTGATCTTTGTCTCAAGGAGTCCACATGGTTTCCTGTGGAAGTTGATGCAGAACAAGTGTCTCTGGGTGCAGCCGGAGATGAGAATTGCCATCCAACTTTCTTGCTTTATGCTAAGTCAACACCAGAGTAAGAGCCCTTGCTTCCGGTTTTGTTCACATTTTGGACTTGGCATCCAAAAGCCTCAGCTTCATCCAAAAACCTGGAGGAAAATTCTCTCAGTTCCTACTCATTCCTGTCTGTATCACTTATCTCCTTGGAGATTGTGAGGATTTAATAAATGAATAGGCATCTAGTCCCTAATACAGTTTCTGCGATATGGTAAACACTCAATAAATGTAGATTGTGATTACCATGATCTTTGTCCACAGATAAGAAACACTGATGCATGAGAGGACCTTGGGCACACAGCATGCAGCAGAAGCGAGGCTGTCCCCCAGAGCCTACCATCCTTATTATTTCTGAACAGTTCCTTAGGGGGAAAAATAGCTTCCACCTGTCAAAAGTGGGGAGTACATGAATGCAAAAGGAAATTACTTGTGAGAAATTCATGTGATTATTTTCATCCGAGAGACAGAACTATGGATGTGAGTCTGGACTCTGCAATAGGCACGGGGTAGGTTAGGAGGCTTCTGAAGAGAGTGAAGCTGTAGAACGGGAAGAAGAGCAGACAATAAAGAGCCAACGTTCTCTGCAATTATTTCCAAGGGCAGAGGCCATCTGAGACTTAGGGAGGCCTGGAGGAAAGCATCCATCTGGAGCCAGGTGGGTGGGGCAGAAAAAGGCCTCCAGAAAACACATGCCTGCAGATTTTCACAGAGCTCTATGTGGAGGCCATAGGTGGTGGGTTCCCTAGGAGCTCAAGTATTCTGTCATCATCATCCACACCCATGAAATGTAAATGGTGTGTGTGTCTCTGTGTGTGTCTCTGTGTGTATTTTATTTATTTGGTTAGAAGAGAACTCTTGCCAGGTCTCTGTAATGTTAAAATAAATCCTGGTGGTTTTTCCCTGTGAGTCTGGGGGCAGTATTGACCAGTCAACCAGAACTGTTGGGATTGCATTCTGTAGGCATCTCCTGGCAGCTGCGTGGAAGATATATTAGAATGCCATGAAGAAGCAAGTCCAATGATCACTTGAGCTCATGAAAAGGTCCCAGAGCATCCTTGGGGACCAAGGAAACAGAGTCCAGGATGCTAAAGAGGCAGACCTGGGTTCTTCCCCTGGCTCTAGCTCTCTCTCCAGGCTTCACTTTCCTTAACTGTCATGTGAAAAGCCAGAACTTTTGATTTGAACGTACAGTTCAGGATGCATTTTAAGCACCATAAGATGAAAACTGGAGCATTTATTTTAAAAACAGAAAATCACAAGTGATCTGATAACATTAATTTCAACAGGACTGCTGACCCAATTGGTTTATTTAGGGATATTAGCTTCCCCCCTCTCTGATGAATGGCACATGCACTCCAGAAGACTTAGGATTTTATGTTCGTAAGCTGTGCCATTTCTTAAAATTGGCAGGGTCCTATAGAAATAAGGGACTTTATAAATAGTATCTGGCAACTTTGCCCCGATTTAAAATATGGAAAGGATAAATGAGGTTGATGGTGGATCTCTTAGTGTCATGAATTATGTATGTAGCAAACCTTTATGTGGCCTTCTCTATGGCTGCCAGCAAGGAATCTTTTGTTGTAGTTCATTTTCAGTAGTGGTGCTTATAAAAGTAGAGGTCACATCAAGTGCACCGAAGGGGTCTGTTTGTGGTAGGCACATAGGGTTTGCTGTCTATGTTGTTGTATTGTTTGGGTTTTGCTTCCTCATCAGATTTGGGGTGGCTGGGGGGGGGGAGGGGCTGTGTGCTGTTGACAGCTGTGGGTTGGGCTAATTAATGATGGAGTCCAGAGCCAGCAAGCACCTTAGAAGCTGCTCACCCTCCCTCCCCTGTGCCCTCAGCCCCTTTACACTTCTGCAAAACCAGGCTACATTGTAACCATCCTCTCACCTAGGAAGTAAAACAGATTGGAGCAGTGATTAGGAATGTGTCCATGGTCTTTTCTTACAGCCATTTTTGAAATGAGAAAGAATTTTCAAATGTAAAGAACAGAACCAGCGTGTCTTTCTTTACCTCCCAAAGTGATCTGAGTGAGTCACAGAAAGCAGTGTTTAGATTCGCCACATGAAAGTGGTGATGACTGTAAATTGTAAAGATGCTCATTTTAGTTACTAGCTCTTTCTATAGAGGAAGCTACTACCCAGCTGTGTGATGCAGGTGTCCTCCGTAATTAATTGGAAAGAGTCCCACCCATGCATCTCATCTTAGGTGTTTTGCGTCACATCATCTATAAAATGGTCTAAATCAAAGATCCACGTTGTTGAAAGTGACCTTGAATTGAGGAGGAGGACCACCTCTTTACCAAGGACCGGTTCCAAGGCATTTGTCAAAGCCATATACTGTGATCACTCAGCATCAGTTGAAAATGTTCTGGTGTTCCTTATAAAGAGTTCATTTTGGGGTGTTTGCTTAACACTGGATTAAAAAAATCTTGGCAAAAATAGTTAATTTATTGATTAAATGATGTAGCATTCTCTTAATATAATATAGGAAATGAGATTGGACGCAGAATTTACATGGACAGATGGCATCTTCAGGATATTGATTCTTTCAGGCCTGTGTTTATTCAGCTAGAGTTTACTGTGGCCTTCCACCCACAGGCCATTAGCAGGTCCATCTTTGGAACCTACCTTCAAGGACTTGGGATCAGACTGAGCAAGGCTGTAACACAGTGCAAGAGGCCAGTAGGCCAAATGTCAAGATTCCAGAGTAGCAAGTTCTTTCAACTGAGGGGGCCTGAGAAACCAATGTTCTCTTGATTTCTGATGGAAGAGGTGTGTGGAAATAAAATTTTCTCTTTTTTTCTGCTACATAAAACCATCAGGTCCTCAAGTTTTTAACCCATCATTAGCACTGTGAAGTAACTACTAGTTTTGAATCACCATTAACTTATCTTAACCTTGTATTACTTTCGAAATTCTGGGGTTAAATTAACAACAAAGGAGTAGAAACATTGATTACTGAAAATGACTTTCTAAGGGAAGCCCTGTAAACAGGTGTATGTGGGGATATGTTTCAAATTTAATAAAAGCCAGTTTGGAATATCAGAGGACAGAGCCATCTCTTCCAGTCTTTGTTTTTTTTCCGCACAGGCCTGGCTATCCTGAAACTTGCTTTGAAGACCAGAGTGGCTTTGAACTCACAGAGATTCTCTTGCCTCTGCTTCCCAAGTGCTGGGACTAACAGTGTGTGCCATCACTGCCTGCCTGGAAGCCTGGGACTCCCTCTGTAAACTAAGATGGTCTCAAACTCAGATTTGCTGGGATTAAAGGCTTAGGTCACCACTCCTGGATATTCCCTTGTGCTGGGTGGGATTAAAGGTGTGAGTTGCCTCTCTCTGATCCTCCTAGACTGACTGTGGGTAGATCCTTCTGATATCTCAGACTGGTTTTTATTAAATTTGAAACATATCCCCGCAGGTGAATATATTGCTCCTTTTATTTTTACACCCTATCAGGAATGTTTATTATTGTTAACCACTCCCTTAGGAGTGTAAGACTGTATTCTTTACTTGTGCTATACAATTGTGGCAGAAGGTTGAGGTGGAAAAGAATTAAGTCGGTGTCTGTACACTCATAATGTGATTTTAATGGCCATAGGTTTTGCTTAGCTGTGTTCTCTTTGGACCAGACTTGAAGTATTCAGTCCATTTACTTTGTCATTCTTTTTCTTCAGCCCAAATCACACTTTTTCTCTCCTCTGTATTACGCTTGAGGAGACAGCTGAACTATATACTAAGACCAGGCCATACCGGGTCACGTCACTTTTCCTGTGTTACCTTTTACATTTATATCATTTATGAATGGAGACATCATGCCTTACAAATTGCCCTTTATGTCTGTCCTTAGAGATGTATATTCCCCCATCCTCTATAGAAACTGCGTATCTGTAGATGTATATTCCCACCCCCTATACAAACTATATATATCTGTAGATGAATATTCCCATTCTCTAGACATGCTGTCTTGTATATCTTTGTCTGTTGATGTATATCCCCGTTCTCTGAAGACAAGGACAATTGCAGTTTCTTGATTTCTGAATTCATATCATAACTATTTCAAACTTCCCTGGGTAATTGTTTATTAGGAGAGCTCATGAGAGAGAGCCACATAGTGATAGAGCATTTTCCCCAACACCCCTAAAGTGGTCACATGACTGTGACCATGGGCCAGTGGTAAAAGGCATTGGCCAGCTAGATTCCCTGAATCTTCTTTTCTTATTCATATGGCTTGGAGAAAAAGAATAACAGCATTACTTTAGCTACAGATAAACCCCCCAAATTGCCCTGCTTGACCCCAGGGAGCCAGAATATAAGTTTCTTTATCATCCTCATCTGTTTCAAGTTGACTAGCCTGGGGATTTTTCCTACAGCTCTTCTTGTCCTGGACAGCCAACTGGCAGACTGGATAAGGCGGGTGGGGACCTCTGTTCTGAGGTAGGAATAAACCCTGCCCTAGATTTCTCTCTTCCTGAGTCAAATAATAGAACTCCAATTGTTTTATATAAGTAGCCTTCTGACGTTTTGGCCTATGAAAATTAAAATTTCCCTAGATACTTAATATCAGATTTGGGAACACAAAGTAGGTAGACTACGTGGCCAGGCAGTCTAAGGGTAGCTGTGTAATTTTCCTAATAATTACTAGAAATTTCTGGGACACTTCAGGCAGCTCCACTTGAATAGATGGGCACTTGGCAGGAGCCTAATATAACAATGGACCTGGTAGTTGTTTTATAAAACTAAGAGTTTCCAGATAATCATAAACTAATGTCATGTGTCATCAATGTGACTTTTCTTAGGGTTTTCCTGGGTAACATCTCAAATCGGGGCCCCATTCCCTCTGAGTTAGGACCATCCCAGGCTTCATTCTCTCCATCCTGTGACTACCTACCGATTTTTGTCATATCCCAGCATTACCGGCCTGTCTATTAAGTTTATTATTTTAAACTAAGTGGAGTTTTAGTTTCTCAACCTCTTATTTTTGAGGACAAAACTATATTTTTTATAATTTTAGATTTTTTTTTTTTGCTTTGCTTAGATGAATTCTAATTGATTTGTTTAGAGACTGGATATCCTTTTGATTAGCTAGCATGTGAGTCCTACATAAAATCCCAAGGGACCTCAAGTGATCTTGTAGATGAGAAAATGTCAGCGCTGTTATGTAACTGTATGACACCATGTCCTCTCAGTCTGTCCATCTGTCTGTCATCTGCCTTTTTTTCCTTCTTTCTTTCTCTGCAGTCTCATGTTAGTTACTTTCCTAGTTGCTGGGAGAAAATACCTGACAGGAAACAGCTCCAGGGGAGAAGCATGAACCTGCCAGTCACCCAGAAGGAGAACCTACTTCCTCTAGCTTGCTTCCTCTCCCCCAGCTGGGCAATATGCATTTAAAAACAGGAGCCTAGGAGAGACAGTTTACAGTCATATTATAGCCAGCATGCAGAAGCACTTGGACTAGTATCTATCAAGTGATCCAAACCCGAGGACCTCAGTCTGAGATGCAGCTGTTACATGCTAAATTTTAAAATGATCCTGTAAGTAGCCGAAAGCCGGCAAACGTATTTGAGTATTTTAGGACAAAGAAATTTTAAAAGTTATAGTGGTGGTTTGAATGAGAACCTGCCCCCATAGACTTGCATATTTGAATCCTTGGTCTCCAGTGAGTGGAACAGTTTGAAAGAATTAGTAGGATTAGAAGGCATGGCCTTGTTGGGGTAGGTGTGTCCTTGTTGAAGGAAGTGTGTCACCTTATGGGGGTGCTTTGAGGTTTCAAAAGTCTATATCAGGCCTAGTGTCTGTGTGTCTGTCTGTGTGTCTGTGTCTCTCTCTCTCTGCCTGTGGATCAGGATGTAGAACTTTCAGGTCCTTCCCTAGCGATGTCTGCCTGAGTGCCGCCATGCTCCCCACCCTGATGATAATGGACTAAGCCTCAGAAACTATAAACAAGTTCTCAATTAAGTACTTTCTAAAGGGTTGCCTTGGTCATGGTCTCTCTTAGCAATACAGCAGTGTTTAAGGCGATGACCAATGAAGAATCAGAGTCAGAGACAAGGACATCATCCTTCCTGTGATGGGAAATGGACCACTGTCTTGGCCATGGGTTGTTTCAGTTGGGTTTGAGTTGGAAAAAGGCTTGCTTTATTCATTTTATTGCCTATAGGCAAAAGTGGCTTGGGTGAGGTCTAGACTCTGAGCTGAACCAACATGGTCTGGCTTAAGGACTAGCATGCTGGGGCAGTGATTCTCTGAGGCAGGTCAGAAATAATATATGCTTCTCTTATGGTCAAAACAGAGATTAGAAACTTTTCGGTGGTATCATATAGAAAAATCCCAAGACTAGAGACCAAGTATTGAGGGAGTTGTGGCTGCAGTAAAGGAGGGAAAAGTTGTGGAATCTATATAAATCATGGCTAGTGGGATAAGAGGAAGAAATTTGTGCTAACAATAAAGGCGATGTCAACTGGATAGGAATTCTTGTCCCCATGTAATCAAGAGATTGGTGTGTTTAGAAGGAGACTCTGGGAACATAGAAAGAACAAACATGATATAATAATAGTATCATTTGGAAGCAACATTGGATACAACCCCACTGAGAGTGAGTGGGCTCCTGGAAACCAGTCTATATTCAGGAAGAGATTTAGAAACAAGAGTTCTAAGTTGGGGACCTCACTACCTGTTTTTACTACTTAGTTGAAGCTATAGTTACCAAGACAGTATGATATTAAATATCGACAGGTGGACCTGGGACATGTACCCATGGTTTTGGACAAACTTACAAGTATTCTATGAGAATGGGCATTTTCAATCAATGAGGCTAAAGCGGGCAACCATACTCTTGAAAAAATAAACCTTGTCCCATAGTGAACACACAGATTAACCGGAATGGATTGTAGGTTTAAGTAAAACATCTAAGGTTATAAATCTTTCTAAGACTGTATAGGAAAAACATTTTGTGATTTTTGTATAGGCAAAGTTTACTAATATTACAATTAAAATACAGTGTTGAGAATTGTGTGAGGTTCATAGCAAAATGTATTGACAGGCACAGCAATTTCCTTTAGGCACAAATGTCTTCAAACATGCAGCCTTCAGGTTGAACATGTTACTGTGATGAACCTATACTAAAAAGTCATTGTCACCTTGACTCCAGTTCCTACATATAGTGGGAAAATGTGCAATGACATGTATTTACCCAGTTTCCGAGAGGTATTCCTGTCTCAGAAATCCTGAGCACTCTGGCCATCCTTCCTGCCTAGCAGCAAATATTGACTTTTAAATGTAGAAACTGTCTAAGAAAAAAGAATGTGCTTATCAAAATTAAAAACTTCTGTCCCTCAAATGAACTGTTAAGAAAATAACCAGGCAAGCTACAGTTAGATGGAATATGCTGGGAAAACATTTAGCTGATTATTAAAGCAAAAACAAACAAAAAATAGACCTACAACTCTTTTTAAAAATAGCCAAACAGTTTTGAAGAGATTCACTCCTAAATCTGATATCTTAATAGAAAATGATTGTATAAAAAGATGCCATTAGAGAAATGTCAACTTAGGAAGGGCCACTGCCGTACCCTTGCCACGGCTGAGATGCATATGAAAGGTCAGGAAGGTGTTAACACTTCTGCTTGATGTTGGGAATGGGAAATCGTGTAGACACTGTGAGGAAATCTGTCAGTTTCCCACAAAATTAAAACCGCATTCTCCACATAGCCTAGGAATTCATTCCTAGGTGTTTTTCCAAGGGAAATAAAAGCTCATGTTTAAAGACAACTTACATGAATATTCCTAAAAGGTTTGTTAGTTTGTTATTGTTTAATAATTATACGCTAAAACTGGCTGGTTTGTTGAATGGCGAGAAACTGTGACTGATGTGACCATGAAAAGATAGACGGGGCTGATAAAGAGCCTGGACGCATCTCGGAATCATTATCCTCCATGGCAGAAGCACACACAGAAAAGCCCGGTCTGCATGCTTTCAGTCATGTGGAACTTTAGAAGATCCAAAGTTGTCAAAGTGACAGAGGGGACCTCAGGGGCTGATGATGTAGGAAGGGAGTTAGTTGGCTGCCAGGGAACTTTGGAGGGACATGGAGATACTACACATCATGAGTGTTAGAAATTTCAAGACTAGACATGTTTGTCAAAACTCTTCAAATTCAACACTTGAAAATTATTGAATTTTGTCACACATACATTGTACCTTATTAAAGTTAATTTAAGAGTAATGGTCTGGTTGACATAATTTTCTTAGGTATTCTGACATGTGCCTTAGGGGGGCAAAATGTTCATTTGGTTTATGTCTGGCTATAAGCTTCCTATGTAAAGATTTTCCAAATGGAACATTGTTATTAGAGGCATAGCCAGATTGCCCATCTGAGATTGTGTGACTGTATTCTCTTAGGTTTAAGCAAATGGAATATTGATATCTTCAAAAAAATAGTTCTACTTTTATTATTATTGTGTGCAGGGACACACATACTTTGGAGTGCCTGTGGAGGTCAAGTGACAGCTTCATAACATTTCTCTCCTTTCCCCTTCAATGCTTTCAAGCGGTGAGCCAGGCAGGGCAAAGCCTCATTACCTGCTACCTTGCTGCCCCACCTTGCTGGCCCAGTAGTCAGCCAAGTTGACCCACAAAAGCAGCAAGTTCAGAACTTTTGCCAACGAAAGAACTTTGGTTTGCTTTTTAATTCATCGCAATTTCTTGGCAAAAGGATTACACCTCACAACTGTGCTAACTGTTAAATTTTAGAGTATTTTTAATTGTGTGTGTTGTGTGTGTATGTGTCTACACAAGTGGTACATGTACTGCAGAGACAAAAAGAGTGTTGAAGGCCCTGGAACTAGAGTTATATGTGATTGCAAGTTGCCTAATGTGGGTCCCAGAGACCAAACTCAGCTCATTTGAACAAATATCTTTAACCCAATTTTGTGGTTTTAAAAGACATCTTTAAGACCTTAGGGTTTTTTTTGTTCCAACTTATGCATTTTATTTTGCTTCATTACATTTTAATTGACTTCAACATATTTTACACACATGCCCAGGTGTGCACACAGGTAGGTCTATAGTTCTCATGTTTGGGTTCATGTAGCCATCACCACATTTGGAATGCCGAATAATCTTTCTGGGTATTCTGCTTGGAATCCAGTAGATTGGCATGAAGATGAATTTGCTGTTTTCCTATTCCCAGAGTTAGATGGCTAAGTTAAAAGACACGTATAAATTTTTGTCGTTATTAATAAGCTATTGTGAAATACAGCTTTCAGTCACTGTGTGTTTGTTGTACTTAGTTGTTTGAGTTTCAGACTGAAGGGATTAGCAGTTCTGGATTTGCATGCATACGTATGCATAAACTTGTATGCACATGAGCTTGAAGGAATGGGAAAAAAGATTGATGATTAAGTTTGCATGAAAATTAAAACAGTCTGCCAAGAGCAAGCTTTGCTCTAAGCTTTCCAGAGAAGCCTATGTGGTTTGTCATTATGTAGAAGGTGATCTCACCCTGGATCTACCTTAACTTATGGCTTGAACACACTTAGCATTTGCCCTTCAGGAGGGTTGGGATGATTTCACAGTATCTCATTTGAAAGGGAAACAACCTTGGGAAATTGGCTGTCCCTTCATACTGAAACCTTATTTGCCACATGAGGGCAGAGACCACACTCAACTTCAAATGAAGAGCCCGGTAAATGATTGGAAGCATACTCTCTAGAGTTCAGTGTGTCCACACTGATCAGTTTGATGCCATGCTTTCATAGACTGCTGTCAGTTAAAACTAGAATATTATTTAAAAGCTTACCGTGTCATAAAATTGGCTTGTTTGGTATATTGTTCTCCATTTCAACATATGTTTAAATTAGCATTATCACATTTGAATACAGAAAAATTCTTCTCTGTCCTCCTGTGGTCATGTGACCCCTCTTATATTTACTGAACAGGAGGCTTGGGATACAAATTACTCTTAATTTATTGCACATCACTGAAAATCTTTCTTAGTAAATTAAAATTATATATACTTATAAATAAAAAATTAAATTATATATATAAATATTTTTAAGTCTTCTATGTGACAGAGAGAGGTGGCTATATATATATATATATATATATATATATATATATATATATATACCCATGTTTCTCCCTTTTGTCCCTCACAATTTGCTGAGGAAAACTTACAGAATCCTGTACCTTCTTGGAGAAGCTGAAGCTGCAGAAGGTCAAATCTCCTCCTTTATATAGTGGGTTTTTTTTTTCTAATAAAATCACATGTGGTCATGAAATTCAACAAAACCTTTTGGGACTGGGGGTGTAGCTCAGTGACAGAGTTGCCTAGCATACACAAGGCTATGGGTTTCTGGTTTCAATATTCAGCACTGCAGGAAAATACATTTATAACAATAAAAACACCCAAAGTGTTTAGTGCCACATTTGACTTCAGCTCCAAGCAATGTTGTAAAGCACACAAAAGATTACAAAATGGAAAATTTTGTGTACTTTAAAAAAAAAATCTTTTGAGGCAGAATGTTTTTAATGTAGTTGCACGCTTTTCAGTTGGAGAGATGTTGTTTGTGACTAAAGTCTAGTAAAATGTATCTGCCATTGTCGTCTCTTTTAGAATTGGATGTGCCATTTAATTAACTAGATTTTCTTATATTTAATAGAGTTTTCAACATTAAATTTAGATGTTTTCACTGATTAGAATGATCAAAGGTTCATAAAAAGAAGAGGAATAAAACAGTAATTTTGTATATTTATATTTTAATAATACAAGGAAGCCTAAGTCCATTTTCTTGGTTTTAAAAAGCCAAAATCTACTTGATAGTGCTATTATAAGGATTGAATAAAATTCTTATAATTTGTATAAAAGTACATAACACGTTTGTCATGTAGTATTTGAAGCATATCCTTTCCTCTCTTCCTAGTTCCTTTATTACTTTTATGTGTACAAATTTTTTTACCTGCCCACTACTTCTCCATCATCATGTCTGCCTGCACACATGATGTCCCATCATGATGATAATGCACCAAACCTCTGAACAATGTAAGCCACCCCAATTAAATATTTTTCTTCATAAGAGTTGCTGTGGCCATGGTTCACAACAGTAGAAACACTAAGACACCCTTCAAACAACCACCACAGGCTGGCCCTGGCTCTGTCTTATTTTTACACAGCTTGGTGGTAACTTGTCACCTGGAAGTTTCAAAAACTGCAACCTACTTTGGAGCTTGCTCCTCACACAGTGGGGTTTACTCTGGAAGAAGGGGGCCCTCAGAGCACAGTCGTGGACCATTTGGAACATTTAGAAAGTTTATGAATTAGGATCAAATGATCTGTAGAATATATAGAATTAAATTCTGTAATACTTCTTTCATTGTGAGGGATAAGAATGTTGGCAGGCATCTAATTGATTTCTCCTTCCCTTTCTTTATTCCACCTACCTCAGGGAAGGTGATTGTAGCTTGCTTGCTGTAGCTTCTTTGAGAATAACCTGCGTTATTCTCAGGTCTGATTGTCACACCTGTGCTGAGCTCCTGAGGTTCAGATGCAGTGAAGGATGGGCTGCCTGGCTAGGCGGATGTGGCTGTCTTAGAGCAGGAAGTCATCTTGTCTCATAGAAGCTGATCTACCGTCCCTTGTACTTCTGAAACTGGGCCGCGTGTTGCTGTTCCAAGGGACCATTCAGTCCTTATTAGTGTTCTTCTTGGGGATGATGCACTTCATACTCAAACTTCACTTTGTTCAGAAAAGATATTTTATCATCAAATATAGGAATGGAGGATACAAGGGCTCTTTATAAGCCAGTTCTCTGGTCAGTGTTGGTGAATAGAAGAAGAAAAATAAGGCAAGAGGATGTCCTTAGAAAATGAAGCTTTGCTTCCAGTTGTTTGCAATGGACCATGTAAGGCATTGACTTCCTGTTTCCCAGTCGTTTAGCAGCTCCTGGAAAAGATGCTCAATGCACAGTGTGGCCTGATTTTTGTCTGAATAGCCAAATAGGTTTTCACGTTTAGGTACAACTCTACATTTAGAGTTGGAGAGCTGTTTAAATGTATCCAGATCTCACGTGGCATGTGTGTGTTTGTTCGGTTGGATTTTGGAGACAGGAGACTTACTCTGTAGCCCCTGCTGTCTTGGAACTCAGATTAACATAAGCTTGCCTCTACCTCCTGGCAATCCTCCTGCCTCAACTTCCTGAATGCCAGGATTACAGGAGTAAGCCACCATGGTCTTCTTTTCTTAAGTATTACTGTTACATATATATGTATGTTAATTCCTCTTTTCCCGGGTTGTTAATTGTCTGTAACTCTTTGTTTAGGGTGGGACCCCATGAGATTTTCTTCTTCTGAGTTAGCATGTCTATTGGTATTTGTCATTGCTCAAGTCTTGTTTGAACAGCCATTTGAATTTTCAGAGGTAGCAGCACCCCTGTCATTTCTAGGGGACATAATCTCAAAGCAAACTTCCTGGCCTTTGATATTTTTCCCCCCTTGAGACAAGGTCTCACTATGTAGCCCCAGCTGTCCTGGAACCCACTATGTAGACCTGGCTACCGCAGAACTCACACAAAACCAGGAGCAAAAGGCATTAGCCACCATTTTTGGCTTGAAGTAATTTAAATTAACGTTTATAGCCAATATAGCTAATAGTTTATGAATGCTAACCAGTTTCCAAGGCTGTATTTTTCTTTAGAGCTCAGTGTTTACACATTCACCTTTGGTTTTGGTAGCTTTAAGCCTAGTCAAGACAAAATGCTTCAAATGAAAATGTCTTCCCTGGGAAAGGTGTGGCATTGGATATTAGTGTTGCTGGACCTGATGATTTCAGAGTGTGGGAGGCTTATGTTACCCATTTCCTTTATCTTCCTGGGAGGTGTCAACCATCCGGAGAAAAGGCCAGTAGCCTCTCTAAAAATCTATTTGCTCTGTCTCAATAGCACTTCAAGGAAAGTACATTTTCTCAAAATGGAGATTTTCCTGGGTCACACCAAGCAATAGGGCTTTGAACCATAAGGTCTCACAAGCCCTTGCTAGAAAGTAAAGCTGTCTCCCCTTATCTGTCTGTTGTTTCTGCAAAGGGCATTGCTTGACACAAAAGCATAGCTTCATCTGAGCACAATGAAGCTGCCACCTAGGCTGCTCATTCCTGGAGTGCAGTCAGTGCCAGACTGGGGCTGAAAAGCAAGGAAAGCTGCAAAGGAGTAAATATGCCTGAAGAAAAACCTTTCCGATAACCCTGCCTACTTACAGGCAGGAAACATATGCACACACACGCACACCTGTATGTCTGGGCTGGCGAAGGAATAAAAGTCAGTGAACTGTGGGTGCACAGGGTTAATTACTGTGGAGGACTGTTCTTTCAGCCCTGTACCTTTCCAATGCTGTTGGGAGGAAGGGTAAATTCAGCCACTTAGTAATTAAGAGGAAATAAGTATAATGGTGTTTGGAGCCCAGAGTAAATCTCTCTCCTACCTTAGTCTGGGGTGGGGAGGATGATTATCTGATTCACTTGTCTTCTTCTAAGCCTGCATTACAGGAAGCTGCTTGGCCCTGCTTGGTGACAGCCTGCTGTGGACAGTTATCCCTTTGTGCTCAGCAGTCTGCCTGCCGGTGCCTCCCTAATGGGCACGCTCTGCTTTTGTTGGCTTTGAAAAGAACGTGCTCATGTGAAGACCAAAAGTTTTGTCCTTTCTCTGCGGAATAACTGGCTTATTGTTCAAATATGACCTACTCTTTGATATGTCAGTAAGCTAACCCCCACCTCCTGCAGCATTTTAATATTCCCGCCCAGGTTAAACAGTGATGTGATGCTGATGTCCCCATGAGCTCTTTCCGCCGTCAGACAGTTGTCTCTGTATTAATGGTGTTTACTTTTCTTCCTTAGCTTGGAGCGGAGAAGAAAGTGAATTGGGGGACTTTTTTTTTTTTTTTTTTTTTAACCTTCTTTATTTTGAAGCCTAATTGACTCACTCATTGTAAAATGGAAAGGAGTCACACATTCAAAATGGCTAACATGTTCAGCTGAGTGTGAATTAAGGTCATATTCCTTTCTTTGTAGACCAGTGGGAATGCTATTATGGTAAATGGTGTAGACATGATTAAAGATGAGATTTCTGCAGGGCATGTATGGCAGTTTCAGCTCCTTCGGTACCAGGTGGGAGACCCTATGAGGGCAGTTTGAAGATATACAAGCAGGGGATTAGCCAGTGTGGTTCAGGGTGCCTCAGGGACACAGCGTCTTTTCCAGCAGCTCCTTATTCTGTGTCTAATTTATATGTTGTCTAGGCATGGTGAGCCAGAATCTAGGTAAATAATGCTATTTGTGTATAGATACATTGAATATTGTGTGGTAATATATTGTATTTAATAAAATTTATCTGGAATATCAGAGAACACAATCATCCACAGCCAAGCCAGGAAGGTCAGGGAAGGGCGACTCACGCCTGTGATCTCACCACATGACAGCAAGCACATAGCAAAAAGGGTCAACAGGAAATAGCACAAGTATTTAAATCCTCTGGTGACATACTCTGTCCAACAAGGTCACATATCCTATGTCTCCTCAAAGGGTGCCACCAACTGGGGATCAGATATTCAAATGCCCAAGACTATGGGGCTATCAAATTCAAAACACTATGTAGCAGAACAGGGTTAAGGATATTGACTCAAACCAAGTTGCCAAGTCCTACACATAATGTACTACTTCCTTATGAGCCAACCTGGAGTTGGCCTGAGGGCCTAGCAACTGGTACTGTCAGAGGTCCTGATCATGCCCAGCCAATGAGGAGTGGTTATACAACATCACTGGATCAGAACACAACCTGAGTACTGGGCAGAGGGTATATAAGGCTCTCCCCATTGCTGAATAACGGAGTGCGCTCTTTGCTTTTCAACTGACTCCTGGGTCTGTGTCTTCTCACCCCCAAGGGAACCCTTAGGACCCTGCAACACCACCATACCTGCTTATCAAAATGCTTGTTTGGGCCATGGTGTGTTCATTCATTTCACAATGATTTAGAGATGAGTCACTTCTGAGCTTATGTGGTTATCCCTGCTGGGGTCCCTAGAACTTATCTTGAATGGGGTGTCTTTATGACAGAGTTTAAATTGTAATAATTATGAAAATAGATATATATTTTAGATTCATTTTATGTTTATAAATATTTTACCTGAATGTATGTACATGTACCATGTGTGTACAGTGCCTACAAAGGTCAGAAGAGAGTGTTTCAGTTCCCCTGAACTGGAGTCATGGATGGTTGTGAGCCACCTTCCACCCCCTCCCAGGCTCACAGATGCCTTTGGCTTCTTTTCATTCCTGAAGGGGCAGTTCTTGAACATGCTCCCTGGTGTAGACATAGCTATCTAGAGCACTGGTATTGATGTTACTAAACAAGAATCTGGACTTTCGTTCAGCTTTATAGATCAACCAGTCATCATTTCATCAATATTGATTATTCACTGTGAAAGCTTTTTAAAGAGCTCTCTAATTTTGTTTTGCTTTTTGGTACTGGGAATTAAATCTGGAATCTTATGCGTGGTGAGTAACACAGTCTATGATTGATCTGTAGCTAGCCCCTAAGTTTTAATTTTTTTTTGTGGAACTATTTCCAACTGTGTTTATGTGAGAGAGCCTGATCTTCCTGTATGTGACACATGCCTCTGTAGATAGGCATAGAGTGGTGTGTGTGTGTAAGTGTGTGTGTGTTGTGGACAATGGTGGGTGTCTTACTTTGTCACCACCTCTTTTATTCTCAAATGACAGGATCTCTCACTGTCTCTGAAGTTGGGCTGCCAGCCTTAGCAAGCTCCAGCAACCCTTTTCTCCTAGACCCTCATAGTACAGGTGTGTGGCTATGACAGACTTGTTATGTGGGCACTGGGGATTCAAACTCAGGTCCTCACGGCTTATACAGCAAATATTCTACCCCACTGAGCCATCTCCCTAGTTCCTGGGTTTTGGTTTTTTGTTGTTGTTGTTGTTTTTGTTTTTTGTTATTTATTCTTTGTGACTTTTACATCATGCATCTGTATCCCATTCATCTCCCAGGCCCTTTGTATCCACCCTTCTCTCTTGCAACATTTTCCTTAAAATAAAGTAAAATAAAATTTAAGAGAGAGAGTCAGAGACAGATAGAGACAAGAGGGGGGGGGAGACCTTGTTGTGGAAGCTACAGTGTGACACAGTGAGTCACACAGTAAGCCCTTTAGTCAATATATCTTTACTTGCGAGTGTTCATTGCAAAGAATCATTGGTCTGGTTTGGGGCCTCTGATTTCTGTCCCATTGTCAATGCTGGACCCTCACTGGGACTCCTTGTGATCATCCTACTGTTGCTCAGTGTTGGGATCTGCAGGACCAGTCCATTTGCATGCTCTAGGAGACCACAGATGAGGTGGATTCGGATGTGGGTCAACTCATAACCCTGGTTCTGGGCCTGGGTGGTTGCAGGGTTGGTCAGCCTGCCAGCTCTCCCCAATCCTTACTACCATGGTGAGTTTTCCAGCATTGCCCCTGCTAATTCACCCAATGCAGAAAGGATCAAAGGGTGGGGCCAGTTCTCTTGCTTTTATGCTCTTAGGACAGACTTTCTCACACCTAAACCATCAGGGCCTGCTTTCCCAAGTGCTGCAGCCGGTGGAAGGTAGCAACAGTTCTTTTGACCCCAAGGCCAGCTCTCCTACCTGTCAAAGGGGTTGGGGGTGGGCAGAGGACATCTCTCTCTCTCTTATACACACCACCAGATAGCAGATGAGGGGCAGAGCCAGATGTGTTCTCTCACCCTCAGAGCTGGCTCACTGGGGCCCCATCAACAGCAGCTCTACTGTGCTGTCCAGAGAGGAGTGAGGTGCTGTAGCTGGTGAGAGGTTGGGTTAGCTCCTCCCACCCTCTCACAGATGTCTATAGGCAGTATCTTTCACTCATCTACATCACCACATGGCAGATTGGGGGTGAGAACAGCTCTTTCATTCTCCCATCTCCCCACCCCTTCATCACTTCCCCATCCCCGGGAGAAACAGGGTTAGCTCTGTTGTGCTGCCCAGGTGAGCTGGCCTCAAAGTCAGAGATCCACCTGCCTCTGTTCCCAAGTCCTGTGACTAAAGGTGTGTGCCACTGTTCTCCAGCTTAAAGCACTTTTAAAGAGCTTCACTTGGTGCTTTGTGATTGACAGCAGGTCAGTTACATAGATCTCTACCCTTAAGGGGAAGGGTATTCAAGTACACCTTGGTCCATTTTATCTGATTTTGTAGTTTTCTTCTTGATGTAATTAAAATGAGTTCTCTTTCTTGACATTTTTCTTGCTCTTGTTTATGTTATCACCCCATTTGCTTTGATGTGCAGATCATATTTAAACCCCATCTAAAATATACCACTAACCTAAGTGCCAGGAATTAATACCTAAACTTGTTTCTTGGCCAGTGGCTGTGAAGTAGCCTTAGTGCCAGGTACAGTGGAGGAGGATGAGGATGCCTTAGTGATTAATATGGAGGAGTGGTCCTCCATCTGAGGAGCTGAGAATCTAAGGCTCCGAGGAAGGATGATCCAATGTGAGACAAATAGTGTCGTATGAACTTGAGGGCAGCAATAGGGAGTGGTGGGAGCGGAGAAGTGATGGACAGTGTGGAAAAGACCCAAGAAAGAGGCACCCAAAGCATGTATCTGTGCTTCTACAAACACCCAGCTGTGGACGTAGAAGGTGGTGGGAGCCAGTCCTGCCTTCTCAGAGGTACACACACACACACACACACACACACACACACACACACACACACACACACACACATACACACACATATACACACATACACATATACACATACACACACACACACACACACACACACACACACACACACACACTGTGTCATTCCAGATTTTAGATAAGATGTGAATGCAAAGTTGGGCTAATTTAAAACAATGGTAAGAGTGGAGTCTGTGCAGTGCATATTTTATTTGGTGTTTTTGTAAAGAAAACTGCTGAAGTATGAAGAGAGCTTATTTTAGTGAGGAGTGTATTGCTTCCTGTGATGAATAAATGACATCTTTAAAACACTTTATTTCAAACTTGCAATGCTCCTGCCTCAGCTGGGTGACTCAGAATTTCCTTCTGGTTTTAAGAGAAGTAATAATGGAACAGTGACTATTTGACTTGGGGTAAGACAGTTTGGGGGCTGGGAGGGAAAGACTCTGGGGTTCTCCTAGCCTATTTCTTCCATCTCTTTGGATACTAAGGCTGAGATGGAGATCTTCCGTCAGTGTTCCCAGAAAAGGCTGTGAAGGGACAGATGCTGTAGGGGAAATGGCTCTGTGTCCCTGTCATGAGTGAGAGCCATGCAGTCAGAACCCCAGAGAAGATGAGACTTTGACTTCTGTGAGACAGAACTACTTCAGAGCTAGCTTTCTGCTCCTTGCCCATTATCTCTTTCGGCAGGCAGCTCTGCTTCAGAGATTGTAAAAACGAATAGTCCCGACCTTGGTATCACTGGCTGTAGTGTGACAGTTACATTTAGTAGATATTCCCATATCTCATTGAGAGGGAGCCAATGTTTGGAGAGAGCAGGCAGAGAGGAAAGGTGGGTAGATGAGCAGCTTCTGCCCCGCCCCTCCCTGCCTCCTGCCTGCCAGCACCTTCCACCCTAGATGCATCCACACCCTATGTATGTAGTTCTGTCTTTGGAGTATGAGCCTCTCCCCCCCCCCCCCGCTTTCTTGTTTATTTTTTCATAAGTATAAGTGTGGGAATGGAGACATGATGTGGAAAGGGTCATGCGCATCTGGCAGCCCCAGAGCACTGGTTGGGAAGGATCATCAGGCGCTGCCCTAGGATTGCATAGGGATGGTTTAAGTGGTTAAGTTGTTACCAAGCTTAGTGGGTGCTTCTCATACTTTACTGTGCTGGGAGAGGAGTGGGGAGATTGTTCAGTGGGTCACAGTGCTTGCTGCTCATGCATAAGGACCAAAAAAATAAATAAAACCAGCCGGGTGAAGTTGCATGTACCCGTGACCCCAGGTTGTGGATGCTGGAGCCATAAGTATTGCAGGCACTTGCTAGCCACCAGCCTAGCTCCACATTCAGTGAGAGACCCTGTCACAAAGGAATTAGTCAGGGAGAGACAGGGCAGCACACTTGACATCCTTCTTTGGTCTCTGCATGGATGTACACGCAGGCATGTATACCTGTACTCCAGTGTGTGTGCACTACCCATATGTACTACAAACACGCATATACATTAAAGAAAAAGAAACAGCCCCAAACTTTTACCATGCTCACCCAGTCCCCTCAGATGGAGACCCCCATCAAGGGGCCAGGACCAGGGCTGCTATTCCAATCTGTGTTTCTTAGCAGCTCCAGGTGAAACCACTTCTCAGCCTTTGGTGTAAGCATTTAGCAGGATCTACATCTGTTTCCAGGTCACTTTGAAGCTATGATTCACTGTTCTCGGAGGAAGTGATAGTATCTAAAATTAGATTCTGCAGTTGTAGCCGCTCCAGTAGTGAGGGTGGGGTGTGCTTCCCCTTTTGGGGCTTCCCTTGAAGACCTGCACCACACCGGACAGTCCCATGGCTCAGGGTGGGTCACTGAAGAGGAAGAGTTCCTTTGTACTCTGCCACATGCTTTTGCTCTGGAGGCTGACCCTAGTTATTTTTAGCCTAGTGCCTTGCTGAGATTAGGATGAGGTTTATTTCTGGTACCAGTACAGAACAGACATCTTCTTTAAGAAAAAAAAAATTTAATAAAACCTTACATGGAGTTTTCAAAATAGGATGGCATATTTTATAAAACTATGGAGCAGCATAGGGAGTGGATCATTCTAGGTAAGTGTGGTAATATTGTCTTTTGTCTTGGTCAGCACAGTCCAGGGTGCTGTGGCATCAATGGAGCTTCATGGGGGCTGTGGGGTGCAATCTGGTTCCTGTGGTGATATATTTTATATTCAATAAAATCAGTTTGGAATATCAGAGAGAGGAAACAGACCACAGTCAAGTCTCACCCAGCCAACTTCTCAGGGTAAAAGCTGTCTTCCAGAGTCGTTACCCTGGCTTGTCACTTCTACAGAATACCACAACGTCTGCCTACGCGTCCTTACATATCTTCTTCGCCCAGTTATTTCACTTCTAGGTGAAAATAACTCTGTATTATAATCCTAGAGTTAAGATTAAAGGTATGAGCTGCTACTTTTTTGTAGTTAGGCCTTGAAGTCACAGAAGCATACAAAGATCTCTGTCTCTGGATTTATGGGATTAAAGGCGTAGGTCACCACCCTGGTCTTTCCCGTGCTGGGATTAAAGGTGTGAGTTCCCACTCTCTGACCCTAGGTGGCTTGACTGTGGGTGAGTCTGTTCTCTGATATTCTAGGCTGATTTTATTAAATATAAAACATATCACCACAGCTTCCTGTGAGGTTTCTGCAGCCTGGAAGAGCTCTCTAAATCCTTTTGGGCCTTGACATTAGCATTTCTGAATGAGCAGTTCTCAACTTGACTATCTAACAAGGTACTGTCAGTTCACAAGGCCTCTTTTGTTTGGTGTGCGTGCTTCATTCAGAATCGGGTGGGTGATTTGTCTGTGATGCGTTCATTTCTGCATAGAAGAAGAAGCATCAGTGCACCCCCATTGGTTATTGTTTTTCCTTGTCTGTAGGGTGATGGGGCTGGAGCCCGGATACACACGTGTGGGAAGCATGTGCTCTGCCACTGAGCTGCCCAAGCCCCCTTCAGTGTTGCCAACCCATACACGTTAGCTTGATGGTCTTTACTGGGGAATTTTTCTTTTTAATTGCCCTCCTTTCAAGTGCTTTCTAGTTATCTGGAGGTTAAATGAAGACATTTGAAATGTCACCTACAATGGGTTACGGTTTTAATATCCGAGTTTACATACGTAATATCACAGCTCGGGTTGTTTGTTTTTCAAATGGAGGTGTTTGGACATTTGGACATAGTCTTTGGAATCCAGGCAGTCTTGGATCAACTCTGAAATGATACACTTTTTACACTTTGCTTGAAGCATATCCAATGTGGAAATATACTTTTATAAGATGTGGATCATTTTCTAATATGTTCTTTATAAGCAGAAGGGGGGTGTTTCAGGCTTTTTTTTTATTTATTTATAAAAAAGAGCTAGCTTTTTGCCCACTTTTGATCACACAGGGTAGGGCTTCCTGGCAGCTGTGGGCATAGTAGAAACATAGTGGGTAGATTTTTGAGGGGTGGGAAGGGATTCTAAGTACTGGTAGCATCTGATTATCTGACTGATGCTATATCCCCTAAAGGAGTATCTAAAAAGGATTGCAGGTCTCACTGCACTTGTGTCCAGGGTGTGTTTGGATCTGGTTTCATCACCAGGCCTACAAGTGGCTGGTGAAGTCATAGCTACCGGAGTCCCTCTGTTCAGAGCAGCCTGTGTATCCACTGGGACTTCTCAGTAAAGGGGCTTAAATACGTTGTGAGGAACAGCTGACCTTTAAAAGTATTGAGCTACACCATGCATACACATATGTATATTTTTTTATTCCTGTACTGTGGCTATGAGAAGGTGAATCAGAAACTACCAAAGCTAAGTAAAGTTTTTCCGTCCTTTTCATGCTTATTTTGAGCTGACATCAAAGTTACCCAACACATATTTCTCTGGAAAAGTCCAGATGCAGACATTACCACTACCGAGTCGGGCTCTATTAACACTAAGTGAGATGTTCTGTGTTTCTTTGGGATGGTTAGATTCTGTGATATAGTTGTTATTTCTTTGTGCTTATGGTAGAAGGACACCACAGGAGTTTTTTTTATTGATATTTATAACCAGTCATGGATAAAGTGATTCAAACCAAACTCAGTAGGCATCAGTAACACTGCCTTTGATTGACAGGACCATGATGATTTGCATAATCTGTTTCTGCATCATCACAGAGTCCACTTGGGACGTGGACTGTCAGACATAAGAGAGTCTGGAGCAAGTGGCTAACTCGTTTGAAGGGACACAATTAATTTGCATTAATTTTTGTATGTGTGTATACTCGGGGAGGGCACTTATGCCACTGTGTGTGGGGCCAGAGGTCAGGTCGGGTGTCAGTTCAGTCCTTCCCTCTGTGGGTCCTGGGATTTGAACTAAGCTTGTCAGACTTGGTACCTTTACTCTCATCCATTTTCCAGCCCAAGGTATCATATATTTTAATGTTCTAGTTTGTCAGAACTAATCTCATTTCTTAACATCACCTGCTTGGAGGGGCTGGAGCCATGGTAGAGTGCTGGTCTCGTGTGCTCAAGGCTCTAGGTTTGACTCCCAGGGCATAAAAGACCAGCAAGAAAATAGCAGCATTTGTCTGGCACAGGAAGCATCCTTAACTAAATTCACAAGTGGCTGTATCATCACATTCCTGCGAACAACATATGAAAATTCTCTCTGTTCACAGATGTGCCGATACTTACTGTTGCTGTCTTGCTTCCTGGTCTGGGTGAGGAGACCCTTTCAGTGTGATTTCGATCTGCATTTATCGATCACAGATGAGAGCCTGAATGTGGTTGCTGATCATTTGGCATGTCAGTGTGAAGCGTCTGCTCCTGTCTTTAACTCATACTGGAACTGGTTGTTTCTCTTCTTTTTATTACAGATTTTTGAAAGTACACGCACATACACGAGTACACTTGTGCACACACTCGCACACACACACTCACACACTCGCATGCTTGTGCACACACAATAAACACGCACACACATACATGCACATACACTTTCATGCACATGCACACACATACACATGCACACACACACGCACTCACAATCACTTGCATACACACAAGTTCTTCAAGTTGCAGGTCTTCTGCCAGATTTGTATATTAAAATATTTACCCCAGTTGATAGTTTGCCATTTTTAAAAAAAAAAAAAAATTTCAATTGTCTTCTTTGATAATTACATATAAATATATAATAAAACATATATGTTAATGTATTAATACAATAAAATATTTTGTTATGATATAATAATTAAAATATAAAATATATGACATATAACTATAAATGCATTCATAAAATATAAATATATTCATAACACATGAATATATGGTATATTTTATGATACATCTTATATATATAATAAAAATATAAATGTGTTCACATATTTATATGAGTATATAATATATTATATTTATATTATACAATATATATTCATAATATTATATTTAATTATTGTGTGTGTGTATATGTACTTGCAGAAGGCAGAAGGGGGCATTGGATTCCTTGGAGCTGGATTGTGTGGTACCTGTTATAGTTTTGAGGGCCCAAACTGCAGTCCTCTATAGACTAATAAGTTCACGGAGCCATTTCTTCAGCCCCCTTTTCATTTTAAAACTCATTTGAAGAACAGAGTTTAAAATTTTAATTTATTATTTTTCCCTGGTGAATTCTCTCTTTGCATTCAAGGCTAAGCTTTTGACTTGGGTATTCTCCTACAAGTTTTGCATTTAGGTTTAGGATATATTTCAAAGTAGTTTAGAGTTATTTTGGGGCTTGGTTTTGCTCCATATGTTTCAGCCATGTTTTGAAAAAACAGGCTTTGCCTTTTGAATTGCCTAAACCCCATTATCAGAAATCAACCAACCAACCATTTTTCTGTTTGTGTATTTCTTAATTCTGTTCAGTCTCTTTTGATTTGTGTATCTGCCTTGATACTCTGATCTCTGTAGCTTCACAATAAATTTTGAAGTCTAGTAGTATTCTAGAGAGAGAATGTTTTGATCCTTTAACCAAATGGTTTTTTTTTTTTTCAAAAGTGTTTCTGCTTCTCAAAAATAGAAGCATATTCTTTGTAAGATGTCGTAGTGTGGACTGTTCTGTGTTCCTCCCAGAACTAACCTCTGTTGGGACTGTATATGGAGGTGGCCTGTAAAGAGGTGACTAAAATTGAGACCATGAGGATTAATGTCCTTAGAAGAGCGGGAACGAGCAAGTTCCCCCAGCTTCCCTTCCACTGTGTGCAGGACAGACCAGCCCCTGCCTGGACAGAAAGAAGTTAGTGTCTGTTGTTTAAACTACCCTACCCAGCCTACAGAATTCGGTCATAGCACCTTGATATGTCTGAGACATACATAATAAGCCACCTTCAAAGGCAGGACAAGTGTATGTACTGAGCACATAGGACAGGAAATCTTACTACAGGACCACAAAGTTTCCCTGCCTTTGCGATGAGAAGATTCACTTGTACTCTAGAGCAGTCATTACTAATGTCTATTGTCAGATTCCGCAGACTATCAAACGGTCCTTGGTTTGAGGGGAGTGTGGATTGTGAAATATCAGAGATAGCAGAAGGGAGGGCTGTTGATCAATACGGAAGCCTAGAATTTCTCAGGTTCTTGTCATATTTGAAGAAGGGAGACAAAAGACCTCCTCCTCCTCTCCAGGACACTGTGGTTCAAAGTACAAAGTGCAGACAAATGTAAACACCTTCCTTACTTCATAAAGCATCTATTGACCACACCTACAGAAAAGCATCCCATTATGCAGCCTTGCAAAGTCTCCCTCTTTAGATGATAATAACTATGCCTTCCTGAAAGATTTTGTAAAAAGCTTTGAGAGGAGTAAACTTTAAATACATCTTGGAGTAGAGGTGGAGGACACTGCCTTGTTGCTGGCAGAACAAACTCAGAAAAGACTAAGAAAACAGACCATAAGAAAGTTTAAAGGGTTTTCTTTTGGAGGACATTTCTGTGAATGAAGTCAAATAACTACTAATATTTGGGGTGAAATATTTTCTGCATGTCTACCAGGGGGCTTATTGCTTTCGCATAGAAGTGTTAGGGACTCCCCCCACGTCCCGAAAAGTGATGAGTTAGGTGAATGGATGGTCCTTTCTAGAAGTAAGCATGTGTTTAGAAAGGGGAGGGAGGGTCTATGAGATGACTCAGGGGGCAAAGGCACTTGCTACCATGCAAGCCCTGATGGTACCTACACTCAGTTCCTGCCCCAGTAGTTGTTAGAGCAGTAATAAACACATGGAACCACATGTATGCGCATAGCACAGTTCTGTGGAGTGTTGAGAACAGCACCGTTCTCTGCACATTACTTGGGAAGGATTCACAATGTTGGATGAAAAGCCAATTCAGGTTTTATAGCCTGCATGTTAAGATTGGAAGATGGTATGTCAGTGTAAAAAACAGTAGCCATAAAAAGAAAAAAAAGACTGTTAAAGTTATATGTGCATGAAAATGTCCTTGTGTAATCCAGCACTATGTACAAAGAAAAAAAATAGAGCAGAACAATAAAAAAAAGAAAGAAAGCCTAAAGGGATTATATTGTCTTTATAAATAGGAAGTCCACGTCTGCAGTGCAGGGATGGTTGGATTCTCCTTTGAGCAGGGTTAGTATAGAGCCACAATGGTTCTCGGCCTTCCTAATGCGCCAACGCTTTAATGCAGTTCCTCACGTTGAGGTGACCCCCCAACCATAAAATTATCTTGTTGCTCTTTCATAACTGTAATTTTGCTACTGTTATGAATCTTAATTAAATAGTTGTGTTTTCCAATGGTCTTAGGTGACTTCTGTGAAAGGGTTGTTCAACCCCGAGGGGGTCAAAACCCACAGTTTGAGAACCACTGGTTCAGTTTCTTCTGTACTGTGCCTGACTTGCATGTTCTTTTTCTGTTCTGCAGTATGGATTTTGTGGGCCTCACTCCTCATGGCTATAAGGTGGTCACTGGAGGGGGACTTTTCTGTCCTGCTAGCCAGTTCCCAAATAACCACAAGAAATTTAGTATTAATTATAAATAATCAGCTGATAGCTTAGGCTTGTGGTTTTTTTTTAGCTACCCTGTATAACTTAAATTAATCCATTTCTATTCATCTGTGTGCTGCCCCAAGGCTCATTTGCCTCATCTATGAACTTCCCATGCTGCTGCTTCTATATATGCCTGGTGACTCACAAGACTCCACCCTCCCCCCCACCCCATTCTGTTCTCTCTGCTTCAAAATCCTGCCTACCTGCTGCGCCATTTAGCTTTTCTACTAAATCATTCACAGTAACATACATTAATACCATGTAAAGAAATATTCTACTTCACATGTGTACTTCACAAAGAAAAAGCATGTAAAGGGAAAAATGTAGTGAGATGGACATATCATATCATTGAATCAGAAAAGTATTGAGGATCTTGTACCTAGATTTCATTGGCTAGAATTGCCCCCCAGCTTCCCAGACCTGCCAGGGAATCCGTGAAAACAAAGGTTTCAATTAGGCCTGTGTTCTGTTTTCACACACAATTTCAGTGAATATGGAAGAGGGTCTGAGGGAATGCTAGGCAAGCAGTAAAGGTGTGGGATGCAAGACCCCCACATCTGTGTGTCTGCTGGCACTGTCTTTGGAAGGTGCCTGAAAAATGGGTCAGCAGTTACCTTTGTAGAATGGCTGCCAGCCAAGAGGAAGACAGACAACTATTTTTCATTTTATATTGTTTTTTTCCACTGAGATTTCTCTTTTAAACAATGAATATGTGTCAACTTTAAAGGGAGGAAGTTGGCATCCACCCATGATCAGAACCCATGGGGCGCAGCTGTCTGGCCAGTTCTTTCAAGCTGGGTCATAGACGGAGTGTCTTTAGTTTCAGCTGTCTGGTGAGAGTTTCCCTTAAGTGTGGCTGTGATTCCCTCTATCTTAAATCTGCCTCCAGCTAATTGCACAATCCCAGGGACCAGGAATAGGGAAGAGTCAGTCTTTTTTTGCCAGGGAAAAACATCCACAGCCCAAACAGCTCTTTTGTCTGTGTGTCGGGTCCCTTTGTGCCCCCTCCAGGTGCTCCTGTTGAAAATGTGGCTCCAGGTCTGAAGATGGTGGTTGGTTTAGGGGAAGGGGATCTTTAAGAAGGTAATGAAGGTGTCTGTAACCTCAATATTGGGATTTCTCTGCCCATGCAATAAATTAGATCAGGACAAATTAAAGCCCAAGTTTTAATGAGTAAAGCATCCCTAGGTGATTCTAGGCAGTGGGGGGGGGGTGGGCAAGGGGGGGAGGAAGAGGAATCATATGGGATGTCTAGAGACCATGTCTTAAATACCCTGTAGGTGTGTTCTTGAGCATCTCCAGGGGAGGAGTGAACCCTTGGCTTTCATAGGGTTGAGGACTGGGGCTGGAGCAAAGCTCCCCAATATCTAGGATTGCCTTTCATCCAGCCAGCAAGGCTGCTCCCCTCATACAGCCGGAGATAGGATAAGCATATCCTGCCTCTCAGACACAGAGTAAGACAGAGAAGATGCTGTCTCCCTACTAGCCAGAGAGGCTTGAGTAGGGCGGATCTGCCAACCTTTTCCCCCAGTGAAACACTAAGCATCCATTAAGCCCCACAATCTGTGGACTGTCACAACATCCTGGCATGGGAACTCCAGCTTCAAGCTCTTCCTGCTTTAAGGAAGGTGATTCTTCATGATCTTTTCTCTGTGTTATGTTGTTTGGGAAAACGGGAATGGACATGCAAACAGGACATGGTCTAGCATGACTGAGTGTCTCTAATCCAGGAGGTTAGTTCTATGTTTTGCTGGCTCTCTGGGACAGCATGGAGGTGCACTAACCTTGGCCACCACCTCTGCCCCTTTCCTGGTGTTCACATGGAGTCTAGCCTATGCAACACGGACTATGGGTTAGAAGCAGGAAAGCAAGCAAGCTTTCTTCAGGACCTTGACGATAAGTACTCGATTCCCTGGCTCCTCTAGCCCTGGCCACCTGTGGTCTGATTAGCTTCAGAGAACATGGGTACCCTCCTGAGCACCTGAGTCCTTGTCTGGCTCCTGGCTACTAATACTATCCTGATCATAGATGTTGCTTCTTTTAGAGATGGTCCGTTTCTCTGCAGTGGATGAGATATGAGAGCAGGATCCTGCATGATATGAGTTACCCTGGAGATAAACCAGGGCCTTGTGTGTGTTAGGTAAGTAATCAGTTACCGAGACCCAGTCTCCAGAGTCACCTTAGAACTCACACTGTCAGGAAGCTTCTTGTGCTCTCCTCTACCTGTTTTCCCTCCTGCAAACCTGAAGGTTTTACAAATGCTACACAAAGTGCTCCACTGCCGAGCTATATCCCCAGGTCTTTCCTATCTTTATTATATGGCAAAGTTGTACAGTATGAGTCTTGAACTCACTATGTAGCGCAGGCTGGTCTCGAACTTGCAATTCTCTTGCCTTAGCCTCCTAAGTCACTGGGATTCCATAGGTATTCTGATGAAGCAGGAAGGTGCTTGTATATCCTTGGGTATGGTTTGTGTGTATGTGTGTGTGTGTGTCTGTCTGTCTGTCTGTCTGTCTGTCACTTCTGTGTGTGTGTGTGTGTGTGTGTGTGTATGTGTCTGTCTGTCTGTCTGTCTGTCTGTCTGCCTGTCTGTCACTTCAAACCCTCATTCAGCAGTCTGGTTTGAGCTGGTCCCTAGTCAGGGCCAAAAGACCCTGCCACAACCTGCAGTATTCTAAATTAAAGGAGACTCTTATCTTCTGTGCAGCTAATGAGGGCCTTGCAGGAGCATCCTGTGCACTGAGAGGAGCTGGCCAGGATTGCACACCCAGCAAGGCTAACTAAAGAAGCACCGAGTGTGGAATCTGAGCAGTCAGCTTCCTCTACGAGGTAGCCTTTCTCTTCAGTCTGCCTGCTGTTTACTGACTTCCCAGGAAGAGGGGTTGAAGTGGAAGAGCGGGTATCCTGGCTGGTCAGGAGTCAGAGCAGAGCAGCACTGATGTAAATATTTAGGTCTGGCTCAAAGGTGTGGAGTGGTGAGCTCCTGGATCCTGTTTTGCTAAGTGGGGAAGTGAAGGGTACTTACACTGAAGAGCTCATCGCTATAATCCCATCACTCAGTAGGCTGAGGCAGCTTGGGCTACAAACAAAGGAACACAGTAATTTTATTCACATGAAAACTTAAATTTCACCTTTTCCTGGAAGGGATGGGTATGACTTTCCATTGTTTGCATCCCTCTGGGGGAACTTTGCTTCGATGGAGAACAATGGCATACCTTCTGTGTGAGCACTCAGCTTGGACAGTAAGCACCATGCGGTTGAGCTCCTATGCTAATGGGGGAGATTTCCTGGTTGTTCCTTCTCTCTTTCCTTTTCCCCTGGCTATTGCCACTGTGGATGTCCTGAAATGTCACTTGTTGGCCTTCATGGGAGGCTGAATGGCAAAGGAGGCCGATGGAGAGCTGGGGAAATGGCAGGTGGGTGGCTCAGGGGAGCCAGAGCCGGTGTGCTCTGTTTCAGAGCTTGCTCTACTTCATGCTGAGTTTGCAAGGATTTGAACTTGAGACACTTAGAAAATGAATTAGCAATTGTATTTTAATAAAATTTTAATAAATGCATGGTATTTTAAGCCATCACTGACTATTAAATTTAAATGGTCCTGTAGATAAACCATTGAGATAAGCTTGTTTAGGCTCTTTCCTTTAGAGCTGACACTGAGGCCCCAGGGTGCACAGGTTACCAGTTAGTGGCAAGCCAGCACCAGAGACCAAGGCTGCAGGCCATCTCCTGTTCTTTTCTCTCCAGCTGGAACATCAGGTTCCCCCACAGTATCCTCTGGGTAGAAAAGGAAGGCATTGAGCATAAAGCCAAGGTTTCTAGAGGTTTTGTTTTGTTTGTTTGTTTGTTTTGTAATAATTTATTAGAGCCACGTAATAACAGCTATCAAGAAAGACGCACTCTTTATAAAAGCTGTGTTTAACTAGTGTGGTCTAGTCAGAGCAGATGGTGCCTGTTGTAGGAAACCAGGGTTCTGTGGAGAGGAGAGTGGCCTCCAGAGGACTGGTCCGTGTCACTGTGCTTCTGCTCCAGTGTCTCTCCCTTGCACTCTGCATTCCATGTTCAGTGTTGTCTCCAGTGCCCCCGGGTTGTGGGCACATCCTGTCTTCTTCTCTTTCCCCTACCCCAGGTCCTCACTTCATCGGAGACCCTGTCCCCATCTCACTCTGGCTTCTTCTTGGCCACTTATCCCATTTCAATGGTTCCCAGCTCGGTCCTCTGTCCCCATCTGCTCACATATTCTGACTTTGGTCCACTGTTTCCTTCTGAATCCAATGTGTCCACAGCCCCCCAACTCCACCTGAGGGCACTGTTCATATCTTAGCCCCAGTATGTCCACAACCCCCCAACTCCACCTGAGGACACTGTTCATATCTTAGTCCCAGTTTGTCCACAGCCCCCCAACTCCACCTGAGGGCACTGTTCATATCTTAGTCCCAATGTGTCCACAGCCCCCCAACTCCACCTGAGGGCACTGTTCATATCTTAGCCCCAATGTGTCCACAGCCCTTCCCAACTTCACCCGAGGACATTCTTGACATCTCAGTCCCCAATGTGTCCACAGCCCTCCACCTCCACCTGAGCATACTCTTCACATTTTAGTCCCCTGACTTGCTTTGGTCCTCTGTCTCCACCCTGGTTCCCTGACCCATCTTGGTCCTCTGTTCCTGTTTCAGCAACCTGTCTCCATTTTCATCTCTTGTCTTCTTCCCACAGATGAATACCCAGTCTCCATCTGAGTTGCTGGGCTTGCTGTGCCCTCTGCCCTCATGTCACCCCCTGTGTCTCTTGCTGCAAGCATGGCTGCATTGTAGTACCTCAGTTGCGACCTGAGGACATGCTCTCTTTCCTTCTTTCCAAACAGAGCTTTCTGCAGCCACACAGGATCTGTTACCTGCCTCCCCCAGATTAATTCTGTTTCTCACTCCCATTTCTTAGTCCTTGTGGGACAGTATAGCTGTTCTGCTGTAGCTGTTCTTCCAGTCCTACATGTCGCTGCCACTCTGGCCTGCTGGTACTCTGTAGCCAGGGTCACTGAGAACTCCTGCTAAACACTTGTCCGTGTTGACCCCACCCAATCCTTGCAACAGCCGCGTGAGCTTTGCAGTGGAGATTCAGAATCTCAGGGCAGAATTATCAACCCATTGTTAGAGACCCACAGACAGAATGTACTAGATCCAGGAGCCGCCATCTGCTGATGGTAGTGCACTGTCCTGTTGATGCAAGGACTATCTGAAGTTCATCATCTCCTATTCCAATGATTACCCTTATCTGTAGGGTCCTTGTCCCATCTCAGCTGTCCTTCCAAAACCTCCAGTGCCCCTAATACTCCTCTGATGGTGTTCCTTTGCAATGGCTGTGCAGTGCCAGAGTTCATCTCTCCTGTCTATGCTCAGGTGGCTGCTTTACATTGTTGTGCCTTGAGATTCCTGTAGGGTTAACATAGTTTTGTTGAACACAGGCACCATGACCTTTCAGCAGTCAATATGTTGACAGGGCTCAATGCTAACTGACTGATGCTCCAGTAGCACATATAGTGGGGGATTTCTGATGGAGGGGTAACTCCTACCCCTGGAAAAACTGACAGTGAGGAGTTTTCTTATGATAATCCAACAGTGCACAGTATAAAACTTAGCAACTGCTTATTTGTGGAATTTTCCATTTGACATTTTTGGACTGTAAGTAAAAGGAAGATAAACCAGAAGTTCCGCCAGTCAAGTGCTGTGAGAACTGACTGTCTTTGGCATCTGGGAATTTCTAAGAAATTTGGACTGGGAAACAGCATACTGTTCACTAATGGACTCCTCAGGCTTGGGTGTGGAGGAGGGCTTCTCTGTTCTAGTTCAATACCTCATAGAAACATCTGAGGAAGTTTTAAACCATTGCTACCATCTAGTGAAGTTTTTAAAAGCTATACTTGCCCCCTACACACACACACATACACACATTAAACACATAAACATGGGGCTCTGACATAATTGAACAGTGGTGACTTGAAACCTCTGATATTCAGAGAGACTTCGAACTGCAGACTGAAAGTCTGTCTGCGGGGTGTTTCTATATCAGCCATCTTGCCTAAATAAGTACTTATATCCTGCAAATCTGCCCTGCTGAAATCTAAGAACCAAGAAATGCAGGGTGAAAATAGGCTTAGTATAAGCGCCCCCCCCCTTTCTTATTAAGATTCTGGGATCTGCTGCCAGGTGGCCTCAGAGGCATCTGTAAAGCTTCCAGAGGAGTCACTAATCCCTCCCACCCCCACCCCAGATCATTTCTGTATCTCATCTGACATCTGCTCCTGCACACCCAAGGGATGGGTGGAGAGTGGCTGCTGGGCCTGCAGAACCCTGGCAGGTGGAGAGTGTGTCCATGTTACAATGGCCAGCTACTGTCCCTGCTCTGTCACACTGACTCTCTGCCAGCTTTGAGAGGTAGGAGAGAAGGTAAGGACAATGAATCTAGAAGCTTCTACTACTAGTGCTATCTTGTCCTAATCAAATGTATGTTTGGGGTTGATAACGTCATCCAGAGTTGTCTTTTGGGCTGTTTAATTCCATAATACAAATGGCATTGCAACTTACCTGGAATCATGTGCCATCCTTGGCCAGAGCATTCATTTAAAGGTTGGTCAAGACAAGGGGAAGGACACATAAAGGAGAGCCTGGGGAGAACCATAGGGTTGTTCTGGGGATGTGAGGATTCAGCTCCATGGAGCTGTGAGTCTGTTGAGGGGGAGGGGGCAGGACTCATATATGTACAGTTTGTGCAAATTGCTGAGGGTGTGCATTGGGGTTAGATGATGAAGGCTCTTAATCACAAGTACAGCTCTGTGAGAGAAGTGAGACAAAGGTAAGAAACCAAAGGTACAGGTCTGCTTATGGTAACAGTGTATGAGAAGGAGAAGAGCACAATAAAATACCGCTTCGTGGACAAAAAATATTTGAAGAGTAAGGAAGGACATATACATCAGGCAAACTTGGGGGGGGGGGAGGCAAAGTAAATATATCCTTTAAAAACTGCCGATAGTTTGTATTGAAACTAGCATATGTGAACAACCCTTTATGATAACATATTTAAAAGATAAACTATGAGTCTGGAGAGATGGCTCAGCAGCTAAGAGTACTGGTTGCTATTGCAGAGGACCCGGGTTCAATGCCTAACACCCACATGGTGCCTCACAAATCCCTTTAACTCCAGTCCAGGAAATTCATCTAGCCTCTATGAACACTGGACAGGAATGTGACGCACAGACATTCCTGGAGGCCAAACACCCAAACCATACATATAAAATAAAAATATTAATAAAATGTAAGCCAAGCTGCTTATATTAGTTCCTTTGACAGTTTTATGACCACAGTACCTGACAGAAGCAGGCTGAAAGAAGAAAGGTGTACTTTGGCTCCTATCTTAGAAGGGGTCAGCCTGTGATCTCGGGGAGGGCATGTCGTAGCACGACAGTTTATAGTAGTGGACCATGAGGGGGAGCTATCTGTAGCACAGTCAACCAGGAAGCAAAGAACAAGACATGAGCGAGGGCCAGGTATGAGTTTCAAAGGTCCTTGATGACCTACTACAGCCAGGCTCCTCCCAAAGGCCCCTCAACCTCCCTCCCAGCCACTCGCTAGGAACAAACATTGAAAATGTGAGCCGGTGGGGACACATCAGATTCCAACCACAACACTGTTCTAGGAAGGACACAAAAATGAATTAAATTTGTGCTTGTTGATTCATTTTTTTCTTTTTTTTTTTTTTTTTTTTTTTTTTTTTTTTTTTTTTTTGAGACAGGGTCTCACTGTATAGTTCTGTATGTCTTAGAACTCACTCTGTAGACCACGCTGGCCTTGAACTCACAGAGATCTGCGTAGTTCTCCTCTCAAATACTGGGATTTAAGGTATGTGCCACCATGCCCAGGGAGCGAGAGTATTTCAATTTATTTTTAGTAGCACACACTGTAAAACAAAAGTCTGATGAGGAAATGACCATCATCATCGCTTCTCTCTGGCCATGGGTATACAGATGTACACAGAGAGCCAGACAGACAGACAGACAGAGACGATGAGACAGAGGGAGGGCACGTGTCAAGTGGTGGCATAGTATAAACACTGCCTTGTAGCCTATTTTAAAGTTGCATAGACAGCTCTCCAGCGCTTTCTCAGCTGGCTGCCTGATGCTGCCTTGTGAGACGCAGTCTTATCTAACTAACCAGCCTCCTGATTGTGGTCCTGTTATCTGTTGTCAGTTGTTTGCTAAGAACTCAGTACTGCAGTGAATCCTCTGCCCTGTGCCTGCAACATTTGTGGGAGACCCCAAACAAATATCCTGAAGTTGAAGTGCCCAAGTCCTTTCAAGGAAGGAAGTACGCACAAACTTCCCTTGGAAGCAGATCGAAGAGTGAGAGATCCCGAGAGCAACGGCTGCTTTTGAAGTAGAAGGGGATCAGTTTAGTAGACGTGGAGATTTTTAGAGAAGTTGGTGGGAACAGTGAATGACGTGCTTCCAAGGAATTGTTTGCAGAAGTGACTTTTGCTGAAACATGGTTTTTTACGTGTTAGTTGAACAAGAATGCAAGGAAGGAAGTAAACATTTATCAGCTGCTGCTGTTCTGTGCTGGGTTAGGTCACTGCAGATGTCATCTTCTAAATTCCTTTATTGTTCCTGTGAGGTATACATTAGGCACTTTGTATTCACAGTTAACAGTTAAGAAAAATAAGGTTCAGGGAATTCAGAAATGCTCTGAGTTTCACAGTGGATAAGAATATAAGCCATCTTTTCAACAACACATACATGTAAGCATATACCACACACATATACACGCAGAGGGGGTGGGGAGGGAGAGAAGGAGAGACACAGAGAAAGAGACCCCAATTAGAAATTTTTGTACATTCTGCATTATGAAAAAAACTAAAGATTCCCTGAGCATTGAAGCAGGTATAAGACCAATTTCCACTAAAGTTGTCTTGGTGTCTTAGAAATCCCTTTCTAAGTATATAGTCCCTCTGTGCAGTATACACAAAAGACATGCTGTTGGATCATATGAAATACCTTTAACCATAAAGGGGTTGCATTCTTAAAAATTCTTAATCCAGTGACGTAAAGCAGAATATATAGCCTCGAGACAGCCTTGGCTCTGGTTGGGCTTCCGGGCTGGTCCACAAAGCCCACAGTGTTCTGAAAGATCTTGGTGGCCATAATTCCTTCACATCCCGAGTCCCCAGCAGAATATGAGACTGGGAGTGAAGGCATGCAAGGTAGAGCTGCATGCAGTAAGGGGAACAGGACAGGCGTGTTCTCCTATGTGTGCACAGAAGCCTGTGGGTACCTAGGCTGCTAAGAGACTGCGCAATCGATGCCCTACTTTGGTGGCATTATTAGAGGCCTGAGAGAGGGGGGTTGGGGCTAAGGAGGAAAGATCTGGTCGCTAGTGTTGAAAATCAAATGTGTATTGGCGAATGCCCGTATGTTTTTATTTCAAATAGCTCGTTAGATTATTTAGTATTGTTAGATGGATACGGCTGAGCTCTTCTTAAAGAGCTTAAGCATAATTCAGTACAATTTCTTAGCTCAAGAAACAAAGTGCTTTATCATTATTATTATTACTATTACTATTATTATTGCATCTCTAAAAGCCAGAAAATTTCCGCATAGATGACGGAGACTATTATGATAGCTGCTCATTTTTCAGTCCAGTTTCTCAAAATATGGCACAATGGAGAGAAAATAGTACCCATTTGAACTAATTTTATGATGCCGCCACTAATTCCACGTGTGCTTTGATTCACATGGAGCCACTGTCCCAATCACACTACCAGCTTGGTCTCCTGGAAGTTTGGTAGAATAGAGTTGAATAAACTCAAGTTGTGGTTCATGTTTACCACTCTTAACCTTGTAAAGGGCGGGTGCCAAAGAGAAAGCGGGGAGGGAGGGAGGGAGCTGTCAGTTCAGTTGATTTGAGGCAGATGAGCTGTTTACCCTAAACACCAGCTGCAAGTTGGCCCTCAGCAGTAGTCATTAGATACACGTCCATATTGCTGCTTCCCCTCTAGAACTTATAACCATCAATTATCTTTAATTCTATGGACCTACAGCATTTAACAGCCATTGGTAAATGGTGGTGTCTCCAACTGGTAAATGGTGGTGTCTCTCAATTATTAGATACTAGGTTGTTAATATTAGACCCACTTAGGTGATCGTACAGCTCCGACTTGGGTTTGATCCAGCAGGGCATCCTTTTATATCCATCACAGTGGGTCCCAAAAGCAATAGACTTAAATAAACGCTAGCAGAAGAATCTCAGGGGAAAAAAAAATGAGATGTACTTGATTGGCGTTCCTGCCTTTCCACAAATGCTTTCTAGGAGATGCTCCAGTTCCATAGTGTGAACTTGAGGAGAACAGACACAGTGTGTTCTTCCTGTAATCTACTAAGCAATTTGCTGTTCTTGAAGATGGGTACTTGCTATATTCTGAATATTGGTGCCTTCCCTAGTCTGTATGTCTGGACCTAAGACCTATTGCTATGATATGGAAGGGCAGAGTCATTTGGAAATGGTTAAGCCATATAGGGCTCCACCCTCATGGTTGTAATGAGCACCCTCATTAAAAAGCTTGAGTAAGCTACACCTCCACCCCACACACCTCTCTCATCCTCCACCCTTCCCCTGAACACCACCCATTCAGCCATGGGAGGGTACAGCAGAGAGTTCTCACCTGGTGGAGTCCTTGCCAGGAGGGGGCCTCTCAGGACAGTGTCCTATCCTCTGGTTACCTCCATCCTTCATTCCAAATCTAAGTACTTACATGGCTGTCGCCTAGCTTTATCTGGGTGGTTTTGGATGCTTCCTGCCTCTGTTTGCTGCTTGATATATACCTGAGAAATAAAGAGCTGTGCATAATGATACACACCTAGAGCCCCAGCACTCAGGAGACTGAAGCTGGTGATCACTAGTTCAAGGACAGCCTGGGCTCCATAGAAAGAGAATGTTTTTCTTCACAGTTACCACTTTGTGTTGTCAAGGCTAAGGCCCCTTCTTGGCCTGTTCACACATGTGGGTGGCATTCCTGTGCAAAGCAGTGAAGCAGCACTGGGTCAAGGCTCTGTCTGGCCTTGAAACACTGTCTCACTCCAGCCCTGTGGCTTTTCTGTCTTCCAACCCCTTAAGAAACACCCTCACTCCTCCCCCAGACCCGATTTTCATTTCTCTTCTTCCCTCTCTTCTGGGGGAATGAAGTTGTTCCCTTGCTCCCTTGTCAGGAGGGAAGAGGTAGGTGCATGTTTCTGGAGAATTCCCAGCCCGCTCTGGATTGCAAAACCAGAAGGATGCTGCTGATAAGGCCTACAAGCCAGTGGCGTAGAGTACAAGCCATAAAACTTCCTTTGACTAGGCCCTGAAAACTATGAGAGAGAGAATCTTTGAGAGTCTGAACTCTTCTGTGCTGTCTCCATCAAAGTCTCAGAGTCTGGAACCTTTTCCCAGAAGTAGGTGACAGGCTATGCAGATGAAGAGTCACCTTTGAAAGCACTTCAGCCCTGCAGAGCAGCTTTTTATGATCATGCCTGAGTATAAGAAGGGAGGGCTGGAGGGGGGGGGGGGGGCTCTGCTCCTCCCTCCCCCTACTCAGCCCCGCAGCACACTTTGATCTGGGCTGCTTGTCTAATCCTCAGCCAAGTGTGCTGGAGCTTTAGCCAGAGCAGAGAAAAGAGAAATAGTTTTCCTTTCTTGGGTGGATTTGTATTTATATAAACCCTTAGCCCTGAAAAAGAGCCAAGTGGCAAACACGCTCGGAGGGATGGTGCATGGGACTGAGTGAAATGGCGGCAAGAGGCAAGGGCCCTCTATTCCTCTGCCCCAGATGGATGAACTGGGGTCAGACTGTGTCTGGGGCTTTCAAGGGTCAAGAAGGAGGACAGGATGGTGTGTCCTCTGAATGTTCTAAGGACACTGTAGGGTCAGGGCTTCTGCAGACAACCGAGGCTCAGCCAGCAGCCTGGTCATTTAACTCTGACTGGGACATTGCTACTGTGTGTGCACCCTTCCTGTTGTGGGTACTGAGGTGATCCCATGAATGAGCAGCTCCCTCTACCCCGTGGAGAGAGAGGAGTGGGGTAGAATTCAGCACCCCCCACCATGATTTATTTGCCTGAATTTTTTTTTTTTTTTTGAACAACTTTTTCTTTCTTGGATAGAGTGAGCTTGTCGCTTAGTTTGCTATGGATTGTTCCAGATTTCTTTTTGCATCCACCCCTCCCCCCAGTTCCCTGGCTCTGCTTTGTCTAGGACATAAGCCTCTTTAGAACAGTGGTTCTGAACCTTCTTAATGCTGTTACCCTTTAATACTATTCCTCATGTTGTAGTGACCCCCCCAATCATAATTTTTTTTTTTGCTACTTCATAACAGTAAATTTGGACTGTTAAGAATCATATGTGACCCATGTGAAAAGGTCCAAAGGGGTCATAACCCACATGTTGAGAACCCCTGCCCTAGAGAATTCTCTTGTAGAATCTAAAGCAGAGGGCCCTTCTTCCTCACCAACCCCGTTATTTGTATGTCTAGGCTAATCTGGGACTGGGGGAGATGCTGAGGATATAGTTGAAATAATTTGAACCGAAAATGATCTTTTTCTTTCTTGCTGTTTCTCTTTTGAACCCAAAGCAAAGCCTTTCCTGGGAGGTGACTCAGCTTCCCATGGCCTCCCTTGAGTCCCTTCTCCAGCCTACTCATAAGCTCAGAATTAGCCAGGCCGACCGGCTGTCCTGAGATGTTTATTCTGGCCCCAGCAATATCATTTTGTATGTGTTAGAGCCTCACACCTCAAAGTGGAATCTTCCTGAAGTCTTCACTGGAGTCTCCCTAGGGAGCCCGAGGACACTCAGACATGATGCCTCACTGTAGGCCTTAGTGCCAGAGGAGAGGGAGGCTCATGTCACCAAGTGCAGGGAAGCAGTGAGGGTTGGAAATGAAAGAACAGAAATAGGAAAAGGGGGCTTTATGAAGATGACTAAGTTTGTGATGTGAGAGAGGGGCTAACCTCTAGTTAGGGCTGCTAGAATTAGGAATGGTCTCGTTTTATATCTCCAACCTCACCTATATTTTATTATTATCGTCAAAAATAGAAAACAGTTTTGGCGGGTTTGTTTGTTTGTTTGGTTGGTTTTGTTGTTGTTGTTTGCCAGGCCTGATGCCTCACACAGCTAATACTAGCCCTTGAAGGCTGAGCTAAGAGGGACCACTGAGAATCTAGGTGGGGCTGGGCTACATAGCGATTTTCCTTCAGCCTTGGTGATGGTGTAGAACCCTGTTTCAATAAGAAAAAAACGTTTTCTGTTTTCTTCACTTTTTTTTCTTTCCTTTCTTTCTTTTTTTTTTTTTTAAAAAGTAATAGAGTCATTTCTGTAGTCTAGGTAGCTTCTGGAGAACACCTATTACAAAACAGTCAGTAGTCCATTTCCCTGCCCTCCAGTTAGGGCGGGACCTTAACTCACCATGTGCTGTCAAAGGATGGCTGTCTAGAAAATGAGCATAGTCAGTGTCACAGCTAGACACAAAATCTGCCTGACCACAAAATTAGCACTACCATTCTACTTTCATTCAGGAACATGGTGTTGGGGATATGTGTCCTGTGCATGAAGGTAGAATCTATTCTCTCACACCTGAATGGAGTGTTACTTGAGCCTAGGCTAGCCCTCCCTAAAGATCTTTATCCTACCTCCCACCAGCTCCTTTCTGTGGTTTCCAATGACATTTTCCTATTTGTCATGGGTTCCTTCACACATTGCCCCCAGATAAAAGTCTGTAGAGGGATACCTTTGCAGTTGGTTTGAGCCTTTCTGAAGTCTAGAAAAGTCCCGGGTGATTACCTCCAGGGATTCCCATGAAGCAAATGAAAAGTCTTCTTTGATTAATGTTCCAGAGATATTTAGCGTCCCTTCTTCCTTCTTATCAATGAGGGTAAGGACCTTGTGTAATCAGCAAGCAAATGTCAGGTAAAACTGAGCTTGTTTGCCCTGATGAGACATCTGCCACAGAAGGCCAGTGAAAGGCAGTCTGTTGTCCCCAAGGAGATTACACAACAAGAGAGACAGGGTGGGGATACTATCTGAGTCACCCGAGAGGTCATGATTGTGATCATTGCCCTCCTTCTACCGTAACTGTCACTTGTCAGCACTTTGGAGCATGTTTTAAAGCAGGTAGAAGGTCCTGACTCCCTGATGACCAGATCGTAAGCACTCAATGAAGACAGGATGATTCAGAATCAAAATAGACGTGAGACTTGAACAGAAGGGTGGCTGGCGAGAACAGTTTCTTCATTCACCCTTGTAAATTGACTAGAGCTCAGGGAGTCATGATAAAGTCATTATGTTAGAAGATGATAATAATCTTCTTTGTTGTTGCTGCTGCTGTGGATTGGCTTGGGCTTTTGTTGTTATATATTTATGTCAACGTAACATCACACTAAGTTTGAGGCTGGCCTCAAACTCAGAGTTCCTCTGCCTCCACCTCCTGAGGGCCTACATGAGTAGCTGGGAGCTCGCCACTTTGGTGTTGTAAAATTTTTTTTGCAGTTGCTTTTCAAATTCACATTGTGGGATGTGTCCAGCTACTAAGTGTCCCTGTCTTATTTGAGTAATTTCAAAAGCTGCCAGCTGAGCCACATCCTGTGACCAGAATCAGTGCAACTTCTTGCAGGTTTAGGGACCTCTCTTTGCATCCCAGAACTCCTAAAAAGAGTAGGTGGCCTATATGGCTTACCAAAGGGCCAGCAGATCTCGGCTGATTCTGTCTGTGCCCTGGGCAGTTTCCCAGTGAGCCCAACAGAAGTTCTCTCCAGCATTTGGAGTGGGAATAGCTTTCTAAGGACTGCATTCATTACTCCCATTGAGATCCCCTATCGTTCCACAGCATGCTCACTCTTTATATTAATTACGTTTTCATCACTGTACTATAAGACTTGGCAGAAGCAACTTAACGGAGGAAGGGCTTGTCTTAGAGTTTAGATGGGATATAATCCCATCAAGGCAGGGAGGCATGACAGCAAGGCCACCACCACAGACTTCCTGTAATGCAGCAAGTGATACTGCTGTAGTAGACAGGAAGCAGGGCTAGCAGGAAGCCCTGAGAGGCTGGCCCCTAATGGCTCACATCTGTCCTATATCCAAGCCTATCAAAACAGTGCCACCTGCTGGGGATCATGTGTTCAAAGGTATAAGCCCATGGTGCACATCTTAGCTTTAACCAGTAACACTCCTACACTTGTTCCCATGCCCACAAAGACAACTTACCTGTAATTTTGTTGACACCAAGAGTCAATTCCAGCCTAATTGGTTAGCTGACAATGGACTCTTCTGAACGGGTTAATGCAGGGGCCAAAACTCACAGTCCAGAAACCTGTACCACGTACCATCCATGGAGATCAGAGTCAGCCTCATGAGGACCCACTCTCACTGCCAAGTTTCTGCCCCCTGAGTATTGCCTTTCAGTCTTTAATGTTCTCTTGTGATCTTCGCCTTGGTCATTAAATCCTGAATGCAAATAATGTTTATTTCTACTAAGTTGGACTCTACAGTCCGTCTCCTATTCTTTTACTCACTCACTCTGTAGTATGAGGTTTCTGGCCTGGACTTTCGGGCCTAACCTCAAGGTTTAGGCCCACAGACCTGCAGACCCACAGACCTGCAGTCTCGCAGTCCCACAGAGACACACAGATGCTTTCAATAGTTTTTGGCTGATCAGTCTCAGGCCCAGACATATCACTTGCTAACTCTGTACCCTTCATCTAACCCATGATTCTTCCTGTTCAGCCATGCAGCTTTGCACCTTTCTTTAGAGCAGCATAGTTGTCCTCGGCTTCTTCCAGCTTCTCTCTGGCATTCTGCTCTGTGCTTCCTGTTCTCAGAGTTTTTCTTAGTCTGGTAGCCCCGCCCACACTTCCTGCCTGCCTTTGGCCAATCAGTGCTTTTTATTAAACTAGCAGGTGGGACAATTATTTACAATGAAGCACCACAATCCCCCTATATCACTCAGTCTCTTTTTTTATGGTCTGGTGAACGTTTTCTCCCCAGATATCATCTGTGTGAATTTTATAAGTTTTGGACAGCCTTTTTTTTTTAATTTGCATGATATTTATACCTGGCATCTTTAACCTAGACCTGATTATTTGTACTGAACAAATATTTTGACTTTCAACACAATGGTTTGCATTGCTGTCATGACAATATTTTAGTGTTTTTGCATAATATCCCCAATAATGAAGCACTCTGGTGGGGTGGGGCTCATTTTAATGATCTGTTGTTGATTTTTTTTAAATGTCCTAATAGGACTTTATGTTCTGTTCTTCAACTGAGAGGAATCAAAAGCAGTTGCTAAGTGTCCTGTCATTCTCCTGGCACAAATCTTAAGCCTGAGTAATGAAGCAATTCTTCAGTGTTGAGGCTCACAGGAGGCTGTGTGGCAGCCTCAGTAGACAGCATGTTGCGCTCGGGATGGTGCTCTTCTGCACCCTCTCTGATGATCACAAGTGCGCACTTTCTCTGAGAAAGCAGAAAGACAACCACTTAAAGCCAAATGTCATATAAGTACATGACTAAGACCATTTAGCCATCAGGGACCCTTCACTCTGATGTCACGTTAGACAGCGTCAAGGTTTACATGGAAATGCCATCCTCATAATCTTGGTGCTCTATGAAGTATCTCTTGTCATTGTATGTTATAGTAGCTTTTCCCAATTGGAAGGAGGACGATTGGGGGTGTTGTCATACTTCTCCATATTAGAAATAGAGCAATTCTTCAATAATTTTTGTGAGAAATTAAAGCCTACTTCCTCTAAACGGTCTTTATTTGTCTAGTGTGTGTAGTGTATGAGTGTGTGTGTGTGTGTGTGTGCACACGCGCGCACGCGCATGTGTGTGTATGAAGATATCCACAGATCAGAAGGGATGTGTCAGATCTCCTGGAGCTAAAGTTACAAACATGTAGAAATGCGATGTAGATGCTGGGACCCAGACTCTGGTTCTCTGACAGAGCAGGAAGCATGCTAAATAAACAGCTCCGTCATCTCTCTAGTCCCATAGGAAAGTGTTAGAAATGGAACTATACCAGGCCCAAATTTCTTCTTAATTGTTGCTATAATTCCCTCTGTAAACATAACTTTTTATAGTGCCCAGGCACGCTGGAAATTATCATTTACCTTACTTTGCTATTGGTAAAAGACGTATAATAAAATCAAACATTTTCATTTGAATTTTAAAATTTTCTGGCCAGGAAAAGTTTTGCATGTGATAACCGACAGTCTGCTGAACTGTCTCACTGCTGGCGATTAGTGCTAACAAACAGAGTGTTTATGTGAATACTTTATATATTTGGAAGGTTCCGTGTCTATAGAATCTATCTCTGTAATAAATAATACTACTTCAAACATAATCAGAGGCCAGAGAGAGTGTTTGGTATGTTCATGTGTTATCTAATTTAATTGTCACCTGTCACAGGGTGTCATCCTTGTCACGGGGCATTCTGATATGGTGTTTAAGAGTTGAATTTGGTGGGTCTAGACACCCTGCTTTTTGGGAAAACTTAGCTTGTTTCTATCCATCCACTGCTCACCCAGAGATCACCAGCTATGTCTGTGGACATGGGCTTCTCATAGAAAGGATGGTGTTTGCACTCACAGCCCATTCCAATTAGTTCCTGACAGCCAACAGCGGGAAGGATATATTCAGCTTCACCTTGATATTGCCGACCACACAGGGCAGTAGTTCCCAACCTGTGGGCCATGACCCTCTTAGGATCAAACATTTTCACAGGGGTCACCCAAGGCATTAGAAAACGCAGATATTTACAATTCATAATGGTGCCAGAATTACAGGTATGAAGCAGTAACAAAAATGATTTTGTGGCTTATGGGTCACCACAACACGAGGAACTGTATTAAAGGGTCGCAGCATTAGGAAGATTGAGAGCCACCGGCTTAGGGGGTACCATGGAAAAGAGCCATAGGCTACCTTTAAGTAAAGAGAGATTTATTTAAACTTATAATTTTGGAGTTAAACCCAAGACCAAGCAGCTACCAAACCTGCCATCCTGGGGACCATATTTAGACCTCTGAGGAGCTCCCAGCTCATAGCGCTGGCTAGGTCTTTTGTCTTCTTTTTCCCCAGAGCTGGCTAGTACCTCAGGTGAACTCTCTTGCCACCCAGAAGCCAGACTCAGTGCTTTTTGCCTGTGTCTTCCTTTGGGTGTTGAGCTCCTGCTCTGGAGCCAGGAACCCAGATCTTCTGCAGACCTTATACTCAGCATGGAGCTTCTCCACTAGACACGGTGTGCATCTTCAGCTCTAGCTTATGTTCCAGTTATGGACGCTTTGCTCCCTTGTTTTCCTCAATAACATTTCTGACTATTCACATTTCTTAATATAGAACTGTGCATATTCACGCCTAAGAACACTGGCACTGTACAATAGATGGTAGGTAGTATGGATATACTTGAGATAATGACCTATTTGCTTATTCATTTTTGTTGGGGCTTTTTTTTTTTTTTTTTTTTTGGTACAAAGCAAAGTTTTCCCATGTACTGTGTACCTTTGTGCTCTATGTGCATATACATTCATGACCTTTCTTTACTGTGACAGAATATCTGAGGTAGGCTTTTATTTAGTTCATGGTTTTTTGGAGGTGGAAAGTCCTCTTTGGTTGCCTCAGCTCATAGCAGATGTCAAAAGCAGATGCATATGTGAAAAGACAGATCACTCCAAACATTAGAAGCCACACACAGAGAAAGGAAGTGTTAGCAATTAATCTATGGATTTTCCTCTTGTCTTCATCTCCTTTCAGAATCTCAACATGCAGAACAAACTTGTGACCGTGTGGCCCTTGAGGGATAAACCACAGCCACAGAACAACCAGGCAGGGACCTAAACCAAACTGTTTAGGCTTTGCAAGGCTGCTGGTTTTATAGAAGTCGGTAACCAAGGCTTAAAATCTGCAGTTTATTTCCAGTTCTGCCTTGTAAAAAACTGGCCTTATGCTCACCAAAGACTACAGTGTCTTCAACAATAAAACAGCTGGGTGTGGCTGGTGCCAGGGACCTGTGCAAGGGATAGGGCTTGGCACCTGCCATCATTATCTGGGTACTCAGGCAGTCCAGAGAAGATGGAACTGAGGCCCGGGTGGCATGGCAGTCAATCAGGGGAGAACTTCCAAGGGGAAAACAGGGAAGCCCAGGCTGTACTCAGGCTCCGGGATGATCTTAGGATACTAATTAAAAATACCAAAGAGGAGCCAGGAGAAAGCTGGCCAGGACCGGCTGAAAGCATTCAGTCCCTGAGGCCTTGGTGGTACTGGGATTCACTGTAGGCTGCTTCGATTACCCAGACTCACAGCTCTTAGCAGCTCTGATAAATGCAGACATCTGGCTTAACCAGTGATGCTAGACTGGATGGCTTCCAGGTGTCAGCGAGCTCCGACTTGCTCTCACTTGGGCCCATCATGTTGCTTTGACACAACTTACTGTTTCCATTTGTAGCTGTCATCTTTATGTTTCTGATCATTTCCTAGCCGGTGTTGAAGGACACACAGTTCTGACACACAGGTGTCCATAAAACCAGCTAATTGACATTTGCAATACTTTTATATGTGCAGTAATTTGGTGGGTGGACTAAAATTAGATTCAGTTCTTATTATACAAAAGCCATAGGAAAGTGTTCTATTTGGGAAATTAATGTACCTCTGAAAGTGTTATATGACAGTGCCTATAGTCATGTCAAGCAATTCCTCCAGGAAAGATGCAGCCTGGTTGGAGAAGCAGCCCATGCCTTGGGAGGTCATGGAGACTGGTAGCACAGGGTTCCTAAGCCCATGTTCCCATCTCTGACACAAGTTGACCCCTGCTGTTGGGTACATTTTATAAGTTCCTAGAGCTTATAAAGAGGGGAAAATAGGACCACCAGATCAGAGGTAGCCCTGCCCACAGTTTGTTAGCTGATTTTATGTCAGTTTTAACAAAAGCCATAATCATTCTGGAAGAGAGAACTGTTAATCCTGAGATTCTCAAGGGAAAAAAAAAACAGTTCTACAATGAAGCCAGATTTGAAGCAGGTTTTAATTAAATACTGGCTAGGTGGATGGGCTCTGGCCAGGTCCACCTCTGAGTTCCCAGAAAATGGCCATGAGTCACTTTGCAGAAGCTTGAAAAGTCAAAACCTACAATTCATTGCATTCCCATCAGGTCCAATCAGGGGCAAGCATACATCCTGACATATTTCCTGACTACCCACATGTAATCGAGCACATCCAGTGCAGATGGGTCAAAAAACACAGGGGAAACAGGAGCCTTAATCTGAAAGGTATACCTTTCCTCCTTTTGTTTTGCGAGAACCTCAACTGGAGAGAATGTCCCCCCACCAGATTGGCCTCTGGGCAAGCCTGTGGTGCATTTTCTTGATTGTTGATTAATGTGTTGGGCCCAGCGCACAGTGGGCAGGGCTTCCTCTGGTCTTGGTGGTCCCGAGGGCTATAAAAAGTAGGCTGAGAGAACCAGTAAGCAGCCCTCCTCCATGGCCTCTGCATCTTCTCCTTTCTCCAGGTTTCTTCCCTGTTTAAGTTCTTGCCCAGAGAGTTAAGCTGTGATTAACCCCTTCCTCCCTGGCTTGTTTATAGTTATGGTACTTATTACAGCCATAGAAACTGAGGTAGCAGCTTCTTCATTTGTAAAATGAGGATGACCCCTCAATGGACAAGGTGAAGGCCGATGGGTTGTATACTCCAAGGCTTCTGATTCAGCGTATCCACCATATCACCTAGGCGCATGCTCCATCATTGTGAGCTCAGCTGAAGGTGAGGTGTTTAGAAATACAGAATTTTAAGTTGATGTGTTTAAGCATGGCACTGTTGGCTGAGTACTATAAGCAGAGAATCCTGAAGGGATGGGCCTGAGGACAGAAAGAGGAAAGATAAGGTGTCCAGATGAGGGACCAACCAGGAGGAAGCAAAGGAGACGAAGTTGCTGCCCCTCCTGAAGAGCTAATGATCTCATGGCAGAGAGATGGTGTGCAGGTGTGCCCAATTTCATTTTGTTATTGAGTCAATCCAGTAAGTTAATCACCTGTTTCTACTAGGTCCCATTAGTCATGTGATAATACCATGTGTGTTCGAGGCAGCACTCAGGAAATCCTCTTGCTCAGGAGGCAGGCCTATGGTCCTGATGTTTACCATGTTAACACCTTGAGTGAGTATGCTACATGTCCAGATCATTTGCACAGAGCTTTGTTTCAAAGCTAGCGCTGCTGAAACCCCATATGCCCAAATCTTAAGTATGAGCCCCACATTGGGAGACCTGCCTTCTTGGCATGAAGATCTCAAGAGTCAGTCTGAAAAGAAAGGTGTTCATGGTAGGTGCTTCCTTTTCCTGGAGGTCACACCTTCATGCTACTGCCATCATCACCTAAGAGCCTTCTCCATGGTGACACGCTGAGCATTCAGGCCACTGGATCTGCTGGCTACATGCTGCTTCTCTGTCTCCATGTCTACAGACCATTTATTTCCTCACTAGCCACCTTCTGCCTCCCTTCCCCATTTGAAAATGCTGTGTTTCTCTGAGTCAGTGAGTCCCACGCTTTTGGACCTGGTTCCTAATGGGTTCTTTCTCTCTTCTTTGCAGGGGAGTTGCTGAGCCAGCCCAGGCCAGAAGGGGTAGCAGAGATCATCTGCCCCAAGAATGGCAGTGAGCGAGTGAATGTGGCCTTGGTTTACCCACCTACACCGACTGTGATCAGCCCCTGTTCCAAGTGAGTTCCCAAGTCCCACTCACTCCTGCTCCTTGCTGCGGATTCTGGCTCTGTAGTTGTGATAACCCAAAGCCAAGTTCAACCATGTGTGCATAAACCTTGAGAAGTCCCAAGGGCAGATGCATCTCAAGCAGCAAAATAGAACTTATTTTTCCTGCCTTTGTGTGTGATATTTTTCTTTGCTGATGAAGCAACAATTTTTTGAAAACTTCTCAGATGTATAATTCATAAACCACAGTTTACTCATTTAAAATGTACATAAAGTTTATTGTTTTTTAGTCTATTAGTCTATTTTCTGGTATGTATAACTGAAAAAAAAATATGCCCCCAACCCCCAATAGCATTAATGAAGAGCTTTCTTGAAAAGCTGATAGGGTCCACCTGAGCTTCATACTTGTCCCTAGTGAGAGTTCTTAACTGTCAATGCAGAATTAAGTGGGTTTCACTTCAAAGAACAGCAAGAAGCCATTAAATCAGAGAAGCCTGCAGAAAATCTATAATGATCTGATTTTCCAGGGGTCTTTCATTCTTTAATAAGTCCCAGAAAAGCAGACTGTTGTCTGGCAACAACCTTCTCCCCAAACATCCTGACAAGGAATGCATGTGTACAAATAATATTCACACATTCATATATATATATATATATATATATATATATATATATATATATATATATATATATATATATATATATATTTGTATATACATATATGCTGCAAATCTACAGAAAGCACAACCTGTTGGCTCTAGGTTTTTACTTAAATGTTTTTGTCATAACAGAAACCAAAGGGGTTGCTTATATAATGAGATGAAATGACTATAAGTTGGTAAATCAGCAACCACAGACCTTCCTGGATTGAAGTTCATTGTCTTGGTCATAGTTCCAGTCACTTATCAGCCAGCATAATTGTCATGCAGCATCCTGGTTTGTTGGTCATATAGTGTACCTCCCCTCCCTACACCCGACACATACACACAATGGACAAGGTTTTATAAGGTGCTAGAAGGTTTGCACTTGAGAACTGTGACCTCTCTGTCACCAGTCAGAGTAGGTAGGAGGACAAAACCAGGCTTTCACCACCAGGAACTTGCTGTTTGGTCACATGCCAGAGCTCTGTGGTAGGAGTGTCATCCAAGCAGGGACAGCTCTCCTCCCGTGCTGTTTCCTGTACTGCCAGGTCTCCATGGTGTTGCAGTATATCTGCAGTAGAAGGCAAAACCCCGTTTCCTCAAAACTAGGCAGCTCATTAGGCACAACCTATCTAATATAACTGTGCTAGAAATTAGCCCCAAGCACCTGAGGGAAATACCTCTCTAACACTAGATTCTGAGTGCTCTTTTATCTGTAGTACATCTATCATCATCCATCCCTGAGGTGACCCTAAAAAACTGGGGTTGTGAGGAGCTTCTACAGTATTACAGTGGAATCACACAGGGAGTCCTTGTTAACTTTCATCCTTCCTTCCTGGAACATGTCACATCCTAGGCATTTTCCAGCCTTGAAGTTTCTTTGGGTCTGTGCCTGCTGTTTCTTGCCTTTCTGATACTCTAGGGCAGGGATAAAGGGGGTATAAAAAAACAGCGGAGTTCAGGACACAATATACTTTGTATTGATGTCAATGTTCCTGAGCCACCAGAGACACTAATCTCTTGTTTTCACATGGATCCATGCCATTTAATAGACAAGATAGATCCATGAGGTAAATATCAGCTTGTGCCAGATGCCCTGGTGGCACAGAGCCAGAGTTATCAGTCCAGTCCCATGGCTGCTTCACGTTCTACCACAGAAAGACCCCATTTACCAGCCTGGGGAAAAAATGTTATCAGCCTTTCCTTGACAGTTTGTTGAATCTAAATGAACAACCAGCTTTAAATTTGGGCATCATCAGAATGACCTCCAATGGCTTAGACCTTCCTAGTTGCTGGAAGTAAACACCACTTCAGACTGAACCCTTGTCAATGTAGCAAATATTAGTGTCTTGGCAGTATGATTCTGAAGGACTGTTCCCTAATATAAAAGTTTTGCATCTTTGGAAAGACTAAATTTTTTTTTTTTTTTAGTATGGAGATGAGGAGAAAGGACCACTCTCATGAACCTGTGCCTGTATAATGCAATCTGAAGCCTATGTATGCCATGAAACATTCAGAACCCGTAGCCATAAGCAACAAACAAAAGCAAACCTGCAGGCTAGGCCAGGCCCACTGGAAGGTCTGAGCCATGGTGATTGACAGTGTGTCCAAAACCACAGATAGCAGTCAAAGGGGGTAGCCATTGAGTAACGTGATTTTGGCCCAAGGCTGAGGCTCGGTGTCCCAGCATGACCATCAATTCAAGATTGAGCACTGCCCTTGAAGCTCCAGGCAGCCAACTTAAGTAGCTCACGACAGAGTGATCTTTACCACTAGAGCAGCCCGTAAAAAGTAGGCAGATGGGCAAGACTTGACCATCCTCAGCAGGTACATGCATCAGAATGTCTGGGGAAAGTAGCTAGGTGTTCATCTTTGGAGAGACACTGAAGTCACTGGGTTGGTTCTAAAGTATTTTTGTTAGACTTTATCTCCACTGCCTCTCTAAGAATGGCTCTCAGCCAGGAGTCCTTTTCTTTCCAAGTTGAACCTTTACAAAGCCAATCCCAAAGCAGAACCCTGTACCTACAGCTGTGTCATCAGCAGCTCCTGTCCCCTCCACTCCTGGCTAGGATGATATTCTGTTCACTGCTCATGTCAAGAAAGAATGAAGAGTCCCAGGAAGTATGTTTATTATTACATTGGGACAGCAGATGTTAACTGGAACAGTCTCAGGGGCCACAATAAATCCCTGATCTCTGTGTACTTTACCTCCATCTTTTAATGCTTTGAAAAAAGTCTCTCCAAGTCATTATTTATTTGCCCAGTTTCCTCTCTCCTCGGGTATCAGAGACTAGACATTACTGATGTGAAATAGTGATACAGTTTGTAAACGAAAAAGATTGGTCATTATTTAGACGTCATCATGAACCCCACACTTTTCTATTTCTCACTTTAAAATTTTCCAGGCATAAAGTCTTAAAAATAACAACAAAAGAAGGGTGTGTGTGTGGAGAGAGATGACTCTGCATTCATTGCATTAAGAATGCCAACTGCTCTTGGAGATGATCCAAGACTGATACCCAGCACCCATATGGGACAGCTGACAGCCTGTGACTCAAGCTCTGGGGACTCCTTTGGCCTTTGCATCTGCACTCACACCCACACCCAGACATAGGCACACATAGGCACACACACACACAATTAAAAAAACAAAATTTTCCAGACATTTTTCCCCTGTGAAAGAAAGGTTTCGGAAAGTAAGGAGTAAATAGTTTTGGGGTTGAGGACTCATTGAAGGTCTTCACTGAGTGCTAGTTCTCCATGTGACTTAGAAGTGTGACTTGTCTTGGTGGTGGGTGGTTGAGTCCTCTCCAAGCATCTCATTGAGAAGTTTGGGAAATGGATGAAATGCCAATTTCCTCCTGCCCTTCTTGCTCCAGCAGAGAAACAGGGACCTAGAGGTATCTTATGTACTTTGCTAATCTATTCAAATGTGAGTTATTTCTGCACATTGGAAGTATAATCATGAAAGATCCCTTTGTAATCATGGGATCATGATTGTGATCACATCATGGGATGACCATGCATCTGACAGTAGAGGTGTAGAGGTGCTCGAAAAACAAAACAAAAAATAAATAACCTTCTTGACATGGATTATGTCAGACACAGTTCTAAAGCTCTGTTGATGTCTAATTTACACAGTGCCTGGTGATTCTCGGTACATTTTCAGTGATGTGCCTTCTCCACTTCTTGCCACTGTCTTATTTCAAAGCATCCCTGTCACCCTAAGGAGAAATCTACTACTAATTGCCATTACTGTATCTAATGTGGCACCTCATTTGTGCAGCCAATGTCTTAGTGTCATTTTGCAGAATGGTTTTGGTGGCTGATGTGTTGGCATTTAGCAAATTCTTAAGTTTGAAATAAGTTCTGATAAATCCTTTGTGTCTGACACAGTTCAGCCCAAATGGAATGAAGTAAGTGACTTGCATCATGTGTAACTTGTTTCTTGGGTGATGGAGAGGTAGGGTGGCTTGGAGGGAAGTGATGAGCTTCCTTCAGAACTTCCTAGTTGTTGCCTCTTGACAATTCAGCATCCAAACATGCTGTACCATGGATGTGAGGAGCCCCTTAGGAATTGTAACAAAGCCCCACATCTCTTGGATAATAAAATCAGAAGATACTCAAGTCTAAGTATAAAATGGCATTGGCTGGGCTTCTGATACTTGCCTGATACTCTACTTGGGAGAATGTTGAGTTTTAGACCAGCCTGAGCTACATAGATGTTTTTCCAAAGTCTTGGGGAAAAAATTAGCTTGTTAATTAAATAAAATGACATAAAAATTGTATGCACTTTCTGAAACCCTCCTGTATACTTTAAATCACTTTAGATGTGTTAGAAATACTATATTGTTATATCATCTAGAGAATAATGACGTGAGAAAGCTTAGGGCCAGTACAGATACACTGGCTCCATGCACCAGTGTTTTCAATCTGCAGGCAGTTGAATTTGAGGATGGAGACTCTCAAGATGGCAGAAGGAGGCAGACTGGACTTTAAGGGGGAACAGTAGAGAAAAGGTAGAAGGTTGATTTTTTTTTCTTTTACACCTTAAACAATATCTTTATTAACATTTGATAATTTTCTGTGGACATATGTTTTGATCATCCCCACTCCTTCCCCTAACCCTTCCCCTAGTTATTGTATGCCCAGATCAGTTCCTCCAACCCTGCCCAACTTCATGACTCCTTCTGTGTTGTTTGTGTGTTTTAAATAATCCACTAAATTCACTCTGTGCTGCCCATATAACCATAGGTTTGGAGGCCATCTGCTAGGACTACACTCTTAAACAATACTGACTCTCCCCCAGAAGCTATCAGCTGTCAATAGCTGCTCAGCTAAGGAGTGGGGCATTGTGAATTTATTGAGAATTATCCTACACAAAAGATACTGTTCTTCCCAAAAGCCATAGGATGCCAGAGAAAAGGCCAGATGAAGGATGTCTTCCTTTTTGAATTGTCTTGGTGATGCCCCACACAATGAAGGTTATTGACATTTCTTCTTGGTTGCTTGCCTGAACTTGATGTTATAGCTCTATTATTGAAAACACCATATACTTTGATCCCATGATATGAAAAAATCAAGATGGTACTATTCAAGAAACTTCTTCCTGTTGGTCAGCTTTCACAGTACCAGAAGGTGATATAGAGATGTCATCAACAGTCTTACCCACCAATAAACTCTGTGAGCTACAATTAGTAACCATCATGGCAGAATAGATTCATGGATGCAATAGCAGCATGACTGTTTAGAGAGTAACCAGCCCCTGATTAGATTTAAGGCCTGCTTCACAGGAGGAAACACATGCCTGGTACTATAAATCTGGTCAAGAACTCATGGTTGGGGAGTTCACTTGCCCTACAGGTCCACCTCCTTCTATCGTTTTATAAATGGACATTGTAACAAACTGTACTCTGAATTCACATTTCTAAAACTGTGGATTGGTATAGCTTGCAGACCTCATTAGAGAACTGTCAATGCCGTAGATAGCAGTTAATGCAAAAACTCACATCTGGTCAAGGTGCAGAGAAGAAATGTCTGCTGAGTGCTCTGTTCCAAATGGGATTTCTATGTCACACTCCTTTCTACAATACTTAGTGACCATTGTGAACAGGGGTCCAAATGATTGTAAGAGCCAGAAATTGGGAGAACCAGACCAAAACAAAGTTTTTCTGGGCGGGGTGTGTGTGTGAAATGTGTATTTCAAGCTCTGCCCTCTATTGTTATCTTCTGGGCAAGAGAGGATCGCTACCCTCATGAACTCATGACTACTGCAGTTACCTGGACAAGATCAAGCTGCTCAGCATTCAAGAATCTTTTATATTTGTGTTGTGAATCCCTAGTTCTGTACAGTCTCTCTTCTGGTTGAAATTTGTAATGTTCTAGTCTGCGAGAATGTGAGTTTCTAGGCAGATGGCAGGTGGCCAACCACCCTTCATTTTCAGATGTCCTGCAACCTGAAAATGGTTTCTTTTTCTTTCCAAAGACATTCTGACCAGACTTCTCCTCCACTAACTATGTATATTCTGTTATAAACTGAGTGCTAACCCCAACTTGGCTACTGATTTTTCTGTCATGACCAGAAAGAATTTAACAGGCTAGCCAAAAAACAAACAAGAAACCAAACCACCCATCAGCATACTGGCACTCAACCCATGTTCTTTGGTGTGGTTGGTTCCCTTAGTGGGCTGAGCCTGGAACATGCAGAATGTGGAAATGTCTAATTTTTATTTAATAATTCACCTTTCTCTTGCGGTGCTATTATGTCTGTTTGCTCCATCCCTGGGAAGAGGTGGGAGTTCATGGAGAATAAAGAAGTTGGTTCTGATTTTAACAGATGCCGTGTTAATAGAATTAACACACACACCAAAAAAAATATGTTTTCTGGCTTAAAATGTTAAGGCAAGCATTTGCACTTTCCAGAATGTATTAGCAGTAGAGGACAGAGCTGAGATAGGCATTTCAAAACTCTTTTTTTGTTTTGAAAAACCTCGATGATTGCTTGTGTAGAGTTCACCTTCTAGCAAAAACCCCACTGCAAACCAGTTTCTTGCTATTATAAGCATTCCAAAAAGTACATTGGTTATTTCACGCAGGAAATTCTGCAATGATACTGTTATGACAGAGTTCACCTTCTAGCAAAAACCCCACTGCAAACCAGTTTCTTGCTATTATAAGCATTCCAAAAAGTACATTGGTTATTTCACGCAGGAAATTCTGCAATGATACTGTTATGACATAAGGATATTTAAGACCCACTGAAATACCCTTTCATATATAAAAGGAGGGTGAAAAACTGTGGCCTTTATTTCACAAAATAATTAGGCAAACATTTCAGTCTCCCTGAATTAGTTAATACGGATTTGAAAGCGTATTTTCTGGAGAAATGGGATGATCTGAATTTGGCTTTATCACAATGGACCATATTCATTGACCACAAAATTTTAAAACAGAAGTGATTGGGGGGGGGGATTCTGGTATTTACAGCTAGTGTAAAGTGTATAGGTTACCTGTCTTGAGGCTCCCCATCCATTTGATTTATTTGTTTTGTTCTTGTCAAGGAGGGACTAGCCCATTGCCTGGCTGCCTTTCCTGACTGGGAGAAATTGTGTTTCTTGAATCCTGTAGTCTCCCGTCAGCCACATTGATCCTGGAATTCTCCCCTCTCTGCTTAGGTATCTCCATACTTTCTTGGACAATTAAGTGGAAAGGATAGTGCTTCTTTCCCTCTGCTACCATTTTTACTGTACCCAATCTGTGACTTTAGGAGCACCAAGTTTTAAGGGTAAGTCTCTGGGAATCACAGAGTCTTCTGAATGAGTACAGGCCTGAGAACCTGGAGAACCTAGAGAGGAGACGGGTGGGGTGGGAGTGAAGGAAAACTGTAGGGAAGAAAGTCCAAGACATTCTATACTTGGTTTGTGTGAAGTCACTTATGGTTGGGATAGAGAAATAGCAAAATGTTTGGTTCTTAATTTGTGATAGTATGATGAGTCAGTAATCTTACATCCATGTTGGAAAGAAAATGTGTTTGTGTGTGTGTTTAATTTACCTTATTGTACAGATTATAGCACCAGGAAGAGGACAAGTTGGTTAACACTTCATGCAACTTTGTGAAAATAATGTTTATTTTCTCAAGGTTGCTCTGGGGTTCCACTGCACTAGCTTGAACCAACCTCCCTCCCTCTCTCTCTTCCTTCCTCCCTCCCCCCGCCTCTCTCTCCTATATGGCCTTGCTCTATAGTCCAGACTAGTCTGTAATTTGCCATCTCCCTGTGTATGCCTCCTAAGTGCCTGGACTACAAATATGGACTACCCAGCCTGGCTACTGAGTCTTTGCTGTCTGTTAGTACTGTGATGTTACAGCTATAAAATGTAGATTGTGGAGGTACTTATTTCATGAGGTTGTCTCATGAGACAGGCAGTTTTAAACACAGAATTTGATATAATTACAAAGAACAGATATATGCTCAATAAGCAAACCTACTTGTTGTTTCTACTAGGAATATATGTGGTATACACTGGATGGCCTAGACAGTAAAAACAATAAGCAAAATGTTTCTATAATGTGAGTACTATGGTCACACTTACCCACTGGCTTATCTAGACACTTATTAAAGGGTCTACAAATAGAAGGTTAATGTGCATGCTGTATAGGTCAGTAAGGATATTGGCTTCCCTTCCTCATTGCCAAGGGAGAATAAATGAAAATGTGTTTATAGCTCGTCCTCAATACCTACCCCTGTTCTCAGTGAAAGGGGACTATTAGTATATTGTACTACCTTTTATATTGTCATCGCTAACACCTAGACAAAAATCCCTCAGACACGTTGATCCATTTAGTAATCCTGTAAGTCATACACAGCAGAGGACACTGCATCTCACCCCACCGTGTTTCCCCCCAACCCCAGCTACTGAATGGACAAGCATGCCATTGGCCTCACTGTCCAAGGCCTCAGAGCTATTTCCACGGTGCTGGATGCTCTTGTCTCTGTGTCTGTTTTAAAATACCGAGTGTCCCACTCCAAAGGATAACAAGGCCAACAGACAAATGACACTGCACACAAGGGCTGGCTCGTAGGGTAGAGGCAGGAGGACCTATGACCAACAACCTTGATGCCCAGGGCAAGGCAGGCATGGAAGTGTAGGATTGGCTAGTATGGATATGGAAGCCCTGAAGGGATTTGGGCAGGGTGTGAAAACCGATAAAGGAAGTGGGTGGGGTCTGAGTTGTGACTCTGAGTTTGGGTATGGAAGTCAGCACTGGCAGGTAAGTTCATTATGGTCCCTGGGAAATAGATTTACCCAGGGGTACCAGTCAATACTCTCTACACATATCTCAAAACACAGGAAATGAAAGATACAGTTAGTACATGCTATGGCTTCCCTGTCAGCCTAGACAGCTAAATATTTTTGAGCCTTATTTTTTTCTTTTTGTATCTGGAGCTGGGGCAGGTGCTCTAACCTGGGAAGTGTCTAGATCTAAGTCCCAGTAGAGCCCTTCTCAATCCCTCATCTTATGTACCAGCATCCTATATGGCAGCCCCTTGAATGACCTGTGGGCTTCATGGTAGAGAACTGGATCCGCTCCCATCCTCTCCGAGAGTGTTCCATTTCTCCCTTTCTGTCCCAGGTGATGGTAGAGTTTTGTGCTGGTCTGTCTAGGCTAGGAATCTGTCGGCTTCAATGGCTTCCACTTACATAAACTGTCACCAGAGACCTCCCCCCATTATCAGTATGCCCAGATGTGAGTAAACCTTCTCTTTAGTCCTATTGCCTCTGACTCCCTAACTACCAAGATTCCTGTCACAGAGACTCAACCTATCCAGTCTCCTGTCCTTCAAACTGGTTCCTTTTTAAAAAGAGTTATTTATTTTCTTTTATGTATATGTGTGTTTCGTTCCTGTGTCTGTGCATCATGTGTGTCTGGTCCCCTGCAGGCCAGAAGAGAGCATTGGATTCCCTACAACTGGGGTTACTGACGTCTGTCAGCTACCATGTAGGTGACAGCGATCGAACCATGGTCTTCTGGAAGAGCAGCTAGGATCTTACCCACTGAGGCATCTTTTTCTATCCCCTTCTCAATATTTATCATTTAATGTCAGTGCTGGCCATATATGTCACCTTTTAAGAGTCTTGAGTAACTGGTGATTTCAGACTCAAGTTCAAAATCCTGGGCGTGGCTCACAAGGCTCTTCACAGACCCTTTGCTAACTTAAGAGACAGCCCCTTACTTGAGAGGCATTTGACCACAATGGCCTCTGGCTGGCTCTCAGCCCTCAGCTAGCTATCACCTGGCTCCCTTACCTATAAAAGTCCATTGCCCTGAAGCCAGGGATATTTATCTTCTTTTGAGGGAAGCCATTCCTAACATTTCTAACTCTTAATCCGTTATTTTGTCCCCCACATTTCCTTGACATTGTTATGCTGTTTAATACTGTACTACCATAGGAAGGAGCCTACAGTATCTTAACTACTTTTTATCTGTGACCTTTCTCTAATTGTATTCTTTATTTGTGTAGCTTGTTGAGTATTTGCACTCTAGTGGGCATTGTGGCAAGTGTCGGGGAAATAACTTGCCCATTGGATCACAGAGGAGGAATCATAGAAGCAGCCAGACAGAGGCCTGCCAGGGCGAAAGACAAGTTTGATGACAAGTTATGAATAGCACTAAGAGCAGTCATCGGGGAGATCAGGTCAAGGTCCACGAAGTGTCATTCAGAGTAAACCCCGAAGGGCTGGGGTGGCTCATTGAGATAACAGGAAAGCAGTAAGACAGAGAAGGTTGAAGATTTGGTGGATATGCAGTGTGATTGCAGGCTCCTAGTTTCTTTTCCTGTTGCTGTGATATGATACCCTGTCCACAGCAGCTTAACAAAGAATGGGTTGTTGTAGCTCAGGGTTCAAGATACATACAGTTCATCATGGAGGGGAAGCAAGTGCAGCAAGGTCTCAAAGCAGATGGTCAAGAACACACATTCAAGAAACAGAAAGCTTGGCTGGGCTGAGGTCCTCAGGAGACAGAGACAGGAGTATCTTATCTGAGTTTGAGGCCGGCTTGGTCTAGAGAGGGAGTTCCAGGACAGCCAGAGCTACACAGAGAAACTCTGTCTCCAAAACCCAAACCAAAGACTGAAGGAAGGAGGGAGGGAGGGAGAGAGAGAGAAAGAGGGAGAAGGAAGGAAGGAGGAGAGAGGAGAGAAGAAGACAGGTCAGCAGTGAGCTATCCAGTTCTCTACTTACACAGACCAGAATCCCAGCCAGGGAATGGTCCCACCCCCAATGGGCAGGTCTTCTCCCCTCAGTTAATATAATCAAGATAATCTTCTGCAGGCCCTTCTCTCTGGTGACTCTAGATCTGCCAAGTTGACAGTTAACAGCAGCCATCACAATGTGGGGAAGGTTGCAAGTACTAAGGGTGGGATGCTCCCTGTGGAGCCTTGGTTAGGTGATCTGTGTGTCTCAGACTTTCCATGTGGCCCAGGGGTGCAGACAGCAGACAGCTGTCTGCATTTCTGGAAGTTCATTATATTCACAGAAGAAAAATAGTTCCTGCCCCATGAACCAAGAGTTGGCAGCCATTCTGCTCCGTTAACTGCCTGAGTGAGACATGCGTTCTTACATGGCAATCCTCTTCCACTTAGATGCATCATATTCATACTGGAATTTGAGGCAGTGTCAAAACCTTCCCTGCCAGGAGTTTATTATATTACTAAGTTTTCATACATTTTCTTATTTCTGGGTGCCAAATAGCCAACACCACCAAGAAGTACACTTAGGAGTCTTGCTTGCTTAGCTATACCATCCTTCTTGGGCATCTCACCCCAGGAACTGGTGGGATTGCTAAAATATTGAGAAACAGCAGCACTGTATTACAAGGCAAAGTCCATCCCTGGTATGTGAATAATAAAGAGAAGGCTTCTGGTTTGGGTGAAGGTCATATGAAAATTGATTAAGATTATTCTTGTATGGGCTGAAAGGGTGGAGAGCGAGCTACTAGACTGAAATAAAGCGGCATTGAGAGAAATGGAATGGGGGGACAGACCATAGCCCCTTTCCTTTCTTTGTCTTTGTATGCCATTAAATGGCATTAAAACACTTAGAAAAAGCACAGCACTGTAAGAAGTCAAAATATAAGCTGTAGCCACCTGACCTTCCCACTCTGTTGTGGTTGGCTGAGAATGCAGAGCTGTTTCCATTCTGTGCTCAAACACCCTGGATCTGGCCTGACACCCTTGTTTGTAACACTCTAAATAAAAGCCTGCTTAGTGGTGGTAGACAACTGCACTCAGGTTGAGGCATGCATTTCTGAGCCTGGGGCAGGGGATTATTTATGTGTCCGTGTATGTTTACCTAGGAAGCAAGTCTGTGTTTAGAGTCTGTCTTTGCTCATTACGAAGCTACTTCATCTGTAAAGTTCCCGGCAGGTAAGTGGTCATAGCCATTAGTTTGGTCCCCTTTTATGGCTGACCTATCCCACTAATATAAGTGCTAAAAGGGCTGCTTGCTTGGTGGGTCATCAGGAGCTTGACATCTCTGTGATCATAAAGAATTCTAGAGGTAGACCTGGAAATCCGTGGAGACTCGTTTATGTCATCAGCATCTTTCCTTATAATCAAGGCTATTCTCTCTCTCTCTCTCTCTCTCTCTCTCTCTCTCTCTCTCTCTCTCTCTCTCTCTCTCTCTCTCTCTCTCTCTCTCTCTCTCTCTCTCTCTCTCTCTCTTTTTGTCTGTCTTCCTGTCCCATCTAGGAAGAACGTTGGTGAAAAGCACAGAAACCAGTGACATTCGTGGCTGTGGAATTCCCATGGAGTAAACAGAGCATGCGCACTGACTGGGACGTCTTTTGCCCCTGGTGAGCCCGCTGTGTTCCCAAGCGCCTTTGGGGCCCAGGATGAAACCATGCACCAGGTGCTTGCAGAGGACCCTTAGAGGGGTCGGAGGGGGCTGAGAAGATGGGAGCAAACATGGAGCAAACGTTTCACAACCTGAACCTCAGAACTGTGATCCTCCAAGGAGAGAGCTACTTGAAGAAAAGGAAAAAAAAAAAAAAATGTTGAATGGCTTCTCAGGGATTTTGTTTTCCGTGTACACATAAGCCATAGTTCCGGTCCAGGTGGGAATATTTAGAGCACTCAGATTTCTGTTCTGTTCAATGTGAAGGAGGGATCGACTGACGTTCATTGCTGTTCCGTAACTAGTGTAAAATATGTATATGTTAATCTTTATTTTTATAATATGCAAATACATTTAAATTTATACAGTTTGACGCTTTTAGCATTAGTTAACACTGGGTGCAATATTCTGCATGAGAACTGTGCCAAGATGGGGCTGGTGTCTTCTTTTAGCGTTAGACTTTCTGTTTTCTTGTCATCCCTTGGAAAAGGAAAAGGGAAAGGGTAGCCTCTCCCTGTTAGGCTATGGATGGATTCAGTGTCGGTTCCTAGAACAGCTAATAACCACCAGAACATTCAGCCCATTGGGACTGAGCCCCTCTCATCTTTTCATTTTGCCCCTTGCCTATTAGTCACTGGACAAGGTGGTAGAGTGGTTAGTTTTCACATTACCATTGTTGGGGCAGAGGGAGTCCCTGAAAACCTGAATCGAGGAACAACCTGAGATAATCTGAGATCAGTTCTCAGACTTGTAATTTTACTGTTCCGCATCTTTTCCCCCTGGACCAGTCTCCTGACTTAGCAGAGCCCCATGTGAACTTCCACATCTGCCCATGGACCAGCAGGCAGGGTCGAGCTTTCACGGAACTTGGTCCTTCATTGCCTGCTTATTGTTTAAGAGCCACTTGGAGGACATCCGGCTGCCAAGATCTAGTAAAACCTTTGTTTTGAAATCTCTAGGAGGGAAACACTTAAAAACAAACCCCACAAATCCTCTCTTGTCCTCCTAGATGGGGCCAAACAGCATATGCAGCAATGGTAACACTTTCTGGAAGAATGTAAAGGATTCTGTTTACATCTGCCTCCTCCATGTGTTGACAGGAAGCATGTAAAACTAACTGTTCCCCACAAGTGAGTCAGCTGGCCCTGCTCTTTCCCTTGTTTATAAAGTATTGACTCTTGGAATGCTGTAGCATGCATGCATTCACCACGAATCATTAAAGAAAATGCAAGCAGGCGGTGGCACTGTGAGAAATTACCAGTTCCTTTGTGAAGAGTCAGTTCTATTGCTGTCCCTGCCCCTGGAGCCCGTCCATGAAGGTGATTTCTTGGAAATCAGAATTGAGTGGGAATCCTCTCTTTTTTGTGTTTTGAATACTTACCTATGACAAGTCCAGTTTGAGATTTCCTTTTCCTTTTAGAACACAGTTTCAGGATGGATCAGAATTTGATTTTTTTTTTTTTTTTTTGGTCACAGTTCTTGTATGTGTGTGTGTGTGTGTGTGTGTGTGTGTGTGTTTGTAATTCGAAGGGTTAATGTTCTGTTTCTTTATGAACCACTGAATTATTTGAGTGATAGTTTTTGTTTTTTTTTTAAATTGGCACCAGTCAGTTCTGAAACTATCAAATCAAGAAACGTTGACCAGTCTTATAATGTTTACTCTCCAGAGGGTCATGTTAAATAAAAAATACAGCTCATTGTGGGAGCATACCCTGCAAATGGTTGCTATTTTCGTAAATGCAGATGCCCATGTTCTGAGTTTGTGCTACTGTTTGACAAGTGATGTTTTCTGTTATCATCTGAACCCTAGAGAAGCAGTGTAGATGAAGGAACCTTGGTTGTCACATGTGGCATAGCCAGGGTCAACATGGTCAGGGTCCTGTGCCTGAAAAAGCTCCATCAAAGCAAGAGAATTTGCCTCAGTGTGGGGGGAGGGTTGGAGATACAAAAGCCACTCCGTTCAAGAGGAATTTCAGTGTCTACATAGGAAATTATGTTTCCTCGTTTCAACGCCTGGGAAGACTCAGCGGCCAGCAACTGAGGGGCCGTCCACTAAGCACAAGAGGCATAGTTCTGCCCAAGGAGTCCCTTGCCTGTCAAATGCTCTCCGAGTCTGTTATGGTTTCTATTCCTACAACTAGAGTGGTATTAAAACCACTTCCTGGGATTGTAAAAGTTCTGCCTGAATAAATGTTTTCCCCCTTCTAAGGAAAGAAAAAAAAAAAAAAAAGACAGTGCTCATATTTGACACGTGCACTGGACTCTTTTGAATGAATAAAGAAGGAGGGTGTGATTCCAATGGAGTGTGTGTGTTTCATGCTGCAGTCTGTGAATTGTAATTGTGGTTTCCCAGTTCATTCTGCCCTTACAGGGTAGAAATTAAAAAAAAAAAAAATCAATAAAAATACAATGAAATGTCTAAGCCGTGGCAGCTCCAGAGTTTAATTATTTCTGGGTTGTGTTTGTTTTTATTTCAACTTCATCAGTTATAAAGAGTAACGGTTTTTATTTTTAGCTCAAATTTGAGCTACGGGAAGCGGGGCTGGCTGTTTTCATCTATTTGGGGATTGAATCCCCAAAGGGGAAATAATGAAAGAGCTAGAGTTCTCATTGGTTTTTTCTTGCACTTTATTTACTTGGGAATGTGTGTAGGCAGGTGCATGCCACAGCACATGCGTGGATGTCAAAGGGACACCTGGCAGCATTGTTTCGGTCCATCTACTATCTCTGTCCCGGGGATCAAACTCAGCTGGGCCGACTTGGTGCCTGCTGCCTTCACCCACTGAACCGTCTCCCTGGCCCAAGCCTCTTAAAATTCTGCCTCTGTGTTGTAATGAGGTTTTTTGGTCTTGGGCGGCCAGAGGTCTAGACTCAGACCTGTAACCTTAGATCCCTTAGCTGCCCACCTTTGTTAAGGCCCTCAAAATGATTCAGACGCTTATTTTAAGTTTATCCTGTTTGGCCTATGGCTCAGGCATATCGCTAGCTTGTTCTTTTATCTTAAATCAACTTATTTTTATTAATCTGTCTGTCATGGGGCCCGTGGCTCACCTGTGTTCTTTACATGTTGTTCCTTTGGGCTTCTGGCTTGGTCTGCCTGACTCCGCCCTCTTTCTCTTACCTGTGCTGTGATTTTCCCCTCCTACTTTTTCTATGGTGTCTGTCATGGGCCAAAACAGCTCCTTTATTTAAAGATTGACATTCACAGCATACAGAAAGACATTCCCACATCACCTCTGGAACACTGGCTCCATCTTTGGGGACTGGGGGCTGAACCCAGAACCTGACACACACCAGGCCAGTGCTCTGCCACCAACCAATCCCGAGCCCAACACCATCTGTCCATTATGTCAGATCTTCTTTACAGTGAACCATTATGCTTCTAAATTGGAGCTTATTGATGTGTGATTGGTTCAAAACCTCCTCTTCCATCCCGACCCCCACCCTGTCTTTCTTTTAAGGCTCCTCACAGGAACCCTCCTTAGCTTGTAAATACTATCTAGGAACAATCTGCAAGGCTGAAATTACAGGTCCCTTAGGGCCTGTCCAGAAGCATCGTTCCTCTGTGTGTTAGCTTGCCCATGCACAGAGGACCTGGGACACAGGGACAGGGTTAGCTCAGACCAGTATGCTTTAAAAAAGCTCTGAGGTTTCCTAAAATGCTCTGGGAAGGAAGGTGAGGCTTTTGGGTACCCTGGTTCAAATATACCTCTGTAGTGAAATATTTCAAACCACTTAGGGTGAAACAAGAAATGCTTCTGGTGAATCGGCTCGCCCTTAAAACTGAGCCCAGGTAAGTTCTGACACCTATCCCTCCTGCTGCCTGCCTGCTTCTGCTCCACAGAGCAGAGTTTGAACATATGTCAACAACTTCAGCCTGGATTTTATCGAGACACTTCAAGTTCTTTAAGCTTGCTCAGCAGGTCACACAGCGAAGTAGGTGTCAGTGGTAACAGTTAGGAATGCATTAGTCCTGGCAGTTCTCAGTCCCTCCAGGGGCTGTTTCTCCTGTCTCAGCAAGAGCTTTCTGAAGTAGGCATCAACTTTACAGAACTCCAAAGTTGCCCTGCCCATCACACGCAAGGAGACAATGTCTGCTGAATCCCAGCGCCAAATGTACCTTTGCCCATGACTGCTTATGTTACCCAGTGATGTCACCCAGTGTGATAGGCAGTGAGGGAACCTGCTATTGTGCTGTGTAGGAAGAGGCTGTGTGTGTGTGGCTGGGGAGAGGGTAGGAATGAAAAAGACTTTAGAAGACGAAGTTTCTGGATTAGACAGTGAGAAAGTGATAATTGAACATTTAACTATTTGTAAACTCAGGAAATTTCTTTTTATATACAAGCAGTAGCTTTTAGCAAAGTATGATCATTCTAAACACTGAAACTTGAAAGCCTGGAGTTGGCAGATAACACTTCAAGACCAAGTTCTCAGCACAAAGACTGATTTTTCTCAGAGGGACAAAGGGCCAGGAATAAGGGACAAAGACTGGAGATGAAGGAAGAGCGAGAAGGGGGGTATTTGCTCAGGAGGGGCAAAAGACTGCCTTTGTAAAGAGAGAAAACAGAGGTGGCCCATAGGCAATGGTTTATAAAGAGAAAAAGGCCAGCCCTGTGTTAGAGTAAGGTGTTTAATTTTGGCTGGGCATGCTAATTAGGGTAGCCAAAGGGGACTTTTGATTGCTGAACTTCAATACTTTGCTAGCTGAACCTTGGTGATCAGCCTCAGGAGGTGGAAGTGGCCAAATAAGAGAAAAATACCTTGATGACTACTTTAGGAATACAATCGAGTAATTTTTAGCAAGGCAGAGAGGATGGGAGAGAAGGACAAGGGCCTGCTAGAGCCTCTCAGAACCTAAGTGGGTGTTTCCCAAACGGATCCTTGGAATATCTGATTTCCTCTTTGCTAACACATGCTCCACAATGGGCTCCAAGATCCAGACACTTTAAGAAATGTTGTGTTAAGACAAATGAGTCTCTGTTGCCAGCTTCTGAGAACCTTCTAGACACTGTTACAAAGCATCCGTCTTTATATTCAGAATGTAGAAGGAAGCTATAGTATGAGGTTTCTGTTCCGTACTTTCAGGCCTAACCTCAAGGTTTAGGACCCACAGACCCGCAGACCCGCAGACTCGCACACTCACAGAGACAGAGACACACAGATTTATATGATAGTTTTAGGCTGATCGGCCTCAGGCCCAGGCATATAGCTTGCTAGCTCTCTACCCTTCATCTAACCCATGACTCTTATCCTGTTCAGCCATGGGGCTCGGTACCTTTTCTTAGAGCAGCAAACATAGTTGTCCTCTGCTTCCTCCGGCTTCTCTCTGGCATTCTGCTCTATGCTTCCTGTTCTCAGGAGTTTTCTTAGTCTGGTAGCCCTGCCCACACTTCCTCCCTGCCTTTGGCCAATTAGTGCATTTTATTAAACCAATGGGTGGGACAATTATTTACAATGAAACAACACAATCTCCCACAGGAAGCCATTTCTAAAATGGTGTGTGGACATAGCCTGTATCAGTCAATGATCTCTCAGGGGGAATGAAATTAATAGAATGAGTTGAAAGGTGGGGGGAGGTTATTACATTGACTTACACAATAGGGCCTAGGTAGTCCAAATGTCAGCACGCTGGAGAGACAGAAAACCTAGTAGCCAGCTAGTCCACAAAGTTGGGTGTGTTCACTGTCCTACTCTCATGCTGAAGGTGGCTGGATTCCTGAAGAACTGATCTCCAGTTCCCATTCCAAAGGCAGAAGACTCTAGGTTGTGGTGTCAGTGAAGGATAAACACACTCACCAGGATGAAGCCAAAGGAAAGTAAGTAGCCTAGCTTTTCTCTTCTTATTCTCTGTGTTTTCACATCATGCATCTCCATCCCATTCATTTCCCCACCCTTTGTGTTCCATTCCCCGCCAGAAAACAAAATAAAATTTAAGAGAAAAAAGAGAAGGAAACCATCAATCTTATGGAAGCTGTACTGCGACACAGTGAGTCTCGCAGTGAACCCTTTTGTCCATGTACCTTTACTTGAAAGTGTTCATTGCGATCACTGGTCTGGTTCAAGGCCTCTGGTTTCTGCCACACTGTCGATGCTGGGCCCTCACTGGAATGTCTCTTGGTCATCCTGATGTTGTCCTGTGTTGTGGAGATGCTGCAACTTTGGGTCTGCAGGACCCGTCCCTTCAGGCAGTACAGCTCTATGCTGGAACCTCTTGGTATCAGTGCTGTGGTCCCACTGTGGAGGAGGGTGTTCTTTCCCTCCGCTGATCCCTCCTGAAAATTGGAGTTATGTTTTCTTTTACTCCAGCCCCATGTTGAACACTAAAATGGGATTGTTTGTCTTTGCTCTTTTGGGGGACCTACCACCCATCTCCCAAATAAATCACACATGGAGATTTATTCTTTGGAATAAAGGAAGACTGTTATATCCTCATGTGGATAATACAGGGGCCAGTGGTCTAAGAAATTTGTCCTGGGTTAACACTGCTCACAGAAAGTCCAGATAGTTTATCTCCTTGTGTCTACGGGACTCAAAAAGGTTTTAGAGATATTTCTCGCAGCTTAAAATTTCCAACAGAAAAATTCGTTAGAAGAACATTCCAGAAGTATATTGTAAAATAACTTTCCTAAATTCAAGTTTTAAGGTGAGTTAAGCATCTTTAAATCCTGTTTTAGCATAGTCAAAGATATTATAATTCTGAAAATGGGAGACATTTATTTGGTTTAAGGAAGATGTCCTAAGTATGTACCATTTCTCTGTGAGTTTTGCTAAAGACTGAAAAACTCACACAACAGACTCATTAGATGTAGGAAAAAAAAATCCTAGAAAAGAACGAATTGGATTTATTTTATGCTCAGTGGTTGAGGAATCACAGGATAAATTAAGCTGCATACAGGCCTCTATGAATAGGTAGGTCAAAGCATTTGTGGTTATGTATATTCCTGGACGGGGTGATGCTCTACCCATTGACGGAGCATTGGCTCAAGTCTCTCCCGTGAACATCTGAGCTGGACTTCCCAGATGGCAGAGGAAATTCCTGCCAGCACCTTAGAGAGATAAAAAAAACCTGTTTTCAAAGACAAAGCAAAAACAGCCACTTGGAATCTTCAGAAATTTCCCTAAGGACATAGGGCATCTGGCGAAACATTAGTTCCGGAAAATCTAAGTTAGGTTTCCTTCCTAGCTGCATGGTTTGCATCCAGGGATTTAACAGAGAAATCTGTAAGAATATCGAGAATGGTGAACATGCATAGACTCATTTCTCATCATTACTCTCTGAACAATGCAGGGTAACAGCTATTTGTATAGCAGGTGCATAGCATCAGGTGTGAGTAATCTAGAGATGATTTCAAGCACATGGGAGAAGGCAGGCAGGTTATATTCAAGTACTAAGCTGTTTTACGTATGGCTTGTACAAATAACATGTTTAAGCAGCTATGGATGTCAAAGCAAGGAGAACCTTGGAACTCTTCCCCAAACTTGAAGGGTCTGCCCACCAAATATTGATAAGGATGATCAGTGTTGATAACATTTGGAATACTGTGACCTTTACCATGCCTGTTCCTTAGCTCCAAGCTCCCTAACCATATGACCCCACTCCACTTATAACTGGATTCTTCTGGAAGGTTGGGAAATTAACTTGTGACTATCTCCCATTTCTTCTACTTTCGACCAAGAATGAAAGTCTTCCAAGTCCATTGGGGCTGATTGTATTGTTTCCATTACTCTGAGAGAGAAATAAAGACCTAGTTTAGGGATAAGAACTGGTAACAAATAGATTAATTTAATGGTTTTTAATTTTTCTCCAAAAGAAAGACCTGGACAGATAGCTTCACTAATAATATCTACCAAACATTAAAAGACCTCTGTGCTGGCTAGTTTATGCCAGCTTGACTCAAACTAGAGTTCTTTGAAAGGAAAGTAACAATTGAGAAACTGTCTCCATTAGATCTGGCTGTAAGGCGTTTTCTTAATTAGTGATTGATGGGGGGAGGGCCCAGCCCACTGTGGGTGGAGCCATACCTGGGCTGGTGGTCCTGGGTTCTATAAGAAAGCAGACTGAGCAAGCCACAAGGAGCAAGCCAGTAAGCAGCACCTCTCCATGGCCTCTGCATCAGCTCCTGCCTCCAGGTTCCTGCCCTGTTGGAGTTCCTGTCCTGACTTCTTCCTGTTATGAACAGTGTTGTGGAAGTGTAAGCCAAACAAACCCTTTCCTCCCCAAGGTACTTTGGTCATGGTGTTTTGTTGTAGGAAAAGAAACCTAGACTAAGAAAAACTATTACAATCCTCAGTTTTTCCAAACTGCTATGTTGGAAAACAAACAAACAAAACCCCACAGACCATATTTCTCTTTTATTCCACAAAGATCAACATACATTCCCATGGCCTCAAAGTGTCCAGGACCATTCTTATTGAGAAGCAGGTAACCATTTCTTCAGAGTATCTACTGGGTATCACCCTATTCAACTAATTTTCACCACTTTCTACCTTGGCATCACCAAACTCCACAGATTAAGACTCAGTTTCCAAAACTGCCACCACCTCAGATGCCATCACAAGCCTGAGGTAGTTTCCTTGTGCTTCTAACCACAAGCTATAAGTTAGGGTTCCCAGCGTTAGCACCTTGGAGAGCAAACTCCTCTACTTATTGACAGTCAAACTGTCCTTTCTTTACCTTCAGCTAAAATTTTATGACATGAACTGAGCATGCCCAGTGGCATTCCTCTCCACCATTCTAACCTTTAATTTTTTCCATACAGTATATTTTGGTCATATTCTTTCCCTTCCCTTAGCTTCTCCCAGATCATCCCTCTACTCCCTATCAGCTGCCCTACTCCAGGTTCTTTCTTTCTCTTAAAAAACAAACAAACAAACAAACAAACAAACAGAAAAAGGCACACGTACAAAAACCATAGAATCTGCTTTGTGTTGGTTATGTCCTGAGCATGAGGTCTTCCTTGGAATATGGTTGCTATACACAGTATCACTCCATTGAAGAAAACTAATTTTCTCATTTCCAGCAGCCAGAAATTATAAATATATTTTGGTTAGAGGGGGGACTCTGTACCTATTTCCTCTTTCCTGTCCTAGAAATCTGTATGGTTTGAACTGTATAGGTTTTGTACATGCCTCCAAATCTCTGTGAGCTCATATTACATCAGCTTGAAGCTGGAAGACACTGTTTCCTTGGAGCCATCCATCACCTCTAGCACTTAACAATCTTCTCGCCCCCTCCTTTTTATAATTCTACTAGCCTTCAGAAGAGGATTGTGATAAAAACATCTCATTTAGGGCTGAGTCCTTCGAAGTTTCTTACTCCCTACACATTTTCAGTTGCAGGTCTCATGTTAATCACTATCTACTGCCTGAGAAACTTCTCTGATGAGAGTTGAGCATGGCATTGATCTATGGGTTTAGCAACATGTTATTAGGAACATTTTATTGCTATGTTCATTTAGCAGAGTAATGGGTTTTCCCCTAGGGCTCACAGCCTGTCTAGTCTCAGCTTCTTAGCCTCATTGACAGTGTTGGATACGGGTTCTATCTCATGGAGCCATTTTTAAATCAAACTTTTAAAAGTGATTGGTGATTTTCGTAATGTTTGTGCCACTATTTCACTGGTGGGAATATCTTAGGGGTAGGTCACTTATGTAGTTTGAATGCTCTGTAGCTGGGTAAGATTGATGCTAACTTTTCTTCTCTGTTGGTGTATAGTACTTTCAAGAACTATGAATGGTAGTCAGTAGGGGTAAAGCTTCTTCTTGAGCACCAGCTCAATTTCTCCATGATGATGCAAGTTGTCAGCAATGGGGTCTTATCACCAGGTTATAAAGGGCAACCCATACCATTGTCAATAGCCTGTGATGTTTGTGGGGTTCCATGGGGTCCTTTTGGCCAATGACTCAACAAGATGTAACCAATTTCTGGTTCTGGTGGTTTTTATTTGATAGCATATGGTGTATAGTTGAGCATTGTCTCCCCTATTATATGATAACTATACTGAAATTACTTTTATGTATGCACATATTTTTAGGAAACTTTTACAGTAGTAGAAACATGTATTCCATGACCTTGAGTAACTACCCATAAATATATCTATCTTTTCTTCTTAAATTAGAACTTCAACTGAGCATGCTCAGAAGGGTACCCACTAATAAATTGCAACTCTCCATGAATATGCATAGGCCACCTGATTAATACCCCCATGCTTCCTTAGTTCAAGGAAGAGCATTGCTTAAAAATTACTTTCACAGTCTTATTATTGTTTCAAGTAGCACAGCTTTCTCTGCCTTTTGTGCCTGGGCCATTACTTGTTTTGGCTTGACACTGATTGAGATTGAGAATCTATCACACTCAGTTTTGCTATAACTTTTGAGTTCAATTAATTTTTAGGGTTTTTGTTTGTTTGTTTTGTGTTTTGTTTTTCAAGACAGTTTTTTTGTTTCTGTGTAGGCCTGGATATCCTAGAACTAGATCTATAGACCAAGCTCACCTTGACTTCACAAAGATCCACCTGCCTCTGCCTCCAGAGTGCTGAGATTAAAGGCATATGCCACCACCGCCCAGTGAGTTCAATTTATTGTTACCTCCATATTTAAGAAAACACACAGAGATTCTTTATCCTTTAAAAATATTTTCACTTACTCTTATTATTTTAGTGTGTGTGTGTCCACATGTATGTGTGAAGGTATCCATGGCCAGAGGTGTAGAATCTCCCTTTAAACCTAGGATTGCTATTATGTACTGAAACACCATGACCAACTCAACTTGGGGAGAAAAGGGTTTATTCAGCTTGTGTTTCCACATTATAGTTCATCAACAAAGGAAGTCAAAATAGGATTCACAAAGGGCAGGAACCTGGAGGTGGGAGCTGATGTAGAGGCCATATAAGGGTGCTGTTTACTGACTTGCTCCTCAGAGCTTTCTCAACTTGCTTTCTTGTAGAACCCAAGACCAGCAGCCCAGGGATGGCACCGCCCAAAATGATCCGAGACCTCCCTCATCAATCACTAAATGTTTGCTTCTGATTTTTCAGAGGCCTGCCACCCAGTTCCCAGATAAATCACACACAGAGACTTCTTCTTAGTTATAAATGCCTGGCCTTAGCTGTACTTGCTTCTTGCCAGCTTTTCTTAAATTATCCTGGTTTATCTTTTGCCTCTGATCTTTGACCTTTCTCTGTTCCCGTGAATCTTTTTGCTCCTTTCTTACTCTGTGGCTGGCCGGGCAGCTGTGCGGTTGGCCCCCAGCATCCTCCTTCCTTGTTCCCTTGTTCCTTCTCCTCCTCCCAGATTTTGCCTTTTGTAGTTATACTCTCTGCCTGGCAGCTCCACATATTTCTCTCTCCTGCCCCAACATTGGCCCTTCAGCTCTTTATTAGATCAAGAGATGTGTTAGACAGGCACAGTAACACACGTCACAGAGTTACACAAATGCAACACAAACAAAAGCAACACATCTTAAAATAATATTGTACATCAGCTAACTAAGAAAATTCCCCTCAGGCTTGCCCAGCCTTATGAAGGCATTTTCTCAGCTGAGGCTACCTCCTTGCTGAGGATGCTAGCTTTTATCAAACCATCATAAAACTGGTCAGGATACCCCTAAAGCTGGAATTATAGGCAACTGTGAGCTAAACAATATAAATGTTGGGAACTAAACTCATATCCTCTGTGAGGGTACTCTGTGATCTTAACTACTGTACTGAGCCGTCTCCCTCTCTAGCCCCAATATGTTGATCCTTAAAGAATACTGCAAAGGATACAGGGAGAGTGGGGAAGTGGGTACTGAGCTTTTGTGTGCTCTCTGAGAGTCTCAGCTTTTGAGAACCTTTATGTATTTAGCTATCTGAAAACCTCTGGAAACCTTTTGAGGGTTATATGAGTACTACATTGCATAGAAATCATTGTATAACCCAGCATCCATAGTCTGGGGGGAGGAACCCAGAAAAGCCTGTCTACTTCAGCATTCTTGACCTGTCTTAAATAACTGAATCAAGGAAGAGAAATTGTTACCTGCCTCAGTTTCATACTGTCTCTGTTGCTTCCCCTTTGGAATGAGGAGGATTTTATAACCTAATATCAGACCAGGGTAGGTCATAGAATTATTTAAGAGCCAGAACCAAGACAGAAAGGTAGAACTTCAGAGTTTACATTGTTTGCTGTCTCTTTCTCTCTCCTCACACATTTATACATAGATATATGTATCATAAAAATGCCATAGCATATATGTACATATATACAATAATATCACATCTTCACACCTCTTGAACTGAAAATTCCTGAAGAATTTGGTTGTGAACAACACATACAAGTAATCTATTTGTCCAAACTAAGTTTATCACAGAATACACAGGCAGCTTAAGTTTGAAATTAGTTACTATCACATCTCAGCTCCTTGGCTAAGATCAAATGTAATATCCATTGTTATTGATTTACAATCAGATACATCCTCAGTCTGAGCACAATATATTAAATGGCCTTGGGGTGCACAACAGTGAAATTGCTCAATTCATTCCACATATTCACCTTCACCGGATCCTCCAGAGTCTCCAGGAATGGTGCAATCTTTCAGACTTTAAAAACCAATGCATTTATCAGTGAATGTCATAGCTAGGGTTTCTATTGCTGTGAAGAGACCATGACCACAACAATTCTTATTTTAAAAGACATTTAACTGAGGATATCTTACAGATCAAAAGTTTAGTGCTTTATCGTTATGATGGGCAGCATGCAGGCTGGCCTGGGGCTGGAGTTGGAACTGAGAATTCTACATTGCGATTTGCCCTCAGTAGAAGTGGTCTGTGTCTACAATGTGTCTACTATGCTTGAGCATAGAGACCTCAACACCCACCTTTACAGTGATACACTTCTGTCAACAAAGCCACACCTCCTAATAGCGCCACTCCTGTGAGAGTCATTTTCTCACAGTGGGCTAAAACAAAAACTTGATCATCACATGGAGTTTTAAAGTCAGCTAATATCCATTTGTCGCATAAAACAAATGAACATTGATAAACAAGTGCAAGGAACTAGAAAAGAATGGAAGCCCCCCACCCCCCACCCCCAGTTTGCTTTTAAAAAGCATCTACAAAAGCCCAAAGAGGTGCCGTCTTTGATGGTAAAATATTAAAAGCATAGGCACAATACAAGGTCATTTGTTCTCATGAACTGCCGCTGTGTACTGGGAGATTCCAGCCAAGCAGGAAAAGAAAAAGACATCCCACCTGGAAGTAAGTTGTCTTTATTTACAGGCAATATTCTATGATGCCAAAAGTTGTAAAGAATCCACAAGCAAGTGCTTTTAATGACGTCAGCGAAGTTGTAGGAGACGAAGTCACCTAAAAATTAGATTATGAGAATTACCTTTTCTATAGATAACATTTCTGCTACATTTTGAGTATAAAATATCCTCATAGGGTCAGAGCAAGGCTGTTGTGTGTGGAGGGGCGTGGTAGACACAGATGATGAGGGCTAGCTGGAGGAGCTGGGTCAGTCATATGTGTCTTTGAAGGAACCTAGACCCTGGTCCCTTAAGCTCTCTGCTTCCTATCTGTCATGACACAAAATGGCTCTTTTTTCACATACCGCTTCCCTGTGATGATCTGCTCAAGACCCTGGACCAAGCATTATGAACTGAAACATCTGAAACCATGAGTCAACACAATCCTTTCCTCTCCAGTTGCTTGTGTGAGGCATTTTGCTACAGTAATGAAAGGAACTGGCTGAAGACATCTGTACTGGGAATGGGCTTATTAGTGTAACTACACATAATGTTCAGAAGCCTCTGGGATTGCTTTATAGAATGAATTTGGAAACATTTGGAGATAGACAGGCCAGAGGAGCCCTAACATGCTAGAAGCAAAGCTTCCTGGCTGTTCCGGCAGGAGGCCAGAAGCTCAGAATAGCGGTAAGGATAAGGAATATGAAGACTTCTGTGAGGTGTGGTGTGGGCACAAAGACTACTGATAATTAGACTAGTCATCATTTGTTACACTTGTGACAAAGAATGGATTGTCTAGGCCCCAAAGTCTTTGTAGGATGCTAGCTTTAAAGATGTCCCATTAATTAACCTGGATGAGAACATTTCAAGGGAACCCAGGATTTAAGTTTGGGCAGGGGCATTGCTGGCAAGTTTTAGCAAAATATATCATAGAATTAGGAGTGAAAGGTGGAGCAGAAAACCTACTAAAACTTAATAGTTTGGTCAGGAAGGCTTCTGTGAACTGGGGCTAAAAGAGACCTGATTTCTGATGAGGTTAGTACAGTAAAAGCAAAGCCAAGATAGACTTGCTTGTGCATACTTGTAATACCAAAGCTCAAGAGGCAGAGGCATGGGACTGTAGAAACTTTGAAGCCAGCCTAGTCTACAGAAAAAGTTCTAAAACATCCAGGACTACATAGTGAGACTCAGTCTGAAAAATAAATAAACAAACAAATAAATAAGGAAGAAAAAAAATAAAGTTCATACCCCTCAAAAAACAAAAACAAAAAACCTCTAAAAACCTAAACCAACTAATCAAATAAAAAACTAGGAAGCCTAGGACTTTGTATCCAGACAATAGGAAAGATGCTCTAAAGGCATTTTAGATACTTGCCAGACTCCACTCCACCCACTGTAGGCTTAAAAACATAAAAGGATAAACTAATGGGAGAGGTTTACTCAAGAGAAATGCCATTTTGGGGCACCCTGATTGTTCAAGACTGTTTAGGAAAGGTTTTCCCCAGCATGTCAGCATGTTCTCTGTTCAGACATTCAGAGGCCAAGGTGCTCATGGTCCAAAGGGAGTCAACTGCTAGTTAAGCTGGTGGCAGATCATGGTGTCACCCACACTATGCTGAGTTAGCATTGTGAGACCCCGTGTAAGGAGGCTGTAAACTAGCTGGGCAGTGGTAGCACACGCCTTTAATCCCAGCACTCAGGAGGCAAAGGCAGGAGGGTCTCTATGAGTTTGAGGCCAACCTGGTCTAGAGAGAATTCCAGGGCAGCCAGGGCTGTCTTGGAAAGAAGGGACGGGGGAGAAGCTGTGAACTTTGGATGGGGCAGAGTGCAAAATGTTCTTCCCATAAGGTGGCCTTCTAGAAAGAACTGCAGAGACTGTGATAAGTGGGTACACTTGAAAGCAGTGACATGATAGAAACGCCCTGGCATGGACACAGATCTCTGTGGGAAAGGCAAAGGGCTAGGAGGAATATTCTTGGTTCCTTCCACATGACTGATGATGATAAGACATAACGCCAGGTATATTCTGTGGCAACTTGAATAAAAATGTCCCCCATAGATTCATTTATTTAAATTCTTAGTCAGCATTTGTAATCAGAAGTTTCTGGTTCAGTCTAAGCCCAAGGTCCGGACCTGCCCACAGCTGTTTTGTTCCAAATAATCACACAAAGGCTTATATTAGTTACAAACTATTTGGCTTATGGCTTAGGCTCATTACCAACTGGCTCTTACAACTTAACTCAGCCTATTCATATGATCTATGTCTTGCCACATGGCTAGTGACTTACAGGAACTTCCACATCTTGCTTCTTTGGGTGCAGCTTGCAGTGTCTCTGTGTGACTCTGCCCTTCTTCCCCTTTACCTGTGTTTCCCACCTGCCTCTAAACTGCCTTGCCATATGCCAAAATAGCCTCATTATTAACAAGTGGTTAACAAAACATATTCACAAATGTTTTGTTATACAAAAAGACCATCCCACATCAGGTATTCTTTGAAAGGGTTAGAAGGATTAGGAGGGGTGGCCTTGTTGGAGGAAGTGTGTCACTGGGAATGGGCTTTGAGATTTCAACAGCCCATGCCAGGCTCAGTGTCTGCCTCTCTGTCTACAGATCAGCATGTGGCTCCAGCACCTGCCAGCATGCCATCATGATGAAAAAGGACTAAACCTCTGAAATTGTAAGCAAGCGCCCAATTAAATGCTTTTTTTTTTTCATAAAAAATTATCTTGGTCCTGGTGTCTCTTCCCAGCCGTAGAACAGTGACTAGGATATTTCTCATACTGTACTTCTAGTTTTGTAAGCTAACTGTAAACATTATATCATGTTTTGCTTGCTTTAATACTAAACATGAGAAGTGATTTGTTAGCACTTTTCTTGCACTCAAACCCGGAATCCTCAGGTTAACCTCATTCAGATCTTTCTATCCTCAGGGACCAGAGAATAGGTCAATATAGCAAACATGCAGAATGAATGCAGAGTTATAGGCTCACAAAGGCTTCCACTCACGTTTCGGTAGGCCCAAGACGCCAGACAATGTGTTAGAATACTTGCAGGCCACTCCTAAAAGGGTAGCATTTAAAGCTGTGAGGGCGGTGCCTAAAACCTCAGGATGTTAGGGATGCTAGGAACATCAACATCTGATGGGGAAAGTGAGCAGCGTGCAGTTAGCCCAAGGAAGGAGCCAGCAGGGTTATCAAAGGGAGGTTATTATGGCTGGGGCTTCTCAAGCCCTTCTTTGACCGGATCATATCACTGCAATGTGCCCCAGACACTATTTATCCAGAGCTACAGAATTTAGTACATGTTACTGGGTTTTGCTTTGGCTCCTCATTTATGTCCCTCATTACACCTTTTCTGAATACCCCCTGTATCACTTACATCAGATATTTATTATAGCTGAGCAAAGGTAACTAATATGCAAAATCATGGCTAAAATTACAGCTTCTCCCTCCCTTTTTTTGTAGAAACTGAAAAGTCAACCCCAAAACTTATTTGAAAACACAAAAGCCCGAATCTTTAATAAAAGAGCAAGTTTTGGAATCTTCCCATTTCCTAGCTTCAAATATTACTACACAGATACAGCCATCAAGAAGACGTACTGATTAAAGAGGTAGACATATGGCTATACTAATCAGAATAACAGAGCTGAGCTTCCTATTATTAGTCTGCTCATGTCTGCTGATGTTTTTGTTAAAAGAATATTTATGATGAGTGATGCCAGAAAACTGGGTGTTTACATGTAGTTATGATTTAAATACGGAACTATATATACCCTACCAAAGCTCACATGTTGAACATTTGGTCCCTGGATGGGTACTATTGATAAGATTGGGATATAGTTATTTACTTCACAAATAGATTAAATCTTTAAGGAGATAATTCTGACAGGATTGTCAGTGCTAGCTGGGAATGTAGTATTTAGTGTTGTCAATTTGATCCAAACTAGAATCGCTTGGGAAGAGAAAACCTCCATGGCAGAATTCCCCAGGTCAGGCCTGTGACCTTGGCCTATGACCTTCTCTGTGAGGCATTTTCTTCACTGCCTACTGTGGGTGGTGCTATTCCTAGGCAGGTTGGTCTGGGCTGTATAGGAATGACAGCTGAGCAAGCCAGTAAATAGCATTTCCTATGATCTCTGCTTCAGTTCCTGCGTTGAATTCCTGCCTTGACTTCATTCTGTCTGTGATGGGCTATTCCCTGGAAATTGTAAGGTTTATTAACCCTTTCCTCCCTAAGCTGCTCTTGGTGGTGGTGCTTATCAAAGCAACATGAAGCACCTTAGAAGAGGAATGAGGCCCACTTTGAAGAAGTAAGTACCTTAATGGGGCAGACCTCAAAGAACACATTTCAATCTTCTACACCGTCCAGCTTCTTGATTCTCATGGGTGGACAGCTCTAATCCACCATCCCCTCTGAGCCACAATGTTCTTCCTCACCACAACCTAAAAGCAATGGAGCCTTTCAGCCACGGACAGAAACCTCAGAGACAGGGCAACCAAGACTTCTCTCCTTTAAGCTGTTTACTAGGATAATTTGTCATGGTGAAAAATGTTAACACATGCAGAGGAATGCATTGAACTTCTACCTCACACCAGGTAACATGGATCCTAATTGGTCTCAAAAAGCTGGAGTCAGATATAGGGGTAAATGCTGAGAGATCAGAGGAGCCTAAGGAGCAAGCTACAGCCAGTAGGGAGACATCTTAGTTCTGCCAAATCCTCAGACCAAAAGGGTGGGATCCTATCTCTATGAATCCTCAGACTGAAAAGACTAATCTCCTGTCTCCTCCTGCTTTCTCTGTCCAGCTATATCACTTCCTGACTCAGTCTCCCTAGTCCTGAGATTAAAGGCACATATGCCTCCCAAGTACTGGGAGCAAAGGCATGAGATCCCAAGTGTGGGATTGAAAGGTATGTGCCCCCATTGTCTGGCCTCTAAGGCTAACCCTGGCTGGATCTTCAGGCAGGCTTTATTTGTTAGAGCATATTCAAAATATCACAATACCATATACAAAATTGAACTCAACTTGGTTTACAGACTTAAATAAAAATTTTATTTGCAATATTACAGAAAATATGTGTATAATCACCTTGGGTCATTTTTTATTATCTTAGGTGAGCCAATAAATGCCTTCTTATGATTTAAAATCAAAAGCACCGTGATCAAAGAAATAGATTAAAGTGTCTCAAAACTCGTGTGTTAGAAACGATGCTGTCAGGGAGTGAAAAGTAAGTCAAAGAGTCAGAGATGCAACTTGATGATAAAAAGACAATGAAATAAACAGGCAAAGACCTTGAATAGACATTTATTCCAGAAGAAGATATGTAAGTGACCAATAGCACGTGAAAAATAATCAAAATCGTTATCTATCAGGGCAATATAAATTAAAACCACAGTATGATACAATTTTGCCCCCCAGGTAATAGTGAAAAATCCCTAGAATAAGAAAGATAACAGAGTAAACAAATTGTAGTACTTAGTGCCTTAAAAGTGTCACAAGTACCAGGGAAAGAGTGGCAATTAAAAATGTTTTCCATTGCAGGATAACCACATGACTACGCAATTCTCTGCTCCCACTCCAATGGAAACATATGTCCATTTAAAAACTTATGGATGAACATTCACAGCAGCATCCTTCATACCATCCCTAAAGTCAAAACAACCTAACTACTGATTAATGCATAAATAAAGTGTGACAGGTCCAAATAATTGGATATCACTTGGCATTAAAGGACACGAAGTATTAATACATGCTGTCACCTGGATGGCCCACCTCAAGACCATGTATGGGGGGAAGCCATCGCAGAAGAGTACATGTTGTAGGTCTGCTTGTTAAAGATTCTCAGAACAGGCAAGCAGAGATACTTAAATACTGATGGCCTGGGGATGAGAGGAGGTGGGATAGAGAATGGCTGTTCAGAGGTTCCTTTAGAGAAGACAAAATACTTATATCCTTGGTGTGTAATGATGGTTGGATGGCTTGGGGTACTCTAAGCTGATGGATTATATGGTAGATGCCATAAAGATGTCCTGACCATGGCATGTGAGTATAATCACCACCATCTAAAAAGGCACACTGCGTACAGTGTTTAGCTTTTAATCCATTAGTGGCAGCATACTGTATTATAAACACTGTTTTAATAGCGCCTATTCTGTATGGCCATGAGAAGAAATAGTAAATTCTACTTTGGATAATTAATTAGTATTGCCTTGACTATAAGAGCATGTGTTTAATTTTTGTCAGGCAAACTCTTTGTGCTTAGCTCTGAAGGTGTTTCCTGTGTGCACATGACTGGGAAAGGGTAGGTACGTGTGGCTCTTTGTTCCCCTGTTAGGATCACTGAGGAGGTCAGAAGACAGCCTGATGCCAGAGAATTGCTGAAGCAAGCAGCCATATATGTGAATGCATGAACTGGGGAGAATGGGTAGCCACATGTGTCAATGCATGAGCTGTAGAAGTTCAGGTAACCACACATGTCCATGCATGAACTGTGGAAGTATAGGTAACCACACATGTTCATGTATGAGCTATGGAAGTTCAGGTAACCACCTGTGTCCATGCATGAGCTATGTAAGTACAGGTAACCACACATACCCATGCATGAGCTGTGGAAGTTCAAGTGACCACATGTGCCCATGCATGAGCTGCGGAAGTACAGGTAACCACACTTGCCCACGCATGAGCTTTGGAAGTTCAGGTAATCACAAGTGCCCATGCATATAGGTAACCACATGTGTTCATGCATGAGCTGTGGAAGTTCAGGTAACCACACATGTCTGTGCATGAGCTGTGGAAGTTCAGGTAACCACACATGTCCACGCATGAGCTGTGGAAGTTCAGGTAACCCTGTGTGTTTATGCATGAGTTGTAGAAGAAGGAAGAGAAAGAGTGGGAGTGGGGGGCAGCGAGGTGCAGAGGGCTGGTGCTGGGGAGCTTACTTGCCAATGTCAGGATGCCATTCTGGGTGCTTTATGCTCTCCCACCAGCTGAATCCTCCTAATAACCATTTGAGTGGTGTTCAGGCTGTCAGAACAAAGTGCTACAGTAGGCTTGACCTCACCAAGTTCATTTCTTCTGAGGGTGGAAACTTTCCTCCCCTAAGGTCAGCCCTCAAGACAGGTGTGCACCCAAGTTTCTTCTTTTTGTAAAAATGTTGATCGCATGGAAACAGGACCACCCCAATGACCTTAATTTAACTGTAATTCCCCCCTTAAAAGACTTAATCTCCACATAAAGTCACATCTGGGGCCTGAGAATGGAGACCTCCCCACAGGAATTTTTGTGTGTGTGGGGGGGGGGGGTCAAATCCATCCCAATAACAGGTAGAACAGATACTCTTTCTGAACAAGGGCAATGAATGAAGCACAGAATTAAGTGTCATAGTCATGTTGATACAGCCTTGTGTTCTGAGCACTTGATTTTCATCTAGTTCTGCTGTTTGGAGAAGTGGTAAGACTTTGGAGAACATGGTAGACAAAGACCACTGAGAGAAGACCTTTAAAGGTTATGGCTCAGCCCTGCTTCCGGTCTTATTATCTACTTTCTAATCTCCCCAAATGTGTGCAGTCTCTACCACACACTCCCCTGCTGTGTTCTCTACCATGCCCCCCCTCCCCCCGTAATAATGGACTGAACCCACCAGCATTCCTTCCTCAAGTTTCTTCTGTCTGGTGTTTTGTCCTAACAATGAGGAAAGTAAGTAGTTTAGGTGTGGGGAATTAGAGGGTAAGTAAATGGTAGAGTTGCCATTTAATTCCAGGCAGGCCACCCAGGGAAAGTGCTTCTGGTGCCCAAATCCCTACATTCCACATCTCCACATTTTCGTGAGAAAGCCCCAGAGAATGTAGGTGGAGCAAAATTAGGATGTTGTGATGCATCTTTGACACCTGGGACAGTACCTCATAAGGCTGCTGGCCTGTGTTGACCCACTTTGGAGCCAGCATCATATACCCTTATAAAAGGCCTCCACAGCACTGTTCCTATTGAGGAGAGCTGAAATCCTTGATCAACTGGCATGAACCAAGCAGATCCACTGAGGACTATGAGCCAGCCATACCATATTGCTTCTTATAGAGATAACCCCTGATCTGGGCTGTTGGGGTTGCTGGATGGGCTATTCCTGGTGTGTAAAAGTGGACACGTGAGAGTAGAATGGGAATGGAAAGGACCAAACAAACAGTAGGTCTGATCTGCCTTAATACAGAGAGACGAGTGCAAGTCAGTGCTGGCCACTTCCTGGATAAAACGACAGTGGAACAGAAGCTAGAATAAAGCAGAAATTGTTGGGTGAAAGTATGAATTACTGCAGAAAACCATGCTAGATCTGCACCCCTTGGGGCTGGGCTAGTGAAAATGAGGGATACCTAGAGATGTTTCCAACATTCCTATCTATGCTTGTTAGTTTTTTGCCAATTTGACACAATTGTCCTAGGGTCATCTGAGAAGAGGGACCCTCAACTGAGCCATGAGACTGGCCTGAAGGCAAGTCTGTGGGAGCATTTTCTTGATTAATGGTTTATGCAGAAGGGCCCAAACCACTGTGGTGATGTACCTCCTGATCCTAGGAGGTACAAGAAAGGTAGTGAACATGAGCCTGGGCGCCAGCCAGTAAACAGGATTCCTTCATAGGCTCTGCTTCAGTTTCTGCCTCCAGCTTCTGGCTTCAGTTCCAGCTTCCAAGCTCAGTCCCCACCTCCAGGCTCAGTCCCCACCTCAGGCTCAGCTTCTCTTAATGATGGACTGGTATCAGAATGTATAAGCCAAATAAGCTCTTTCCTTTTCAAGCTGCTTTGATTATGGTGTTTATCACAGTAACAGAAAGCAAACTAAGACATTGGGTAGTGGGAATGTGTTGTAACATTGTAAATAATTGTCCTGCCTACTGGTTTAATAAAAAACACTGATTGGCTGAAGGCAGACAGGAAGTGTAGGCAGGGTTACCAGACTAAGAACACTCTGGGAACAGGAAGAGCAGGGCAAAGATGCCACAGAGATGCCAGCCAGGCCAGAGAAGCCAGCAGATGCAGAGGACAACTATGCTGCTCTGAGAAAAGGTACCGAGCCACATGGCTGAACAGGATAAAAGTCATGGGTTACATTAAGGATAAAGAGTTAGCAAGTTATATGCCTGAGCCTTGGGTCGATCAGCTTAAAATTAATGTAAGCATATGTGTGTCTCGGTGAGTCTGCACATCTGCTGGTCAGAACCTCAGGGCTAGGCCAGAAAGTCCAGGCCAGACATTTAATACAACAACACGGTCCAAATAGTCTTAAAATAATCAACACTCCCAAAAGCCCTACCTCATCAGAGTTCTGCCCATTGCTGGAAGACATTATGTGGATCTCTGTATGCTCAAGTCATACCAAATAAAATAGTATTTCTTCCCCGAAATTTTTGGGCATCACTACTGTTACGATCTAAGGGAGTTTGTTTACTTCTTCTACCTTACACATATCAAACCTGGTGTTGCTTTGGTCTTAGATAAGCAGCCATTATATGTTGGATGCTGTTTAGGGGACATAGAGAATTATCAGTGTGCAAGACCTCTGATTTTCTTTTGGTTAAAGATTGTGATATGACATACACAAGATCCTGGAACCTTTTCCCCATGCCCTGTGCATTGCAATCTCTTCATATAAACTTTATACTTATTCTCTTACTAGCTAGCACATTCTCTTTACTGGATGAAATACACCCCCCCCCTCACTGCCAGTTCCTAGTCACATGATCCTTCTTCTAGACTTTGAGTCTCTTAAGCAAAATTTCCTGATCAACTCAACACATATGTGGCCTTCATGACACTTATGTTATCTGCTTCAGTTAGCAAATATGACATAGACTTGAACCTTCTACCTAGGATCCACTAAATAGACATTGTCTAACATTAAAGTCATCCTGTGAGTGTCTTGGAAGGGATAAAGTGAGAACACTGATATTCATCTGCTGTTCCTATACAAGAATATGATTGTAAGTCCCTTTTCGTGACTTTGTGTTATGATTGGATATATAATGTCACACACACACATACACACACATACCACGTATTAAAGATTTGCTCTTCTATACCCTAACACTTGGAGGTGGCTACTTCAGAGGTGATTACATCACTAGAAAAGTATGAACTGAGCCTTAAGTGAGGCCATGGCTGGATGGGATACTAAGAGATGAGGCATACCTGACAGAAGTATGTAATGAGGGAAGGTGTATGTGTTTAAAGTATATGTACCTCCCTCCTTCCTCTTTCTCCTCCCACATCCTCTCTTTGTACTTCAACACCTCTACCCCCTATTCAGTGAGCATCCATGCTCACTCCATCATCCTCTGCCTCACCACAGGCCCAGAAACAACAGATTCAAGTAAACAAAGAACCAAATAGATCTTTCTTCTTTTAAGTTGATTTTAGCAAGTATTTTTGTCACAGCTATGGAACATACCAGATAGCCTGAAACAATAACAAATATCATTCCAACAAATAATATGGAATAAAAACACACCAAATGAGGTACAGTGAGATGGGAACCTGTAATTCACACTAGCTGAACTTCCCCTTACAATCTAAGTTACCACCAGCATGTGGGAAAACTAGTTATTTTGGGGCTTTGTCACGTGGCCAGGCAATAATTAGAGAGAGAGGAAGAAAAATATAATAAAATCCTCCAGGTGCAAAACTGTTTATATAATTCCATAGAAAACAAGCTATTATGATGGCATTGCCACAGGGAGAGGAAGTTGGGGTCAGGAAATGACAGTTCTCTACCCACGTATTTTGCTGAAGGTTGATTTACATCTCATTGGAAAAGAAACTTGCTTTGGAATTATCCCTTCATTCGTAAGAACTAGAGAAATGCACTGTATCTTCAGCAAATTTTATAACCTCCTAAGAGACGAATATGCAAAGAAATAGGCTTAACATTTAGAATGCATTGGAAAATTCCACTCTGTGCAGGTAGCAGCAGCGTTGAGTAAGAAGGTTTTCTACCTGCCTAAGGGCCTCTCTCAACCTGCTCTACTAAATCTCATGGGCCCTGCAAAGCCTTTAGAGATAGGCTAGAGAGACAGACAATGTGAAGCTAGAAAGAGTACTAAGATCACCTATCAGAGGACCTAAGGCATCTGGGCTCTGGGACACATCTCTGGACTTCCTCGGCTCTCGGTTGCTTGTCTGTACTCTGCAATTGCCCTTTCACAATTCTGAGTTGAAGCCATGCCAGTTCATTAGGCTGTTGTCCCAAATCTGTGAAATCACTGGGACTGATCCATCAACATTAGGGTCACTTTCTAATTATGCTGATTCACATCCATGTCCTGCCCCAGTTTCCTTTGTGACTCACCTTGCATCTGTTGCCTACACAGTGGCCTGGAGTAGTTAGATTTGCCTGAGGCAACCACACTGTTTTTTTTCTCATCCAAGAAGTATTAAGGGCACAGTTTCTAAGATGGCTGCCCCCTTCTCCACATATCCTCCCAGGCAACTAATGATCCAGTCCCTGTGATCTGAAAGAATTTTTATCAGAGCATTTATCTTATTTATTTATTTTGAGTTTTAGAGACTGGGTTTCTCTGTGTAGCCATGGTCTCACTCTGTAGACCAAGCTGGCCTTGAACTCAGAGATCCAACTATCTCTGCTTCCTGAGTGCTGGGATCAAAGGCATGTACCCCTATGCCTGGTTTCAGAGTATTATTTTTAGACTCAAGCAAAAAGAACTGAAGTAGAGATATTGGATGTCTGATAGATTATCTGTGAAGACACGATGGATTGTGATAATGAAGACATTCTACACAGCAAAAGGAAAACCATAACTCTCACCTCACCCACATTCTGGGAATGCTCTGCAATGCTCTTCTCAGAAACCGTAGTGTTGAAAAACAAAACTACAAAGCTAAGAGGTAATTCCCAGCCCAGACTTGTATTCTATTATCAGAACAATAAAATAAACACACTGAGAAGGATTAGTAACTCAGTGTATTCTTGACATTTTATGCAATCATATCCTCTGGATGTTCCCACACAGTTCTTTGGAGGTTTGTTCTTTTGCACTCTGGTCTGAGGCCAGGACAGTACATGTTGTAGCACCCTGAGATACAGGTAAAAAGAACAGCTATCAAAGGTTGTCCAGTGTCTAGGTCTCTTTGTAGTGGGTTTATGATGTTACATTGCAAATAATTCTCCAGCCTACTAGTTTAATAAAAATGCTAATTGGCCAAAGGCAGACAGGAAGTGTGGGCGGAGCTACCAGACTAAGAAAACTCTGGGAACAGGAAGAACAGAGTAGAAATGCCACAGAGAAGGCAGAAGAAGCAGAGGATAACCATGCTGCTCTGAGAAAACGATGTGACTGAACCCGCATGGCTGTACAGGATAAGAATCATAGGTTAGATTAAGATTAAGCAAGTTTTAGGCCGGGGCCCCAGGTTGATCAGCGTACAATTAATGTGAGCACCTGTGTGTCTCTGTGGGACTGTGGGACTGTGGGTCTGCGGGTCTGCAGGTCTGGGGCTCTTGGGGTCTGGGGGTCTCCAGGTATGTGGATCTGCGGATTTGCACATCCAAACCTCAAGGCTAGGCCCGAAAGTCGGGGCCAGAAACCCCACACTACATCTCTTCTCAGGTCATTTTACTCATAGAACCCGATAGTATAGGGACATGGTCAACTATGTATAAAGATAGTTCCTCCCACGTGTAAAATAGGATAGAGAAACGATTCACTATTTAGGAATTGGATGGGAAATGCCGGTAAAACAATGCTTCTCAGGAGCACTTTCCAGGATCGCACGAGCGCTTCTGTTGTGGTTCTAAGTGAAAATGAGGCCTCCAGCTTCCTGTGTGATATTCTTTAACAAGTGAGGCCAAAGAGGAGATGAGCAAGACAGAGTGTTCAGATAGATCAGGGGGCGTGGGCTTAGTGAGAAGGAGGAGGGGCCAAAGTCACAGGATATGCCTCCTCCACTGCTGCTGAGTGTTACCTGTGTCCTCAGGTTTAAAGGAAAAGTCCCCAAGGCCGGTATGCAGGAGCTTTCTGTGTCAATTTTCTTTCTTTCTTTTTAAAGATATATTTATTATATATACAACATTCTGTTGTCCATTATGTCTGCATGCCAGAAGAGGGCACCAGAACTCATTACAGATGGTTGGGAGCCAGCATGTGGTCGCTGGGAATTGAACTCAGGACCTCTGGAAGAGCAATCAGTGCTCCTAACCTCTGAGCCATCCCTCCAGCCTGTGTTGATTTTCAAATGACTGTTTTGAGGACATAATAAGAAACACAGCAACATGAGTGGTCACGTGTGAGTCTGGTGCAACCCTAAGTAAGCATTGTTTAAGGTCGAGGGGAGCAGATGGATTACCTGTGGCTGTGTGGAGGGAAAGGCCAGGTTATATTACACTTTTTCTTGGTAAAGACTTATTTTGCCATGAAAACTCAAAACTCTCAGAAGATTACAGTCCCTCCCACACACACACACACAAATATTCATTTCACTCTGGATGAGAACAGGGCCTTGGAAGTTGATTCTCTAGCGAAAAAGTTCACCAGCTGATGTTCAGCTGTGTGTGTACTTATCTTCCTTCAGCCATCTGAAGTATGGTCAAGACTGGGCTGTGCATCCTCCTCAGGGGCCTTATTTATGGTGTACATGTGATCCGAATAAAGTAATTACTCTGGCTTCCCCCAAAACAGACTGCCAGTGAGTGGGGCCACTTGTGTTGGTTTTATTGTGTAAACGCCTCTCTCTGCATTAACAGTCAGCGACTGCAAAATCCTGTTTATCGAGGGGTTAGAGACTTGGAACAATTGTTAAAAGCACACCCTAAACTTCTAGAGGACTCTCATTCAGTTCCTATACCCCATTTGGTGGCTCTCAACCTTCTGTAAAACTCCAGCCCCAGGGCATCCCTCCTTCTGCTCCTACCCCTTCACTACCACCAAGTGTAGAGACATACACACAGGCAAAACACCTGTACAGATTTAATAATAATAATAATAATAATGATAATAACAATAAAACATACACATTGATACTATTGAATAACGCTATGCCATGCATCCCCCAGGGCCTCCAGTTTAACTCTGAAGGAGATTCCCCCAACTCTGGAGGCGACTGGGGCCCACCATGCCTCACCTGGAAGCACAGGTGATCCTTGTCCAGCTCCTTGCTCTGCAGGGAGGCACTGTCTCTTGAGGTGGCTGGGTCACCAGAGTCCTGTGGCAGGATACAGCTCCTGACTCCCGGCTCATGCTGAGTCTGGAGAGAAGGCTTTGAGTCTTTAACTTTAGAGTCATGCCCAGTGTGTGAAAGTTGCTGGCGTTTGGTTTGTAGGGTAAAAGTGAATATGCTCTGTAAGTTTCACAGTGAGAAAAAAATTACAAAGAAACTAGACTGTCTAGAAGGGTCGGCAGAAGTGCAGATCGGGAAGCTACAGGGAACAGAGTCTAGAGGTAACTCTAGTCTAGGGTATTTACATTTCTGAACAATGATATTATTGTTAGGATATTTTAATGATATCTTTTGTGTCTTTCCAATATTTTCAAAAGAGTTTGCATTGTTTTTATAAGGAAAATATCCATTTATTTATTTCTATCATCTTTGAAGGAAGCATATTCAAAGCATGTATAAAAGCCGGGTGGCGGTGTGTAGTGGGAGGTTTCTGGCCTTGACTTTCGGGCCTTGCCTCAAGGTTTAGACCCACAGACCCCTAGACGCCCAGAGGCACACAGATGCTTTCATTAATTTGAGGCTGATCAGCCTAAGGCCCAGGCATATAGCTTGCTAGCTCTCTACCCTTCATCTAACCCATGGCTGTCCTGTTCAGCCATGTGGCTCAGTACCTTTTCTTAGAGCAGCATAGTTGTCCTCTGCTTCTTCCGACTTCTCTCTAGCATTATTGAATCCCCACAGCGGTGATTAAATTATATATATATATATATTTATATATATATTTTATATATACATATACTTTTTGTATTGCATTTGCATTTTCTAATTGCTTCACAATTAAACTCATTCTAATTTCCACCAGAAAAAGCTTACGGTTGTCTACAGACACATTTGAATCTATATTTGAATTTATAAAGCCTCTAGGATGCAGTTGACACCATTGCTGACTCTCGTTTCATTTATGGGAGAGAGGGAAATTTTGTTTGTGCTTCTTTGGCTCTGGCTCATCAGGGGCCCACGTACTTCAGTCTTATGCTGCCGCAGTAATTTACAGAGCATTTGTTTAAAACGTAGATGTTTGCACCCCCTAATTGACTTACTCATTCGATTAACAGACTTCGAGTACTGAGCTGTAAGTGTATTGATAAATGAGTTTGTGTTTGTCCTGGACACATTTTCTTGTTGAGATCATAGACTAGGGAGACCGCAGCAACAGGAATTCTTAACATTTAGCTCACATCAGGAATTGCCTGCAGGGCTTCCTAAGTCGTGGCTTACTGGGCTCTGAGATAAGTGTTCAAAGAAAGGTGTTCAGGGTGCATCGCGAGCAGTCATGCATGTGCATCAGATAGGGCATCAGTGTTGAGTGCTTCAGAAGTATAGATGAAGGGCAAGAAGATGGAAGAGTTTTGAGGCAGAATTTTCATGCCATCCACTCATCCTTCGAAGCTTTAACTATTAGCGACTCAGGACCACCACACCACCTCTTTCCCAACCCAGCAACAGTGTTGTTTTCTGGGACAGGATTTTCCCCTCGATCTGTCCCCCCCATTCCCACTCCCAAATTCTCTAGGCTTCAAAACAATCAGGAAGACTCCACCTTCCCAAATGGGCAGGTCTCACTTGAGATCCATGTTTAGTTAAAGTCCTGCTTTTTTTTTTTTTTTTTTTTTCTTTCTAAACAGAGATGGTCTAGTAGGTGTCAAGAAAGGCAGAGAGAATGGTTTGGGATCATAGCTTGGAGGTTTCAGCTGTGAACATTTGGCTCTGTAGCTTTGGCATGAGGTGTATTCAACAGCAGTAGCACACAGTGGAGCTAAGCCATTCAACTCATGACAGAAGTGAAGGTGTCACATCCTTCAAGGGCCTTCTCCAGTCACCAGAAATCTCCCAGTAGGAACCACCTCTTAAAAACTCCAACCTCCACCCCCATCAACAGCATCATTCTGGGGAAATAAAATATGGGTCTTTTGGGACATTCCCAATCCTAAGGATGGCAGTTATAACACCATTAGATTCACAGAATATGACCTCACTACTGTTGAGTCAGACCTCTGGAATGCAAGGCTTTTAAGAAAGGAGGCATCACTAAAAATATCAGCATAGCTAGTTTCTACAGAGCCTCTTTGAATGCTGAGTGCAGGGGGGCTGGTAAAGAAAGGGACCCACAGCTACTGAAATCTACTGACTTTGCCAATACGTCGACCCATTAGTGACTCTGTTTAAAGTGCATTAGTGCTATCCATGGCTCACTCCAGGTATAAGGATCATAAGTTATAAATGATCATTATATTATAAAGAATGCCTGTTTCTTAAAATAGTAAGGCACTTATGAGATGCTTCTCTTTTTTTGGTGCATTTATTTATGTTTTGAGATGCTTTTATAAGAGAGCTCCTAAAGTGATGATAGGATTCCCTAGGCAGAGTCCGACTAGATGTAGCCAGACAGAAAGTACGTGCTGCGTGGCCTGCATCCATGGATTCTCTCTTTTCTCATTAAATTACAAAAGGGCAGCTAATGTGAAAACACACAGAACTGATCATTTTGTGGCAAGACATACTCACTCTGTAGTTTTGACATAACTGTGTAGTTTTATTTTGTTTCGGTGGCACTGGGAATCAAATCTAGGATTTGTATATGGTAAATGGATGTTCTACTCCAGGGCTACACCGTAGCCTGTTGAGTCTGCTTTATTTATTGGTAGGGGTTATAGATGCATTATTTAATAAGTTCACGATGGTGATAATCTATATGTCCTGTAATCATAATCTTCTCTTCAACAAATGTATCATAAATTAATATGATAATTAAAATGCCATATACAGCTGATAAAAAAACACTAGTATATTGAAGAAATCTTGGGTTAATTTTATACAGGGAAAATGTAGGGTTTTTTTAAAAATTATTTTTACTTATTATTTTTTGATTATAATTTTCAAGAATAATGATTTACCCAGATATACAGCTAGGTAATTTCTTTTTATTGTTGAATAATATTCTCTTCTATTTGTGTCCCAGAATTTATTCACTCATTCCCGTATTAACTGACTCCGTGTCATTGTCTTTTTCTGGGCACTTAAAATGAAAATATTTTACTAAAGTACTATTTACTTACCAAAAGGTAGAAGCTGTTCTTATTTGATATTTAAAAACTACATTTTCAAAAAAGTTCTACCAGCCCAAAAATTTTTACTATATATTGTTAACTTAATTTTAAATTTATTTTATTAGTTCACTCATTTGTTTTAAGGAGTAGGGATTCAACTTTGGGCACTGGATAATTCTACCTCCAAGCTTCATCTTCAATATTGACTTTATATATATATAAAGTTGCTGCAAAGATGGCTCAGGGGTTAAGAACACTGTTTTGTCTGTGTGCGTACTATTTGCATGCCTGATATTTAAAGATGCCAGAAGAAGGTGTCAGGACTGAAATTGTGAGCCACCGTGTGGGTGCTGGGAATCTAACATGGTAGAACAGTTGAACCAACTCTCCAGACTCTCCCTGTATATAATTTATACATCACTCTCCACTGCAGGCTGCCAGGTCCCTGGGAGAGCTGCCTTCAGGTTTGGAGCACTTTATCAGGAATGATGTGGGCACACAAGACAGACATTCTGGGGGCTGTGGAGATGGTTCAGTTTAATTCAAATTCTCAGTTAAAACAGAAAAGTTGGATGTAGTAGTGCACACCTACAATATAGCTCTAGGAAGGGGAGACAGGATGAACCCTAGAACTCTCTGATCAAATAGTCTAGCCCAGTGATTCTCAACCTTCCTAATGCTACAACCTTTTAATCCAGTTCCTCATGGGATGGCGACCCCCATAAAGTTACTTTAGTTGACAATTTGTAGCCGTAGTGTTCCTACTGTTATGAATTGTAATGTAAATATTTTTGGAGATAAAAGTTTGCTAAAGAGGTCACAGGTTGAGAATCACTGCCTAGTCAAATAGGCAAGTTCTAGGTTCAGTGAGAGACTGTCCTTCCTCAAGTGTAATGGAAGTTGACTTCTGACTTCTGTTCACATACTTCTTTCTACATGAGTGTGTACCCACATACACACGGGTGTGTGCACAAAAAGAGACTAGAGATGCTGCCACTGAACATTTCTGAGAACATGAGCTTTGAAATAAAGAGAGTAACAGGAGTAACTTGTAGAACTATATGGGTGGTGATATTGCTAGAAACACATGGAGAAACATAGTTGGAGAGAACAGTGGTTTGCCAGCTAGTCACTGAGGGATGGTGGATTAGAAATTCTCCTTGTCATTGTAACCAGGCAAGCCCGGCTGGGGTTGCCAACTGCAGCAGGTGACATTGTGTCTAATTCATCCTTGCTGTGGTGTTTAACTACCAAGGGTGAAGTAGCAGTTTTTACAGGAGAACAGATCGACAGACACCACCTTAAAGGATTAAATTTATATCACCAGATGCAGCACATGTCTTTCAACAGGAGGTCCTAAGAAAAAGCATGACATCATTCCTGTGATATTCTCACCCCAGAGCATAACAATCCAATCAAAACTCAAAACCCTTAGCCCTAACACCAAGTGTTTGATTTGAAGTCTTTGAAATGTCAAGCCCAGAATGCAGCATACTAGACAATTATCTGTCCAGATCAGAATGTGTGTGTGTGTGAGAGAGCAAGAGTGTGTGTGTGTGTGTGTGTGTGTGTGTGTGTGTGTGTGTGTGTGTGTGAGAGAGAGAGAGAGAGAGAGAGAGAGTTGGTTACATTAAGTATACCCTATAGATCAAATGCTACAATACTATTAACATTGTTTCTGATTTTGAAAAAATTGAATCTAGTTGAGGGTAAGTCAGGTCCTATTTCTGGGAAAGATGAAGGACCCAGAGTGCAGTTTATAGGCAGCTGGATCAGAGGAAGTGTGTGTGTGTGTGTGTGTGTGTGTGTGTGTGTGTGTGTGTGTGTGTGTGTGTGTGTATGAGGGGGTGTGGGGGTGTGAATGAAGTACAGTGTTGATATTTGGAGACTGAGTAGCATTACAATTTTCAAAACAATTTTTGGGACTTTTCTGTATCTTTGAACTCATTTCAAAATAAATTGTAGCAATAAGTCAGAAGAGGAAGAAGAGATTCTGAAATGAAGATGATGATGGCGTGTTAGCAAAGATGGCCGTCATGTTTACGTCTGAACTGTGGGCTGCCTGCAACTTAAAAACTTCATTTGAAGTCAGTCTTCTTTATGTTTTTGTTTTATATCTACTTAGGCATAAACATGTGTTTAGCTTTACTTACTTCCATTACCAAAGCATCCCCTAGGAACTGTGGCACTTGCTCTGCCTGTGTCCCTGTCTCTCTTCTGTCATTATACTACCATGCATGGATTTGCCGTGCTCGAGGAGCAGCTGTGGCAGAGCTAAAATAGTTCCCAATGAGATAGTGACTCTCAGACAGCTGTAGCCTCAAGTGACTTGTAATGTCACATGCTTGTCTCCAGGTGCTGAGTGTACCATGTGACAGAGGAATTCTAAAAATGACTGTGTATGGCTGGTACAGAAGCCCTGAGAGCCCCAGGGCTAGAGTGTGGACTTGTGTGTCTGCAATAAGGTGGCATTGATTTTTTTAAGAAAAAAATGAATATTTATTACAGATTAATAGAACATCCTTCTTAATGTTTGAGTGCTTTGGAAAAGCAATTCTTTTCCATTCAATCTGGTTTGTTTATATGTGTATATGTGCTTCAACTTATTTATTTTGTTTTATTCTTGAGAGAGAGAAAGAGACAGAGAAGGGGGGGGTGAATCAGAATATGGAGGCCCAAGCTGGCCTTGAACTTTTGGCCCTGCCTTACCCTTCCAGAACACTGAGTTTGCAGGTGTGTGCAAACACTAGCTTTGGGTATGTTTTTAAAAATAAATTCTCAAAGGATATGTCCCAGTGTTAGGCTGAAATACCAGATTGCTAGCTAATATGTCACTGGCCTGATTCGGTAATTGAGAACAATTAGCCAACTCTGAGTGGCAGTGGGGGGTGAAGGTCTTGTCCTCTGAGTTGGAAGGCTGGGATGATCATGAGATGGGGCTGGCTGTCTCCAACAAAGTTAGTCTCCAGCTTTATAACTTTGCCACTTGGAAATGGTGTTTGTTAGAGGGTTGCTGATATTTCTTTTGGTCTCAGGCAGAATTGTACTTATGACAGAATTCCAGAAGGTGGTTATTTCCTTACCACCTCAGGTTCTTATGTAGCCCAGGTTGGCCTCAGACTCACTAGCAGGCAAGAATGACCTCGATCCTCTGGACTCCAGCTCCTGAAAGCTGAGATTATAGTCCTGTACCGCTAATTTTGGTTTATGTGCCAGGGTTCATGCTTGCCAGGCAAGCACCCTGCCCTAAGAACTGAACTACATTCCTAACCTGGTTATACCTTTCCCACAAACCTCTAGAAAGTACTTTCCTGATATACATCAGCAGGCAGTTTGGACTTTTTATCAATCAAAACACGCAATTACTCTATCAGGCTTTTCATGTCCCAAAGGCATTTTCTATTTCATTTTTGGAGTGGTTTGAAAGAAAACGGCCCCGAAAGGGAGTGTCACTCACTGTTAGGAGGTGTGGCCCTGTTGGAGGAAGCATGTCACTATGATGATGGGCTGAACCTCTGAAACTGTAAGCCAGCCACCACAATTAAGTGTGTTTTTAAATAAGAGTTGTCTTCATCACGGTGTCTTTTCACAGCCATAAAAACTGTAATGGAGACAATGTTGTTTTTGAAGAGTCCCATGAGTGGATGTCCTACGTCCTTTTACTTTCTTCCTGCCACTATGAGAGATCATTTCTTGAATTTATTCCCAAAAGCTGGCACTATTTTATGCTGGGACATGTTCTAGATCCCCCATTGGACAAGGTTTCAAGGTTATATGAACCTAATTCTTGAGGCACTCCTATGACTCGGACACTGTAAGTCCCACTTCTGTGGTAAACAGCATGCATTTGGAAACAACCCAACAGACTTTCTGATATTTACAAAACATTTTAGGAAATCAGATAGAAACCTTTGAAATGAAGCCTTGGGAATTCCAAATATCCTCTGCAAACACTGAAAAGGAAATGTGTGACAGTAAAAAATTGTTAATAAAATATAATGAATGTAATACTATGTTTAGTCTTTATTTACCCTCATGATATGGATGCAGACCATGATGCGAAATTAAATGTTAAAATCTTAATAAGATTGTAAGTGGATTTACAGTCTACAGATTGACTAAAATGCGTCTCTGCCCTATGCATCACCATGACCTTAATGTTAATGGTACTAAGGACTCCATTGTCCTTTGGTAATAAGAATAGCTGGCAAATATAGCCAGTTAAGGCAGCATCAGTGCTTTAAGTGACTAAATCTTTGGAGTAAGCCATTTGGCAGATGAAGAGATGGGTGTGAAGAACCAGGAACCCCCAGTGTGTGGCTGAGAATAGCAGGACGCACAGTCAAATCCTGAATGTTGACTACAGAGTCCAGGTCTCTCTGCTCTGTTTGACCTTCTTATCAACAGATTTTAAAGCCCAACTGCTCTGTTCCCATTGTAACTGGGTGGTCTCCCTCACATCTCCTGCATTGATGGTCAGTGAATGGTTAGCAACCAATGTCAAAGAAGTGGATTTGTAGTATACTGTAATTTTTTTCCCCCATGGCCAAATTCGGGTTCCCAAGCTGAGAAGAGAAACACGCTAGCACCCCATCACACAGTATTTTTCTCACACAAGCCTAATAGATGGCACATCCTCAAGAGTATGGGAAATAACTAAGTAAGAGCTAGGAAATTACAAGACCTTTAATTTAAATATAATTTGATTAATTACAAGTTATGTTAATATAATCGCTATAATTTTATCCTAATTAAAACGTTAAATTTTTGGAAATTCAACAAGTGATCTCAAGATACCGTTCTCTCAGGTAATTTATTTTTCTGGAAGGTTTTTTAAAATATAAAATTGAATCAAGGGTGAAACAGGAACCTTGAACTACAGTCTCAATGGCGTCTTATGCTGAGCCTTCTCATAAGCAAGCTTCTAGGGTCACAAAACTGTTCACCGAAGGGGAAGTGGGGGCTGCCCTCTATTACCTAGAGGTTTGCAGAACGCTCTGCCACCTGGTGGCTATCATTGGCAACTGCTCAGCTCTCTGCTCTCCTACTCAAGCTTGGAGTTCTATTTCAACTGTGGGGTCTTTCCTTGTGTATGAACAGCTTCAGCTATTAATTGGGAGATAATCGGACCCTTTGATCCCATATACTAAGATTTTTAAGAGAAATTTCCACACCTGGGAGCAGAGGGCACTTGAGTGTAGCATGAGCAACTTTTTCCTTGCCCCCTACTGTGAGTGGCATTCAGTTTCTCAGGGTAGACAAACACCCACCTCAAGGCTTACCACAGAAATGCCAATCAGAGTCTCCAGTGTCCTAACCAGGCTCATCTTGCTTCATTTAAGGGGTTTACAGGCTAGTCAGGAGTCGGGGTTTTGAACGCTCCACCTTGAGATTTCCTAGTTCCTCACATCCCCAGTGTCCATCCTTCATTCCTGCGCTTCCATCTAAGCCCGTTTTTAAGGCAATGAAAACGTACATCTAGACTGTCAGATAGCAATGACTACGGTGTTGCAGTTGCTTGTGATCCACACCACACGCCCTCTTCAATGCGTTTAAATGCAATCCTCTCTCAGAGGGTGGCTGCCAACCGCTCTCCCAGCTTTGTACTTGTGCCTGCTGCTTGGTATCCATTCAAACCACAGGCATCTGCTGAGCTCAATGGCGACCTGATTTCTTGGCCAGGTGGGGTAGACAGAAGATGAAGGAGGATGTCGGGGCCTGCATTGGAAAGGCTGGGTGTGGTACCCGCAGAGGGTAGGGAATCTTCTAATGCTGTATCGACTGAGCTCACCTGGCTGGAAACGGAACACATCTGGAAGCATGTGATGAAACAGGATTCTGTGGATGCTACTGATGAGAGCAACTGAATCGAAGCAGAAGGGTTGGCAAGGCTTTGTGAAGGCCATTAGCTCACCTCAAAGCACATGGAGAATTTTCTCAGAATGGAATGATAGGGGAAACAGGAAAGGAATGATAGCACACAGGTTTTCGTAGAACCGAGAGCAAACATGGCTAGAAAGTCCCTGAGGCAGCTCTAAAGAGAAAGACACCAGAAATCAGCATAGGGCCAGATCTTAGATGCCATTACCATGACAAGAAGTATGGACTTCATCCATTTAGAAATAAAAGAATAGCTCTTTAAGCAAAGAAGGCAGTAGGCCAGGTCTGGGTGAAGTTGTTCATCCAGCTTTGTGAGGCATCTGGGCCAAACTCGGGTAGCTTTCTGTTAGAGATGGCAAACTATTAGGTTTCTCACACAATAGTGATGAAGACACGGGCATTTTAAACAAGTATAGAAGCCAGTTCCACAACGCTCTGTCATTCATTAAAAGGGAGAGAAAAGTACCAAAGATAAAGAAATAAAACCATTAGAAAAAAATATTGATCCCAAAAGCCTAATGAGGAAGAGCGGGGGAGGGGGGAGGAGGAAGAGGAGGAGGAGGAGGAGGAGGAGGAGGAGGAGGAGGAGGAGGAAGGAGAGTGATGGTAGCTTTGAGGAGGCCAGAATAAGATCTGTGGGGGTGAGCAAGGTCTAAGGACAGCCCAGGTGACAGATGATCTTCCTTAAATGAGGTCAGCAGGAACAGGAAGATGAAATCTGTGGAAAGAAAATTGATGAGGTCCATTGATGTTACTTGGGAAAAAAGAGAATTAAAAATGATTCAAAGAGCCTTGCTACACTTGATCTCAGCCAAAATGCCAAGAAGCCAGCAAAGAATTATTTCCCAAAAGTGATTTAGTAAAACATCACAAAAGGCTTCAATGTTCTAGTCATCAATCAAGTACATCTACTCCTGGCCATGCTAAAAAGAGCAATTCCAGCTAAGTGTACAGTTTGTGTACAGTATGTGCACTACAGTATTGAACTGTAGGAAATGAACTATGAACCAATATGCTTTGCTTGTACCTGAGAAAATTAATAAGTAAAACATCATGCTCGCCAGGAATGTTTAATGACATAGCTAACCACTTTTTATAGCTGTAATTATGTTAAATTAAAAAGAGAGATGCTATGATTCACAGTATATCATTCTAGTTTTATACAAAACCTCCAGATGCATACATAGAAATTAAGACAATAAATATAAATTACTAACTGCAGCTCTTTCCAAATGGTGAAGTTATATATTTGTTATCCCTTAGACCTTATCAAGCACTTCAGCAATTTTATATAATTAACCTATATTATTCTAATAAAAAGAAATAAATGAAATAAAAGATAAAAGGGAAATAATGCTTAGATTACAGAAAGTCTTGTTAAAAATTTTTATTTAAATACAGTTTCTTATAAAGATATAAATGATAACATTTTATCATGAAAGTATAAAGTCAGGATTAATAAAAATGAGACTATGCCTCTTTTAATTACAAGGCCTAACATAATAGTTCTGATTCAATTATAAATTCTATTAAATTTCTGGCAGAGCATGATGAAATACCAGGATCAGTTCCATTTAAATAATTTTTAATAAGGCTGTATAATAGACTCTCATAGTAGATCCACAAAGAAATTCAGTGCTTCAGAGTATTGCTTTCTGAACTAAATTACTTAGCCAGGTTTATGCTAGGAGAGCCTTTATGAAATTTATATTAATATACACTGTGTCATTTTAATGAGTTACATAATCATGCATGTCTCTCTTTGTTCTAGTCTTCCTTACAGAATCTTAGGACATAACAGCAAAAAATTGAGTGAAAATGTCTGTAGATAGAAGATACAACTACATGTCCCTCACATAGTGAGATGCTCCAAATTAGATGCAGAAATAGAAGCAGTATTTCCCAGAAGAGCATTTATTTCTTAAGCCATTGTGTTTTTCAGAGGTGTGTGTGTGTGCATTGCTCATTATATGAATTGTTGCCTTGTTGGTTTTCCATAATGAATACAGATCACTTGGGGTAGGGCAGAGTCTAGAAGCCTATATAATAAATGTGAAATAAGCAACTGTGCCCTTCTTGGTGCATGTGGTCCAGGAGACACTGCTTAAAAAGATGGATTATTGCCTGGTGACTTCTGCACCTTGCTAAATAACGTCAAGAGTGCTTCCTTGTAGTATGAGGTTTCTGGCCCAACACAGTCTCCCTACATATCCACTTTTCACTTTTTAAAACAAAAAGAACTTCAAATCTAATATTATTTTCCTCCCTTATCTATAACAACTTACAAACAACACTGTAAACAAACATGAACATCCATAATCCATGTTTTGGGAATGTAAGTGTCATTCTCTGGGCTACTTCCTGCTGAATGGGGGCACTGGCAATCTCATGGGAATCCAAAGAAAAATGTAGGATTATGCACAAGTCTTTAGTGGAATAGTCTGTAAAACTGGGTCATCTCAGCCAGTCTCCTTAAAATTGTTCTGGATACAGAGACCTGGAAACTTCAACAGAGGTGCTCTGAAATGCTGAATCACCTGGGCCATCCATTTCCATTGGAGATTTTTCAGGGGGTCTTCCTCTATCAAATTTTATGTTCTTTATCCAGGAATAAATCAGCCTCTCATTTTCTGTGAAAATAAAAAGAAAACCTCTTCTCCAAAGTAGCATATCTTTGCATTTCAGCTTTAAAGTAAACTCATTTACAAAATATATAGGTTGAATTAATCCAACAGCATTTATAATCAACTGTCTTTTAGCAGCTTTTATTAAGTCATTTTCAGCCAAGAAGCTTAAAGATAAGACAATAACATACAGTATCCAGACATTCTTTGTATTTCCCATCTTTATGTGGCTTATTTTTTTATTATTTATTTATTTTACTCTATTTATTTTTTAAGGGCTTTCTTTACCTTTTCTTTTCTTTCTCTAAGCATATGTATCTATATTTTCAACACACTATAAACCACTTAGACTTTTTAAAAAACTGTCTTTACTGTATATTTATTTCTTAACTTTTTCTGTCTCTGACCACGCTTTGCTTGGGTAGGGTGATTGACTCCACCCAGATTCTTCTATTTCTTTCTGTTTCTGAACACATCTCTAATCTGTCAAGGTTCTTGGCTAAGGATTAAAGGTTAGTAGGATGGAGGGATGGCTCCACCCAGCTCCTAGTCTAATTTCATAGAATTTATCTTTTTAGCCCAGGTACTCTGTGGAATTTTAGGGTCCATATAATTAGCAAGTAAAGCTTTGCCATCTGCTGCTCATTAACTCCATTTAAGTATTAGGCAGCAGGGCCTCTTAAAAGACTCACAAGTATTTTGCCTCTAAGGCTGAATCAGGAAGCTTCTCTTCAAAAAGCAAAGCCTCAGTTTGCTGCAGGCAAACAGAGCTGATGCAAGAAAATATCAACACTAAGAAGCCATCTTTGATTCTGTTCTGTTTTTGTCCTTATTAGCAGAAACCTGAAATCTACCACAGAGAGCTCTTTGCTTACATCTAGGCTCAGGAACTGGCCCTGTTCACCTTAAGTTGCATGTAGCAAACACACCACTTTATAATTTAATCTCATAAACTATGCAGTATGATTACCACAGGTCACTTCACAGCCACAACTCAGAAACTGCTTTGGACTTCGTTTCTGTGCTCTAGACTGTTTTTAAATTCTCTATGGCTTTATGCGGATATATTTTACCCATTCTGGGCTGCCATTTGTAGTATGAGGCTTCTGATCTGGACTTTCAGGCCTAGCCCCAAGGTTTAGGCCTGCAGACACACAGACCCGCAGAGACACACAAATGCTTACAATAGTTTTAGGCTGATTGGCCTATGGTCCAGGCATATAACTTGCTAACTCTTTACCCTTAATTTAACCCATGACTCTTATCTTCTTCAGCCATGCGGCTTGGTACCTTTTCTCAGAACAGCGTAGTTGTCCTTTGCTTCTTCTGGCTTCTCTCTGGCATTCTGCTCTGTTCTGCCTGTTCCTAGAGTCTTCTTAGTCTGGTAGCTCTGCCCACACTTCCTGTCTGCCTTTGGCCAATCAGCGCTTTTAATTAAACTCATAGGCGGGGACAATTATTTACAATGGAACAACACAATCTCCCTACACTTCCTTGTCAACTTATCCTTTTGGGAAGAATCAACAGTCTTGGGGTTCCAAATGTAGTTCCCAAACTGAGATGTATCCATTAGGTCAATCAGAGAATTCACATGGACTATTTGTCACCTGTTTTTCAAGACCCTCATTTACTAAGCCTTGACTTCCTAGTGTCCTGTTTCTACCTCTCCCCACCCCAGCACAGAGAAGGGTCTGCTTCTTTCCACATAACCTTTCTCCCTCTTTATCCCTTTCTCACCCCAGCCTACCTACTCATTGGTTTGGACCATAAAACCTTCAGGCCAACAAGCAAAAGTTGAGAGTCCTACAAATAACTTTTTATTATTAATGTAGTTTATTATTAAAATTTTTTGATCTTTTAAGACTTGGTTTCCTTGTGTAGCCACCCTGGCTGTCCTGGAACTTGAAGACAGAAGTTCTTCTACCTCACCCAGCTCCTACAGTCTTGCAGCCATTTATAAAGTAATTACTCAGAGGCTTAGTATTAATTACAAACTTTTTGGTCTGTGGTTCAGCCTTATTGATAACTAGCTCTTTTATCCTAAATTAACCCATTTCTATTAATCTATATATCACTGTGTGTCTCATGGCTTTACCTGTGTTCCATTACATCTTGCTTTCACCCTTGGCTCTCCCTGACTCCACCTTTTCCCCCCTGTATCTCTCTTGATTTTTCTGCCTGGCTTATATTCTGTCTTGACATAGGCCAAAGAAGCTTCTTTATTAACCAACTGTAGTAACACATAGTGTACAGAAAGACCATCCCACAGTGGGAACTCACTCTGTAGACCAGTTGAAAGAGATCCACTGGCCTCTGCCTCCGAAATGCTGGGATTAACGGTATGTGTCACTACTGCCTGACAATAATTTTTAAATTTAAATATATTCACATTATTCCTCAACCCCAAATTCAACCCCAGATCATCTCCTCTTCCTTACCTACTTAAAGTTCTTTTTCAAAAAAGAGAAACAAAATACAATAACAGCCCCCAAACACCCAAAACAAAACCAAAAAAAAAATAAACCAAACTGTAACCAAATAAAAGCACATGCACATACACGAACACACACACACATATAATGCTTACACACGTACACACGCACACACAGAGGCACATGTACATATACACATACATATACATGCATACACATACAGACAAATGCACACATATACATGCACAGAGAGACACATGCACACACACACATGCACACACGCACACACATGCACACAGATACACAAACATGCACACAGACACACACATACACACGCACACCTCCCCACACCCCTATGGAGTCCATTATTTGTTGGCCAACTAATCTTGAACATGAACCCTTCCCAGTCTCATATACCCATGTGTTGATTGATACACCCAGTGTCACTCCATTGAAGAAAATTGATTTTTCCTCTCCCAGCAGGTAGAAACAACAATTCACTTGCTAACCTTTCCTTTCATGGCTAAATTTTCATTCATTCACTCATTCAATAAAGAAAAAGAAGAAAACAACATGTAATAGGATAAAACAAAACTATCACATTTTAGTTGGACAATTAAAACCAGAATTAGGAAAAGAGCCCAAGAGAAGACACGAGAATCCCATAAAAACACTAAACTGGAAGCCATTGTATAAATCCAGGAGTCCTGTGTAAACCTGCACAGGCCCTGCTCATGCTGCTTCAGCCTCTGTGTGTTCATAGGAGCTTTGCTCAGTTGATTTAGAGCATCTTGTTCTCTTGTGTCCGCCATCCCCTCTGGAGGGTACATACTTTCCTCCTCAGGGTTCCCAGAGCTCTCAGGGAGGAAGTTGATAGACATCCCAGTTGGTGAGGAAGACTAGAAGAAAGCAGCCCGGGTCCTCAGCCCTGCTTGAAAAGGCTCTGAGTTCTGGTCAAATGCTTGTTTAGTGTGTACAAGACCCTGGTTTCCAAATCAGCATGGGAAGAAAAAGCAAACAGGTACAGCCTAATTCCATCCAGGAGGATGTCACTGACTTAGGCAGCTGATGCTCCCAATTTATAACAGGGATGACTCAAGTTCCGTGCATGAATATGCAGTTTATGACAATTGAGGTTTTGATCTATCCTTCTAAACAAATTCAAAAACTTTGGATTTCTCTCATTTATATGAATTTCTGAGCTTATTTCTTTAACAAGAAGTTAAAAGAATGAATATGGAAACATACTTTATTTTTTTATCTGAATTGCAGATGCATGAACTTAGCACCATGTACCCATTCTGTTAGATAATATACTTCCAATGACATTTGCCTTTCATATTTATTTATGCTCCTTTGATTAAAATTATATGCAACTAATACAAAAATCCATTTAACATTTATGGGCCTATAGTAATAGGAGATAAACATTAAAATCTCTATTTGTATATATAGATTTTTAAAACCAAGAAATATGAAGTGTAACTGGAAAAAAGACATTTTAAAGAGTTGTGTTATATTAAAGGATATCATTTTGGTAGATATGATATAAAGAGAAGAACAGAGGGGGGAATATGTTTAGAAATTATTGCTGGCTGGTAAAAAGGAGCCAACAAAACATTACTCTAAACCTAATTAGGAGAGATTCTCAGGCCCCTGGATAGCCATGGTTCTTGGAAGAAAAGGAACCTCCCACAAAGCAAGCTTTTGATGTGTATAGGTTTGAGGGGAGAGGAAGGTAGTTCCAACCTCATGACCTACCCTGGGCAGATCTTCCTTCCAGGAGTCAAGGCAGGGGTTACTAAATATGAATTAAAACATAATTTTTACTCAGAATTATTTTGAGTTTGTTTGCAGAGGACAAAGAAATCTGTCTAGGGAGAAAGGAGCAAAGCCTGAATTCTGGGAAAAAGCAGCAGCTGAGGGTCTGTGTCCTAACGAACTGTCTTACAAGGATAAAAGGGCTGATATTTGTCTCCTTAAAATAAACTGTAATTGCTAAATCTTTATACTGTTTACTCCAATTAAATATTTAAATAGGTTTCTGGGACTAGAGAAATGTCTCAGTGGTTAAGTGAACTTGCTGCTCTTTCAGAGGACATGGTTCTGTTTCTTTCTAGCACTCAGATGGCGGCTTACAGCTATTTGGAGCTCCAGATTCACGGGATTCAACTCTCTTTTCTGGCCTTCCTGGGCACTAGGTACACAAGTGGTGCAACATTCACATTCATAAAATAAAAGTAAATTCATACACACACACACACAGAGAGAGAGAGAGAGAGACAGAGAGAGAGAGAGAGACAGAGAGAGACAGAGAGAGAGAGAGAGAGACAGAGAGAGAGAGAGAGAGGCAGACAGATATTTAGTTCCTGTGTTTAGAGGCATCACTTGCCAATACAGCCAAAGAAGATAGATCTCAGAAAGCCTGGGGCTTACTCTTCGTCTTATAGCAGACAGAAATAATTTTGGGGGAACATGGGGAGAAAGAGCTGCTGTGTTTGAGATAGAAAGGTGTTGGAGAGCATTGCATGCACAGCATTTGAATGATTTAACTGCTTTTAGAATTTGAAGGTCTGGGATGAGGGAGCTGGGCTTGGAAGTGGGGTAAGGCACATCCATGTTTCCTCCGGGTCATTCCCAGCTCATTTTGTCACCTGTGTGCTCACTCAGAAGGGCTGTCTCAGAGTCTGTGATGCTAAGTGTGGTGCATCCCGTTGTTGGTTCTGCCTAAAGGAAGGCTCTCATCTCTGACCTCCTATGCCCTCTTCCCACCACCTGCCCAGGGTTCAAATCCATTTTTTACCTACCCTTTGTAAATTTTATAATTCCTCTGGTTACTATGCAGAATCCAGACAAGACATGGTCCCTATATTCAACTTTTACATTTGAACTAAAGGACATCATCATCCAATATTTACATATATGCATGTATGTGTGTACTCATGTTCATACTGATATTACTGATGCTTCCTAACTTGCAATGGTGCCATCATGTGTAGATACAACTATAACAAATATGACTATCAAAAATATCATAATTTGAAAGTGTACTTATATACTTCACCTACAGGAAGTGTTCGGTCAGCCACACTGTTGAATCTTGGCTCTTCTCTCTCTGTCTCATTTTCACTGTCTCGTGGGGGCTGTGACTCAACCCTGGCCAGGGTCATAAGTAGTTCGAATTTACTCTGTTTCTGTGATAAAACATTCTGTCTAAGGGGGAGGAAAGGGTTCATATGACTTAAGAGCTTACAGTCCATCATTGAGGGAAGCCAGGGAAGGAACCTGCAGGCAGGAACAGAAGCAGAGTCTATGAAAGAATGCTGCTTACTGGCTTGATTGTAGGCTTATGTTAAGACATCTTTCTTATTTAGCTCAGGCCCACCTTTCTAGGGATGGGTGATGCTCACACTGATCTGGACTGTCCTACACAAACTAGTGATCAAGAAAATGCCCCATGGATATGCTACAGGACAGTCTGATGGAGGCTATTCTTCAGTTAAGCTACTCTCTTCCTGGGTGTGCAAAGTTGACAGGCAGGGTTAGCCATCACACAAGTGTCTCACCAGTTATGGATAACCTGGGAAAACATCAAAATCCACAGTACAGCATTTGACATTCATACAGCTCTGAACGCAGAATCCTCTGTAGACCTATGTGTCGACGTTCACAGAGACAAAACAAATTACATCTTTTGTAATTTTTTAATGAGATAAAGTACTAATTGAGAAATTCTGGGAGTCAAGTGAGTGTTTTGACTGAGAGCTTCATCTATTCCTTAGGAATCTTTTTTGTTTGTTTGTTTCTACATAGGACTTTATTATTATAACAGAGAGATATGGTTATAAAAGCAGATATAGAGGGGAGGGAAAGAGAAAGAGAAAGGAAAGGAGAGAGAGAGAGAGAGAGAGAGAGAGAGAGAGAGAGAGAGAGAGAGAGAGAGAGAGAGAGGTAAGAGCATTCTTGAGGGAATAAAAGGCAAGAGAGCTCCTTAGGAATCTTAAGTGGCTTTGCAATGACAACATAGCCATAAGATTCCAACACCATGTGAGCTATGGTGCACACACACATGTACATAAGCACACACAAATAAATGTAATATGTAAATGACAAATTACTAATATTTATACTCCATAAAACATCTAATAAAATCATTATTACATTTATCAAATATACAGGAAACATTAATAACTATTATGGATTTGTGAGGAGTGGAAGATGATTCAAGTTTTTTGAAACAATAAACAAACAAACAAACAAACAAATAAACAAACAAACAAACATTTATTTACTTGTTTTATAATTTATGTGTCTGTCTCTGTTTGCTGGGTGTCACACACACATGGAGGTCCAAGGACAACTTTCTGGAGCTGGGTCTTCTCTTTCTCCACAATGTGGGACCCAAGGATTGAACTCAAGTTGTCAGGTTTGGAGGCAAGCGTTTTTACTGCCTGAATCACCTCCCTAGCTCAAATGATTCAGGCTTGAAGGGAAGTGCACTGTGGATATTTTTCCCTTGAATCATTTGGTGATGTACTCTAACAAATGAACACATGTTTGCTTGAGGTTCAGGCTTTCTCACTGGAATGAGGTTTTCTACGCATTTCTCATATAAGTGCAGCCTGCCACACCATCCTTGATTGCCTAGATCCGTGCCTAGATCAACTCATCCATAACAGCAGGATTTTCCATTTACCACGAAGAAGGAATCACCTACAAAACACATCCCTCAATAATAGAACAAATTAATGGGCCATGAAGTTTTGTGGCAAATGCTGATTGGTTTCAGGGAGCTTTATGAGGCATTGAAAATGTGCCTGAAATTTAATGGGGGATTCAGACTATTTCATTAGAAGGTGACAGTTGGATCTGTGTTAGGTTTTGTGTCTTCCTATTGTACACATGGCCTTCAGACCCCACCCCAAAAGAAAGTAAATACACATTTTAAGTTTTGCTTTTACATAGTTTGACAAAATTTTTAAGCACCACATCTTTTTCTTAATTTTAAGATGACTTACTTCTCTAGCTGCTGAAAATGTTATTTTATATCTCTCCCTGAAATGGCTGGCAAGTTTGCCTCATGGTTCTCATTTTGTTTCTTGTGAGCTGTGTGTCTGAACTTTACCATAACCTGATTGAGAGGTGACAGCATGACAGCACAGTTGAACTTGGTGGTTACTAAAGGCTAGTATCTCCAAAGAAGTAGTCATGTCCTCATTTTCTGTCAGGACTTTGTGAGTCTGGCTCCAGTCTTGTGCAGGTGGGAGTGAGTTTATGTTCCTATCTAGACTTTCACTTAACTCCTTATGATGTTTAATCTCGTGCACTACTACTCTACTTCTTGGCAGGATTTCAATAATTGTCTCCAAAGAAACTTGTGGATATTGACAAGGCTTCTTGAGATGCCGATCTAAAACATGTTTGTATCAAACGTAAAGACTTAATTCTGTGGCCATGTATTAGGAAAGTTAGCATGATCAATTGAATTGATTGAGAATCTCATGAGAAACAGAACCAATAAGAGATCTATAATTATAAGAAGGGATTTGTTAGATTGGCTTACATAGTAAGAAGATAGTCTCACAAAAGGCTGCCTACTGATGAAAAAAAAAAAAAAGGTTATAAAGCTGATGAAAATAAAAAACTGTTTAGTCCAAGAAGCTAGAAGCCTCTAAACAAGAGGAACCAGTGATGCAGAGGAACCAGTGATGCAGAGGAACCAGTGATGCAGAGGAACCAATGATGCAGACGGACCAGCGATGCAGAGGAACCAATGATGCAGAGGAACCAGTGATGCAGAGGAACCAACAATGCAGAGAACCAATGACATAGATGAACCAGTGATGCAGAGGAACCAGTGATGTAGTCAGTCTGAAGCTGAAAGCCTGGCCTGGTAGTTCACTGGAAAACTACTGATGGAGACCATGCTCCATAGCTAAAGAATCAGGTCTGATGTCCAAAGGGGAGAAAAAAGCACTTGCTTCAAAAGCAGTGTGTCTCTGTGTGAGTTCCTTTTCTTTTGTCTGGCCTCTAGCCTGCTGGATAGTCATCATTTTCAGAGTGACTCTTCCTAATTCCGGTCACTGACCACATGCCAATCTCTGTAAACACCCTCACACAAACTCTCAGAGACATACTTGCTAACTTTCCAGACATCTGTCAATCCAGTCAAGATTAATCATTACACTGGTCAATTAATATTTATATGCCTAACTACTTAAATTTCAGTCATGATACATAACAAATCCATCAATACAATGAATATATTACTGACAATTGCTCCAACACTTGTCAGTATAAACTGTCAACAGCCATTATTTATAACTAGAGAAATCAAAAGTTTTATGTTAGAAGAAAGATGAATCTGTTTAGAAATCATTTTCAGTGGCACAATATTAAGCATTGATAAATGAAAGTACCCTGGCATTCATTGAAATAAGAAATGGAAGGAACACTTGAGGCTCAGTAACTATTAACTACTTGGTCAGGAGATCTGCCATGGACCTCGGTCTATCTGTTCTTATTTTCTAATCTCATAAGAGAAAAAAAATGAGTTCAGAGAATAAAATAAATGGGCTAAGTTATATTCATGGCATCTTATGTAGTTATTATTGACACAGTCAAGAGAATCATCATCTCTGGTAGGTAAACTGTCTACAGAATTTTTTGAAAGGTATTACTTATGACAGCCTTAGCCATTTCTAGGTGCTTTGCATGAATTATCTAAATGCTTACGACAGGAAGTTTATCATATTTATGGAGACCCAGAGAAGTCAGGAGCTGACCTATTGCTAAGTTGGAGTTGCAGTTTGAATGCTCTTGATCAGAATTCAGAGTTCATGGTCTTCTTTGGTTTCTAGTTCTTCATAATGTAAGACTTTTTAAAACAAAAAACCCAATCAATATTTTCTCTGTAAAAATGGATCTAATAGAAGCCGTGGGTGACGTTTAGACATAAGGAAATGTCTTTGTTGCTATTCTGGAAAACAAAACACAGAGCTTATCCTTTACCTGCCTAGAGCCATCACTAAGTCATTGACCAGGAGCATCTTTAGGGAGATAAAAATCTTACTCAAAGTCTTACTTAATAACTTACTATGCGTCAGAAGTTGACACAAAAGAGATCTGGACCTGACTGAACTGACCCACCTTGAAACTCCTTGCCCTCCTTGGGGAATGAAAAAGGGGATGGGGTGGCGAGAGACTGGGAGGGACTGGGAGGAGGGAAGGAGGGAGCAGTGGTTGATATAGGAGGGAGAGAGAGGGGGGACACGCTCTGAACCCTTCTAGCTGATTCCATAGATGCTAACCGATGAAGAGTCAATAACAGTAGTTTTGTCAGTTGCCTAGGGGTTCACATAAAGAGCTGTCTGGGGTGTGTGTACCTTTCCCAAATAGATGTCCATTCATGGCTGGCACACGGCAATATAGACAACACTGAATATATAATGTTCTATTGGAAGTATATATTACCTTGAGAAATGGGAATTACTGTGATAGATGTGGGAAGAGGAAGTAATTTTCTTCGCATTGCAAATCCTTACAGTGACTTATGATTTGATCAAATTAAGGTACTTTAATTTGTATATTTTAAATTATATAAAGAAAAAAAGAAAACAAACTTGTCCAAATTGGCCATTTGTAGGAATCATTTTTTTCCCCACATTAAGCACTTCACGTTGTAAAGCATGATTGACTTTAAACCACACAGTTTGGTTTAGGCTTAAGCCCCAAATTATTTACTACTTTTGTTTCTCTAGAAAAGCTATTTGATTTTTTTTTTTTTTTTGATATTTCTTGGTAAATCACACAATGGGAGGAATTATCCCATTGTTGTGGGGAGTAATGAAATGGATGCTGTATCACCTGTGATTAGCTTAATCCTTTAGTGCCTATTGAGTGAGACACAGATTAAGGATCTAGGAGCAGAGCTGACTGAATTGAAGTGCTGAACATCGTGGTTGTATGATTCCGGGACTCAATGTGCAAGGACATCTCAGGGTTCCACAAGAGATGTTCTGGAATTAATGCAGCCATACTATTCTGGATATGTACTCAGAGGACTCTATACTCTATAGCACAGAGACACTTGTGCATCTGCATTTATTGTTCACTATTTATAACATCCAGAAAATAGAATCATCCCATATACCCATCAATAAGTCAATAGATCATGACAATGTTTATCACTCAATGGGATATTATTAATATATAAAGAAAAATGAAATTGACAGGAAAATGGAGCTGGAAATTATTAAATGATGTGACCCAGACTCAGAGACACATATTGTATTTTCTCTCACACACACATTTCCTATTTATTTTGGAATGCATAGTGTGGAAGTAATGGGATCCTGGGGTTTGAACTAATGGAGACAAGCCAGTGAATCCAGTCCCTATGTGGTAAGGAAGGTCCTGCAGAGGGGTCCCTAGAGCTGATGCATGAAGCTATGTGTTTTTAACACAGAAAGTTTTGTGTTTTGGGTTTTTTTTTTGTTTTTTTTGTTTGTTTGTTTGTTTTTGTTTTTTGTTTTTTGTTTTTTTGGTTCTAGAGAGCATCTGTATGGCTGATTCTAAATGAAACATTCTTTAATAGTCCGAACCACTCCTAGCAGGTGATGCTACAGAGGAGACCCATCAGCAACCCCTAGCAAGCAAGGAAATGCTTTAGTAGAGGTAAAGCCTTACTACAAGATGAACATTCCTTAGGGCTGCAGTATCCCGGTGGCCTCAGCTTGTGTGGCCCTTTTCTTGGGCTAGCTCCAACAGTGTTGCTGGAAGCTTAATGTTGGTTTTGCACGTGAGAACAGACACACTACCAGCTGCCACACTAGAGTTTATTCAGGAAAGCTGCCAAGCAGGTCCGAGGGAGAGAAGCAGAAGAGAAAAGAGACGGATTTTTCAGGGGACTTCTCCTTGTAAGAGAGTGGGTGGGCACAGATTTACATAGCCACGCCCAGGGATGTGTCCTCCGTATGGTGTGTGTTCTGTAGGCACCACGTTGGGTTATTGGACTATCACAGTTACCACGTAGCTGCTATGTGCCAGGAATTCTTACATTTAGAACTTAGTGAAAGCGTGGATATGAGTTTCGTGCAGAATGACTACACTACCCAGCTTCCTTTGCGGACTATGGAAGTTGTTTCTGCCCTTATAAGGGGCCACAGCATCCCTTCTTCTGTAGGCACTTTGCACTCTGCACATGTGAAGGACAAAAGTGCTTCCCTTGCCTAAGGCCAGGCCAAGCCTCTTTCTTTCTACCTTTGTCTCTCTACAGAGGCCTTAAATAATCCAACAGGAAGAGAAGGCCGTAACTAAGTGAAAGTTCAGTGAGAAAGACAGCCGGACCAGGGGATATGTGACTTCAGACAGTGCAGGTCTTTATTTTGTTAAGAAAGCTGGCAAGGGAGCAGGAGTCTCCGTAAGATCAGAGCTTACTAGATGAGATAGTAATGAGGGAGCTGGGGAAGGAGGCTGAAGTCTCCTTTTCTAGCCTGCAGTTGGCTAGCGGTAACCAGGGAGTTGGTTAAAGAATGTCAGGTGATTGATAAGTATCTCTGGAGACTGGCCATTACTTGGGGTCCTTAGGGCAGGACAGTCAGGAATGTAGAAGAGCAAGTTGCTTTAGGAAGCAAAATACTATAGTTATGGGAAGTGCCACAGTTCAACCAAAATGAAGTTATACAAAGTGGCGTGGCCCTGGTTGGCCCCCGCCTGAGCTGGCAGAAGAGTTGCGGGGTGTATGTGGGATATTTGGCTCTACAATGACAGCAGCCATGATCCAATCCTATGAAACTGGAACCTAAATTGCAGTGGATAACCCTGGATGCTGCAGATGGGGGGAACATGGAATGCATCCCAAGGAAAGCCGAAACTAGCAGAACTGACCCAAGAGATAGGCAACATGTGCCAACATGTGTCACAGGGCTCCGGACTCAGCACTAGCCAGATGCCACTTCCATGAGCCCCACAGGTCAGACTCAACAGCGAGGGACTGGGGTTTGCCCTGACTTTGGTTAGTATTTCTTTCCATCTTCTCCCCATTTGAAATGAAACATGGGAAGCACGCACCGTGAGCTGTTTTTGGATTTTTTTGAATGACATTGGGGCAGTTAAGACTCTGACTTCTTGAAGTTGAACTGAAGGCCTTGAACTTATAGAGGCTAGGGGAGGAATATTAAGGTTTGGATATGCAAGGTCCTCTAGGGCATCACAGGTCTAACTAAAGCTTGTGGATGTTTGCTGGAGCTGTAGGGGTGGAGCCTAAGAGTTGCAGGCTTCCTGTTTCTGGTCCTGCTCTCAACTTCATGGTTGTCAGCATGTTAAAAAAAGCAGCTATTTCATGCTCCTGCGACTAGAGACAGGAGTGCTCCCACCACTGCAGACAGGAGTGCTCCCACCACAACAAACTGACAAACTGTTCTATTTGCAATGTGAACTAACACTAAACCTATTCTTTCTCAACTTGTCTCTGTGAGGTATTTTACCCCAGTGATGAACGGGATTCACAACTACTGACTGATGTGGTCTGTAGTGAACCACAGTAGTGGTGAGGAATCATAGGACCCCACGCTCTTCTTTCTTCTCCAATGAGGTGTTCACCGTTCACTTATTAACCCACTCAAAAGGGGAATTTGTTGCAGTGTGAAAAACATCAGTGGTGTTTGTTACGGGGTGTCTCTAACAGCCGCCTTTCATGATTAACTTAGCCTAATAAAGCCCAGCTGCTGACATTATTCTTGTATTAAATACAATTTCATGGGCTTTTGAAGTTAATATTAATTATTGTAGATACTGTCAATCAATAGAACATCAGACGGAGGGTGCCAAACAGTACTAATGGAGACTGAGTACTTGCTTTGATTCACATGCAACATACAGCAAGGGTCCCTTTAGCAGATACGAAAAGTGGCCAGGAAAAACATTAAGCACTATTATCCATATGCTATGTCAAGATTGAGCCTCTAGGTGGCAATACAAACTCAAGTATGGAAATACAATCCCCAAGACATTTCAGTGGTTTCAAGACCTAGATAGATATTGAAAGAAGGAAAAAAAAAAAAAAAAAAAAAAGACACGTTTTATTAGATTTATTGCACCATTTGAAGATCTCTAAGATCATAAATAGTAATTCAAACATGTATCTGTGTTCATGCTTCCCCCATTCTCCCCCTCACAGAGGAGGGGTTTGGAGGTCATCCACATATATCATGATCCTCACCACTGAACAATTCAGTGTGTGCTTTCCTAAGAAGAGTGACATGTGCCAGGCTTTTTAGGGGGGCCACTAGGCAGCTCCCAAATCATGACTCAGAAACTTAATATTAGTTATGAGTGCTCAGCCTTATCTTACGCTTGTCCCACTAGATCTTACGGCCTGCTGTTCTTCTCCGTTTTACCTCAGGGCTGTGTGACATTCTTTCACTCTGTGTGTCCTGCTTTCACTGCCTGCTCTGCGTCTGGCTGGTTGGCAGCTGGCTGGCTCTGAAGGTCTCCCCCCCCCCCCCCCCCCCCCGTTCTCTCCTCTTTTCTTCCCTGTCTAGATTCCTCCTCCGACTAATTCTCTCTGCCATCCCCAGCCCTGCCGATCCCTCGATTGCCTAGCTATTGGCTGCTCAGCTTTTTATTAGACCAACCAGATACCATAGGCAGCCAAGGTGAAACAGCACCATTAAATCAGCTTACATCAGTAAACAAGTGCACATAAATTTGCCTAGATAAAGTAATATTCCAAAGCAGTGACACACACAGTACAGTTGTCAATGTCATCAGTTTATACTGGTGACGTTTTCCCACCTGTGGCCCATGTTCCCCATTTGGAAGCTGATATAATACTATCAGTTTTAGCACTGGCCACCCCTTTCCAGTTCGGGACCCAGAGTGAAGTTAAGCATCACTTACTCAGGCTCCTTTAGTCTGAAGAGTGTTGGCTTCCTGACATTTGCAAAACAATGTTTCTTCTGTGGTTTTTGTTGTTGTTACCACATTGTGATTTGTTTACATGTTATTTACTCTTGGCTCCTTACAGTAGGATGCGTTTCCTCAATGTACATTAAATCTTAATGATCGGCTGTTGCCTTGAGTGCTGTCTGCCTTTAGGAGGTAATCAGGCCATAGAGCTGTGCCTCATGAGTGGGTTAGCGCTCTTACGAAGGTGCCTGTGAGAGCTGCCTTCCAGTGTGACTTGGCCCTCACTAACTGAATCCAATGTCTCTGTTTCCAGATTTCTAGGCCCGCAGAAGCTCAAAGAATAACGTTCTGTTCTTCCCAAGTCACCCAGAGACAGGTGGTATCTGTCCTCCATGGTGACATAACTTGTCCACCTGCTTGGGTGCTTGTATAATTTCCCTCCTCTATGGATATGGCTTTATTTACCTCCTGTGCAAGGGAAAGTCTAGAGTGAACTATCTTGGGTATTGTTTTATTTCCAGGATAGTTCATTCTAGACTGTCCATTTCACACAGACACAGACAGACAGACAGACAGACAGACAGACACACACACACACACACACACACACACACACACACGACTGAAAGTTTTCCTAGGGTATGTCTATTACAAGAGTCATAACTTATTTCTGTGTAGCAATAAAATACACTTCATATGACTTTGAACCCTTTCAAATATTTTGTGATTTTTTTTTTCTTGCAGGGTTTGGGATGTATCTTTGTAAGTAATCCATGAACACTCAATGTGTGCTGATGATACTGAGTGACCTGTCCTACAAATGTAAATTATTACAGGGTGATCTCTAGTATTGATCAGATTTTCTGTTTATTAACTGCCTACCTATGAATCATTGAGTTATGACTATTGAGATAGTCATGTGAATATAGAAATTTCTATTTCTTTGCAGTTTTGTTTGGGGTTAGAAGCTGTGGTGTAGAGTATATACACATCAAGACCTGCTAAAAACTAAAGAATAGAAAATTATTTACTTATATAGATGCCAATGAAATTAAAGATGCAAGGGCTTTATATTGTATGAGACAGATATCATGACAGTTCAGAGACAGACATGGTAACAGCAATATCGTATTTAAAGTGGATTTATTATTGACAACATTTTTTAAGATCCAGGTTCTTTAATGCTGTTTAATTTTTTTTGGTATGTTTAGATTATATCTTAGCTTATTAGAAACGCTGTGACAAAGGGTCATAAACACCTTGGTGGGCTGTAAAGAACAGAGTGGCTCCTAGAAGTTCTGAAGGCTTAGAAGTCTGAGCACCACAGACTGGGTGTTGTAGAGGGCCGACTGACTTACACTGAAGGGTCAGGCATTTCCCACAGGCCAGCTCCTCATAGGAACACCAGTCTCTCCATTCGGCACTGCTCAAGTGACCTCCCTGCTCCTAAAGGTAGACACAGCACTTTGACAACAGCAGGTCATCGCAGTTCCTGAGCTTACATGGTTGAGTTTATGTGTGACATTCTTACCATTTGGTAGCTGCCTGTTCATCTCTTCTGTGCCGGTTGGTTTTTATTGTTAACTTGGCACAAACTAGGGTTACCTGGGGTGGGGTGGGGGGGTATCACTTGAGGAATTGTCTGGATCATGGAGAGAGAGAGAGAGAGAGAGAGAGAGAGAGAGAGAGAGAGAGAGAGAGAGAGAGAGAGAGAGAGAGAGAGACACTTATCTATAAGAAGTAGGGGGCTTGAGAGATGATGGGAAGGAAGCATGGGTGAGCACAGCACTTCTGTAAGTATACCTTTCCTGGACGGACGCCTTCCTTTTGAGGCTGCCATGCTGAAACAATAGAAGAATGCCAGAAAGAACAGGAGGGGCTTCAGGGCTGATGAGATAAAAGGAAGCCTGCCACAAGATGTCATTTCCATAGATAACACCTAAAAGCTCTGGCATGGAACAGGCTGTACTTTCTGTCCTGTTGCTGTAAGAAAATGCTCTAGTCAAAAGTAGCTCAGGGGAGAGAGGGAACTATTTGGCTCACTCTCCCAGGGATGGTCCATCATGAAGGAAAGTCAGGGCAGGGCAGGAATGTAAGGCAGAAACCATGGAGGGACGCTATTTGCTGGCTGGGACCTAGGCTTGTGCTAAGCTAGCTTTCCTCTATCTTGGACCCAGAGGCCTAGGGATGGTGCTGTCCATCCATATGTGCTGGGTCCTGGTCAGTTAATCAAGACACACCCACACCTACACACACCTGCTCACAAGCCAATCTGAACGGGAAAGCCCTCACTTGAGGCTTCTCTCAGATAAGTCTAGACCTTGTCAAATTGATAATTTAGGCTAATCAAGACACACAGAAACAATTATTTATGGTGGTTAAGGGCTGAACTGAGGCTTTGAACTTTCTGTAGCTACTAAATTCAAATAAGGGGTCACATGGCAAGAGTACAGGTTAGATATTCTGGACCCACTATACATGTTCGCTAGAACCCAGAAATTACATAAATCCTTAGCAGATGGTGGCAACCAGGTTCCTCCCTGCTGGAGTGGGAAGTTACAGATAAGCATGGCCAGATGATCCATATGGCAATGGATTAGAGCTTGAGATGTGACATCAGTAGAGACTAATTTCAGTTTCATTTAGATGCATGGTTATAGGTGGAAGTGTTTGTTGATATGCACATAACTAGGGTTAGCAGATGTACGTGTTTTCTGGTTTGATTAGTGAGAGCCTAGGACCTGTAATTCTCCAATAGTATCCTCTTAGCATTTACTTCTTGATTTCAAATACCATTCCTCCAGGCCAAGGAGGTAGGTAGAGCTCCTTGGGAAGGCTCACCTTGGGGCTGAAGCTGGAAATAGCTAAGAGATGGATGAGACATCGGGTATGTTAGCAAGTGAGGGGGTGCTTCAATGTGGCAGGACAGCTTTGGTGGAAATCTATCAAGAGCCCAGACGTTAACCGAAAGTGCTCCCAACAGTCAAGACAGACTAATTACAGCTATAGAATCTTCAAAAGTCAACATGGGAGTATAATAAGAAGCATACAGTTATATCTGTGAGTCTAGATGATGTAAGTAAGTACTTAAAGGAATGAATAAACACACGGACTTGAGTGGGCACATGTCCCCTGCCTTGGGAAGATACTTGGCCTTCAAGGGATGTGGTACCACTCACTCCATTTTTTTTTTTTTTTTTATTGATGCTTGGATGATGACAACTTTAAAACTTACCTCTTCTTCTCCCTCATCCCTTCTGGAATGCTAGGAAGAAAGCCCAGGTGATGCCTTATTTGATGACTGTAGGAAACTCTGGCACTCAGCCCAGCCCCCAATCACCATAAAGTGTTCCCTTCCTATGTTGCTCCACTTCAACCTATACACAGTCAGTTTTTAGGTATAATATTTAGCTATCTGTTAGTTAGTTAATTTATGTGTATCCTTAAGGGTCATGTAAGGAGATGTCTTTTTGTTTTTTGACAAAAAGACTCTCAACCCTTATAGGGCAGAGTTCAGTAGATGAGCGCAGAAGTTCTGGGTGAGTACACCAGAGTCCAGAGCCCATGTCTGAGGGGTGAGGGTGTTTTGGCCACTGGAACAATAACTTGGAGAGTTGGGTTTGGTTCACTTGTGTTAAGAGGACCAGTGTCTTCCTTACAGGCACATGGCCCACCCAGGAGACTTACCAGGTGAGGAATACTCTGGCCTTATCTCTTGTAGGGCACCCTCAAGAGGTAGCCCCACAGCTAAAAAGTCCATAGTAGAGGCTCTAGCTAGTCAGACTACTAGACAGAGGGTCAAAGAAGGGACCTTTTCTCTCATTTGTGATACATATTTAAATGACACATGCTATAACAATACATATTCCAGTAACAATTATTCCATGTGTTCTTAGTTCCCATAAGTCAGCTCTATGACTTAAAATAATATTTATGTTAAAAACTATTCTCTCTGAATAAAGTATATTCTCCTCTCAGAATAAAGTTGGCAGAGTTCTGAGTCCTCCCGGGCACCCTCACTGGCCTCTGCCACCAGCTTTGACTGGTCCTGCCTACACAGCACCCCCAGCTCTAATTTAGTTTGCTAAGAGGCTGAGGGCTCTCTTAGCTCCTCTTCCTACTCCAGTACCTAATACCTTTGTCAAAAGTGCATTTTATCCATCCTGGATATTCAGAAACTTCAACTAAATATACTCAAATATGGGATGACTTTTCGTGGGGAGATATAAGCACATGTCTGCTCACCCCCATGGCAGACCCCCCAATTAAACCTAACTAGTGAGTGTTTAGGTTACTCACAAGAGTGGGAACTAGAGGCTTTTAACAAAAAACATCGAGCAGCTCAAAGACAGGTACATTATTCTGACTCCTTCACCAGAGTGGGTGATGATGCCCAAACGTCACCACATCTCTGGAGCTGTTTGCATGACTTACTACATGGCAAGCTGTTTACTAAGAGCCAGTCTTAGCAATTGCGTAACCCTAAGAAGGGACATGTGCAGGGGCAGGACCAGGTCATGAAACAGGAATCCACAGAAACACCTGTGAGTTCACCGACTCTGGACCGACAGCTAGGGAGCCTGCATGGGGCCACCCTAGGCCCTCTGCATGTGTAACTGTTGTATAGCTTGGTCTGTCTGTGAGGCTCCTAGCATTGGCATCAGGACCTGTCCCTGGTACTTAGGCTGCCTTTTGGGAACCTATTCCTCATGCTAGGTTGAATAGCCCAGCCTTGACGCAGGGGAAGGATCTTGGTCCAGCCTCAACTTGATGTACTATGCTTTGTTGACACCCATGGGAGGCTTGCTCCTTTCTGAACAGAGATGGACAAGGAGTGGACTGGGGTTAGGGTAGAGGAGAGTTGGAAGAGGGAACAGGAGGTGAAAAGGGAGAGAAAACTGTGATTGGGATGTAAAATAAATAAAATCTTAAATAATTTTTTAAAAAAGTACAAAGGGTCTTGTGACTCTTCAGTACTTCAGGAGCTAATACTTCTAGGTTTTGTCTATTTTCTGAGTTTTTTGAGCCTCTCTCCTCATGTTTTGAAGGAAGCGATAGAGGGAATGTTTCAATTTGCAGGAAATTGCTACATAACACTAAGTATGCATGTGTCGGTTCTCATTAATTCAGCCTGGGAATTGGCGAGCACTTTCTAACAGAAATAAACCTTCAGCTGAGAAATACAGAGTCGTATGCTCAGATCTACTGAAGAGGACTGTATATAATGACAACATCCCAGATGCACATAGCAAACAAGCCCTGGCCACCGCCCATACTTGAGAACACATTGTACTTATCTCGGTGGTTGAACAGTCCTTGACTGGAGGCATGTCTTAGTTTATTTTGTGTTCCAAATACCTAATGCTGGGTTTGTTGGGCTCGCCATTTTGGTGGCTAAAGCAGTCAAACAGCATGGCACTGGTACCCCAGAAATTGTCCTCTGGCTCCATCATAATACATTAGAAAAAGAGTACAGAAAGGGTCCCAGCACACGGAGCCTATTGCTTCCAATAACCTGAATTCATAGTGCTGATCTAGGCACATGAGAGCTGGGACCCCCTCAAAGTAGCATTAAACTCTTCATGGGAATGTTGACCCGTGACTTAACAGCTTCCATCTGAGCACCGCCACACTAGGGGCAACTTCCCAGCCTAGAAACTTCTTTAGGACACGACATATGACAGGAATAGAAGGGTCCGTGCTATCATCATGAGCAGCAGCTAGGAATGTCTTGTGAGAACCTTGGATGGACCTAAGACCCACCCCCACACTCTACACCCTCCCATCCTCGCCCCATGGAGGTGTCCAGACTTGGTTGCAAATGGATCCAGGAGCAGGCTGTGTCCAACAGTCCGCAGTGATGATGGAAGATCTGGTTGCCCTAGCAACAATCCATCCTTTGACAGAGCTAGCTGTGATAGAACTGGAGGAGGGAGGTCAGAGCAGCATTCTGGGTACAAAACTGACATTACCAGAATGTCATTCCAGCAACTGAAATTTGACAGAAATCCCTGGGTGCTGTCTTGTGGTAACTTTTTGAAAAGAGAGTGCTTGCTTCCCTATCACTGACTTAGAACAAGGGAAACTGGGTCACCAACCTGATTGGAAACCCACTGGTTTCCCCACCCACTCTGGTTTGACAGCTTTCTTCTGATTGGGGCCTATTCTACATTTAATCTGCATACCCTCAGCCAATGAAGGCCCTTCTGGCTCTATATAACAGGATACAACACAGTGGGTTTTGTGCTCGGCAGGCTCCCAACCCAAAGTCCGCTTCTTATCTTAGAAGCTTGGTTCTAGACTGTTCACCAGAGAAAGAAGTCTAAGACCCACTGGAGTCAGAGCCCTTGGGGTAGTCACTCCAGCTACCCTTTCCTCTACTCCAAGACACTGTTTCGGTTTCAGAATTCATGATTCTTGCTTTGACCTTCAAGGTCACTACTTCAATTGTAAGCAAGGGACACTTCCTTCAGCCTTTGAGCCTGGAGAGATAGAAAAACTCCAGTTGTGTTTGCTGGTGACCTGCTGTCTCCAGACTGCTTTGCCAGGGACTGAGCTCAGTTGATATCTTGACATCTTCGAAAGACTTCAGAGCTGTAGTGCTTGCTGGCATCCTGAGAATTTAGCATGGGCAAACACAGGCACCCTGCTGTGAGTCCCAGGGTCTTTCTACCTTCCCATTTGAGTGTTTGTTTACCTTTGTTCCCCTTTTTGCTGCCTGCCCACTCTGTTCTTGGAGGAAGGGTAAAACCAGAACTCACAGGAGAATGTTGAAACTGCAAACCTTTGGTTGAGAAGATGACTCAATGGGTAAGACATTTTTCCATGCAAGTGTGAAGACTTGAGTTCAGGTTCCTAGAGTCTACATAAAGCTGGGAACAGTTGTCCATGCCTGCAATCCCAGGCTTTTCTAGTGAGACAGCAACACACAGCATTCCCAGGAGCTCACACATATGTAGTGGCAAACTGAACCCATCTCAAGTAATATAGAAGGCAAGGTCTGACACTTCAGGCTATCCCCTGAGCTCTACTCACATTTAAGGTACACCTAAGCCTGCACTCACTTGTATGTACACATATAATACACGTATACCATACACATATATATAAACATTTGAGTCTTTTAGGTTAGATGACAGATTAGAAGCTTTACTACTGAAACACTGAGCGAAAACAGAAAAGATAACATACAAGAGACAAGTTCTGTAAAGGAATTTATTAAGCCAAAGTGGAGGTCTGCAGGGAACCAGGACAGCACTTTTGAACTGGGGCCACGCCCTCTGATCCAAGCTGCCAAAGACACTGCTGCTTCTCACAATGCTGAGCCAGGAGAAGAGAAAAGTGTGGATACGTTTCAAATTTAATAAAAGCAGTCTGAGATATCAAAGGGATCTACCCACAGTCAGTCTAGGAGGATCAGAAAGTGGTAACTCACACCTTTAATCCCAGCACAGGGAATATTAAGGTCATCTTAGTTTACAGAAGGAGTTCCAGGCTCCCAGGCAAGCAGTGGTGGGGCCACGCCTTAACTGAGCAAAGAAGGTATTTAAGGCAGGCATAGGAAAACAGAGCAGGCAGAAGAAGCCAGAAGGAGTGAGGCTGAGGAAGCAGGAAGACAGCTGGGTGAGATCTGACTGTGTTTACTCTCTGATATCTCAGACTGTTCTTTATTAAATTTGAAACATATCCCCACAGAAAAGGGCAAGGTGGGGCGCAGGGGTCGCAGGGAACTACCAAAAAAGAACTTGCAACCTCCCTTCCCCCAAGGGTCACAAACAGGATGACTGCAGAGCCAGAGGTGACCTCTCCCAGGCAACACAGGAGATCCTGCTTGAGTTGGGGGGTCTGAGAACCTCGCTGTCCAAGCCATGCAGCTGGAGCAGAAATTTGTACCTACTCTGCTTTGTATTTCCAATGTCAGTCTCCATACAATAGTTTTGCTTCCGTTTATGTATTTCTCAGTTAGGCCTTAGGCTCTCTTGACTATATTTTTCAGCCACCTCATCCAGTCTTCTTACTTTCCACACCTGATCTTAGTAATTAAAGCCTGGGTATACACCATACTACCCCAATTTGTTTATCCCCGTATAGTTATTTAAGTGAAAAAGGCCAGTGTTGTTAATTGGGTAGTGTAACATTTGCATGATGAGACTCAGCATCTGTGAGCATTTAAGACTCAAATAGATAAGACCAGAAGAGAAGTTTCTTGTCATATTATAATTAAAAGACAAAGTGTACGGAATAAAGAAAGTGTATTGAAAGCAGCAGAGATAAAGATCAAATCAAGTTAAAAATGCAGGCACACCAGAATGGCAGATCTCTCACGTGACACTTTAAAGCTATAGGAGCAGGAAGACAGAGTAGTTATCCCTCATCTTAGAAGGAAGGCAAAGCATTTCCGTGTTGAAAACTGGCTAAAGAAATTCATGACGACTAAGTTTTACAGAGGTACTTGGAAGAATCCTCCAGGCTGACAGGAAAAGGAAATCCACCCATGAAGCTGCAGGACAGCATAAGCCACACTGGAACAGTAAGTGTGAGGAGAAGACACTGAACAAAATCAGCATGATGTCTTTAAATGGTAACTGGATGCCAGTGGCCTCAGTTTCCCAATCAAAAGTCAGTCGGGGACAAATCTGCTTCTTGCCTCCAGAAAACAAACCTCACCACAAAGCTGCCTTAGGGAAAGGATGAGAGAAGGAATTCCAAGCAGATGCCTCCATTCTAATAGTTGATGGAATAGACTGCAAACCAAGCCTGTGAGAAGTAAGGGCTGCTTCATACCAATTAAGGAAGCAAACCATCAACAGGACATTATGATTCTAAACACGTATGTCCCAAACATAGTGAAATTGCCTTTAAAGTACACACACTATCAATGTAAAGTCACAGATTACCTCCAGTACCAGTAGTGGGTGACTTGGGTGCCCCACTTTCACCAACTTACAGGCCGGGCCAACAAATAAGAGAGATAAATCTCTGGATGAAATGGTATCATAAATCAAATGGATTAAACAGACGTCTACAGTACATTTCATCCAACCACTGCAGAACATATATTTGTCTTAGAAGTCCATAAAACCTTCCAAAAAATTATAGCATATATTAGGATACACCACAAATTTTGACAAATATAGGAAAATTAAAATAACCCCTTGTATTTTATATGATCACAATGGAATAAAGCTACAGGTCAATAGCAACAAAAACTCTAGCGTATATGGAAACTAATGTAGATTATCAAATGCTTGAATAATGATTTGAAGAAATCAAGAAGGAAATAAAAATGTTTCCTGGAATCAAATGAAATGAAATCAAATGAAAACACATTTACCTAAACTTTTGGAATACAGTGAGAACCATCCTAAAAGGGAATTTTACAGCTCAAATAATGATGGACCTAAAGGTATGGCAAAAAAGTACAAGCCAAACTCCAAAGCAGCAGGCAGAAAGAAATATAGGTCTGTAGCCCGAAGTTTCTGGCTTGTCCAGCCCAAGGTCCTACTTGCAGTTCTGCAGCTGCTTAGTCCCAAATAATCACACAAAGTCTTATATTAATCACAAACTGCTTGGCTTATGGCTCAGGCTCATTATCAGCTAGCTTTTACAACTTAACCCATTTCTATTCATCTATGTCTTGCCACGTGGCTAATGGCTTTACCTGTGTTCCGTTCCAGAGGAGCAGGGAGGGTGGCAATTAATGAGATGGAAACTAAGAACAGGGAATGAATGAAATAAAGAACTGGTTCCTTGAAAAACTAAACAAGACCTTTAAAGCTTAGCTAAGCTGACCAAGAGAAAGGGTCAGAAGGCCCAGATTAACAGCTGAGAGTAGGGGAAGCCAGAGTGGCAGCCGTCAGCGAGACTCGGGATCATGAGACCACACCTCACAAACAATACTCCACTAAGCTAAAAACTTCTAAAGACATTTTCTAGATATAGATGACACACCAAAGTTAAACCAAGATGAGATAAAGTAAGCAGATCTATAACGAGAAGTGAGACTGGAGCTGTAGGAAGGAACAGGACCAGATGGATTCACGGTGACTTTCACTAGACCTTCAGAACGTAAGACTCACGTTCCTCCAACTTGTCCATTTAGGGAAGAAAGAAACCCTGCCGAACTCATGATGGAGTTAGTAGTGTCCCAATCCTCAACCAGATAAACATGGATCAGCAATGACAAGGAAGTGATACACCAACCTCTCTGATGAACATAGATAGAAATTATTAAACAAAATACTAGATTCAAGAACATGTCAAAATATCACTCGTTATAATCAAGTTAGCTTTATCTTAGAGATACAGAGATGGCTTGATATATTTTTTAAAATGTTATAAATTATGTAATGGGCTCAAAGCATATCACCATGATCTCAATAGAAACAAAGAAGGCTTTGGACAGATTCTGGTACCTTTTCATGACAATGATCATAAAGAAACTTAAAAAGGTGTTTTAGTTAGATTTTTTTTTTTTTTCTGTGAAAAACATGACTTGGGGAGGAAAGGTTTTCTGTCTCTTTAAGACTGTAGACTTACAGTCCACTATGGCGGGAAGACAGGGTTGGAGCACAGAAGCAGGAATTGAAGCAGAGACCAAGTAGGAATGCTGCTCACTTGCTTGCTCTCCATGGCTTCCTTAGCCTGCTTTATTACACAACCCAGTTAGCAGGGCCCTCCCATGCCAGTTATGACTCATGAAAATGCTCCCCTGCCTGACAGTGGGCCAACCTGGAGGGAGTAATTCCTGAACTGATGGTTCCTCTTCCCGGGTGTCTTTATCTTGTGTCAGGCTGACAGAAACTACCCAGCAGAGGTCATGACCAATAGTACTGAACAGAGAGAATTATTGAGTGAACCAAATTCACTTTTTGAGGAGGTGAAGGGAAATTAGTACTATCTGGTCCTGCCGGGGTAAAGGATGCTGAAGAGAGAAGAATTATTCATCAGCACTGGCACTGAGGGCAGCTGTGGGGCAGACAGATGGACCCTAGATTGAACCACCAATGCAGTGAGCACAACACAGAGATGTTAGACCCCTATGTTGTGTGCAGCTGCTGCAGCCAGTGTCCCCAGACATATGAAAGCTTTCCATATATACGTCACTTGAGGTTCCCTTTTCATGATAATTCCATGCTGCAACGATGATCTATATATTCATGTTGTCTAGAATTCATACGCTGATTCAGCCAGGAGGATGGAGCTGTCATCAATGAGATTAGTGGGTCTATTTTTGAGTCTATAGCTCTGCCCCCTGAGCCTTGCATCTTCTCCTGCAAGATGGCACAACTCAGACCGGCCATCTGCACATCAGGAAGAAAGCCTTGCCAACATTGAATCCACCAGAGCTTTGATGTTGAACTTCCCAGATTTCAGAGCTATGAGTGCTGGCCTCTAAGGCTCTCAGCTTATGGTCACATCACAGCATCTCAGAGCAATGAGAGTGATAGAATTTACCACTGCTGGTTTAAGTAGCAAATGATAAGCTATGAGCAAAACACCAACAGCACACTACTTATTCCTTTCACAACTTCAGGCTCTTGTCTCTGAAGTTTGCATTACATCTTCTTTACACACTCTTTGGAGAAGCACGGGGAAAGGAGTTAATGAAGACACACAAAAGGGTACAAGAGTTAGCCCACTCTAATGGCCGATGACATTTCAGTGACTTGTTATAAGGGCAAAGAGTGACATTTTAAGTAGAAATGCTTCATGGGTGACACAAGTTTGGATGGGGAATGAAAACAAAATGGTCATTGGTGACGAAGTGACTTGTCACTAACATGGATGCAAACACAACACCAGAGTGTCTGTGTCAACACTTGATTATGCCAGCCACCTGTTAACCACATACGCACACGCAAGCAGAACTTGAAGATGATTCTCAAAAGGTTCTATCAAAACCAATCAGGCTTCTTCCAAAGTGATGGTTGGCCACATTACCCAAGGTACTGTGGAGAACATTAACCCTGGATTGACTCTAAATACACCCCTGTGTTGCCTTTCTTTTCATCCTTATTTTTATCAGATTTTTTCCCTTGTTTTCTTTCTTTCTTGAAGTCTTTTTAGATTCTTCTCTCCTTGCTGTCATCCTTCATCTTTCCTCTAGAGTTGATTTTGTCACATATGGGGACACCCACACAGTCCTCTGTTACTCACCACAGAGATGTGGTGAAGTGTGCTGAAGAATCAGCTCACTGATGGAGATCCACTACACTTAACAAACAGAAATTAGCTAAGTTTATTGTTGGAAAGTACAATTAAAGTCAACTTAGTCACTGTAGAGTCAATCACTTCTATAAAGCTATTTCTATGCACTTCTATAAAGCCATCCTAACATTTTGTCATTAATTACACACTTTGGAATTTCTGTCAGTGAATTTGAAACATCAGTCTACATGCATAATGGTCACATTCATCAGATTACTGTAATTCGTGCATACTATTTTCTAAACATATGCTCCTGTTCCGGTGAGTCATTTTTTTGGTGAGTAGTCCATTAATATGCTAATTTTTGTAGTTTAAGTTTATGCTTATGACTGAGTGGGATATATTTTTTTCTCAGGGATGCAATGTTGGCTTAACATTTTAAAGTGGATCAATGTAATACACCATATTAACTAAGTAAGGACTAAATTCCATGTTTACCTTAATAGATGCAAAAAAAAGTGTTATGCAAAATCCAACATCCATTTTTTTTTTTAAAAAAATCAGACTAGGTATAAATGGAAGGAAACTTTCCAAAATGTGTAGAAAACCTACTGTTGATATCTCAATAATGCAGGAGGGCTGAGTGCTTCCCCACAAGATAGAAAGTGGCTGTGTTCTTGGCTCCAGATTATAAACCTTAAGGGAGACTAAATTGGGCAAGCTTGTGTTACATGCCTGCATCCTTCTACCATGGACAGATAACAGGTCTAACTATGGACATTGGTGGGAGGCAAGGATCAGGCACAATAGAGAAATGTGGGTGTTTTTGGTATGTGCCCAGATTCCAAATGGCCAAAAGATCAGATATGTATAGACATACAGTAATACCTTCTTACTTTAAATATCATGGTGGGGTTTTTCCTTTATGGCTATGCTTTTCAAAGTGTATCCTTGATTATTCAGATAGTGTGTGTGTGTGTGTGTGTGTGTGTGTGTGTGTGTGTGTGTGTGTGTGTATACACGTGTGCATGCACGCATGTATTGCAGATGTGAACATGAGAATATAGATCAAATTCAGGTGTCTTCTTCAATAGCTTCTCTACCTCACCTTTTGAGGCAAGGTTTCTGACTGAGCATGGAGCTTCCCAAGTATTCAGACTGGCTGGCCTCTAGTGTTCAGGATCCTCTGGTCCCTGTCTCTCCCCTCCCCCACCCCGCACTGGGATTACAGGCATGCACTACCATGCTGAACTTTTTACTTATGTGCTGGAAATCCTCATACTTGTGAAGCAAACACTTTACTTCTGGTGCCATTCTCTCTGCCCTCAGATAATGCTAAAGCTCTTAATCATGAACATTAATGTTATTGAAGGTCTATGGTTACTGTATTTTGAAATAGAGGTGGTTGGGCTAGACTCATTCCTCAATACTTCTCTTTCCAGTAGATCATGCGTTAAGTCACTCTGCCCGTCTGAGGACAGTGGGAAGAAAGCCAGCAGGGTGTATCAGGTTTCTAATTTTTAAGTGGTGTTTTTAGTTGCCTCATCAGAGGCAGTCAGAACTTACTGAAGTATGGTGTCACCTACCTTTCTTGGTGCTCTGACAATGTAGCTGGCCAAGGCAACTTAAGAGAGGAAAGGTTTGCTTTGAGGGTAGAGTCCATTACGGTGGAGAAGACATAGCATCAGGAATGTGAGGTGAAGGTCCTGTCCTACCTGTCCGGGAAGCAAAGAGAAATGTATGCTGGTTCTCCACTGCCTTTTCTCCTTCAGGCTTCTTAGTCACCCTAGAACCTCAGGCAATGGGATAGAGATGCCCACACTAGGGCCGAGTCTCCTCTCTTCAGCATCTTTGGAAAGAATGACCCTCTCTCTCTCACACAAAAGTGTGTCTCGTAGGTGATTTAAAATCCGGCAGCAGCGAAGATGGCTATGCTGTACTTACAGCTCTCCTCTCCAAGCTGGATGGTTTCTTTGCTTTCCGATACTCAGCCTGGACATAGTGTGAATCTTTGTGCACCTTTGTGTGTTAGGTGTTAGAATGTCAGGTCATCACCAACCAAGCTGCAGCCGAGGGACTCTTCCTTCCTCATTGCTTCCCTGTGTTGAATCAGCTTTTCTTTTCCAGGACACCATGGGGCAGCAGCAAGGCACCCTCTTTAAGTTACTCCTTGAAAGTCTTAAGGAATCCTTAAAGTAGACATTTTGGCTACTTTAGGCTACATCAAGATTTCTGTGAGACTTCAGGAACCAGTTATTTGCAGCTAGACCTGCACTCCAAAAGCCAACCATTTTGTAGCTCAAGCCCACAGGCCTTACCAGGGCATTTCTGTACCACGGCTTATGTGAGTGACACAACTCGGGAACTGTTTTTGGTTCTGACTCTGTGCTCTAGAATAATTTTTAAGCTTCCTAAGAGGCTTATGTGGGTGTATATAACTCATGTTGGGCTGCCATTTTAATATGAAGTTTTTGGGCTGTCCAGTCTGTGGTCCAGACCCACAGACCCACAGAAACACACAGATGCTTACATTAATTTTATGCTGATTGACCTAGGGCCCAGGCATATAACTTGCTAATTCTTAATTCTTAAACTAACCCATGATTCTTATCCTGATCAGCCATACAGCTCCGTACCTTTTCTCAGAGCAGCATAATTGTCCTCTGCATCTTCTGGCTTTTCTGCTGGTGTCTCTCTCACATCTCTCTGCTGTCTCAGCTCTGTTCTTCCTGTTTCTAGAGTTTTTTTTTAGTCTGGTAGCCCCGCCCACACTTCCTGTCTGTCTCTAGCCAATCATCTTTTTATTAAACCAGTAGGCAGGACAAGTATTTACACCATACCAGGACATAGTCCCACTACACTTTTATCATTGTACTTTGAATTATCAGAGTTTTTGAAAATGTGCATTTAAACTGAGCATGCACACCTTTAATTCCAGTACTGAGGAGACAGAGGCGGCAAGATCTTTGTGAGTTCAAAGCCATCCTGGTTTACATACTGAGCTTCAGGTCTGCCAGTAAAATCCTGTTTACATTTAGAAAGAAAGAAGAGAAAGACAGACAAGCAGAAAGAAACAAAAAAGAAAGATATAAAAGGAGGAATAAAGGAAGGAAGGAAGAAAGAAAAAGAAAGAGAAAGTGTACATCCAATAAGGCCCTCTCTTGGTTAAGGGTTTTTAAAACTTTCCCAGGAATTATCTTAACTTTTCAGGTACTTCTTGCTCTGGACCCTCAAGCTTTATATTTTGCTAATGCCCTGTAAAAATCCCCACTCAAGGGATTCTGCACCAACAGCCATTTTTAGATCCACATTTTCTCTTCTTATCAGATGTGATGTTCTGTATATGACTATCTTATGTATTCAATATTATCTCAATATAATGTACTCCTTGAAGCTTGCCCAGACTGTGCCCTTCCCACTCCAATTCTTTTCTTCCCATTTTTGCATCCATGAAGCACCCTGCATGCACATTCCTGCACCACACTTATGACACTGCTCTGCAATCCTTGCTTTGCTGGTCTGTTCCCACTGTGAAAAGTCTTAGGAAATGGTATTAGTCGGAATTCTCCAGACAATCAGAATGAATAGAACAGATATGTAGACAGACAGGCAGACAGACAGATAGATAGATAGATTGATACACAGATAAATAAATAATAGACGGACAGACAGACAGAAAAGAATGAGAGTAATTGACTCATATGATGGTGGAGGCTGAGACATCTCATGATCTGCCATCTGTAGGCTGGAAGACCAAAGAAAATGTTGGTATAACCTCCAGTTTAAACCGGAATCGCTGAGAACTAGGTGCACGAATGATAAAAGTTCTGGGCCAAGTGCAAAGGCCCAGAAATCACAGGGCTGATGATGTAAGTCCCGAGGCTCCAAGAGCAGAATCACTATCTGAGGGCAGGAGAAAATGGATATTCGAGCAGAGGTTGGCCTTGGCTGTGGGAGACTGTGTTGTTTCATTGTAAATAATTGTCCCACCCACTGGTTTAATAAAAACGCTGATTGGCCAAAGGCAGGCAGGAGGTGTGGGCGGGGCTACCAGACTAAGAAAACTCTGGGAACAAGAAGAACAGAGCAGAATGCCAGAGAGAAGCTGGAAGAAGCAGAGGACAACTATGCTGCTCTAAAGAAAGGTATGGAGCCGCATGGCTGAGCAGGATGAGTTATGGGTTAGATGAAGGGTAGAGAGCTAGCAAGTGATATGCCCGGGCCTGAGGCTGATCAGCCTAAAACTATTGAAAGCATCTGTATGTCTCTATGGGACTATGGGACTGCGGGTCTGCTGGTCTGCGGGTCTGTGGGCCTAGACCTTGAGGCAAGGCCCAAAAGTCTGAGACAGAAACCTCTTACTACACTTGGCTCTGCCCCTGTCGTGCTGAGTCCTTCTATAATTTGATGCAGCTACCTGTACGAATGAGGTTATTTTCTTTTCCTGGTCTGAGTAATCGAATACTAACCTCACCTAGAAATATTTTGACAGAAACACCTCCAATTAACATCTGTGCATCCTGTTGCCCAGTTAAGTTGACACATAATGAACCATCATAGGCATGCATCATAAATCCTTTTGAATCTCTAATGGTTGCTGCTATGTAAAATTACAAAATTCCTATGGCCCAGGGAGCTGGACCAATTATCTTAATATACTTTAGTTTAAATTGACTAGGTCTAAACATGCTTGTAGTTTTATTAATCTTGATGCTAATGATGCCTTTGATATTAAATTCAAATCAAATTGCACCATTTATATTTATATTTGATTCTTCCAGAGCTGATTAAAGGCTAAGACACTAAAATTTAAAAATTAGAACTAAGGCAAGGAAAAAAAAAATCCTTAAAAGATATACTTTCATTTGTGTGTGTGTGTGTGTGTGGTTTATGTGTGAACATACAGGTGTGTGCATGTATGTATGCCACACATGTGGCCAAGGAGGCCTGATTCCCTGGAGGTAACTACCAAGTGGTGATGAGCCATGCGACATGAATGCTGGGAACTGGAGTTGGATCCTCAGAAAGAGCAGTAAGCACTCTCACTTGCTGAACCATCTCCGGAGACTCCAAAGTGGAATGTCCAGCAGCAGTTCAGCTTAATATTTATTGCATATCTCTATGTTAGATACCAATTACTAAGATGCTGATTCATTTTCAACCAAAAATTGAATTTTATGGAAGTACAAACTTTTATTATGAAAACATTTTAATTTTCTGCATAAATAGATTTTAACTATGACTATAATCATAGATGCCAAATCTTCTACTAGAATATGTACGGAAGTTGGGAAACCATGAAATAAAAGTTCTTTAGGAAGTATCTTAATCATACGTGAAAATTACCTAATAGAATCCCAGATGTCCAGGGCTTGAAGTCTAGATTTTTATTTTACATGTAGTTCAAAATCAGTAGCAATTTATTTATTTTGTGACATTATTTCATATAGCTGCAATGGAAAATTTCAATATGTATCCATGGTCATAGCACCCTGAATATACACGATCTCACCTAGTCTCAGAAGCTAAACAGGGTCAGGCCTGGTTAGCTTTGGATGGGAGATAAACAGTTTCAAGATGTGCCTTGCTGAGCCACAGAAAATGTTAACAAAGCATTTACACACCAGGAGCATTCTTCTGAAATTGCAGAAGGAAACTGGCCCTAGGCCATAGAACAATGGGTCCAAAAAAACTTTGATTTTTTTTCTAATCTTGTATTATAAAAATATGCAATAGCATTGGGGCGATGGTTCAGTCTATAAAGTGCTTGCCACAAAATCATGAAGATGTGAGTTCAGATCCCCAATTAAAAACAACTGGTGTGCCAAGTTGCATGTAGTTCAAGTGCCAGAGAAGCAAAGGCAGGAGGATCTCTGGAGCTTAAATGGCTAGCCAGTCTAGCCAAGTAACAAACTCCAGGTTCAGTGGGAGAGATACTGCCTCAAAGCATACAATGGAGAGTGATAGAGGAGGGCACTTGACATCAATCTCTGGCTTCCACACAAGTGCACACACGTCAAACATGTTAAATGTGGGGGCTCAAAGGTGGTTAGGACAGGATTATTGTTTTTAAAGAATTAAAACTCTGGGAGACAGGGAGATGATAAGTGCTTGTTTTACAAGCATGAAGTCCTGAGCACAGAAGCTAGATATGTTGACGCAGATGTGTAACCCCAACACTGGGGAAAGCTGATACCTATCCAAATCAATGATCCCCAGGTTGAGTGAGTCCCTTGTCAAATGATAAGTAGAAAGGGGAAGAGGAAGACACTCACTTTGACCTCTGACCTCCACATACTTGCACACAAGTCCACTCATATTCACACACGTACATGTGCCTATACCACACATACACATACAAATTTAAAAAGTAAAACATTTCAAGGACACTGGATACTAGATCTACAAAGAGACAATTAGAGTTCCAGGTCATGCCATAATACTAGAGTGGTGATCAGCATTGCGATTTTTCTAGAATAGATTAATAGAAGTAGGGATCCTAGATATGGGTTCTGGACTGACTGTGAATGTCATGTGACCAGCAGCCTCAAGCTCTTGCTACCCGGACCCCTTCACTGTGATAGACGGACTGTACCCTTGAGCTGGGAGCTAAAGTAAACCCCTTGTCCCTTAAGGTACTTTTGTCAGGGTCCTCCACCATGGCAACAGTAACTAATATAATTGATGATTCCAAAGTGCCAGCAAAGTCAACACTTTTAGTATATTGCTGTTCAGATAATTAAAAATGTTTTAGATGTTTTTGCTTTCAATGTTTTTAAGTGTTTAATATTTTATGTCTGAAAACAAGTATATACTTTTTCTTTTTTAATTCTTATTTATTATTTTGGGGACTGGGTCTAAGGATATGGCAGGCTGTTCTTCAACTCACTATGTTGGTGAGGCTGACCTTGAACTTCTGACACTTCTGTCATCACCTCTCACAAACCTATATAGATTTGTTTCATTCTGGTAATATTTCAGATTTTACTTCATACCTTTGAAGCACGAATTTTAATGTTTACATCGTATTTTAATGCTATATGCATAGTGAGCTACCACGATCCAAGCTTGTTACAATCCCCCCTTATTAGTATTCTTACTAAGCTTGTTAGTATTTTTTTGGTATGAATACTGAATGTCTACTCAGAAAATTTCAAGAATGCATGACATTATTATGCACTGTAGGTATAATGCAGTACATTAGTTTTCCTGAACATATTAATCTTATAACTAAACTTTCATAAGCACTGACGCAAATCCCCCCATTTCCATGTAGTATTTGTCCTTGTGTACCTGGCTTATCCTACTTAGCATAATGTCTGTGTTCATTTGAATCATTGCTAAGGGCAGAGTTTCCTTCTTCTGTGAGGCTGAATAATATTCCATTGTGTCTATGCACTCAGCGTTCCCTTTGTTCCCTTGTTGATGGAAGTGAGGCTCTGCTGTGTTTTTTCTTCTGGATACTGCTGCAGTAAAGACTGACGGTATCGCTTTGAGATTCGGATTTCAATGCCTGTGGATGGAAACCCAGAAGTAGAATTGCTAAATCAATCAGTGAGTTCTATTTTTAGTGAGGTTTTTTGTTTCCTTTGAAGGACTTTGATACTGTTTCGCACAATGCCTGCATCAACTTAAGATCCCTACTGTGTACAGTCCTCTAGTCTACATTCTCATCAATGCATCGAGGCTAGAGATGCACACGTACTTAGCTACTCCTTACAGAGCGTACTCTGTTACACTTCTGTGACTACTGAAAGGCGTGAGAAAGCATGTTCCTCAAACATGTATAACACTCATTGCCACATTAACAACAACAACAGAAAATCGTAGTAGTTGTTGCAAGTGTTAAAGTTTATAACTTCCATGGTGAAATTAAAATTTCTATAACTTGTATCTAGTCTCTTGGGCTTGATACTTTCCCATTATCTTTCTTGATGATGCTCTTAGAAATATTAACAAATTCAGTTTTAAAATATTGTCTTTAAAAGGTGCAAACAGGGCTGGAGAGAGGACTCAGAAATTAAGAACACTTGATGCACTTGTGAAGGGCACAGTTTGGCGCTCAGTACCCATGTTGGGGAGCTTGCAATATCCTATAATTCTAGCTCCAGAGGATTCCATGCTCTTTTCTGGTCTCCTTGGGTACTTGCATGACTGTGGCGGGTGCATACACACACACACACACACACACACACACACACAGAGAGAGAGAGAGAGAGAGAGAGGGAGAGAGAGAGAGGGAGAGAGAGAGAGAGAGAGAGAGGGAGAGGGAGAGAGGGAGAGAGGGAGAGAGAGAGAATTTAAAAAAAAAAACTTGATAACTACGTGGAATGTCATCATATGCTAAGGAACAAGAGCAGCCCAAGTGACCATATATTATAAAGTCACACAGAGAGGAAATATCTATATACCAAGTACAAGGTATAGGAACGATATTAGTAAGACAGTATGAAATGTTGACAGTTTCTAATTCCACATGGCAGCTAACTGTTAGGAAACTATCACTTCTTAAGTTTTGGTGTTAGTATCTGTACTAATTTCTCCGAGAAACAGATATGCTTTGCCTCACAGCTCTGGAGAGACGAGCCTGAAATAGAGGTGTGAATGGGACCATGCGCCTTTGAATCCCTAGGGGAAGGATCCCCCCTTTTCCTCCCAGCTCCCCGCAGCCCTTGGTGGGGAGGTCCTTGGTTTGTGGCATCATACTCCTAACTCTGCCCTATTTTTCACATATATTCCCAGGCATTTACTCCCAATCATCTGCTTCCATGATATTACTCCGATTGGCTTTGGGCCCACTGAAATCACCCCATTCTAATTGTTTAAATCTGTAATAAATGTGGTGGTAAAGAAGCTGGGTTTGGAAAGCCAAAAATTAGGACTTCAACATATTCTTTTGTGTAAACATGTATTAACCATCGCCATTATAAAGGCAGAGTCTACCATATTTGGAAAGGCAATAAATTTTTTATGGCCAACCACTTATCTATTTCTGACCAGATTTTATTCATAGACTGAAATTAAAATACCATTTCCTAAACAGACCGAGTTTAAAATCCCATATGAAAATTCAGCTGTCTTCTGTGATGGTCGGTAAAAAGATTTTGACAAATATAAAACAGTGGTTGTGCTCATTGACTTATTTTAGAAAAAAACAAGTATTTTTTTTCACAAAATGTGTTATTAATATGTATTAACTAGTATTTTAATTTGTGATGAAAAATATTGATACAGATAAAACTTGATAAAGTTTCTTAGTGAGGAGAAGTCTTTAATAGCTTTCTAGCCTTAATTTGGGGGATAATAACATGGGTATTCAATAACTTCTCTCAAACTAAAGTGTGTCTGAACTCTATTGTATTAGTGACTTTTCCCCCATGCTGTGGGACAGGACACCTGACAGTGACAACTTAATGGGAAAAATACCTGCTGTGGCTGGTGCCTGGTGCCTTCAGATGGTTCGGCCCATTGTGGCATCAAGGGCAGGGTGGAATGAGACACTTCATGCCATTGCAGGCCAGGAAGTAAGAAGGGAATGCCAGCACTTGGATTTTCCATGTCCCCTTTTAGCTCTATCTAGGTCTACCATCCATGGCATGGTGCCACAGACCTTTAAGATGGGTCTTTCCCAATTCAGTTTATTTCCTCTGGATATGTCCTCATGGACACACCCAGAAGTGTGCTCTAAACTCTGAGGTGTCCTTAAATTTAGTGGAGTTGGAATAAAAACTAACAATTGACAACTCCAATGATTGTCTAGTTTATGGCTTTGTATTTTGTCCACTCTGTAGAATCCCACCCTTTAAATGGGTAGTTTAGAGTTCAGGAAAGAACTCCAGTGAACCCATATGCAGATATTGGCAGCCATATTTCTGCATAGCTTCCTCCTCTCTAGCTCGCCAGTTTTCAAGTTCTGGCTGCTCCACACTGTCTCTTCAGTTCTGTGTACCCATCTGCTTCCAATATTGGTACAGGACTGGATAGAAAGCCCAGAGATTGCGGGACTCCTGTGCACTTCCTTCACAGGGGTAACTCTCTCAAGCTCTCTTTGCCAGATTCCCAGAAACATTTGCCTCAGAATTTCCTCAGTTTTCAGTTTCTTATATGATTTCTTACTTTCAGTCTCCCTGAAGGAGACTCTGGGGTGAAGATTTTAGTGGAAACGGCTTATTTTGGAACATGATTTCAGAAGGATGGGGTGAGGGCGAGTGAGAAAATGTGACTGAAAAGAAAATGGAGCACAAATGTCGCCCTGCTGCTACTGTGGCGGCTGCAGGATCATCATAAAACATGCTCACCAGTTACTCTACTACACAGTGTGGGTATCGGGATACTCAGCTACCAGTTTCTGTCAGGCACTGGCTGATGGCTGCTTCTGGGGAGTGTGAATTCCAGTATCTCACCTGAGGAGGTACAGTTGGCAGCTGGAAGAGTGTGACAAAGTGGTAATGAGTATGGAGACCGGGACGGGACAAAAGCTTCTGCTACAATGATTTAGTTGAGGATGGTCTTACATATTCATTAAGAAGCAACCAACAGCTGCTGACTAGAAAGCAAAATGGACTCAATAGGTTATAAATACATGTGTATACATACACACATAAACACGCACACATATAAATGTATATATACATATAACAATAATAAAAGAAAATATTATGAATTTGGAAGGGAGCATGGTAGGAGTTGGAAGGAGGGGGGAATAAGAGATTCAGGGTTCCTGTATGAAGGCCTCCCAAAAGATGTTAAAAAAATAGAATTAAGTTTTCTATAAACATATGAACTTGAAGTTCATCAATAATGTAGCTATAAAACTGTCATGGGCATTAAAGCAACATGTAGATAAGTAAACGAGAACGTGGGAGAAAGGGAAGGAGAGGAGAGAGAGGAAGATGAGGAAGAGGAAGAGAGGAGAGCAGTGTGTCATGCATCCAAATTCTTGAGTTGGAAAGGCTTATGTCAACCGCTCTGATGTCACATAGCTTTTAACGTTTAAAGCATTATTTACTTTTAATGACAGAAGCATTCCTTCCCTCTACATCACCATCTGTCTTGGAGTTTATTGTCTGTTCTTTATTTCTAGTTTACAGATTACGTATCACAGATATGAATATGTTGCTGCCCCTTTCATCCTTGCCTGCTGTATTGTCAAGAGTAAAGCCAGCGCGATCATTTACTATTACAACATTCCATCCGTCTCAAAACCTTCTAATGAAGCCCAGTACGACTTTCTGCAATGGTGGAGACATCCCTTCCGTGCCTTCTCTGTGCAGTAAGGAGCTACTAGGCAGCCATCAGCTGCCCATCCATGTGGACACTGAGCACATATGGTTAGGGCTGACATACTAGGTGGCACATTGCCAGTGGCCTCCAAGAGCGCTGAGAAAAAGCAGTCTTTGCAATGTCTGTCACCTCTGCTGGTTAGAATGTTGCCAGTGGGTCACAAGTCAGGGTCATTTGGGAAGAAGGAACTTCACTTGAGGAAATGCCTTAATCAGATTGGCCTATTGGCAAGTCTCTAGAGCATTTTCTTTGTTAATAGCTGATATGGAAACCACAGTGGTTCAGACCCTTCTACCTTGGGAAGATTCTGGTCTTGGGTGGTATAAGAAAGCAAGATGAGCAAGGCATGCTAAGTGAGCTAGAAAGTAGCAATCTGCCCTGGCCTGCTTTATTCCCTGCCTTCCTCCAGGTGCCCGCCTGGATTTCTTGCCCTGACTTCCCTGGATGATGGACTATAAACTGTTAGCCATAATAAATTCTCTCTTCCCCAAGCTGCTTTTGGTTATGGTCTTTATATACCAATAGACAGCTGACGAGGTCACGGCCTCTTCCACACTGTGGTCTCACTTCTTCTCATGCCCCTGGCTCTCTATTGGCAGCGTGGTCTTCTGGCTCGCTGTTGATGCTCCCACATCCTTCTCCTGTTCTCTGCGTTCAGTGTTCTTTCTTTAAATATCTTCATGGCTCAGTTCCTCCCTTGCTTTAATTGCAGAGCTTAGAACATTTACTTATTGATTGAAATCTATGCATCGCCACCTCCCATGCACTGATTGTTTTACATTTGTACCATCTGTCCCTTGGATTTGTTTTTTTTTTGGGGGGGGGAGTCCCCCTATGTATCCCGCCTTCCCCTGCTCAGTTTGCTGACACTTCCTCCTTTGGTAACCTTGTACCTCTGATAACTTGTTGACCTCTTTATTTCATAATCTCAGCGATTGCTTAGGATTTGTAACAGTCATCTAAACGGCTCCCATTCTAGCTTCAGGAAGCATCCCGTCACTGTAAACCCGCAGCACACTGTCACCTTCTCATTGTCACACTGCACGTAAGGTTCCTCTTCCTGCTCTTTGAGTCACTGTTAACACACAGTTTGCTCCTGTATATGTCATGAATATTAAAAGTTGCCATGATTATCTTTGCTTTAAATAGTTAACTACTTTTCAGAGGAAATTATAAAAATGAGATGTTGAATATTTCTTTTGTCCCTTTTTCCGTATGTAGTTCAAGATTTTGTTCTTGATCTGGTGTCATTTCTCTCCCAGTGGAAAAATTCCTTAAACAGTTTTTACTTTTGTTTTAGAAAAAGATTTCATTGGTTTCTATTTTATGAGTATGAGTATTTTACTTACACTTCTGTACATGCACCATCTGTGTTCCTGGTGTTCTAGAGGCCAGGAGAAGGCATCAGATCCCGCTGAAATGGGAGTTAGTGACAGGAATGAGCTGCCATGTGGGTGCTGGGAACTGAACCCAGGTTCTCTAGAAGAGCATTCAGTGCTCTTAACCATGGAGCCATCTCTCTAGCTGCATCCTTAAATAAATTAGAACTGCAGTTGACAACATCACTCAGCTTACATTCATCTGATAATTTTACACTCTGTTTATGTTCATTTTTCTTTAAATTTTAGGCTGACATTTGTCCCTTTGTTGTTGTTGTCGTTGTTAACACTTTAAGGGTGTTGCTTTGCAGTTTCCTGCCTAGTAGAGCGTCTCCTGGGGGATTTTTTGTGTGTTTGTTTCACTGCATATGTATCCTTTTGTTCTGGGGATTTTAATATTTTCTCTTCATCAATGGCTTTTATTTTATATTTTTTAAAGGATTTATTGGTGTGTGTGTGTACATGCATACACAAGTGAGTGAGTGCAGGTGTACACTGTGGGTGCCTGAAAAGGCCAGAAGGTGTCAAATCCCTCAGAGCTGGAGTTCCGGGTGATTATGAACCACCCAGTATGGGTGCTGAAAGCAGAACTTGGGTCCTCTGTAAGATCAGCACATACTCTCAGGTGCTGACCCAGCTCTCCAGCGCCCTAACCATTGGCTTTTTCTTGTTTACAAAGAATCTTCATATGGACTTTTTGTACACATTCTGTGTGAGTTGTTGAGTTTCCTGGATGTGTGAACTAGAAATGTCTAATCTATAACAAGATCTCTTAAGCTTTTTCTACTCACAATTCCTTTTTGACCAAAACATTTTTTAAGGTAGCCAGAGATATAAAGTATACAAAATAGATACAGCGTATCAAATATTTATTGATAATAAATTATAATGAAACTTATTCTAAAATATGTATTTAGTATACATATAATTTTACTATATATAAAAATAAAGAAGAAAGCAAATTCACAGATTGAGATAAATTTACTTGTTTATTTCTCTATAAAAATTAGGTCTTAGCTAAATATTTAACACTACAATGTATGGAACACCGTCAACCTTTTTTCAGAGTTGGCTGATATTTCACGTTCATAATCATCAATATTGACAATACCTTGTCACATACATGTGTAGTAGAATTGCTCAAGTAAGCTCAAATTTTGTCCTACTTCCAAGCCAAACCTCATTCACTAGAAAAAAATTAAAATTAAAATAAACTAAAACACCAATTTTTAAAACCAAATATCCTAGCATAATACAGTCAAAGCTATAATAATTTGATATTTATACTCCGATGCATGAAGGTAGGAAAATATAAATGTTTTATCTTGGTAATTAAACCATTGAATTCTATAGAATAGAAAACTTTTCATGTGCATTTAAAAAATTATAGATTACAACATATGATTGTCTCAACTCTGAGCTGAGTTTCAGGCAGTATCTATGAGTGTTAGGAGTCTTGACATCATGGAGAATGCAAAATGTATACTGTATGTTCAAAAGCAAGGGAGAAGTGAGGTTGTAGGAGGAGTTTTACTTACAAGGCACCAGTCCAAGATAAATATTTATTAGAATATAAATCAACACTCACGATATTAGTAACAGCTTATAGTAGCACCTGAATAGGGACTGGAGTATGCGAGCAATGGACGAGCGATGGACGGAGGATGGATTCCGATTCTGTCTCTCCAGCAGCCAGCAGCCAGGAACCAGGAAAAGAGCCTCCCAGCAGCCACATATCAATGGGGTTGGACACACCCCCTCCAGGTTGGCCACACCCCCTCCAGGGTCCCGGTCTCCTGGATAAGCGTCTTCTGACCTTATAGGCTGACACCTTAATCCCGCCACATGAGGTTGCCCAGTGTACAGCAGGCAAGCATTGCCAGAAACATCGTGGGCATATTACATATCTGAGTCTTTGGTTGTTGAACATTCAGACTCCATTTAAAGTTGCCAACATTTCCGTGGCCCCCAGAGTTACATGACTCTATTTGTGGTCATAACCCACAACTTAGGCACTGAGACCTAAAAGAATTTCAGTTACTATTTCTTCGAGTAATTGTTTGTGTCATTTTTATGACTCTTGTTGCTTGTAACTTGCATAGTTTTATAGTGTCCAACATGTGCCTGAGGACTCTCTGTTTGACTGTCTTTCTCCTGGTGATTGGTTTTAGATATATCCTATTGTTATGTCCCAGAATTGACAAGCTTTTTTTTCTACCCTTTCCCGTTGGTTGTGAATCACATCTGATGACTCTTCTGTGTCCCCCAGTACTACTCAAGTCTTCCCTCATTGCTCTGGTGTCTCCTTTTACATCTTGAACATACAGACATATTTATATTTTGGAATTCTCATCTCCTAATTTTGTCACCTCTGTCCTGCCTATTGAATGCTTTTCCTTTACTGAGGATCTTCTTCCTGCTTCTCTTCTGGCCACTGTTTTTAGTCAGACATGAGATGCGGTTCAACTTACAAAGTTGGAGTGCTCATTCCTTTAAAGAAAGCTTAACTTTATGGTACAGTAAGTCACTTGGAAGTTACATTTCCAACCTTATGACATTGTGACACGATGTTGTCACCTAGAACTATGTAATAGGGGTTTTTTTAGTCACATAAACATTTTTTAATGCTTTAAGTAAGTTTACAGTTTTGTGTTAGGCTACATTCATAGTTATCCTAGCCCAAAATTTGGACACAGGAAATAGAGTATCATTTATTCTCGGAGGCTTTTTACTTATTTATTTTCACCAGGAACTCACTATAATGACCAGGCTAGCCTTCCTTAAACTCACAAAAATCTGCCTACATCTGTTTCTCCAGGGCTTGGATTAAAGTCATGTATTACTACTATGCTCAGTTAGGAGTATTTTCTGCCTCACTTATAAATCTTGGACCTCTGAAGTATTTTCACTCTTGCTGGAGAAGACTCAGTTCCTTGTAGGAAGATTTTGGAATCACTTACAGTAAGATTTTTTTATTTATTCATTTTTAACTTGTGTGTGTGTGTGTGTGTGTGTGTGTGTGTGTGTGTGTGTGTGCATGTGCACAAGCGCCTGCATTAGTATAAGTACACCATGTGTGCACAGGGGACCTTGAAGTTCAGAAGAAAGCACAAGATCCCTTGGACTGAATCAGGATCTTTGCAAGAGCAGCAAGTGTTCCTGAACACCTCTTCAGACCCTGCAGGAACTTTCTTTCTCCTCTTCCTCCTGTCTTTGCCCAGTTTCATGGCATTCCAGAGGACGTATACACAAACTGGTTCAGTATACTCATAAAGGGACCATGTACAGATATCTAAAGCTTTCTTTGTACGGATTCCTTCTCTTTGGAGCTCTGTCCTGCAATCCTAGCCTTCACGGCCCCCCCAAACTCTCACCTCTATGCTCTTAACAAGGTTGCCAGATCTGTGTGGTCTTTTCCTGGGTTCTAACCTGGAAGTTACCTTAGGGGAATGGCAGGCCATTTCTTCCCTTTCAGTAATCACCACTCTGAACTGCCTGCTGTTTCCTGTATTTTATCCAGTTTTCTTGTGGTGTGTGATGGTGTTTCCCAGTTCTATGTTCTTCCAAAAAGTTTTTCAATGTTTCCTTTTTACAAAGGTGGTGTCTTCTCCATGAGTGTCGCATGGTGCCAAGGGCCATGGAAATATACAGCAGGTGACATCTGGTGTTTAACAAGTCAACCCACCAGATGTATAATATCCCAATGAGAAGCCCCAACCGGTAGATCCGTGGGGACACTTGACTGTTGGTGACAGGCTGTTTTCTGTCTGTAAATTTTTAGGGTGCCACTGCTAATAAGGACAGATGTGGGGTTCTTTCCACAGTCCTTTGATAGTGTGTTTTAAATCTTCGGGAACACTTATAGTTGTGGATAGCCAAGAAAATTTATTTCTGATGTATAGAAATAATACCAGAATAGTCTTTTTAACTGATACAGGAAAGTAACAGTATTTGTGTCTCAAAGACAACTAATTTTAGATTTCCAAAGAAATTCAAACAGACTTAACTGCCCCTATGGAAAATACACAAGACTAATTCCCAGATGTTGTTTATTGCTAAATCAAGGCCAGGGTGTTTTGAGACATACACCCTTGAAATGGTGACTTTTTGCATGTGTCCTGAGCACTCAAGGTTCAACCTGATACTGTTATTGTTAATTTTTGAATTTCAACATCATTCACTGTCAGAAAAAAAGTTACAAGTAGGGCCTAGCATTTACACTGGTTGGTCTTTGTGACCTTACTAGCCTGAGAATAACATGTGTTATGAGAATGGTTTGGGCCCTGAAAATGTAACATATAATTGTCAGAGTTTGGCTGAGGGGAGCAACAGCAATGTGGGGGGAAGAGATGAGGAAGAGGAGTGTGTATGAATGAGAGTGTGTAAGAGCTGCAGCAATGGAGGGGTGAAGCTGTGCAGAATGTGAGTGTGTGCTGAGTGAGGGATGAAGGAGGAGGAGGAGAAGGAAGAAGCCTAAAGAGAGGGTGAGAGATATGTAAGAGAATGAATAAATGACAGAGTGAGCTAAGAATAAATAAATAATAATTAAAAAGCAAGTATGTGTGAGTGAATATGAGAGAGATAAAGCTGTGTGAACGAGCTGTTGCTATGTGTAGGAGCTATGCAAAGAGCTGGAAGAGAGTGTGTAAGAACAATGTAAAGTGTTACATGGTGAGAGAGTATGTATATGAGATAAATAGCTGTGGATGTGTGGAGATTTGTAACTGTTGAGGCACGGAAGATGAAATCATATAAAATGAGATATAGAAGGGAAATGTATATAAAAGAAAGATGTGGAGACATGTGAAAATAGATGTTACTATGTGTAGAGATATGTGGACATATGTATGTAAAGTGAGATATGCAGTTGTATGTATAGAATGCAGCAATGTGGAGATACGCAGCTGACTGGAGACAGAGTCAGAGACCAATTTCAAACTGAAGTAAAAGAGAATGTTACCATCTGAAGGCATGTGTGTTTCCTTCTTTTACCAGTCTGTTAGATAGAAATTTATTCTTAATTATCCTCTGATGAAAAAGTTTCTTATCCTTTTGCTACTCTTTTAGCTACTTTTAATACTCTGAAGTGTATTGTGGGATATGGCCTCTCATGGTCCACATTAGCATGGCAATGTTTTCGAGTACTGAAACATTTCCATCTACTCTCTCTAGCACTACATATTCCTCTTACTTTATTTTTTCCACAAGAATTATAACTTTGTAATAAACTATGACATGTGCTAATTTATCTTACGTATTGCCTGTCTCTTATACCTCCTGTTGCCAGCCACATTTAGTAGAGAGAAAGCTCTACAGGTAGGTATTTGGCCTGTGTTACTTATCAGGCACCCCCAGGTCCTAGAACAGTGCTTCTAATATTAATCAACACTATAATCAATGATGTTCAGTGATGTTAGAGTTTGAAATGAAATGTTGGCCAAATGCACATTTTGAAATTTTTTCTCAGTTAGTGATAGCACTTTGGGAGGCTATGGAACATCTAGGGGCTATTGCCTAGTTGGCGGACATAGGTCATTCTAGATGGGTCTTTGGAGGTGATGCCTAGGCTCTGCCCTCACTGTTCTGCCATATTGTCAGGAGCCTCTGCTTCACACTTTCACCACCATGAACTCTGCCATGCCTTCGCCACCATTTTGACTGAAAGTCTTAAAACTGTGAGCCAAAATTAATCATTCATTAAGTTGTTTCTCTGGGGGTGGTCACAGTAAAGTAGAAGTAACTAATGAATTTAAGGCTGGTTGACATTCTTAAGATTTGATTCAGGAGGTCTGAATTAAAACACTGAGATGTTACAATAAGGTTTCTTGGCCCCATCAGGCCAGAGGTCCAGACCCACATTCCTGCAGCCCCAGACCAGTTAGCCGCCGCCTGCTGCTTAGGCTCCCCAAACTGATTCAGACACTTACATTAAGTTCATGCTGTTTGGCCTATGGCTTAGGCACATTGCTAGCTAGCTCTTATATCTTAACTCAATTCCTTCTCATTAATCTGTCTGCCACGTGGCCTGTGGCTAACCTGTGTTCCTCAAATGTTTCTTCCTTGGAGGCTGGCTCGATTTGTCTCTGACTCCGCCCTTCTTTTCCTACCTATTCTGATTCCCCACTTACTTTTTCTATGGTGACTGTCATGGGCCAAAACAGCTCCTTTATTTAAAGATTGATATTCACAGCATACAGAAAGACATTCTCACATCACCAAGAAAAGAATATAAAAGCAAAAAATAAAAGAAGAAATACAGTTCAATGTAGTTTCTGAACTCAGAATGTCAGTTAAGGGTCAGTGAGAGGGCTCAGAGGGTAAAGGTACCTGCCACCAAGACTGACTACCTAAGGCCAACCTCCAGGAACGATATGATGAACCCAGAGAACCAACTTCTGAGAGCTGTCTTTTGGCCTTCACATATGTGTGTGTGTAGTGGACTTATGTTGTTCCATTGTAAATAATTGTCCCACTTATGAGTTTAATAAAAAGCGCTTATTGGCAAAAGGCAGTCAGGAAGTGTGGGTGGGGCTACCAAACTAAGAAAACTCCGGGAACAGGAAGAATAGAGCAGAGATGCCACAGAGACTCCAGAGTTGCCAGACGAGCCAAAAGATGCAGAGGACAACTATGCTGCTCTGAGAAAAGGTACTGAGCCCCATGATTGAACAGGATAAGAATTATGAGTTAGTTTAAGGGTAAAGAGCTAGCAAGTTATATGCCTGGGCCTTAGGTTGATCAGCCTAAAATTAATGTAAGTGTCTGTGTGTCTCTGTGAGACTGTGGGACTGCGGGACTGCGGGTCCCAACCTTGAGGCTAGGCCTGAGAGTCCGGGTCAGAAACCTCTTACTACATATGTGTGTGCCCCATCCCTCCTCACAAAACTAAATAAAATAAATGTAATAACTTTTAAAATTCAGGTATAAAACCAGACTAAAAATTCTCAAGACAAATTTAGTCAAGCGCCCTGCTAGAATTACCTGCTGAGGTCTCCCTGGAGGAGGTGGGCTTGGAGGAAGAGGTTTGTGTTTTGAAAGGCTGTAAGGCTTTCCACAGAAGATTAGGAAAAACATTCTGAAATCTTCCTCTCTATGTTCTCCAAGCTTCCTTATCTCTGAGCCCACACCATCACTGGGGACCTTTACCAGACAAACAGAACAGCCAATGATAGATAAAGGAACGTTAAAGATGAAAATGTACTCACTGGGGATCTGCGTTAGTTTGTCACTCCTTCAAAGGACCCCTATGAATGTCAAAACAATTTGGATGCATTATTTCACAATCTAGGGAGTTACTGGTCTCAAGTGACTTTGATAAGATGCTACCAGGGTCACATTCCTTCTGGTGGCCACTAGTAAGAGTCCTCTCCCGCCCCCTGTGTCTAGAAGCTCCCCACTTTGCTTCATGATACCTGCTAGCTCATCATTCTAACCTCAGTTCCCATCAGACTGCTCCCTCACTGGTCCTGCCCCACCCTACCTCCCTATTCTCATAAGGAATTTTGTGATTAAATTGAACCAATACGGGGTAATTTTCCATTTTAGGATCTGTAATTAAGTGCATGTGGGAAGGACTTTAGCCATTGTCTTAGTTATTGCTGTGAAGAGACACTCTGGCTATGGGAACTCTTATAAAGGAAATCACTTAATTGGGGTGGCTTACAGTTCGGAGGTTTACTCTACTGTCATCATGGTGGGACATGGCAGCACACAGGAGACATGGTGATGGAGAAGGAGCTGATAGTTCTACATCTTAGTCTTGAAGGTAACAGGAAGTGAACTGGCACATGGCTTGAGCATAGGAGACCTCAAAGCTTACCCTGAAAGTGACACACTTCCTCTAACACGGCCATTGCAACAAAGCCACTGGCTCCCAATAGTGCCACTCCCTATGAGTTTATGGGGACCAACCCACATTCAAACTATCACAGCCATGTAAACTATTATAGGCTCTGAGTATTAAGATTTAAACTATATTTATTGGGTGGAAAATATTCTGGCTACCATAGACTTCCAATAAGACACAAAATGTCACACATGGAGAGAGAGAAAAAAAAGGACAACACATTTAACTAAAGAGAATGAAGTTCAAGAATAAAATTATTTAAAAGAAAATGTTATTTATTTATATTACCTATTTCTGCAGTTTCTCTGCTGCTAAGAGCTTTTTAAGAGCCAGTGTAAATAATAAAAACATAATAAAAACAATAAAGCAGCCATTCTGGTGTATATGTGTTATGGACTACATTTTTGTGTCATCCACATTTCACATGGTGAAATTCTAAGATAATAGATAGTGATGGGATAGTACTAGGACCTTAACTTTGTGAGCTAAGTAATCAGGGTGGAGGCCCCATCATGGGATTAGTAATTAGGTAATGAGGGTGTAGCCCCCATCATGGGATTTGTGACCTTTTAAGAGGCATAATAGAGAGCTTGCTTTGTATCTCTGTTCTTCTCCATGTGAGGATTTGACAAGAATAAAACCATCTGCAGAGTTGAAAACAGCCCCTCAGCAAACCGTGAATTTGCCAGCTCCTTTATTTTGGACTTTCAACATCTAGAACTGTAAGAAAATAAATGTTTGTCTGCCAAGCCATGTATCTATGGAAACTTCTTTGTAGTAGGTCAAATTGGCTGAGACAACATATAATCTTATTTAACTGAAGAATAGTCCCAGGTGTATAGGTTTCTGGTATCTACTCCATTAGCCTTCTGTGAGAACAAGGCTATATTCTCACAGCTCTGAATGGCTCTCTTTGTCACTGGATATTATTAAAGCATCTAAAATAATCTGATTTCAAAACATGGACATTTTAGAAGAAACCAACATAATATCTTAGAAGATTTTTGTTAAAACCAGGTAAATTTTTTTAATGTTGGCTTATGTAATCAGAGCATACAACACATTCAAAGAAAACTTGGGAGCATATGGCATTGTGGTGTTTCTAATTTAGTGTGATGGGGCCACAGTGAGCACGAAGAGGTGGTATGTGTTAAAGTGAAGCTGTTGGACTACACTGCTGCAAATATGATCTAAAGAGGCACTTTGCAATTCATTTCTCTGTTTCTATTTTTTCCATTGCTTTATTGCTGTCTCTCATTCCCATAGACTATAAATGCTCCTTGCCAGTTTAGCATAATACATTTCAACCCTGCTCTGTTCTTTCCAAGAAGCTGGCATTCACCTCTCCTGGCTTTGCTGGAGAGAAAGAATATTGACTTTGCTAAGAAAACGAGGCGCTAGGTGGGAAGTGCTGCTGAAAATCCATCCATCCTTCCCAAACATCGGTGTGTGAGCGCGGGATGACCAAGCTCTCCCAACTCTCTCAGGTTCGTGCTTAACTCTGTTCAAATTCAACTTGTGCAGTCAGTCATATGGACTGAACCAGGAGTGTTCTTCTGAACTTTAGCAGTGAAAGAATATCTTCAGGGCTTTTATCACCATCATTGAACCTGGGTCATAGAAGAGGCTCATTCTGCCTAGGGATGGGGGGAAAGGAAGTAGAGCGGGCCAGGAAGAGAGGCAGGGTCAGGATGCACCACAAACACATGAGGATTGGAGTGGAGAGGGGGGATAGGGGGAAGAGACGAGGGGGGAAGGGAGGGAGGGAAGGAGAGAGAGGCAGAGCTAGTGACAGACAAGAGGGAATTCTGTGTTTTGCAAAGTGAGGTCAGGCACACTCTGTCACCTGAGAGACAGACATGCTTCAGGTCTGTAAAGGTAAAGTCTCTCAGTGAGATTTCCAGGTGACCAACCCTTTCCCTGTCTCTAAGGGTCAGTTCCCAGTGAGTCCAGCTCTGTTTCCAGTGCCACTGAGGATCAGTGCCACCAAGTCCCCAGCCACAAGGCAGGTTTCCTGCCCTGATAGCGCAGGCACAAGACGCTCATCCCAGGGGATTCATCAGCCTGCAGGGAAGCCTGGGAACTACCCCCCCACCCCCGCGTCCCTCGCTTCTCGCTCCACCCTCTGGGGTTTTCCTCACTCTGGCGCCTGGCGAGAGCAAGATCCAACCTTCTGTCCCTCCCAGGCATGTGGTGCCAGAGGCTCCTGCTTCTTTTCTCTTTGGTGCTGGTATCGCTGGGTAGCGTTGGGCGCTTATGGGCAGGTGAGTGGGGCTGGTGGGCAAGAGCGCCTTGGGAAGGGTCTCGGCTCGGGTTTTCAGGGTGAAGAATGTAGAGTTCAGGGTAGCAGGAATAAACTAGCAGTACGCTGCTGCAGAAACAGACAGAAGGCGAACTTCAGGAGACCTCGCTGATTGCGATTGCGCTGTCCCCAGCTGTGCAGGGGCAAGTGGGATGTAGAAGGGTGGAGGCTGAGCGTCCTGCAAGGATGGCCCTGGGTCATCCAGGATTGTCAGGCTCTTTGCTAACCTGTGGATAGGAGGAGAGGTAAGATCAAGGACAAAGGTTTTCTTTTCTCATCCAGCAAGTGCGAAAGGAGCGCTGGCCACCCGTAAGTGCTTAGAACACCTTAACCTTTTACTTAGATTCTTCCTTCCTTGAAGTCCAGAACTGGTGGGATTCGCTTCCTGGCTCTAGTTTCCTACCATCGTCGCTGTGGGGTGGTTTCTAGGCACTGAGTATAGCCACTCTCCAAAAACTGTTCCTGGGAAAGAATGGATAGAAGCACTTCCTGCGGGAGACACTATCATAGACAGACCCAAAGACGTGATCTGGAGGAGGGAGGGCGACATGTCCCAGGGTGGCTGAGACAGGGACAGTCCCTTCTGTTGGTGCCAACAGAGGTGCAAAGTACCCATCATTTGAGAAACACTTGGCTAGTGGTGCTGGTAATCCCACAGCATAGGTGTGCCTGATCCTACTCCAATTACAAAGGGAAAAAAGACACATGTGAAGTCATTTTAACGTTAGCATCTTGTTTCCTGGTCGAGCCAACTTTAATCACTTTGGAGGAGACCCTCCAGGGCTCCCATCCTCAGGATTTGTTTCTAGCCTGCTCTGGCAGATCTTCCCATACTATTTCTAAAACAGAATTTAAAGTTACTTGTAATGTTTTTTAACTAAGCAGTGATTTTCACACTTTTTAGTATAAAGATAAATTTACATGTGTTTTAGGACAACATTTATCAGAGTACATGATACCATGATTATGAGAAAGTCACTGTAAATTTAATGTCAATGCATGTTAGTAAGTACCATATAAACACCCTTTTGGTCAGCACCTACTTAGACATGGAAAGTATCAGGAACCAGTCTGCAGGCAATGTCTAGAATTTATATGCATTTTTGGTTCCTAGATGATCTCTGAGACAAAATATTCTTCTGAAGGATTTACTGCAAGAGATGGCAAAGGAGTTTCTAGTTTATGAGCAATGACTTAGCAGCGTCTGTGTGAAGCAGCTTTGCTCTCTCTTAAGGCTTCAGTTTCCTTAGGATGGCTTATAGCCTAGCCTCATTGTTTACACGAGAAAATTGAGCTTGTGGTATCAGTGCATGAGAGGGTGCATTGAGAAAATGGCTGACTTGGCCACTCCATGATATGGCTAAGGTTTTCATTGTAGATGAGAAAGAAAAGAGGAGAGAGAGAGAGAGACTGAACATGGCCAGCAGACTAGACATGGCCAGGGTAGGGAAGTGTGTGGGGGCAGGGATCTCAGACCTAGTAACATAGCAAGGGAGAGACAGGAAGAAGATAAGAGAGTTCTGGAAGAGGAGAGAATAGCCAGGTATAAAGAGAGTGAGTACCTAAGAAGAGAGAGGGGCTTTGAAATGTATAGCAAGTACTTGAGAATAGGAGTTGAGGCCAGCACAGGCTTTGATATGCACCCACAGGCAAATGTCACTGGAGCCATAGATTCCTTCTGCCAGAGGTACTGGAAATGTCTTCTTTTGACAGATTAGAATTTTTTCACAGGTTCTTGAAGAATGTTGATTTCTCTCTAACCCCCCAAAATCCCCTTATGGTCCAGGTTAAACTCATTTCTGGATATTCAGACAACTTGAGACCTAAATAGTCAGTCAGCAAGTAGCGCAACCAAAGGGTTTCAACCCAGGTGGACTGTTGGCTGAGCCTGTTCCCATAGTAGCAGTTAGCAGAAAAATGGTCTCAACAGCTTTATTCATAGGATAGCATAGATGAATATGAAGAGATGCTAATGGACTGCTAAGCCAGTTATAGCAGTATTCTGGGGGTGGGGGGGGCTTTCTATAAGCTTCATTTCCTTCAAAATCAACTAAGCTGATGACACAATCTTAGAAGAAAGTAAGGAAGACTGGGGCACAGCTTCGTGAGAGGAATGGTCTGCCCATCAGCTCCCATGTCCACTTCCATCAATTAGCTGCTGTGAGTAGAGTCTCCCACACACAGTGTAGAGACTCCAGCAGGCACAGGCCAGACAGCAGCTCATGTTTTCTAGGAACCAATATTTTCCTCTCTAAGAGTTTGCTCAATATAGTAACTATAGTATCCCTCTGAGGATACTCCACATCAGGCTTTTGGTTAACCATTGAACACCAAATTTAATACATAGAAGTTCATAACTCGAATGAAACAATATAAAGTCAATCTTTTGCAAATAATTGGAAGCTTCCAAATATTGATAGAATAGCTGTCATAAAGAGACATTTTTAAAAAGATGCTGTGTTGGACCTCAAAGTTGACTCTCATTAAACATGGGTCAGTACATGTCTAAGATTAAATGAAAATACATCGACTCCCAGTCTTAGACCTCTAACTTGTAAGTGCTTACATTCCATGGCTTTGTGACCAAGCCAGAGCTGGGAATATTGCACCCATGGCTATTGGTGCCCATATGTCAACAAACCAGGAGGACAGACACCCAGTAAATCTCCCTGCAGCAACTCTATGATACCAAAAAGACCTGGTTCCCAAGGAATTTTCTGGTGAGCCCAAGCAGGTTGGGCAGGGGAAATTTAGTCTTCCTTGAGGAAAAAAAAGTGTTTCAACATGATGGCTTCTTACCATGAAGAAATATTGTCTTGTGCTGTGGGGGCCATACATTCTCACGACTCTGCTTCTTGCTTATTGAATGCAGGTGAAGTAGAGTGTAACAAGACAGGGCAAGTGGCCTGTGGTGAAAAGTGCATTCCTGTGGCCTGGCTCTGCAATGGGGAACAAGAATGCCCTGATGGGACTGACGAGCAGTGTGGTAAGCACTTTTTCAAGATGCTATCTTGCACTAGCCCTAGTTTCTGAGTCTAGGATTCCTAATTGAAAATCTGAAATGCTCTAAAATCCAAACTGTTTTAGTACAAACATGATACCTCAGTGAGACATTCCATACCTGACTGTGTGATGGGTCTCAGCCAAAAGACAGGTTCACTGAAAATATATAAAATTACCTTCAGATTGTGTGTGTGTCGAGTGTATGTTAGGATTTTGTGTGGATTTGGTATGTCATGAATTACCCTTTATCTGGCAGTGGATTTTTATGAATGCAGGGGCTGCATGGGGAACATGGCGGGAGGCAGCTGTGGACAGTAGGAGACACTTAGAAGCTGTTTCTATGTAGAAAGGACTTTATTGTAGAGGGATATGGTTATGATTAACATAGAGAAGGCTATGATAGCAGAGACAGGGTAAAGGGAGAGAGAGAGAAAAAAAAGGAAGGAGGGAGGGAGAGAGGGAGAGAGAGAATGTATTGGTAAATATGCCCTTTCTTTCTCTGTACCATTTACTTCTTGGATCATTGGCTGTTCCTAACTTCACATACAATATTTGGTATCAAAACATGATCAGTACTCAAGATGCAGCTGCAGGGTTGAGGGCATACATAACAAATACAGATTCTGGGTCAAACCCTCAGAATCGAACAGTAAGCCAAAGCAAAGAAACAGATGGACAAAGGAAACATGAACAACACTTTTGTTGCTTTGTTGTGTGGCCCCCAGGTATGCTACCCTGGCTATCCAACTCTCCTTCTTTAGGCAGAACTATTTGAAGGAGGATGTGAAGCAAAAGCTACTAGTTCTGGGTTATCTAAGATCTGAATATAGTCTCGGAGATCAAAGGAATTCAAAGAGGTGGATGGCCCTGGCTTCCCACCACCTGTAGGGGGTCAAAATGTATTTGAATGGTTTAAATGAAAATAAACTTCAAGTCTGTTGTGTAAACCCCACCTTTCACATGTTCATTAGCTGTTCATGACCAGCTGCTACTTTAGACAGAACACTTATAAAGTATTTCTGCTGTGAAAGCTTTTGCCAGACTACAGTGTTCTAAAAGATTGCAGGGAGACTCAGCTTTGAAGGGTCTGGGTCATTGTTCCTTAAGGCAGATGTCACGGTTAATTTTCATTCTCAGCTTGAATCATCCAGGAGACATATCTGCAACGCTATTTCCAGATTTTAACAGAGAAGGAAAGGCTGGCCCTAAATTTAGGTGACACTTTCCCAGGCATTGGTGCCCCAGACTTGACTTAAAAATGGGGGTGGGGTGGGGAAAGTGAGCCAAGTATGAGAGTTCTCATCTCTCTCTGATTCCTGACTGAAGATGCGTTGTGACCAGCCATGTCACACCCTGGCCGCCAGGCCTTCTCAGCATGATGGACTGTATCACTTTTAAACTAAAATTGCTTCTGTCAAGTATTTTGTCAAAATAATGGCAGAGGTAAGTAACCCCATAGGGTTGTTGGATGGGAATGGTGAGTTCAGAGTTGTGAGCGGGGTCAAACATAGAAGTAATTCTTTCTTTACTATTTAAAATGTATGACATGAAATCCAGCAAACTGACGAACTCTAACAAACTCATCTTCCTCCATGCCTGTTCTCGAATTCAACTCTGGTCTGCAGAGGAGACATGTCTTGGACACCTACAAGCCTGGCAGTGTGACGATGGGAAGTGTATTCCTACTAGCTGGCTTTGTGATGGTGTCGGTGACTGCTTAGACGGTTCCGATGAGGTTAACTGTGGTATGTGCAGTTTACTGTAAAAACTACACCCATTTATTTATTTATTTATAAACTACCATCCGATGTGTGTGAAGGTCAGAACCTGGGCAGTCAATTCTCTCCCTTCACCACATGGGTCCCAGTGGCAGAACTCCTGTTAGCAGACTTAGGGACAAGTGCTGTTCTCTGTCAGGCCATTTCATCAGCTTTGTACAAGTGATTTTCAACAACCCAGCATCTCTCTGCTCACTCACAGCTTTTATCTGCATCAGCAGTGCTAACTGAAAGTAAGCTATGGAATAGCCTTAGGCTGTGTGAGCTAAGCCAGATGTTACATAGTCTTTGGTGTTAAAAGAAACTCTCAGACCTCTTTCTCTCTTTCTTTATCTCTATCTCTTCCTTCCTTTTTTCAAAATTATTAGCTTTATTGACTTCTTGAAAACTTCTTTGGGGGAGAAATTTTAATGCATAAAGTCATAAGCATGTCCCTAACAACATCTAGGTAGCATCTCTTAATCACTGGTTTCAAAGATCAAATTCACAACATGGCCATAGTACTTACCTGGATAAGCACGTCTGTTGTAGTCCAGCAGTTCTGCCTTGCCCACATAATGCCTACCTTTCAGAGAGCTTGACCACATGTCCGGACTACAAAATCCAGTGTTCAGGAAAGGCTCAGTGTCTGGATGCTTGGGAACACTGTGATGGCCACCAGGACTGTGAAGATGGGTCCATAAAAGCACACTGTCCCCACAGCCATTGCTTGGCTGGGCAGTGGCAATGCCAGAATCGGGCATGCATCATTGACAGCTGGAGGTGTGATGGCATCGATCACTGTGGTGATGCCTCGGATGAGAAGGACTGTGGTATGTCTGGCTTCCCCACTTAAGTTTCAAGGGCAGAGTGTCATACATAGGCTGTTTTTTGTAGACTTCATTTAATCCATGTCACTCAAGCTACCACCCTTTATCTAAAAACAGGATGCTCCCTAGAAATAGCCAATGTGTCATTATCCATGCAAACACAGAGGACTGCTTAAATAATACTCTTATAAAGTATGTGCTTATAATGTTCCCAGCACTGATGAGCAATTGGTAGAACACCTGAGCACCAGTCTATGCAGGGAATCTAATAACAGATGATGCTTATTCTTACATAGTGAATACTGAGGGTGAAAAACTCCCACTAAAAAGTGCAAAATCCAACCCCAAAAGTGTAGCAAGCACCATATTCCTCTTCTGGACAATCCCTATCCCCCAACCCCAGGACAGTGGAGCCTCTGGTTTCCTGGTGATCCAAAATCTCGCTCAAACTTTTGCAGACTTAAGACTGCAAAATTTTGCATGCTCAACTTTGAACATTTGTACCATTAAGTACTTTTTAAAGAATATTCATTTCAGGACAAGTGACTGACTCCAGTACAATTTTAATTCCAACCATTTAAAGTTAGATCAGTCAACTTTAGCACACTTTCAATTGAGTGCCCAGATGTCTTGCTATTTTTACTATGAAGTCAAAAGCCCTAATTCCCTGAAAAAAAAAAAAGTTCAAAAATGATAAGCTTTACTTTCCACCATTGAATTGCTTGGAAATATTGCCATATGAGCTCCTGAAAGAATTGTCTCTGACTACATTCTTGCCCTACAAGCAACGGTGACAAAGAATGTTCACCTTCTTCCACAGCCTCCTGTCCAGATGGCACTGTTAGCTGTGATGGAGGGAAATGCATCCCAGAGTCTCTGATGTGTGACGGAGAAGCTGACTGCACAGATGGTACTGATGAACCCAGTTTGTGCGGTAAGAAACCACTTCCTCAGCTTAAGATCGGAGGTGGGAAAACGGGTGAAACAGCTTACCGCCTTAGTTACTGTATTAATTACTGATCTCTTGGCTTTGACAAAACCCCTGACAAGCAATTAAGAGAGGAAGGATTTTGGCTGGCAGTCACAGGCTGGGTGAGGCAGGTAGTCCAAGGGCATCATGGGTGTGTGGTCCCTGCTTTTCTCATATTGACATAATGGGATGCAGAGAGATGGGGGCTGAAGCTGTGACTGTGAAAGACCTACCCCGCTGGCCCACTTTTACTAGCTAGTTCCCATGTCCCAAAGGTCCCACGCTTCCTAAAATAGCACCGTTATCTGGGGAGCACATGTACAAGCACGGGAGTCTGTAGGTGACATTTCAGATTCAACCCTAACAGTTATCATCAGGGCCAATTCCTTGAGAGAATGCTTAAAATAAAAGGTATACACGGGCAATTACCTTTGTTCTTTACATTTTATTCTATTACATTTCATATATTACATTAAAGTTCCTAGCTTTGGACTGATAATATGAGCAAAATCCCCTAACTTGCATAACTTCAAGAGTTATTATCACTTTGTAGCTTTAAAGAGATGGGTTATATAAGAATATAAATAAAATACTGCTTCTAGAGTCCGGAATAAAGCCAGGAGTGTACCCTCTGATGTTGGTATTATCCATGTCACAACAAGGGCCATACCCTCGGCTGAGGCTCAGCCATCTATAGCGATATATCCAGGCATCACCAATCTAGAGATCCCTCTGCAGAGAACCTTTGCTGAGTCTAATGCTAACAATGCTTTTGTTCAGCTTTCCCCTTGGGGACTTTATATGACCCAACACAACTTCGCAGATCCAGCACAAGAAAATTACAAAATCAATGGAAGCAATAGAAACCATTTGGCAAATGTCTGGGGGAGGAATGAATCAATTTGTTTATGAAAAAATAAAATAGAATTCTCGAAGGATTTAACTGAGAAAACCTCAGCAAACGTGTTTTCTAGTGAGGAGAGAGGTTGTTGAAAAATAACTGATTTTTTTTTTTTCTTTGAGACAGGGTGTCTCTGTGTAGCCCTAAGTGTCTTGAAACTTGGTCTGTAGACTGGGCTGGCCTTGAACTCAGAGATCCACCTGCCTCTGCCTATCCAGTGCTGGGATTAAAAGTATATACCACCATCACCTGGCCTTAACTGACTTTTTAACCTTCTGATTTTCACTAGAAGAATGACTGTTGGATCTTCTAGAGAAGTGTTAGGGTTTCTATTATGATGAAACACCATGACTAAAGAGTAAGTTGGGGAGGAAAGGGTTTAGTCAGCTTACACTTCCACATTGTGTTCATCACCAAAGGAAGTCAGGAACCTAGAGGCAGGCACTGATGCAGAGACCATGGAGGGGAGTTGCTCACTAGCTTGCTTCCCCTGGCTTACTCTGCCTGCTTTCTTATAGAACCCAGGACCACCAGCCCAGGGATGGTACCACCCACAGTGCACTCTCCCCCACTGGTCATTAGTTGAAAAAAATGCCTTACAGCTGAATTTCATGGAGGCATTTTCTTCAGCTGAGGCTCCTTCTTCTTGACAATTCTATCTTGTGTCAAGCTGACACACAGAACCAGCCAGTCCAAGAAGAAAGAGTGGACATCTCACCTCGAGTCATTTTGGCATCTGTCTCCTATCCCTATGCTTCTAAAGACTCCCCTAAAGGCTTCTGAAGAAACTTTGTACTATAGGAACACAAGTGCAGGTTTGGGGCCTGACACAGATAACTCATTATATTCATAAATACAACATACACCTGCCAAATGTCCTCATTACCCGTAGACCCCACAGGAAACACCTAAGAGGGTCTTGGATTTTCTATAGAAGGAAAATAAATACAGCCGCACTTGAAATTGTCTACATGATGTTTGGAAAGAAATGCCACTACCCTGCTCCTGGGTTCCATATCTTTTCCCCAGCCCATCCTTCCAGGGAGAGGGCGGGGTCAGAGGTTGTCTCTAAGTGGTCATCTGTTCCTCATCTAGCACAGAGAGCACATGGTGCAATATGGCTTATAAAGCACTAATCTCCACTGAATTCAATTGTTTTTTACTACTGCCTTGTACCTACAGGTAAAAACTGTTCCCTGCTGAATGGTGGCTGTGAGGGGTCATGCAGTGATACCCACTGGGGTGTCCAATGTTCCTGCACACCAGGGTGGCAGTTACAGCCTGATGGATGGAGCTGTGGAGGTCAGAGCTCACCTGGGCTCATCCTTTAGAAACATCCTTATTGAGGCAACTCGTGCACAACATGAATTTTAACATTTTAGCCATTTTAAGTGCACTGTTATGTTTGTGTTGACAATGTATAACTGTCGCCACCATGCATTGCTTGCTCTTTTAATTATTCCAAAAGAAATTCTCTATCTACATAACAATAGCTCCCTATGCCCCATACCCCTTAGCTTCTGGTAACCGCTTCTGACTTTCTGTTTCTGTGAATTTGTGTTTTCTATGAACTGCCACATAAGTGGAGTCACAGAGTGTCCTTTTGTGTCGCATGTCTCTAGGATTCACCCATGTGTTGGTGTTCTCTTTCTTTTAAAGGCTGGATGTAATTCTATTTTATGCTTGCTTGTGCTTATACCACATTTTACATATTTATCTATCAGTGGTGCATTTGGGTTGTTCATGCTTTGTGTGTGTGTGTGTGTGTGTGTGTGTGTGTGTGAGAGAGAGAGAAAGAGAGAGAGAGAGAGAGAGAGAGAGAGAGAGAGAGAGAGAGAGACAGAGACAGAGACAGAGAGACAGAGAGAGACAGACAGACAGACAGACAGAGACAGAGAGAGATCTTGAACAACACTGACACGGCTGTTGCTGTAGGAATATAAATCTGAATCCATGTTTTCACTTAGCTGGTGGTTTTCCACAAATGGAATGATTGGAGCACATGTATTTCCACCAGAAATAAAATTCTAAGTCAATTACTGACCAAAACCAAAGTGCTAAATTTAGTGTCCTACCTTATGAAGCTTAAATAGTCTCTGTCCTTGAACAAATATCCTTGTCACTTCACAGCCAGTTCCCAGGTCTCTGCAGCCAAGACAGGACAGATTGTGTACTTAAAGAACATTGTAATTTTGTTCTCACTTATCCCTTTTAGCTGACCTCCAGGCCACTCAGGCCTCGGGTCTCATTTGTCTCTTTTGTAGTATGGGATTATGAAACCAGAATGGCTAAAATAAAATTTATGTATCTCCCTTATTCTTAATAATGTGAAAAGCATTTGACCAGTAACCTATAGCACCTATCTGTAACAATAAAGGATGATAATTTAGGTTGAACCGTAATGCAGGAATAAAGGATCTGCTGTGTTGAGTGTGTTCACCTGTAGGAAGGCTCTGCTCTGAGCCTTCCCTCTGCACCCAATCCTCTTCTCTCCATGACGGACCTGCAGGCCTACCTACCTGGACAGCTATACCGGGATTTTAAAGTCATGTTCTAAAATGGCTTTTATATTAAGACTCCATCAAGAGATGTTATGAACCTACTTTGAAGTTCATTACTTACAATTAAAATTGAATGAATCTTAGTGATTATATTTAATTCCTTTTATTATTTAAATTAAACCCATACTTTAAGTTATTAGATTTATTAATCCTTCATTAGAAGCTGGTCATGACCCTCAGAAGCATTCAAAAAGGGTTGTAGCACACTTCCTGGGTTCTGAATCATGGCAAGGCTTAGCTGGCTATGAGCTTGACTGTAGCCATGTATTGATTATACTCCTGGGACTGAAAAGTATTGTTATGTCCTAGGATTGCATGGTTTAGGAGGAAGAATGTTTTCCTAAAATGCCTTCCAAGGGACCATTTTCCTTTCTATCACAAATAAGTAAATCTCTCATAGCTTTGTCATTTATCTGATGGAGAGTCCCATTTGATCTTTGTTGTTGTTTGTTCGAAGCAAGATCTCAAACAATGCACGGTGGAATTGAGCTTACAATGTAACTGAAGATGAACTTGAACTTCTGAATTTCCTGTTTCTGTCTCCCCAGTACTAGGTTAATGAATGTGTGTCACCAAGACGAGTTTGTGACCATAGCCTCTGAAAACCAACTGTACCTCAGCTCAATTCAGCATCATATCTATGAACATGTCTTTTCCATCCTCTTAGTGAAGCATTCCATGGCATGAGTAGTGAACGCTAGGCCCTAACACTTGTCATTCTGAAACAGATTCTCGTATGGCTGGCAAATAGTATAGCTTAAGAGTGTTACGACATTAACACAGATTGTATTTTATGCCAGCCAAACAGCTCCCTGTCTCAAAGCTTCTAATTTATATTCCCATGAATGGAACTCTGTGGTGAGCCAGTAACGTGTGCGCACGAAAGTACTGAAGCTCTACTTCCTGACTCATCTCTAACTTACGACTCTCTGTCATCAGATGTAGATGAGTGCTCTCTGCCATATGGTCCTTGTGGGCAACTATGCCATAACACAGCAGGCTCTTATTCCTGTGGCTGTATTCAAGGTCACCAGCTTTACAATGGCACAGACTGTCGAGTTACAGGTGAGTTCTATAGTTAAAGTCCAGCTTCTGCCCTGTTCTTAATAGTAATTACAGAGAGAAGTGACACTGATTATTTATCTTAAGGTTAAGTAATAGACGTGATGCTTTTCATTCCAAAGAAACTGCTTCTGTGACAGGCATTGCCTAACCAGAGTGTCAGTTGCATTGAGCATCTTTAAGATGACATAGTTACTCTGTAGACTATAGAATTAGGTTTTCTAGAGAATCAGCCAGTTGAAGTTTAATTTGGCCTGTGCTTCTTTGCCTCAGGGTTGTTCACATGTGACTGCTATGTGACAAATATATATCGAAGTTCTGTCTAGGTGAGAGCAGCTGAATATGAAATCAAATAAGGCAATAATGTTCCAATAATTAGTTTTAAAGCGCTGGGATCTAGGGGAATGAGGGACTAAAATGACCCACAAATCTCCTCAGAGTGTGCTTTGTCTATGCTTTATGGATAAGCAGACATGGGTGTAGAGGAATAACACCTTTAGGAAAGTCATAAGAGAAAGCTACAGAGTAATATGTTATATCTTCCTTCCTCTGCAGATGATGCTGTTAAAATTCTTACAGCAACAGATAAAGAACTTGGTATCCTGGACCGAAGAACAGGCATTTATGAGATGCTGATCCCTGTAAAATCAAGGCCCAGTTCTGTTGCTTATGACCTGAACAGAAACATCTATTTTTGGGTAGATAAAGTCTTGAATGTGTTTATCCTTGGGAAGCCGAACTCTGTTCCCCTCTACCCAGGTATGTTTTTTTTTTTTGGGTTTTTTTTTTTGGTCATTAAAATGTAACCTCTTAAGACTTCTTATGTTACTGATAAAATCATTCCTGAAATTGCCAACCTCAAACAAGAGGAATGTCTTTTTGAGTTCTAAATTTTGGAGTGGTCAGTTAGCAGCATATCATGGTGGAAATGTGGGGAAGGACTCTGCTCAATCCATGACAGCTGGGAAGCAAAGGGGGGAGGACAAGAACGTTATCCCACATTTCCCTTCAAGGGGGTACTCCCAGTGACCTACAACAGCCTACAAGACTCTTCATTTAAAGGTTTCTGCTACCTAGGAATAATAATGACCACAGGGTAGGGGCCAAGCCTTCAACCTATTGGCTCTTTGTGATAGATCCCATGTTCAATTCACAGCTTTACTTAAGCATACTGTGAGAAGTATCTATATCTGTAGATGGGCGAGCTTTTATAAGTTACCTGTTATGAAGCATGAGAGTATATAAGATCCCAATTTGAGACACTTATGTGGTAGGCTGGCTCAATAAGAGCACATAGAACATTGCTTGTTACATAAAAATGCTTTTAAGAATAATTTAAATCTTGAGGGATAGCCTTAAGCCAGAGCCTTCTCTATAATTAGGTATTTGAGTTTGGGTCTTAACTCCTTTGACCTGTCTTTGTAAGCTGAGGACACTAGTCAGAATTCATCTCACTAGGTTAGGGTAGGGGTTAACCAGGGAGCATAGTGAAAAAGGACATGAGGCAGCAAGCATAGGGTTAGGCAGAGCCATTCCCAGAGACCTGTGTGGTCACCAGTATCTGAGGTGAGACCACACACTCTCACATTCTTCAGGTCCTCCATGGGATACCTCTGGCCATTCTTCCTTGGGTCCTTTCTGCCCTATTGTATACATCCAAATCAGTTGTTGAAGAGTCTTGCCAAATACTCTTTTCAAGGTAAACATGGGCATGAAAAACTGCAGGCATGATTCTGTCTCCTGTGTCAGCAGAACTTCCACCTGTGAGCAGTATTTCTCTGGACTGGTTCACGGGACAGTTGTACTGGGCTAGTAGCTCTGCAAGGGTCATCTGTGCTGGCTTAAGTGACGGCAGAGGCTATGTCAAAATCTTGGAGAAGGATCTTGTGCCAGAAGAACTAGTGGTGTTTCCTGCAAAAAAGTAAGTAGTTTCACTTGGAATGTACCCCAAAATTTCTTGGCACTTTATATACTTAAGAAGAACACATGTGAGCCTTAAGATTTTATTTGCTCCAGAAAATTCCTATTTGTACATTTTAGGTTGAATTTCATGTAACCAAACCTTTCCATGTCTGATGAATATGGGAGCTGAGCTCTCCAGCTTTGGGTAGCAGGACAGAGATAAAACTCGCAGGAGAGAGCTAAGGGTGTTGTTGAGAATAATGTGTGAATGAAAATGAGGGCATTTTTGAAAACTGTGGACTCCTGCTGCCTGCAGGTATTTGTATTGGATAAATCGAGGCAAGAACGGAGTGAAGACTGTTGAGGCTGCAGGAATGGACGGCTCTGACAGGAAGATACTAGTGGTGACCACAGAGAAGCCTTTGGGACTGACACTTGATCACGTGACTGGCAGACTCTACTGGATAAGTGGTTATAAAGAGGTACTGTCCAGGGGAAATGGATACTCTCTTTTGCTAGGAGCTGGGAATGGGTTGACAGGTCTGCATACTCTTCTCTGTTGTCTAGCATTAACTTCATGAAGTAATTTGTGTTGCAAAAACAAAAGTAAGGTTTAATTTCAGTGTCCACAAGTAGAGCTGACTCCAACAGCTTTGGGAGACTTGTGTGCTTTTTTAAAATATTAATTAATTAATTAATTAATTTTTTATTTTTTATAAAGATCATTTCTGATGTATCCATGATACAAGATGTTTTAAAGATTTCTGGGAACTTTCATGGAAGCGTATAGTTACTTAGGCACTTTGGAGGCCTGTACTCAGCTTTCCAAGGTCTAATATTGCAGGTTATAATATCCCAATTTGGCCCCTACCCTAAAAGGCCATGATATGGTGACTAAATGCAGAGGTCCACAGCCCTGTGAGTCACATTTTCAAGTCTCATTTTCTAGTTGTGATTTAGGCTGATTAGGATGCTTCTGTGAGCACTCATCTGTTTCTCTGGGGATACATAAAACACTTACTTACCATCTGAGGCAATTACAGAATAGACTGAACAGCATTGCTACCATGTCTGGACTACTAAAATCTGAACAAGAACCACGCAGTGTACTTGGACAGTAGACTCCACAATGCCAGATGAACTCCTCCCTATCGGCTTGATGTCACAGGGATATTTAATCAGAGTCCAGAAATCTCTGGTGACAGGACCATCAGCAGCAGATGCTATCTCTAACTCACGAGACTCTAATCCTTTAGTCCATAGAGACAGTGAAAGTGGATGGAGATGGGAGGTACACCTTTCCTGGCATATTTTTGGAAGATGAAGACCCAGTTGGCCTGGCTGTGTTTGAGAATGCTTTCTTCTGGGCAAATCAAACTCAACTGATTCGGACCTCACCCAGCAGTCTAAAGGAGAGAGAGGTGTTGCTCCAAGCCTCTGTGTCTGCTCTCTCAGTTCTCCATAAGTCCCAGCAACCCAAGAGTAAGTGAACCACTTGCTTCTGAATTGCTGGGATGGAAACAGTCTAAGATGAGGCCTCAGATTGCACTTGAAACTTGCTCTTTAGAGGCAGGGATTTGTACCAGTCCTCTTTTGTTCCAGTCATACAAAGGGCTTTTAAGTGTGTTGTCAGATCAGAAGCATCATGGGGAAGCTCATTCCGAGTCCTGTGTCCTGGGCATCAACTGAATTTTTAGGGACTGGGTACTGAAAATATGAGCTCTGGGCTGGAGAATTGGCTTAGCAGTTAAGAGCACTAGCTGCTCTTTCAGATGATCCACATTAAATCACCTTATTTGTGGCTCACAACAGTCTGTAACTCCAATTCCAGGGAATCCAATGTCCTCCTCTGACCTTCTCTGGCACTGTGCACATATGTGGTGTAACATGTAGGTAAAACACTTATACACAAAAAGAGATAAAATAGATGAATCTAAAAAATAATTTTTAAAAACACATAAGCTGTGCACAGAGTAGGAGATTATACAGCTCAGTGATGTCTGGACTAATAAAGGGAAATGGAACATAGTGTGGTGTCTGGCTTCTAGACGGAATCAAAAGTTCACCAGAAAGGAACTAAGAGCATTTGTTAACATGAATTATAGACCATGCTTCTGTGTAATTTGTCTTTTTCATTTTCTTCTTTGGTTTTTTAAGACAGGGTCTCTGGCTGTCCTGGAACTCAATGTATAGACCAAGCTAGTCTTGTACCTCACACCTCTTCCTCCTGAATGCTGGGATCAAAGGCACACATCACCACACCAGGCTAAGTCTGTCTTAGAAGCTAACCATGATGGAGAATACAGATCTTTTTAAGGGAGTCTCCCAGTATATCAATGGGATACTCCTTCTGCCTAAAATCTAAGGGAGAAGGTGCAGTTGGTTAAACCTGTAGTAAGACATATGGTCACTTGTCTGACAGCCAGTCAGACTAGTCTAGTTCAAAGGTCAGCTCACCCATGGAAAGTGACAAGTATATTAGGATTCCTCTTAAGGCAGACCAATGACCACTTCTTCACAACTGAGTTTTGAATGGTTTGGACCGAGAACCTGAAACTGTGTCTACTATTTCTCTTTAAACAGGCAGACACTCAGCGTGTGTCCCAGGTTCTTGCAGTCACCTGTGTCTCCTGTCTCCCATCCATCCCAAAGGCTACAAGTGTGTCTGCCCAGAGGGACTGTTTCTTTTACCTTCTGGTACATGCAGTGGTAAGTTCTCTGATGGAATGGATACAGCTCTGGGTTAGCCTGGAAATAAGGCAGATTCTGTTTCTGAATTAATCACCTCTGTTCTGACAGGCTTTGTTACTGAACAGCTTGTTGTCAAAACAACTTGATTCCATTTCTGTTTGATTGTCACTGTGTAACCCTGAATGGCAAGAAACTCACTTTATAGACAAGACTGGCCACAAAAATCACAGAGTTCTTCCTGCCTCTGCCTCTGAAATTCTGGGATTAAAGGTGTGCACCTCCATGCCTGGTCTCCTTGATTTAGTTTTGTAATAGTGCTAAAATGTACCTAACAAACCTTAACAATTAACCATTTTTTAATTGTGTGGTAACGTGACATGCATTCATGTTTCTGTGTGGCCTTCACCAAGATCCAATTCCAGGACTTCTTCATGTTCCCAAGTGCTACTCTACACCTTAGACATGAATTCTACCTGCTTTCCCCTCTAGTACCTGACAATGACCATTTTATTTTCTGTCTGTGTGGACTTACCTATTCTACATATCATATTTGATGACATTGTGGGATATTTGACTCTATATTTTACTTAGAAAAAAATCTTTGATGTTCGTCTTAGTCTGGGGTTCTATTGCTCTAAGAAATCATCTTTAACCAAAAAGCAAAAAGCAAGTTGGGGAGGAAAGAGTTTATTAGGCTTACACTTTAGCCTTGCTGTTTATCACTGAAGGAAATCAGAACAGGAACTCAAACAGGGCAGGAACCTGAAGGCAGGAGATGAAGCAGAGGCCATGGGGGTAGATGGGGCTGACATGATTGCTTCCCATGGCTTGTTCAGCCTGATTTCTTATAGACCCAGGACCACCAACTCAGGGATGACAGTACCCACATGGACTGGACCCTCCCCCTTGGTCCCTGTCTCATGGAGACATTTTATCAATGGAAACTCTTCTCTGATGATCCTAGCTTGTGTCAAATTTACACAACTCTCCCAATAAAATGCTACAACTTTATGTTTTAGCATGTTATCGAGTCTCATACACTCACCCTTTTGACTTGATACAGGTCTTGACATATAATCTGGGGTGGCTGTGAGTTTACTATGTGGCCCGTGTTGGCCACAAATTCTTAATCTTTGTGCCTGGGCTTCTTGAGTGTTGGTGATCACCAGTGTTTATCACAACTCTTGACTTCATTCTGTTTTCAGTTGTGTTTATTATTGTTGTGAGAAGGAACTCGTGCCTTACTGTGTGCCTGTGTCCATCAGAGGACAGTTTTGTGGAATTGATTCTGTCCTTCCCCCTTTCTGTGGGTCCCAGGAATTGAACTCACGAACATAGGCTTGCATGCCAGGCACTTGTACCTGCTGAGTCACTTCACTCATTCACTATCCTTTTGGAAGCTAAGTGATATTCTGCTTTATGTAACTAGTTAATCTATTGCTAGACAATTGGATTTGACTTTTTAAAGGCATAAAATGGCATGCATAATTCAGGTTTACATGGAAATATTGTGAGTAAATTAGTAGAAGAAATGTCTTCTGTGGCCCCTATTACATATCCTGACTTGGTTTTTAAGTGGAGTCTCTGCTTGAACACTGTTTTAGTTCAGAATTGTTAACACAAATTCCCCTCACTGCTGTTTTCTTGACATATATTAAAGTCTACACAATCTATTGACTATTTCTATCCAATCTATGTGACTTTTAAAACTAAAAAATGAAGACTTTTAAGAAGAATAAATCATGTAAATTTCTTTATGCTACACCTTATTTTTTTAAAACACAGTTCACAGGGCCAGTTTTGAATAAAACCACAGTGGAATAAACAGCCGTTGCTAAGTAATCGGCTCAGTTTTAATTTCGAGCATTATATATTATATGTGGCTAAAACCACATGCTCAATTTTTCTTTAAATAAGAGAAAGTATTAAAGATTTTCTCTAGTAGCTGGGCATTGATGGTGTACCCCTTTAAGCCCAACACTCTGGAAGCAGAGACAGGCAGATCTCAGAGTTGGAGGCCAGCCTGGTCTACAGAGTGAGTGCCAGGACTGTCAGGACTACCCAGAGAAACCTGACTCCAAAAAAAAAAAAAAAAAATCTTTAGTATCAAGACATTATTAAATCAAGGGGTGAGCATCCCAATGATTAAGCCATATCTTTCCACTGAAAATAAGAAATATCCATTGCCTCAGGAAAGCTAAGTAACACTGGCATTTGCAAAACAACCCATGTCTTTAGAGGGTATGGTGGTCATGTAGTCATATAGTCATATGCGTGTGCTGCAGGGGCAGGGATGTAAGACATTCGATATAAGACAACTTATGGGTAACTGAGCTAGAGCTAAGGCTACTCTCAGAAGGAAACTCAAAACTTATCTGATAAATGATCAGTGAATCTTTCTCTTCCCTTTGTAGAATTAAAAGTTGTGTTTTCTTCTGGAAAACGTTTATATTTGTTGAAAGTCAGCTCTATGGGAGCTGCTATAGAGAGAACTCTTGTTGAGGAACATGCTGGGAACCTCTACTTATTGGATATTGATTGGAAAAGGAACTTCATCTATTGGTCAAATGCTCAAGGACATCTTGTTTATTCAGCTGGTTATTCTGGACAAAAGCAAGAGATTTGGACCCAGCACACAGGTGAGCTATGTTAGCCATCTTGGTTTCTTTCTTTATTTTCTTGTTCTAAAATGTGTGAGGCCAAAAAAATACTTTGTCTATCTCCAATCAGAATGCATTTGCATGCCCAAGACTAGGTGTAACTAATTGAATATCATATCTGTTATTGACCCATTGTTCTTAGGTATGACCAAGGCCATGAGGGTAAATAGAGGTATAAAGTTTTTTTTTTTTTTTTTTTTTTTTTTTAAATTTGGCTTTCCTGGCCTTAAGTCAGAGAATAGAATAGAAAAGGCCTTTCATTCTTCAGTTTTGCATTGCAGATTTTTCATACTCTAATTTAAAAGTCATTTGCAATTCAGATTTCAGAGCAAAAAGCAAGATATTTTCTTAATATGGCAATATATACTTTTTCTTCCCACACTCCTAAATGCTGCACCTCACCCTCAAGTTTCCCTTATTCTGTCTAAGAGCAGCAAACATCTCTGTAAAAGGACTAAGACTTGAGCTCCAGGGTAATTTCAGATTTCTGAACATTTGTCCCTATGTGCTCTGCTGAGTGCTAAGGCTATGCCTCCCTGTGAGAAGTGCCTTTGACACTTTCCTTGGGGGTGCACAGGATATCCAGAGGATGGTGTCAATGGCTGGTAGACAGCAACTTCTAGTGTCCCAGTCAGAAAATATTCAGGACAGACTGACCATCTCTGTACATAACAGCCATCAAGGAGACGCCTGATTGCAAACCATCTTCCCATTAATGGGAATGTGCTTTCTCCCCACTGGCTGGTCATCCTGATTGGTGTCGAGGTCCGCTGGTGTAATCTGAGCTATTGCGGAACAGAACTAGCTTTCCATAGCTATAATAAATGTCCAATTTATAAAGAGAAAGTCCCAACTGAACAAATAATAATGAATAAGCAGGATAACAGCTTGTTTTAGCCCTTAGTCGATTTGAGTTGACTCGTTGTGAGATCTCTGGTGGCGGAACTGGACGCCAATGGGGGCAAGTGAATTGTGAACCCAAAGTACTCACCTCAAGGCCAGAGAGAAAAAGAAAAATAAATTAAAAGGAAGGGACTGGATGCCCAAAGGCACGTTGAGAGCACATATTTCCAATCACTTGATTATCTCCTATTCATCCTTATCTATTAAAAGTCCAACAGCACCCCAATAGCACCAGGCTGGGCATTGAGGCACCAGCACATGAACCTCAGTGGGATATTCCATATCCAAACAAACTGCCACAGCTGTTCTAAAACATTACAAAGATAACAGTATCATTTCTGATGGCCAGACATGTTTGTGGATTATGTGGTCTCTTTAAAACACACCAGTACATTTAAGTGTCCTGATATCAGTGCTTTCTGTTGGACACATCACTCTTATTATACACTAGCATGTATGTTTTCAATTTTGAATTTGCAAAGGGCCAAGATAAAATCCATAATTTAACATGTGAATGAGTGTTCTCTGTAAAATTGCAGGGCCTGACAAAGGAGAGAGAGCGCTGAGCTTAGGCAAGACTGAATGACTTTCTGGATATGGGGAGAATTCTGATCTTACAGAAGCTCTGCCCATGAGAACTTGTGATGTAATAAAGAAATGCCCCAGCCCCAAAAGAAAAAAAATAAGTACCACATTAAGCCCTGTGTGTACTGCTTTCCCCATGACAGCCCACTCCTCACTGTGAGCAACCATCCAGGTGTTTGTCTACTTCCTTCATAGTCAACAGTGAGTTCTCACTATTAGGCCCAGTAGATGGGCAGCAAAGTAGACATGTTTAACAACTGGCTCCCTGGGGACTACAGTTAGAATAGGAAATGAATCCCACCCTTGGCTCAGTCATGTGTTGTGTGAAGACTTGGCTTCCGGTGGCATTGTTGGGGTCTAATCTTTAGGGTGCTAACACCATCAATAGATTAAACCAGTGAGGAGTCAGAAATGAGTGACTGGGAAGTCAGAGCCTGCCTGGGGGAAGTAGGCTGATGGGGATATGCCTTAGAAGATACAGCTTGTCTTCTCCCTGGCAACTTCCTGGCCATGGTGGGTAAAACACTTTGTCCCACTACATGTACTCTGTCACTTGTCCTGTCTTACCACATAGAGGCCCAGAAGCACTGGAAACAAATGGATGCAGAGTGAGCCATGGGCCAGAATAGAATCTTTTTTTATTAAGTTTCCTCCCACATCAGATGCCTTGTTTCAATGACTAAGAAACAGAAACAAAAACATAATAGGAGAAAGAAATATGCATGCCAATTCCTTAACATATTTTTTAAATAAAGTTTATGGATGAATAACGTACAATCCATTTAAAAAAGAAAAGAAACCTAGCATGCTATCTCGTAAAGTTACAGCAGAAGTGTAGTTTTGACTTGAATACAATCTCATACTTTTGTGTCCATAAACAAGTGAAACAAAGGCAAAGTGACCAAGACACAATGGAATTAGTTCGTCAGTGCCATAAAGGATGGCTTTGATGACGTCGATAGTGTATTATTAAATGCTAGGAAAAGGTTTTTGGACTCTTGGATTTGTTGGACGTTTAGAGTTCAGTTAATTTCACATGTAGTGGAATTAGAACTGGTAACGTTTTTACTTTCTTTACATTTTTTAATTTTGTGGTGCGTGTGTGTACATGTATGTGTGTATGTGTTTGTGTGCTTGTGTGTGTGCATGTGTATGTATGTGTGTGTATATATATATGCACCTGTGCATATATGTTCATGCACATGTGCCACATGTGTGTGAGTAGATCAGAGGGCAGTTTTCAAGAATCGATTCTTTCCTTCCATCACGTGGGTTCCAGGTATTGAACTCAGGCTATCAAAGTAGGTGGCGAGTACCTCTACATGTCTTGCTTTTCTTAGGTAAAGAACAGGGGTTCACAAACTTTGTGTGAAGTACCCAATAGTGAACCCCCATGTTTGATGGGCATTTGCCATTACATCATAAAAACAGCACAATACCATGTATGAATTACCAGCTATATCCTATGGAAAGTTACCCATATAAAAAGGCAGTGGGCCAAATTTGACATAAGGTCAATTATTTATCCATCTCTAGAGAACAAAATACAACCAACAAGCAACTCTAAAACAAGTATACTCAGATATGCTGTGCTGACAGTTTTCATGGTGTAAATACTCCCAGAATACCAGCTTCCAAGCTACCATGTGATGTGGTTAAAATGGACTTGAGACATGTTCATGGAAGCAGACTTTACACATTCATCCATTGCTCAGGAATGATTGACTATAAAAACAAAACTGGGTACAGTTTTCAATAAAATCTCAATGTCCTTAAACATACATAATGTGATAGATGGGAAATTGCACATTTGTCCTTATATAGTGGTGTGCAGGCTGTGTTTTATAAAACTACTTAGAGACTATATGTATAATCAATACAGGAAACAAAAACATTGTATTGAGACTTAAGTCTCATTCTCAAGCCAATCTACAAAATCCAGAGAGAATCGCAAATCTAGAGTCACATGCAGTTTCACAATAAGGAATTTCAAGCAGTAATAGTAAATTCTAATAAAATAATTAGTAATATATTAATTAGTTAAGTATTTATTACTTTTAATTAATTATTCCTGGAGGTTGGCTGTTGGGAAATAATATGGTCAGCTTTTGTAACTTACCATAAAATAATAGACACTGCTCTAAGATTTCCTGTTTTAACTCTATTCTTAACAACTTTATAAGTGAAGTGTCCTTATAATGGATTTGAGGAAACAGGGTTTTAAGGGAGGCATTCTGCCCTTCTAGCTTGATACTGTTCTTAATCTTTAATGGTAGGCTGGATCCAACAGTCATCCAACAGATGACTCCCAGCTTAGCTCTACCACCAGCTAGTGATACTGGGCATGAGCAGAAAGGAAAGAGTGTGGGAATTTATTGTCTAACTCAATTTTTCAATACATCTGAAAAATTATACCTGTCTTAGTTAGGGTTTCTATTGCTGTGAAGTTGTCATGACCACAGCAACTCTTACAAAGGAGAACATTTAATTGAAGCTGGTTTACAGTTCAGAGATTTAATCCATCATCATCATGGCAAGAAGCATGGTAGCTGCAGGCAGACATGGCACTGGAGGAATAACAGAGAGTTCCACATCCTGATCAACAGAAAACAGGGAGAGAATGACACTAGGCCTATCCTGAGCATCTGAAACATCAAAGCCCTCTCCTCCCCCAGTGATGCACTTCCGCTAAAAAACCACACCTACCCCAACAAGGCCACAACTCCTAATAGTACCACTCCCTATCAACCTATAGGGGACATTTTTACTTAAACCACCACAATACCCACAATTTTTATGTACTTTGTCCTTACTGTACTGACACCTTCTGATTTTAGATTTTATTCACTGTCTGTGCTCTCTTGGTGAATTCGCATTGGATCGGAAGTGAAGTCACCTATCCTAATCTGTATTTCTAAAGCAATTTTAGCTCTATCCCCTTGATGTATAATTGATTGATTTTCATATTGACCTGTGAGAAGAAGGAATGTTACTCAGAAGTTGCAAGCCTGTGTTCAAATGCAGGCCACTTGGACTTCTTCTTCAAGAGGTAGTAGATCTTGCTGCATGGCTGTGAGGACCATGGGAGCTCAATTGACAAGCTGCTGGATCTAGAGTGGGCATTATGAGGGTCATGTTGCAAAGAAGTATCTGCTCAAGGGACCCATATCCCCTTTCTCCTTGCCTCATCCGAGCCAGTATGAGAATATACCTAGAAGCCTTTTCTAAAGTAGTCTCTGCTCCCCTTACAGTCTGCTCAGCAAACGTGGACATAGCCACTGGGAACCTGTTCTGGCTACCCTGTGACCGAAGTACCATTCAGAAGACTCAGGTTCCTGGCACTGACTCATACACTCTCTACAGTGCCCACAGCATTATATTGCAGCTGTTCCTTGACTGGCCCAGACGGCTGCTGTACTGGGCAGAGAGTGGGAAACCCTTACAAAGTATGACCCTTGATGGCAAAAACAGACAAGAGGTTTGGAGAGGTACCTGGGCGGCAGACACTCGGATGGCCTTGGACCTTGCATCTGCTAGTATCCTCTGGACCACCAAAGGGCTGGGTAAGTGCTATACAGTGGGTAGAATCTGAGGCCATATGCCAAAGCATCTTTTTAGTACAATGCTTTGAGTCATTTCTTTTAAACTTAATTTTTGTGTTTTGAGCTATGGTGGAAATTTTTGTTTTAAAATTTTCACTGACACGTAGTAGCTGTACATACATATGGGGTAAAGTATGATATTTTGACACTTGCATATAATGTATAACAATTAGCCTTAGTAATTAGTGTATTCATCACCTTAAGCATGTACCATTACTTTATAAAAAGACTATTTAAATCCTTTCTTCTAGGTGTCCCATTTAATCAGAGTACTGCTTAGACAAAGACGTTAGCTCTAAATGTGACAGTTTCTGCAAGGCACTTACTTCAAACCCATTTCTTATCTAACAATCTGGTTTAGGAATTTAAAAAATTAGAACGCCAAAAATAATAGACTTACAGAAATATATGTAGTTGTTTTCCAAAACGTCATCCAAATTTGTTTTTTCTTCCATAGCTAGAAACAGCAGAAACAAACATTCTCTGCAAAGGAGGTACCAGGCTGCAGTTAGACCTTGGTAAAAAAGGTGTAAGCTGTAATGTGATTACTCATCTAAACTGACAGCTACCTTGGTGCCTGATGGCAACATGCTGATAGCCATGTATTTTAGTGCATGCTGCTTTTCTATTGCTGCAAAACTCCATGACCAAAAGCAACTTGGAGAGGAAAAGGCTTGCCTAACCCTACAACTTATGGTCCATCAAGAAGGAAGGAAGTGAGGGCAGGAACTCAGGGCAGAAACCTGGAGGCACGAACTACTCCATGAAGGAGTGCTACTTAGCTTAGCTGCTAGCTTGCATTTCTAGTTTTCTAAGTTTATTTTTGTAGGGATGATACCGCCCACAGTAGGCTGTGACCTCCCACATTAGTTATTAATCAAGAAAATATTCCACACACTTGCCTCTGGGCCAATCTAATGAAGGCATTTTTTAAAGTTCCCTCTTCACATATAACCCTGGCTTGTATCAGGTTGACATAAAACCTAACCCAATACAACACACATTGAGACAGTGAAGTCATAGCTGGTGTCTCTGCATGTCAGACCTAAGATTCCCACTTTCCTGGAGAGTAAGACACTCACTAGTTATCTTTAACTTGTAAAAGTTGCAAGGAGGGTAATGTGCTCCCTTGGAGTTCTGGGTCTTTGGACCTCCACCGTGTAGCATCTATGCATCCCTCCTTGCTCAGGGTCACAGGTAAATCTTCATTCTTGTTCTTCCCTAGGGTTGCACAGTTTTAGTCTACGAAAAAACCGAACATGCTCATTGAATGCATCCTGGAGTGATGTGGTTATGGTGGCCCATGAGCCCTACCTGGTGACGGCCGACAAGGCAGCTCTTGTACTGTGGAATAGGAAGACACTGATGCCCTTTTCCATGCTGAAGGAACCACACATAAAGAAAATGATCATCTTGGCAGAGAACCAGGAAGTATCAGGCACGTGTTTCTTTGTGGAGCCACCCTCTATATGTTTTAGGGTAAAATTCTGGGTATTCTTTTGTTTATATTGGTGCTTCCCTCCTCTTCATTCCAGAAATCCCCATTCCTAACTTGTTTATATTCTAGGAGTTTAAGAACTGAGTACATTTTGCAAAGTTGTTAAGAGATTTAGCCATTTAACAGTGACCCTAAAAGTCAAAGCTGTTCTCAGGGAGGTCTACCAGTTGTGGCCCTTTGGGGAAAGGGCTTTCATGTTAGTTAGTATATTCAAGGCTCTTGACATAGCTCTAAACTATTTCCAAACTGATTTACTAAACATTCTATTCTTTCATGAGACACATAGCAGTGACATTGTGTAGGAGACCTTCTGTGTGCACTTCCAAGGCTGTGGGTATTAGCTGAATATCCTCTACCCGAAATATCTAGGACCAAGAATATCATAAGTTTTGGACCTCTGCTTTAGTCCTTGGAGTCTTTTTCAGATGCTCAATGACATTTGAATGAAACTCAAGTATAAGCAGGAAATTCACTTATAATTCATGCACAGAAGCTGACGGTCATTCTCTTGGTGTGCCTGCCTTTTGAGTGTGAACTGCCAGATGAGCTCAGGTGTAGTTTTCTGTTGTGACATCATGCTAGAGTAGGAAAATTTGGCACTTGCTTGTTCATCCTGTTCCAGGAAAGTATCATCTTCCTTTTGCTGGAGTTGTGCCAAGGTGAAGCAGGCTTACATATTATCTTTTAATATAATCCTTTAGCAGAGCAAAAAACATCCAGTCCTAGATTATGAAGAAGGAAAAAGGAATTCTCATCCCTCTTTCAGGTTTCAGAGCCTTCCTTGGTAGAAAAAGTTGTGTATATTAAGGAAGAATAGAAACCAAAGGGGCAGAACTATCTCCTCTCTATATCCAATCCCACAATCTCCAAACTCCCTTTTCTCTGAGACCCGTATAACTTTTGCCTCAGTGGTTGCATTATCCTCATTTTAGGAGTTACAAAGCATCAGATATAAGGGTATATTCCTGAATTAGTCACATGCAAATACAGTGAAACTTCCTGCTCTAAATCCTATTCTGATCTCTAACAAATCTGTCTGTTGGTTGCTGCAATAGTTACTGTCAAATACTAATTAGTAACTCATGGCACTGTAACTTATGCATTTAACAAATGGACTGTCTAGCTGAAGCTGGCACTCATCCCTTGCCAGGGAACCAGAAGGACTGCCGCACATTACTTAAAGGTAAACACGCATTCTGAGAAGCGTGTTACTAGGTGGCATCATTGTGTCACCATTATATAATGTACTTATACAAGCCCAAATGTAGACTGACACCTACTCCGGATAAAAGCAGTAGATTTGTTCTCAACAGTTGATTGTAGTCACTCTGAGACAAGAAGTTTTCAGCTTGTTTATGTTCTTATGCACCAGCCTGCAAGCAGTCTGTGATGGACAGAACATGGCGAGATACACAGATACACTCTGTTTTTCATTCCTCAGATGCAAATAGAGCATCAGATAGCTCAGAAAGGAGAAAAGAACTTGCCTAAATTCAAAGCCAGTAGATATTGGAGGGTCTTTGTGGCTCACTTACCTAAGTGTACTTATCTTGGCTCTTGGGAGGTAAAGCCGTATACTCAGCCAGCCCTGGTGTGGCTTTTAGAAGGGGTGGGGGAAGTGGGAACATGCCCCACTGCTGGGGCCTCCTGGACTGATTTGCTGAAGTGACATGGTTTGATCTAGACTTTGGTCTTACAGAGGCAGCGCCCTCTGTTCCTCCTCCTCCTCCGGTTCTTTGCACCTGGTCCTCTGTACCGTGCCAGGATGGGAAAGGATGCATTCCCAGGGAGTCCCTCTGTGACGGGGAGCGTGACTGTCAGGATGGCTCAGATGAAAAGAACTGCTTCCAGGTCTGCCACCAACCAGGTTTGTCATCCTGTCCTTGGCACTTTTTTTCCAGGGTCATCTTTAGGCACATGGTAGGAATTGCCAGAGTATATCCTTAGTTGTGGCATCCCAACTTCCCCCAGACCAGTTTGCATGCCATCATCTGTTAGAATGTTGATTCCCTAAGGACAAACACCACATTCATCTGTCTATGTTTGTTGTTTGCTTAGTGTTTCAATATTTGCCCTTTTCTAGGCTGGTCCACAGAATGACCCAAATGGCTCACTTATAAGAGTTGGTTTTCATTTAATAAGTTATCAAAGCAACCAAACATGTGATGTCTTACTTAAAGAACTTAGTTTAGGTTGGTAACATAATTAACCTGCGCACATTATTGAGATGGCTTCTGTATCAACTAGACATTAGGACATAGATAAAACGGCATGCTCTCTGTTGACCTCTCAGACAAAGGAACAACATGAGGTCATCTCATGTTAAATCTTCTGACAAAGGGAGCCTTGGGACTTTTTCATGCTAGGGGTCTTCCAGTGTCTGGATGGAAGCAGGTGCATAGAGGGGAAATACCACTGTGATGGGGCTCAGCAGTGCGCCGATGGGTCTGATGAGCTGGGCTGTTGGAGGCCTGTTGAAGACTGTTCACTACGTTGTGACAACAAGACCCGGTGTATCCCTAAGAGTTGGAGATGTGATGGCAAGCCAGACTGTTTGGACAGAAGAGATGAACAAGAATGCAGTAAGTTCCATGAGTTTTCTGAGGTGTGTGTGTTTAAAGAGGGGTACTGAGTCTTGTGTAGATTCTAGGTACTGACCTGGAATTCACAGAGGTCCACCTCCTTCTGCCTCTGGAGCTCTAGGACCAAAGGGGTGTGCAATCATGCCTGCCCCTACTCAGGATGTCTGGCCCCCAGAAACACTTCCAACTATCTTATAGTTGACTCATTTTCTTTGTGAAATTATGTTCTATAACATTGCTCTGAATGATAACCTAAATATTACCCATTGAGCAGGTATTGAACCATTGCTCCAGGAAATAAAAGGAATTACTTCAAACCCCTGGTCACAGCACCTTTACTGTTGATATTACTGCTTTGTTTTTGTAGCACTATTTAAAGATGCCTTTTATACTATTGATTTATTAACAGCTACATCTAATATAATCATTTGCTTCATTAGATCCACCAAAGTATTTTTCTTAGTGTGTGTGTGTGAGGGAGGGGTTGTTTTGAGACAGAGTCTCAATATGGAGTTCTAGCTGCTCTCAAACTTGCTACTTAGACCAGGATGGCCCTACACTCACACAGATCCTCCTGCCTCTGCCTCCAAGCACCAGAATCAAAGGTGTGTGCCACCATACTTACTATAGAATCCTCTTGTCTTAGGAAAATATGACAAAACTTTCATTGCTCTGGGGTTATTGGAATAGTAACATCACTAGAATATAAAAAATGTGAAAATGTGACAAGTATAATTCTAAGTAGATGCCACTAAAAATGTTTATCCCAGTTGGGAATACACACACACACACACACACACACACACACACACACACACACACACACACACACACACACACACACGCATGCATGCACGCACATGCACACTGGGTGCAGTAATTACTATATAGAGTTGATTAAAGGGTTGGTGCCAGAGACATATTGAAAGTACTACCAAACACACCTCTTTCCTTTTCATTAGGGGAAAAACGGGTCTATTTTCTGAAATTATTCTTATGTGGAAGTTAAAGATCTACTTCCCTGATTACTTTACACTTGGTTGTTTGTGAGTCTTGTAACTCTCCATTCTTCTGGGCCACAGACTCTTTACTTCTCTTTCTAATGATGTGGTTCAAAGACTGCATCACCTTGTAAGTAAGGTTGAGATTTGAAATTGGAAGAGTTGGATGAGGCTCTAGCCGGTTTGGCTGTGGAATGGACTGTATGGCCAGGGCTGTGATTGCATCTGGGCCTAAGAAACCACCAGGAGAAATGAGATACTTAAAGGGACATACCTTTGATACCTGTTTATGTCCTTTTCTCTGGCTGAATCATGACATTTTGATCTGAAGGCATTAGTCCAACAACATAAATTATAGAGCATGTTGGATGTTGTTAGAAAATTTCCTTTATTATGAAATGAATAAAGCTTGCAGAAAAGGGTCACTTTCTCTATGCCAGTGTCTGTCTGCAGGTCCGCCCATCCCTGTCCCCTAGCCTTTATTTTCTAGGATCAAGACAGGGCTGGAGCATTATATTTATAGTAGGTTCTTCCTATTGTAACTCTTACCTCAAGATGATTTCCTGCCTGGTTCCCAAGGTGACAGCAGAACTTGGAAGTCTCTACAGTGTTTTCCTTGTCACTGGGTTTCTTCAGAGTTGCCTGAGCTCTTACCCAAAGTATTACCTTTCTCAGTTCGTGAAAAATGCAGCTCCTCTGAATTTCAATGTGAGAATGGCCAATGCGTGTCTTCTTCCCTGTATTGTGATGGGAACCGAGACTGCCTGGACTACTCCGACGAGAAAGGCTGCCCTGTTGCCCTGCAGTGTCCAGAAGGGGAGGTGAAGTGCCCGAAGAGTAGAGAATGTGTATTGTTAGAGTGGATATGTGACCATGATGTAGACTGCAATGATGGAACGGATGAGAAGGTAGTATATTCCTCCTTTAGAAACATGAAGAGGTCCCATAGCCCCTGAGTAGCCAAAGGGAGTCAGTTCTTGGATCTCCCCAGCATGCCAGAATCTGTGGAAGCCCATGTCTTCCATATGGTGTGTTATAGTATTTGCTTATAATGACCCATATGCTCCCATCCATTAAATCCTCTTTAGATTACTTATAACAACCAATGCCCTGTTTATGCTGAGTATATAGTTTCCATGTAGTTTGTTTATGGAGCAGTGACAGGAAGCAATGTGTTATGTGCATGGTAAAGATTCAGTTTTCAAAATTACTCTTGATTCTCTATGCAGAATGGCTTGCTAACTGTAGTTCTCAAACACCACCATGACACATGTTCTCTGTCGGGAAATTCAGGAAAACACAGAGGCAGCATCTGAGAATGGCCAGGACACTGTAGGAAGTCAAACTTTTAAGAGGAACTTGTGTTGCGGGAGAGCTAGAAGGATTAGAACATGGTCACCATGGCTTGCACAGCCAGTCCAAAGCCAAGCTCTCAGACTGGATAGGCCTGTCCCCCAGCTCCTTCAAACTGTCACCATGAAGCTTACTGACATTCAACGACTATCCGAGACAGAGACTGCTTGCATGTGACCTTAGTACTCAGATTTTGGGAATGTGTCTAAAGGCTCTGGGGTTGAGTAGGTACACAGACGCCCCCCCTCCCCAAGTCAGAAGAGGTACTAAAAATGGTGTCTATTTAACTTAATGTTGTTTTATTGTTTTTTGAGACAGGCTTTCTCTTTGTAGCCCTGGCTGTCCTAGAACTCACTCTGTAGACAAGACTAGACTTGAGCTCAAAGAGATCTGCCCCCCGTGCCCGCAATGCTGTCAATTTTAATTTGCTGGAGCAGGTATCATTGGCAGAAAGAGCTCAAGGTTCATTTCTAAATCTGATTTCTTTGCTTCTGTTATCCTGATGAAATAAAGGCTTCCCATTGGTCATTTCCCAAACACTTTATTTTTCAGATTATTCATAGAAAGTTTGTTTGCCTCACCTGGCAGGCCACTCCTTGTGAGCAAAGGTACTCTGCTTGGAGGCCACTTGTGTCCACAGGGGGGAAACCTGTCCAGGGCAGCCCAAAGCCTGAGAATCTGAGCACAAGTCCAGACTCACCTCCGTTTAAGGCTCTTGTCTTCCTCAGTATGTGAGTAAAAGACCAGTGACAATGGTCTTGCTGCTATCCCTCAAGGTGAAATAGCAGCCTTTCTCTAAGATCATAGTCTGCTAGAAATGACATTGAGCCACACTTCGGTCCTCTCCAGGCATGACAAGTTCCTTTACTAGAGGCCAGATGACACCACGGGCCATTACCCAAGTCAAAGAGAACATGCCAGGCATGAAATGAAACACAAAGGGATGGTGGCAGTGTGCTCTCCTTGAGGTTGTAAACAGCAATAAAATAGAGCCTTCTAAACCCAACAGGAGAGAAGCACACATGAATCCAGAGGCTGCAGCAGCACGCACAGGGCATGCATGGGTCTGCATAAGATGAAGTTCTAGACCTGAAAGGAGACGTGGATACATAACCACATCCCTAACCTAGAAGCCATTCTCAAATGAGAGCCACTTACAAAGGAAAATTTAGTTTTCTCCAAGAGAGTCTCACTGGGGAAATAAACTACTCTAAAGGGCAGTCTGCACACCTAGCTACTGAAAGAGCCGCTCATAATTTATGTCATTTTAGGGGCACTTAGATTATATCCAGCATCCTTGTAGAAGGGACTTGAGAGTAGTCTCCTTGGCTTGGGCCTTTACTAACTCTGCAACTCCATTCCTTAGCTGGAGCAGGGGACACTGATTATCACTGTCTCCTTAGGACTGTGACCCAGAGGTGCTGCCATGTGGCCCAAGGCAGTGGGCTTGTAGAAGTGGAGACGAGTGTGTGCCTGATTTCTGGCTTTGTGATGGACAGAGAGACTGCAGAGACAGCAGTGACGAGACTGAATGTAAGTGCAGGGCATTGTCACCGAGCCATTAGCCGAGGGTGCAAATGCTCAGAACCTGAAGTCCACCCTCACTGGAGGGGTCTTATTAGCATTCAGAAGAGTCTTGTAGGGGAGGGATGCTTAAGGCTGCAATGGGAAACTTAAGTGGAAGGCAACCATCTCCCCAACAGGTGCTCCAAAGAAGTGCCCCTATTCCGAGTTCCAGTGTGCTACAGGTGCCTGCCTCAGCTTCAACTTGGTGTGTGATGGGCAAGAGGACTGTGCAGACGGTTCAGATGAGGGTGGAGCATGTTCTTCGTCAGTGTGCAGCCCAGGGAAGTGTTTCCACTCTTGCTACCAGTCCCCAGCTGGGCCAGTGAGTTACTGTTTGTTCTTTGTCAGCCAATCTGTGCTGAGAAAAGCCAGAGTTGTCACTCATTCAGATTGTCCCCAATGGCATTTTGATCTCTGCCCATCTCTTCTTGAGCTGTGGGAGAAATGTTGCATGGTGCCAGGATCCAAATATCTGGGCTGCTGTGTGGATATTTGGTGTCTGCCATGCTCTTAAGTTGAGAGCTGGCTGTGTAAGGTGGTACTACTCGGCTGCATGCAATAAACTCAATCCTCACCGTCTAGTCAAAGAAAGTGTCCTGATATTTAGTAACACAGCAGCTCTCTACTGGCAGATGACCAATTCAGTTAGCATCATGTGCTTCTCTTCTCATGAATCCAGTAGAGGCTCTGGTGTCCTGGGCTGAACTTGGCCATTGTTACTCTGGTCCCCTGATGACTATCAGGGTGTAACAGGTACTGTGAGGTTGATGAACCAAAGTGACTGTTCAAAGCAAAGCTGCTCCAGTTGTCAAAATGGAATGTATCACCATGTGAATTTCATGGGAAGATCAAAGTGTTGTTGTTGTTGTTTTTTTTTTTTTTTTTTTTTTTTTTTTTTTTTTTTTTTTTTTTTTTTTTTTTTTTTTTTTTATCAATGCTATTCTGTCTTTGGAATATGTTGATGGCTCCTTCTCTGTTTCAGGTGTGTGCTTGTGCCCCAGGCTTTGAGCTGGAAAGCAGTGGTCAAATCTGTCAGGATGTAAATGAGTGCCAGCAGCCAGCTGGCAGACCTTGCAGTCAGACTTGTATCAATACCAAGGGCTCATATATCTGTGCCTGTCACCCTGGTTACTTGCTGGGCCCTGATGGCCACACTTGTAAGGCAACAGGTAACCTGGAGCTGGGCGTGTCTTTAAGTCCTGGAAAGCTCTGACTTCCTAACTCTGTGACTGTGGGTCAACTTGACTTATTCTATCCAATATTTCTTTCCCATCCATCTGCTCCAGTATTTTATTCACAACCAGCCTAATGACTATAAACAAATGTGTAGATAAAGAAAATATAGTGCATATATACATAATGGAATTTATCCATATGTATATAAAGAAAATGAAATTATCTCAGTGGCAGGAAAATGAATAGAACTCAAGATTACGTTAAGTCAAATAAGCCAAATTCAAGAAGGTAAATATTGCAGTTTTCCTCTTCCATGTAGAATCTAGATTTCAATATAAATAGATGCATGGCATAAAAGTAAAAGAGGCACTATTGTAATAATAGGTTTTTGGCCTGTCTGGCCCACTGTCCAGACCCACAGACCCGAGGTCCCACAGAATCACACAGACACTTATATTAGTTACATGTTGCTTGGCCTATGGCTCAGGCATATTGTTAGTTAGCTCTTGTATCTTAACTCAACTCAATCCACATGGCTTTTGGCTTATCTATTTCTTTACAGTTTTTTTCTTGGGCAGCTAGATTGAGTCTCTCTGTGACTCCGCCCTCCTTCCCCTGTATCTGTGCTCAGATGTCCCACCTCCTTCCAAGATGCCTGCCATAGTCCCAAACAGTCCCTTTATTAATGAATGTTATTCACAGCATACAGAAAGACTAGGGGCTAGCACAGGGCCAGAACTAAACCCATTTGGGCACCATATATTGTAGAATTACTTATTTATAATACATTACATAAAAGATTAATATTTATTGAGGGGTATATAAACACTCATGATACAAATTGAACCTCAAGACAATTTTTGGAGAGTGGAGCTGTCCCACATCAGACTGCTGATCCGCTCTCCAAGAATATAGGAACAAAACAGGAAGGAAGGTCAGTGTGCCCCAGGTCTCAATGGGGTCTGGCCACACCCCATTCAGGGTCCTGATACCCCAAAACTGTAGCTCTAGGCTTCCCCTAGAAAATGCCTGAAACTCACTACAGACTATGGGTGTGGACAAAGAGGAAGAAAATGAGAAGAGAACGTACAGGGAAGAAAGATAAATATCACATATTTTCTCCCATATGTGGAGTTTGTACATGAGACTGTGACATAAAAGCAGAATGGTGACATTTGGAGAAAGAAAGTAAGCCAGCATTGTTGGGGAATGGAAGTGAATGGAGAGAGTAGATGTGAGCAAGGCACAGTGATATATATGATGCAAATTTCAGAATAAAACTCACTATTTTGTCCACTAAATAAGAAAATAGATGTTGCCTTGAATTTAAGCTAATAATTGCTGTATCCTATATCCCCTTAAGTTGTGGTCATTATTAGAACCATTGTCTTATGAAGCACTGCTTCCATCTGAGCTAATTGGCAACAAGAAGCCAAATGCTGGGTACCATGTCATTCTCTTTCATTCTTTATCCTGTGCTGATCTTCACTGTATAAACTCCTTCATGGTGACACTGAAAGTCATTTGTTCTTGGCAGGTGCTGAGCCAATTCTGCTCGTTGCAATCGAGTTTAACCTATACCTTTCTGGACTAAGAAGTTTCAAAGAAGATATCCTGGCAACTACAGACAAGAATGTGGCCATTTACTCTGTGGACTACGACTTAGTGGATCAGAAAGTCTTCTGGGCAGATCCCAATGCAGGAAGTATAAGGTGGAAAAGTATGGTGGCGAACAAAGATGGGATGGTAGTGAGAGGTGTGTGCTCTTACTAAATGATCAGAGCATAGACAACACACTGAAGGGCAATCAATGTCAACATGGGTGGGATTTATCTACTCAATTGAAAGGGACCAAGAAGTAGAAAGGTGCATCCATTGTCATCTCAGAGGACATGGGTTCTACCAGGCTGCATGCCATCTACTGCTGTGCTTTTAATGATCACCTTCCTCTACAATAGTAATTTGGGACACATTAATAGTTTTCTCTGTTGGATATGCACATAGCACTTGGAAAATGAATATGGCATGCAAGTCTAGAATCTCTTGACTTAAGCCTACTGAAGTTACAGCTTACCATAAACATACCTGTTGAATGGTCTCTTTAGGGATAAAGCCAGGCTGTATAGTGGTTGACTGGATTGGAAGGAATCTCTATTGGACTGATGGAGCAGCTGGCCAGATTTTGGCAATTCAGTTAACTGCTGTTGGGAGTGGAAAGTCTGAGTACACAGTTGTCCTGGGTGATGTCATTCAGCCCCAGTCTTTGGCTTTGGATCCCCTAAATGGGTGAGTCAGGTGTCAAAATGACTGGTCAAGAATCTTAAGCTTGTTACCAGGTCTAGTTCTACTTTGATGCTGTGTTGTCCAATCCAGAATGTGTGAATTGAAAATGTGTCTGGTTTTAGATCTAGTGCTGATTTGTATCAGCTGGATGTATGTCTCAAATTCTTGGGAAAATTCTAAGTGCAACTTGAATTTTGGTCCTCCAGTGGTTTCTAAGGCAAACAAATGGACTCCTGAAACACACTTGTGATTTTTAAATGTTGGATCAGAAGAGAAGGGAGCCAGTAAGGATGGTTAACTCATGACCATCTAGATTTGAGTTACATGCTAGTGATGCCACTAATAGCACTTCCTTCCTGAAAAAGCATAGAATTTTATAATTCAAATGTTGTGTGTATGTGTGTATATATGTGTGTTCCAGTGCTAGGGTACACATGGAAGCCAGATGACAACTTGTATGAATTGGTTCTCCCTTCCTAGCATATGGTTTCCAAGAACTGAACTCAAGTGGTAAAGCTTTGAGGCAAGAATTTTTACTATTGATCTATCTCTCCAGCCCAAAGGCACACAACTTATCACTCCCAGTCTGCCACTGGGATAAGTGTATGTGTAGCAAACATAAGAAAAAGATGTAGGAAATCTAGGGCCCTGTGGTAACCCACGTTTGATATGCTCATTATCCTTTCTTACCTGTTAAACACACCTTGTCAGGAATTTTCAGCATGAACTTCAGAACATCAACCATAGTTTCTGGTGCATATAACAGCCACAACAAATAATGTAGTCTCACCTACACATCCACCTGTGACAATTTTTAGAGCTATTTTTAGTGTACCTTTAACTTCTTTTAAATTTTTTTCTTTTTTTTCCTATTTTTTATTTTCCGTTTTTTAAAGTCTACCTTCTAGTTAAGGAGATAATGGCAAAGTCCCTGAATTCTTTTTAGGTTGAGGAATGCTGTACCCCCTAGCTTCTTGTGGTAATTGGTGATAATTAAGCAATTACCATAAAGCTTCAAGAAAAACATTCCTACTATTTCACAATTATACTTAAGAAACTGAACTAATTAAAAGCTGAGGGGAAAATGACCTTTTTCTTTTTGCTATGATGACATTGAATTCCAAGCTACTATTTCTTATATTCATCTGTAATCTTTGTAAGTCAAGGTTTTAAGAAATGAATTGATAGATGTTTTCTCCAAGGCAATAGACTATTTTAAAGGTGAATTTTATTCACACAGGTTGATGTACTGGTCCGAAATTGGAGAAGAACCTCAGATAGAAAAAGCTGGAATGGATGGTCACATCAGGAAGATACTTGTCAATCAAGGCCTTGGTCGGCCAACTAGCATAGCTCTTGACCAGTTAAGCTGGAAGATATTCTGGGCTGATGAGAAATTGCACTGCATTGGCTCTGCCAACCTAGATGGTAGTGGCATTAGTGTAAGTGTTCTTTTGACATCAGGCTCAATTGAAATATCATATGTCTTGTGTAAAACTCACCCCAGAAAGCTCACCTTCACCATTGTAGATGATGCAGCTAACACAAATCAAGAGCCCCTTTTCAGTCACTGTGTTTGAAGATAAAGTCTTCTGGTCTGACCTGAAGACAAGAACAATACAGAGTGCGGAGAAGATGACAGGCAAGGACAGGGCTGTCCTTATCAAGCGTTCTGGACGGCCATTTGCACTCAAGGTATGTTGAGTCCTCTTCAAATATCTCCCCGGTCCTCCAGGAAGAAGACATGTCTAAGAGCTTCCCAATCATCAAGCTTAGTGGCATCCACCCATAGTGATTAAGAGCATTATCTAGGCTGTGGATGTAGCTTCGCGGTACGCTGGTGCATGCTAAGCAGACATGAGACCCTGTGTTCAGTCCTTGCACATAGATAAGGAAAGAGAAGGAAGGAAAGGCAGGAGAGGGGACTTTGGGTTTCTATTTGAAACGATTTAGCACTTAGCAGCATTCAGCTCTTTTCTTTCAGATAATGCATGAAGTTCTCCAGCCCAGGTCTTCTAGTCCTTGTCTCAACTTAAGATGTTCTCACTTATGCCTTCTGAGCCCACGAGCCAAGGGGAGCTGCCATTGTCCAGTTGGCCTCCTGCTCGCAGAGGATGGGATCACCTGTGTCTCCCTCCAAGAGTCTGAGTTTGTGTTCCTGGTGTTGCCCACCATCCTCACCCAGGTACTATTCTAAAGCTTTCCTGACAGGCCTATGCTTGGTTTGTGTTCTGTCTTAGACTTGGAACATTAGACATCTCCACAGCCAGTTGTAAAAGGTGGCAATATTTTCCCTTGGAAAAAATTTTAAAATAGAAACTAAAATTCTTAAAAATAAACTTACATTTAGTATTCATTATGCAATGGGTATTCTGTGATGTAGAACATTTTGATCTTAAAAGGGCTATGATGACCAACATGAGGTTCCTTGAAATGTATAAATGAAAATGATGTACATTTTAATTCCATAAAGACAGCAGCTCTCAGCCTTCCTAATGCTGCGAACCTTCGATACAGTTTCTCATACTGCGATACAGCCACCACAAAATTTTTTTTGTTTCTTCATAACTATAATTTTATTACTGTTATGAATCATACTGTAAATATCTGTGTCTTCTGATGATCTTAGGCAATGTCTGTGAAAGAAGGGGTCATTACGCACAGATTGAGAGTACCACTGCTTTAAGACCTCACTGGAATACAGTGAGGTTAGAAAGTAAAGAGCACATTTGCTTCTGTTCAGTTACCCAAGTTGCTGCTCTGATTCTAGCAACTCCCTGGGGTCTATCCTGGGAAGGAAGCACATTTTAAAGGGATCACTTCTGCCTTACTTAGGGTTTCTATTTCTGTGAGGAGATACCACAAACATGGCAATTCTTATTAAGGAGAACATTTAATTGACGGGGTTTGCTTACAGTTTCAGAGGTTCAGTCTATTATCATCATGATGGGGAACATGATGGCAGGCAGATGTGGTGTTCAGAGTTGTACATATTGCAGTCAACTAGAAGTTGACTGAGACACTGGGTGGTGCCCTGAGCATAGAAAACCTCAAAGCTGGCTCCCACAGTGACATAGTTCCTCCAACAAGGCCTACCCACTCCTATAGAGCCACATCTCCTAATAGTGCCACTCCCTATGAGATTATGGAGACCAATCACATTCTTATCTTAAATGGATAAAGACTAAAAGTACACATGAGCAAGTTCCCACCTAGAGCACTCTAAATTTTGGCATTGTACAATAATGATACACATTCTGGGGCTGAACTTCAGCTCCAGTATCAGAGGGATATTAATTAATAAGTACATTTAAGGAGAAGGATCCTTAACAGGCATCATATCTTCAAAGTACATGATGTGCTGACTAGTTTTGTGTCAATTTGACAAATACTAGAATGATCTGTAGTAAGAGTTTCTGGCCCAGCCTAGTCCTGAGGTCCAGAACAGCAGTCCCTAATAATGAACAAAGTCTTATATTAATTACAAGTTGTTTGGCCTATGGCTCATGCACATAACTTGCTAACTCTTACTCTTAAACTAACCCATGATTAGCCAAGTTACTCAGTACCTTTTCTCAGAGCAGCATTTTCATATTATTTCCTCTCCATCTTCCTGGCATCTCTGCTCTACTCATCCTCTTCTCAGAGTCTCCTTAGTCTGGTAGCCCCGCCCACACTTCCTGTTTGCCTTCTGGCCAATAACTGTTTTATTAAACCAATAGGAGGGACAAATGTTTACAATGTACAAGAGCATAATCCCACAGCAGTAATCTGAAAAGAGAGAGCCTTCATAAGATCCTGCTGTAGGGCATTTTCTCACTTGGTTATCAATGGGAGAAGGCCCAGACCATTTTGGGTAGTGCCATCCCTGGGCTGGCAGCCCTGAGTTCTATAACAAAGCAGGCTGAGAAAAGCCAGTCAGTAGCACCTGTCCAGGGCTTTGTGCCTCCAGGATCCTACCCTGTTTGAGTTCTTGTCTTGACTTCTGTTGGTGATGAACTATAATGTAAAAGCATAAGCCCAATAAACCCTTCTCTCCCCAACTTGCTTTTGGTCATGGTGTTTCATTGCACCAATAGTAACCCCGACTAAGATATGTGGATTTCAGAAATTCTCAGTGCTAGAGGCTCTAGGAAAGGAATAAATGAACAACTTTCTGCTTTCAGGAGAGAGAATATATGAAAATATTATTTTAAGAATCCTAGCACCAATGTCATAATGAGTTTTTTTTAAAAAAAAAATAGAGTAGACCCAACCAGTGCCATTTCCCTAATTTATCCCCATAGATCTATCTGAAAAATCTTAAGACTACAGAACAGCAAAGAACTGTACCAGAACACAGGACCCTACCTTTCACCAGTGTCAACCAGCTGGCATTAGTGGATTATCTTGTCCAGGAAAAGACCCTTTACCTGTCAGAGCTGAATAGCAGTGACGTCAGGCTACTGAGGTTGAAAGAAGCAGGGATACTCTCATGGCGGAGAATCCTGTCTGGGAAGGGGACAATGGTGGACTTCGCTCTGGACTGGCTGAGTGGAAACATATATTGGATTGACAGTGAGAATCCACACATCAATGTTGCTTCCTCAGAAGGCCAGTATCCTATTGTCTTGCTCAGTGAAAACCTTTACCACCCAACCTCTGTTGTTCTCCACCCACCTACCGCAGTCATGTGCTTGGCAGACCTGGGTTCACAGGATGATGGGAGACATGGAGCGAGCATTGAATGTGCCTTTATGGATGGCAGCAGCAGAAAGGTGTTGTGGCTGAAATCCCAGGTGCCTGTGGGTCTGGCCTTTTCAGATTCGGGGACCCGAGTATACTGGGCTGATACTGGTAAGCATTTAATATCTGTATCCTAAATATGAACCTAACAGACCCTGCACCAGGGTAATAAAGTTATGGTCAATGATCTTTAGCTACACCCTCAATGAACTTTGAGATCTCCACTTACATCTGCCAACACAGTAGAGACAAGGAGAATCTTTTCCTACGTAGCAGAAGATAGCCCATAGAGTCACACAGCTGCCCCTTTGTAAAAAATAAGACCAAGAACTCAAAAAATACAAATAATAATGGGGAGATGGTTCAGTGGGGAAAGCACCCACCTTGTAAGCATGAGGACCTGTGTTGAGATCTCAAGAACCCATGTAAAGCCTGGCACCATACCCCATGTTGTTAACCCCAGCTGTCCTATGATGATACTAGAAGTGGGAGCTTATGGGTCAGCTAGCCTGGTATATGCAGTAGCAAACAACAAAAAGCCTCTACCTCAAACAAAAAACTTGACTTTGTCAGCTGACGTCAAAACATAACCATGACGCTCATCATGTACACACACACACAGAACTTCTACTATATATAGTGTATGTATATATTCATTATGTATATATATGCAAATCACTGTGAACCATGCACATACCACATACACTATATATAGTATATATATACACCATACATATATAAATATATGCATATATATGCATGTATATAGATGTAAATCACTATGAACCACTGTTATAGAGAGGTGAATGAGAAAGAATCAGTTTCAGAGCTTGAATGGCAAATAGTGTCATCCTGAAGCTGGGACAAGACATAACAAGTTCCAAGATATAGAACAGCTGTTGGAACTAAATGAAATCAACTGGTCATCTCTTCCTAGGGCAGGAGCTTATTCAAAGTATTCAACTAGATGGCTCAAGATACAGAGTGGAACACCAAGAACTTAAAGGTCTTCACCTCTTTGCGTGTGGTCAAGACATGATGTTGTGGACAACAGTTGATGATGGTAGGTCTTGTTGTATAGACTGTGGTCTGAATTTACTCCTGGAATCCAAAGAGAATCTGCTTCTAGTTAGCACCTTTCCCTAGCAGTGCCTTACTTTTAGAAGAATGGCCAACTTCCCTAGCCTAGAAAAAGGCCTGTAACAGTGTCCTGTCACTTATTTGGTTATTCTCTATATCAGTGCTGCAACCTTTTAATACAGTTCCTCATGTCATGATGACCCCCAAACATAAAATTAGTTCATTGCTGCTTCATATCTGTAATTTTACTATTGTTACAAATCATACTGTAAATATCAATATGTGACCCCAGAGAGGTCACTATCCACAGGTTGAGAAACACTGCTCTAGATGAATAAGCTTAAGTCCTGAAATTTTTCTATTTCATTTTATGCTCCCTACTGCTATGTTACAAGTCTGTCACTGTGACAACACCTCTGACAACTGACTCATAATGTGGATTCACAGTTGTAAGAAGATTCTGGCCTGGCCTTTCTGATCTAGTCCTGAGGTTCGGACCCACTTGCAGCCCTGCTGCCTCTTAGTTCCCCCCAAATCACACAAAGACATAGTTATTTCATGCTGATTGACCTATAGCCCAGACATATAACTTGCTACCTCTTTTATCTTAGCTCAATCTATTTCCATTAATCTGTTTAGCCATGTGGCTTGGTACCTTTTCTCAGAGCAGCATGGATGTCTTCTTTCCTTTGCATCTGCAAAGGATGCAGAGTTTTCCCAGTCTAGTAGCCCCACCCATACTTCCTGTCTGCCTTCTGGCCAATCAGCATTTTATAAAACCAGTAGGCAGGACAATTATTTACAATGTAACAACATAGTCCCACTACACACAGTTCCATGGGTTTCAGGGCATTTGTTTGATTGTATTTGACTCTTGGTGAGGAAGTATATTATGATGGATCATGTGGTAGAGAAACAAATTTCTCCAGGGAGGCAAAAAGCGAAGAGAGAGAATGAGAAAGGCCAAGGACCTAAAATTCCCATCTAGGCATACTCATGTTGATCTAACTTCTTTCCCCTTAGCCACAAGGACCTTTGGGGAAACCCTAGTGCAAGAGAACCAGGCAAGCATTGGAACTAGATGGCATGCCTGATCTCAGTTAGTAGCTACTCCAGTTTACCAGTCAAGTGACAATACCTGTCTTAGTTGACAAAGTGAACATGAGGTACAAGGGGGATTATAGAACATTCTATTTTCATTTTTAAATTGCTTTTTTTCTGATTCACAAACAAAGAAAAAGGTTTCTCTGTTTATTGTTACAGTTTGCTCTTATCCAAACTCTACAGCCTTTCCCAAAGCCCTATTGCCTATCTTATTGGTCCCCTCTTTCTCCCACTGACTCCTGCTTCTGCTTTCCTGATGCACATATAGCTTTATTCAGGACTCTAATATGGATCATTCTTAGAATATTAAGGGAGTTGCCCCAAATTACAGTACTCTAGTACATTATGGTGTCTATGCTAGAGTCCTGTGAGTAAACTTCCGATGAATATCTAGACTGAAAATGTGTTTAAAATAAGCCTGCCTCTTTAAATGTCCAAATCTCAATAAGCCACAGCAGAACAAGTTCTCAGATCCTACCCCAGAGGCTCTGAGGTGTGTGATGAGCTGCTTCCCATCCACTTTAGCGACTCTCACAGCTCCTCCTACAAATGAGTCATTTCCAGAGATATGTTCTAATGAATTTTGAGATAATTCCTCATTAATCACACAGACTACATTTACATATCACTTGTTCTAATTTCCGAGTTCAATGTTTTTATGAATGTGCTAGTTATAATTTGTTGACATGTGACTTTTATTATGTCTGTGTGTTTTTGAGGCAGTGTCTCACTCTGTAGCATAGCCCACCCCCAAATTCACAGTCCTTCTGCCTCTGGACCCCCCCCCCCAAGTGCTAGGATTATTTGTCCTTTTTAAATGTTCCCACAGACTTTCTCACAATAAAACTCAGAAAAATATGCACCTATGGTGAAAAGTTCTTTTTGCTTCACTGGATCCCACAGATGAGTTAAGTGTTTCTACTGCACCTACCTCTTTGCCTAGGGATCTCTCTGCCATCGATTTTATTTCTGCTAACTGTTTCTCACTGACATTTGTTTCAGCCCAGATTACCAAAGTTTGGTACAACAAAGCTCAAGTTTCAGAAATCCAGTGGTTCCAAGTAGAACAGAAGATTGTAGCCTTAAAAGTTTATAGTGTACTGAGTCAACAGGGTAAGTACATGCCAAATAACTGTGACAACATTGCAGTCCACTGAGTCCCCACAGAGGGGACACTTCACTCTAGCATCTTTTAGAATGTCTTTGTGTTTCTCATAATTTTTTTCCTCTAAAATCCTCTCTGATCTGCACAATGCTCTTGTGTTTATGCAGTTCTCTGCAGTCTGGGTCAGGTACACCATTGACCCCATTGTCTTATGGATTGTGGACCACCATGGCCATGCTAGATCCACTGGGCTGGGCGTTGGTAGACTTGGCTGTATTGGCTTCCAATGGCTATTATTACAAGTATGTGGGAGAGAGCTGACTTCTAAGGAGTGGACATTATTTGGCTCATACCATGCAGGTTTTGGTCTTTATTGGCTATCTCCTTGCTTTGGGATCTATGACACCCAACACTTCATAGTAGGAGCATATGACTGGCAGAAAAAATATGTTCTTTTTATATCTGAAAAGTAAAAGACGAAGAGACTAGAATCCTAGAAGGCTCTTCGAAAGTATGCTTCCAGTGTATAAATAGCTCCCACCAAGCTGTATTTCTTCTATTTCCAGCACCTTTCAATAGTGTTGTACTGAGGTCAGACACTTTACCATAAGGACCTTTGGAGAGCACTTGAGATCCACACTATAGAGCCTGAGTTCTAGTTCACTTTCGTTCTTTTAAATTTTATTTTAATCATTTTTTCCTTCATAAACCTCCCAGCCTCTGTGTCGCAGAGGTTGACATTTGATTTCCTTTTGTATTGTTTTGTATATTTGCTGCCCTTGGGATCTAACCCAGGACCTTGTGAACACAGGGCCTGAATGGTACCAACAAGCAAGCTTCCTCCACTCACATTTTTTGATTGAAAATAGATTTTTTTTATACTGTATATTTTGGTCACTGTTTCCCTCCTCCAGTTTCTGATAGACCATCCTCATTTCCCCACCCACTCAAATCTCCACCTCTCCCTCTCTCTCATTAGAATACAAAGAGACGTCTAAAAAATAGTGGTGATGATAAGATAAAATAAAAACAAAAGAACCAGAACAGGACAAAATAAACAAAGAAGGAAGAAAGAGCCAAAGAAAAAGCACCAGAAACACCTGTAGACACTAAGACCCACCCACAGCATTCATATGCACAGAAAACCTTAAAATAGGAATCAGAATATATCACTTAGTTATTGTAGACTAAGCAATACTGACATTCACATACACAGAAAACCAGAATCTATCACTCTGTTCTTGTAGATTAATTGCTACTAATATTATTATGAGTAAAACACCACTTGAGAGCTAAGAAACACTTGGTGGTTGGTGCAGGCCCATGGTTCTAGCTTGATGGGGGCTGAGGCAGGATGATTCTAAGTTCAAAACCTGTTTCTATGTCTTACAAAGTGAGTTCAAGGCTATGTGTGGAACTTAGTGAGATCCTGTCTGTTGTAGTGAGGTTTCTTTGATCCCGGGAAGCCGAGGCCCGGACCCACGACCTGCACCCCAGACACCTTAGCTGCCCGCCGCTGCTCAGGCCCCCAGAAATGATTCAGATGCTTATATTAACTTCATGCTGTTTGGCCTATGACTCAGGCACGTTGCTAGCTAGTTCTTACATCTTAACTCAACCCATTTCCACTAATCTGTCTGCCACGTGGCCCGTGGCTCACCTGTGTTCCTTACATGTTGCTCCTTTGCGTTGCAGGCTTGGTCTGTCTGACTCTGCCCTGCTTCTCCTACCTATGCTCTGATTCCTCCTCCTGCTTTTCCTATGGTGCCTGTCATGGGCCAAAACAGCTCCTTTATTTAAAGATTGCTATTCACAGCATACAGAAAGACATTCCCACATCACCTGTCTTTAAAGAAAAGGGGGTTAGAGGGACAGCTTGGCCCTTGCCTACTACACATGAGACTTGGGGTTGAATCTTCAGCAGCACACACACACACACACACACACACACACACACACACACACACACACACACACACTTGAACTCTGAAGCAGAGCTAGCCTTCATAATATTCACCATCAATTGTATCTACATTTGATGTTGACTGAGTCTCAAAGCATTGGGAACAGTAACACATGATTTGAGTGCATTAGTCTTAAGTCAATACTGCCCCCCCCCCGCTTTTTGACACCTCCATGGATGTCACACATGGACTAATGTGCTAGTCATGTAGAGGCTGCCAGCCTTGGTTTGATGAGGAGATAATTTTTAGACTTTCTCTAAGTGATAGATGGTCACTCAAGTTTTCTGTGGCTTAGTTCTCAGGGCTGGAAGGAGGGAGCTTTACACCCTTGTGCAGGTTTATCTCCATCACATACAGCTGTGTGCCACAGTGCCTGTAATGTCTCACAAGGCAAACTTCATTAGAAGTTCAAGACTAAGCCTTGAAGAATGATCCTAAATGATTATAGAAGCTATAATAAGCCTCCCAGCTTCCATGCTTTCAACTAGCAATAATTTTATTTCCAAGACCTGTCTGGTTCTGACACTGGATAAGTTTGAGTGAAACACTCCCACAATGTAATTTTGAATGATTAACAAGTCCCTTCAATTTTTCTTAAGGCAGTCCTTTATTAAATGTTTAAAGCCACATTGGTCTATGAAAAACTATCGATTACTCAGAGTCTGATTAACTAAAAGGAATCAAATTGAAGAGCTATCTAACTTGTCAGAAACATCTTTTGTTTTGTTTTGTTTGTTTTCTGTTGGAAACGTCTTTTGAGGATAGTGTATTTGTCAAAAGCTTGTAGAAAACTCTCCCGGAGCCTAATTCACTTAGTGTGTTTTTGTTTTGGGAATGGGGAATGTGCAGGTAACAACAGCTGCTCAAAAAACAATGGAGGATGCAGTCACATCTGTTTACCAAATCCTGAGGGCAGGACTTGCAGGTGTCCCAGTGGGTACTGCTTGGCTGATGGCCACACATGTGTGGAAGCTATCCAGTGCTCTTCACCATCACAATGTTGTAAGGATGGTCAGAAGTGCATTTCCATGGAGCAAGTTTGCAATGGTCATGTTGATTGTGTGGATGGATCTGATGAAATGGACTGTGAGTACCTCCTATCCAGCACCCATTGTGCATCAATGTTCATGGCTTTTGGAAATATCCAACTCAGTACTGTACCTTAAATATTTATCCCGTATATCACTGCCAGGTTAGCACTGACTTTTATTGCTGGACAATGTGAAGTCTCTCCTTGTGGACAAGTGACTATACATTGTTATAGATTCTTCTAGAAAGCTAATGTGCCTTCTGGTTATTAGGACAGGAAGCACGAACTTGGGCATGAACTTGCAAGACGTTGGGCAGTTTTACTTTGTTTGAAAGGGCCTTGGTTCCACCAATATAAATAGACCAAATAACCATAATCTAGGGGAAGGGGTTTGGGCAACAATTCCATCTTTCTTGGTTTTTATAGGTATGAATCCAGGTAAAATCCACTCAACCTCAATTCTTAAGAAGACAGACACTTGGAACAGGTTGACACCAGAAGCTTCTAAACTTTTCAAGGTTCCTGGGTCTACTACAGGTACATATCTAGGACAAGAAGAAAAAAGGCATCCTGCCAGAAAAACACTAACCACTCCAATGCCCGGACCACAGAACAAGGTCCCCAAAACCAAGGGAAGAGAGGACAGTGTTCAGTCCAAGGACTTACATGAGGAGAAAGATTCACTCTGTAGCCAAGACTTTTGCAATGGGAGAGGGATATGCACCATGGAAGGAAAGCAGAGGAGATGCCGTTGTCTGGAGGAATATGGTGGAGACATCTGCCAAGAAACATCCCATGGTCTTGACACTGGCTATGTGGCCCTCAGTGTAGTCATGGCTTTAGCAGCTATTCTGGCCATTCTGGGACTATTTCTACATTTCAGAAGAGAACATAAATTCAAAAGGTGAGTGACTATTAGTGTCCTCACGGGAGAACTGAATTTCAAAGGCAGCTTCTGAAATACAATGGAGTAGGGTTGAAGATTTAAGTTCACTCTAGGAGTTCACTGAGGGAGGGTTGAGATGATGAGGCGCATGTTAAATAACCTGGAAAAATAGCAATCAGGTAAGTCTCTTTGAGTGAGACCTGAGGTATGAGATGCAGTGTGGGGGATGAGACATTTTCAAAGGGAAAATCTGATTTAACAGCTGAGTGACAAAAGTTACAGAAATTAAAGTAAGGAGACTCCCCATCTATGAAGTAATGTGTGAGCACCAGCAATTGTAGGAGTATTTGTCAGGAGGTTACGAATGTGCTCGGGTACCAGGCTGGAGATCACATGTGGATGCATGTTCTCAAGAAGACTAGAAGGCTGAAGTCCAAGTGTTAGCAGCATACTGTAGTAGTAGGGTTTCTGGGTCCCAGGCGGCCAGAGGTCCGAGACCCACAGACCTGCTGCCCGAGACTGCTTAGCGGCCCGCTGCCTGAGCCCCCAGAAATGATTCAGACGCTTATATTAACTTCATGCTGTTTGGCCTATGGCTCGGGCACATTGCTAGCTAGTTCTTACATCTTAAATCAACCCATTTCTATTAATCTGTCTGCCACGTGGCCCGTGGCTCACCTTACATGTTGCTCCTTGGGCGGCTTCAGCTCCATCTGCCTCTGACTCCGCCCTGCTTCTCCCACCTATGCTCTGATTTCTCCTCCTACTTCTTCTATGGTGCCTGTCATGGCCCAAAACAGCTCCTTTATTTAAAGATTGATATTCACAGCATACAGAAAGGCATTCCCACATCAGCATACCTTGCTTTGTTGTTTCTCTCCTAGGCTGAAGGATGGTGGGGTGTCTCCCCTTTCCCTTCACAATGTCTTTCCCTTGTATGTGTGTCTCCACCCCACTTCTCAGGGAGACACAGTCATGTTGCAGTGGGGTTCATTCTATTGGCCTCCTTTTCCTTAAGTGCCTTTTTAAGGAGTCTAAACATCACCATCTACATTTCATGGATTTGGAGCATTGGCAGAGCACAGTTTAGCCCACACACAGAGGTGAAATTTAGGAATAATGAAAAGAATTTACACTAAGTTTTATCCAAGGGCAAGAAAGCCATTAAAGAAGCTCACAATAACCAAGTGGTTATCTGACATTGTAAGATAGAGTGGAAAGGTATGTTTGAAGACAGTGATTGAACATACTGAGAAGGAACAGTAAACACTTGCAGATAAAGAATGATGACAGGGGTGGAGGGTGCTGAGGGGAGTGTGTTGATGCTTTAGAAGCTGACTCCCCATTCCGTCTTTGATTCACAGAGTGGAGAAAAGGCAGGGGAATGAATGTCCAAACAAATGCTGGTTAATACATATAACCGGTTCACTCTTGGCCCTTCTGTACCATTTACCTGCTTTTTTAGTTAACTTGTGTCCCACAGTCCCTTACCTGTCCTTTTAGTTATTTCTCATTGACTGGTCCCAGGCTTCAGGAGAGGAGCAATCCTGTATTTGCATAGTAACAAATAATAGTTGACTCAAGTATTATCTACTCTAGATCATTTGCTTTATTTAAGAGGCAATGAAATTGAAACACAATTTCTGTATGATTAACTATGACTGGATACAAGATCACACACTTTTTAGATTTACTTATCTTTATATTGTGTGTGTGAGCATTTGTCTAAACGTATTCACGTCCACTGAATGCACACTGACTGTAGATGTCAGAAGAAGCAGTTGGATCCCTGGAACTGGAGTTCCAGACAGTTTTGAGCATCTGTGTGGATACTAGAAATTGAATCCAGGTCTTCTGCAGGAGCAGAAAGTGCTCTTAAGGACTGAGCCACCTCTCCCTTGGTTTCTATGCTAACTATTCTTTTGATATTGTTTTTTTAATTGTAGAACATCAGCAAGGAATTTGGACTATGATAAAGAAAAAAACCAAGAAGAAGAAAATCTAATGCATAGTGAGACTTTTGTCAATGGAGTCTATGATGAGCAGGTATACTGAGGGACCCTGGGAAGAAGTCTCTTTTGGGAAAATGAATGGTGAGACATCCAAGCTGGGTGAATGTGGCCATTATTTATATAAAATTTCTACTTACTGAGTCCTTGGTCTTTAGCCCCGGTTTGAAGAATTGCAATGAAACATGCAGGAAATAGTAGCTAGACATTTCAGTGGAGTGCACAGATGGGATAATCATGTTTGGAGCGGGCTGTGCTGCTACTGGAATTAACATTGCCCCCAAACTTAGGTACTCCTTCTTCATGGTCTCTACTAACATCTCTAGGTTCCACCAATGATATGTTCTTGTTCTGTGTAAATGCCCTAGATATTTTCTAACTTCAACTCTTTTCCCACAGGAATCCCTAACTTCTTTACAAACTGAATGACCTCATTAAAAAGAGCTGACACCTTCCAATAAATATTGCTTATCCAGTTTTGCTGTATGCTGTCTTATCTTCCCAGAAGGTTTGTGGTAAATACTAATTACTTCAAGTCTTAATCATTTCCTCTTAAATTAGAGAAGAGCGTCTAGTTTTGCTAGTGGGTTTTTTAAAACTGTAGAGTCTTAGATATGATGAGAATTCAGTTTGATTACCATGTAGCTTAGACTATGATTCAGACATAAGTGCTCTTCATCCCAAGTCACCTGACTCAGAACCAGGTGGAAGTTTTGACATTGACTTCAAGGTAGTTAATCCTCTGAACCAATTTTCTAGTTTATCAAAAAGAGTGATCTTCTGGCCTGTCAGTTAAAAGCTGAGTTCCTGTAAAGTGGCCAATGTTCAAGTATTTATTCTCCAGCATCTCCACCTCAGATAAATTTTACTTCTAGGTTGACAATAATTAACAAAAACTGTTTCCTTTATGATAACTTCAGTCAATTCTGAAATAATTGTAACATGTAAATATACTTTGGAGATATAGGATCTCAGACACTTGATATGTCTAATGCTACTGAAAATAATGTCAGTAGATATTGTAGTCATTAACAAAGGATATAGGCTACACCAGGATTAATTCTAATTAGCTCTCACCTGCTGAGGACCACACGAGTGCTTGGCCTTCTGGTCTTGCTATGTTATTACTGCTTCATGGGGAATCAAAGGCACTGAATTTGTGATGCACACGGGGTCACAATGGCTGTGTGGTCTAAAATTTGGTAGGAGCCACCTTGAACAAATCACTTTGTTCTGTATCATGGCTATGTATGGCTTAGCATGGTACTTGAATCCAGTAACATGAGTCTAAACTGTAATAAACCCAGTATCATTTAAAAGAGTTTCCTTGTTTGGATCTTTTTATAAACTTTTGCATTTTGTCTCACAGAATGGTTTGTGTAGGCCACTAGCCCAATTAGAAACCCTAGGCTTATTACTGCTGGAAATGCATAAAATGTTCCATGCTATTTAATGAGATATGAAATCTTATAAGTAAAGATCTACTTGACCAGAAGAACAAATCTTCCTGATTAGGCTGTGCTGGGTCTTTCTGTCTGGAAGATAAGTCAAGCATCATTAAATTGTACAGAAGTTCAACTGTACACGAGAAAACTCATTTCTACCTTCGAGGACCCTGTGTCCCTTCTCCCACAAAAGGAATTTTTTTTTCCCTACCACTTAAAAGCTAACATCACTTATCATTCTGTCCTTGCCAAGTATCATTTTAAACTATAAGAGCTTTAGTGTGACAATATCTGTGTTGCATTAATTTGTCAGTTTCTTTACACCTAATGTTATCAGAAACTCAAGTTTATAGCTTCTTAGTTACGGTTGCTAGGGTGAATCATCATAGCCAATGCAACCTGAGAAGGAAAGTGTTTAATTGACATATCCTGAATCGCCCATTTAGGGAAGCCAAGGCAAGAACTCAAAAATGGGTTGAAACCTGGAGGAAGCAGGTAATGCAAAGGCCACGCTACTTACTGGCTTGCTCCTCATGGCTTGCTCAGTCGGGCTTTCTCACAGAACTCAGGAGCACCAGCACAGATCTAGCCCCACCTACAATGGACTGGGCCCTCTCACATCAATCACTAACCTTTAAAAAATGCCCTAAATGCCTGCATATAGCCCCATCCTATGGAGGCATTTTCTCAAGGGAGGTTTCCTGCTCTCCGATGATTCTAGCTTATGTCAAGTTGACATAAAAGCGAGGCAGCACAGTAGCATAGCTTGGCCAAATTAGATACATTCATTTCCTTTACTATTGGCTGTTTCCGAAACCCTTTTAAAACATAGAAATTAAAGAGGCTGGTTATGGAGTCAGGTTCTTATAACATGAATAGATATAGCAATAAACTTATGATAAATGTGAAATCTCTGGGTTTTCTTCTGGAAAAAAAGAAGTCTTTAGAAATGTTGATTGGCCTATACATTAGGCTCAAAGATACCACACACTTGTGTTCTTATGTCTGTTAGGATTCAAAGTTAAATTAGGCCCTTAACACTTCTTATAGAAAACAACCAGGAAAGGCAGAATTCTTGGAGGGTGCTACTGTTTTCACTCCTGAAAGTCTTAAGGAGTTCGGAGAAACTGAGAACTCTGAATTTAGAGTTTGTGGCTCTCAGGTCAACTTCTAGCACTTAGGTCAATCAACTTCCTGCGCCTGCACTGTCCATATTTTTTTGTGTTCTCTCAGCCAAGCTCTTAACTGTTACCCTTGGTATACCAAAGCGAAGGCGGCCCTCTTGTAATCTTCAGATTACGGATGAGGAAACGAAACTGGCAAGGGCAAAGGTCACACCAGCAACACAGACTGACTACACATATCCCTGGAACTGTCTACACCGTTTAGGTCCTGGCAGTCCAGCAATAAGAGGAAGCCATTTTGGAGCCCCGTGGCATGCATTAGCCATGCAAGTGGTGAAGGTGCTGATAATATTCCTACTCCTCAGGCCCTCTCTCCACCTAACAGTCGTGTTGCTTCCCAAGGCTCACCTCCTTGTCAGTCTGGAAGACATTTACATCAAGCACTTTGTTTGCTTCTTTGTTCTGCTATATGGTACAGGTTCTTGCAATGCCTCCCAAACTGGCCTTGGACTTGCAATACTCCTACGTCACACCCCTACACATCCCCCACTGAAGAGCAAGTCCCTGGTCAGCACTGTCCTCCCATGCTGAGCTTTTTCTGTCCTTTCCTTGATCTGAACAAGTTCACACTGTTTTCATGACCTTCCTTGGGAAGAGGTCATTTTACTACTTACAGCCCAGGGAGGGGACACAGAGGAACATGGGTGGTAAGACAGGGTGAGAATCCAAACACTTTTTTGTTGTTAAATTTGAAGTGATAAATAATAAGATACTGCCATTCTTCTCACATAGTGAGAAGAAGCTCATCTTCAGTGACATCCTCCTTCCCTGGGAACTTGAGGAGAGGAAAAGGCTGTGTGTGTGTGTGTGTGTGTGTGTGTGTGTGTGTGTGTGTGTCCACAGGGAACAAATGTCACAGTGTTCCTAGGCTGGCTTCAAACTCACTATACAGAGTTATATGCCCCTGAACTTCTAATCCTCCTGTCTCTACTTTACAAATTCTGGGATTAGAGGCATGCCCCATCACACCTTGAGAAGATAGGGCTGTGAGCTTTCATTGTGTTACCTGCCTGATGGTTTATGGGGTGACTTGTTTCCTTGGCATTAATAAAATGTTCCTCACCAACTCTTCATCTGTCAAATGCCTTTTTATTCTAAAGGCATTCTATGACACACCCATTGTATTTGTTCTAGTGTGTTGTCTACTAACATTACTATTGCCCAATGAAGAGCAAATGTCAGATGTGCCTAGGTCTTAAGGGCCAGCTTCCAGTCCTTACCATGAGACACGTAGAACAAAGAACGTGCAGTGAAGCGCAAAAGACAGAACACTCAGGGAGGTGTCACTCCCTCTGCCTGGAATGTTCCCATCTCTCTATTCACTTTTCTGCTCAAACATTACCTTCTTTCGTCTCGATTTTCTAAAATACTATCCCCCTGCCTCCATCACCTGACCCTGGCTTATTGCTCTTCAGCCTATTGTATGATGTCTCACACTAGAGTACATCAGAGCCAAGTTGTTTTATTTTCCAGGGTCCACAAATGTGCTTGCAAAATATCAGGTGTTTGAAATACTCACTGGGTGGATGAACTGTGCAATGAAGAAGAGGTGGTTTCTGAAGCAGCCAGCCAGCCAGCCCTCCCACAGCCTCCAAACAGATAAACAGTTTCTGCTCTTAAAAACCACACCTCATCCTCCTTAGTGAGGCTTGCATCCCAGAGAAAGCCTGACCAGAGAACAGGCATAGCCAATCCTCTCTCAGGCTCTATGGGCCTCTGGGCAAGCTTGAGCAGCATGGAAAGACTGCGGCATTAAATGGTGACACATACTTTATTTTCTGATTGAGAGGACATATCATAGGTGTACGGTACAAGGTAGCATCCCCTACATCTGTGAGTTAACTTCAGTGCAGCATCTGATTGGTCACAATCAACTCACTTGATTGGGAATCAGACTCACTCACAGCAGGACTCCAAAGACTGGCTCCTCTACCATTATGTTTCAAGTCCATTGACAGTGTGCTTCTGTGTCAGGAAATGGCCATTGGGACAAGAAAAGATCCCAGCTCCATGCAGGAATCTCTTTCCATGCTGTTCTGAACATTTTTTGATTTAAAAAAAAAATAAGAAAGAAAGAAAAAAGTACATTTTAAAGGGGAAGTTTGGACCCGAGATAGTTTTAGCTTGCAGTGATCAAATATTAGTCACCACAGAAAGGTGCTTTTCCTGTTTGTTGGAGAGAATAATTGGAGAGGGAGGAAAAATAAAAGGTAGAAGAGACCAGTTTTGTTCAATATAGTGCACATCAGCAGTATCTGGAGTCACAATGCTGGTAAAATTCGGTTCAACCAGAGCCTTTGAGTTGTTGGCTACATGTGGACTTTGAAGCCTCCAACTGCTGACTTTGATATGGAAACTGAATACATCCAGGCTACGCTTTCTATTCTAGCTCTGTACCCACAGTGTGCTGGCTAGAACCCTCGGAAAGGAGGGAACTTCAATTGAGGAAATGCCTCCATAAGATCCAGCTGTAAGGCATTTTCTTAACTGGTGATTGTGGGGGGGGGGGGCTGTGAGGGGGGCGGGGCTCAGCCCATTGTGGGTGGAGTCATCCCTGGGCTGGTGATCCTGGGTTCTGCCAAGTAGGCTGCCAAGCCAGGGGGAGCAAGTCAGTGGCTAGCACTCATCTGTGACCTCTGTATCAGTGCCTCAGCTTCTGCTTCCAGGTTCCTGTCCTTTAGTGATGTACTGTGACGTGGAAGTGTAAGCCAAACAAACCTTTTCCTGCCCAAGTTGCTTTTAGTCATGACATTTTATCACAGCAAACACAGTAAACTTCCACCTTCTAAAGCATCTGTGTAGCAGGTGCTCAGAGGACTCTTGCCTCCAGCTGCAATTAAGTGAGGCCAAGTCCCAGCTGGAGCCTTGCTTTGGAGTGCCTCCAGGATCATATATACTGAGGCAGTGATTCTCTCCCTAATGCTACAACCCTTTATACAGTTCTTCATGTTGTGGGTGACCTCTAACCATAAAATTATTCCATTACTACTTTATAACTGTAATTTTGATACAATGAATTCATTGTAATGTAAGTATCTGATAGTTAGGATATTCGATATGCGATTCCCAAAGGGCTTGCTACCCACAGGTTGAGAGTCACTGGACTGGGGTCTTCTGGGATCTACTTATGAAACACTTTCAGGGTCTGCAGCATGGGAATCTGCATGTGGAAAGGCCCCTAAAATGATATGCCTGGATGTTAACGTTGGAGTCCTCAAGAAAAAAAAAGATGGTTTCCCTACTAAATGGCTGGGGTTGTGAATTCCTACCTTCCTGGTCCCCCACAAGTGTCAGCTCCTTCAATTGTTTTTCATGGTCAGGCCTGTCTGAATGCTCAGTTCCCACTTCTGTACTTGAAATAACAGATTCAGTTTAGTAAAAGGCATTTTTGACTCCACTGCTGAGCATGCCGAGCCCCTGGGGACTTGAGCCCCCTTGTGAACACAGCTGCCTATCTGGGACATGAAGTACTTGGACAAGAGGAGGAAAGGGCTTCTACCCTTGTCCCGAAACTGGCATTTCTGGTTTTTGTCAACAATAGACTTGGCTCCCTCTGAAAACAACCTGACCCTGAAAACAAAGCAATCTGGGATTTCAGTGGGGCCCCTTGGCTCCTTTTAGTAATCTTAGGCTGAGAAGGGTGAAGATGTAGGTGCTTGATTGTTTACAAGGAGCCCAAGACACCAAGAAACAGCTAGTATCAAATGCTGAAACTCCCAGCCGTGACACTGGAGACAAGCTTTTGTAGGGACACTGAAACTGACATTTACAAATTTTTATTTTAAATAAGATATGCACATATGGACTTTAGCCAAATGCAATTTAACAGTTTGTTTTTGTATAAAATATATCTCTGTTCAGAGTGAGGTATGTAGGGAAGGAAAAGAACGGTGTAATGTCAACTTTTTCATTCTTGCTTCTGAAAGTCCATCTCTTGAGTAAGCTCAACCTCTTACACAGAAATAAGTGATTAGAAAAGATAAATATTACGTATGCATGAAGAAATATAAATACAAGTTGAATTACTTCACTTCATAAAAGCCATTAAAACTGCTGACTTTACAGAACATCTTTCAATCACAGCCAGACAGACTGACATTTTGGCCTTTTGAGTTCTCTAGAAACTGAAGCAGGCAGGTGGGAAAAACCCAAAAACCCAAACCACCTCAATAGCGACGTTTATGAAGACTCAGAGTAACTTAGAATACTGTACTTTCAAGTGTTACACCATTTTAAAGCTTCTTGGCTGATGGGGATTTTGTTGAGGCTGCTTCTGTGATTAACAGTATGCAAAATGTCACCCACTCCGGTCACTGCGTAAGAAGAAGACCAGATCCATCTGGAGAAAAGTAAAAGTCCTTTATAAGTAAAAGAACCCAGTCTAGTATCTGGAGAGGAGTTTGGTCCCCCGAAAAGGAAGGTTTGCCCTCCAAACAGTAAGATGTCCAGGGTTCTGGTGCAGACATCACGGCAGTACACTAGTTCAAGTCACCTTCAGACCCAGAGCTCAGTGGATGAGCTGTGTCTACAGGTCTGAGTCACAGGGCAGCGAGTTTTGGCAGGGCCGAGTGCTGCGAGAGGACGAACCGCTTTGAGAGGTGGCTGCCTTCCTCTCTTCTCCCTCAAGCACATCCACTGGGTTGGTGTAGGCTTTGGGCGGCGGCCGTGGCATGGGGAATCCGACCTTGAGCTTGCTGGTGGCCCGGTGCTCGGTGGGAGGAGGCCGATGTTGGCCCCCGCTGTAGTACTTGATGGCCGGTGTGAGCGCGGGTTCGGGCCAGTCCACGTAGACCGTGCTGATGCTGCTGCGGCGAGGGCCTGCGGGGGGCGCCTTGCGACAGCGGCGACAGCGCTCTTCGCACCAGGGCGCAAGGCTGAGCGCCAACGAAAAGCCCCCCAGCAACAGCAAGCAACTACCTAAGTAGCCCAGCACCAGGCTATAACTGACTTGCACCGTGACCGGGCTATCCGGGGCGGGCAGAACGCCGCGGTCCCCCAAGAAGTGGTTGTACCAGGAGATTGGGACGAGGCTGAAGAGGCCGGCGACAAAAAGCACGATGCCCGAGAGACCAGCTAGCCCGAAGTGGGGCTCATCTTGCCAGCAGCGCACGCCAAGCGACGCCAGCAGCAGCCCCAGGGCAGTGATGGCCAGTGACGTGATCATCAGTCCCCGGGCCGCCTGCACGGGCTGGGTTTGGAAGTAGTTCCACTGGTCGGGCTGGCCACACTCGCGCTCGCGGCTGCTCTGTTCGCGACATATGTCCCACAGACCCTGGTAGAGCACCACGTCTACTGGCTGGTCCAGAAAGCCCTTCACCTGCCGCCAACCTGGGGCCAGAGTACTGATGAGATTGAGCAGCAGCCCGCAGGGCGTGAACACCATGCCCAGAGTCATCACCACCGGCGTCCGCATCCCTTGTAGTTTCGCGGGTCCCCAGCACCCGTGACTGCTCCGTAGCGCACCCCGGACCCGGAATCTCCAAGTCTGCAAGGCTGCGGGGCTGGATAGCAGCGATGCTCACTGCACTCTCTGGTCACTCTTTGTCTCCCGAGCGGGACTGTCCCCACTGAGCCTCTTGCACCGAGTCCCCTCCACTCTTGCGTCCCGGGAGCTCCGCCCACTCGCCCAGCTACTGTCCCTAATCGAAACTAGCTCCGAGTCCGGTCAGACCGAAACCGCGCGCCCAGGTGCGGCCTCCGAGGCCAAACCCTACCCAATGGGAGGGGCAGGAGCGGCAAGGGCACCTGGCAAGAGGCGACCTCGGACTCTGTGTACCTGGACACCCTAGCCGGGCCTGGCGGCTTCGCCCCGCCAGCTCGAAAGGTTTAGGGATAGAGCAAAGGTCGCCCCGCCCTGGCTCCGTGGCACCGCCCACGTTCTTGTGGGAGGGACGAAGGGGCAAGACGCTGGTGTAGCCTCACCTGGCTGTGCGCCTGCTTTGCTTTGCTTTCCAGGCCATCTCGGTTCAGAAAGCGCTCTCTCTCTCTCTCTCTCTCTCTCTCTCTCTCTCTCTCTCTCTCTCTCTCTCTCTCTCTCTCTCTCTCTCTCTCTCAGAAAGCGCTCTCTCTCTCTCTCTCTCTCTCTCTCTCTCTCTCTCTCTCTCTCTCTCTCTCTCTCTCTCTCTCTCTCTCTCTCTCACACACACACACACACACACACACACACTGTGAGCCCTTCCGACTTATGCCTTCCTTCACTCCTACCTGTGCCCCTTGAAACACAGTCAGTCATGGCAGGGTGATCTGCCCAGGATGCACAAGATTACTGTGCACCACAGTTTCTACGCTCAGGGTGTATCCGAACAGTTGCACTATGAAAACTTTGCTAGATTTGTTTGATAAAGACTCCACATCCAAATAAAGTTTAACTCACAAGAAAGGGAAAATATATCTGAGTTGAGGAGTTGTAAAAAGTTTAGTTTTGGTCTTGTAAAATACAGTTCAAGTGGATAATAGGTGACTCAATGGTTGTTTTGTTCAGGACTTGGCAGGCCTAAAATGTATTACAGAAACCCCTGGTTTTATTTATTCTGAAATGAAACTTTCAAATAAATGCAAAGAGATGGAATATGATTGACTGTTACCCAGAGAATGCCATCTAGCTTTTGTTTCATGAAAAAGACAAATTTGTAATCAAAGGAATATTAGAAGAAGCACTTTGTTTTCCTTGATTGATAAAAATGAAAGTTTGAAAATCTGCATTGGTGAAGGTAGGAGCTAACTAGTGATTTTTCTGCTGTCATTGATTTAGTGTACAGCCTTTTCTAAGCCAATCTGACAGAATACAATGTTTACAATGTGCATGTTTCTGTTTTTTAAAAGTTTGTATAATGAACATATAATTGCACCTAATAATTGGTTTTATTATGACATCTCATATGTGTACATAATGCATTTTGCTCATTGAATAGTTTGTAAATTTATCTTAGTTTTCCTGTGTAGTCAGGTTATGTATTGTTACATTGTAAATAATTGTCCTGCCTACTAGTTTAATAAAAAACACTGAATGGCTGAAGGCAGACAGGAAGTGTGGGCGGGGCTACCAGACTAAGAAAACTTTGGGAACAGGAAGAATAGAGCAGAGACGCCAGGAAGCCAGAGAGATACTGTGGAGACACCATGATGAGATGCCAACAGATTAAGTATTTAGCACATATTTACTTTATATTTGGGCAAAAGTCATACTTTTACTTTAAAAATATTTCCTTTTACAATATTTTTCTGTATTCTCTATATGCCTTACAATAGAAATATATCTTTATAATTTTTTATAACTAAAAATATTTAGTAAAATCAGTCAATTTAGTGTTATAATAATTTTGAACATTCTACAGTGGACAATTTCAGGGCTGAGAGGCACTACTTTCAGGATTTTTTTTAAATAAATATTTTTAAGCAATTATATTTTTTAAACAATGTGTGTGCTTATGTCATCATGTGGTGCGTGTATATGTCCACACAGGAGGGTAGATAATGACGCTGGTTCCTGGAGCTGTAGCTTGAGGTAGCTGTGAGCCACTAGAAGTGGGTACTAGGAACCAAAACCTCATCCTATGCAAAAGCAGTCTAGGCTCTTAATTGCTTAGCCATCCCATAAATTGTGGCTAAGGGTACTGACCTACTTTGTTTTCTGTTATTGTGATAAAACACCAACCACAACCACTTGGGAAGGAAAGGGTATATATGGCTTGTACATACACATACATCACAGTTGGTTGTGTAAATAAATCAGGAAGGGAACTGAAAGCAGGAACCGAGGCAGTGACTGAAGCAGAGGCCGGGGAGTACTGGCCTGATCCTTAGTCTTCCCCTGGGGTGGCACCATCCATAGTGGGCTGGACCCTCCCACATTAGTTATTAATAAAGAAATGACCCTGGGGGGGTGACCCTGCCAGGGGTGGTACAGGCCTTTAGTCCCAGCACTCAGGAGGCAGAAGCAGGCAGACCCCTGTGAGTTCAAGGCCAGCCTGGGCTACAAAGTGAATTCTGGGACGCCTGAGGCTGTTGCACAAAAAGAAAGGAAGAATGAAGGCCCCAGAGACTTGCCTACAGACCAATCTGGTGAATGCAATTCTTTAAATGAGGCTTCCTCCTCAGGAATGACTCTAGTGTGTGTCAAGCTGAAAAAAAGCAGCCAGCATATAACCTGCCATAATTTACTGGCCTACTCATTTTTAACTGCATACTTTTGCAGCATGACGTACATACACTCCCATTGTCCCATTGTGCAACTGTCGACACCACCCTGCTCCAGAACTTCTGAACATTTTCAAGCTGAAACTGTCTGCTAAACAGTACAAGTGCATTCCTTCATCCCTGCAACCCTCACCAACCTCCACAGATTTAACTGGCACTTCATGTAAATGGAAATCAGCTCTGCTTGTGGTTAGCTTATGTCACTAAGCAGAATGTCCTCAAGGTTAGCATGTTACAGTTGACTTTATCAGTTGAGTTTACAGTTGACTTCCTTCAACTGCATACACTGAACCCATGACTACTTCATGGTATGATTAAAGGGAAAGTTCTTACTGTAGATGTGAGAGAGAACAACAGCCAGAGGCATTCGGAAGAGACAGTAACAGACAGAACATGAGCCAGCAGACTGAAACTGACCCACATGAAGAGCATGGGGGAGGGGCAGGAAGGTGGACACCGAGACAGAGAGAGTGGGGGGAAAGGAAGACAAAAAGAAGACAGAACACAGCTGACATAGCAGGATGATAAGGAAAATGGGTAAGTGCAGGGAACGAGACCAGGAGCTGGAGCCATTTAAGGTAGGGGAGGAGGTGAGGAGAGCTTGGAGGCTAGGTATTTGTGTGTGATACTGAGGGAGCCTGGAGGCCTGCATGCCCTTTGGTACCTAATAGGCACCAGAGAGCCACCTGTCCTTCTGCTAATGATAAGGAAAATTGCTCCTTTTGGTAGAGGGAAACCAGTTTCAGAATTTCCTGAGGAGCTCTGGCTTTTGTATAAGCAGCAGAATTTGGGGAAACAGAGTTACCTTTGAACCTGACATTTACATGGATCATAATTTTCTTCTTTTTCAAGGCTGGAGTGTTTCCTATGGTGTTGGTACTGCTAGCGTTTAGCCCCCATCATCTCTCAATCGACGTTCTTAGCTGTTATAAATGTGCTAAGTTGAGTGTCTTGACATCATTTCGAGACCCAGTCTTTAATTCTTCTGAGTTATGTCCCCAAGTGAAATTACAACATCATATGGGAAACAGTAGCATCCGTTTATCTTCTCACCGCAGCCATGGGAATGCTGATTGCGCCCACCTTCACTTTTCTTAGTATATTTCAATTATTATCTGTGTGTGCATGATGCATATAAGGGTATACATTGCCACACTGCATATGTGGAGGTCAGAGGACAATTTTGGGGAGTCAGTTTTCTCTTTGCACCCTTCTGTGGGTCCTGGGATTGAACTCCATTCATCAGGCTGTGCAGCAAACACCTTTGACTACTGGATCATCTTGCCGGATCACTATATTTGTTTTAAACAGATCTTTAGAGAATCCTCTTTCTTCATTTTCAAAAGTACATTTAAAGTAAAGTATCTTTGAAATATTTTTTGCTTTGGTGCAAAGAACAAAGATAGGTATGCTGGTGTTTTCCATTGGGGGTTTTTACAGTTATTTTAAGAAAGGATGAAAAAGGGAGATGAAGTGTTTAAGTGCATCCCTGGAATCCCAGGGTTTGGAATGCTGAGGAATTTGAAGCCAGCCTTTACTTTATGGATACACCATTCATGCATAGTGAGATTCTATAAAAATATAAAGCGGTGTATTATTTGGTTTGGGTTTTTTTTGGGGGGGGGATATCTGTAGTCTAGTTCTAGACTCACCACCATGGACAATATGTCATGAAGGAGCTTACTTCTACCTGTACTGCAGTGGGACCTGTCCATCTGTCCTGCCACAGGACTTGTCCATCTGAGCAGATTAGTGTTAGGTCTCGGTAATTATGTATATCCAGAAACAGCAGTCTTGACTCACTCAAGCTAGAACAAGTACTGTGTAAAAGACATTCTCCAAGACCAACTATTAGAAGCCACTAAATCTGTCCTTCTTGTACTGGCTGCTTTTGTGTGTCAACTTGACACAAGCTGGAGTCAACAGAAGAAGGAGCTACGGCTGAGGAAAGGCCTTGATGAGATCCAGATGTAAGGCATTTTCTCATTTAATGATCAGTAGGGGAGGGCCCAGCCTATGGTGGGTGGTGCCATCCTTGGGCTGATGTTCTATAAGAAAGCAGGCTTGAGCAAGCCACCAGGAAAGCAAGCCAGTAAGCAGCATCCCTCCACGGCCTCTGCATCAGCTCCTGCCTTCAGGATCCTGCCCTATTTGAGTTCTTATCCTGACTTCCTTCAATATAAAGAGCAATATGGAAATGTAAACCCTCTCCGCCCCAACTGGCTTTATGGTCATGGTGCTTTGTCATAGCAATAGAAACCCCAACTAAGATACTCCCCAACCGCACGTATCACCAAACTCTTGAAACAAATGATTCTCTAAACTAGAAGGGCTAGAGCCATTAGCAGGACCAGATCCCTAGCTCAGTGATAAGAGTGCTGGTCTTACATGCCCAAAGCCTGAGTTTGATCAATCAGTATTACTACAAAAATAAATAAATAAATAGATAGATAGATGGATGGATGGATGGATGGATGGAGATAGATAGATAGATAGATGGATAGATAGATAGATAGATAGATAGATAGATAGATAGATAGATAGATAGACAGATATATAGATAGATGAAATTGAAACAGCAAAATAGCAGATGTTTGTCAGAAAAACGAATAAGTCCAGGGACAAGTTCTCTCAATTGTAACCACTCAGACTAGGTTGCTGTTAGTCAGCTTTTCTGTTGCTATGACAACATACCTGAAGAGGAAATACTTGTTTGGCTCATAGTTTAGAAGGTTTTAGTACATGCTAACTTCTTGTTTCCCTTACTCTGATAAGGCAGTATATAATGTTAAAAGGGCATCACAGAGGAAAGATGCTCATCCTGTGGTAAGGAGAGCCATTGGGGGCAAAATCAATCCTTCAAAGCCATGTTTCCAATGATTATTTCTGCCCGCTCAAGGCTCATATCTGTATGCTCATCAGCTATGAACACAGCAAAGGGCTAAGCTCTAAAAAAGGCCAGAATCTCCATGAACCAGAACCATTCTACTCTCTATGGCCTCACCTCTCCACCTCTGTTCACCTCTGCCTTAGTCCCAAAGGTTCCACATAGGAGCCTCAAGGGTACTTCACAGGTCCACGCCAACACTGGTGAGTCTCTAGGACCAGGATTAAGAGCATGTGTCCAAAACAGAATGAAAATCCAGCAAAGAAAGGTACACATTGCTGCACTGGAGCCAGACTGAAGAATAGAGAGTGGCATTATGAGACCAGAGTGGTGTCCTGAAGGAGAAAGAGCCATCACTCACTTTGGGGTTGTGTGGGGTGGAACCTTAATGGTGATGTCCGGCTGTGAGAACACAAATTCAAGAATATAAAATGATCATTGGTTCTGTGATAAGTGTTTTTGACTGTCTGGCCCATGGTCCAGACCCACAGACCCACAGTCCCACAGACGCACACAGATACTTATATTAGTTACATGCTATTAAGCCTACGGCTAGGGCTTATTGCTAACTGTCTCTCTCATCTTAACTCAGCCCATTTTTATTAATCTGTCTGCCACATGGCCTGTGGTTTACCTTAGTTTTTTACATCTTGCTCCTCAGGAAAATTGTGTTTTTGTCTGACTCCGCCCTCCTTCCCCTTTATACTCAGATTTCCTGCCTACTTCTCAGATACCATGCCATAAGTCAAAACAGTTTCTTTATTTACCAATGATATTCACAGCATACAGCAACAGAAAAAAAAATCCCACATCATGTTCTTTTTACCCAATAGCTTTGTATTATTGTCCTTTTTCCCATCCCACCTCCCAGCCTTGTTATTATATTTAAGACACTAGGAGTCTTGCCTTTATGGGAGGTTGTAAATGGCAAGCCATAAAGTATATGTAAATGGGCTATAAACGACTGTTTCACTTTCTTTTTTGTGGTTGTTGCTGTGATAAAACACTATGACTAAAAGCACCTTAGGGGAGGAGAGGGTTTATTTCATCTTCCACAGTCTGTTGTTAACAGAAAACTCAAGGCACGAACCCAAAGACAGGAGTGCATGCTCTTCCACAGGGCATCACTTCTGAGCATGGACCTGGCTCACAGCCGAGGGAGCACAGAAGAAACCGTGAAGGATGCTGCTTGCTATCTCACTCACAGGATTATGCTTAGCTTTCTCATACAGCCCAGAGACAGCACCATCCACAGTGAGCTGAGTTCTCATGAATCAATGAACAATCAAGACAGTCTCCACACCAATGCCCACCGGCTACTCTGAAGATCAGATCGAAAGCCTCCTGAAGGCTTTTCTCTCAGGTGACTCTAGACTGTCCCAGGTTGACAATTAAAACCAAGTGGGGCACTGACATGTAAGAAAATGCATATAAATTAAGTGTAACCTGTGGTGGGATTCAGGTGTCAGCTGATAAGATCCAAGGATGCTTACCCAGGGTCCCCGGCTTCTGAAGGGGGCGTGGCCAACCCCATTGATAAGGGGCTGCTGGGACCCGGGAAAGCCTGTTTTGCCTGGTTCCTGGCTGTTGGAGAGACCTGTTTGGAATCCATCGTCCATCTTCCAGACTCCAGTCCCTGTTCAGGCTCCGCTATAAGCTGTTACCTGTATCGTGAGTGTTGGTTTATATTTTAATAAATATAAATCTTGGACTAGTGCCTTCTAAGTAAAACTCTGCCTACAGTAACCGGTATGTATACTTGCACATCATAACCTGTTAATAAACATATATATCCATGCAAACACCAAGTTAACCAAGATGTAAGCATATTTATGACCCTTAAAGTTTTCCCTCTGGTGATCCATCTTCCCTATCCCTGCCAGGCAACCCTAAGGAGCCACCTACCTGCTTTTTATTAATAGTTAACAATAGTTTGTCATGTCTAGCGTTTTGTATTATGGAGACACCTGATATACATGGCCTGAAATAGAATTTCAGCTTGTCACCAGCAGCTCATCAACTTTACAGTTTGATGGCAGGGATCACCTGGGGTGGTGGGGAAAACAGGTTCCTGAGCCACATTCCAGACTCACTGAATGGGGCCCTCTAAGGAAACAGTGAGCCCCACTAGTTTACAAGGCTCCAGAAAGCTCTCCAGCTAGGGAAGATAGTTTCTGCTTTTGGATGTACTTTACAACTCTCCTCTACCTTGGAATAAGGATTAATTGTATGTGAGGAGTGCTCCAGCACATCATGAACATTTTATGAGTTGAAGTCCCAAGGATCATTTGCCAAAGAAAGGAAGGAGCCCTGTCTACTTCCAAAGCCGCCCCCCCCCCCCACCACCAGTTCCTTTGGCTTCTCTCTCCTCCCTACTTCCTCTCAATGGGCTCTTTAAGCTGACCAGCAGTCTCCCGTGCTGTCCTGATTAACTATACTTATGGGATTTCAATGGAGCCGGATGCTGCATTAATCCCTCAGGAGATCATGCACAATCTGACCCTAGCTCTGACTTCCACCCTGGCCTCTTCCTCCTCTCCACTCCTGCCTCCTCATGCTCTAACCCAAAGCTTGTGTTCCGTTGTACTTCTGAAGTTCTGCATACACCTTTTTCTTCCCCAGAATCCTGGTCTGCTTCTGCTGATCCAGGAGGTACAGTATTTTCTCTGGCAATTTCCTCTTTGCCTAGGTTAAGTTACCGTCTCCTGTGTTGTACTTCCGGCACCTCACTTCCGTTAGCACAGTTGCCACATCCCTTTGTACTTCAGGAGTTCTTCTACCGGTCTGTGATCCTGTGAGCTAGAGACTGCTCATTCTCCTCTCTCCTTTGAGACCTTTCTTGGATGCCGTACTGGCCCACTCAGCCAATTAAGTTTGTCTCTTTTTGCTGTGTGACCTTCTATATGGTATCCACAAAATCCTCTTAGGAATGGATGCCTGATCAAATTTGATGGCTACACACATAGCCACAAACAAGTCTGTTTATTTAAGGGTTTGTTTCTCTCCCGGCGTAGTCAGTAAGGGACCACAGGCTAGGTCCAGAAACTCCTGACCAAGAGTTTCTGTGAAAAGAGAAAGAGGGGAATTACACAGAGCATGGCAGGAGACCTCAGAGCTGGTCTCTTTGTTCCACAGACTCAGAGCTGAGGCTGAGAACCAAGGCATGATTCAGAGCTGCAGGGGAGCATGACTACCCTATTCTGCCAGCTGGCCCTTAGATTCTTCTTTCTGAAGAGGGCCCTGCAGTTCTATGAGAATCTGCTAATGGTGCCAGGGCTCTGGATGGATTGTGAGTACCCAGTGACTATTTCTATGAACTCTTAGTAGCCTCCCCTTTAGCCTCCACAGGCTGGACCCTAGCACCAAGTCATGGCCTTCTGCACTGGTTGCACGGTGGAAAGTCACACCTCCAACTGGGGTAGGTCGAGAAAAGTCACCAACCTCATTAGTTCTCTGTCATGAGATGTCACCATGCCCCCCATCTCCGGCCTCTTGTCCAGTGATTAAGGCTTTGAAGATGACTTCTTGTCTTCCTGTGGTAAATCCAATTCAATAAGGCTGGGAATACAAGCTAGACTGGAAAAGAATTAGACTGCAGCTTTTCCTGTACTGTTGAATAGCACTGACGCAGTCTGAAGTGGCTGAATGACACTGTCATAGACTCTTCACATCCCATGAGAGTACAGAGGCCCCAGAGTTTCAGGGTTTTTTTTTTTTTAACTGCCATGCATATCTAATATTATAGACTATATATAAAACCTTGACCTAAAAGTAGCCCCCATAGTTCAGTAACACATCGCTCTGTTTGCCAAACTTTGTTTTCTTGCTTTACTGCCTGGCCATGAGATGAGTTTTCTTCTTCATGATCTCACCAAGACGCGTTCTCACCAAAGGTCAAAGCCAAGGCAAGGATCAAGCATAGATCAGAACCCCCACAACTGAGGCCATAGTAGCTTCTTCTTTTGTGTGTGACTATATATGTGTGACTATGTGCATTAGAGACTGTGAGTATATATATGAGTGTTCAGTTCTGTGTGTGTGCTACTTGACTATATGTGTGCATGACTTTGTGTGTATGTGACTGTGTACATGAGAGACTCTGAGTATATGAGTGTTTGATATTGTGTGTATGGATGACTGTGTGTGTGACTTTGGGGTGTGTGTGTGTAGGACTATATGTGTGCATGACTTTGTGTGTGACTGTGTGCAGCTTTGTGTGTGAGACTGTGGTATGTGTATGTGTGACTCGGTACATCTTTGTCACTGAGTGTAACTGTGTGTGAGAATGTGTATGTGTTAAAGTGTGCGCGTGTGTCTTACTGTGTGTACTTGCAGAAATCAGAAGAAATGAAGTTCTGTTCTACCATCTTCCACCCAATTCCTTTGAAACAGGATATCTTAGGTGGCTCTCAAGTCCCAGTGATCTTCCTGTTTCTGCCCTCCACAGTGCTGATTTGTCTTCTATGAGCTTTGATGTAGTTCCTTCTCAAAACCAAAGATGATTTTACAATTGAGTTGTTCTATATCTTTGTCCACTGGGAAAAAGTTTTCATTTTTATCTTTTGACAGAGTCTCATATCGTCCCCCTGGGTGGCCTGGAGCTCTAGCGTAAACCAAGTTAGCCTTGTACCGAAGATCATCTTTCATCTGCCTTAAAGGTGTGAGCCAACCATCATGCCCTGACAATCTTGCGTCCTTATGACACTTTGCTTTCATACTTTCATGCATACAGTCATTATGGCCGAAACCACACCTAATCTGAGGTGGAAAAGAGCAAAGTTCCGTTTTGATGTGACGTCAGGCAAGTCATAGAAACGCATTCAGTAAATGACAGGCACACGGTCTATTTCTTTTATCTCTAAGCATCTTTCTTTTATATACACGGCATGGAAACACTATAGGAACACACAGCAACAGAAACATTGCTGCACATAAATCAGTCATAATACTCAGAACTCATATTGCATGTTATTTTGGGCCTCAATCGTTCAGTATCTTTACCTGTAAGCTATTTTTAATATCATCTCAAATCTGCTAAGAAGTATTGAGAAACATATTTTTTCTCTTTCTTCCTGGAGCTCTGCATATCCTTTCCTGGTTGGTAGGCGCATAAGACAATTCTCTGACCTAAGGTTATGTTTACAGTGTCATGCTATGTGAGTACTGGGTATGTGTGAAAATACTCTGAGCCTAAAAATATGGACAACAATTAGGTGTGGATTATTATAAGTTTTACTGGGAAAACTAAGCTAGACTTATGAGAAAATTTTAGCTTTAAAAATTAAAGAGAAAAAAAGCACGTTGAAGAAATTATTAACCTATCCCACAGGGTTTCATTATTTGGGATAGTATAAAAATTAATGAGCAATTCTGACTGGTAGAGCCTCCAGACTTGAATAAAAAGCAGAATGAAAGGCCACCAGGGCCCCCTTTTCCTAGGCAGTAATTTCTTGTACCTCAGGACAGGGCATGCTGACTCACTGGCGCCATTCCTGTGTGCAACTGTCCTTGGTCTGCTCTCCTCCGTTATGCTCGCCTAAACAGAAATGGAGTGAATTTTACAGAAACAACCTTGATCTGAGGAACAAGGGAATCACATCCATCACCAGCATGTGTGCGGATGTCCTGGGGGCGAGGGGTGGGTTGTCTCCACACAGGCTGAGATGCTCACACTAGACCAGGTGGGAGAGTTGTGTGTTAAGGAATGTTATAAAATGGAGCCATTTCCAAACAGGAGCCTTTGAAAAGGGTCATCCTCAAGTCAGTTCAGCACCTGCTGCCTCCTCCACCGATGGAAACCTGTTCAGCTTGTAAAACCTGTTAGTTGTTTGTGAAGCTTGATGCCATCAGGGAAGCCTTTTATCAGGGTTTCGGCTCCCTTGAATGAACAGCAGCTCACCACATCTTCCTCTGGCCAAGTACACTTGGGTCCCTGACCCTGTTAGCCTAACCCCAAGTGCCCTAATAGGGACATCTTCCTGTGTGTCTCCACTTCCTCCTTCCCTCCCTCCCTCCCTCCCTCCCTCCCTCCCTCCCTCCCTCCCTCCCTCCCTCTCTTCCTTTCCCTTCCTTCCTTCCTTGCTCCCCCCCTCTTTTCTTCCTCTGTTTTCTCTCCCCTCTCCTCATCCCAAGCCTCCCTTCAGTACCAGAGGATCCTACCCAGAGCCTTATCTTGCATACTGAGAAAACATCCTGCCACCTCCCTGTTCCCCAGCCTGGAAATGTTCAAAAAAGCAAATGATAGCCCTCAAACACTCTTAGAAAAACCAAATCTGCTAAGTTTTTTTTTTTTCTTCTTCTTCTTCTTTTTTTTCTTGGTCCGAGGTACAGAGAAGAAAAGCGGCCTGAAGAGGAATGCTGTGAGTCAAGCAGCAACAGACCTGACCCGGGAGCTGAGCCCAAGTAACTCTCCACCACCAGGGTTTTTACCTCTGGGCCAGTGATGTTCTCATAAGCCACTGTCCGATGAGGCAGCTCAGGTTCAGTAGGATGGTTCTAAGGACAGGAGGGATGGCCCATATAAAACACACAGAAGAGAGCAGGCACTTACAGAAACAAATTCTTTATAGCTTTAACAAAAACCAGACAAGTCTATATTTTGACGATACTGGATTCCAGCCTTTTACACTCATCTAATATTTCTGAAATTCACACTGAACAAATTATAGGTTAAAATGGGTCACACATGTTTGAAGAGCACAGTGTGGTGTTGACTATGGGGCTGTGACTTGGAGTAACAGGTAGCCTTAGTATCTAGCTAGTGTTCCTGAGCTCTGGGAAAGAAAACAAACGTTGATATACAGAATCAGTTTCAAACGCAGTGTGTCCAGTCACAAATCAATATAAGCAGGGGCACTATCAGTAATCGATCTTCAGCCTTCTCTCCATTGTGTTTACATCCAAGATTTTCATGCCCCTTGTCAAAACCGAATGTTGGAAATGTAGCCACTTTTAAAATCCAGCTGGTAAAGTAAGCAAATAAGCGAATAGACAACGTTGAGCTAGTTTTACAGAAGGGCTTACATAAGTCTTAGAATTTGATTCTGACCAACTTTTATATAGAATACTAAAGCTAATTAAAAATATTTTTTCTCAGTCACTCAAAATACAAACAAACATTTCTAAGTCCACTGAGTTTGTCTAATTGAAAAATCTGGACATGAAATTCCAAGGATAATCAAATGATACTTTTAAGTGGATACAATGCTCAACTGACAGAATGAAGACAAAAGTCTAAAGAAAATGAGGGCTGGGGTATCCCTCAGTTGACAGAATACTTAGGATACATGGAGCTGTGGTTTCGAGCCAAGAGTTATGTAATAGGTAGAGCGTGGCTGTAATCCCAGCACTTAAGGAGCGGAGTCAGGAAGATTAGATTAGGAATTTAAAGCTATTCTTGGCTTCAAGGCCAGCCCTGTCATAAAACAAAACAAATAAATAGGAAAGAAAAGGAAAGCCTTACAAACTAGATATCTCTCTTTAGGAAACCTGGAGGGATGGCCATACTTTGACCAATCCGTTTCATAGATCTGAGCCACGTGTGATTTTTGCTTTGGACTTGAATATAAATCTCTTGAATATACAATTTTCTCAGAATGCAATTCATGGACAATTCTATACATACAGTTGGCCCGGCTTGTTCAGAAGAGCAGGTTTAATTAATTGGCAGATGCTACTACCTTTTTGGCCTGGGGAATATCTGCTGATTGGGTCCAAGGGGAGGATGCTGTCTGGAGGTAGAGGATTAGTCAGTTGGAAAACTCTTGGGAGAAATAATGGCCTTGGATTCAGAAGTCCTCCTGACTGTGCACTCATTAGTGACAGAACATGTAAAAAGCGACTTGCTCTCTAAGGCAGCAAAGCCTACCTGGTGGAAGCAAGAGCCACTCCCTGTATGTCCTTAAGAGGGAAAAAAATTCTGGAGAGAAATGACTGACCATTGAACTACATGATAGTCAGGTGAAAGTCATGGTGAGGGCTTGCTAGGAAATGACACGCAGTAACTGACCTAATTTAAAGTCCTGTGGCAATAGACCCTCTATAATTATATTGGTTGGGGAGTGTGCATGTGCTTAAACACATGTTCATGGATTACAGAATTATTTATTTGTAATTGATCATATAAAGGATTGATATTTATTAAGGGGTTATATACACTCACTGATACAAATGGAACCTTAAGGCAATTCTTGGAGAGTTGACTCTCACGCAGTGATGGTGCCAGACCTCTCCCTGAGAATGCAAAAACAAAGAAGAAGTTCAGCTTGCACCCAGGTGAGGGGTGGGGCTAATGAGGGCTGGCCACACCCCACTCAGGGTCCTGAGACCCCAAATCTATGCCTCTAGGTTTCCCACTACATACATTTGTGTGGGAGTGTATGTATTTATGAGTACATATAGAGGCTTAAGGGCAACCTTGGTGTCATTCTTCAAGACAACCAACTTGGTTTCTTTCCTCAAATTTGCTTTCTAATAATGGTTTTCTTATTGTTTTATTGTTTAAGAATTTCACACCTGTACATAGTTTAGTCATATACACCTCCCGACTCCATGTCATCTTCTTACGTAATGCACTGAGTCCAGTTAGTACTTTGAATATGTGCATGGGTGCGGAGCCATCTAGTGGAGTATGGGCAACCAGTGGACACACATACACAGAAAGATGATCATTCCCCACAGCCAGTGGGGAGTCTCAGCCAGTTGAGTCTCAGTGGGACCTGGACATCAACCCATCTCTACCTCTCTAGTACTTGGATTACAAGTGCAAAAAACTCCTGGCTTTTCATGGGGGTGGGGAACTGAACTCAGGTCCTCCTATTCACGCAGCAATCACTTTAGCCATATACTTTCCCAGCTCCATAGTAATAGGCTTTACTAGTTAAATGGAACATGACCAGTCATCTTATACTTATTGGGTCAATTAACCTGTTACTTAAAATTTATATCAGTATTTCATGACTTATGACTGCTTTATTATTATTTTTTTAATTGTGTGCCATCGTTGGGTGACAGTTCCTCAGATCTTGCTGAGGTGTGGTGTCATGCTGAGGTCGGCTGCAGTTGGGCCAGGGTGTGAAAGCAGAAGGGTCTCTTCTTGTAGCCTCTTGTCCTCTAAGAGGCTGCCCTAGCTGTTTCAGAGTCTAATCCTAAGATCCGGGCATTCTCAGTGTGGGCTCACATTTGCTGGGTCACATGGACAGTCTAGAGTGGGTTGGGGGATGGAGTGGTCATCTAGGGTGTGGAGAGAGTTGGAGTCATCACTGAGATTGCCATAGTAACATCCAGCATATTTATACAAGATACTTGTAGACCAGTCTCTTAAGAACACATACAGTCTGGGAGTGGGTTGTTATAAAATCCTATGTCTAGCTCCCCCCTCGGGTCATGCTCTCTGTCTCATTATTTAATATTTCCTTTCCTCTCATTTATTCTTCTATCTGATGTTGTCTAATTGGTTGTCATTTGCCAGGAAACCTCCATTGGACCTAAACAGATGCTGTTCCCATGGTCTCGAGCTTCCAAAACTGTCAGCTAAAAAACTTTTCCTTCCTTATAATGTACCTAGCATTGGCTATTTTGTTATAGCAACACAAATATTCTAAGGCAGCATATACATGTAATATTTCTTCATAAGTATATTACAAAAGAGTTCTAAAACACTCAATTATTCTTTATTATGCATTTAAAAAATGCAGTGTATCCTTTAATGACAAGAAAAATATCTATTTAAAACAATAGTTAACATTTAAAGTGGTCAGAGAACAAACACGGTCCTACTAAGCCAAGAACTGATTTAAATCATCAAAGCTCTAATTCATTCGATTAAATGGAAACCTAAATTTAAGGGATTGGGGGTGGGGTGGGGTGAGGGTAAGGAAAAGTCTAAAGAATAAGTTCCCTTCACAGAAGTAACAGAAAAATAAACTCCCTGAAGTTACAATAAATTAAAAATGCTATTCCAGGTTCACATAGAAAGGGAGGAAGTTTTCTGAGATTCCCACCCCTAGATGGAAAACTACAGGGAACTGACTGACAGCAGGGATGAGAACTAGCCTCTTCCAGGGCTCAGCTCCTGTGTGTTGTCCAATGTAGAGTGGTCAGTCCCCAAACCATGTACACACCAACAACCAAAACAAACTCAGCAGGCTGTATTTATACACACACACACACACACACACACACACACACACACACACACACACGTACACACACACACACACGTACACACACACACACGTACACACACAGACACACACAAACACATACACACACATACACACACACGTACACACACAGACACACACAAACACATACACACACGTACACACACTCACACTTAACAGCAACAATAATATAATAGTCTATGTTGCAGAATACGTGTTACACTGTGTGAAGATGTGCCACTGTCATTGGTTTAATAGAGAGCTGAATGGCCAATATCGAGACGGGAGAGAACAGGCCGAGACTTCTGGGCAGAGAGAGGAGCTGAGCATGAATCTAGGTGTTTGAGAGATACTGAAGAAGTCAGACAAATGGTATAGAAGAGAGGTAACCAAGCCACAGGGCAGAACGTAGATTGATAGACAGGTTAATTTATATTCTAAGAGCTAGCTGGGGAGAAGGCCAAGCTTTGATAATCAGTGAGTCTTTTTGTCATTATCTGTGGGCTAGCAGCCCAAAGGAAAGTACTACAGGGCTAGAAACTTGGGAGGTATGGGAGGAACTGAGGGGAGAGTAGCTGGGGAGGGGCCAGAGAAGATGGGTGGGGAGTGATATAGTTCTGTTTCAATTAAAAATCTATTTAAAATTTTTAAAAGAAAAGCTGTGGTTCTATACGGCAATAGACAGAATTTATTTCTTCCCTTATTGACTAGGAATGGCTATATGTTTTACCTTGGTCAGCAGGACACCAACATATCTGATAACAGCACCTTCTTAATAATTACTTAAGCTTTGGGGCTTTGGAGGGCTCTGCTAGCGGAGATAAAAGGGTTTGTGGAAGGGAAGTGAGGCCCAGCTCACGGCTAGCACCAAGGCCTCTGGCATTCCACGAGTATCTTGCACCTCCATCCCAGCCAGCCAAATGCAGTTAGGAATGAGCCCAGAAACAATTTATCAAAACACAGTAGCTGTATTCAATTCCCGGGGCCATTTGTTATGTGGCAATAACTAGCTGATACAGAGCATTGTTTGTAGAGCCGTATAATTGTAGCTAACATTTTAAAATTATTCATCGGCACATTTTCTTGCTAAAAGGGAACATTAAAAACTAGGACTAGAGTGGGTAAGTTAGGTTGGTCTGGGGGAAAGTGGTGAAGGAAAGTTCCTTTATGCATTAATTTATCCATCCATTCACCAGATACTCAGTGCTGGTAACAGGAGAAAATTGGCTTTGTTTGGAGGGACAGACAGACATATCTATTGTACATTCTACAGAAAGGTAACACAATAAGAAAATACATGTAAAGTACTATTTTTGGAGACAGGAAAAGAAGAGAGAGCCACCAAAATGATGTTGGCATTAGGTCATAAAAGGTTTGGCAAGATTTTGTGAGTCATACGATAAGACAAAGGGCTAGGGCTCAGAAATATTTAGTATAGGCCAGAAATGGGACGGGTGATAGACAGGAAGGCAACTCAGTGTGACTTCTGCCAGTAATTCACCTTGGGATGCTAGCTGCAAGTAACTGTGATTTTAGCCTTTTCAAGTCTTTTAAAAACTCTTTTATGTGTATATGTTTGCCTGAGTGTGTGTGTGTTTCCCACCAAATAGAAGGAGAGAAATTTCCTTCTTTAGAACTCTGAAACAGACTCTTTGGCTTCCCTGTGCCCCATCTGAGTATCAATTATTAGAATTTGACCCACAGTCAAGTGTTCATATCATTTGAACAACAACATCTTTATTTTTTTAGTGTTAAATTCCAATGCATCACCCAGCTATTTGTTCCCCTAAGAAGACATATAGTGGGGTGAATGTATCAAGCATTGTTCTTGGTTTTGACTAGCCCACACACTTGAGGCCGCTCTGTTAGTAGCATTGAGGAATTCAAGTCATTCCCTAGACACCTGGCACAGGTGTTCTTAGCGAATATGAAAAGAAGTGGCCTTCTCTCCTTCAAAGCCTGGTGGTAAAATCAGTACCCAAAGTAAAAGTGAGTGAAAATGTCAGGCCCAGATCTTTGAAATAAACACATCTAAGGGCATCTTATGTCTAAATCTTACTTCCTGTGACCATAGTCACTGTTCTCACTTTAAAGACCCATTTTCCTGTTTATTTTGTTTGTGTGTTCTTGCTTATGCTCCTTTAGAAATAAAGGTTTCTTTGTTCCTGGATTTCTGTGCGTAGTATCACTCACTCTCTCAACAGACACACATGCGATGGAGCCTTTGTGCTGAGGTCTATGGGAGAGCATGCCTAGCCAGAGTCATTATCCTGGGGGGTGGGGGCAGAAGATACCTTAAGGTTCTCGGCAGGTGAACAGTCACCAAGCAAGTCAATCACAAAAGGAATCAGAGAGGCCACAGGAGGTTCTTGAAGATTTTCAAGTGTCAATGTGTGTGGGTCTGTACAAGTGTTTAAAAGTGTGAGGGTAGAGGGGATGCCTGAACACACATAGAAACTTGTATGAGTGTGCGTGTGCGTGTGCGTGTGCGTGTGCGTGTGTGTGTGTGTGTGTGTGTGTGTGTGTGTGTGTGCTTGCACATTGAGACCACAGAGGGTGTAAGATGCCCTGTAGTTGGAGTTAAGTGCTGGGCAGGCAACAAGTGTTCTTAATTCCTAGCCATTCTTGGGGCCAGAACTGAGTAGTTTTAAAGCAGGGTAACACTAGGTGATGCCTGGCTTGGTCCTTTGCCATTGCATAGTGGAGAAAAAAGGAGGAAAAGGGACTGGTTGAAAGGTGCTGTAATTTGGGGGATGATAGCAGTTAGATTGAACATTGGACATACAGGTTTCGAGGGGGCAGAGTTGACATGTTGAGCAAGGTGGGAGTAATGGAATGAATGGAAAAAGCCAAGACTCGGGGACGGAGAAAGGGGGTTTGTGGGAGGTGGAGGGGGAGGACAGACTGAGATGTGCCATGGAATGAATCTGACTTTGGTAGTTTGTATAGCTTAGAAAGGACCATTCTCTAGTGACACTGCCATCAGAGGCAGATCAGGACAGTGGGAAGCCTGTCCTCAATTGCTTGGCTGCTTCTTAGGTCTGATGGGTTTTGCAGCTTTTCACCTGCTTGGAAGCTTTTCCTCAATGTGCAGCCTGGTTTAGTGTCACGTGATCAGTAATAGAATTTCACGTTGCCCTCCAATTTCCTCCTTTTTTTTTTTTTCTGAGTGTGCTATTCTAGTATTTAAAGTAAATGTTAGATCAATCACTTGAAAATAAAAAGAACTATCTGCCACACAGCGATTTTTTTCCTCAAGGGTGTAAGGCTGCCATTCCCCCTGTTTCTCTGGCTTCATATTAATCTTTATATCTCATCCATTTCTTTCTGTTCTGTTGCAGTATCGTTTTTCTATCTCCCGTTTAGTGGGACTCATTAGATAGTGTTCCTCCTTTGGCAAATAGATCTGCATTTTCATAACTGTCTGCTCATCACCAACATGTGTAGTACAAGGAGGTGGAAGACATGAACTACCCCCCACAAGCCAAATGTCACCTCGAAACCTGGAGTAAACAAGATTAGCCGTAACTCCATGACCATAACTCAGCATGTAAATATCCCGGGCTTATCCTCAACCAGAGATGTGAGAAGACACCTATTATAAAATAAAATTGCTGTGGGAACTTCCTCCCCTTGGCTAGCTTTCATAGGGCCAGAAGGGGCTGGGCAGGCTGTTGGGGGAAAGAGATCAGTGTGGTCTTACCCAGCACCGGACCTTGCTTGGTTCAACACCACCCTGCCAGGGAACATGCACCTTCTGGTGGGCAATAGTGGTGCAATTGTTAAGTGTAGCTGATTGGATTGGGGGTTTAAGAAGGGGATGCCATGCTTGGTACTATGATTCTGGTCAAAAGCCATGGCTGGGCAGGCCATAGGATGTTGAGGAGAACCTGCTATTTATTGTTTTGTTAAATGATTATACTGTCAAATTGTCTTCTGAACATTTGTGTTCATACCCATAGACCCGGTACTGCTCTCCAGCTTGGTCAGAGAAGCTTCTCTTTGCAATGGGCAGGAGTCAGTGCAAAGATTCATAACTGGTCCAAGGATAAGAGATGGAGTGATCACCCCTAACCTCACCACCATCAAGGTTCAGTGAACATGGGGAAAGAGGAAGCAGAAGGGATATAATAGGCAAATGATGGGGACAAGCGCTCGAATGTCTCTTGCTACTTCATGTATGAGCTGTGGTCACCTTCACAAGACCTCTATAAGAGTGAGCCAACCCAATTTCTGGAGTAGATGATCTCCCGGCCTCAACCTTACCCTGGGAGTTACTGGTAGTGTGGGGGCGCTGTTGGCAGAGAGCTCATTCATTTTCTGAGGTGCGGTCACTGGTAGGTTTCCCATGTGCAGTGGGCGGCTCTACCCTCATTCACACATTATCAGTACCAACTTGACCTGCTCAGGAAGCAGAAACCATAAACTTGGGAGGGAGTGTGTTAGTGGGAAACTCGGAGAACTGGAAATAGGATGAGGGGTAGATATAATCAAATCCATTGTAAACATTTATCGAATTCTCAGAGTTTATAGAATAGAAATAAAAATGTCAAACTTCCTACCTTTTATTTTTAATTACAGCACCTACCTGGAGCACATAATGTTCCTGTTATGAGCATGTGTTGAATGAAACTTATTTAAGAGATTTCTCAACTCCACAGTGACTCCACCTTTAATTTAGTGGAACCACTGTTGTAAGGGAATATTTGTGTCAGCTTTGATTTCCAAACAAGTTCTACATCGCTGAGAGCTTTTGGTGACTCACAAACATTTTAATGCTTACCACAGCAAATCATTATTTGATAAAATGGCCTCACAGAGACTGTGAGGCGCTCAAAGCGTGGCTCTTACTGGACCAGAGCCTTAAATGATTCTGCCATCTTTCCTGTTTGCTTGTGTCATGGCAATCAAAGTACCTTCCTCTAGTTGGTGGGTTTAAGTCAACCCGACACAAAGACTTGGCCTTTTCTATAAAGATAGTGTCACTGGTATCTTGAATCCTGGGTTAATGCGCTCAATTTTGTCTTACTGTTTTTCCTTAAGGAACTTTCAAGACTCCAGCTGGGCCATGCCAGGGACCTGACAGGTTCCTTTTGGCATTAAGATCCCATCAGACACATGATACAGGAACCCACTGTGAAGCCCTTTGTGTGTGACGCTTGAGATGACCCACTTTGACTGAGGTGGAATTAGAATTTATTATTCAGTATTTTGGTTTCTGTCATCATGATCAATACCTTCTCAAAGCCACATTTATTATTCTGAGCAGAGTTTCCGGTTATATGCATAAACTGCATTGTTCACAAAAAGCAGAGATGACCTAATTTGTGTTTGAACTGAACAGCAGTGGCTATAATTTCCTGGGCATCCTTGTGTGTGTTACACTCTCTTTACACCTGCCCATTCTCTCCTCTCACACCGGCATCTGCCATGTGACTTTTCCCATGCTCCCTTGCCTGGCAGAAGCTCAAATCTTAAGGACAGCAGGAGCCAGACCATTCATTCTGCAGAACCGGTTTCACCAGTATCCCTAGGAGTCAGTGCACCTTCAGGCTGAACAAGACACAGTTTCATAAAAACCACCAACAAATAAACAACAACAAAAACTCAAATTCAAAACAAAACAAAAACTTGGGAGTGGTTTGGTGGGTAGAGATGCACTGGCTCTCCAAGGGCCCCTGTGAGACTAGGCTTTAAGGGATTCTGAAGCAAAAGACCACCTTGGTTTTGTCCCCACTCCTCCCACCCCCCAGCACTTGGCTCTAATTTTTCTCTAAAATGAGCTTTCTCTGCCATCGGATGCCTTTTCACGGCTTTCCTCACTTTTTTAGACATCGTGAAGCCCGATGTGATTTAATACTAAAATGCCCACATCTGTTTGGGTACTAGCATCCACTCCTTAGAAGTGACCTGCTTCTGGCTAGGGAGGAGGCATCTGGCTAGCTATAATGGGCTTTCTTTTCATTCACTCACCTTGTTTCTGACAACATCCCTCCCTCCGCCGCCGCCCCCAAGTATGTGCTTCTTTGGGATTCACTGGAAGAGAGAGGGAAGGTCTTTAAAAAAATTAGATAGATAAATAGATAGATAGATAGATAGATAGATAGATAGATAGATAGATAGATAGATAGATAGATAGATAGATAGATAGATAAAGGACTTGAAATCCTTATGTCCCACCTCTTTAATACTGCTTCTTTGTAGTTGGGCGCCCTCTTGTGGGTAACTGGGAGCACACGCACTGGGCACAACCCATCTGCAGTCCGTGCAAGCATTCCTGCCTTCGCAGGGGCTTTTCTTTTCTCGTGGGAGGGGTTTTCTTTTTTGTATAAGGTCAGCTTCCTCTGCTGGGCACTCCTCTGGCACATAGGAATCACGACTTCTGTGAAACCTCTATTGCCTCGTCTCTGGCTCCCACTATAGCCCCTCCTTGCCATCCCCTGCCTTCAGTGACCGTCAGCACAGCTTTTTAGTTCTTTTATAAAAACACGCATGGGTGGGACTATAGCCCTTTGCATGCAGACTTTCCGGGAACGCGTGGATTCATCTTCTCCCTCTCTCTTCTACATCTCTTTTCTGTAGTCTGAAGTAGGTGAGCGATAGAGGAGGACGCTTTTGTTCTGCTCCCACTGAGGAGAGTTGCATAAAGCCCTAACATTTCCAAGGATACCTCACTGCCGGCCTGTCTAGTGAACCCCTAGTCTTCCCTTCTAAACGTGAGGAAAGTGATGGCTAACCGGTTTACGGTCACGAGTGGGTTTGAGAATCGCTCCGCCAGTTCTGCAGACGTGGCCAGCAGCCTGATCAGCAAGCACGCGGAGGTACTTCCACCTCTGATGGTGAGTTGGGACCATTGACCCAAACTCTCCCTATGCTCCCGTGTACCTGGGGGTTTGGAGTAAGCGCCTCTTTTACAAGATAGAACTAAGACTCGGAAATGTTAAGTGGTACACTGAGGCTCTGTCTCACCAGCCAGCTCACAAGTGACACACAGACTTATTCATTATAACAGCTTGGCCTTTAGGTTAAATTTCTATTCAGCTATAGCTCTTATTTATAATTTAAGATCACCCATAATTCTAGTAATCTGCATTCTACCACGTGGCTTTTAGTTCTACCCTGCTCTGTGTCCGACTCAGTCCGTGTAGATTCATCTCAAGCTTTCTCTCTCTGCCCTGAAGTTCTGCCTACCTACCTTCCCTCCCTAGCTATTGGCCACATAGCTCTTATTAAACCAATCAGAAAGTGCCATAGGAAGGGACATATCTTTACAGAGTAAACAAATATTCCAAAATATGACCTTCTTTTTGTCTTGTGAGAGCCAAAGTTCCCTCTGTCTTGTAAGCCAGAGCCATTTTGAGGTGTTATTTTCCGAAGGTCAGTAATCAGGAGGACATTTTAACTTAACTGTATTTTCTTACCTATAAGATGACCAGTCAGCTAGCTACTGGCTAACTGGCTGAAGAGATGTTAATGGAGAAAATTCCCCTAGACATCAGCCTAATAACAGCACCATGTTTCCAAGTACTTCCCAGCTGATAACAGCATCACACTTCCCAATGACAGCATTCCTGTGATTTTTTTTTTCTTTTAAAAGCCCTGTCCTGAACCCTTTCCCCCTGACACCGCTGCTGGTCATGTGCTTATTGGTCTCTGGAGTTCCAAAACAAAAACTCAGGAGCCCCCAATGGTTTCCAAACTCCTTTTCTCCTTTTGTTGCAGACTAACACTTCTGTCGCTGGTGACCTGTCATCTTCTTTCTGTCTCCATTACTGTGCCTATTCTAAGCACTTCATGAACTTGCACAATATTTGTCCTTCTGTGACTGGTTTAGTTTGCTTCAAATAAGACCTTTAAGAATTATCTATGCAGTAATATGTTTCAAATCTTTTTTTCCTTTTCCTGACAGAATAGTATTCTATAATAAACACTATATTTTCTTTATCCATTTACTGATTTACCTGGATTTGTTCTCTCTCTCTCTCTCTCTCTCTCTCTCTCTCTCTCTCTCTCTCTCTCTCTCTCTCTCTCTCTCTCTCTCTCTCTCTCTCTCTCTGATGTTTCTTTTTATGGGATGAACATGGAATTGTTTATACTCAGTCCCCAGGTGGTAGCATTATTTTGGGAAGTTGTAGACCGCTATGGAGTGGGGTCAAGCTAGGTCACTGAGGCTGGTTGTCATGGGTTATAGCTTGAGTCCACTTTCAGCTGGAACCCTCTTTGCTTCTTGATCAACATTGCCAGAAACTTCCAAAGCAGACTCCTGACACTTAGTCTGGCCACACAGACTGTTATGCCTCCCTCACACCATAGATCCTCCGAATCATGGGCCAAAAGAAATCCTTGCTCCATTCATTACTTCTGTGAGGTGTTTGGTGTCGGTGGCCAAACATATGCGTACAGACATCAGTCTGAAGTCTTTCTCTCAAGTCTTTCCGATTCGGGCAAAAGCGAAGAATTGCTGAATCACAAGGAAATCCTGTACTTAGCTTCCTGAGGAGGGAGGCTGGTTTCCACAACAGCTGCAGCCGTTTAGATCCTGACCATACAATCAGAATCCTCAGTGGTGCATCTGAAACTCACTTGAGTTCCTTGTCTTTGCCTCATGCATCCATCCACCCAGGCTTCTGAGCTCTTGTAGAAAGTGATTCTAATATTATGCGGGCCTGGCTAGTTTTATGTCAACTGGACACAAGCCAGAGTTGTCTGAATGGAGGGAACCTCAACTGAGAAAATGCCTCCATAAGATCCAGCTGTAAGGCACTTTCTTGATTAGTGAGGAGGGCCCAGCCCATTGTGGGTGGTGCCATCCCTAAGCTGGTGGCCCTGGGTTCTATAAAAAAAAGCAAGCTGAGCAAGCCATGAGAAGCAAGCCAGTAAGAAGTACCCCAAGGTGGACTCTGCATCTGCTCCTGTCTCCAGGTTCCTGCCCTGTTTGAGCTCCTGTCCTGCCATTTTTCAGCCATGGCCTATGATGTGGAAGTGTAAGCCAAACCAACTCTTCCTCCCCAGCTTGCTTTCAGTCATGGTGTTTCATCATGGCAAGAGAAACCCTAAGACATCTGCTTTTGATGATAGGCATTCCAGATGGTGTGGAGTGAATTAGGTGTTCACGATTTCAATGTTGCTGTGAACAAAATGAGAGATGTGGATTGGATGCTGCTCTATAGATGCTCTATAAAGGGGAACCTGAAGCAATCGTCACAGTTAAGATTAAATATTCAGACATTTTATACAAGAGAGTATGAAGTCTCTTCTTTATAGCCACACAGCTTTCTTTGTACTAATGGTTCTCCCTTTCCAAGAAGGTTGGTCAGGTAGAACACATACAAATCACTCCAGGAACTAAAGACGTTGCTGATTACATGGGACTGAATTCCTGTTCTCTACATCGGAACTCACTTTCTTTCTTCAGCCCTCCGATCGCTGTTACAAAGCGACTGCTGGTGTTGTTACCTCAGATTCTAACACGTGAAGTACATTCTACCCACAGTAATAGGCAGTGTTTAAACATTTGGGCACTTTGGAGCTTAAAAGATATTTCCTGCAGAAGAGAAACTGTATGCAAAGACTAGCTTGGGTGTGGTTGAAAATTTCCCATTTAGCCTACAAAGCAACTGAAGTTAGCAGGATAGTAATAAAATTGAGAAAGGAAGTGCTTCTGTGTAAAACGTCTTAGGTTCTGGACCAAGATATTCCGAAGGTATCTCCCCGTGTTAAGGGAAGGAGCTACACCGTGTTATCCTCACATTCTAATAGAAATGATGTTTGGGATCTCCCTTCTGTGGTGCTAGGAGTTGTTGGCTGGCGTGGATGAGAGACCATGACAGCAAGAGTAGCAGAGGAGGGATGCATGGACTCATGAAGTGTTGCTCACCTGGCTTTCTTGATGTGCTCTCTCCACTCACTAATCAGATCCGAGAGCGATGTGGCAGATGTCTCTTTGGGCCATCAGCTCACAGAAATGACATGGAGGTTTATTCTTAGTTATGAAATCTCAGCCTATAGCTTAGGCTTGTCTCTAGTTCTTGTAACTTATATTGGCCCATTTCTATTCATCTACATGTTGCCACAGGGCCTGTGGCTTTTACCTCTCCTCCTACGTGTCTTGCTCCTTCTGTGTCCCACTGGTGATTCTGTGTTTCTTCTCCTGAAGACTTCTCTGTCCCCAGAAGTCCCCCTTAACATTTTCTTCCCTAGCTATTGGCCATTCAGCTCTTTATTAAACCAATCACAGTGACACATCTTCACACAGTGTAAAAAGCAGTGAGAAGGGAATGGAGCCACATTTCACAGTGATCTTACAGAATTATGAAGCAAGCATTCAGTATGACTCTCAGCTCACATACATGTGCAATAGACAAGATTATTGGCATCACTGTTGGAATCAAGTAACATACAAGATGCCTGACATATAATAGACTAACTAATGTGAGAGATGTTGAAGTAGAGTATAGTGAGTGAACATGGGCTGCCTACTTTGGGGTCTACATTTTCCAACCAAGCTTCAGGATTGGGAAAGGCAGGGGGTAGGTCTTCTCAGCTGCAGCTCTGCACTGTGATTCCTGCATGGTGTTTCTGGCTCCACCTGCTGAAGTGAAGTCATACTTTATTATTCTAAAAGCTTAGATAACTTGGTGTAGCCTGACTTGCTTTTTAATCCGTGATTATGCTTGCTATTCATCTGCACTGGCTAGTCTTATGCCAACTTGACAGAGGCTAGAGCCATCACAGAGGAGGGAACCCCAATTGAGAAAAATGCCTTCATAAGATCACATGTAGGCAAGTCTGTGGGGACATTTTCTTAATTAGTTGTTGGGGGGGTGTCAATTTTGGATGATGCCATCCCTGGGCTGTTGGTCCTGGGTTCTATATGAAAGCAGGCTGAGCAAGCCAAGGGGGAGCAAGCCAGTAAGCAGCACCCCTCGACAGCCTCTGCATCAGCTCCTGCCACCAGGATCCTGCTCTGTTTTGAATTCCTGTGCTGACTTCCTCCAGTGATGGACTACAGTGTGGAGATGTAAGCTAAGTAAACCCTTTCCTCTCAACTTGCTTTTGGTCATGGTGTTTCATGGGGCAATAGTAACTTTAACTAAGACATTACCTAAACACATCTTGCATCCTTAGTAACTGGATTATGATGGTGTCCCAGATGAAGACTGTGGGGAAGCGGGAGTGAGGCATTGCTCAGCATTACTCAGTGAGTGGCTGAGGCAGTTCTGTTACTTGCTTCTTGCTTTGGTGAAGCAAATCATCAGTTAGGTATCAGAACCCAAGCAGTAAGTGGCCGCTGGGCAATAAGGATTTGCATGAAGCAGTAGATAGTCTGAAGGGCCTAGAAGCATAGCCTTAGGCTCATGGTCTGCTCAGCTCCCCTGCTATCCTTTTGGGCTGTCTTCATTATCAGGGAAATTTCTGTCAACCTGTTAACTTTCCACCAGGCCCTTCTAGGAAAGAGTCCCTTGGCGCTGTTCCTCCATTTGCCAGTAGAGGTCAGCACATCTCAGGAAGTAAAATACCCTGGACTTGGCCACCTGTACTAAATTTGGGTGGAAACGGGTAAGAGACCATGAAGAAAATTGCTAATGTCTTGGAACAGCACCCACACTGGAGTGGCTTCCTTTAAGAAGCAACACCATCCCACCAAATTCTCTCAGCTTGGTACCAGGAATATCCTGTTAGGGACTCTGTCACTTTTTCTACTGAAATAATTTATGCTCAGGATCATAGGTTATTCATTTCTAAAAATGAGGATGGTTGTGTAACTACCTCACAGAAAGAAACAGAAGGAGGCAAGCTTCCTTTCTTTATAAAGTTAGTCACATACTGGTAAGTACAGAACGTTAGTGATATACCATTTGCTGGAGATACCATTGGATGTCACTTCTAATTACGTTTCTGCTGACCACCTAATGCATGTTTATTGACTGCCACTAATGGAATTGTCACTTAGAGTAAAAGAAGGTACATTGAGGGAATATTTGCTGGGTTATAGAAAGTTGTCTAGTGTCTCTGAGAACAGTCTCTTTTGGAGCATCCTGGGGCATTCCTTCTACTGAGGTGACCTGAGACACAGCTCATACCCCAGATACTGGTACCAGGAGACAGAAGCCAGAGGACTGATTAGCCATTTCCTATAATGTCCTGTGTGGGGGTGGAGGGGCAGGGATGGAGTCAGAGGTGGATGAGGGAAGAATGGGAGGAGGGATCGCTTTCAAAGATGTCTGTCTTTTGGGATTGGGATACTGGGATGTAGTCTCCCAGTAGAGGCTGGGGATCTCAAAGCTTCAGGTCTTCCCACCCACCACCACCACACAGTTTGCTCACCACCCTCTTTACCAGAGCTGGATAATGGTCTTTGGCTAATGGGCATCACTCTAATCTGCCCATGGCCTGTTGGGTCTCCCTCTTCCTTACTCTCTTAAGGACAAGTGACAACATTCAGGGAATACCCAGGCAAGCCAATATGATCTTCATGTCCCAAGATTCTTCATATAATGATACCTGCAAAGATTTTCTCCCACGAGGTAACATGGGTTTCACAGAAGAGGACAGGGTGTCTTTGGGAACTGTTTTCCAGCTATGGAAGTAGAGTGAAGATTCTGATTTATAAGGAGACTTGTAACCTAGTGAACAAGAAGAGAAACCACTTGAGTAGAAACTGCCACCTTTCTCTGCTGAACAGGGCACATCCAGGGTGTTGCAAGGGACTTTTGAACTCAGCAAGCACCAAACAGGAAGTGTTAGAGGTATAAAAGATCCTGCAATGGAACTGAAGCCTTTTGCAGAGACACTCAAGGTCTACAAAATGGGGAAAGAAACATCCCATGGAAGAGAGCTTAGTGAAGACTTCTAACTACTTCACTCTGCCATGAGCTAGAAGTAGCTGCAGGTGGTGTGTGTGCAATGGCTGTGGCTTCATTCCAGCACACCTTCCCTGAAGCTCCCGCTAAGAACAGGTTAAACCCCTGGCCCCAAGGGGCAAAACAAACATCACAAAATTCTGAAAGGGCTATTATTTCCAATAAGTGCATGAAGATGGAATGAACTGAGAACATCTTATAGAATACAAAAGTTACATTTATGTGTGAATGTTTTGGCTACATGTATGTACATGCAACACATGTAAGCAGAAGAGATAATCAGATTCCAGGAGGTGGAGTTATGGCTGTAAGCAACTGTGTGTGTACTGGGAATCCATCCCAGGTTCTCTGCAAAAGCAAGTGTTCTTAACCATGGAGCCATCTTGCTAGCACCAAGACATACTGCTGTTTTTAAAATTTCCCTTTTTGTTTTATTTTTGCTTTATTCTTCTCTCATATGATACATTGCCATCACTCTCCTCCTCCCAGTACCCACTACCACCTCCTCTCCCCAGATCCACAGCTCCTCTTCCTTTCCCTTCAAAAAAGAGCTGGCCTCCCAGGGATGTCAACTGAACACGGCATAACAAGTTACAATAAGACTAGGCACATTTCTCAATCCGGGCTGGGCCAGGCAACCCAGTATGAGGAAAAGGGTCCCAAGGGCAGGTAAAAGAGTCAGAGACCCCCATTTTGAGGAGTCCCTCAAAAATGCCAAACTAAGGTCCATATTTGCAGAGGACCTAGCGAAGACCCATGCAGGCTACCTGATTATTGCTTCAGTCTCTATGAGCCGTGCTTAGTTGATTCTGTGGGCCAAAGCCACAGATTCTTAAGACAGGTCCCTTGGAGAAGTGGATGTCAAGATGGAATTCTATGTGCAGGAGAATGGTTGGAGGACAGAGCTTGATACAGATGTGATATGACAAAAAAGAGAGGTGGAGGGAGTTGGGCGATACAGAACTCAGTCTGTACAGCAGCTCCAAGTCCTATCCAGGCTGTTGAAAAGCTTCTGCAAGAATGCTAACCATCCTGGGATCCCCTCACGGGAGTGAGTAGCCTGCTCAGTTACTCACTGGGATCTGATGGGATGTCGGGGGATGACCACAACAGGAAAGCTTTAGTAGCTCAAATGTGTGGCAGGTGTTGCCCTTCCACTTGCTGTACTTTGTGTATTGGATTTCACCATTTACCAATGGTGTGTATGCTCTTTCAGAGAGTTAACATAATTATCTGATCATTTATTTAAAAACCTGTCAAAAAGCCTGGTGATAGATCAGTCCAGTGCCTGCCTTTCAGGTAAAATGACTTGCATTCAGATCTCCAGAAATCATGTAGAAGCTGGTTTGGGTTGTGTGCATTGTAACCTTAGTACTGGGGAAAGCAGAGGTAGGCAGATCCTGACACTTATTAACCAATAGCCTAGATGAATGGAGGTCCTCCAGGTTCAGTGGGAAATCCTGTCTCAAAAAATAAGGTGGAGGATGATTAAGGAAGAAAGCCTGCCTCAAGCCCTGGCTTCCATATGTACATAGCTGCACACACATGTAAGCAGGTATATATAACATATAAACAAATAAATGCCATTCCAGAATGCGCTTAAAATCATTAATGAGCATATAGATTTTTACTGAGGAGCTGGGGATAGAAGGAAGAAATGAATTAGGCCAGTGATTCTCAACCTGTGGGTTGCAACCCCTTTGGCAAATTTCTGTCTCCAAATACATTTACAGTACAATTTATAACAGCAGCAAAATTACAGTAATGAAGTAGCCACAAAACAATTTGATGGTTGGAGGGTCACTGAAGGGTGATGGTGTATGAACCACTCTCATGTATTAACATGAATAATACATGTAATAACATGTATTAAAGGGTTAAAGCATAAGAGGGTTAATAACAACTGAACTAGATGAGGAGGTAACTGGCTTACAGAACAGCTCAGATTCCGAGTCCTTTGGGTGTTTTGAAGCCTCAATTATTTTTTTTTTTCATGTATAAAACACTACCAATACTACCTTCTTACCTAGGATTCCCAAAGCAAAGCTAGAATCTGGGGCATCCAATCCCCGTCTCTGCTATTTGCCAGCACAGTAGTCCTGTATCTCATCAGGAGAAGGGCTCTACCACCCCACCATCGGGCATCAGTTCTTGCTATTTCCCTACGGGCTTTGCTGTGATACTCAATAGTAAGAGACTAAATTGAGCCATTGATGGAGAAAGTACAAAGTGTTGGCCACAAAACTGACTGAGGTTTGAGGCTGTGCTCAGTGACACAGTGGTTGCTCAGCATACAGGAAGCCATGGCTACCACACCAGCTGTCCCCACGGTAAAAGAAGCTAAGTCAAGGATCACTGTTAAAATTTAGAGAGCCTGTCTATCTCCCAAAGCCCCATCACAACAGTGCACAGGTTGGATATCTCACAGTCAGCGGTGTCCCAGGACCCTGAACACCCTGTAAGTCTTTCTTTGCCCTGGCCAGGTCTCCCAGTGATGACTTTTTAGTGTTCTTGTGTCTACTGACCTACTGCCGGCCTCCTTCTCAGAAGGGAATGTTTTAGTTCTAACTTCTTACATTGTTCCTGCAGAGATGTCACCTGTCATACTTCATTGAGTCCCAAATGTCCTTTATATTTTAAGTCCCATCATTGGTTGATAGACAACAGAGATGAGAAAATTTGGCAATGAGACCAAGATAGAGCTGTTGACAGTCCTATGTGCTGAGTGAATTGGTCACACCAGCCTCTCAGTGTATTGACTTTCCTCATTCACCCTGAAGCTCTTGACGGTGACCCTGACTTTCAGCTGTGTTGTCAACTTCTGATAGCCATTTCCACCAATGAAATAATTAGTCATACAGTGCCGCCTTTATATGTCCTCTATTGTGGTGAGGTTCAAACACTGAAGGATGGAGATGCCACCTCTGGCAAACTGAGTCAGTAGATGTCCATAGAGTCTGAGATTCTGTTATTCTAATGAGTGTTCAAGCAAAGCGATTGTGTCCTTGCCTGGGTGCACTTGGACTAGCAAAGATGTAAAACACTTGATTTGTTTTTGCAAGGGACCACGTACTTGTAATCATTTTTCTCATAATGAATATACATTCCACATATGACAATATGCAGGGTACAGCTCTGATTCCTTGCCTCCCTGACCACACTGTAAGTTTTCCTGTCAGTGTGAAACCACAGGATGATCTTGCTAAGGACATTTTACATGGCAATTAGACCCAACACATGGAGAAGACAATGGCAGCAGCACTCAGTTCGCACACGCAGGCAATGACAATCAGGCCACGTGTGTGTCTGTGCGTCACGTGCATGCCTGGAGGACAGCAACCGTAAAAGGTTTGAGATTAGAGGATGGATTCCAATTTTAGAGAGTTGAAAGCTGTGAAGAGGCAAAGGATTGTGCCTCTTTGAATCAAGACCAATCAGTCTTTCTGTTTCTTATGCCTCTTTCTTTCCTGCTTCATTCTCAACTTGAAGCATTCTCTTCAGGGATCAATTGTACCATTGATTGGATGGTGAAGAATTGGCCTTGGTTTTTAAAGGGAGCAAATTATCCAGATTCCTGGCTGAGTCATCAAAACAGATCTCACCTAAGAACTAATTGGAGAGTCTCAGTCCTGAGGCTGCCTGTTACTCTCCAGCCCAGCTACTTACCTTTCTCAGAAGCCCCTATGTTATAATTCTTTCTGGATACTTCCCTGGCATGCCAGTGCCTTCTGAGAGCTTTCGAAAATGAGTGTCTTGCTGGGATGTGACGCTTGTTGCTTTAGTAATGTGCTGAGCCTGGTACATGATGATTGCCTGGAGAAAGTCTATCAAGTGCTCTGCAGCGATAAGCCTCTGGGGTCAGTGATGCCTGGAATTCTCCAGTAAGAGAGGATGTGACAGAATTGCACTGTTGCTTCTCACAGCTGGAAGAAGGGAAAGTGAAGTGGCAATTCCCACTAGTTAGATTAGGAACTTTTCTCACTACTGGCCACATGAGCAGCACTTGACCCAGAGCATAGTATCACTGGGAAGGAAAGGTACAGCAGGATAAACAAACATGTAAAGAATTTAAATCACTAGCTCCATGGTTCCCCAAATACTTTCCATGTAGAAATATTTTACTTTCCAGGGTTTTTTTTCCCCCCAATTGTTTTATTGTGCTAAAATACACAGATAACATTTATTATCGAAATAATTTTTAACTAAACAGTTCAGTGATGCTAAAAATATTTGTAATATTGTGTAACCATCACCACCATCTATCTTCATAAAGTTTTTCATCTGATAAACTGATAATTTAAAACCTATTAATAATAACACCTTGGTTTCCCCTTCCTTTCTATCTCTTGCAAACATCATTATACTGCCCGGTATAATTGTCTTTTCCAAAAGAAAAAAATATTTATTTTGGAGAACGTATAGCAGAATATTGTTTAGAATTTGGGGGATTGGCATAATAATTGGCTACAGTGTGATATTTTAACTTCTATATTGAGGAAGCACTGATCTAATCAAGGTAATTACCAGCCCCCTGTTCCTCATTTATTTATTTCTGAAAGCTTGCAAGAAGATCCACCTCCTTATAACGTCAACTTCAGAAGTCAGGATACTGAATCGTCAAGGAGGACCAGAGAGTTGGTCTGGTTTCAAATTTCTGTAACACAAACACTAATTTCACTAAATCAGGCTCATCTCAAATAATCTTTCTCTTCACTAACTTAAAGTCAACTCAGTAGGAATCTCAGTTGCATCTTCAAAATCTCCTCTACCATAAGATCATGGTGTGACATGCCATCCAAACCTTGCTCATACTCAAAGGGCAATGACTACGTAGGTCTCTAAATAATGGGCAGAATTTGGGGTCCATGTTAGAGTTCTGTCTGCCATTCTAAAGTGGAATATATATGTCATTTTAGCATTTTTAAAAAGATCTTTGCAAAACAAATATTAGGAGGCAAGTCAAGAAAGAACACAAGAATAAACCCAATAGCTCATAGCAGGAAGAAAGCTCAGAAAACAATAATCCAAGTGTCAAAGGTACAACTCAAAACTGGATGTCATACAAAGTGCTACAAACGTGTTTACTCACATAGGGAAAGGCAGTCAACCTATGTGGCAATTTTATGTGCCCCAAGTTTGACATTTTTTCCCCAAATGACTCCTGATAAGGAATGGCTGCTATTTTTTAATATAATCTCTTCATAGTTTCCCTTTAGCAATATTCAATGTCTTCATAAGCACGTAATGAAGATTCAGCTGATACAAGGAAACCCCTCCCCATCTCCAGGGTTCACTCTGTGCTCCCACCCTTCTCTGGAAATTCTAGCTGCCCGGTCCTTTGGACGCTACCTCCATCTCCTTGCCTCAGGGAGTCTACCAGCCTCTGCCTCGGTTTCCAGAACAAGAGCAAGTCTCACGTCATTCGGTTCTCATCTCAGTTACTCACAGCCTGATAATCAATTCATATAGCACCAGATATTACAGAATTATTTACTGAAAATTGATTCTATAAAGGATTAATAGTTATTAAGGGGATATATAAATACTTATTGATATAAATTAAACCTTAAGGCAATTTTTGTAGAGTGGAACTGTCCCACACAGGGACAGTGCCAGAATTCTCTCTGAGAACACAGGAACAAACATGAAGGAAGGGCAGCATACAACAGATTTTCAACGGGGGATGGCCATGCCCCACTCAGGGTCCTGAGACCCCAAGGCTTTGATCGCCTCTAGGTCTCCCTCAATAGAACCTGAATCCCATCACATGTCAGTGTCCAGCAAAGGCAAAAATCTATTTTTGGTGCTCTATTCTGGGCTGATGTAGACTTCTTCAAGCAATATGTTCTTGCACGTGTTTCAAATGATCCCAAAGACTCTGACTGACAGGCAAATGAGACGCTGGAAGGCTGAGAGTGGAAGCCCATGCTAGCCTGTCCTGTTCATGATGTGAACCCTGGTAGGAGGGCGTTCAGTCCTCGCCTCTTACAAAAGAGATTCTAATATAATCTTCCCAGCAATGAACATTACTCAAGGGTAATTATATTATAAGCACTGATGGGAATTATAGTCACAATTATGGCAATTTCTGTATTTACTTCCCAGGGTTTCAAACACTTGAGCAATTAGAATTTATTAAGTGTAGCTACCTAAACATACCTCTGCTTTAGGAAAGCTTCGTATGGTATTTGCTTTTTAAAAGTCCAACTAAGACATATACATTCTTATAGAAGGCTTTAGACTTTATTTTTCTGTGGCAGAACAGAAAAGGGAAACACACCTTGTGTATGTTTTTATTCATCTACCAGATAACCAGGCCTCTGTGAAGCTCCTGAAAAAACATTTCAGAGAATGTTTTCTGAAGAAACTCCCCAATCCTGGCTCAGAGCTCTGACAGGAAAAGTTCACATCCTGCATGGCAGCAAAGAAAAGATCTGGTCACGTGAGAAGACCGAGGAAGGTGATTAGGCTAGGAACTCAGGAACATACAAGATTCCTTTATTTATTCTGTTCAAATTTATTTGGAAACCCCTACAAAGCCAATATTTTACATGAATGTAGAACTAGACCAAGACGGATTCAGATGTTTACATTATTGTCTCCAGCAAAATGAACCATGGAAGTGCGCTGGTTTGTCATACGTTCTTACATTTCTCTTATACCAACCTCCAAGCCTTCCAAGGTCCAGAACTTCATGCTGGCCCCAGCTTCCCAGGAACCACCCTGTGGTGGTCTATTTAGACCCTTACAGTGGAAGCTAGTCTATTGCTCCAGGGCCTCTGGCTCATCTACTCAGTTAAGATAAAGGAGTTGTCAGTTTACCTTGTGTGACTGTGGAGCTTAGGTGGGAGGCGCAAGGATGCACAGGAAGACAGTCATAAGCCTCTTACTGTTTCCTTTGGGAATGCTTTGTGCTTAGACTGCTGCAGCTGCTTGAGAATTTCATACACGTATATGTGTTGTGATCAACCACCCCCTACTCATCCCTCCAAGATCCACCTCCATGACCACTTTCCCATTCCACTTTGCGTGCCCCCCCCTTAATCCACTGAACACATTTAATGCTGTCAATATATGTAAAGGTGTAGGATCATAAAATTATAGGATCTCATGGATAGCCTTTCAATGGCTATATCAATGAAGAAAGCCCACCCCCAGAAGCCATCAGCTGTCAATAACCCCCTTGGCTAAGGACCTTCATGAGCATCTCCTGTAACCATGGAGATTTTGTCTAGTTTGGTCTTGCACTGGTATTTTTACATGCAATCAAAGCTGCTGAAGTCTGAGTGTCAAGTCTGAAAGACACCATTTTTCTACAGATGTCCACTATCACTGGTTCTCAAACTCTTTATTCCTATTCTTCCATGATGATTCTTGAGCCTTGAGAGTACAGAGCATGGTGTAGATATTCCATTTAGGACTAAGCTTTCCACAAATTTTCTACACATTGAACCATTGTGAATAGCCGTCTATCCCAAAAGAAGGCATCACTTATGAGAGATGCAATGATCTATGGGTACAAAGCTAAGCTTTAGCAGGAAGGCTTAATACTTTTTCTACTTAGCAGAATAAGAGTAATAGATTCTTCTTTGGAACCTCTGATCTGCCCAGCCACAGGTTCTTGGCCCAGTTAATGGCACCAGGTATGGGTGCCATTTTGTGGAGTAGGGCTTTCAATCCAATCAGAAAATGGTTAGTTACTCCTGTAACATTTGGGCAACTATGCACCAATGGGCATACAGTGCCCTTACAGCAGCTTGTAGGGTTTGCAGCTTGGTAAGACTATTGAACACTTTTCTTCTCCAATAGCAACACTTCCAACACTGTGGAAGCTATTAGAGATAATCTTTCAGGTTAGTACCAGCTTGATTTCTTTATGCCCTATGACTCAAGTATGTGGTACCTTCAGCAATAGGGTCTTACCATCAGGGTTTCTGGAGGTTAACTCAGATCTGTGGAAATACCCTGTAATGCCTGTTAGTGGAAGAGTCTATGGGACTCTACTTACTAACAGCTCTAAAGGAGGTAATCTCAACCTGGCCTTGGGCTTTTTGTTCGACAGCTAATGGGATCCCAGTGTCTGGAACAGGCATTGTGCTTTCTATTGTAGAGTGACTGCACCGAAACTTCTTTGACACACGTACATGTCCCTAGTGGAGAAAGCTTTTGCAGAAGTGGGTTCCCATATGGTATTTTCAAAGGTCTTTATGTTATCTCTTCCATTCTCCCACCCTCTATATCACTTAGCTCTTCCTGTCCCATTATCCCACCCGTTTTCCATCCCCCCTCCTTTGAAATTCCCCAACACAGCCCTTACTACTTTTTTGATGTCTATGGGTTGGAAAATTTAAACTTGTATCTAAAGATTTAAATGCAGCATGCACATATGAGAGAGAATCCATAATTTTTGTCTTTCTGGATCTGGCTAATTCACTCAGGGTAACTGATACCAGGTTCATCTATTTACATAAAGTTTTCATAATCTCATCTTTCTTTCCAAATGAATAAAATTTCATTGTATATATGTACCACATTTTCATTATCTATTCATCTATTGATGGACATCTAGGCTATTTTCACTTCCTGGATTCTATGAACAGTGTAGCAATGAACATGGATGAGAGGTATTTCCTTAGTAAGATATAGAGTCCTTTGGGTATATGCCCAGCAATGGGATAGCTCAATCATATGGCAGATCTAGCTCTAGCCTTTTGGCGACCCTTTACACTGATTTCTACAATGATGTCACCAATTTGAACTCTAGCCAGAAATAATATATGTCCTCTTTTCCTACATCTTACTTATACTTTTCATGATATGTCAATTATAATAATATACATATGCAATGAATGAATACATATTTTAAATTACAAATATACCTAAAAATCTTGCATGTCATACTAAGACTTTAGTTTAGAGGCCCATACAAAAGATATATACTATGTAGTCCAAGAGTAAGATAGGCTGTATTATTTTTTACAATTTTTTCCTTTTGTGATCTACTTTTGTCTGAGAAACTTTTTATGTAACTGTGAGTATATATGTGAATAAAGTAGATATACAAAGCAAAGTTTTATTGATAATGAAATACACTCAGAAACAATTATTTGGCATACTCCTAATTTTACCATTCATTAACAATGAAATCAAAGTCGCATACTAATGAGGCAGATGAATGTGCTTATTTTCACACAAAAAATTAAATTTGAGCAGTTTGATGCTGCAGGAAGCACAATATTTTCAATATTTTTCAGAGTTGACTGATATTTCAATTTTATAATCATCCACACTGACAATGTTGCTTTACGTAAATGCATAGTACAAACAACAAAAGTATATTCATAGCCATTCCAGGAACTGTTAGAAATTCGGTCCTAAATTTAAGTCATGGACTTTTTATAAAACTCAAGTAAGCCCCTTAATCAGCATTTTTTAAAGCCAAGCATTCCAATAGGGTACAATCCTAAAATATACTAATGTGATACCCACAGATTGAGGAATGACGGTAAGAAAATATTAAATGTCTCAATTTTCTGTAATTAAACCACTGTTTCTGTAACAGCAAAAAACAAATACCAAAGGACAAAAAACCAAACCAAACCAAACCAAACCAAACCAAACCAAAACGAAAAATCCCCACTTCACATCATTCATATGCAATATCTCAGGATCTAAGCTGAGGGATTCGGCAGCATACTAGCACTGAGTTTCACGGGGGGTGGGGGGGGGGGTGGGGGGGGTGGGGTGGGGGGGTGGGGGGGGTGGGGGGTGGGGGGGGTGGGGGTGGGGTGGGGGGGGGTATGTTTAGTGTAAAGTGAGCAGGTTTTGTGTTTAAGACCCAGACAGGGAAGCTGTGTGAAGTAATCTGGTGAACCCAGCCAGAAACACTTGAGATTCATTATGTGACTGAGTTTAAATTTTCGGTTATTGTGCATTCAGAAACCTAATGTGGTTGCCAGAATGTTCCCAACGCCCACAGTCATCACAGAACTCCATCTGGGCTGGTGACTCACAGTTTCAGAAGTTGGGTCATGTATCACCTAAGTTTACATAAGTCTGCTCTGTGACAGTCTCATGATGGAATCAACCGATGTTGTCATTGTTAAGATGTATCCCATCCTTAAGTAATGAGACATTGTGCTTAAGTCTCAGCTTTCTATGAGGAGTTTTTCAATACTAAAACGAACAAGGTGAGGCCAGGAGGAAGATATTGTTATTCAGTACCATAAACTAACTTTAAGGCTAATGAATACAATAATCCTAAAAAATCAAAACTAAAAAAACCCTTAAACAAACAAAAAATAACAAAAAACAAAAAACCCTGAACATCCCATTACCTTATGCATCAGGACCTCTTGGGTACCATTTCTAGCAGTGCTATAAGCACGCATAAATGCTCTTCTTGGCTTTTCTTCCTCTGTACTTTATACACCTCACATCTACATAGATTTATATGGAGAGTGACTGTGTGGCAAGCAGTTATTCATATTTAAAACAGAAATTTTAAATAATAGCCACATTGGAGCCAACAGGGAAAAATACGGAGGACAAAACATTTTTATTTCACTCCATAGCTCTTAAAGGTTCAAAATGGTGTGGTAGAGGTGTGGCATCTGTCTTTTTTTGTTTGGTTGGTTGGGGGTTTCTGTTTGCTTGTTTGTTTTGTTTGTCCTTTAGACAAGGTTTCTCTATGTAGTCCTGGTTGTCCTAGAAATTCCCCCAGCCTCAAATTCAGAGACCTGCCTAACTCTGCCTCCAGAGGGCTACATGCACCACCACACCAGCTCGGCATTTATCTGTTTAAGAGAGAGTTTTATGGAGAGTTCTCTTTTGGCCCCTCTCCCCTCCTTGACTGATATTATCATTAATTTATGAGGACTTTTACCATTACCTCAAATTTTACTTTGACCACTTCGCCTGGCTCTGTCATAAGTTTTCTTGGTTGTTCCTACGGTTATATTAGCTCTTAGAAAGCAACTGTCTGCTATTTGGAATTCCCAATGTTGAAACTTACAAGAAGTATTAATATTTAGCTTCCTATTCGGTCTATAATGGAGAGAGATGGTGAGCAGGTTGATGTCTCTGCTGCACTGCATTACAGGAGAAAGAAAATGAGAAGAGTTGATCCCCCACCTCGCCAACCTCAGTGGCCAAAACAGACTATTCCAAAGAACCAGCACAGTGGGAACACTCCTCCAGAGGCTAGGAACGGACAGCTCAGCCAGGCTGCCTCTCCAGGTGTGGAAAGCATTGATTGCTCTTGTCTTTAGATCAGAAGGTATTTTAGAAGTCAAAGTGTTCTGACACCTCTGTAGGTCCAGGAGGCCGTCCTGGCTGGCGCACTTGCTGGAACACTGAGGTCAAGCTTTGACCTGAGAACATACAAAAGAACAATCCCTGCCATCATGAATGTGACCTTGTTCTCCTTGTACTGGAAGAAAAAAAAGGAAGAAAGAAAAAAAGAAAAAAATTGAATCCTGGCCAGCTAATAATGCAGCCCACTGGTTTGTGCCAAAGACACTGAATTTGAGATTGATGTCTGTTCCCAAAGATGATGTATGCCTTCTGTAAATGCATTACTCCCCCCCGCCCCCACACACACCATTTATCTTTTAAGGCTCAGCTACCTTGAAGTCACCTCTCTATACCAGTGGCAACACCCCAAATTAGTCTCTATTAACAAATTATCTCCTCCGATGGAAGCATTTTCCATCCTGGAAAAACGTTCAGCCTCTTTAACTGGATTGGAGCCATTGCCAAGAAGTTAGCCTGGAGGATGACAGTAATTAAATGATGATAATATTTAGGATCTTGCAGGTGTAACAAAGGCACCTTTCTTTGTCTCGGGTGGGGACATCTTGCTGGTGTCTGGGAAAGGAGGAAAGCCTGGGTTGGGGAGCTCTTGTGGGGGTGTGAGAAAAGGGAAGAAAGGCGGGGGCAAGGGGAGGCAATTTTTGTGGGTGAAATGAGAGACTGATGCCACCAGGGGTGACAGAGGCTTAACGTTTAATATTCATCAGAGATGGGCCCTGTGGCATTTCATCCCAAGACATTAGAATAGGTGAGAGATGGAACAAAGCCATGCTTCTTGTTAAATGGTTTATTGTCTGTGGAGGACAGACAAGGAGGAGTGGAGGATTTCAGAAGGTGGGTAAGAGAATACAAAACAGCTGTAGGCGTGGTATATTTAAGTGAGTCTTACACTGTACACTTGGCTAGAGACATAGTCTGAAACAACCTTCAGCTGTGGCCCCCTTTCACATTCTTGTCTTGCTGAGAAAAAAAGGCCTGCAAAAATGGAAACCTAAAGCTGGGTAACAAGACCCATCTTTCTAGTCATGTGAATCTCTAAATAATCAGCCATCCATCTATAAAGGAAGACTGTCCCCTTTTCAGCCAGCTTGCCCACCAGCCTGCATACCCCATGTGTACCAAGAGGAAGATGCTCACCTTGTGGTAACCTTGTGGGCCTGGATGTCTGTGCATTGATCTCAAAAGTTAGGTCGATGCACAGCTCAAAGGGATGGGTACATTCTGCAAATCTCATAAATAATGACATTTGTACTACTTCCTTCAGCTAAGCCATTTTTCATCTGTGTAGCCTAAAAACTGGATAAATGGAATGTGCAGCTTCCAGCTCAGGACCAGGGTTCTAAGCATGTGGGAAAAGTCTGCATGATTCCATCATTACAGCCTGACTGGAGGAATGCCTTGTAGGACCCTGGTCTCAGATCAACCTCTCCACACACTGCTAAAGCTGAACTCTGGCTAAGATGGTTTGAACCTGGCAGTATCTATGGAGTCAAAAGATTGGGTTGCTGCCTGCAGTACCCTTGGAGACTCTCAGGGTAGGAGATGGGAGCATGCACCCAGCAGGAGAAAGGCAGAGAAGATTTAGATGATAGCATCTTCCCCTACTGAAGAAAAGCAAATTTGACATGGGTTGGCTTTTACATCTAGTGCCTGTCTGCTTTTGAAGTGGCATAGGGGATGGGTGGGGAACTCTTGAAGGAAGATGGGGAGAAGGAGTGTGTGAGGGAGCCTGCCCTTGTTCCCAGGGGCTTTTTTTTTTTTTTTTTTAAATTTTGAGGTTAAGACATATTTATTGTAAAAAAAAACTAGAAATCAGACAAGGATCTTATGGAGGAATTTGCATCCTAATAACTATAACGTTAAAATATAAAAGCCTCAGCCTTTTGGAGAATCTTAACATTTAGTTGTAGTTATACATTCTGCTTTTTTCCTCTTAGCAGTTATTTTGAGGGCATTTTCCAAGGACATTGCAACATCTGCAAAATCATGTCCTTTTAAAAAGGCAGCTGACTCACATTTTGTAGCATGCATAACCTGTGAGCTTTTGAGCATATCCTAATGCTAGATACTTAGATCATTATGGATTCTCCTTTCCCATTATGTATAAGAAAAGCATCAATGTTTGAGTTGTGTGTCTCTTGTATGTGACTACGTGAGATTCTGAAAATGCAATCGTGAAAGTAGTGCTGTTAAATATGTTCTTAATGTGCTTCTAAAACCTAACAGGGAAGTAACACACTGAGCAGGCTATAGCATACACGGGGTAGCTGGGTATCTTTGTGTGTGTTTGTGATATCTGCATATACATGGCTTTGTGATGTCTCTGTGTTTGTGTGTATAGTGTTTATGTGTCTCTGTGTGTATGTGTAGGGTGTCTCTATGTTTGTGTATGGTATCTGTGTATTTGTATTGTCTGTGTATGTTTGTAGTGTGTGTGTGTGGTGTCTGTATGTCTATGTATGGCATCTCTGTGTTCCTGGTGTCATGCTGGGGAGGTGCAAAGGGAAAAGCCACTGCTGCCTTATCTCAGGGAGTCCCTTGTATTTTGGATTTCTGATTTCTGATCAGCTGAACCCTGGAACAAACCTGCTCAGTAGCTGTGATCACCCACAAGTGAGCAGTGGGTCCCTAGCATGAGATACTTGAGGTTGAGTGGCCAACAGTTCTACAGGGGGCGTAGACATATAAAATTCTGATTTTTTGCCATTTTCTGAAATACATGATAGGGAGTTTCCTTAGTTCTTTGGAGAATAATAAAGTCTCATTTTTCTCTCTCCACCTGCTGACTTCCCCTGGAACATCTAAGTGAAATATCATAAGAGTTCCCTATAGTCTTGTGGAGAAAAACCCCAAGAACACAAGAGGATGGCAGGCTGTGAGCCTAGAAATGGGGAGAGGCCCAGGCAGCATCTGCCCCCTGGTTAACTTAAGTTGGCCACAATTACAGTGAGTCAAGTGAGGATAATACTCTGGCCTGGCTTCATGCATCCTTATCATGCCTTCTAATCAGTGTTCAGAGTCTGAGGTTCTGACTGTTGACAGGCAATGGGACATCTCTATCACTGGGGAGCAACGTCTTGCACTAGAAAAGAACAAATTAACAATTGACTTTGCTCATTCCCATGTTCATTGAGCCAGAGCCCTCACAGTTTGAAGCTAGGGCAGTAGAGCTAAGGGCAGGTCCTGGATGCGGCAAAGAATCTGGGGACACCTGCTAGCCACTGTGGCCTCCTCAACATTTTTGTTATGCCTTTACAAACTTGGTGCTGCTACTTGTATGTTGCCTTCCCTCTGAGTAGCTCTAGGAAAGCCAGGGTTTTGGACTGGCCACAGATAGGCATGGCCTCACTTCTTGGTCTCTTGAAAGTTGTATATCAATTTTCTGACCTTTGTGCCGATGTCAGCAGGAACCCAGTCTTTATATGGAGTTTTCCATATGTTCATGAATGAATTTTTTTGTGTGCATGCATGTGTTTGTACATGTTCATGTCTGTGTGCATATGTGTGCGGGCATGTGTAAACCAAGGCTGGCATCAAATGTCTTCCTCAATCACACAATATTCTTTTTATGAGCATATTTGATTAGAGGGACATCCTCGCACAGCATGACCTTATCATAACTAATTATAACTTCAATGATCCTGTTTCCAAATAAGGTCATATTCTGCAATACTGAGGACAGGGCTTCAGCCTATGAAATTTAAAAGGATATACTTTGATAGTGAATGACATTCTTGCTGATCATAGAGGACATTCTTATATTTGTTCTTAAATATCTAAGGGCAAATCCAAATAACCAGCTATGAGGAACTCAGGCTCCATATTACAGGGTGTAAATGACAACTTCCTTGTGCATAGATTATCTATATATAAACAAGTGGTAAAAGAGAGACTGGGCTTGGCATGGGCTTTTGAAACCTCAAAGCCCACCTCCAGTGACATACTTCCTCCAACAAGGCCACACCTCCTAATCCTTCTCAAATAATGTCACCCCCTGATGACTAAGCATCCAGATTTATGAACCTATGGGGCACTATGCTCATTCAAACCACCACAACTGTGGAAAAGTCCTCCCACCCCCATGGTGCATGTCTATTCACTCTTTGAAGATAGAATCCATGGGGCTTGTTACAGGGCTCTGGGACCCATCTATCTTTGCTTGCTGGCTGGTGACGATACCTTTTTCTTTTTAATAAAGGGAATATGAAAGGCTAAAACAAAATGGTAAGAGCAAAGGAAGTAGGTGAGCTTTGCCAGAAGTGTAAATACTGACCCTTGATCTTTGCATCCATCAAACAAGGTGAACCAAAATTCCTGGGTGGGAGTGTAGCTCAGTGATGAAGTGCTTGCCTAGCATGTGCATGGCTCCAGGTTTATTCTTCACTGTCCAAGCCATATAAAACATTTCTTTCTGTGTCTTTTAAATTACACACCCCTTCTCTCCTTCCGTCTGACTGCTTTTGGGTATCTCCTCCTTACCCCAAGGTTTTTCCTATGTGTTTGGGATGAAAGGAGGAAGTTAGTTTTACTGTGTATTGTCAGGGTGTGGGGTGAGGGAAGTTTCACCTGAGTGTTATTTGGGAAGGAGGGCACGTTATTAGGTGTAGTGGCATTGCCTCATGAGACTTTCACCACTGCTCTGGAACCAACCATCTCGGAACACCCACCCATTAGAAACTAGAGGTGGGAGTGATCGCGGCTGGTGAAGCCACACCCTCTCCTACCCCCCCCCCAGGCTGGTGAAGCCACACCCTCTCCTATCCCCCCCCCCCCCCGAAGATGTGGAAGGACCTGAGCACAAAGGCTTGTGTGCACATCTGGGAGTTGGAAGGATGCTGGCTAGAAGTGGAGTGGGCAGAAGCTGGAGGAGGGGGGGGGGGGGGGCGTGAGACAGTCGTGACTCACTCTCAAAGAATCGGGGTGTTGGAGCTTATACATTGTCAAGGACTGGAAAACAAACTTGGATGACCTCCGATTTAGCTAATGGGAACATTGATTTCCTTTATGAAGTGCAGCCAAATGCATTTGCCAGCAAGTGTTTTTCAGGTCTTATGGTAAAGTGCCCCCCCCCCCTTTTTGGGTCACCTTTGGAGTTTTCCGGCTGCCCCTTTAAAAAGGGTTTTCCAGTGGTAATAATGTCTTAATTCAACAAGGCACCTGGATGTTTATACTACTCATAAAGATGTTTTCCTTTCTCTTTCAGGGAAGTAAAAAGAGACCGACGGACCATCATTCTTGCAGAGTAAGCTGACTGTTCTTGTTTACAGCACTATTGTGCATATATGATCCTTTCTCTGGCAATCTGCCCCTAGGTTTACCTGTCCACCATCCATTCAGCCAAGCCCAGTGATGCCATTCATTAGCAGCACAGCCCGGAGCTGGAAGAACTCAGTAACGAAACAAAAGGCAAGCAGATTCTTTGTTAGCACCCCTGGCTGCGTTGCATCATAATTATGGTTTTACACAGCCTCCGAATTCTTTTTATTCCCCCTTAGGCGACAGAGCAAAAAGCCAGGCGTTTCTTTCATTTTTATATGCTTCGGTGTTAAAACATGTATAGAACTTGCGAGCTGACAATTATTAGCAAATAAAGAATAGTTTATTATCTAGCCGAGTTATTTTGATCATATTTCATATCACAACAGGACAGTTCCACGGAGGCTGTAGAAGAAACACATCTCCATAGTTTGAGGAATGGGAGGGGTGCCGTGAGGGTCCCTGGCTGGCTGCCATTTCCCTCAACTGCTCCCATCTACCCCCACCATAATGAATATTCAGCCTGCATCCTTCCCCCAGGGGTTTGAATAGGATGCTTCCTGTTTTTCTTACTAAAGACTGACTGTTGTCCTGGGTGAAAGGGATTGTTTATGAGAATTTGCAGCTGGGAATTCCTGTTTATTATTATTTCTTTTTTGAAAATTATGAGCCTGGTCCTGGAGACAACACGTATTTCACAGTGTCAAAAAATGTCTTGTATCTTTGAACGGGTTTCTTACTGCTGTCTATATTGCAAGATTTTAAAATTTGTCTGTCTCTCCAATCTCATTGTTTGCAATTCAAAAGCAGGCACTGTGTCTAATTAATTTCTTTTTTCAGGGTTCCTACCACAATGCTCAGATCAAAACAGAAGCTAAGTCAAACTTGTTAGGTGGATAGACATTCCTAACAGTAGCGTCTAGAAAGAGGCAATCTTAATTATCCATCCTTAACCTTAGGCTAAAAAAAAAAAAAAAAGGTAAGGCAAGATAAACTCCATTTGTGTGCTTTTTTTCCTTTTTTTTTTTTTCTCTTTTAGGCAAAGCTTGACTACACCAGCATGTTACAGGGGTTCGGGATTTTCTTTGTTTTTCAACAGTGGATTTTTTTTTTTTTTTTCCCCATACTTTGCTCCTATTTCTTACAGGTGGACTTGGCTGTGGTTACTCTGCATATCCCGCTGTGGCAGATCAGCAGAAGGTGTTAGATGCACCCCTTTCTAGTTGTTACTGGGTCCACTAGGACATTATAGAAAGTTGACAACCAGTGACTTTTTTTGTTGTTTTACAGAGAACTTATAGGAGAAAGCATGTTTGCAAGTAGGATTCTGCTGAAGCTGTTTGTGGGCAAGTGAGCTCTGGATACTTAAGATTTGCTGCCTTTTGGTGGATGATTTAGACTTCTCAGGAGGAAATGTCTGGAGGCCTCTTTCAGAGCTGAAATGAGATCGTGGGCTCCACTGAGCAGTTAGGGATGGTGTCTGCAGTTGTCATCTGGGAGAGGAACTATTAACATCTTGGTATTTCCTTAGCAGTCAGTTCTTTTAAGGTGTAATGTAATGCATATTACAAACATCATTTCATGAATCCTCAAACTAAGCCCAGGAAATAGATACAATTACCATTTACCAACACACTTCAATGGCTTTCTGCTGACCAAGGAACAAATCTGCACAGCTGCCTGTGTCTTCACCCCACCCTTGCCAAGCCCTGACTTCCAGTTACAAAGCATGATTACAGGTTTTAGCTTCCCATGAAATCTCTTGCCTTTGGCCTTCTGAATACAGTTCTTTTTAACACAAATACTTCTCCAGTGTCCATCCGTGCCCCCCCCCCACACCTGCCCCCACGCCTGGCCCTTCTCTGCATACAGGATGGTAAAGTCTTCTTTTGGTAACAGATTCCTGATTCCTACCCCTATTAGATCCTGCTGTTGCTTTTCCAGAGAAACTAAGATTCCCCAGCACAAACACTTCCAGACTAACTGCAGCTTTTCTGATTATTTTAGACATAAATTAGACTCACAAGTGTGAGTTTGGGGTTGTCCTTGTTGGTGTTCAGCTGTGTCTCTCTGTTGAAATATATATTGTTGGGAGTAGCTGCCAAAACCATTTAGAAGGAGAATCCAGGAAGAGGTTGGTCAACTTCTTGACCTGTAGCTTACTTTACTCTACCTCGGCCTTTAAGAAAAAAGTACATCACACTGCCATCCTGAACTAGTTCTCTCTCTCTCTCTCTCTCTCTCTCTCTCTCTCTCTCTCTCTCTCTCTCTCTCTCTCTCTCTCTCTTTCTACATGTTTACTAGTAGATTGACCATACTAGATTTCATTATAAGAAGTTACTAGAAAATTGCATGACTTTTCTGATTACAATAAAAACTGTCTTTTACATAATATACTTTAAAAAGTGCTATGCAGAGGCTGGGAAGCCTTTCAGCTAACATAAGCTAGTTTGTGATAGTATTATTTTAATCACATTAAATTAATTTATTCTGCTTAATAATATTTAAATACTATTTAAAGCAATAGAGAGTCAAGACCATGCCACTGTTAGTATGAAAATAACATCGCAGAAGATCAGTGTTCCTGTCTATACAGTTGGATGCAGCAGTATTAGCAAGTACCTCATAGGGTTACTAGGGAGTAGGTGGACTTTGTTCACTATTTTTGTGTAGCTGTCACCAAATATAAGACAAAAAAAACATTAACAGAGAGGAAATATTTATTGGCTCACAGTGTCAGAGGATTTTGTCTGCTGTGACTGGTTCCATTGATTTTGGGCCCAAGGTATGACAGAATATCTTGGCAGGAGGAACAGGGCTGTTTAACTCATGATAGCCAGAAAGCACAGGAAGACAGGTTTCCATAAAAGGCTAGAGAAATATCTATCCGTTTTGGAATATTTATTTAACTATGCAAAGATGTTTTGTGTTTGTTTAACTATGTAAAGATATGTTGTTGTTTTACCTTGCCTGCCTAAGGCATCTGATTGGTCTAATAAAAAGCTGAATGGCCAATAGCGAGGGAGGAGGCATGGGTGGGACTTCGGGGCATGGAGAGTAAGTAGGGGGAGGAATTTAGGCTGGGGGGGGGGGAAGAAGAAAAAGGAAATGACAGAGAAACACCAGGGGCCAGCCAACCAGACAGGGAGGAAGCAGGAAAGTAAGACATTCAGAGTGAAAGAAAGCCCAGAGGCAAAATGTAGATGAACAGAAACAAGTTAAATTAAGTTAAAAGAGCTAGTGGGACAAGCCTAAGCTAAGGCTGAGCTTTCATAATTAATAATACATTCCCATGTCTTTGTTTGGAAGCTGATTCATGACCCCCCCAAAAAATGTCAACTACAGCTATTCTCCAAAAACATTCCCCCAGGGACATACTTCCTCCAACTAAGATTTATTTTCTACCTTTTTTCACTTCCCAATAATGCCATCATTGTGGAATCCATTCGTATCATTATGTGTATGAATCCAAAGGGTTTATCCATTCTTTATGTCTAAGCCCATATAATGTGCTTGTCTCTAGAAACACCCTCATAGATATATGCAGAGCTACATTTTTTCTAATCTTCTAAGCTTTTTAGTTCCATTCAGTTGGTAATCAAGATTCATTACCACAGGGTATTAAATTAAGCTGTTTGTATGTGTGTGTGTTTATAGTATTACATAGTTTTCAAAGTGTGAGCTTAGTAAAGGTTAGCTACTTCCTCACTGTAGACACCAGAGGTGCCCTCTCCACTTCCACAATGGTCGAATTAACCTCTAGTGGGTACCTTGAAAGTAACAACAGTTAGAGGACAGGGAATTTGTTTCTCTGGTTTCCCTTCCTATGTTGCTAGAAAGATAGATTGGACCTCAAAAGCCTCATCCATGGCTTCTCAATAGCAGAAGTACAGTTTCTTCAAAGTTTGAAGCCCCATAGGCCATAGTTCAGTGTAGTTCATACTTGCCCACTCCCTCTGTCCCCATTATGGTGCTCTGTGACGGGGACGGCCATCTCCTCCCCTAAGCCTGTGAACGTGCATCCGTGGGTCTTCATGCCTGTGTATCTTGCCCATCCTAGGAATGTTTTGTTGAATGGGGCTTACGTGTGCCAAGCAGCCCTTTCTAACGGGAACAGATAAGAAAATAACTGCTTCCTTCTAAATGTTGAATTTACTCTTCTTTCATTTTTATGATCATGGTGAAAAGAAGGTACTAGAAGGACCACACTTCCTAGGAAGCTGCCTGACCACCTGGAAGAGCCATGTGCTTGTACATAATTGCAGTGTTATGTAACTTCCTGACCTGTAGTTTTAAGGGTCAGTCTGAGTCCCTGATGTTACTGTGTTTCTTCTTCATGGGTAGCTGCTAGCAAAACTGAGTCCACCAAGAGGCAATATTTGGGTATTGTTTATCAAAGTCATGATGGTTAAAACTTCTAAAGAGTCTTCTGCATATAAAAAATAGAGAAACGTTCATGGATACACAGTTTTATTATCTTCTACCTTTTCAAGAATATGCACAAACACAAGCAAATGAACACTGTCCCCTTGGTTTTGTTGGGGTTCTTTTGAGGGAGGTGTACACTGGAGACCGAACCCAGGTTCTTACCCATACTGAGAATGTACACCGTAGATGAATCATAACACCAGCCCTGATTTTATCTTATTTGTGTTTGCTAGTTGTCTACCAAAAATATTTTTGGATCCCAAGTGGGAAACTGCTCTGTAGTCTTTTCAGTGACCCTTCATCAGCTTGGAGTCTCCATACCCTGGCTACCATTGTCATTCCATCTTACATCCCAGAGAACCCTGCCAGGAGTGGAAAAATCTGGGTTCTCTGGAGTTGAGAGATGGCTCAGTGGTTAAGAGTGGAGAGCCCAAATTTGGGCAGGATCCCAGTACCCATCTTGGGTGGCTAACAACTGCCTGTAACTCTAACTCCAGGGGCATCCAATACCTCTGACCTCCACGGGCATCTGTACTCACATGCATGTACCCACACAGAGTTACACACACGTATGCATAAATTAAAATAAATCTTTAAAATCTGGATTCTCCTTTCCCATATGCCATTTTACTTATTTATTTATTTATTTATTTATCTATCTATCTATCCATCCATCCATCCATCCATCCATCCATCCATCCATCCATCTATCTATCTATCTATCTATTTATTTATTTATTTATTTATTTATTTATTTTAGAACTAAGAGGGAATGAATGTTGGTTGACAATTGACCCCACAGCTGCCTGAACTCTGCAGTCCTAGGTCACATTTTTCCAAGCACCTACTGAAAATCTTGGGTTTTCCTAGGTGGAATATAAATATGCTCAGACTTGTACTATTTCTTCATCTACTTATGGGAATAATGGAAGAGGTCTAAATAGTTTATATTTCCTCCTGACAAAGAGATTCTGCTTCTTAAAAATTCCATTCTGCTAGAACTATTAAAATCTATTCCATACAAATATGTGACTTATCTAACATCTGTTCCTATTCAGACGGTAAACTGGAGGTGTTATAATTTATAATGATAACTATTTCCTGTACCACACCCTGACTCCATTATCTTGGAAACTATTTTAATCAAGTTAATAGAAAGAGAACCCTGAACTTTGTGTACTTGGAAGTTCCTGACAATGCTTAGTAATTGCCTGCCCCCAGGAGTCCACAGAACCAGGAATGATGAGAGGTGCTGGTGAACTTGACCTCCCTTCTCTTACTAGCTACATTCAGGCCTTCTTTCTAAATATAGTCATTGTCAGAATATTTTTGTTACAGCAAATTTGGAAGCAGGGTGCTTAGTTTCACAACTATAAAAAAGATGCAATCAATTTGTTCCTAGCCTAAGGTATATTTGCAATGTATCTCTTAGCTGAGTGAATTTTGATAACTAGAGGAGAATCCATAATATTTAAATATAAGATTTAAGCTAGTTTGCAACCAAACCACTTCTTAGGAGTTTTAATTTTTCTCTTATTTTCTTCTTCTTTTTTTAACCCATTGTATGATGACCATCTTGTTTGTCAGAGGTATCAAATAGGCAATGGAAACAGTTCACATGGGTCCCAAACAGCCATCAGTAAAACAGTGAAAGATTTGTCTGCATTGCAGGGATGGAGGCTAACGGAAATAATCTATAGAAAGAGCTTCATAAGCTACATTTTTGGAGACATTTTTATTCTTTAAACATATTTTGAGATCACTTAAGGATCATCAAAATTTAGAGAATTGTTAGGACTCAAACAAAAGCTTAGGAGAAACAAAACACAGAGTCGGGCTTGGGGAGATGGCTCTGTGGGGATGGCCTGAGATCAGATTCCCAGAACCCATGTCAAAGCTCCATGCGGTAGCATAAGCATCTGTGCTGTCCCGAAGTTCACACTTCAGCTTGACTGCTGCATGTAGTTCCACAGATGTCCTGTTTCAAACAGGTGTAAAGCAGAAGGGTAACTCCTAACAATAACCCTTTGACATCCACATCTGCACATACACAGTGTACTCCCCACCCTATCACACACCTCAACATCTGCACATTTGCACATACACATGTGTATCCCCACCTCATCACTCACCTCAACAGCTGCACATACACATGTATACTCTCTACCCCATCACATACCTCCATATCTGCACATCTGCACATATACATGTGTATTCCCCTCCCCATCACACACCTCAACATCTGTGCATACATATGTATACTCTCTACCTCATCACACACCTCAACAACTGCACATATACATGTGTACTCCCCTCCCCATCACACACCTCAACATCTGCACATCTGCATATATACATGTGTACTCCCCTTCCCATCACACACATTCACATCTGCACATAACTGTACTCCCCACCCCATCACATGCATCCACATTTGCACATCTGCACATACACACGTGTACTCCCCACTCCATCACACACCTCCACATCTGCACATACACATGTGTACTCCCCCACTCCATCACACACCTCCACATCTGCACATACACATGTGTACTCCTCCACTCCATCACACACCTCCACATCTGCACATACACATGTGTACTCCCCCACTCCATCACACACCTCCACATCTGCACATACACATGTGTACTCCCTGTCTTCATCACTTCATCACACACTAAGAGCAAGAAAGAAAAACACTGTTGATAAAATAGGCACATGAAAATATAGATAAGTACACATCGGGAAATGTGTATTTTCTAGACATTTGCAACCTGTGATGCTCCTGAGTTATCTGCCACATCCTCCCTCAGCTGTTGGCTCTATCTATTGACTTGAAGAGAGATGTCAAAATTGGCCTACTTGTCTGACAACCCCAAGTCCTGAGCAGCTTTGTTCTCACCTGTATGGCTGCTAGTTCATTCAGCTGTTTCTCCAAGAATGCCTTTTGCTGTAAGAACAGGGAGTATGCCTCTGGTGGGTATCTCAGTTGGATTTTTCTCCTGTAATGTCCATCACTTCATTTCTTTCTCTCATTTACTCTATAAAGGAGCTTCATGGCTTGCAGGGCTGCTTCAAAACAGGCTTTTGCCTTTGAAAGAGCTATCCTTAAAGGAATATAATTTGTTCGCCATAGCTAGAAGCTAAATCTCATCTCTTTGGTTGTAGCTCCGTCACCCTTAGCAATGGTCCTTCCATGGCCCCTCATACATTGAAACCCCCCCCCCGGGGGGGGGGACGGAGGGGACATTGCTCAGGTGTTTCAGAAAGAGTTTTTTTTATTAACCTCTCTACTCAGCTCTTCTAGAGTTCCTGTTGTCTTCCAGCAGCCATGGCAAATGTGAGCTTTTCCTCCATGCCTGCTTAGCTGCAGACACTGTCTTTCCCCTCATCTTCTAGCCTGTCTTGAAGTATTTATTTATTACACAAGAGTTTGGCGATGGTAGAGGCAGATGTTGATATCATGCTGCTGTTCACGAACAGTGACTGGCGAAGGCGAAGTGAGTGTAAGTATGATGTCTACCGATTACCTGCACAACATCTGGGGAGCAGAGGTCCTCTCACGTTCCCCTTGGCAGTCAATAGGACTAGACTCTGCTCTGGTAGCCAGGAGGTTGGCAGGGTACCCTTATGCTGGCTGGAGCCAGCCTGAGCAGCTCAACCTCCTGGGCTGTCTAAATTCTAGGAATCCCGAAAATCCTGTTTTGTTTTTGGTGTGTGTGTGTGTGTGTGTGTGTGTGTGTGTGTGTGTGTGTGTGTGTGTGTGTGTGTTTCCTTGTTGCTCTTGGGAACTCATCTCTTGAACGTAGAGCTTCCTGGAACCCCAGGGCTTTGCACCTTGTAGATCCTACTTATAGTAGTGCCCTTTCTTGACTTATCTACACTTCTTTTTTCTCCTTGCCCAATGCTTCCACTTCTCAGCCATTTTCTCAAGACTTCCTAGCCTCTAGTATGTGTTCTTTGCTGTTGCCAGTTTGGGAGCAAATGGATTGTCCAGAGGCAATCGCAGCTGCAGTATTGGAAAGGCCCCTCTAGCCATGTACCATCTCTGTGGTACAATGAAGAGAGGGATGGAGAAAAACATGGCGGCCCAGGGGACTAGGGCTGAGCCACAAGCTTGGGGATATTTTGTGATTTCTTGTTGTAGGGAAGTGTGGCATTGAGGAAAATCATAGGTGAGTACTGGGTACAGGCACGGTTGTGGTGTTGCAGAGGCTATGTGTGGTGGGCTTAAAGCCGTGGTGGTGGTGGTGGTGGGGAGGTTTATTGAAGGAGATGGGGAGCTGGGGAGTTGGAAGGCTCAGGGTCTCTAGGGAGTTGGAAGGCTCAGGTGCTGGCATCTTTTCCAGAACCTGCCATCAACTCCATTTCACTTCTCCACAAAGCGCTGGTCAATTAAGGTTGTCTTTTGCATCTCCCTGGAGCATGCTTGGTATAACAGAAGATGTCCAATTGATACCATGATGTAATTGCCGGCCTTCTGAACAACTATGAGCAACTTTAAAGCAGGATACAGTTGCAGGGTTTTTGGTGGAGAGTAGCCAACAAGATCCCTTTTGCATGCCTATATGTTCTAAGCCCTGGGAATTCAACAAAAATAAAGTCGATGTTCTAGATTTCATAGGGTTGATGTTTTAATGAAAGTGATGAAGGATTAATGGGCGAATAAAGTGAGTTTGGAGAGGCCCTGAAGAGGCAGAAGCTTGCTTCTGCCTTCCTGTGACTACATACTACTTGAGGGGCAGAAGGAGTTCTTTTTGTTCATAGTTTCAAGCACCATGGCTGGAAGGCAGTGCAGATCATGGTGATCATGAAGGATAGGGAGCCAGTGAGTTCCTTCACTCACTAGATGCAGCTTATTAAGGCTCCCTTCTCACTAAGGGATGAGTCAGTCCATTCATTATTGTGAATACAAATAATGGATTAATGAAGTATTCCCACAGCAGGTCTCCTATAAAAGTCACGTGACTAAGTCTCTTCTGCTTACCACGTGATGTCCTGAGCAGCCTCAGAATTCTGCCAGGAAGAAGGCAACTAGCAGATTCAGGCCCTCCCCCAGAACCATGACTGACAAATAAACTTCTTTTCTTCATAACTTACCTGGTTTGTAGTATTATGTCATTGTTGCACGAATAAAGGAAACTCAGAGCCAGATCTCGGGGATATCAAAGAGAGGAAACACCACAGTCAAATCTCACCCAGTGTCTTCCAGCTTCCTCAGCCTCGCTCCTTGTGACTTCTACTGCTTGCTCTGTCTTTCTATGTCTGCCTTAAATACCTTCTTCACCCAGTTGTTTCACATCCAGGTTAAGATTAAAGGTGTGGCACCACCACTGCCTGCCTGGGAGCCTGGAACCCTTCTGTAGACTAAGCTGGCCTCAAACTCAGATTTTCTGGGATTAAGGGCATAGGGGATATTTCCTGTGCTGGGATTAAAGGTGTTGAGTTACCACTGTCTGATCTTCCTAGACTGACTGTGGGTAGATCCCTCTGACATTTTATTAAATTTGAAACATATCCCCACGTCATTAGCAGCAGAAAATGGACTAAGCATTTATTTGATTAAAATCTAATCTCCTTAGTCTCTTTCATGGTACTTACTCTTTGATATTTGTATTTATACTCCTATTTTGTTTTGTTTTTTCTTGAAATGTTGCCTTGTATGGGTATTTTACAATTGATTAAATAAATTATTAAGGTAAAACATTAAATTTCAGGAGGTAGCATCCACATTGGCACCTGATGCAAATTAGGTACCCAGTGAAGGTTAATTATGTTTGGGAGGCATATGATTTCTTAGATAAGTTAAGAAGTACATTACTGCCATGTACAATGTTTTTCAAATAGTATCTGATACTATTCTTGGTGGAAATTGTTAACCTTACAGACTGTGGGCTGCTTTTCTTGAAACAGGGTATTGCTGTGTAACCTAGACTCACTTCAAACTTGAGATGCTCTATTATGTGTCAAATAAATCTCACCTCAAGATCAGAGGACAGAGCTAGCCACAGGTTAGCCATAGAGGTCAGGCAGTGGTGACACACACCTTTAATCTTAGAACTAGGCAGAGACAGATTTGGATCTCTGTGAGTTCAAGGCTACATTGGGCTACATGAAATAAATCCAGTCTAAAAGAGAAACAGAGCCAGGCAGGGGTGGTACACACCTTTAATCCCAGCACTAGGAAGTTTGAAACTGGAAGTGATATGGGTGGGCAGAGAAAGGAATATAAGGTGGGAAGAGATAGGAGTTCGGGATATGCTCCCCTTCCATTTCAGCTCTAGACTCAGAGGCATTTAGTCTGAGGATTCATGGACACAGGATCTACTCCCGTTGGCCTGAGGATTCAGTAGTGGTGAGAAGTTTCTTGAAGTGGCTTGTTCCTCTGCTTCTCTGATCTTCAGGCAATCTTTATTTGATACACAATATATCACCTTAACATCTGTCTCAGTTTCCCAACTTTTGGACTACAGGTAAATGTTGCTCTCTTAGCCTAAACCATATTTTTAAAGTTATAAAACAGGACCAGAGAGGATGGCTCAGCAGGTAAAGGTACTTGCTAGCAAACCTGATAATCTGAGTTTGATGTCCATAACCCTTATGATAGAAGAAGAGAACCAGCTTCTATAAGTTATTCTCTGACTACTGTACACTGTGACAGGTATCACACACACACACCACACACACAGACACACACACACAGATACACACACCATACACAGAATAAATATATGTAAAAATTAAAAGTGCAGAAACAATTAAGCCTAAATATCTAGTAAAATCTCACTATATGTTTAACTCTCCAAAATATATTCCTAAATTATTTCTTTTTTCTAAAATAAATTAGGTTTTTTCTTGTAAGGAAGAAAATATTAATAATAATTTAAAATCATAGACAAAATTGGACTTAGGTTTATTATCTTGAGATAATGATATACACAGCCATTTTTTATAATATTCCTTAAAAAATATTGTTCTAATCCATCCATTTAACAAATAACTACATAATTTTGCTATGTGCTGGTACTGTGCTCACAATGAACGTATCATATTTAACTGGAGGGTATAAGTTTGTTTGGTTAACATAATTGTAAATATTTGTCAATATATTTTTATTACTAGTTTATTACATTTATTTATCATGCACTTGAAGAGGTATGTGCATGTGCCAGGGTACACATATGGAGGTCAAAGGACAATTTATGGGAATGGACACTCTCCTTCTATTCTGTGGGTCCTGGGGATTGAACCCAGATCATCAGGTTTGACAACAAGGACCTTTTACTGAGCCATCTCTCAGGTCCAGTATCTTCCAGAATTATCTGAACTTTTTGTAGCTTCCATCACGCTCATGTGAAACTAACCATCCTGTGAATAATTGACTATAATTCCTTTCATAAAATATTTAATCAGTTTTGGATATTTGTGTATTTATTTATTGAGATGAGGTTTCTCTATGTAACAGCCCTGACTGTCCTGGAACTCCTTCTGTAGACCAAGTTGGCCTTGAACTCACAGAGACTGCCTGCCTCTGCCCCTTGAGTGCTGGGATTAAAGTCAAGCAGAACCACCATCACCTGGCTAGTTGTCTAGGAGAAGTTTATTTGAGGAAAATATATAACCCGTTTGAGACATTTAACTCTTTGCTTTCTAAAACAGAGGTACAATTGAACTGGACTGGAAATCCATGAGTTTATGGGAAAATGGTGAAAGTATGCAACAACACGCTTGTACAGATAGAAAACAGAAAAAAAAAAAAGATTTAGAATGTGCCTTGAAATTAAGCTCCTGTGATAAAACAGTGGTGAAGTGGTAAACCACTCGACTTAGTCTGATGCATAGTTGAGATTCATTTGGAGTTGCCAGCTAGTCTCGGGTTATGTATGACCATGCTCGGGGGAGCAGGTCAAGCCTGGCCCAGGCGCCTTGTTCTTAATCCAGTGGCTCTGACAAGCAACAAACCTTGCTAATCTAAGCAGGACGTCTCTTCAGTATGTCTCAATACTCCTAAAACCATGACAAAGTGAGGGCAAATATAGCAGATGTACACACAGGAGTCTCATTTTACGGGGGAAGTGAAGCTTTCCCCAATGGCCTTGTTTTTCTTTTTACATTGATAGCTTTTTGTATTTTTATAGAGGAGAAACTCCAGACTGGAGCAAATGGTATAACATAATCTTGTATTGTCTTGGAGGAAATTAACCAAGGAATTGATTCATGCTTGACCATGACATTCCAGGAATCCCTTAAGCTGTGTGAAGGAATGAGTGTTTTCTGAGGGTAATTTTAGCCGACAGACACGAGCTTCTCAGGAAGGAGATGCAGACGGTGCATGTGTGGCTCCCTTTGGTTACATTCCGTCTGTCGCCTCTGTGTGACGCTTGATAGATACGTTTCGGAAATTTAAGTGAGCTCAGTGATATTTCAAGACCTTCTTCATCATGACTGACAGCTGAGGAGAAAGCTCAGAAATGTGGCTGTGTGTAAGAATTGGACCATATGCCTGAGGATCTTGTTATATCTTGGGATGCCCTTAGAAAGGCTGAATGTTCAGGTTACCACTTATACACAGAAAGATTTGCTGTCCCACCACTGCCTGGTTATGAGTTAGACACATCAGCTTTCAGTCAGCAGGGACACAGTTAGCTGTACTTTGTTCTTTAGCCAAATTATCCTCCATTGGTGTAACAAGAGAGCCATGAAATGTGTCCTGGAAAAAAGAAACATGAAAAAAAAAATTTGTGAATTAAATTTTTGGTTAGTATACAAAGAAATGGATTTCATTGTGAAGTTTCCTGTTTGTTATGTTTTACGCATAGGAAAACATCACAATGTGTACCCTTGAGATATTAAAATGATAAGGTTCTCACTTTTATATTTTTTTGATCTACTGACATTAATTTTTTTCAAAACGACCAGATGAGAGAGTAAGGACATTCATTCACTGTGAATGATATCATCAGGATGAGAGGAAAGAAGTGTGTGTTAGGGTATATTTGTGCACACAGAGACAGTTCATTTCTGATTTTAATGTATCAAAGCACTCCATACAAATAGAAGCTCATCCTCAGTGACCACAAAGGCTTATGGCTCTTGCAGAGGACTGAGCTTTGGTTCTGAGCACCCACATGGCAACCACATGGCTTGTAATTCCAGTTCCAGGGTGTCTGACACCCTCTTCCTGCCTTCACAGGATCACACACATACACACAGGTGGTATACATAAACTCATGCAGGATCATCCACACTCACAGGGAAAAAGAAATATTATTCTGAAACAGCCTAGTCACTATAACAAAATGAAGGGCATTCTCAGGATTTTAGGGACAAAAGATGTTCTAAACATGCATATGAATTTAAATTTTTTTCTGGTTCCTCAGTGAAATTATAAAATGGTGTTAAAGGATTCTACAGTCATTGAAGTCTAGAGCTGATTTCCCAAAAGCTTTCCATTTTCTTTTTTTTCTTCCTTCTTCTCCCCCCTCTCTCTTTCTCTCTCTGTCTTTGCATTTCTGTACATCTTACGGTGCCATATACAAGGCTTTTATATTTCTTACAATATTCTTTTGAGTGATTACGGATCTGTACGATGCCTTCTCCTACTTAGTATGCTTATTTCCCATTATAAATAGCCCAGATGCCTTAATCCCAGAGTTTCTGTCCTGTAACTCCATCCATTCCATGTGGAGGAGATGTCTGGTTCTTCCCGGAGCTCCCTGTGGGTTCTGAGATACAGCACCAGGAATTCCAGGGCTCCAGCTAACAGCGTGTGAGAGTAATAACATCCTCTGCCTCTGAGCAGGAGTCTCAAGGCTTCTATTACCATTCATGACACCGTGGTGGGCTAACATGTTTACTTGTAGTGAGAAGACAACCAGAAACCCCTGCTAATTCCTGAAAGTCTTGCCAGAGAAAGCACAGTTTCCTAGCAGAGGAAGATACTTGTAGGGAAAGGAACGTGACTTGGGGACAGCCCATGAAAACTGGGAGAGAACATATTAACTATTACGTTCTTTGTTTTCATTTTTTTCACAAAAGTTGGCTTTATTAGTTCACTTAGCTTATTTTAGTGTTTCTGCTAGAGAATTTTTAGTGAAGTTCAGTTGTGTGTATGAGTGCTCGTACATGTGTGCCATGCTACACCGATATCCTTGGGTAACGATTGTTACATTCTTCTGTCTTTGAGCAGGGCTCTGTCATTCGCTGCTGGGTACAGCAGACTTACTGCCTCCCAAGGGTTTTCCTGCCTCTGCTTTTCATCTCCTTGCAGGAATATTTTGATTACAGGCTCACTCGGTAATGCCTGGGTTTATGGCATTCTGAGCATTTGAATTCAGATTCCTATGCTTACATGAAAATTATTTTACCAATTCCATTATGTTTTTTTTATTTTTAAGATATATTTTATTAATTATGTGTATGTCTGTGGGAGCCAGAGGCATTAGATTTGTTTTGAGCTTGAGTTACAGGCAGTTAGGAGCCTCCAGACTTGAGTTGGGAACCAACTAGGGTCTTCTATAAGAGCATCATGTGTTCTTAAGGGATGAGCCACCTCTCCAGCCCTTTGGTATGTTTGAATAAGAAACCTATTACATTTGTGAAAATATCTTCTGAATCATAGAGACAAGACTCTCTCCCTCTGAAAAAGGCCTTTAAAGTTCCTACACTTGTCTTTAAACCCCAAAGACTCATGGGGAAGCACCAGAAACCTCATATTGGAGGATTCCAGATCAGAAAGCCACTAACTTTCTTTCTTGTGATTTACTGGAAGTCTAGAAGTGTCTGAGAACACTGATGTATGTGCAGTGGCTGGGCGTGGCTGGGGTATAGGAACCAAGTCAGTGGTCTTGAATGCCCCCCCCTCAGGGTGGGTCAGCGCTGATATTAAAGCCTTGACCTCGGGTAAGAGTGGAGGTCCTAATGATGTTCAGTTGAGATGAGGCACAGTGCTCCCATTATCTGAGGGAGATCTATTCCAAGTCCACATATTGAGTGCTTCCCATCTTCACCAAGTCCTTCCCAAGGACTGTGTGCCGTAACTTCTACAGTCTAAGACGACACAGCAAACACTTGAGATTTGTTGGTTTTTTTTTTTTCCTTTGCAATTTCATGAGTGGAAGATGCATTCTTGCTACAGATCTGAACAGCCTCAGTAAGCAGTGTTTTCAGTTCCACTGTAAAAATTTTTCACTTCTTCAATTAACGAAGCACTTCATGGGTTCTCCTGGCATATCAGAACCACCAGCATCACTGCCCTTTTCCTTGGGGCTGTTATATAAAATAGGATTATTTGAACATAAGTACTCTAATGCTGTGATCCTTAGCCTGGCAGCCAAGGCAGCTACTGACTAGTGGGCAGGCATCATATACAGTCTGGATTCCCTGGACAAATGGATAATTTGCTTCCCATGGGGTATGGAATAAAGTGGGTGAACCTTGATCACTCCACTCAGATCAATACAGAGTTGAAATTAAGGAAATGTTTACATTTTGGAAATTTTCGTCTTATATTTTCAGATCAGGCTTGTCAATAGGGTGAATGAAGCAACAGATAACAAAGCCATGGGGAAAAGAATGAGAGACCCCAAACCATGGCAAGACCGAGGACAGAAGCAGATATATCGATGGGAGTGATGCCCAAGGTCAGGGAGATCCAGCTACGTCGTCACAAGGGATGCCCAAGTAATAGATGGAATTCTAGGAAGCCCAGGCCTTTCTGGGGAGAAAACAGAAGGAGAAGGACAGTTTGTAATATTCAATTGTTCAAGTTTAAATCCTGACTTGATCCTACTTAAAACCACAAGGAAAGGAGATAAGCAATTGAAAAAGCTAAATTAGTTTTCATTAGAGCCAAAGAGATAACATTACATATTTAATACCCAAGTCCTGCCTTTTCAACCAGCTGTATCATAGCCACATAATCTCATCTCTTCGGCCTGCCTTGGCCTCTTTTCTCTAGTGGCTTCAGTTAGGTCTCAGTAGCCATCCACCCCCAAATATCTATCTGCTCCTCTTCCTCATGCCCCTTAGCTGTCACTAAACATCTCTCCCGTTCTGCTCTACACGCCCCTTGAGTGTACGCATGCCCAGTGTCTTTACCTATTCGGCTCCTGTATTCACATTTTCATTATCATTTGTCTTTGGTAATTATTTCTGCTGGAACTGAGTTTCAGCCCCGCCCCCCCATCTCCGTGATACCTCTCAACATGAACAAGCCCCAGCTCTTCTCTGGTCTCATAGATTTCAGCTGTGGGATCAAAGCTTCTAACAGTCTTGTCTAATTGACTTGGCTGATTTCAGCAGCTACTGAAATATTCCTTGTCATTCACGTACTGAACTTGGAGGTTAGATTGAATTGTCTCTATTTTTAAAGATAAATGAACAAATTACTATCACAAACCCAAGATGGTGGCCTGGGCACACTGCCATCGTGTGTTGGAGCTTGTGCAAAGTGAGAAAACACCAAGTCTCTCCAGAGACTGTGATTTCTGGCAGAAACCGCCCTGATTTGTGTTGCATGGATTTGCATAAATTCGCCTCACTTTCCTTCTTAAGTTTCTTAGAAGAAATGCTATTTAGCTTTTGAAAAAATCAGAGTCAAAACTGAATCATGGTGGGTATCAGACATGAGAAATTGTTGGCTGTAAGAAACCCTGATAGTGGCCTCATATAAGACTGTATAGAAAAGGCTTACCCTGGTTCCTCTACAGAGGGACACACCTTCATTCACTTTTGCAAAGATAACACATGTTGGGGAATGTTGATCACTCCATCAACTGAAGACATCTGCTCTCTGACTATGAAAGACATTCAGCTATATTGCTATTTACTGTTTCTCTTTTATGGCTAAGTCTAACTTAAAGGCAAATAGAAACAGGCATTTGCTACTGAAATGATTTCCCATGTTTTCTTGAAAAACTACAGGTAGAGCATGTGGATGCTGTGTACAAGTGCGGGTACATGGGTCAGGAGATCAAAGCCCTAAAGGAAATATTACTTTGGTTAATCCAAATATTTGTTTATGTTCAGTTTTGAGTATTATGAAATGAGACATTCTTTCTAGGCCCTTTTGTGGTTTATGCAAATATCATTCACTCACATCATAGTGTTTACCTTTTGATAATAGCATCAAGTGCTTGTTTAAGAATAAGGCATTGAAAGAAGGCTTTCTATTGGGCAAGATCCAATTGGTCAGCCGAAGTGCTATCTTTTATTTGCCATTTTTTGATTTTGTCTCAAGACATCATTGATAATCTAAGTCCCACCTCATAACACACCTTCCCAAATATTAACAACCTAAAGCAACAAATACTTCTTCATGAGTGCATTCCCATTGGGTAGTTCTTTGCATTTACATTGAGCTGGTTTATGTCCCTGGAGTCATGAGGTAAGGGATGGCTGTAGACTTAATGGCTGGAACGGCTTAGGGGCAGGTATGGCTACTGGCTGACTGTCAGCTGGGGCAATGAGATAATGGAAACCACGTTTTCCTCACTGTGAGCCAGCTAGCCCAGGCTCGATTTTCATTGTGGCTGGATGGGATTCCAAGAATGAGAGCAACAGTGTAAGGCTCAGAGCTCTGCCAACACCTTTCTACCCCATTCTTCTGGTCAGAGCAAAACACAAGGCCAACATAGACTTGGGGATGGAAAACTAGACAGTACCTCTCCATAGGTGTGTATGTGAGAATACGATTATATTACAGTGAAGTGTCTAGATACAGAAAAAGGAAAAATTAATCAGAAAGGGTTATACTCAGCAGTTCTAACTTTTTTAAATTTAAAAATATTTTACAAAAAGACTTATCCCAATGGTATCCAGTGAAGGGAATAACTGAGCAATATGATTCACTATACTAATCTGTTACAAGAATTTTAACATTCTTTATAATGTTTTAGGAGAATTTTGAGCTTCTATGCTAAATTAGAGGGTATTCATGACAGGAGAAAGGGAGCATGGTATTATGGGGGTGTGCTTTCTGTAGACTAATGGAAGTTCTCTACCCTTGAAATACACTCTACTTTACGCAGTAAAAGTGCAAGTTCACATGCATACAGCTTATTGTCTGGGAGACAATGTGGAGGTCATCCAGTCTATTAGTTTTCAATCCTTCTCAGTTCCAGGAAAACAAAGGCTTTTATGGAAGAGGCCCATAGGTTTTCATTGGTGAAAATGAGGTGTAGATGAAGAAGAGCCTGAACTGTTGAGATATGAAGCCTTTGGAAATACCTTAGTGATACTTCCATCCTTACCCCATTAGCACAGCTCAACAGGGCAGAACTGCTTTTGCCTACCTTGTGAGAGGCCTTGAGACATAATTTCACTAAAATTAAGTGTTGGCACAGATTTTAAACATCTGGAGCTCAACACCTCAAGAAGACTTGAATTTATATTTCTCCAAAGGAAAATATCCAAATTGATATTGCAAATAAAAAGGAAACAAAAAGCAAAACCTGTTATCAGTGCATCTGGGGCCCATCAAGGTAGCTGCTATTTTTTTTTAAATCAAGAAAATAATAGCTATTGACAGGGATGTAGAACAGTTGGCATCCCTGTGCATCATTGGTAAAAATAGGCTCTTTGGTGTCTCAAAAACTTTGATTTAGAATTATAAGATAATACCTCTACTTCTGAATATATGCCTAGAAGAATTGAAATCATTTGAAGCTATGGACTAAGCAAGTGTGTACAAGTGGCTCTATGTGTTAAATATTAATTCCACTAAAAATAAACCTCATATTTTTCCTTAGGACCCCACACATAGAAGGCACCCAGAGTATAGGGATGTCAAACTCGGAAAGAATTATCTTTAAAAGGATCATGTTTAAATAGGATTATTTAGGGCATGTGAAGCTGTGAAGGCAAACTGCAGCTATGGTACATCAGAACCAGGCTACTAGTCTACTATATCTTGAGTAGCAGCAGAACTTGGCATCACCCATATGGTGATAGTTTTGGCCTCATGCAGAATGCAAGAATTGCTATTTCAGGGAGCCTTGCATCAATGTTCCAGAAAACAACATAATACAAAATAAAAGACTGATAACTTTAAGAAATGTGTCATAGGGTCAGATTCCTATAAAGGAAATTGGGGAAAGCCAATGTGTTTTATTGGACACCGTGGGATGTCTGACACACTAGAAACATGGAACTTGTATTGAGGATAACTGTAGACACCAGGTGGAACTGGCCCAATGAAGAGGCCTTTTGCACTGTAATGGTAGGAGGATAATAGTTCAGGTCCTCACAAGCCTGATGGAGTTCAGAGATTGCTACCATAAACCTTGGAGGATGGACATGGAGCTTCAGGACTTGATATTGCCTCAATGGGGTTTGGTCTTGCTTTGGGTATTGATCTGTACTTATTTCTTTCTTTTGGAATGAGGATATTTTCTCTGTCACTGTATTTTAGAAATATGTGTTTTGTGCTTTGATCGTATAGGTTTTCATGGTTAAATTTGCATTGAAGGTAGAGACTATTAAGGTTATTGAAGATGGACTGAATTAATTAGTTTATAATTTCAAGATGGTCAAAGTCTATGGGGACCAGGGCCAGAATGTTAGGGTTTGAATATAAAATGTCAGGTTATGTGTTTGATACTTGCTGCCCAGCTGGTGACACTCCTTTAGGAAGTTGTGGAACCTAGTGAACAGAAGTGAGTCACTTGTGGTGGGCCTTGAAGATGACACTTGTTTCTGGTGTTGACTCAAGCGCTCTGCATCTTGATCTTCCAAGGTGTGAACAAACTGTACTGTGTACTTCTGCTGCCACAGAACAAGCTGTCTTGTCACACCCTCCTATAGTGGAATTATGTTGTTACATTGTAAATAATTGTCCCACCTAATGGTTTAATAAAAATGCTGATTGGCCGAAGGCAAATAGGAAGTTTGGGCAGGGCTACCAGAAAATTCTGGGAACAGGAAGAACAGAGCAGAGCTGCCAGAGATACCTGCAGAGAAGCCAGCAGATGCAGAGGACAACTATGCTGCTCTGAGTAAAGGTACCAAGCTGCATGGCTGAACAAGATAAGAATCATGGGTTAGTTTAAGAGTAATGAGTTAGCAAGTTATATGACCGAGCCATAGAGCAATCAGCAGAAAACACAATAAAAGCATCTATGTATCTCTGTAGGACTGCAGGTCTGCAGGTCTGGACTACAGGCCAGACAAGCCAGGAACTTATTACTGCACCCTCCTCTCTATGCTGTATGGTCTCTGCCATAATGAGCTTCACTCAGAAATGGCAAGAAAGCTAATCTTCCAAACTTGAAGAGATATTTGTGCATTTATGTTCATAGTATTACCACTTACAATGGTCAAGAAATATAAGCAGGTCATCATCCAGGTTGAGTAGATGAACAAAATCATACATACACACACGCGCGCGCGCGCACACACACACACACACACACACACACACACACACACACACACACACATGCGTACATGAGGTGAGGATACCATTCAGCTAACAGAAGGAAATTCTGATGCGTGCTACAACATGGCTAACTCTTGAAGACACTGTACTAAATGAAATAGGGCAGACACGAAGATACTACTACTGTATAGTTTTCATCTGAAGCAAATAAAATACTGAAATGTTCAGGGTGAGGAATTCAAAGTGGTTTCCAGGAGTGGGGGCTAGGGGAGAAAGGATTTTTGTACTTCATGAATGTAGATTCAGTAACAGATAATAAAATAAGTTCCAAAGAAAGATGATGCTGACCACACAACATGAATACAGCAAATGTCCAATAGTACCCAAACACTTACAATCTGTGATCGCATTACCACAAATATAAAATACATAAAAGTTGGGATATAATCACTGGCCACACTCAAATGGTTTATTTTTCATTTGAGAAGTATAGGTTTTGTTTTTCGTTTCTTTATGAAGTAGGACTCGGTTGGTTTCTTGGGGGCTGTTATTAAGTTCACATACCAAAAATTTGAGAAGAAGGTACGGAGATATCTCAGACACCCTTTGTCCCCACTACACACAGCCTCTCTCCACCACAGTGATCATCTGTGTGGCTGAGGAAGATATGCTGGTGTGTCAGTGTCACCTGAAGTCCACAGCTGACATCTGGCTCATACCTGGTGTCGGGCATACTTCAGGTTTAGACAAATGCATCATGGAATAGTATCTTCCTGTCCTAAAATCTGCTGTGTGCCTGCTGCTCATCTTTCCTTCCTCTGTGACTCGGCAAACATGAACCATTTTTCTGTTTTCATCATTTTACCTTTTCCAGAATGCCATGTAGCTGAATCATACAGCAGATGGCCTCTTCAGAGTCACTTAGTAATACACATTTAATTTCTTTTGTGTCTTTTTACAGCTTGATATCTCATTACTTTTAACTCTTAGTTATCTGGATGAACTACAGTTTCTTTACTGATTTATTCACTGAAGGACAGAGACTCTGAAGTTATGAAGTTATAACATCCATGTGTAAGTTCTTGGGCAGTTGTAGGTTTTGAGTCAATGCCAAGGATTATAATTTGTTTACATGGTCAGAGTATCACACTACTTGTCAGCATTTCCAGAATCTCTAGAGTCTAACAGCCCCGCCTGGGCTGTCAGAACTCAGGCATCTGTACTAGTCAGCCTAGGATCCTATGGCCATGCATGTGTTGCCAATACTCAGGCAAATATCTAGACAGCTCAGAGTCACATGATCTGTGCACATGCAATCTATGTGCAGGTGCTAAATTCCCTTATTAAAGGACAAACCCCTCCCCATTTCTCTCTTAATCTGTCATCCCAAGAGGCCAAGGTCACATATGCACCTCCACATGCTCTCTGTTACCCTGCCTCCCCACCTCTCTTTCTCCATTTCCCCTATCCCTCTCCTCAGCAAATAAAACTCTCTACTGAGTGCTGTCTGCATAGCATCTCTGTCTCTTACCTGCCATGGGGGCACCATGGCTCGAGTCCCAAGGCTACCATGCACCGTTTTTAAAATACAACATGGCTGCCTTCTGGAGGGGCTGTAGACTTCTAGTTCCATCCGGTGTAAAGTGAGGGCTCCTGGATGTTACCAGTATTTAGCTTTGTCCTTGTTCCCACTCTGTTCATTTAAATAGTCATGAGGTGTGTCTCACGGTTGACTCACATTCCCTGGTGGTCTGTGATGTGGGGCATCTTCCTGAGTCTTTCCATTGGTATTTTCTCCTTAGAGAGGTGCCTGCTAAGATTTTTGGCCCATTTTTAAAGTTTAATCATGTTTTTTGTTCCATTGATTTTTCTCTATTGATTTTTAAGACTTTTCATTTTGCTGATCTCTGCTCTGCTCTCGTTACCTCTTTTCTGCTTTGGATTGCGTTTGTTTTTTTTCTTTTCAAGTTTCTTGAGGTGACTCCCAGGTGATTGTTGTTTTTTCTTTTTTTTTTTTTTTTTTTTGGATCTTGCTATTTTCTTGAATATGCATCTGCTGCCGTGTTCTCTTTCCTAAGACTGTTTCACCACATGTCACACATTTGGTAAATTATATTTCATTAGTTCAGTAAGCGTTGAAAGTTGTTTTCAGATATCTTCTAGGAATTAGTTTGGAAATGCAATGCTGAAACGCTCATCTGCTTCAAGTATGTTCTCCATGCTCTCTATTGTCTCAAATTTTCTGAAATGTGTTTTATGGCCCTAAGTACTATCTTGGTATATGCTATCTAGGAGTTCAGAAAAATAGATATTTTGCTCATGTTGAATAGACAGAGATGTTGACTCTCAGCAGTTAGCATGTGTCTGAACAAGCCAAAAGACCAAGAATTCAGGTCTCTAGAATCTATATAAATACCATGACAACATGTTTGCATGCCTGTGATTCCAGCCTCAGACAGTGGAGACAGAGGATTTGCCGGAGGAATCCCTCCCTAGTGGAGACAGCTATATGGGCAAGCTCTGGGTTTAACTGAGAGACTCTGGCTCAAAAAGAATAAGATGGAGAGTAACAGAGAAGAACTTCCAACGTCAAACACGTGTTCATGTGATGGTGCACCTAAACACACATGTATGTTTATATATACACAAATGCATATGCATGTATATATATGTAAAAACAAGACAAAAAGACATGTATGGAAAAGGTAAAACATATATTTAAAAAAATGCCAACGTTAACAAGAGAGAGAAGGCGCCATATTAACTTTAGACAGCATAAACGTCAAAACAAGAGAAGTCACCACAGATAAAAAGCTCATTACACAATAACAACAGACTTAATTCTCCAGCAAACTAGAACAATCATTAACATGTGTGTGGCAAAGAGTGACGTGTCAAAATAATGGGGCAGAGTTATGAGGAGAACTAGATGAATAAACTACCGCAAAGTCTTCCACATCTCCTCACCAAAAATAGGTGCATCAAGCAGGGAAGGAACAGAAAAAGGAGGCTGGGCAGTGGTCTCAGCACTCAATAAGCAGAAGCAAGCAGCTCTCTGTGAGTTCGAGGCCAGGCTGGTCTACAGAGAGAGTTCCAAAGCTACACAGAAAAAAACCCTGTTTTGGAAAGAAACAAAAACTAACAAATAACAATAAATGAAATATAAAGAGAATACACCAGAGGACACAAGAAGAGAAGACTGGAAAGTGGCAAGCTTCCAGCTCTGGAATCTTGACTCCCAGTGTCAGATTGGCTGGGGATCTTGGCCTCTTCTCCATCTCGGGAACCCAGACGAGTTCCTCCTTGCTAATGAATAGGGTCTCCTCTGGCCTGGGCCATCACAGAGAACTTGGCTGACCATTCCCCCTGGAGACTGGAAAGTTAAGGGGTTGATCTTTCAATGCTCCAAGGACCTTGTGAGATAGTGTGCATTGGGACAGAGGTCTCATTATAAGGAGTGTTTGTGTGAGCTGCAGGGCCCAATGCAGAGAACTTTCACACAGACTGATTGCTATTTGTATAGAATGTCTCCCATAATATAGGGCACTATGCCTTTTCTGGAACAAAAAGGGGGGGGGAGAGAATTGAAAAATTGTACTAACAAAGGGCCTTACAAGATGGGAAAAATGAATGTTAGGATTTTCTGCTTGACTGATGATCTCTGATGTTACCCTTGGGAAGTCCCAGCTTCCAGGATGATTTATTGATCTATGCTTGGTTTTCACTCCCATAACGGGTTATCTGGGCAGTGGAAAGAGATGCTGGAAGCAGAATAAAGAGAGGGTGTTATTATTTCAGGGGCAGATTTTCATTTTTATGATTGCTGAGGTGAAGTTTTTATTCAAACTGAGAAGGAATTATCAGAAATTGAATTCTGACAGATAAAAGGAGATGCATAGCTATCATCATGTATTTGCACACAGGGACCATAGCCAAGGTCATGTGATTTTCAAGTGTAAAAGAGAATCAGATAGGGAATGTGACTGTCTCTTGTGTTCTTCTCAAAAAAGAAGTCCCCAGGCTCTGGCCATTTGGTGGCTCTCCCACTTACAATGACTGTTGTGTGCTACAAAGCGGAGTCTGGCTTCTTGGCAAGATAGCTTTCTAGGAGTTCTCCAATAATATTGATACAGAGTTCCCATAAACCAAAAGAAATTTAAAACCAAAAGTATCCCAGGAAAAGTCAAAAACACCTCACCTTCAGCTCACCCCTGGGAACCAAACACTGAATCTTAAGGATTTGACAGCTGAGAAAGAGGGCAAATAGAGAGCCCGAAGTTTTGAACCCAGGATTCATATCAATACTGTGTAGCAAGAATGCTGACCTTTACATGGGACCTTGGATTATCTGTGGGGTTTTGATGTGTAGATGAAGGTCTGCCAACTTCTCAACAGATGTGTATGACTGGGCGCTGAAATGGTCACTCACAGTGAAGCATATGGTTTCTTATGTTACTGGACTTACAGCATAAGAAGGAGTAGAAAATCTGAGCACAGATCTCAAGTCTGTCTTTGACTAAATACCAGAGGAGTGCATGAGGTAATTACAGTGGAAGGAACCAAAACTTTATGACTATGCCAATAGGATTTTATATCTTTACCCTCAAAGATGTGATATAACCTGGCAGACGGCTCTGTCTAGACTTTAACAATTTCACTTACAAAACCTTCCAACCTTGAACTTTTCTATACATGACTGGCTTCATGCTGGTAAGAAATAGAAGTGACTTACATGACCTACATCAGAGGGATGTGTTATCTAATTCATTAATTAAAGGCAAGTTCTTCAGGGAACCCTACAATTCCTTGTGTTACCAATTGCTGCAGCCTATATTTAAGGTTTACCATGCAACAGTATTGGAAACAAGGCTTTGGGATAGCAAATAGAGTGTCTCTTGTAAGAAGTGTCATTACACCAGACTTCAAATTGATGGGGGCTGAAAAGATTTGAACCAGGCTACAAAAATCAACCACTTATGCTTTCAACCTTAGGGAGATGTGACAACCTCCTATTACTTGACAGTTAGGGAGAAACATGCAACTTCTTGTGTTCCCCTGATACTACCTTACATGCTTCTTTACAGGCCAACACCATGGCTTCTCACCGCCCTCTTCCAACTCTCTGTAAGTGAGATTACAGTTGATTTTATTAATTGTTTTTCTGTCTTGAAGGAGAATTCAGATCCATCTCTGGGAGATCCAAAAATGTTCCTCTACAAGAGCCAATAAGAGAGAAGCAAATATGGTTAAAAGCAATTGTTCTGTGGCAGTTCAGTATTAGACACCCTTCAGATTCTTATTCTGTACTTAAAAAAAATAATGGGAAGTATTTGTCACTATGTGTGTATGTATTATGTATGTATGTATATGCATGGGTGCATCCTCGTGTATGCATGTGCTATGCATCCTTGTATCTATCTGTATTATATGTGTTCGTGTGTTTGGATGTCTGTTGTATGTATTCATGTAGGTGTGTATGTTTGTGCTCATGTATGTATATAGTGTGTGTGTGCTTCTGTGTGTAGATGTTAGTTGTAAGTGCTCATGTAGGTACATATGTTTGTGCTCATGTTTGTGTATAGTGTGTGTGTGCATGTATGTTCAGATATGGGTATGCCAAAGACCACCAGCAGCTTTTCTAAATGAAAACAAGGATGTAAAAATGGTCTTTCGTGTGTTTTTAAATAATTCTAGTTACTCAGGTGGTTCTTAAAATAAAATTAGTTTTGTTTTGGATTTTTGGATTGAACTCATTGTACTGTTGTTTTGTAAGACAAAAAAACAAAAACAAAAACAAAAACAAAAACAAAAACTACTGGATACTGGAGATTTCATATAGATCAGTCAAATTTGTCATGTTAAAGCCTAACTGTGATTTGTGTTTTCAGGAACTCTACAAAGGTTATCATGAAACCACCTTCTTTATATTAAACAAACCATCAAACAAAAAAATAAATACTATTGTGCAAACAAAAATGTAGGAAGGGAAGTTTGTGTCTTAACTTGAAATAAAATCATTCCTTCGAGCTAATGAAGCAAACAGGAAGCAGAACCCAAAGGGGTTAGCAGGCAGAGACAGCTTCTTCAGCTCTCATTGCTTCCCAGTCTAGAAACCCATCCCTCCACTCTGATGTCAGTGTTGGTTGAAGAGGTTCCTCTCTTGTTCCTATGGATCTGCTGGATTCTCATCCTCTCTGCTGGAAATAGGCCGGGGGTTGGGGTTGCTATCCAAATGTGTGGTACCAGAGCATGTGTCTTGCTCCTGTGTGGTCTTTCGGGTTGTAGTTGAAACTGAGTGTATAAGCAGACAATGGCAGATCACATTGAAAAACAAAGTGAAGACCCACAGCCTGCAGCAGATTGCCCATGAAAACCCAGGAATGCACAGTAATCAACCAGAGGGCAGCATGCTATCCATCGCATCTCTACATTCCAAACAATTTTGGAAACTGAACCATAAGTTGGGGACAACCAGTCCCAGAGGGCTGGATTTGACTAGTAACTGATAGCTGGCCTAGTTTTGGTCTCATTTCTGATTTGTTATCAATCAGAGAAAGCAAGCTCTGTCCCCTGACCAATCACGTGAGACATGATGCTGTCTTGGTTTCTTTTTCCTGTAGCTGTGATAAAAGACCAAAGCAGCTTAAGGGAAGAAGGGTTTAATTTTTATCACAATTCAAATACAGTCTGAGAAGGGAAGTCTCAGGAGCTTGGGGCAGCTGGTTGTGTTGCTTCCCTGCCCAAACAATAAAGAGCAGTGAATGCTAAATGCTCACCCCACAGACTCTATTTTATGCAGTTCAGAATCCCCTGTCTAGAGAGTGGTCCCACTCAAAATTAAGATGTGTCTTCCCATACCAGTTGATGGTCACATACATGTTCAGAGGCCTGTTGTATGAGGTTTCTGGCCTGGACTTTCCAGCCTAGCCTCAAGGTTTGGACCTGCAGACCTGTAGACCCACAGTCCCACAGAGACAAACAGATGCTTACAGTAATTTTACACTGATTGACCTGGGGCCCAGGCATATAACTTGCTAGCTCTCTACCCTTAATCTAACCCATGACTCTTATCCTGTTTAGCCATGAGGCTCGATACCTTTTCTCAGAGCAGCATAGTTGTCCTCTGTATCTGCTTCTCTGGTGTGTCTGTGGCATCTCTGCTCTGTTGTTCAGGTTCCCAGAGTTTTCTAAGTCTGATAGCTCTGCCCATACATCCTATCTGCCTTTAGCCAATCAGCATTTTTATTAAACTAGTAGGCGGGACAATTATTTTCAATGTCATATAATTCTACTACAGAGGCCCACCTGCTGGGGGATTCTAGATGATGTTAAATTGATAATTAACACTCATGCACAGATACTCTACTTGTTAGCTCACCTCCAGCATCCCAGGCCAGCTGCCTCTAATCAGAGCAGGAACAGGGCCTTCCCACTTCCCACAGCAGAAGATTCTTGGTCCTTTTCTTGGCTTAGAGTCTGTGATAAACTCCATCTGGTACTAACTAGATCTCTTGGTACACTGAGCTCTAACTAAACATCCATCACTTCCTCACTTGGTTGATCTGTGCTTACTTATTTCCACTAGGTACTCCCTCCCAGTGCCAAGGTTCTGAATATGTGTTCTACGTCTTAGAAGATGCTACCCTTATCATCATCATCGTTTCTGCTACTCCATTGACTTTAGGTCACTTGGGGCCACTAGTGTGCCACATAGAAGCAGTAGTTCATCAAGTCTACTTAAACAGCTCTGTTTTATGCCCCCCACTGTGTTAGAAGTGCCCAAAGCTAAGGCAGAGAGAGCTGGGGAAATCTCTTTGTAGCTTTTAGGTTTAGATATTTCTAAATAACCTCTTCTCTAGCAAGTTCAGGAAAAATAGGTGACATTGGGGTTGACTATTCTGACATCTGTCCTCACTCTCTTACATGTCTTCGGTTTCTTCTAGGTCCGCTGGACCAGTGCAGAGCTTCAGAATTTTTTTCTATCTTATACGCCTTACCTTCCTTCTCTCACCACCTCCACATCCCACTGTCTACACCATGAAAGCTTCCCACATTCCTGTAGGATCAAGTCTATATCTATACTTGTAAGTGACTAGCTGCTGCCTTGAGCCTTATTCATGTTTTACAACCCCACCATGTCCCCAGGACACCTGGGCCGGCTAGTGACCACCAGAACTCTGCTCTTGCCTCATTGCTTGGTCTGTTCTGATTGACTAGTACATAGCTTCTCTGCTTGCTGAATACCTTTTATGTCTGTCAATCTCCCTGTCTCACACTGCCTTGGGTGGGGGGCAAGGAAAACACACAGAAATATAAGTGGGTTTACACATGAATCTTCTGTTTTATTATTCATTTGAAAATGGCTCTGTTTTCAGACTCTGAACAAACTTTAGTGAAGTGAGCTGAGCAAAACATCACCTCCCTCCACCCTGTCAGCAGACAGCTCTGCACCAGGCCTATTGCGCATTGGCTATAAATAACCCCAAAGTCTCTAGTGCTGATGATTTGGTCCAGTCAGCCTTTGGGGAGATTTTTGAGTCAGAAAGGTTCTGACTAATGAAGAGATTAATCCACTGATGGCTTCTTAATTTGATGGTATGATTGAGAGGCAGTAGAAACTAGGACATATGGCCAGATTGGAAGATGTTGGTCACTGTGGGGAGGGTGCTGAAGGGCATGCCATGTCTACAGCCCTTTTCTCTTTCATCTCTTTCTCTGTTTCCTGGCAGCCATGAGACAAACTGCATTGCTACACCATACCATCCTGAAGCAAACAACATGGTGACTCTCTACCATCCTGCCTCTATGATACTTTACTTCACCACAGCAATGGAAAATATGGATAACCATATTTTGTCACAGCAACCATGCCCCTGAAGTCAGACAAGGCCACATTCTTCCTGAGCTCTGACACTGACCATCAGGAAATGTTAGGTCAATTACTGAGTTACACTGGAGTTAGGCCAACTCCAGTGGTCTGATATGAGAAGCAAAGACATGTCATACAGAGCCGTGTGATGATTTCGTGGGGCTATGTGTAAGAAACACTGAACAACATATTACCAGTATTATCACAGGCAATATTCTAAAAGCAGCTCTGTTACATTTCTGAATTTTAGTAGAACCCTAAAGTGTGATTGCATATACAAACAGAACACGAGCTTTATGATTTTGTTTTCATGAAATCTATCAAAATGAAAGTTTCCCACATTGCTGTAGGAAAAAGTCTATATCCTTGTAAGTGACTAGCTGCTGCCTTGAGCCTTATTCATGTTTTAGACCCCACCATGTCCCCAGGACACCCAGAGGAAGGGCTTAAAAGTGGGAGCTAGAATCTGATGCATGTTAGCAGTGGGGACTTAGACACATGTATTCTCAATAAGGATGATATTGTCCTGAGAGTGACAAAAATTGGTTTCTGTGGAACAGACAAAGCAAGCTTAGATATTATCATTGTCTATGACCTTCTGAAGGACCATAATATGTAAATAAATGTTTGGAATATTTATAGTGTTAAAAATTTTCACTCAGGGATTGGGAAGATGGCTTGGTAGACGGTGTGTTTTTTGCAAACATGAGAACTAGAGTTCAAATCCCAGCACCACATAAAGGCTTAGGGCGTGTAGTGATTCACCTATAAGCCATCATTTGGTAGGGCAAGCTGACTAGCTAGACTAGCCAGAATCAGTGAGCTCTGGGCTCAGCAAGAAACCCTTGCCTTGGTAAATAAGGTGAAGAAGATACTCATGTCCATCTCCATGCTCCCACCACCACCCTGTGAATACCACACATATACGCAAATACCACACACACACACACACACACACACACACACACACACACACACACACACACACACACGAGCGCGTACACACGCCAAAAAGTTTCACTGGGTAGGAAAATGAGAATCATCAGAGGGGAAAAAGAAGTCCAGGAAGGGACTTAGGGGTGGGTGGTAATGAAGAAACCAGCCACAGTGGAAGAAGTGTTTACAGGGAGGACAGAGCTCAGATAAGAGAACAGTGGGCAACCAAAGCCAAGTCACAAATGTGGGTCACTGGAATTGTAGTTACAACAGGAAACAGAGCCCCACATCCTACCATGGCCATTCTGTACATACTCCTCAGAGGTGTTGATAGACGTCCATCAAGGCTGTGATGTCAGAGCTCCTCTGCTCATGGCTCTAAGTTACATAGCCATTTGATTAATGTTCACATAAATCCTAGCTCACTGTTCTGACTTAATATTTTCCGCCTTTACCTTTTCAGGCATCTGCACCTTTTGTCTTCTAATCTTTGGCCCGTCCTTATGAAGCAAGTGGAGACAGCACTTGTATTGGTCAAGGTGCTGTAAGGGAACAGAACTGATAGAATGAATGTATAAATGTACGTGTGTGTGTGGGGGGGGGGTTAGGGTGAGATTTAATTTCAGACTGTCATCCATGTAACCCAACAATGAAAAAACTAGGAATCTGGTAGCTGTTCAGTCCATAAGATTGGATGTCTCAGTGGTCCTGATCTGGGGCTGGAGTCTCAGAAGATTCCCAGAGAGCTGCTGATCTTCAGTCTACATTAGAATCCCAGAGAAGTGGATTCTAATGTCAGTGGAGGAATATCTTAGAACAGGATAAATGAATTTGTCAGCAGGAGTGAGGCTGAGCAGGCTAAAACCAAAAGTCTCCACTCTCCGTGTCCATTTATGTTGGCTGCCACCAGAAGGCATGGCCCAGATTGGGGTCATCTTCCCACCTCAAATGACGCGGACAAGAAAATGCTTGGGTTTAGTTTTCTGCAGACACTGTCAAGTTGACAACCATGGTTGGCCATCACAATGCTCACCTACTCCCTCTTGCCCTTTCACTCAGGGAGTGTGTTCTTAGCTCTGGGGCCCTTTGTGATTTCTGCTCAACCTGTGGGATTTTCTTGACATTTTCTTTCTTATCTAATTCCTTCACTGTTCTAAGAACCACACTTTATCAGCTGTGCCCAGGCTTTCTAAATGGAAGGCCTATGTTTGTATTTTGTTTATCAGCTCAGATTGGAGCAAAGTGGGTGGTTAGGGCCACAGAGGAACAGAAATCAACTGCTAGGCTCTCAAAAGCTCTTGGGGCTGCCATCATGGGACTGCTTAGCATACTTCTTGGAGAGGATTTGCCTTGTGTGACATCTCTAGTATATTTGCATGGTTTGCTATTGTTATTATATTTGACAGTAACACTGTGCTGGAATGATTATGCACAGAACATGTGCTATCAGGGTCCAAAGATGGCTGTGGCAAACCAATTATTATTGATCATACTTTAATGTAGTGGTTCTCAAATTTTCTAATGCCACAATACTTTAATACAGTTCCTCATGTTGTGGTGGCCTCTAACCAAAACATTATTTTTGTTGCTATTTCATAACTGTAATGTTGCCACTGTTAGGAATTTAATATGAATATCTGATATTTGACCTCTGTGAAAGGGTCATTTGATCCTTGAAGGGGTCTAGACCCACAGGTTGAAAACTGCTTCTCTAGCGCTAGTGATAATCTTCTCCTGTTTCGGGTATTGGTGTCTTTCCTAAACTGAATATTCTGTGGTTTCAGAGTGATTTGATGCAACATTCCCTGCCTTATGTGGCTAGCTGACTTAAGCACAGGATGAATTGTGTTCATAAAGGCCTGAAACAGTAGTGCCTCTGTCCCCAGCTACATGAACCTTGCCCATTAATACTGAACTATACCATGCTTCTTCACATTCCTGGTTTACCTAGTATATTTCTGGTACTTGGCTAAATGGCTTTACATGGAATATTCCCTTTAGTCTGCACAACCTTCGGATATATACTGCTGTTATCCATATTTTAGAAATGTGGAAATGGATGCTATAAAGAACTTAAGCTCATTCAACTAGAAATGGGTAGAGCTGAGTTCACTATGTGACCATGGGCCCGAGTTCGTCATTTTTTATACACATGGCCTTTTTGTGTGTAAGCTGGTTTCTCCCATTGGATTCTCAACTCTTGAAGATAGGGGCCATGACTTCCATAATCTGTGTCTAAGAAAAGTGTCTGGACTATGATAGATGCACAATAAAACTTGTTCAGTGGTAGGTGGATGGATAAATAACTAAATATATTCTATACAGGAGCCTGCATAAAAACTAAAGGTTCCAGATATCAAGAAAACACAGCTAGTGACCGGAGAGCTGCCTCAGTGGCTAAGTAGCCTGGTTCCTCTTCCAGAGAATCCGGTTTGACTCCCAGCATCCACTTAGCAGTACAACTGCCTACAGCTCCAGTTTCAGGGCATCCAATGTCCAATGACCATCCAATGGTCAGTCCCCTGCAGGCACCAAGCGACATTCTTGCAGACAAAATTCTCATGCACACAAAATAAAAATAAATAAAACTAAAACCAAAAAATAGAAGGAGGAAATCTCAGTGAGTCAGCTGAACAAGGCACTGGCTCAAAATCTGGAACCTGCCCCAGTTTTTTGAGGGGTGAGGATCTTTTCTTCAGCTTAGATGAGGCTGATTTTCCTAACAATGTCTTTTTTTTTTAAAAATTGTTGTTGAGTGAAAACACATGTGCTAGCCATCCATACTATGACTTTATTATTAAAAAAAATTTCATTTTTAAATTTAAAACATGACCATATATGGACTTGATTTGTAGAAAGGATAATTTTCACCTGAAAACATACTTCTAGTAATCAGTAAATCATTAGACATATTTCTAGGATGAGAGAAAGGCTAGAAATCCATGATATAGATCATGCTGCATATTTTTAATATCTTCTGCTTCTCAATTTTGCTTTTAAAATTACATGGCCCCAGATAAATTAATTTGCTTGAGTGAACCAATTTTTAGGAAAAAATGATTTTTAGATGATTTATTCATTTGAACACGCTGAGTGCTAACAGCAACCTGGGTCCCAATAAAGGGCTGTGATTATTTAATTACTGTATTATTGGGGTTTTTGTCTTAGAGTGCTTGTATGCTCTTTAAAAAATTTTTTTTCTTCAAAAATGTTTCCATGAATAGCTTCATGGAAATAGTAGTGTATGTGTCAGGATCCCCCGATTCTGGTTAACTTTTGCTGGTGAGTAATCTGAAGGATCTCAAAGGATTACAAAGTAAAGCCCAGCCTGAGTCATCTGGAGGAATTTTAAGTGACCCAGAAAGACTGCTAATGGGGTAACTAAAAAGAGAAGGTAGCCCCAATTTTTGCTGTACAAAAGGAACCCCAAATAAAAATCAGGTGACACATGGCTCCAGCTTCCCAAACTCATGATTCGGGAAGACACGGGAACACCTCGGAGGACTGTGTGAGAAAGCCTGACTCAGAGTAAACCTCTGGGACTGAACTCAGTCTGCTTTCTTACAAGATCCTCAAGTGACTCACACAGGGAAGTTTGAGAAGTCTGACCCAGACAACATCCAGATGCAGCGGAACAGCTGATGAGAAAGGCTTGTCTACTGTGGAAGTCAGAAAGGCCTACAAGTCATACCAGGCCTTTTGATGATATTGGCATGTCTCCATAATAGCCTTGGCTCCTGGTCATTCTTCTGTGATTAAAAAGTACCTGTATGTGGGGCCTTTCTGGACCTCATCTCATCTTATCTTTAAGGGTGGTTGCAAATGTGTTTGTGGCTGGTAGTAGTCGCCTGATGGTGATCCGTCTTATTACATCAGGCCTAGCTAGAGATTATAGGATTGACCAACACTGTACTCAGGTTGTAAGGGAACACCTAAGGTAGGCTAAAAGAAAACCCATTTGCTCTGAGAGCAGAGCATACAGAACACAGGAACATACTCCCAAATCTACTGAAAGGCTCCCACATCCCGTCTCCTCTGGAAGGTCCATGTGGAAAGGTTGGCTGGAAGAAGCAGAAACTGTCAGTCACCAGCTGGGTCACTCTCAGCCTTCACTTTGTTCCCTGTACAATTGAAAGAATACTAGTTTTCAATTAATTTCAAAGGACTACGCGATTGTCGGGGATGGGGGCATCCAAAAAGACTGTGAACTGTAAAGTGTTTCACAGCTGAGAAACTGACTCTGCTTGTGGGGTTTGACTGGGGCTCCTGGGAACCATTTCATAGGGAAGATGGCTGTGCTCCCTGAACTGTGTCTGGTCCTCTACTGACTGCTGAACTGAGATTTGACCCAGAAAACTTCCCACGTTCCTAAATCGTATGAGCTGTCTGACCCCAGGCAAGCTTCTGAAGGTCTCTTAAGCAAATATATATATATATATATATATATATATATATATATATATATATATATATATATGGTTTTGTGTGTGTGCGTGTGTGCATATATATAAATATATAAAACCATATACATGTGTGTCTCTTTCCCTATCTCTCATATATATGGAGTATCCCTCTTTCTTCATGCACACATCATATTGAAGTGCCTCTCTCTAACACACACACATACACACACACACACACACACACACACACACACACACACACACACACACACACACACACACGCCTTGGGCATCTCATGCTTCCCAGACAAGCACTCTGCCACTGACCTATATCTTCAGCCTTAAAAAAAAAAAAAACAAAGAAAAACTTTCTGATTAGAAACAGGCCTGGGTGAACTGACTTGGCTGTCCTTGACTCACTCGGTGGCACAGCCAAACCATGAACTCTTGATCCTCCTGCCTCTGCTTCCTGAGTTGTTGAGATCATCACAGTTGGCTGGCACCTGTCCTAGCTGAGGCTATAAGTTCTTGTGATAAATAACCATATAAATTTTTTTTATTACTTTTCACCTTTATCCCGTTTTTTTTTTCTATCAGAATACTTTAAAACATCTACCATTCTACTGTCCTCATTTAAACGCCCCTTCCAAAGGTGAAAATGTTTGACCAAATGGAACAGGAAGTGTCTCCTCCCTGTCCTCAAAGGGCCTTTAAGCTTATAAAATTAGTCACAAGGTTGTGGCTGAGAAGAAAAATGTAGCCAGACTGTAGTGATGCATACCTTTAATCCCAGCACTTGGGAGACAGGCTGGCAGATGTCTCTGAGTTTGAGGCCATCCTGGTCTACAGAGTCAGTTCCAGGATAGCTAGGAACAGAGAAACCCTGTCTCAAAAAAAGAATAAAAATATTATTATTAAATAACCGTAATTCCTTTTGCTTTGCCACTGGACAATTTTAATTCTTTCACTTCAAATTTGAATAAATCCAAACTAGCTAGAAGTCTAAAGGAGACTTTACTTACCCCACAAAGGAAAGAGGAGCTATATGAATCTAGGCAGTCAACCCAACTTCCTAGAGTTCTAATATACATTTGCTTATGCAATGTCTGGATTCTGGTGTAGAATTTGCTAATATTAAAAATAAATATGTGTGATTACTATGGCATCAGCAATAGAATTCGTCACTCCCTATTAGATGCATAGCGTTGACAGGTTTGACAGAAACCGTGCATGGTATGTTTATCAATATGCTTGTGTTGATAATGCTTCCTACCTATGTGCATTACGTGCAATAAAGGCAATAGTAGCTAGTACTGAAAGAGAAGGTACATATTTTAATTCAGAGGAGACTGTCCTGCCCCTTCATAAAGAACATCTGTGAGATGGCTTGGTTTGTGGCACAAGCCTGCTCGCCTTGTTTCTGTTGGTCACAATCAATGGAAAGGTGTAAAGAGAAGAGAGAGCTGGCCCTACAGGACTTAGCTCCTCTGATCACCACACATGTGTTGTGATATGCACACTTGCATGCATGCACGCATACACAACAATAATAATGGTTATAATCTTAAAAATGTTACTACTTCTCTTGGACTCTAGCTGCACGAGGGGCTGATTGGTTGCTGAGAACACAGAAGGGACTCGATATGGGTTGTGTGTGGCCTATGTTGGTTTGAGATCTGAATGGGGTCATGAGGTCACAAGAAAGCCATACTGATGTATGTTGCAACTGATACTTAGGGTTTCTATTACTGTGAAGAGACACCATGGCCATGATGACTCTCATAAAGGAAAGCATTTATAAGATTGGGGTGGCTTGCTTACAGTTTCAGAGGTTCAGTACATGATCATCACGGTGGAAAGGTAGACATGGTGCTGGAGAAGTAGCTGAGAGTTTTACATATTTCAGGCAACAAAAAGTGGACTTTCTGTCACACTGAGTGAAGCTTGAGCAGAGACGACTTCAAGGCCCACCCCCACAGTGTCACACTTTTTCAACAAGGCCACACCTACTTCAACAAAGCCAACTTTCTAATAGTGCCATTCCCTTTGGGGTTATGGGGAGCAATTACATTCAAACTAACATAGGTACCTTTTCCAGGGACTGTTCATTTCCTTCTAGAAGTTTTGCTTCACCCTAAATATTATTTGTGTGACCCAGAGAAGGAATGGTTTGTCCCTCAATATGGGTTTTCCTTGGAAAACCAAAAGCAAGGATTGCCCATGACATCATCAAGTTAAGGTTTTGTATCAGAACCAGCTCAATAGTAAAACGCATCCTGAGAAACTCTATCAATCCATGAATTCTTAAAAAGTAAACTTAGTATTTTAATGAAATTACAAAATTTAAGATGGAATTGAGGAGTAAGATGGTATACTTAATTCTATCTTAACACTGATTCTAAGCACAAACACAATGCCAATTTCAATGGCTGGTAAATGTTGGAGAAGGTGGCTGAAGGCAAAACAGGCAAAAAGCAAGCTTGCTTGACGCAAATGTGTTTGTGCAAAATCAAAGTGTTTAACATCAATATCTTAGAATTGAGTATTATTCAGCTACTATAGCTCACAGCTTAACTCTTGTTCAGTTTGCTAAACATAAATCTGATAGCTTCCTCTGAATCATTTCAATAAGGTCAAACTCTCTTGTGAGCATGCTGGTCCTTTGACTTCAGTGTTGTGGGTCTTTATAGAACAGTCCTGGAATGAAAACCTCTTGTCCTCAATTTCAAGTAAAGTGTGATGACTGAGCCACCCTGTGTGTGACATGTAAGATCTTGACATTTTTCTGCCCGCACTAGAAAATTAATAGCCAATATTCATTGTCCATTTTGTATTCAGAACATCCATCCTTTTATTTAGTCTTCCCAATAATTCAGTGGGTTAGCTTCAATTAACTGAGTAAATAGGCCCAGAGATCGAAACTCAATAACCCAAGTATGTTTTACAAGGCCACAAGTCCAAACAAATAAGCACAACCCAGTTCTCTGTTCTCCACATGTCTTAGCAAACTCAGGTATGTTCTAGGTAGCCTGGATTCCATGGCTAGAACTGCCAGTGTCAGAGGATGATCAAGCCCATTCTGTGTTTCTAGATGAGACTATGGCTTTTTCCAAGTCACTGGGTATCTCTAAAAGTAACATTGTTCAAATTAATCCAGTTGGTCTCCTTTTAATACTACCACTACCCAGCCCCATCAGTCCTGGCTGTTTTTGAACTCTGATTTCTACCCACTTGGTCTTGCTCCCCAGAGTACCTACTGTGTGCTGGTTGGAAGGCTTTTCATCAAGGCCTTGGGATCAAGAAGTGCTAATGTATTTGGGTGAGATTTCCGGAGATTATTTTGTTGTTGTTGAACCTCAAACACTAGGCAAAAGGAAACAGATAAATAAGCTCCAGTTTAACATGAAATCATCCTCACCATAGTAAATGGATCCAGTGATGGCATAACATTATGTAGATGAAAGAAAGCCATGACATCACTACGTTTTTACTGTGGTTGTTACCAGACCACACAGAGGGGAGGCTGTAGTTCAAGTGTCTGTTTGACCAACATGAATAGAGAAGAATCGGTTTTGTTTCAAAATGTGAGAGAGGGCTGAACTTGGCTTCTCATCTGAGCATTGTTTTGTGCTACTGAAGGCTGATAAACAACTGTAAACAATAGAACTCATTAACTGGGTGTTCTCTCTGATCTCTTGATGGTCCGGCAGAGCAGTGTTTCCTCTAAGGATCACAGCCCAGCCTTGTTTGTTTGCTACAAACTGAAGTTTCTAGCTTCCTCGGAAAATCTCTAGGACCTTATTTCCCCTTTAAAAAAAAAAAAAAGGCAAGCTCAGAGACTTGGTATCAAAACTTATTTTAGGTAATGCACACCTATAATCCCAGTACTTAGGAAGCTGAAGCAAGAATGAATCAGAGGCAGCCTGGACTACAGATATAATAAGACCATGTGTCAAAAACAAAATGAGCATTAGATTTAGTTATAAGGAATTTATCTTAATGGAAAGTTTGAGCTGAGTCAATCTTGTCAAACAATAGGGAGTGAGTGAGACTTCATGAGCAGAGCCTTGAACTCCATCTCTCTCATGGACTCTGGGGCACAAGTAAAGACACAACACTGGGCCACTGATGTTTTCTTTTATTTCTGTTGCTTTTGACATTAATCAATGAGATAAACAGATGCAAATTTCATCCTGTTAGGAAAGTACTAGAGATGACAGTAGCAGCCATAAGACATGATACTTATGGGAACACAGGCAATTTTATATCGTCCTTTATCTGTCACAAAGGTGATGGCATTGGAGATAGTAGTCTAACAGCAATGTTTGGGCAGCTCCTAAGCAATGAGAGATCCTGGGGGGGGGGATGCCTACAGGAAATAGCAACGCCAGTCTAATTAAGTGTAATTGTGACTAAGCTTTCCTCTCATTAATCATTGTGCAATGTCTGTGTTCCAATCCTGGTTACAGTCAACTTCAGGATACATTATTGACTGTGTTCTAACGGCCTGTGTCTGGGCCAGAGACTATGGGAAAGAATCAGCTTTTGCCCAGGTAACAGAGTCAGATCAAAACTTAAACCCCTAGCCCCCTGGAATGTGATGCCTCTGTGCTAACCATTCAGACTGGTGGTCCCAGACTGCTCTTAAACTCAGATCCTTCAGCCTCACCTCCACAAGTGCTGTGATTAGGTGTGCAAATCTGAAACTGGAAAAATGAAAACTATATAAATGTATGTAGTGGGATTCAGGTGTCAGCTGATGGGGTCCTAAGACGCTTATCCAGGGTCCCGAGCTCCTGGAGGGGATGTAGCGAACCTGGAGGGGGTGTGGCCAACCCCATTGAGAGGGGGCTTCTGGGACACGAGGCCCTCTTCCTGGCTCCTGGTTGTTGGAGAGACAGGATCAGAATCCATCGTCTGTCCATCGCTCGTCCACCGTTCCAGACTCCAGTCCCTGTTCAGGTGCTACTATAAACTGTTACCTGTACAGTGAGTGTTGGTTTATATTTTAGTAAATATCTATCCTGCACTGGTGACTTTTAAGTAAACTTCGCCTACATCTGGCACCCAACCACACAACTCTACAGGACAGGAAGTTGTGGAGAGATCTTACCGCACGTTAAAAGAGATGCTTTATAAACAAAAGAAAGAAATGAAAAAACCCAGAGAGAGGTTGCACAGTGCCTTACTGACTTTAAATTTTCTTAACGCTGATGAAAAGGGAACATCAGCTGCTGAGAGACATTGGGTAGTAGAGAAATCCTCTGAGTTAAATCAGCCCATCTACTTCAAAGATGTGTTGACTTCAGAGTGGAAGCCGGGATATGTGCTTCGATGGGGTAGGGGTTTTGCTCTTGTTTCAACAGGGACAGAAAAGATATGGGTACCGACAAAACTAATAAAAGTCCACTGTGAAAAGGAGTCCTTTCCTGAGGAAGAGAAGTAATTGCTCATCCTTGATATGACAAATGGATACATGGTAAGGAAAACACATTTAACAAACCTGGGGCAGGGTCTCAATTTTGTCTTTACAGGAAAGCAGATACAACTATTTTTAAGACATTGACTAGACATTGAATAATTACTCACCTGAAATCGAAGACAGACTGATGATGAAGGAATGTACATGACTGACTATGAGACCAACTGATACGCATATGCACTACTGGGTAATCTCTCAATTCTTATTGCTTTGCATCTTGCATCTACACCTAAAAAACCTAAAAAAAAAAAAAGGGTGGTCCTGATTTGACTATTAATAGGGCTGGATTTAGATTGGGAACTAGTGGCTTTCTCCCTCTCTAAACCCAAGCATATTGGTAAAGAAAATGTGAAGAATTCTGTCTCATATCAGAAAAGCCACCTGGTGTGAGACAGAAGACAGAATATTTAGGGACCAATATTATTGTGACTTCATCTCAAACCTTGTTTCTCTCTGTATCTGTACCTTTCAAACATCCTGTCTGCATACAGTCTCCTAAAGTCATAGAAGATATGAATATCTCTTTTGAGTATCAACAATGCTTAAGTTTTCCATTGTAAATAACATTTCCTCCTATCAGCTATCTACAAAGAATTTGGAACCGAGACGGGGCCCCCAACGCAGCAACTCCTACTAGTGAAACAAGAATAAAAGTGAGAGTATGAGAGAGAAAATAAGAGACAGGTAGACAGACAGAGACAAAAATAGAAAAATCAAGAACCTGGTGCACACCAATCAATAATTGTTTTCAGGAAATAGACTATTCAAAAACAGCTATAAGATAGCTCGTTATGATTATCCTTCAGATCACACCTCTAATTAGATTTCCAGATGGAGTTAACCACTATTCTAAGAATGGTTATAGATGTATATGGTCAGTCCATTAAGAACTAACCATTGTTTTAGCTTTTACAGGATTCCAAAGAGATGCCATCGCCCTTAAGTCAGCAGGAAGCAACCTTATGAAAGACTACGCCCCCTTTTCCAATAAGTTTTATGCTCTGAGGGTTGTGGGTAATTATTATTCTAATAGAATAGTTATAAGTTAAAACTGGGTAAAGGATAGAACTATAATATAACATCAAAGATCTCTTTTGAAGAAGAGAGGGGGGATAGATATGATAGATAAAGGTAGACTGTTCTACCTACCTATACACCATTCTAGTGGAATGTATAGGCTAAGCTAAAGACAATTTGCACTGGCATAGATATTTGTATATTGACATAAATGTGAAATCATTTTATATGTTTAATTGTGATAATTTGTACATTGGTACAGAGTTTAATCTGAGATTGCTTTATATAATCAAAGCAACTTGTACTTTGATATAAATCTGAATCTGTAACTATTATGTAAAACTGAATCTGAAATTGCTATATTTTATGTATGCTTCTACCTCTGTTTAAAAATATTTGTACATCATTGTCATGTATACTATGCAATTACTACCTTCATTTAATTATACTAGATATAATGTATGATTGTACTAGTTATGATATATGCACAAGATGTTTTATATACCTCTGTTTAGATGATATATGTGTATTTACATGTCTAAAATGCTGTGGCCACTTTACATGGTAATATACCCCTGGCTAAGGTTTGATAGTCCTACTAAAGGTCATTGTTCAGGGATTGTACACCCCTTATATAGGTATTCTAATTTTTAGTACAGGGTTTATTCCTTAAGATGATAAGAACTGCAGTCAACATTACTTAAGGTATCATATCCCAGTCATATCAGATACAGGTTAGAATATCATAGATAGACAGGAATCTTCAACCATTTCATAGACCCAGAGAGTATGGCATTTAACATTTGAAATTCAGCCACGAGAGATACAATGACTCCTGGTGTCACTGCTCCCTTCACGAGATGGTGTTGAGCATCGAGGATACTCCATTGGAGTTTGTCCTTTTGGCAGAGAATGGCCGGTTGAGTAAGGAACTGTCCTTACCTTGATTGCTAACGGTACACACATGATGTCAAGCTGGATGAACAAGTTGATGGATGGAGACTGACGAAACCTGCCTGGACAGGATAAGACAGTCCCTCCAAATTACCCTGCTTGTGAAAAGATCTGTCAGATACCATAGGCCTATAGCCAATATGATACCAGCCAACGGCGCACAAAACCAGAGGTGATTGTCTAGGTAGCTGTGTTGCTGTCCTCTCCCAAATTTTGGAAGCCACTACTTCCATGTACTTCTGGCTTTCAAGTGATACATCTTCCTTCTCAGGTCTTGACGGGGTTGAAGAATAGGTATTTAAGGTTACTACCTCATAATAATTCCTATTGTACATAGTCTTAGTTTAGAACCTTCTTAGTTAGACAAAAGGGGGAGATGTAGTGGGATTCAGGTGTCAGCTGATGGGGTCCTAAGATGCTTATTCAGGGTCCCGAGCTCCTGGAAGGGATGTGGCCAACCCCATTGAGAGGGGGCTTCTGGGACACGAGGCCCTCTTCCTGGTTCCTGGCTATTGGAGAGACAGGATCGGAATCCATCGTCCGTCCATCGCTCGTCCACTGTTCCAGACTCCAGTCCCTGTTCAGGTGCTACTATAAACTGTTACCTGTACCGTGAGTGTTGGTTTATATTTTAATAAATATCTATCCTGCACTGGTGACTTCTAAGTAAACTTCGCCTACAAATGTATATATATAATACCCCATATATACGGTATATGGAATCCAGAATATATCACAGTTAGTGCTAAAGAAGGCACAAGTTAGTTGCACGTGATTCTCATTGCTTAGTTCAAGTTGAAAGCGAGCCTGGTGAATACAGGTGCAGATTGACAAATCTTGCTCCCCACTCACTGTTGGCAAAGGCTGGGATGTGGTCAACAGAAAGTCCAATGTCTCAGAGTGTACATGTCCTTGGTGGAGGGGATGGGCTCAAGGAAACCAAGGAGTGAGTGGGGGAAACTTCCCAAAATATGAAACGCTAAGCTGAGTGTCAAAGAGACATCTACAATAAAGCAGTGACAGGTGGTATGCAAGTCCTAGTAACCTAAGGCCAGACTAGAACAAAACCAACATCAGAAAACATGAACCTTTGGAAAGAGCTTCAATATATATTTTTGTGTATATAAACCTGTAGTGGTATTACGTTGTTATGTTGTAAATAATTGTCCAGCCTACTGGTTTATTAAAAATGCTGATTTGCTGAAGGCAGACTGAAAGTGTGGATGGGGCTACCAGACTGGAAAAACTCTGGGAACAGGAAGAACAGAGCAGAGGTGCCACAGAAATGCCAGAGATGCCACAGATGCAGAGGACAACTATGCTGCTTGTACCGAGCCACATGGCTTAAACAGGATAAGAATCATGGGTTAGTTTAAGGGTAAAGAGTTAGCAAGTTATATGCTGGTGGCCCCAGGTCAATCAGGGTACAATTAATATAAGTGTCTGTGTGTTTTAGTGGGACTATGGGACTGTGGGTCTGAAAGTTCTGGCCACCAGGCTAGGCTGGCAAGTCCAGGCTATGAGTCTAGGCCAGAAAGTTTGGGCTAGAAACCTAATACAACATAAATCTTCATTAAATAGTAGCTGTGCAGCCAGTGGTCACAATAATAGTGCTGGATAGTGTTCTACCTGTGAGTTAGTGACTGGGTCCCTTAGACAAGCCTGTGGGTTTTTTCTCATCTATTTTCCAGGTTAGAACATGGGTAGCTGAGCATCAAGGTCAAATGTTTTGCTGTCATACTTGTCTGTATTTAGGTTTGAGCCATGCTATTTGCCAATTGCCTAGCCTTGAGAAGCCTATCCTATCTGAGTATCACTTAATGATAGCTCTGTCTGCATGGAGTTGTTTTTAAAAAACACTCTGTGATGAGCCCTCATTGTCATGATGACTACTGGTTTTGGCTGTTCTTGTAGAGTTGAATTTATTTTTGGCTTCCCCTCCCCACCACAAGATCTTGTTCTGCAGATTGAACTGGACTGGACTAGACTGCTCTATGTAGCCCTGACTAGCCGTAAGTTTCTGGTAATCCTTCTGCCTCAATTTCCAAAGTACTAGAATGATAAGCACAAGGCACCACACCTGACTTTACAACTGAATGGTGTCTTGGATTCCCTTCATATTTTTTTCATTTTTTTTTTTTTTTTTTTACGAATGAAATGACAAGAAAACATGCTAAGTATTATGCTTATACAGTGAAATCTCTGGAACATTTCTACATAAATGCCAGTAGCTATTATTGTAGTTTTAGGTAGTATGACTGGCCCAGAGTCATAGGCTAAGTTTGTCAAACTGAGATTAAAAACTCACTTTCTTACACAATTGAACACAACATTAAAATACCTTCCACCTATGATTTTTCTAAATACTTCCAGTTTGTTTGAATTTTGTATACATTGATCTGCTGATACATAGTGTCTTGCTGTGCATGTTGGGATAGACTTAAACTTACGATCCCCCTGTCTCAGCCTCTAGAGCGTATGCCATCTTACTTGGCTTGAATTGCAGAAGATATTTTAAAGCAATTCTCAGGGCCAGGAATGGTGGACCATGCTTGTATTCCCAGAATTCTAGAGGCTGATGCTGGAGGATTTCAAGGCCATCCTGGCCTACAAAGCAATACTCTGTGTCAAAAAAAAAAAAAAATTAAATAATAAACAAGCAAATAAAAGTGAAAGTAATTACCAAAGGATTCAGCTTTACCTCTCAAGTACTTCAGAGCACAATAATAACACCCACTCTCTCATTTCAGGTATGTGTATTCCTTTAAGTTTATTCGCTGGCTTTATTGCTGTGGTGGTTTGAAGGAAAATGGCCCCACAGGGAGTGACACTATTAGGAAGTGTGGCTTTGTTGTAGTAGGTGTGGCCTTCCATGTGGAGGAAGAATGTCACTGTTGGATTGGACTTTCAGGTCTCCTATGCTCACGATACACCCAGTGTGGGACACAGACTTTTTCTGCTGCTGTGAATCAAGGTGTTGAACTCTCAGCTCCTTCTCCAGAACCATGTCTGCCTGCATGCCATCTGCCATGACCATAATGGACTGAACCTCTGAACTGGAAACCACCCCACTCCAATGTTTCCTAAGAGTTGCTGTGGTCATGGGGACTCTTCAAAGTAATAAGAACCCAGGACAACTGCTGAAATACAGAGGCTTTATCCTCTTTTCTTTTTCTTTCCTTTCTTCTCTTCTTTTCTTCCTTTCTCTAATATGCTTTACCTTTAAACCTCCAGGAACTTTCATTTTGTGGAAGATCAGATGCTCCAGTATTCAATGTGTAAGGCAATGAGGCAAGAAAAGAATAAATAATCTCTCCTGGGGCCAAAGCTCAGATTTTCCTAGGGTTTTAAAGCTATCAAAAAAAAAGCCGAGTCCAAGGAGGATTTGCAACTTGCTGTTGCCTGCAGTTCATTAGGGAAGAGGTCTTTTAAAGTCCTACACTTCCAGGCTGCTCCCAAGTGCCAGCAAGGGCTCTGACTCCCAGGCTGGCAGTGGATCCAGAATAGCAAATCCCTATTGCCCTAGTTCATGGAACTCTGGTCATTATGTAAAACAGAAGAATCTAGAAAGGACAACTGTACCATTTGCTGGAAAGGAAAGGTTGCTATTGAGAGTGAAGAAGGAGTTTGTAGCAAATATTTTTGTGACTTAGTGTTTTAAAGTCATCCTTGGGATTCCCCATCAAGAGGAAAATCGTATAACAACCTCAGTAAATGAAGGAAACCTGACAGAGTTCATGGAGTGTCTGTGACAAAGCAGGAGTGGAAGGGACTTCTCTCAGTCTGTAAGAAAATATGCTGGTGACATCCTACCTAAAGGTGGCATATATAAAACCCTCACCCCAGGTCAAGGACAAGGTTGCTTGCTATCACCTCTGTTCAGGAGGGCCTTGCTCTTGACATGAAACAAGAAGCAAAGAGAAATTATAGAAATTGGGAATTAAACTATTCTAATCACCAGTCATTGTTTGTAAATAGAAATTTTAGGAGCCCACAAAACAACCATTAAGTCAGCTTAGCAAATTCACTGAAGAATATAGCAAACACCCCAAGTTTGTATTTGTAAATATAAATCATAATAAACTAGAAGAGAATTTAAAATAATTCTAGGTATAGTAGCCCCAAAACAAAGCCCGGCTTTGTTCATTTTGACTTTATATGTATGGCTATGTCAATGCAAACACAGCTCTCCCCTCAAAGTGAATTAGAGTTTATTCTAGAACCATATTTGTGGAACCATGGCCCATGAACAAAACCTTGGGTTGCCCCCAAATTTTATGTTCCAATATGGAAGCAGTTTCATGATGTTTCGGAGTAAAGAAAGTGGCAGATCAAGGCACTTTTAAAATACATCTGTGCTAGATGGTTTTATGCTAACTTGGCACAAGCTAAAGTCATCCTAGAGAAGGGGATCTCAATTAATAAAGTGCTTCCATAAGGTGGGGTTGTAGGCAAGTCTGTAGGGAATTTTTTAAATTAGTGGTTGATGGGGAATGGCCATTCCTGGGTTGGTGGTCCTGTGTTCTATAAGAAAGCAGGCTTGCTGTGAGATAATGCTCTTGTACACTGTAAAGATTTGTCACTCATATTGGTTTAATAAAATGCTGATTGGCGAGTAGCCAGGCAGGAAGAATAGGTGGGGCAACCAGACCAGGAGAATTCTGAGAAGAGAAAAAGCAGAGACACAGGTGCCAGGCCCAGAGGAATCCAGATGAGATTGCTGTACTGAGAAAAGACACCCAGCCGTGTGGCTAAACAAAGCTAAGAATTATGGGTTAATTTAAGTATAAGAGGTAGTTAGTAATAATCCTGAACTACTAGTCTAGCATTTATAAGTAATACTAAGCCTCCGAGTCAATTATTTTGGAAGCAGCTGCCAGGTCTTCAGGAACTAGAGGGTGGAAAATGTTTACTGCACAGGCTGAGAGAGTCCTGAGGAACAAGTCAGTAGGCAGCACCACTCTATGGTGTGCCTCAGTTCCTGTCTGCCTTCAGGTTCCTGCCCTGATTGAGCTCCTTCGATGATAAACAGTGATAACGACCTATAAGTCAAATAAACCCTTTCTTCCCCAAGTTGATTTTTGGTCATGGTGTTTATCAAGGCAATGCAAATCCTAATTAAGAGAATATCCATTAGTGGAAACATCAGAGATGTGCTCACACCAAGAAGCACATTTTCCCCAAGCCATTGAGTTGCCTGCCTACTTGAAAAACCAAAAACATTTACTGTTCATAATACTGTAGAGGCTCAAACGATAAACCTGGAAGATTCTCAAAAACCAGAACGCATGATCATTGTTAAGTTTGGAAGCTTCTGCTTGTCCCTTGAACAGTGACAGGAGGGTGCTCAGTTCTTAGGGAGAAATTATGAAAAGAAATCAGGTGGTCTTTGAGCTCCTTTTCTGACAAAGGATGAAAAGGATCCTGATGAGACATTACAGGAAGCAGAAGATGATGCAGGCCATCACCAACTAGGGTCTCCCTGGGAGGCTGCTTCCTATGCCTATGCAGCAAACCCCAAGAAGTCCACAAAAGTCTTGCCATCTGGTGCCTGCTTGACACTGGAGGCAAGGGTGTCAGGAGGACATTTTCTTCTGATTTTCTGGCTCAGAGGATTTAAAAGGGACTTGTTTATAATCTGATGCATTCTGCACACTGCCCTGTTTTCTGGTTGGATTCCCATTTTAGGGACTGTTTACTTCGTTAGAATTCTGCCAGCGGATTTGTTTTTGTAAGAGATTCTGAATCAATGGCTTTTTTTTTTTTTTAAGCATGTTTTGATTACCTAGTCTCTAGGCTGCATTACGCCTTTTCATTAATTAGAAGATCTGTGGAGCTGAAAAGAAAGAATCAGTTCTCTGGGGCACTTCAAATTGCATCATTAATGGGGGCGGGTATTTGGGACCTACCAAGGGCTAGTACTCTCAAGGGCCTCCCTCCATCAAGGAGAGACTATAATCAGGATGATGGGGGATTGAAATTCTGCATAAAATGAAATACAAACACAGGATTCATTCTGTAAAACTCATTTCTTTTTTTTAAAAAAATCTTCATCCGCTTGCCTCACTTTCTATGGTTTCAACAAAAGTTGAGCATTGCTACTTAAAAATCTGAAGCCTTTGGAGCACCAGCATAATGCTTACAAATGACATCATAACATCATTGAACTTACTATGTAAGGTTAATTTCAGGCTAAGGGGAGAGATCTTTAGCCTTGGATCTCACCTCCCGAGGTATCTCATTATGTCTGTGTAAATATCCCAACATCCAAAATCCAAAATCCCTTCTGTTCCTAAGCATCTTCGATAAGAGACACACATCTTCTCCAAATAGGCTCTCCTGAGTTCCCCAACAGTGATGGCTGCATTGCTCTCCCCATCCCTCAGGGCAGGTAGGTGTCCTTGGCTTATTTTGATTCCAGAAACTTCTCAGCCTTCCACTCATGGTGACAGTCACTATGGCCTGCAGGAGGCCTTCCCCATGTTTTTCCCCCCCTGTGCCAGAAACACTTCCCAGTCTGGAACCTTACAGCACTGCTGTTGATCCTAACTGCCTTTGTGGCTCCTCGCCCCTGCCTCGCCCCTGCCTCGCCCCTGCCTCGCCCCTGTCCCGTCTTTCAGTTGAAACTCTCCATCTTCTCAAGTACCTTTGAGAACAAAGATCTTATGGACTCTCTTTTCTGCCTAATAGGGAGAACTGTACTTGCCTTCCCCTCCATCCACTACATGCTCCCTCAAGGGCAAAACCGTCTTTCTTGTCTTTGTGAGCCTCTGTACATTCATAATACTTAGTACCTAGTAGTCATTTATTAAGAATTCTATAGAGTTTTATCTAACTCTCGCTGTGAGAATTCTATTTATACTCTGTGAGGTTTTTCCTGCACTGAGATGAGAAAGGTGTTATCTCTCCACCTTCAAATAATGGAGCACTGTCTTCATTTTTGGTAACACAGTGAGGGGGACGGACAGTGGGCAGGGCTGATAGTCTTCTGTCCTTCTTCATCTATTTTATACTTGTCCTCGTCCTTGGTGAATTGGCTGTGTGCTCTCCTGGACTGTGAGAGCACTGTGGATCTTAGCCATTTTCTAGGAGACAGAATGAGTTAGTGGTGGCTCCGAGCCTGCTGCTTCAACCCAAATGACACTAGCTTCATTTTAGATTTATGGCTAGATTTTCTTCATCAGGACTTCCTAAAAGCCATTTTTTAAACTCTTATTATGAGTGATAGAGAACTCAGGGCCTTGCACATCCTGGACGTGTACTCTGCTAGTTTAGAAAATAGAATTGTGTCTTAGTTTTAGACGAGGTATTCTTTCAAATGTCAGTATGTCTAAGATTTGCTCACAGAATGGAGGGGACCACAGTTCTGTCTCAGATCAAAATGGTTCTTTAAAGGGACAAAAAAATTGGGTTTTATGATCATAAGAACAGTGGACATTTCAGGAAAAAAGAGGAATCTTCAAGGAGAGGTGTAAGGATTTCCAACACATAGCAGCCACGTGGTAAACCCAAGACGGCACTGGGTGAGATGAGAATTCCTGGCATGTAGCCCCCATGCGGTAAACCCAACATGGCACCTGCAGAACACTGCGTACTGAAGACATGCCCCTAGGCATGGATACATAAATCTGTGCCCACTCATTCTCTTAAAAGGAGCCACCACATGAAAGTCTGTCTCTTTTTCTCTTCTGCTTCTCTCCCTTGGACCCGCTGGGCAACTCCCCCGAATAAACTCTAGTGTGGCATCTGGTGGTGTGTGTCTGATCTCACATGCTAAACCAACAAGAGGGATCCGGGAGAGTTAGAGGGACTCTCTTGTATCCCTTAGCTGGAGATTTTCTTCTGACATATCTGATGAATCTGTCAAGTGCTTTGCTTCTGTTTTAAAGAGGAAAGTTGGAGTCTCTGCAAGATGCACCATAAATAGTTCCCAAGAAACTACTGGTAGATGACCTCGATTCTCCCAAATAGATTAGTGCTGCCTGACCTGAGAGCTACGGCAATGTTCCATCCAAGATGACTACTGGCCCTGCTGCTGCCCGGAGGTGACCTGGAATTCCATTTGTTCTTTTTGTTTTGACAAACCATGAGCTTTCAAAATCTTTGAAGCCTTAGCCCTGGCCCCTTTGACTGCTCATTAGACACTTCATTTGGACGTGAGGAGATTCCACATCTAACAAATGCCTCCAATCATGTTTTTATTCCCAAAGACCTTGACGGACTCACTAATTTTATCCACAATCTTCATCCAGTTTCCCCATCCTAATGTCTTCCACTTCTTCCATTGTGGAAAGCATTTACATGCTGGAGGATGGCATGTAAATCAAGAAATTCACTGAAGGCCTTGAGGAATGTAGGACTGAACTTTTTCCTGGGTATGGAAGAATAGTCCCAGAAAGAGAAGAGTCTCCTCTCCCTCTGTCATAATGCTTCTGAAGCTTTAGGGTTTTGATGAGGACAACGGCTCTGGGCCAGCTTGCTTCTAAGGCAGTTTTCCCTGAAGCCAATGAAGACTTCCCTCTGTGTTTCTGCCTTCTCAGATTGTGGTTGCAACTCTGTGAAACCAAGCACAAATAATATAATGAAAAACATTTCAAAAATAACATTGGAAACTATAGCATATAAAAATAGATATCATCATGTTTATATTATAGAATCCCTTCTAATTTCCCATAAAAAATACAGTTTAAATACACTTTCTTTGAAAGTATCCTACTCATACTAATTGCTCTACCATCTGTGTTTTTTAAATATTATTTTTATGTGCTGTCAATAAGCACATATATATATTTGCAATATCTTTATATATTTATGTTTTCTAATGTTTTCTAGAATGTATATGTAAATTTTCCTGTGGTAGACTTAAATAAAGTTGTTGATATTAGCAGTGATTACATCTACTTTTACTAGGGTCCTTCAGTGAAATATTATATACATAGTTTGGGCAAATATTTCTAGATTTGGGCTTAAAGTATTTTTTAAATGTTTGTGGAGTGTGCAGTTATGTGTGCTTATGTATGTACATGTGTTTGCCTGTGTATGTAGACACTGGAGGTTGAAACCTGAGTATTTCTTACAACTCTCCATTTAAGTTTTTGAGACAGATCCCTTGGTGAACCCACAGCTCGTCAACTGGCTAGACTGACGAGCCAATGAGTCCCAGAGATTTTTCTAGCCCTACCATCTTTACCAACACTGGGATTCTAGGTGAGTGTTATTGTGCCTACGTTTTCATAGTGATCTGAACCTATGTCCTCATGCTTGTACATTTAGCACTTTATTAACTGAATCATCTCCCCAGCCCCAAAGTATTTTTAATGTAACCTACATATCATTATATATTAATCACAGTAATCTTGTCCTTGTGACTTTCGTCTCTGGCTGTTATTCTAAGTTGGGTTGTGCAATTGCACTCCCTGTAACGTCTCCATTTTCCTTCTGTTTTCATCCATTTCTAATTTGGAACTCTCTGTTACCTTTTGCTTTGTTTTTGGCCCAGGGTCTCTCTATATAGCCAAGGCTAGCCTTGAACTCCTACTTCAGCTACCTAAGTACCATAGAGTCTGCAGTATGCCATGGATGCGTCTACTTGCAGTGAATTTTAGAAAGAAAGCACTGCCGTTTTGTTCCCACAAGCAATGTAATTTCTACTAGTACTTTCTGGAGCTCACCTGGAGATGTGAAATAGTGAAGAGAAAATCCCATCATGCAACACTCTTGGACAAGCCTCTTTGCAAACGCCCCAGACCATTTCTACTTAAACAGCTTTCCTGTTTCATGTAGACCCTGTTGTGGCACCCAGCTTTCTAATCCCCAGCTGTTACTGCTCTCTCAGATAAGAAGCAACTCCATGATGCCCAGGCTTCTAGAATTCTAGTGGACAAAAATAGAAGAGCTATAGATATCTGTTAATTTTATTTGGTTTGGATGGAATTCTCTACATTTTGATGATACCAAAGATACTTATTAACTTAACATAGCATTATGGACCTCTAGGGCAAGAACTGGTCTCTAAGGAAGGAGCTCAGTCTCTTCTTTTGTGTGGTGGTTTAAATGAGAGTGGCTTCCACAGGCTGATAAATCTGAATGCTTTCCTAGGCAGGTTCCTTAGTTGGTGGTAATGCTCAGGAAGGATCAGGAGGTGTGGCCTTGTTTGAGGAGGTGTATCACTGGTGTGGGTTTTGAGGCTTCAAAAGCCCATGCCATTCTCAATGCTCTCTGCCTCATGGTTGCTGTCTCTCAACATATGGCTTTCAGCTATGATTCCAGTGCTGTGTCTGTCTGCTTGGTGTCATGCTTCTCACCATAATTGTCATAAATCCACGCCCAATAAAATCTTTCTTTTATAAGTTTCCTTGGTCATGGTGCCTTCTCACAGCAATGGAACAGTGGCTAAGACACCTTGTCAGCAACAGAAACCAGCAGTCAACATCACAGCCACACTCTTAAACTCAGCCAGACCTTGCCCAGAACTCTGTGCTTTCTCATGCCAATCTTGCCATTTGACATTCTGATACACACTCAGGAACCCTTTTCCCAATGCAGAAAAAAAATAATATATCTTTCTACTCCACAATTTATCTGGGTCAGATTAATCCAGGATCAGAAGACACAAGAGGAAAACCAGGGGTAGGCTCCTGTGCTAACTGTGCTGTGTGTGTGTGTGTGTGTGTGTGTGTGTGTGTGTGTGTGTGTGTGTATGCTTTGCCAGAGGAAAGAGTGAATAGTGTTCAAACCTAGGAATCCAACATCATTGGAATGTCTCCTCTTCTGATTGTCTCATGAATCTGACTACGCCTTTGTGACCAGGATGACCTCAATTTGGGCATCTTTAAGATCCAAGATTTCAAAGATTTGTTCCAGGAGTCGCCCTCTGACTTTTATATAATCCTTGGGGATTATTTTAACCTCTTTGTGAACTGGACCCATCTGTAAAGGAAGATAGTATTACTAACCTTCACGCAACACTTGAAAAAGCTGTGAGACACCCAGAAGAGAGGCATGTTTTAGTCTAGAGAACAAATTCATTCCCTTTCCCAATGTTTAGATAACTGGCTGAGATAAACAACATTGTCGAGTCCACTTGAGTGGGTGCTTAGTAGTTTTCAGCTAAACAGGACATAAGTATTCCAAGAATGCTGGACTTCTGAAACTCTTTCTTCCTTGTTAGGATGTTACAGATAGCATCTAATAGGGAAGACTGCCCTTGGAAATGAAACTTGGAACCACTCAGAAACTTAATTCTGTTCTCTCAAGTGCCTGGAACTTTCCTTTTTTGTATGCTTGTCATGATGTAGAGTTCTTTCTGGCTCCTGATATCTGTCAGTTTTCTGATGACCACTGATTCTACAGTATCCTTTTTTGATGTGGTGAGCTTCATGAGTGGTCCTACCTGTCGACTATATCTCTGCTTGTTCTGTTTTCATTTCTTCTGCTATAATGATATATCCCAACCAAAGGCAATGTAGGGAACATGTTGTTTCTTTTGACTTACAATTCCAATGATAGTCTATCACTGGGGAAGTCAAGGCAGGCACCCTAGCACCTAGCCACATCATATCCACAGTGAAGAGCAATACAGAGGATATACCCCCATTTGCTTACTAATTTATTTTTTCTCTCTTACATTTCTCAGAACCTGCTGCCTAGGGAATGGTGACACCCACAATTGTCTGCATCCTCCTATATCCATTATCAGTCAAGACAGCCTCAGACATACCCACAAGGTAGGCTGGTCTACATAATTCCTCATTAAGAATCTCATTCCAGGACATTACAGGTTGCATTAAGTTGAAACTAAAACCAACACAAGGCTCTACAATAAGTTCCACTTAAAATATATTAGCAGGGTTCGCCATTTTCTTCTGCTTCCTGCTTCTTGGATTTTCACTTTCCCATCCTAGTTCATTCTCCAAGCTTGATCATCCCTCACTCTCAAGCATCAATCAATTGAGAAGCCATGCCATTCACATGATGCTCCTCCTCTTCTTGTTCCCTTTTATACCACTGTCCTGCTTGCCTCTTACTTTCTCTCTTTTACTATACAGTATATTGTATGACAGACACTTTCTTAGGAGATTGAGATATGAATAGAGCCAAGATATGCATAAGTCTCCCTCTTAAGACGTTACCTTTATATTCTAAGGCTGACAATGAAAACATAACTTATGCCTAAATTATAAACTTGTATTTGTCACTTCTGTGTCACTGTGACCAAAATTACTAACAGAAATCACTAATTTGGGCTCACTTTCAAAAGAGTCAGTTTGTTATTGTGGGAAAGGCCTGGCAGAGCCAAATAGTTTACAGAATAGTGGCCAGGAAGCAGAGACAGGAGCCTGAACAAGATTAGGTAAACTTGTGCTCCCAGTGACCTATTTCCTTCAGCTACGGGTTGCCTTCTACTTTCTCCACATCCAATAGTGCCATCTTGTTATGAACCTGCACAAACGTTGATTGGTCTTTCAGGTCAGAGTCCTCAGGATCTAATTTAATGGAGATGTCTGTAAATATCCACATATATACCCAGAGATATGTTTCATTAATCTATGCATGTGACAATTTAATCCTTTTGACAGTCATTGAGAATGATCTAAAATATGCCATAGATGTTGGGAGGGAACGCGCTTTTGAACAGGGTAAATAGAATACACCTGTTTGAGAAGATAACTTTCACAGAGGCACAGACACCTATAAGCCCAGGTCTTGGGAGTCTGAGACAGTGGGATCACAAGTTCCAAGTTGCAGGTCTGCAGGTGTATTCAAGAAACAGCACAGGAGTAGGCTTCAAGTTCCTGAAGAGAAAGCTTGAGCCTGTCACATTTTCCATAGAGCTTCCACATCAGGCTTTACCCCTCCAACCCCCCCTCCCCCCCATACATACCCTTGTAGCTACAGCCCTTTAATTTAATACAGGAAGTCTTTTTCCTATGATGTCACCCTGCCTAGCTCTTCTTCCCATGGCCAACAGGTGCTTGCAAGCACCCTGCTGGATTATGACAGCACATCTTAGATTTTTATTTTTGGTTTTTACTTATTTATCTTGCTTAGACCATGCCTTGTTTCTTCTGACTCGGCCTTCTTTGCTGACTGGCTCAATGTCTAGTCTGACTTCAGTCTCTTCTAGAAGGTGAACTGAATGCCTTCTAGGCATGCTCAATCTTTTCCATCCCAACCTGTTGTAATGATCCTCTGAGCATGCCCACATATGTCAGCTTCTCTCTCCCACTTAAGATACATGGCACATTAGTTGATGGTGAAGTAATCAGAGTTGTATACATGTTGGCTACTCCAGTTTGGAAGCTTCCACTGGGTGTGCATGAATCTAAATTAAGCCAAATCCTTCCCTGGTCCCCACTATGGCAACCAACTCTGGAAGGTCAAGTGAGGTTAGTGAGTCTGGTAGCTAGCAACCTTCTCAGTGTCTCTTCAGGTTGCTTGCATCTCTTCAGGAAACCTAGACCTCAGGCATGCTTGCCTCTTGACGTTCTCTAAGAAATCCCATCTATTTCATAGCTTTTCACTCCAGAATATATGAAAACAAGAGCCCAAACTAGCTTTGGTGCTGCATACCTGTAATCCCAAATCCCAACATTGGGAGGCCTACAGAGGGCCTTAAGTTGGAGGCCACCCAGCACTACAGTCTGTGATCTTGTCTCAGAACAAGTCAAAGCACACCAGACTTTCATTTGGGGGATCCATTTGATGTCCCTGAGTCAGACTAACATAGCCCAAGGGGCTGACCAAGGGCTACATGTCAGCATGGTTCATGGAATACCAGATTTCTTTTGAAGATAAAGACTGAGGGAAACAGACAGGGCCATTTTATACACTTTCTATTCAAAGAAAATCAGAAAGGGAAGAGAAAGGAGGCTAGAGGCATATGCTGAAAATGGAGCAGGTGTAAGAATAATCAAATAGCCTTTCAGAAGTGGCATTGCCCCCACAATGAAATAAAGTGCCCCCCCCCACATTACCCTGTTTGCTTAGCTGTCACATCAGGGGATCTGGGACCACAGCCAGGTGTTCCCAGGCACAGCCTGGGCAGCTGAACTATGCCAAGATAATTTGTTGAAAGACAATGGCACCCCAGCCAGCCAGTCCTATGCATGTGCTTAGGACAGCCACAGCACTGTATTACATCAGATTCAGCTTGGCAACCTCACGTTCTTCCATGGGGTGGAGGGTGGGGGAGAGCTGGTGGAGAGGAGCTGCCAGGCACTGTAGTCTGTGCTTTAAAGCATCTCAAATGCCCCGTGCCTTTCTATGTCTTTGGTAAATTTCCTTTCATTAGCTTTGTTAAACCTTCCAAAGCCTGGAATCGTCTCCTTCCAACTCAGCCATCTGTTCCCCTCTTGTCTATAATTCTGGCCACACATTAAATAAGAAAAAGATTTACTGTCAGAAAGTGTTTTATTTTTTAAAGAATACAATGGAGGAGGAAATGAATGGGGATGAGCATTTCAGAGGCTGTCAACAGCAAGAGGTAAAGTTTTTTGAAGCAGGGTCCTGGAGAGTGCACTGGAAATTTCCTAGTGATCAGTGTTAGAACAATTAGCTTTTTGGACCAGCATATTATGACTTTGTAAATATGTACAGTTAGCTACTTTTTCACACTAGGGACTGAGCTTGGTGCTGGACTTTAGTGTGAACATGAGATATCCTCCCCCAAAACATTATGTATTTGATGTTTGGTCCCTAGTGCAAAGCTTAGAGATGGAGCTTTGGGAACATGTTTAGATCAGGAGGTTCCTGACTTAGTCAATGGATTAATCCATTGATGGATTCATAATTTTATCTCATTATTGGGAAGTAGTAGAAAGTAGAAATTGGAGGAAGAGTCCCTGGAAGAATTTCACTGAAGGGTGTAGTATTGAAGTTTCTGGCCTGGACTTTTGGGCCTAACTTCAAGGTCTAGGCCCATAGACCCACAAACCCGCAGACCTGCAGACCCGCAGAGACACACAGATGCATACGATAGTTTTAGGCTGATTGGCCTAAGGCCCAGGTATATAACTTGCTAGCTCTCTACCCTTCATCTAACCCATGACTCATCCTGTTCAGTAATGAGGCTCGGTACCTTTTCTTAGAGCAGCATAGTTGTCCTCTGCTTCTTCCAGCTTCTCTCTGGTGTTCTCTCTGGCATTCTGCTCTGTGCTTCCTGTTCTCAGAGTTCTCTTAGTCTGGTAGCCCCGCCCACACTTCCTGCCTGCCTTTGGCCGATCCGTGCTTTTTATTAAACCAGTGGGTGGGATAATTATTTACCATGAAACAACACAATCCCCTACAGAAGGGTGTATCATGTGCTCACCCCCTCCCTTACCCTCTGCTCCCTGGTGGCCATGGAATAAGATTTTCTGTCCCATGTCCCCAGTATGGTGTCCTAACTCACCTCAGCCTGGAAGAAGTAGAGCTAACTAACCATGAACTGAGATCTCTGAAACCCTGAGCGGAAATTAGCCTCTCCTCCTTTTCTCCTTCCTTTGTCATAGATACTTCTTAAATTTCTTAAAAGTTTGAAATTTTATTTTTGCAATCTAGGAACTGGATCCCTTAGTACTGGAATCACATACAGTTGTAAATTGCCATGTGGGTGCTGGGAATTGAATGAACCTCAGTCCCCTGTAAGAACAGTTAATGTTCCTAATCACTGAGCCATCTCCTCGGCCCATGTTTCAAATACTTCTTTATAGCAATAAAACACACACAGTGAAAGAAAAATAAAACTTTTAACTGTAGTGAAAGAAAATATAAATTCACAGAGAAAGTAGCTTGTGAAACATTAAGTCGTGGGACTGCAGTAGGCTAGGAGTTCCAGAATCATTGAGGAAAAGGTCAGTTAGAGCATTGTGGGGCTGAAGGAATTCAAGAGAAGGAAAGCTGCATTAGTAATATCAAAATGACCCACTGAGTGCACACAACTGCCAAATTCTTTACATCCAATTAGATACCATCCATGCCATGGACATCCCTTACCCCTCAAATCAATATAGGAAATTAATATAAAAATTTTGTCTCAACATAGAACTAACATTAGTTTTCCCTAACTTACTTCTTTCTAATCATAACAGAAAATTTTATACTATTGCAACCACCAGAAATTCCTTGGACCAAGACTTTTAAGACCAACCATTGTCTTCATGTGACTCTGGTTCTGGCTGTTCTGTGTCTGCATTCTAGCTGGGTAATAATACCTTCACTCTCCGAGGCATTCTGCTCTGAGCCTGGTTGGTATTCCAGATGTGTTTTAGTCAGAGATCCTGTGACCGCTGTCTATTATTTTCTGAACATGATTTACTTACTACAAAACCTCCTGTTGTTTTAGTGCCCATCATGTGTTGCCATAAGTAGCTAACTTGTGATAATGACAACAGCATAATAATGGTCATAATACATTTCCAAAGTTGCCAGTGAAACCACTGTCCTATGTCTGAGTGAAGGACGGGGTGCGGGGGTGGGGGGCAGGACTCAGATGGAGAGGTAAAGGCATTCTGATTGGGAAAGAAAAGGAAGATGCTTTGAATGGAGAGAATCTGGATCGAGGCTGGCTTGTTCAGTGACTAAGTGAATCCCAGATGTCAAAGTATACTTTGACAGTAGAGTGAGTTTAGGAGATTTCTAGTGTCATGGATAGAGAGCTAAACAGAATTCAGGAACAGAACCACCCAGATTAAGTATTCGCTGAAGAATCCTTCTCTAGTAAATGGAACAAATGGGAACTATTCAATATGTGGTGCTGTTGAATTTGGTTACCCATTTGGCTCTTGGTTTGAAGTTGTGATTCGACACAGTCCTATATGCCACTCTCTATCATAATGCACAAATATAAACACACTTGAGAAATCTTCCTTTAAAGCACATAAGATCCAAAAGTGTAATTTAAAATATTTTATATAGCAAGAATCAGCAGTGTGTGAGTGTGCTTTAATGAGTTCAATTTTCAGATTTTTTTTTTTTCCTTTAGAACAGAGGAGAACTTTGGGAACTCTGAAATATGACTGAATAAGTGAAATGTAGTTGACTAACTACGTGGCCAAAGGGTCAGTAGTTGAAGGACCATTGCTTTTGGCCTCCGTATGGGCAAGAACCAACAAAGAGGCCTTGAGAGGACTAGAATGGAGCCTCCATCCTGTGGACGTGTGACAAGAGAAATATTTTTTTTCTATTTATTGTCCCTCATTTTTCTGTCTAGTCCTACCTGTGACAGTATAGGTGTGAGCCACCCACGAAACAGTCAGAAGGGGACTTGCAAGGGAGGAGAAAGGGACCCAAGAGGGACATGGGTGAGATGGGAGCAAAGTACACAATACAATGCACATGATGTGGAAAATCTGATGAAATTTGTTATTTTGTCCAGTCATTGCATGCTAATATAATACTGATGCTGATTTCAAACAGAGGCAAACGGGGATGAGACTGATGAGCTGAAAAGTATGGAACCATGGGATCCAGTCACATAAATGTAAGCAGTCTTAATTATTCTGGAAGTGTCCCATCATATTCCTCACTCTTTTCCTGTGGTAGATACTGGAGTATCGTCTACCTCAGCTTTGGCTCTTCAGTTAAAAGAAAGTCTTTCAAGCATGTTGAGACACAAGGTCTCAACCAATCATATAAAATGCCTAATGCCACGAAATAAGCATTGAATTGAGATCACATTAATCCTGGTTTCTCCCATCCAGGGCTCAGTGTGAATGATCTGGTTGCAGTGGTGTGGCAAACAGAGATCCCTCTTGCCAACAAGGAAAAGCCAGGAAAGAAGACCCTGGAAAGTTCTTGCTCGGTGGTATTAGACAGCTTACCATCTCTATTTAAAACTCACTCTCTGGTGACAACCTCTTTGGTGACCTCCCTATTCCTGCAGTGACTGTAAAGGTTTGTCTCGGTTGTCGACTTGACTGGGTTATGAGTTGCCTGAGACTGATAGACGGGCCTCTGTGTGACTGACATGTGGAGCAATGTTGCCGGGAGAAAGACTCATCCTAAATATGGGTGGTACCAGCCAACGGGCCGGAAGATGAGTGAAGGAAGACAGCATGCAAGGCCCTCTTCCTTCTGAACGAGTGTGTGCAGGTGTGTTGGGGCGGGAGAAGGGGTGCCGCTGTCCTCGGCTGCCATCATCCAGCTTCTCAGCCTTGCAGATGGACTCCACACCAGTGACTCTTCCAGGGCCTTCAGCCCCCAGCACCAGGTTGGGACTTTTGCAGTAGCTTGCTTCCCGGTCTCAGCAGCTACTACCAGGCAGGCCTAGCCAACAAGTCCGTCCCCTTTACGACGTGTCCGCTTATCCTATTGGTTGCTCCTCTGGAGAACCCTGTCTAATATGGTGATTGATTCTCTTCCATCACTCAGCCTCTTCGTGGTAGACCCTTGTATTGTTGTCTTTTATGCCACGTGGAATCATTGGTCTCATTTTCAGATTGGCCTCTGGATCCAGAGGAGATCCTTTGACTCATCTTCCTCTACTCTTTAAAGAAACATTTACGAATTTCCTTCCTTGCAGAACTCTGGAGCTCCCAAGCAATCCCAAGCGATGACTTCTTCACAGAGTGGCTGCCAGCTCACCAACGTCTCTTATTTGACTTCCTGATTTCTCCTCCAAGCTTAGATTTGCATGCTCTTTCCTTTCCCAGCCACCAAGAATAGGTTTTAAGCTCTGTGAGCAATCCTGTCAGAGCTGCTTTAGTTGACTCCTTAAGCTGGAACTCAGCAGTAAACTACTCCCTTTGGGACCATGTTCACATCCTCCGCCTGGCTTCTGTCCTTTCTGACCTTTTTATACACCTTCTCCGTGGGAATAGCCATTAAGTACAAAGCTCAGGAGACTCGTGTAACCAGTTTTTAGCGATTCCCTTTGAAAAAACTGATTATGGATTGCGTGTCTCCAAACTGACCTCAGAATTGGATACCTTCCATGGTGCCCCAGTACAATGTTTTACGTGAGTGCCTTATACACCAATTGATTACTCTTTGTTACAAATTGGTAACTCTGATCCCACGGCTGATTAGCAAGCCATAGGGAAAAACAGTTTGTCAGTATGAATCCACGAAAAGCCACAGAATAAGATTTTGAAGCGATCCATGTATTTAATCTGCTCTTTGTAAGGAAACAGGTCTTCAAAATGGTTCCTGTCACCCGGGACCCTCAACCTGTACAGTGTCACAGTCTCAAAGCATGTCACCGTCCTGGGGTTGGTCTGTGTGCCTAATGAGAGTGGGTCACAAAATGCTTCCTCTTCTATTTTGCATGCTGCCTTTCTCCCAGCATGCTTTGCTCAGGGGGAGTCTGAGTCTCTCTTGCAGATTTTGATGAGAGAGAATCTGACGCCTCTTACCAGTGGCTTGTGAGGGAGCTTAGAAATGAATTTTCCCATCCCTGTTCAGCCTCCAGCCCAAGTTCAGTTTGCAGATAGTATTGTGCCTCCTGACAGTGTCACTTCAACTTAAGTTATCCTGGGCTTAAATCACACTCTAAGCTGCTCCCAGCTCTATGCCCCCCAGAAGTCCTGTTTCTGCATTTTGGCATAATTTGTATGCAACAGTAAATACCTATTATATTGTTTAAATAGTAGCACTCAGTATTTCATTTTTGCTGAGAATTTTTATCCAGATCCTTTGCTACTTCTGACAAGCTTTCTTCTATCTATTCATAAGACAAAATACAAATCCATACTCCATTTTAATTTATGCTATACATTTATACTATTAATACCTTTTTTTTAAAAAAAAATTACCACTAGAAAGATTTCTTTAAAATATCAGCAGACTAATTTGATCTGCTTCTCAGAAATGAGTATTTAAATTAGACACATTTGACAAATAGTAGCTTTAAGATATAAGTGGGGGGGGGGACTTTGAAAGGTTGGCTGATGTTTTGTGCTTGCTCTGGGAAGCTCTGCACCCTAACCTTCACATGTACCACAACTGTGGAAAGTTTTAGCATTTAAAAGGGAAAGGGGGAAAAGGTATAAGTATATTGTGTCAGTAACTGCAATGCCTGGCTACCTCAGTCGGCGGAGCATGAGACTCTTAATCTCAGCATTGTGGATTCGAACCCTACCTTGGGTAGGATGTTGTTTTAGTTAGTAACAGTTGCCTTATGGAAGAATAATACCCAATAAAAACAGTATAGGGTGGGGGAAGACTTTTTTTTTTTTCTGGCTCATGGTTTCAGATCATCGAGGCAGGCAAGGAACAATGGAGCAGCTTAGTCACAGCTGCAGGAGAACATGGTGGAAGCTGCCACTTGTACCATGGTAGACCACAGAGCATCGTGCAAGGCAGGAAGCAGGATTGCTTCTGGCCTTTAAAGTCCCCCTCTCCTGCCAGGTGGACCCTACCTCCACAAGATTCCACAGCCTCTCAAAAATCACAATGTGCAGGTGGGACATTTCAGACAGTAACCTTCATAGGTATGCCGAGAGTTCCTGCTTGGGAAAGCGGCTGCATTTGGTCATCTTTGTAGTTAAACGTTTTTATTGGTGACTAAATAAATGATTTCATGTTCAGGATGTTCTAATTCATTTTAAGTCATCTGCATTCTGCTCCTCAGAGAAGAGACATTGAACAGTAGAAGCAAAGGCAGGATCCAGGGCAACAGGCTTTTCTAGAAACAAGGAGACGAATAGAGACTAATGTGGAGGGAGAGAAACATGTCTGGCCTGGCCTGAGACCGATATGCCAGGCCCTGTGTCTAGTTTGGCTCAGGAATGCATGGACCTGAGAGCTGGCTTGTGTGATTCAGCTGAAGACACATCTTCTATGCAGTAGATTGTGATCAACACAGAGACCCATGGCTGGGTAATAAGCAGAGAGTGAGAGATTTTAGAGCACTAACTCTAAATCTTTATCGACCCCCTCCTCCCAACAGCTCGGGAATCGATGCTGAAGAGAAGTTGGGACAACTGTGAGAGCTGTTAAATTTCACACCTAAGATAAATGGCTGTGGTATCTATGAAACATATCAAAAGAGACCTGGCCCCCAGGTTATCCCAGCATCCCTCAGTCCCTACCTGTTATAGGGTATGGCTGGTGTACCCTGCCCTATACCCTGAACTTTCCAGCCCAGGGCCTGGACTGACCTTCTCCCCAGAGACTCTTCTCTATATAATCCAGACATTTTAGTTACCTGTGCTTTTGTACCTATGGCCTCTTGTCTGCTACACCTGGTTCCTGCACCTCCCTGCTTCCTTCCCCACATAGCCCAGCTCAGCCTGGTCATGTTCACTCTGAACTCTCCCAGATGTCCCTGCCTTTGACTATGCTTTCTCACCTATCTATAATAAACTCTTTTCTCCATCATACCTAGGAGCAGTCACATCCTTTCCTGTGGGAGATTATGTTGTTACATTGTAAATAATTGTCCCACCCACTGGTTTAATAAAAAGCACTGATTGGCCAAAGGCAGGCAGGAAGTGTGGGCGGGGCTTACCAGACTAAAAACTCTGAGAACAGGAAGCACAGAGCAGAACACCAGAGAGAAACCTGAAGAAGCAGAGGACAACCATGCTGCTGTAAGAAAAGGTACCCAGCCCCATGGCTGAACAGGATTAGAGTCATGGGTTAGATTAAGGGTTAGCAAGTTATATGCCTGGGCCTGAGGCTGATCAACCTAAAATTATTGAAAGCATCTGTGTGTCTCTGAGGGCATGTGGGACTGCGGGTCTGTGGGCCTAAACCTTGAGGTTAGGCCTGAAAGTTCGGGCCAGAAACCTCGTACTATACTTTCCATTCCTTTTCATTTCTTGTTTTCATTCAGGAGACAGAGGTGAGAGATGACTTCAAGGAAACAATGTCTTCCAGACACAGTAGGACTTATATACATATGAACTCACAGAGGCTGTGGCAGACTGCACAGGTTCGAACCTGACAAAAATCCCACCACTGAGAAGTAGACACAAAGTTGCGCTCCCTAGCCGAGAAGCTATTGATACCTACTGAGGGAGCACCAACATTTTTCTTCAGCTAAGTATTATTAAGTATATCAAACACACCCCAAGACAGGCCCCATGCCCAGAAATAATTGACCAACACACAATGGACTCTGTGTGTGTGTGTGTGTGTGTGTGTGTGTGTGTAATCTTTTTGTTTCATTTGGTATTTTTTTCATCTCACTGGGCTTTTATTTATTTATTTATTTATTTATTTTGAGAGACCAAGAATATTAAGTTGGATTGGTAGAGAGGTGGAATCTAGGAGGAGCTGGGGGAGGGGGAAGAGTATAATCAAAATATGACATTAATCTTTAATAAATATATTATATACTCTACATTTATCAAATAAATTATATATGTATATGCATGTATATCTGCCCTGCCCTCTATCCGTATATAAATATATATATATATAATAAACAATATCAACAAAAACACAACAGTGTTTAAGAAAGAAGGCTATTCCTGTATGTCAGTATGGCAAGTAGGTACATTGTATTTGGTGCTAGGCGGTAAGCCCAGCACAGCTCAGCAGACCATCCTAGACTTCCAGAAACAGTTCTCTGGCAGGAAGGAGGACCCACACATGGCCCCCTTTCCAATGCCACCACGGGGTGTGGCAGTGAGTGGGACATGGAAACCCTGGCTTCAAGATTAACACAGGAAAGAAGCTGTTGGTAAGGAAAGCCCTTCCCCACTTGGGCTTCAGTTTGCAGAGAACTAGTAGCCTTTAATCCCCAGGGCGTCTAGCCAACAGCGCATGTGTGAGACAAGCCTGGGCTATACCAATGGTGGTGGGTATTAGGTAAATAAATGTAACTGTCATCGAGAGGGTTACAATGTGGCCTGATGCTTTCTGAACTTTCCTGTCACTGGCCCACTCAATCCTCAGACATGCTTCTTTCTCTTCCCCACAAGCTCTTTCTGTCACTGTTTCTAGCCACGTGTTCCCATCTAATTCTTTGTGGTGAGCACAGACCCCAGACATTTTGGCCAGGGCCCTGGGACTCAGATTCAGGCCTATAGCAGTAGAACCTGCCTTCAGAAGGTCACCTCATTGTTTGTGTTTTCCCGCCCACCCGTTTTTACTTCCCATTCCCTGGATGATCACATAGAACAAATGGCATGCTGTTGGCTCTGTTTGCAACCCACCCTGTGTTACAAGCAGGCCCAAGATGACTCAGGAATTCCACTTCTGGAATGGAGAAGTCTCCTTGGGCTTTCTTCTCAGGTGATGAAAGGCTCTTTCTGAGTCAGCTGCTAAGAGTGTTAATCTCATACCCTGTTTACCTGAGAGTCAGTGTTCGTGTTAGTGTGTGAGTTTGACCTGAAGCTGTATGCAGGTTCCTTACCCGCACTCAAGGATAGCTGACAAAAGTACCTGAAGACATCATCATCTACAGTTGGGATAGCCTTAGACTCCTGAGATTCCCAACAGAGACATCCTCAGCGAAAGCTGGGATAGCCCTAGCCGCTGTACTCAGCCTCAGCCCTCAGCTTTAAGAGTTTCTAACTCAAAGATAGCATTCTAAATTTGAGGTGTTTCCAATGACGGATGATTATTTGAGACGATATGTGAAGTATGGAATATAAATATTAAAATTCACAGCATCATATTCACCAATTAGCTACACGACATGTAGGAGTACATATTCACCCTTGAGTTTAAACACAGGCATTCCAAGTTTCAAACCCATCTTCCAGACTTTTCTATGAAACCTGCTGCAGCCCTAGAACTGCCCCTGTAGGTGGCTCATCTCATGCCGCTGCCTGCTGTAACATGGCCAGAGCTGGTAAGCCCCATCACAAGTCTGTCAGTTCCTAGATGGGGTAAGGGACCTTCAGAGAACATTCCCCCATGAGATATTATGCTTGTCACAAATTATCCTGTGCAGCTCAGTGGCTTAAAGTACACTGCTTGGAGTTCACTAGCATCCTGAAACTAGAGCACAGAACTGATTTCTAAACAGCTGAAGCTGCCCCTCCCTAACTATAAAGTTGTCGTTAAATCACACAAACAAATCCTAATTTTGACTACTCCTCAGCGGCCACTCATTCCTGTGGCAATGCTACAGTAGGAATACCCCTCCCCAGGAGCAGCTATTATGCTAACTGCAGGGAAGGCATAGTCCTCCTTATCTCCACTGAGCAGCTGTCTGGTATTTGTGGAACACCCGCACATATTTATTGAGCAATGGGAGCTGTTTGTCCTTATAAATGAAAATGTCTGATCCACATAGAGCGCTCAGGGAATGCACTGCTCCCTGTGTTTTGTTTCTGTAAATCAAGTGGTGAATTAGTCTGGCTCCACCTACTTCTGGGTGACCCTAACTCACCTTGCCTATCTAGTACTTTATCTTGTCAAAATTCCTTTCGTTGTTCCCATTCCAGTCCATCCTGACTCGTGGTGGGGCTGTTGACAGACTGAGGGCTTAATTCCTGAAGTAGATCTCCTCCTTGCTAAATCTGAATTGTATGTGAGTGTTAGGGAGGTTGGCTTGCCTTTGCGGCCCTGGAAAGGGTTTTCTACTTACTCATGTGAGGACTATGAGTAAGTACTCAGCTCTACTGAGGACCTCTGAGATTCTGTTTGTGGATCTGGTGTCCATTGGAAACAGAAAAAAAATAACAGCCTTAAAAGGGCAGTGGCTTCTGCTGTCCATGGCCTAGCTGCCCCCAAGGGATCTTGGGGGGATCTGTAATCACTGCCCATCTCTAAAGCCTTTTGAGGGAATAATGGGGAGGAATAGGAAGGTTGTGGATTCCTCTTAAACTGCTCCCTCCACCCTCGTGTAATTTAAGCCGGACCCAGCAACCCAACAGAGGAAAATACCTGAATGGCAGAAATGTCAAAGGGGAAACAGGTCAACAATGGCATCTGATCCCTAGGGGAGAAGTAGGCGATCCACCCCCACAGTCCTGCAGCTTGGCAGCTAACCAAAGGTCTGTCTGGGGTTGACATTTTCACCCAGCCAAGTGTTTGCTCTTCAGCAGGGAACCACTCTGTGAAAGTGTCTGGGTAATGCTCTCCATTGAGCGGGCCCCAGTGCAGGCTTCATGCTGAGCATGGATGTGCAGTGCAGGTCTCCCAGAATTTTCTAATGCTCCAGCACACATTTCTAGGATTTTTCAGACAAAGTGAGGCATTGAGAAGATACTCTCACGATAACATGGCTCTGAAGATGCAGAACCAGACTCTGATGCCAGACCTGCTGATGGAAGAGCTGGAGGGCATGGTCCCCGGCAGTGGACACCCACCAGGCTTGTTCTAACTGGCCTCCACAGCCCCAGGACAGGGACTCATCCCCTTCCCAGTCATCATTTCCAAAGTTATTAAATCTCACTCTCAGCTTTTCCGGAGAAAACCAATAGCCTCGAGTATTTCTTTTGCCTTTTTTAAAAGTGCTTACTGTGTGAAAGGAGGTTTTCTTTTCCTCCTCCCCCTTTATGTTTGTGTAGAAATGGTTTTATGTAGTCTAGGTTAGCCTCAAACTTACCAGGGAGCCAAGGCTAACATTGAACTCATGATGCTTTCAAGCACTGTGATTGAAGGCATGGACCATTCCATCCAGCTCTGACCATGTGTTTTCAGAGAATTAAGCATGCTTTCTATGAGCCTGCAGAAGCAAGTATCAAAACACATGCAACCATTTCAAGGGCACTAGTAGAATGGCCAAGTTGGATCCAGAAATATTTTGAGGAAACAGAAAAGAAATGCCAGAATAAATTTCCCTCTTTAAAAGCAAAATTGTTAATATTCTGAAAAGCAATATTATCATGACCTGGAGGATAGGAAGATAATGTCTGTACCAGCAAAAAAAAACTATAAAGAAATAATTAACTCACAGCAGTATCAAGTCTTAACCAAAGTTAATGACAAGGGTTAGAGATGCACCTTCCCTGTGGTTTCTGAGAGTCCTTCATCAGTTCTGCAAAAGGCAAAAACCTGGATATCAGACTCAGTGGAAGTTTTGAGTGATCATGAACTGTTGGCACCCTAACTAATGAGCAAGGCCAACCCAAGGCAAGAAAGGCTCTGTCAGTATGACATTGACATCTAAAACACTGACTGGGAGAAAAAGACCCATGGATGCTGGCAGTATGTGCCAACCAATGGCTCAGAGATAAAGAAGCCCAAGGAAATAGCAGAGTGTAGGCATCCATTCTCCCCTCCTTAGACGTCTGTCTTTGTTGCTGTGGTCTTTACCTAACACCAATCTTCAGCACCTTCAACTTTTCCAACAGGGACTAAATACTGACGCCACTCTGCTGGACTTCCATCCCTTCAGCCGAGGCATCCATCTTCTTGGGCTAAACAGCTATATGGAGAAGGCCATTATTAGACTACCAAGCCCCTATTATGTCACTCATGTGAGCTAACTCCCCATCTGTGTGTGTGTGTGAAATAGCAACAAATAATTTTATGAGTGGGGGGGGGCACCACCACATGAGGAGCTGAGACTCACTGCTCTCAGATCACCTAGATAAACCAGGATTACCCCTCCATCTTACAACCTTCAGCTTATTTACATCTTCAGACTCTTGCTATTCAAGGCACATGCACACAGATTCTGAGAAGAAAGCCATGGGCATCTCCAGTAGGTTACTTACTTACAGTACCACCCCAGCCATTAAATCAGAACACATGGGACAGGGAGGCAGGAAGCACATGTTCTCTTTGCTCAAACATCCCCCAGGTGTTTCCAGTCTGAAGCAGAGTTGAAGAGTCACTGCTCTGACCTTGTCCTAAAGTGGGACGCTAAGAGGGCATCTTCTTGTCTTCCCTTCAGAAATTGTTAATGTGTCTCCCACCATGTTCTTCTCTGGAATATGGACTGTTCTGAGAGTAAGGCACTTAGGAATAGGAGTTTCAGAAGTCTGCTTCTTAAAAGCCAGAAACAGAAGTCTCATGCGAAAGATGCCCTCCTTTGCCCAGAAGGTAGGTATCATTGTTCCCTGGAAGGAAGGGAGGCTGAGCTAAGGAAAACCTAAGCAAAAAAACTTTGTTAAATTGACTTTTGCTACTGGTCATCTCTCAACCCAGCGAACTATTTTGTCCCAAACGTTTGTGCCTTGTCATACTGTCATAAATGCCTCATACAGTAGACTAATGTCTAGCTCTAATTGTTCCCATAGCCCTCATTCCTTTACCAAGGTGTCCCTGCCATGTCAAACTTGAATTCAATAAACACTCATGGTTTCTGATGACCTGTCTGACATATATCCATCAATTATACCTTATGGCTGAAAGCACAGCAGAGCTGTGTAAATAGTGAAACCTTCCCTGGAAATCTTGGTGTGTTTCCAAACACATAAAACCTGGAGCAGCAATTTTTTTTCCTTACTGCATTTTGCAGCCATAGATCCAAGAGCCTCTGGGTAAACCCTTTCTTGGGAACTGATGCTAATTGTTCACACAGACACCTGACTTTACTGTTCTGTAGCTGTTCTTGTCATTTGATTAAAATATCAGATTGCTCATAGCTTTTCAGTAACGTGAATAATATTCCTGGAAATGCTGAGGCTGCTTCAGCAAGGTGGAAGTCGGCCTCCTGGGATTCCCCTCAGCCTCCACACCCTCTTCTGCGCTTCTCTGGCTGCACATGTGGGTAAACCTTCTCTCTTTAGTAAAAGGCTCAACCTGATTGGTCACAAGGTTGAAGAGTTTCCTGTCACTGAAGAAGGCTGGCATCACAACTCCAGATAGCCAGGGGCCACATTTTCCACGGTCCTGGTTTCCAAATCACCTTCAGGCAACAGAACCAACTTTCCAAATAAAATCACAGGTCTGTGAGAGACACAGAAAAGCGGTCATGTAAGCGTTGTCACCACTATGCATCTTAGGGAAGAGGTTCCATTTGATCCTAATAATCGGGTGTCACATTTGCAAACTTGCCCACTTGCTGGTGTACCTATAATCCCCAAGCCAATATTAGTGCTTTTGTGAGAAACTGCAGACATCCGTGTGTCAGTGAAAGAATTAAGGCCCTTGGCCCTCGGCTTCCTACCTGAGGCTGGATAAAGCCTTAGGTGTCCTTTTTGTTTGTTTGTTTTTGATTTTTGTTTTAGTGCTTGCAATGGTTTGAGTGAATAAAAGTTCCCCAAAGGCTCAGGTATTTGAACACTTGTTTGTGAGGTGACATCACTATTTGGGTAGGTCTGGGTGCTGAAGCCTTGCTAGGGGGAGCGCAGGCCACTGGGAGGAGGCTTTGAGATTGGACTTGTCCTGTTTGCAGCTTGTTCTTTCTGCCTCTTGTGTGTGGCTAAGGATGTGAACTCTCATGTTCCTGTTCTGGCTACCACACCTGCTGCTCACTGCCGTGCTTCCCCACCATGATTGACATAACTCTCTGGGACCATAAGCCAAGATAAACTCTTCATCCCCTAAGTTGCCTTTGGTCATGATGTTTATCAAAGTGACGGAAAAGTAATTAATGTGGTGCCTAAGTGTCCTTTGTGTGACTTATGTAGAACCTTCATGTTCTTATTTTCTTTTTTAAACCTGTGTACTGCTGCAAGAAGGCAGGGGTGCACTTTGCAGAGAACATTCATCATCAAAGAAGCTTCATTCAGGTTTAAAAACTTAAAAGCTTCATGCTGGTTTAATAAAAATGCTGATTGGCCAAAGACAGACTGGAAGTGTGGGTGGGGCTATCAGGCTAAGAAAACTCTGGGAACAGGAAGAACAGAGCAGAGATCCCACAGAGATGCCAGAGATGCCACAGAGATGCCACAAATGCAGAGGACAACTATGCTGCTCTGAGAAAAGGTACCGAGTCATGTGGCTGAACAGAATAAGAATCATGGGCTAGTTTTAGAGCAAGAGCTAGCAAGTTATATACCTGGGCCACAGGTCAATCAACATACAATTAATACAAGTGTCTATGTGTTTCAGTGGGACTATGGGACTGTGGGTCTGAAAGTCTAGGCCACAAGGCTAGGCTGAAAAGTCCAGGTCAGAAACTTCATACAACACATCCCTATCCCCATTTGATTATGTGACCCTTTATGGAGTCATGACCCTTGGTTTAAGTCCAGGGCTTTATATCCAGATGTATAGTATGAAGATGAGGAAGAGGACTTGGTGATGAGTATAGTCAGCTGCTCATCAGTCAAGAAGCAGGTTAAGAGTTGACATCTGTGGGATGGAGCCCTCACTCCCGATTCTACTACAGAGGAGGCTTGGCTTTCGTGAATCACAGATTACACCTGGTGGGGATGATACTACCCAGGATAGCTTAAGGCACTGACTTCCACTGTTCTCTACCAAACACAGTTTCTCTCAGAACTTCTCTTCTGCAATGAGTCCCAAAGCACATATTGTCTGCAAGTGCTCTGTGGTTCATATGGACTTGAGTTCCCTACCTCAGCTGTCTGCCTGTTTGTGAGAACAGGTCTTCTCCAAAGGGCAGTGATGTTTAGCATCTTCTGGGCTCCAGTCAGGATTCCTGGCCAGAGAAGGAAAAAAAAATGCCTCGCTCTGTTCATGACCATCCAGATTGAATGACCTCTCACTTTTCCCCTCACCTCATTGCTTCCTCGCTGCTAGAAAGGCTACAGGCAGATGGGTCCTGCTGCTAAGCCAGGAGAGGTGTTCTGCTGACCTTACCTGTCACCACAGTCCTTAGTGTGGCCTAACCTGCTTTCAAACACCCTCTTTTCTTTGCTGGATGCTCAGGATGTGCCTAGAACACTCCTTGACCTGTGCCTATTTACAAAGGGCTCCCCTGGAGCCCACAGTCTCCCTCTCTCTCCGGTCAAATCTCTCCTTCTTTGCCAAGGGACAGTTCTTTTCCCCATTTGATTCTCAGGGCCAGAGTGATGTAAGTGATAGTTGCTCTCCTCTGAACAGTCTCTTTCACGATTTTATTTTGTATCCCTGGTTCTCTCCAGGTTTAGGCCACTAATAAGAACCCGGTGAGGAAGTGCTGACAGCTGGCAGATAACAGTGGGAGATTCTTGGGGCCTACTTCTGTCTTAGGATTTCTATTGCTGTGAAGAGACCCCATGACCACAGCAACACTTGTAAAGGAAAACTGTTTAATTGGGGTAGCTTCTGTTTTCAGAGGTTAAGCCCATTGTCATCATGGTGTGACATGGTGGCATGCAGGCATACATGGTGCTGGAGCAGGAGCTGAGAGTCATCACATCTTGATTCACAAGCATCAGGAAATTTTCTGTGACACTGGGCATCTCTTAGGTATATATGACACTCCAAAGTCCACCCCCTCAATGACATACTTCTTCTAACAAGGCCACGCAATTTGTCACAAAACCATACCTCTTAATAATGCCACTTCTTATGAGCGGATGGGGGCCAATTACATTCAAATTACCACAACTCTCTTAAAAAGCAGGTCTGGTGTGGAGTAGAGAGGAGATGGGAGGTAGGACAGTTTTTAAGTGAATATGGCCTGTGCTCTAGGAGGAGGGATACTTCCTAAAAGTCTATATAGTTTTAATAATGGAATTCTCTGTCTCCCACCACCCTCCTTCCTCACTGTTCCTTTCCCCACCTCTGTGTGTCTGTTGTGTATTCTATACTTTGGTTTCTAAAGCAAGGAATCTAATATTATGTCCTACACACACACTTGAGGTCACTGTCTTCACTTCAGCCCTCAGGAGATGTGAGCCTCTTCAGAGTATTCCCAGCAAGACATTTAGAGCTATTTGCATGCACCTGCCTAGGATCCCTAGCAAGCTCCAGTTATATAACAGCAGGGCTAGCCAACATTTTCACAGTCCACTGTGAATCCTGAGCCCCCATCATGAGGGCCAAGGCTACCTTAGAGAACTGTAGCCTTGACACAAGATGGAGCCTCATTTAATATGCAGAGAGATTCCATTTCTTCCAGAACCAAGGCATAAAAACGCAGCTCAAGACACTACCAACAGTAACAAAGGCACCTTGACTGACAGTTCAAATGCCGGCTTCTAATGCTCTCGGTGAGCTCCTGACTGGGCAAAGTCTATTCTTGGAAGCTGTTTTCTTGTCAGTAAAGGAGGGAGGTGTAGTGTTGCATACCACCACCCCAGCATTCAGCAGGTTGTGGCAGGAGGATTATGAATTTTAAGGCTGTCTACTTCATCTACCTACGCACAGCCACACTCATTATACATAATAACAATAAGAAAAGGCACAGCACGCATGAAAGGGAGGGATTTACTTTTAAATTTCTTATTTTTAAAAAGTTTCCATTATAAAATAAAATCATAAACTTTTTTGAAAATTCTATCCATAATCTCATGACTCAGACACACTCATTATTACCACAGTATACATATTTTACATACAATTTCCTTTTTAATAGTGTTACTATAAGTAGCTTTCACATTTTTAAGTACTTACATTTAATGGCAATGGCCACTTAAAACTCTACTAGATAACACATTATGAGTTAGTCAACTAATTTATATTTGGAAGTTGATTTCTTGTTAAGAATATGTTGTGTGTGGGTTTCTTAAAAATGATTACCTCATGATAAGTCACTATTATTTTAATTACTTGAATAATACATTTTAAATTTATTTTTACTTTCTTCTGAGTCTTCTCAAAATGTATTCTATAAATTTAATCAGAAATAGGTCTGACTCATGTGTCAGAGCTCAGGCAGCCTTTCCAAAATTGCATGGGAGAATTGTTTATTTTAGTCAGTCTAATGAAATAAAATATTCTTTAATTATTTGGCAAGCTTAAGTGTTCTTTATGCTTATGGTTTTTATCTTCTCTTACATTTTTTGATAGCTGCAGTCTGAATGCATTTTTCTAACTTGAAGAAACATTTGTTGAATGTAGGAGGGCAGTAAAAAAAAAAAAATTGTTGTCCTTTGTCTTGGTACTAAGAGAGCTGAGCTAAATGTTCCGGGAAATGAGAGTCATACTGAGTTTTGTTTCAAACTCTTTTTCCCTACATCATTTGCTTGCCTTCAATAAGATCTATCTATCTATCTATCTATCTATCTTTCTATCTATCTATCTATCTATCTATCTATCTATCTATCTATCTATCTAGTTATAGATGTGCATGTAAATTAAATTGTAGCATTTTTGCTGATTCCAAAGAGTGAGCGTAATAAGGTAAAATAAGCTACCCACACCTGAGTTTGCAGAAAGGACTGTACTAGAGTTCAAGGTGTCTCTGCAGCCTTGAACGAAGCTATAAGGGTCCTGCACTGAGACCGCTGGCTGTTCAGGGCCATGGCAAACCACACCCTCAGAGACCTTTTCAGAGTCTGGCCTTTTCTACTGGAACTCAAATGCGATAAAGCTGAATGAAGCCACCCAGAATGTGATGTAATTTAATTTCAGTAACTTATATTTTAAATTTGTGTGTGTGTGTGTGCGTGTGGCTATCAGCAGACAACTTTCAGGAGTAGGATTTAGGGATCCAATAGCTTTTACCTGCTGGCACATTTCAGCAGCCTTCACATTTCTGGCATGAATATCCTATTTTGCCAATCACTATTAAAAAGATAAAATATAGCTAAGTTAGCAAGTGACTTGACATTTGGAATTCGCCATAAGTATTTTTACATATTTCATATATCTTTGACTAAATAGCTCCTTAGCAACCATATTGGATTCAACAATAAAGACTGTGTGTTCCAATTATACTTTAGACGTGAGAAATGCCTGAGTCTCTGGCATTTGAAGAGGCATTGTCTTGACTTACTGGCTGTGAATACTCTTTCTGTGTGTTTGGGGAGATGTCCTGCTTTTAGAGACCACATGGAAACTCAATATGTGGGCAAGCTGTTTTATGTAAAGGGCCTATCCTTCACTGCTGTGTATATATATATATATATATATATATATATATATATATATATATATATATATATATATACATATATAGATACATACATACATACATACATACATACATACATACATACATACATACATACATACACACACATTCTATGAACTTCCGGAGGCCTGCATTGCTTGAAGACACTCATGATGAAATGCTCCCACAGAGAACATACACCCCTTTTCTCTTTGTCCATAGCTTCAGGCTCTAGTCGAAGAGTTAGGATTTTCTTGAAAATGGAATTTACCTTAAAGTCAGGTCCCCATTACAGCTTCTTACAATAATAGAGTCAACTATTTTTAAGGAATAATACAGTTATAAAATTAATAATTCTTTGGATTTGGGGTTCATCATTTGTCTGGGAAGTTCTCAGAGTTATTCACAAGCCCCATATATTGAAAATTGTCATCTTCTGAATGGTTCCTAATTTTTTTTTTTTTTAATTGATTTGAGTGACAAAGTCGCCCTAGGCCACCCAGTCTAGCCTGGAACTCCTGGGCTCAAGGGACCCTCCTGCCACAATCCTCCTAAGTATCTGACATTTCTGATATACACCATTGTTTCCAGCATAGAAGGATTATTTTAGCTGATGGCTTTATTCATCTATGTGTCTCGGATTCATACTATTCTCATATCTTCTTAACACTTCCAATGGCAGAGTGGTTCACAGGCTTCCCCTCACATACCTTCAACTAGCCATGGGAGAACTTGGGTTACTGCTGACTATTCAGCCTACATACCATTAGAACTTCCTCTCATCCTGAAAAGCTATGATTCAGTGCTGCCTTCTAGTAATACCGCACAAACGACATGCCAATTAATTTTTAGATATTATCTCAATCTTCATACTGACTCATCAACGCTACAACTCTTTCGATCTATAAAACTACAAACACACCCACTAGAAAGACCACGGCACCCACCTTGCCTTGGAGCCTTGCTTACCCATGGATTTTCTCCAAGTCCCATCATTTTCTCCTGAACACAGATGTCGGTATAGGTGTATCCTCAGAAAGAAGCCTTCACTATAGAAAGAGGATTGAACCAAACAAAGACCTCATTCACCTCCAGCATGCCTGCTTGAGGTTAATTTTACCGAGTTTCTAGGCATCATCAACCCTAGAGTTCCCAGGCTCACCCGGAACTGTAAAAGAAAGGGGTACATTTTGAATGTATGGCAGGACATCAGCCAACCAGAGAGCAATAATAATAATGACTGAAGAAACAGGCTGGACGGCTCTCAGTGGGTTCATAGGAAACACTATTGGTGTAAAAGAGAACCACTGTGTTAAGACCATCTGATCTTTGACTCCACATAGGTAGCTCAGCCCTTCACTTGTTCCTTACTTCCCTAATATTTGTCAGAGCCCTCCTCATGCCCAAAGAACAGTCCCTTGACCTTCTCGGCCACCATGCTTGTGATTTATGGCCACTGACATGCTTCTCCAGGGACTAAATAACAGCAGCTTGTTGGTTTGAAAACGCGGCCTTATGGGACACTTCAAAGCCTAATCGATATAGTTGCTTTCATCCTGAAGGAACCACCTCAGGGTCACCGGCCTTGTAACATTGACTGTGGCCTTTCACAGAGCAACCTATTGTCTCCAATCTGCTTTTACTGCCTCATGGAGGGCAGGCTCTTACAAAAGCTCTGCCTCTCTTAGGTTCCTGCTTCGTCACTATGGCCAAGTCTTCTCTGTCCCCAAGTTTACTGCAGGTATCAGAGGCTCCAGGAAGACTTTATGATTCTTGTTGTTGTTCCTAGGGTGTGCTTTGGGGGGACGTCTTAGAGTTTCTATGGCTGTGATAAATCACTGTTACCACAAGCAACTTGGGGAGCAGAGGTTATGTCTTCAGGTCATACTCATTACTGAGGGAAGTCAGGGTAGGAACTCAAACAGTGTAGGGACCTGGAGGCAGAAACAAAAGCAGTTTTGGAGGAGTGTTGCTCACTGACTTGCTTCTCTGTGGCTTAGTTTTTCAAGACCAAAAGCCTGGGGTGGCACTGCCCACCATGAGTGGGCCCTCACATATCAACCAATCAGTCCACAGGCTTTCCCTAGTCCAGTCCAATAGGTGAATTTTCTCTTCCCAAGGACTCTAGCTTGTATCAAATTGACATAGCCAGAACATGTGTAAGATTAACTTAGTATCCCTATTGCATAATACCGAACAGGTACCACTTGAACTACAGAGCAGGATGTCCATTATATCAACAGCTGAACCCTATTACCATCAAGAGCAGAACACATGATCGTGGTTAGCCTCGTGTTAAGCAGCAAACACCCTGGAGTTTTATCATCTGTAGCCTGTTGTCAAACAAAATTAACTTCTCCAGACCTGGCTTAGGTCCCACACTGGGGATTTTAGAAAGGGGTATCAGGTGAGCAACCTTTTGATTTTTTAATCAGCATGCTTTCTCAAGAGGAACATGGTGGGATCCAAGGTGAAGGGCCTCAGGGCTACCGACAGAAGTGTGCTGTCTTCTGTCTCCCTGTAAGAGGCAAGGGCAAGCTGTCTCTTGAATATCACAGAACAGCTATGATTGGAAGATCTGGTAGGTGGCATCTTCAGTAAGTGTAGCCTATAGAGGAATCTTCTATTTTTGGTTTGATTGCCAGAAACACAGCTAATATGGAAAGTTGATTTCATGAGATGCCCACCAGGGAAAGAGCTAAGTATGGATCTCTCAGCATAGGAACACTGATACACACACACACACACACACACACACACACACATACACACACACACACACACACACACACACATACATATTTACCACAGCACTAAATGATTAGGAAAAAAATGCTCTTAGCTAAATTGTACCTCATCCTACAGTGTATAATTGCAGGTTTGTTCATGTTTATTTTAAACACTTAAATGATAGCCAAAAAGGAGATAATCCAAGATACAAGAATTTAAAGCTAAGAAGAAAAATCTATCTTGGAACAAGTTAGACTCAGTGATTCACTTTGAACTTGGCTTTTGATCTGATCGTAGTGAGACCTTAGGATTCTTGCATTATGACTAATTCAAATTTGGCCTTTTAAAGGAATTATCATATTTGATGTGAAATAATATGCTCTGACAAGAAATTAATGATATCACTCCCATTTAAAATAATTCTGGCAAGCAGGATTTGATTGACAGCTCTGCAAGCCCTGAACAGTCTCTGCAGGGCACCATTCCAGGACCTCTCTCCCAACAGAAGCCAAGATTCTCCTATTCCAGCCCCTTATATAAAATGATGCAACAGCATTTACATATAATGAGTGCTGCTGGTTTGTACTTCAAATCTTCTCTAGAATAGTTAAGATGCTTATTATTATGCTAATGGTTTATAGAGAACTATTATACTAGATTGTTAAGGGATAATGGCAAGAGAAGGGGAAAGTCAGCGTGTATTCTGTACAGATTTCAATTTTTTTTATTCAAATATATTCCCATCCATGGTTGGTTAAATCAAATGGAGAACTCATGGACTGTGTGATGGGACAGATTTGGGTTCTCTTCCCTTCTCCTGTCCTTCTTTGTCATTTTAGACAATATTCAGCTAAAGCAAATGACGTAGTTTGTCTAATACTGTAGTTCACAACATAAGAATTAAGATTTAATGGGAAGGTGACTTGCCAGCGGTCCCTACTAAATTCCTTGATTAAGATTTGTGTCCAAATGTCCTGATCTCTAAACTAGTGTCATGTGTCCTTTTTATTCCAACATGTCCCTGATCATAGGTGAGTGAGAGAGCTCAAACATGAAAATCAGTCACAAGAACAGTGAAAAATTGTGTCATTGCCTGGAAACAAATTAATTCCTTAAAAAGTACGGACCATGTCAGGAAAGAGAGCTGGGGGAAAATGAGAAAAGACTAGTATTGGTGGTTTCATTTAATCTTGCTCTTTGTGATGGTTTGCATGAAAATGGCCCCCATAGACTCACAGGGAGTAGCATTACTGACAGTGGCCTTATTGAAGGACCTGTGTCACAGGGGGTGGGCTTTGAGGTTTCAGACACTCAAGCCAGGCCCAGTGTCACTCTTCCTTCCTGCTGTCTGTCAACCCAGATGTAGAACTCTCAGCTCCTTTTCTGGCCCTATGTCACCTCCCTGCTGCCATGCTTCCTACCATGAGGATAACTGACTAAACCTCTGTAAGCCAACCGCAATTAAATGCTCTCCTGTATAAGAGTTGTCATAGTTATAATGTCTCTTCACAGCAATAAAACTCTAACTAAGGCCCTCCTTAATATCTGTCTTAGTTACTTTTCAATTGCTATGTGATAAGACATCATGGCCTAGGTAACTTATAGAAGAAAGAGTTTGCCAGGGGCTTACAGTTTCCAAAGGTTTGAGTCTAGGATCATCATGGCAGCAGCAGGCAGCAGGCATGGAGCTCATATCCTGATACATAAGCACAAGGTAGAGGGTGGGAGAGGGCGAGAGGACATTTACTGGGAGTGGCATGTCACGTGCAGTGACACACCTCTTTTTCAGGTCCACACCCCTTGTCCTTCCCAAATAGTTTCACCAATGGGGGAGTAAACATTCAAATATATGAGCCTATTGGGTTGGAGGGGTGGCAATTCTCATTCATATCACCACAACATCAGTGACACTAAGCAAGAACCATATCCAAAATACAAGGCATTCCATGAAACGCCATTACACTTGATAAAATTCAACTAAGTGAATAAGTGATTTTTTTTTCAGGTTCACAGCTATCTGAACCCTTCAAAAAGTAAAGGAAGCCCAGCATTATGTGACTTTCTATACTTAATACAGCAGAGGTGTTAGCGCATCCATTCGTGTTCTTGCTTTGAAATTTATTTTATTTTATGTGTGTATGAGTGTGTGTGTGTGTGTGTGTGTGTGTGTGTGTGTGTGTGTGTGTGTGTTCATATGCATGTGCACTGCCTATGTACCTTGTACCTGTAGAAGCCAGCAGAGTGTGTTTGTAGACAAATTTTTCTTTGGGATGCCAGCTCACAAATAACAAGATAGAGAACTATTATTATTATAAAAGCTCAGCCTTACCATAGGTTTGTTCCTAACTAGCTCTTATAACTTAAATTAACCCATTTCTACTCACCTATGTACTGTCACATGCTCCCCATCCTGTTCTTCTCTGTCTCCTGGCATCTCTCCAGTGTGCCTAGGTTATTTCTTCTACTTCATCTCTCTGCCCAGAAATCCTGCTTATCTCCCCTCCTAGCTTATTGGCCATTAGATTTTTATTACACCAATCACAGCAATACACCTTTTCACAGTATACAGATATCCCATGCCAGATATTAGATTGCCAGGAACTGGAGTTACAGACAGTTCTGAGCCACTGTGTGATTACTGGGAGTCAGATACAGGTCCTCTGTAAGTATGGCCAGTATTCTTAACCTGATGATTCATTTCTCCTGCCCACTATTTTTATCTTAATTAGTGGAATGTTTGAATTTTAAATATTGTTGGCAGTTAAAAAAAATCTCACTAGAATTCTAGAGAGATAATAAGCACTTACTGGTAGGCATCTCCTTGCTTATCTGTTATCTCTGATGAATCCCATGTACTGTATGAAACCCCCAATAGTAGTGAATGACAGTTCTTAGCATTCTGTCTTTGACCTGACTAGTTGTCCCTGGTGGAGTTGGCGGTGATCCTAGAAAGCATACCTGTATTTTAGAGGAGAGTGAACTTCCTCTATTATGCAGTAGCACTTTGGTCCCGTTAGGACTCTGCAAAGTATGCATATGGCATTTCCTCTTTTCTTCCTGAAATGCTCTAGAACATTCTGAGAACAATTTATAATGACTTGCAGAAGCTGCTCGATGTTTGAATCTTGGCAGTAAAACTTCACAGGCTGAAAAATCAGAGGACCATTTCAACAGCTCCCTATGTGTTTATACCTTCAGAGGAAGCACCTTCAGATGTCAAGACATTGAATGTTACTGTGTCTTAATTAAGGTTACTATTGCTGTGATGAAATACCATGACCAAAGAAATGTGGGAAGAAAATGTTTATTTGGCTTAATTTCTATATCATTGTTCATCATTGATGGAAGTCAGTACAGGAACTCAAACAGGGCAGGAACGCGGAGGCAGGAGCTGAGGCAGACGCCATGGAAAGGTACTGCTTATTGGCTTGTTCCTCATAGCTTACTCAGCCAACAGGGTTCTTAGAGAACCCAGGACCACCAGCTCATGGATGACATCACTGAAAATGGACTGGACCCTCGTACATCAATCACTAGTTAAAAACATGTAGCACAGGCCTGCCCATTGCCAGATCTTATGGAGGTGTTTTCTGCATTGGGCTTCTTCCTCTTTGAGGACTCAAGCGTATGACAAGTCGACATAAAAGGAGCCTGTGTTGGTGCATCTTTCCCTCATCTCCATCCTCGTCATTTTTAAATATGTAGCTTAAAAACCTCTCTTTAGAGCCACAGCCTAGTTATTTCTACTGGACATTGATGTAACAAAAGGGCCGTGTACCTGCACAACACTTGCTTCCTTTCTAGCTTCAGCTCCCTCGATTGTGACTCAGCTGATTTAGGGCTGCTATAAAAATAGTGAATCTACATGGAAGGGTTTCCAATGCGCATGGGGGTGGGGTTAGAGGAAATTAAATTCATTCTACAAAAAGATCAAGCAAAAGAAAGACAAAAAAATCTGTGATTGGGTACCACACTGGAATGGGAAGAAGGCAAATTTTTCTGGAACAGTCAACATTTGGAAGGGGTATTTAGAAGGGCCTCTGGAAGTCGTGGAGCTGCCAAGAGCATTCTGTGAGGACAGCTGCCTTCTCAGCTTGAGGCCTGTCCCAAGCTCCCTTCCTTTTTCCTCTTCCTCTCTATCCCTTCTAATTTTAAATAGGGGGTAGGATGTGAAAGGAAATGGAGGGAGGGTAAGTGAGCTACATTAAAAAGTGATGGGAACAAGACCAAACTCCCACCTCCTCCTCCAGTTCTATGGAACACTGAACAGAAATATTATAGTGAAGACTCTGGCTCTGGGCTGATGGTCCAGGGCCTTGGCATTGACCCATAGGAGGAACGGCCTAGTTTCTATGGTTTTACATCTGTGACAATCTCATAGATATTTCATATGCTTCTTCTTTGAGTAGGAGACTTGGGGTCAGAGTTTGGGTGTTCTCCTGATTGAAGAAGGTGACGAAGAGGATCCTTTAACACAAAGATGAGGAGTTAAGTTGTCCTTGATCATGAAACCGGTCTTCCCACAGACCTACCCCAAACATCAAAACCAGCTACACATCCAGAAAGATTGTCCAGCAGTTAAAGATGCATGCATGTCCAAACACCCAAGTTCCGTTACCAGAGCCTATATGAGGAAGGAGAGAAGGAACCTCCACATTCTGTTCTCTGATATCCACACATGTGTGGTTGCATGGAGACACACACACACACACACACACACACACCCAACACACTGAGTAAAAATGTAATTTTAAAAATAAAGCTTCACTAGTAGGAGCCTGAGGTGTCCAGAACACCAGGAGAACATAGCCCATAGAATCAACTAGGCAGGGCTCATGAGGGTTCACATAGACCAAAGCAACAATCATGAAGCCTGCATTGGTCTATGTTAGGTCCTCTGCATATATGTTATGGTTGTATAGTTCGGTTATTCTTGTGGGGTTTCTAACAGTGGGAGTCAGGTTATTTGTGGCTCTTGCCTACTCCTGGGAGCCTTTTCCTCCTACTGGATTACTGTGTTCAGCCTTGATATGAGGGTTTGTGCTTAGTCTTATTGTAACTCCTTATGCAATATTTGGTTGAGGTTCCTGGGAGGTCTGCTCTTTTCTTAAGGGAAATGGAGAAGTAAATCTTCTTCCCAGCATCCTCTCTACTCCCAAATCCAGCCTAGCTATTAACTGTTCAGCTTTTTAAAAAAACTAATCCAAATGACATATCTTCATATGTACAAAAAGATTATCTCACAACATTTGTGAAAATAAAATTTTGATTTCTACGCCTTCCTTTTATTCTTATGGATAAAACATATCCTCCCACCAGATGGTGGCTTGGTCCTGTCCCATCGCCGCCGCCCCCCCCCCCCCGAAATATCATGGAGTTCAAACGTGATTTTCAGTACGTAGATCTTAGCAAAATATCATTGTCTGAACAACTTGTATGTTTCTTGGGTTTGCAACCTATAATCAACTATGGATTGTGTGACGATATTCACCTTCAACCCATCTTTGGAAGGCAGAGATCCAAGATTATTTGGTTTCATTTGTGACAAAAGAATTTTCGCTTGATATTAAAGAGACTTGTTTGAATAAAAATATTTTGAGGACTTGAAATTGCTCTCTGGTGGTTGCTGGTCTTTCCTTCCCTGAAGTAAATGATGACACCCACCTGGTCCGCCTGGGAGCATTAACCATTCCCCGGGAAACAATGAATGAGCAGCCATATTGCCATCTCTGGTAGGCTTCCACATCCCAAGTGCTGCTGTGGAGCCCGCTGAGGCCAGCAGCAGAGTCTTCAGCCGGAAAACAGGAAAGGATGAGACAATGGATAGACAAGTAGATTTTTCTTGTGATGAAACTCCACGATAGTCTAGTGTGTAATTTAGTTTAAATGGAGAACACCAAATCCCAAGTCCACCACACAAGAAAGTTTTTGTCTTAACTGATCATCCAGCCAGATGTTGTGCAAAATACAAAGATAGCACAAAGGATGATGTGACTTCTGTCTGCCTTCAACGACCAAGTACAAATTTGTAAAGTTGACTGGACAAAGCAAACAATGACAATTTTAAAGGTAAGTTAACTAAATAAAAGTGCTTTATGTGTGAAGGAAGAAGGGATAAGAAACAGTGAGCCAGGCCATGTTAGGGCCTTACACTGGGGTTCCCTACCTCTTTTCTCTCCTTGCCTTCAGTTTGGCTCTATCATGAGGAAAAGTGTCCACCCCCACCCTCCGGCACTGGGATACAGAGAGGGTTAAGTTGTTTGTATCTGTGAGTCCAAAATGCATGGCCAACTCCCTCTTTATCTCTCTTGAGTCATTATAGATGACAGTATCTTGTGAACTCCCTAGGCAGTTTATATTTTAGACTGAGGAGAATTCTATTACCTATTTATTACTTCCAAAGGAACTACAGTTGCAAGTTGGGCCTCAGCCAATCAGAGCAGATTTCCTCTAGCAACTGATACTGTTCAGTCAGAATAGACATCAGTAGGCACCCATCTGAGAGAGAGCAAATTCATCTTCTGCACTAATGTTAGTGTTAATTACCTCTGTGAGGAGGGTCTCGTAGGCCTGGATTGGTCTCTGACACTAGATCTGCCTGGCGCTTGTTATTTGCTCTAAAGCTGATTTTAAGACTTTGTATGTAAACTTTCCCCCAGTGCCCATTCCACCCTGAAGGCTTTATGCTTCCCTAAAGATGATTCCAGCAAACTGAGTCTCTTCAGTAAGAGCTATGATTTAATTTCCTAGGAAGAGAAGGGAATTTCCTTCATCACATCTCTCAGGCGTTAACAAGCACCTGCCCTGTTTCCCTCCACAGTGAATTTCTACCTGCTAGAAAGAGTCTCGGAAAAGGACTTGTCTCTTGTTAAGTGGCAGAGAAGCTTTGAGGCAGCCTCTGTGATTTGGGGTACCTTGAAGCGAGAAGCAGTATCCCATCGATTACTTTCTGTATCTGTTTCCTCATGAAGAATACTTTTTGAGTTCAGATGTAGCAGAAGCCTTTGTGGATCATCGTTTACCAGTATATTTGTGCAGAGAAACACAACCTGGGACTTCTCCGTCAAAGCCATTAACAACCCGCCCACAACTGATCCGAGTTATGATTTAGGTTAAGTGGAATGCCGATGGTGTGTTTATTTAATAACTTTGCTGTACTTTGTGAGCTCAGGCAACCGTGGCTAATTCTACAGGTAGAAGAATAGCGACCCTAACATACGCATTGATGTAGACACACCATACACGCCACATAATTTAACTCTGCTCAGTTGATATTCTAATTCTAATAGAATGCACATGTGCATTCATTTGTGCCAATCTCTTCTCCTTGTGGCTTTTAAAATCTGACCTTGAAGCTCATTCTCTGTGGAAAATTGAGTCTTTTATTTTTTTTTTCCCAGTTTGATATTGAAGCAAAGAACTATGATGTTTTTATTATAAGTCTGGGAGAAAGAGGTGTCTGATAATACAAAAAACATCCTAAAGTTCATCCTGATAACAAAATTTAAAATGATATTCTGAAAGGTCAAAGCAATTCTTATTTCTAAGGCTTAAAATAAGTAGTTGAGTTTCAAAGGCAGTTAGCTGGAACATAAGGCAAACCTTAAAAGTAAAAATAGTTATTTAAAAATTCCATTATACATTGCACAGCATTTAATTTTAAATGAAATTTAAGAGACAACATCTAAAAATATTAAATGCCTATCAAGAAAACTCCAGTGTGATTGTCGCAGAATTGTTTATTATGCTTGTCTATAAATAAATAAATAAATATTATACTTGTTTTTAAATGTGTCAAATTATTGCTTTTGGTTCTGTTTTGCTTTGTAGTTGAGCATTCTGATCATGGACTTTAACATATTTAATTTATTGTGTCTTCCTGTAGTTCCTCAAAGGAGTCAAAAGAGAATTTCATATGACTATGGAGCGGTAAATATGTTCATGTCTGCTCTTCAAATGGAATACTCACTCAGTGACCTTTCCAAAGGTTTGTGTAGGAACAGATGGAAAAGATCAAGGTTTTTTTTTGTTGTTGTTGTTTTGATTTTTTTTTTCAATCACAGTTTAAATGTAGATTTGTGTTTGTTTGTTTTGAAAAGGGTTTCTCTGTGGAGTGCTGTGGATATTAATTGAAGATGTGTTACATTTGTTGATGCTGTGGAATAGTTTTTTAATGATGCAAGGATGTTTTGCGTTTCTTTATGTTGAATTTGTTTAATTCTGTGAAGCTGTGTTACTTTGCCTGCCTAAAACACCTGATCAGTCTAATGAAGAGCTGAATGGCCAATAGGCAGGAGAAGGGTAGGCGGGGCTGCCAGGCAGAGAGAATAAATAGGAAGAGAAATCTAGGCTCAAGAGAAGAGCAAAAAGAAAGAAAAGGAGTAGAGGAGGACACCAGGGGCCAGCCACCCAGCCACACAACCAGCCACCCAGCCACACAGCCACTCAGCCACACAACCAGCCACACAGCCACACAGCCACACAACCAGCCATACAACCAGCCACACAGCCACACAACCAGCCACTCAGCCACACAACCAGCCACACAGCCACACAACCAGTCACTCAGCCACACAACCAGTCACACAGCCACACAACCAGTCACTCAGCCATACAACCAGCCACACGGCCACCCAATCACACAACCAGCCACCTAGCCATACAACCAGCTACCCAGCCACACAACCAGCCACCTAGCCACACAACCAGCCACACAGCCATACAACCAGCCACACGACCACCCAGCCACACAACCAGCCACCCAACCACCCGGCCACACAACTAGCCATGAAGTAAAAGCAAAAGAAAGATATATAGAATATAGAAAGGTAAAAGGACCAGAGGCAAAACACAGTTAAAGAGAAATGGAAAGTTAGAAAAGCTGGCTAGAAAGAAGCCAAACTAAGGACGAGCATTCATAAGTAAGAATAGAGTAAGTCTCCATGCAGTTATTTAGGAGCTGAGTAGTAAGCCCCCTAAAAGAAAAAAGGGGAAAAAAAAAAAACCTATAATGTAGCCCTCGCTGTCCAAGAACTTGCTCCATAGAACAGGTGAATCTTGAACTCAGAGATCTGCCTGCCTCTGCCTACTGAATGCTGGGTCTAAAGGTGTGTGCCACCATGCCAGGCTGTAAATGTGGATATCTCGATTCCCAAACACACTCATGCTTATTGTCACTGCTATTTTTCCTGTTGAAAATGATAAAGCAGAAAGCAGTCAGTTATGTGTCAGCCAATCAGTGCCATGAGCAGGTCTCAATGTTAAACATTAATTCTTTGGAACTGACACCAACGCCCTGCTCTGGGTGGAACAGCAGCAGCAGCATAGGCTGTTTCCCAGTGTGCTTTGCACAGCTCTACTCCCTTCTGTCAGTCAGACGTCCTTTGCATTTTTATCTGGACCATGACTAAGCTTAAAATGCTAAGACAGATTTTCTAGGAGAGAGTGCCCTGTCCTTGTTTTTGCCTAATTTGTGGTGAATTTTTACCATATTCCAAGCAAGAACACTGTCGTTTGACTAATCAGCAGCGGTTTTCTCTAACTGTTGAGCAGACATCCAGGCATGGGCCAAGATACACGTGAAAATATATTGGTCACTGGAAGCCCAACTCCTATCGCCTTACAGTTTAATTTGTTCATACAGATGGTGTAGGGGGATAAGGAAGTCACTGGATTTGAAAGTTCGGCATCCATGTGTCTCTTATGATTTTCTTGAAATTTGCATAAATTGTCATTTTGGCAAGAGAGCATGACTTCCCCCCAATTTCCACAATGTAACAGAGAGGAAAACTACATATTAATTATTCGGTGTAATGACTCGTGGATTATATCACCTCTGTATAAAAGTTCTCTGATAAGTAGATTTAAATGTATGTGCATTAAAAATAAGAACGAAACTGAACTAGTGGGCCCCTGAGACAAGACTATCTGAACTGAGAAGAGAGCAGTGTAGCCAAAGTAGCCTTCTAGATCCTAAACAGAAATGGGCAATCAAGAAGAATCTCAGATCTCCAAGTCTTTATGACTGGTACTGCCAAAAGAAAAGCCCGGAATCCATGCAGGTTTTGTGAAAAAAAAAAAATTTTAAAGTGGTTTGGACAAAAAGAATTTGACATAAGGGAGTAAAAGGAACATAGGCCAGTGGAATTGCAAGCCATATATGACAGTCTATATTCCCAAAATATGAAGTAGTTGATATGTTATTTCTTGGGGGTTAGCCTTCTGCCTATCCCAGACCTCAGAAGAAAACAGACCCCACTAGCCTCTTCCCTCCCTTCTGCTGTGAACACTGAAGACCTATTATGTTCATGGCACTTACTTGGCCACTGCTCCACAGAGCACAGTGCAGAACTCAATGACATTCCTGGCAGTTTGCAAATTCCTGATGACTTCCATGAGGCAGCTGAGGAGTCATCCACTGCCCTCTGTGACCTCTATCCCCTCTACCTTTGAAGGCTTTGAAGCTCCAGTCTCTTGGTTTTATTTTTAGATTCCTACAGTGACAGCAATTGACAACTGAACTTGACCAAATTCAATCTTCAAGGACCTTGCAATGTAGACATTCTCCTGGCTATAGTGGGGGAGCTATGCTGCTCTGCACCATGACCTCCAGATTCAGTGTTCAGAAGTGCCTAGCATGGAAGATGTGGGGGAAACAGTAGATGCATCCAAGCAGATGCCACATCCTCAATGATAGTTTAAAACGATTATCAATAACTGACATTTGCAAGACTTCTTTCCTCTGAGAAGATCATGCCTGAAGGATACTGGAGCTAGAAACTATGGCCAAAGAGACCCCAGAAGTGTCTTCTGAGAAGCATATGCCAGTTGGTGCCAGAAGATATGAAAAGGAGGCAGTACAGGGAGTCTGTGCCCTGTAAAATCTATGATAGACAAGTCCTACAGGTTAGCTTTGGGACTCCTTATGAGCCTACAAAGAAGTACCTTTCTTTTTCCCCATTTAATCAAAGTGCAGAGATGCTAAGCACCAACTCTTTCTTTACAGCTGTTCTCAAGGCAAATGGAGCTGTCAGACATGGTGCTGTCAGACGTGCTTGCCCTGCATGCCAGGCTGGGTTTGTTTCAATCCCCAGTCTTTCATGATAACCAGGCTAGCATGTTCTCTCTCCTCTATTGTTATTGCCATGTGGCAATTTCTACTTCCCCACAGAATTTTGTTAAAAATTATAGCTTACATCAGTTTAATGGAGAGATAAGATGTAGGATCCCAAAGGGTGTTTTGGGGGTCCATACTATATCTGTCAATTGATAAGGGATGTATTTTTTTAATATCTCAGGTTGGAGAGTGAGTATCCACAAGGAAAATTTTATATCAAATATAGTTGGGATCTTCTTTACCCCCCTTATCTTCTATTTTTGATGAAAATACCTTTATGGCTACTAAGTAGGTTTCCCCAATGAAAAGGAAAATAGGAACCAAGCAGTCTAAAGTGTAAGGAGCATCAAGGTTCAGATATCAAGAGAGGTAAGGTGGTTATGATGGAGATCATGCAGAGTTAGGAGAAAAATAAGGTAGAAAAGTGGGAAGTCCAGCACCAGAAGAAATCATTTTGGTAAGACATGTGTCCTTGGGAACGAAGAGATTCTGTCCTGGGACATCAGTGCCAAAGGAGGAGGAAGGGGCGGGGAGGAAAATGTCTATGTTGGAGAGTATGTGCAGCAGTAGTTAACTACATATATAGGGAGATTGACCAAATACATGTATGTAAAGTTATGAATGAGGGGAGCCAAGCTTTTCAAGTGTTTGAGAAGACTTTACAAAAACACAGTGGGGAAAAAGAGAAATGACAACTGTGGTTGCTTTACAGTTAGAAACAATATGATGAAATCATCATGTCTGGTTTAAGATCGCTATAAAAATAAATAAATACAGGAAGTAACTACATGTCTAGGAAGCCAAGGAAGCCTGGGGTGAGTAAAGTCCTGAGCAAATGTGTATTTTGACATGATCACAGCCATGTTGAGGACTCCTAGGCTCAAGAGAGGTGGCAAAGCTATCCTCAGGAGTCTGAGTGTTTATGAATGAATGTTAAGTGTTTGAAAATAGTAGCAATGTTTCTTTCTGGATGCAGAATATTTACAGCCTGATACTGCTTTTCTACAGACTAGCTAACTCCCCACCTCCTCATGCTGTACCCAATAGCCATGCTGAAGTTCCAGGTTGTGACAATCGGAGATCCTTACCTAACCCTGTACACTATGTATCTATGGCTGTCATTTCTTTACTCCCTTGTCCTCTAGCCAGGGTCTCAGGACCCAAGCCCTGCAGTTCACAGCATATATGATATATGTGTATATGTGTATTCTATAGTTCTATCTCTATAGAGGAGCTGGGTTAATAATATGCAGTATGTGTAGGTCAATGGCATAACAGAATACTTGAGGTTAGATGAATTTAAAAGAAAAAAAGGCTTTTTTTCATTTTTAGTTCACAGTTTTAGAGGTTAAAAGTCAAGAATCAAACAGTTCTACTGATCTAGCTTCTTGATGTGGGATGTCTTTTTGTATGCTGTGAATTACCATTGGATAATAAAGGAACTGTTATAGCCTATGGCAAAGCAGGAAATAAAACATAAAGAGAAAGGAGGGCAGAGTCACATGAAGACACTGCAAGCTGCCACCCAAGGAAGCAAGATGTAAAGAAACACAGGTAAGCCACAAGCCAATGTGGCAAGATATAGACTCAACTAATTGAGTTTGGTTGTAAGAGCGAGCTAACAAGGAGTCTGAACCAGAGGCCAAATAGTTTTTAATTAATATAAGTCTCTGTATATTTGGGACTAAGCAGCTTCGGGACTGTGGCTCTGGACCTTGGGCAGGATGGGCCAGAAACTTCTGGCTGCAGCTTCTAGTGATGGTTTACTGTAGTTAGCATTGGAGGGTGGGGGAGGGGAGGGAGAGAAGGGGCAGGAGAATCCAAGTGGTCAGATTTATTCTAATAACTTAGTGGGCGAGTTAAAGAAAAAGTATAATAATTTTTAGGGCAACTTTGATTGATAGTTAAGTTACTTGGATGGAATGTATAGATTCAGTGAGATGTTTGTTAAACAGATCTGCGTTGCCAACAGGGATCAGACTAGACAAGAATTGGAAACTGTGCTTTTACTAGAGTGAGAGTACACCAGTTACTTGCACAAAGTTGCCTACTGTTCACAAAAGAATGTTAAAGTTCCTGGTATTTCAATTTATACACCAACACTGTGCAGTGGAAATATCAAGTGAGCCTATTATATGCAATTACAACACACATTGCATTGTATGAGTTATATAATATATCTAGTATATATTTTATTTTATATATAATATATCTTTTATATATAATATATTATATATGCTATTATATTTTCTGGCAGCCATATCAAAAATGTGTTGTCAGACAGAATATATTTTAATTATATGTCTTGTGTAACTCGGCATATTCTAGGCACCCTTTCAGCTTTTGCTCAATAAAGCTTATTAATTAATGGTACTGTGCTTGTTCTTACCTAGTCATAAGAGCATGGTGTGTATTTGAACTTACATGCCATTTGCTCCAAGGCAATGTGTGACTAATGGCCATGGTCCTGGGCAACTTGGCTCTGCACTTAAACAGTGTCTAAATCCTGAGCCATAAGCCATTGTTCCTTGGATATTCGCTCCTTGGTGTGTTTCTCATAGCCTCTCCCCAGGCTGTTCTCCCCAATTTAAATTCTTCCTTTCACTTGTTAACCTCTGGAAATTGAGTCTGCTTCAAAGAGAAGTGGTCTGTCAACTCCTCTCAAAGACTTTCTTCCTCCTCCGTCAAACATCTCACTCTGTTGTTTGAAGGCAGGCTTTCACCTTTATTTGATATGTGCTTAATTCTGCCTTGTACTAGAATCAGTGGTTTGTTTGCCTTTCTTGTCGACTAGATCAGAGCTGTTGGTGGCGCGTACCATTTCATTCATATTTACTTTTCACTTATTCAGTAAATACTTGGCTTAGTAACAAGTTCTGTGGAAAGAACATGAGTAAACCCCATCCAAACGGCCAGGAACAAAAGGCAAGCTGAATTGCAGATGAGAACCTAGAAGTGCATCTAGGACCCATGGGGTTGAGGATCCTGGGAAAAGGAACTCATCAGCCAAAGAACTCCCTGAGGAAACTTCCTGAAGGCCTGAGCCAGGGACTCAGACTCTCTTATCTCTTCATCTCCATGGTCCTCATGCAATCTCCCTTCCACCAATGTTTGCTTTTCAAACTAGCCAGATTTATTCCTTCAAGGAAAGATTAAAATTCAGAATTGATTGTTGTGTTTGTCTGTATTCACACAGTGCCATTGAGCCAAGTTTAGTTCTGATGAGAGGAATAAGCCAAGTGAAATAAACCTCACTCACAAACAGCTCCCACCATGAAGTAGAATTAACGATTTGGGTGATTTCTCTGTGACCACTGATATGATTTCAACAGCTTCCAGAATAACATGTCCAGTGTATTCACTGATGCCTCAGATATCTTTAATAAGATCAAAATTACTTCTCCTAGGCAGAATGCAGCGGCCAGTGGAAGACTAAGTCTGAAATTCACACTAAAATAGCCTAAAATTGGAACTCCTGCCATTGTGTAGGAAGGAAAACTGCCCTTTGAATGGAGTGAGGACATGATTATTCCAAGGTATAGTTGAAGAGAAGGTTTTTATTTTAGATACAAGAGAGATAATACAACCAGAGACTCTGGAAGAGTCCAGAGCAGGGGAGATAGTAGTGAGCTGAGCATAGCCAACAGACTGAACCAGTCCATGGTCAGAAACAGGCCATGTGGAAAAGGAAGAGAAGAGAAGAGAGGAGGGGAGGAGAAGAGGGGGGAGGAGGGGAGGAGAAGAGGGGGGAACACGACAAGTGGACCAGACAGCAAAGAGAACAGACAGGGTTATCTGGGAATCAGAAGCTGAAGAGATGGAAGGGAAGCCCACAGGGTGGAGAGGTTTAGGGTAGAGGTGAGTGAGAAGAGCTAAGAGGAGCCAGGAGGCCAGCACTGGACTCTGTAACAGGTACTTGCTAATAGAGGACAGCATGCACTTTGGTGTACTAATAGGCATCATGGTTAGCCATCTGTCCTGGGTTTCTTTTGGACCCAACACTCTTGACATTGTAAGAGGCTTTATAATAAAGCAAAGTTGTTTTCTTTATAAACAGTTAGCATCCTGTAGACCAGCGGCTCTCAATCTGTGGGTCATGTTACCTTTAGGATTCACTGAACAAAGGTTCACAGGAGTCACATATGCAGGTCAGATATCCTGCATATTAGATATTAACATTATGATCACAATAGTTATTAAGTGGCATCAGGAATGATTTTAGAGTTGGGGGTCACCACAACATGAGGAACTGTATTGAAGGGTTGCAGCATTAAGAAGGTTGAGAACCACTGCCTTAAGACCATGAAGACATTCAAAGCAACCAACCCCACCATGCAGCGATAAAGGAATGAATATGTCTTATGAAATCAACACCCCAGGGTGAAGAGCCTTCTTTAAGGGTAAAGAGCTCTCAAGAGCTCTCAACAGAGTAGGGCTGATAGCAACTGTCCAAAGACAGAAGCTGAGAACTGGGAGTGGCCATCCAAAAAGCAGGCCATGCTCAGGCCAAGAGAGTGTAAAAGGAGGAACTAGCAGTGAATACAAAGTCCATGTTGCTGACTTCCGGAAACAGCCGGGTGGCGCTCTCTGCCCCCCTCCCTTTGTTCCAGCTCTGAGGGAGTCTCACAAGGCAGTTAGCTAATCTATAACTGGAGTGTAGGGAAGACATTTTTCCCCCCTTGGACATTAACATGGAAGTAATAAATCTCTTTTGGAGTACATATGTTAAGCCCCAAGTCCGATCAAGTTCCTCTTTCACTTAGGAGTGAAGAGCCCAGATGTGCATCTATGGTCAGGACAGAGCCCTGCTAATAACCAAGAAAAATCATTATAAACCTGTTTCTGGCACGGTACTTCACAAATCCTATGTATCCAGTTACTTTCAGAAAACAGAAGTTGTCTTCCATTTGGCACATAGGAAGGGCTGATAAATGTTTGATTTATCCGATGAATGAATCTGTGTTTTATCCTCTGTGAGTCACCAAAAAAATCGTTGAAAATTTGGTTGTCGAAGAGGAACATGAACTAGGAAAAAATCCAAGAATGAACTATGAATGCACAGGAAACTGGTTTGTGATTCAGAGACAACTGTACTGATTTCAAACTCTTTCTGGAAATGTTATGCTTTATTGCACGGAAATAGAGTTAGTTCACCAAGGAGGGAGCGGGAGACTTTCTGATATTAAGTATTCCATTTTTAGAAGGCCAGCATGTTGTAAGACAGTGGCTGTGGGCACAAGCTTGCTCCTTCTTAGTCTACCCAGGAAGTGTTCAGGCTTTGGAGAGGCTGACACCCAGAACCCTGAACCCAAAGACTGATCTGGAAGCACCCAGGCTTTGTATTTGCATGAGGAAATATTTGTCCCAGGTAACCAGGAACAGGTAGATCCATAACAAGACTGCAAATCAGCACAGAGGGTCAACCAGAGCAACAAGATCTGTTGTCACTTGTAAGAGGTGAGTAAGTTTTTGAGGAATGCAAAATTCAGCCAGAGAGAGAAGATGGGTCTTGAATAAGCCGGAAGTGAAAAGAAAGAGCAAGGAGATGTGGTAGCCTGGGAGCAGAGCACGTACAAGATGAGGCCTCTGTTTGGAAGTTGGTCCTTTCGCTTGTTTGCTTTGTGGGACATAATGGGTCAGAAGTAGAGCAGGTAGACTCTGTGGGCCTCAGTTTCCTCACCCATAAAATATCACTAATGTCTTCTTACAGGGATGTCCGTGTTACAGGGCTACTGTCTGTAGGTGCTGTTTCCTTACCTTCTGTAGTCACAGTTCTGTCCTGAGAGAGACTGTGGGACTTGTTTTCTCAACCACTGTAGACTGAACCCATGGATTCATGAACATGAACACAAGGCCTGCACTTTGCCAACTGAATTATATTCCTAGAAGAGGAACTTCTTAAATTTTCATGTAATACGGTACAGGAGTTCTGGATCACAGACACAGGATTCAGCTCTCTCTCTCTCTCTCTCCATCTCTGTGTGGTGTGTGTGTGTGTGTGTGTGTGTGTGTGTGTGTGTGTGTGTGTGTGTCTAAGTGTGAATTTGTGTTTACTCCTTAGCCAAAGTCACCTTCTGAACCAGATGGTTGGGGTGTGAGAGGCTCTCCCTGCCTCTGAAATGTGCACTCTCTTCTCTCCCTGACTCTAAAGCCCTAAACTACTTTAGCACAGGATCTGTTTTTCCCCAGCCCCTTACTACAGAACACAACACAAAAAAATGCTCATTTATGGAAGATGTTCAGATAAGTTCTAGGTTTAAAAGGCTATCTACTCTGAGGCCTGACTCAAAGCCATAAGATTCTCCTTGCAATATACAGTTTAAGGTTTTCTGAAGCTGATACTTGATTCTTATTTGGAAATTCATTATCCTATCTCCTTGAAGAGAGCTCTATAGTTAGCTCTCTAAGCTATCAATGTTGCTAGGTGTCTAAGACTACCACACCACTGAGTGAGCCAGGTATTTTTAGAGGCAAGCTCCTGGGTACCCTTTCATGGGCTGTACCCAAAACCTTTCTGGGGTCATGCTTTGTTGACTTTGAACTAAGCAAGCACAGAAATGCATCAGCTATTTTCCTTCCTGAACTGTGACCTTAACAACTGAACATGCTCAGTAATAAATCTCTCAAATTGAGTATGTTTGAGAAGGGGGTCTGCTTGTTATGTGTAAAATCCTACTGCTTGTTTGACTTTGCACTTCCCATGGTGTGAAACCCATTGCACATAACTACATCCTCAAGAGGTAGAGGCTAAATTGGCCTCTAAAGTTTACAATATAAGAACTCCTCTCCCTCGGCATCACTGAACCCCTTCCTGTTTCTCCACTGAGCCCCACTTTTCCATTCATTCCTAGAGAGACACCCTACTTCATTTGTTCACTTTATCTCTCCAGTAACAGGTGAGTTCCATGAGGACAGGGACGAATGTAATTGAGAAAAACAACTGTTTTAGGACGAAGCCTCCTTTGGCTACTTGGCTAGTATGTCCAGAGAGTTGCATGATGCTTGTAAATAGCTGGACACTAGTGGACTGAGACTGCCCAAAGAGGGGGAGAATCCCAGCACTCACTGAGCAGGGAGTACATTGCACCCACCGAGAAAGGTTCTCCAGCCCTCCTAGGATAATCACTTTAAAAAAGTAGCTCACAGAGAGTGCCCAAAGGTTCCCCAAGACTATGTCTGGGGGCACACAGAGTTACTATTTTCACGATAATGCCAACTTTCAAATGCTTCTTTACCTGTATCAGCTTATGCGTTGATGAGTTGGAAGTAATACTGGCAAAAGCCACTGGCCACTGGCACCAAATAGGAACCAAGAAGAGGCAAAGAGCTGACCATCATCCTCACTGTAGGCATGCAGCTGCAGTGAAAAAGGAAGGAAGTGAAATTACAGCCTCACTTAAAACAACTTTCAGATTAGCTTCAAAATGTCTTCAATTAAGTCATAAAAATATGAGTTTCAATCATCATGACCCTGTGGTCAGCCATGTAACTGGGAGGGTCGTCTTGAGGAAAAGCATTAATTTGCACAGTCAATCTGTGAGCTAATCTAGCTGCTTCTTCATGCAATGGCTTTTTTTTTCCTTAAAAATAAAATAAAATAATGAGAGATTGATTAGATGGTTCAGTGAGTCAAGTACTGGTCATGCATGAGGACTGGAGGTCAGATCCTCAGCACCCACCTCCATGTGCACTTAGGGCTTAGGACCCGGAGATAGGAGCTCCCCAGCTGAGAGCAAGCTCTAGACTGATGTGAGAGACCCTGCTTCAGTATAAGAGGTGGAGAACCATTGGGGAAGATACTGGAAGTGAACCTTAGGATTACACACACACACACTACAAAAATTGAAAATATTGAGAGAGAGAGAGAGAGAGAGAGAGAGAGAGAGAGAGAGAGAGAGAGAGAGAGAGAAATAGTCAAATTATTCTTATTCAAACTCTTGTGTCTGGTAAGCATGCTTTCAAAACTGAAATAGTAAATTTGTCACCTCAAGAACCTCAACAACATTTATAGCCAGTGTTACAATTAAACTTTTCAAATGAAAAACTGAACAGTGAAAAGTTCTGCCTAATGGTGTAAAATACTTTCCGTACTTGGCATCTTCTGAAACATCAAAGGTGACATTGGCAATGATAGGTAATAGATAACAAAAATATCCCCACTAGCATGCCAGTAGAACCACAAGCCAGTAAACCAAATTATCAGGTGGCCAGTGAGTAACGCGGCAGAATCATGCATAAATAAAAGGACCCCTCAAACGCTGAAAGTCTCTTTAAATGAGATCGTATTGCCAGCTAGATGGCTGGCAGGTAAAGGGACCATGTGGTAGGAGAAAGCCTATTCTTGTAAGCTGTCTGCTCACTTCCATATGTGTACCATGGCCCGTGTGCGCATGCACCCTGCCCACAATAATTAAATAAATGAAAAATGAATGAGGTGTTAAAAGATCCTTAAAATCGATTTGAAAGTAAAAGAGCTGCTCAAGTTTCAAATTTCACAATGCAGCACACTTTAAAGAAAAATATCTCCAAATATCTGAAAAGGCTACTTAAGTAGTTTTAAAGGGGCGTGCGTGTGCATGTGTGTGTGTGTATGTGTGTGTGTGTGTGTGTGTGTGTGTGTGTGTGTGTGTGTTAAGTGTCCTTGGATGATGTCACATCTCTTGGAGCTGAAGTTACAAGCATTTGTGAACTGCCTGATGTGAATGGAATCCAGGTCCCCTGGAAGAGCAGCCGGCACCTCTAACCACTGGGCCATCTCTCCAACTACTGGAAAGGATATTAAAACCCCCATTACAACTACATGTGTGAGACTGGATTTTGTTGTTGTTCACAAACCTCAGCTTTAAAAACATATCCCCACAGCTTGAGGGTGGAGGCCTAAAAAGACCTCCAGAAACATACCAGGAGACCATCCTTCTCAAGTAAGATTGCAGTAAGGAAAACTCCCAAGATGGCTGCTCCATGATCAGGGAGAAGGTTTTTCAGTGTGTGTGTGTGTGTGTGTGTGTGTGTGAGAGAGAGGAGAGAGAGAGAGAGAGAGAGAGAGAGAGAGAGAGAGAGAGAGAGAGAGAGAGAGAGAGAGAGACCCAGATGTTTGGAAGAGTCCAGATCAGAGAGAAAAAGAAGCCAATTGGACATGGCAAAGGCTAGAAAATTGGGGCGTGGAAAAATCCTGAGGGTACTAGGAGAAGTAGTAGCGGGGGGAAGGGACCCATTAAGTGCAGCAGCCTGGGAGCTTAGAGAAGAGGAACAGGTGGGTAGGGCCAGGGGGAGCTTGTCATACATAACAAGCACATGTGAATAGGGACCAGACCAGCGATACCTAGAGGCTAGCATTGGCTGTGGTATGCACCATGAGTGCATTCCAATACAGAGTCAGATGCCTCATCTGCCTGAGGAAGGGTCTACAGGGAAGTAGCTCTTCCTGGCAGACAGAAGTAGTTTCACAGGTTTCAGAGGAATATTAAAAGTATTTGCCAGCAATCCTATAGTTCAGTTGAAGCCAAGCCTGTCATTATGGGTCAAGAGAGTGGGACCTGTTGTAATAAGGTTTCTTGGTCTCAGGCGACCTGAGGTCCAGACCCACAGACCTGCAGCCCCAGACCCCTTAGCTGCCCACAGCTGCTCGGGCCCCTAGAAATGACTCAGACGCTTATATTAACTTTATGCTGTTTGGCCTATGGCTCAGGCACATTGCTAGCTAGCTCTTACATCTTAAATCAACCATTTCCATCAATCTGTCTTCCACGTTGCCTGTGGCTCACCTGTGTTCCTTACATGTTGATCCTTTGAGCTTCTGACTCAGTCTGTCTGACTGCGGCCTGCTTCTCCTACCTATGCTCTGATTTCTCCTCCTACTTTTTCTATGGTACCTGTCATGGGCCAAAACAGCTCCTTTATTTAAAGACTGTTATTCACAGCATACAGAAAGATATTCCCACATCAGGGGCCTGCTCTTTAGGGGCCTTGGGTTTTCCTCCAGAACTAACATAATGGGTTTTTAGTCATAAAAATATTTATGCTAATATTAAGAGATGTATTATTTTACTGAAATAAGTACACATTTTAAAAGTCTCAATTTTTAATTTTGATAAGGCAAATACTGGTTATGAAAATACACCTAAGCAGATGATATTTTGGTTCCTTAATAATCTTTTTAAAAAGTTTTATGCACATATGTGTTTTCCCTGCATCTATGTGCATTTACCATGTGAATGCAGTGCCCAAAGGAGACCAGGAGAGTGTGTCAGACTCTCTAGGACTGGAGTTACAGGCAGCTATGAGCTGCCATGTGGGTAGTGGGGATTGAACCTTGACTGGAAGACATTCCAGGATCAGTCTTCGATAATTCTTGAGGGTGAAATAGTTCTAACGCCAAAATACTTGAAAACTGCTGTTACTATGAAAAGAGACTGCTTTTTGATTCTGCCTTCTTTACTTACCAGTTCAACTGGGTTTGTTATTGAAACCTCTCCAAATCTCGGGCTTATCATGTGCTGATACCCAGGTGGGCAGCTTCCCAGCCCCAGACTGCCTATCCATTAGCGGACCTACTCTACTCTTGTCTTCCACCAGATCCAGCCCACTCTTTGCCTCTGACTCTGCACCATAGCCCCTCATTGTGTGCTAGATCTGTCAATGGATAGAAAGGAACCTCCCAGTGGTTTCTGGAATCCAGGTTCATCATTTCCATGAGGACTCATTCAGGATGAGGAGTAGTTCAACTCTCTATCATTTGTCTAAAAACTGGTTTTTGGTAAAAGGAAGCAGGGCACATGTCATCTATGCATTCCTAGCTCTCATTCAGGAAATACAATGGGAACTGCATCCTTTGAGAAAATTTATATATATCTGTATAAATTTATATATATAAATACACACATACCTACACACATATATGATGAACTGTAATCCTTCCAGAAAATGTGCTGGTTTCATGAGAACATTCTGGGTTGTCTTTGATCCCAGAGGAGTGAAATAATTTCAGTTTGATTTCCATAGTGCAGAGGAATTTCCAGATACATTAACTTTTAAGCTCTGGGTCAGGGTTCTCTGGAAATTTTTGTCTATAGTTGCAATGCTAATCTGGATTCCAGACATTTTCTGTCTGATCCAGTGGAGTGGATAGCTGTCCTGGGAATATTTTAACATGGCTGCTTATTCACTATAGGAGTAAATGAGCATTTGTTCTGTAAAATGTGTATACAGACAGAAGGAGGAGAGAGAAAAATGAGGCATTTTGTAGGAAAAAGGGAGAGAGAAGACTAGACGTATTTTTTTAATCAAAATTAAGAGCTAAAGATAAGCATTATATCTGACAGATAAGGGTTCAGCATGTTGGTTAGTACTTGGCTGGTTCCTGTCTTCAGTGCGGTGCAGAATCTCCCAGTAACGCAAGTATACATGACCTTGGTCGCTTATCTTTTTCACACTGAGAGAATATTGGCCAGTGGCCAGTGCAAAGTTGCCTGAAAGGGCACTTCTGTGAAAGGCAAAGCAAGCTTTCTAGCCAAAGGTCCTTACCCTCAACCCCCATGCCTTGGGAATCAGTCTGTCTCATTTCTAAAACTAGATCATGTGCAATGCTTCCTCTGCTGTCTGAATGATAATCACGCTCATCCAGAATTGGCTGTCTCTACTTTGGTATTCTGACCGGCAGTTTATGGTTCCAAAGCCTTTGATTTTCAGTCAGCACAAGAAACTGTGGAGAGACAGCTATGATGCCTAGAGCTATCCCTGCTCTATCTAGGTCTCTCTCCTCTACTTTCTACACTAACTGGTAACAACCAGATCTTAGAAAGTTTCCTGACCTTAAAAGGGTTATACAGAGAACATGGGGAAATGGCCCAGTCAATAACATGATTGCCATATAAGCATGAGGACCTGAGTTTGATCCTTAGCACCCATCTGAAAAAGCCAGGCATAGCAACATATTTGTAATCCCGGCACTGAGGAGGTAGAGATGAGAGAAGCCGGAGGGGACTGTGGCTGACCTTTGAACTCCTGGCTCAGTGAGAGACCGTGTACCAAAGATAGATAGATAGATAGATAGATAGATAGATAGATAGATAGATAGATAGATAGATAGATAGATAGACAGATAGATATTAGATTGACAGGCTGGCAGACAGACAGGCAGACAGACAGACAGAGATAGATAAATGAGGTGGGGAACAATTGCAGTAGGTATCAGATATCAACCGGTAGCCTTCACATATACATATATAGACTAAGGAAGATGTTCACTATCAGCCTCCACTTGCACATGCAGTCAATGAGCCAAATTGCTCTCACATTGTTTCAGCTTAGTACTGTCTCCTGGGGACTGCTCCACTTCCGTGAATGGCATCTTAATCCAACACCCTGGGTGCATCAGATGCCTGAGCATCAGCCCTGGACTCAGAACTCAGAACTCGCCTATTACCCATCCCACTAGCATTTAGTGGTCTCTGTGTCTCTGTGTCTCTGCCTTTGTCACTCTTTTCCTTCCTTGGTGAGACAGTGAAGTAGGGCAGAGAACCAGAGTCTGGAGGGCCTTACACAAAGGCTGCAGATCAGCATATGAGAAAAACCAATGGACAAAGTGAAACACACTCAACCCCACTCCAGGTTAACTAGAACCAACTGGAGCCATTGGTCCAGGAGAGGCCCTCCAGTATCTGAAAGCTACTCCACGAATCACGATACTAAAATGTATGCCCCTGGGTAGAGGGGTGTGCTAATGCTCTGTTGCTATGATAAAATTTCATGGCTATGGCGACTTAAAAAACAAAGAGTTTACATTGGCTTAGGTTCCAGGGAGGGAAGAGTCCATGATGGTGGAGCCGAGACTGTGATAGGAAGTAGCAATAGTGGCAACAGGAACAGGAAGCTCACTTCTTAACACAAGGGCAAAGCAGACATATAAACTGGAATTGGTGGAGGATGAAAATTTAGCCCAGTGAGGTACCTCCAGCAAGGTCATACCTCCTAAACATCCCCAAATAGGACATTGAGAACAAACTACTCAATGTCTGACACTTTGGGGGGTATTTCTCATTCAAACTACCATAAAGGTATGGGGGGGGGGTGCGCCGAGGGAAAATGCTAACTCTGCAAACCTGACACCTGAATTTGATCTTCAAAAGCCACAGTGGAAGGAATGAACTGAATCTCTGATCTGATATCTATGCACATGGCACTGGATGTGCATGCTCACCCATAGCACTAATTAAAGATTTAAAAAGAAAAAAGTAAACTCTTAAAAAATAAAGAGGATGCCAATAAAGCACATGGCACATTAATTTGCATGTAGACCTACATATGTATTGCATATCCACTAGGCATACCCTTCTCTTCTGATCTAGCATGAGAGGCTGGCTTGTATTGGATAACCAATAAACAAACCTCATAGGCAGATACCTTAGGACACTCGTTGCAAAGCCTCAGGGACATTCAAAACTGATGGTCCCTACCCTTTGTTTATTCTAGAGGCCACCAAGTTCTCTTGCTTTTAAGATAGAAGAATACCCTACAACAGTGCATTTAGCCCTTCTTCTAGCTGAGGAACATGGACAAAGGAAGACAGAAGCAGTTTGGTAATTTAAAATGATTCTGTTTCTGACACATCGTAGCTGTGCGCCATTGAGAAACTTGCTTAATTTCTCTATGCCTCCAATACTCTATGTATAGTATATTTATGGATCCTTTCCTTATAGCAACATGTTTATTACTTATTGCATATTATATATACTCATTACATATCACAAATAGTTATATTGTACATAATGCTACAGTTAATAGTGTCAGTATTGATAACAGCAAACAGGATGAAGTAGCTGATGTCATTGACTGTATCTCCAGCTACAGTTGCAGCCCCAAGCCTGTTTCAGGTCAGTAGTCAATTGAGGTCCTCTGTAGCAATGCAGTGTCACACTCCCTCCCTGAAGAACACAATGTCCAGAGAAATGTCACCTTTCTTTCCCACTGGAGGTTCTCCACTGAGCAGGGATGTAGCAAGAAGTTTCTGGCCCAGACTAGCCCCATGATCTGGACCTGCTCGTAGCTGCTTAGCTTGGCCTAGCCCTGAGGTCGGGAGCAGCAGTCCCAAAGTCCCAAATAATCACACAAAGGCTTGTACTAACTACATGCTGTTTGACCTGTGGCTCAGGCATATTGCTTATTGGCTTTTACAACTTAACCCATTTCTATTCATCTGTCTTGCCACATCGCCTATGGCTTATCTGAATTCCTTTACATCTTCCCCCTCAGGAGCAGCTCACAACATCTCTGACTCAGCCCTTCTTGCCCTTTATCTATGCTTGGATTTCCAGCCTGCTTCTAAGACGCCTTGCCACAGGCCAAAACAGTTTTTTTTATTATTATCCAATGATAATTCACAGCATATAGAAAGACATCCCATATCCCAGAGATTCTAATTCTAGTCCTTAATGCTGCCAAGCCAGATGTTATCAAGTGTTCCAGATGATGATGTTTGTCACAAGTGTGCCCATCTGCAACCAGGATGAGCCTTTGAGAAATTATGACAAAGGAGGTCATAGCCCATCAGATATCTGCATTTATTCCTGGCTAAGATTTTTGTCCCACTTTACACTACTGAGCAAGACTGGACATAAAAAGCCTGAAGACCCCTTTTGCTGGCTTCTCCTCTGCTCTAAGCCAGGGCAAGCTCAAACACTACTTCCCATTTTGCAGAACTTGCTCTTCAGATATTCAGGCACATTGACTGTTCATATAACAGGGAAATGGGGAGGGGAAACGCATGCACCGGTGCATTGTTCATAACTTGTTTGATCTTTCAGAACTCAGGGGTTAGATGTGGGGGGGGGGGGTAAGTGTAGAAGTAAGGGAAGATTTATTAAGGTGGTATAGAATAGGAAGAAAAGAGGCACAGCAAGCAATAGTCCTTGAGACCAGCTACCTCCCTGAGACCCTCAATAGCCCAGCTGGAACATTTGCCTTCACCTGTCATGTTGACTTCGCCATAGGATGGTTGGTTCACTTACCTCAATAATTCATTATTATCTCTTTTCTTGACCTCAGCCGACTCATGAGAATTCTATAAAAGAAGGCACATTATAATCCTGTCAGCTCTTGAATGGACCATACAGTTCTGTTGTGGTCCCAACAACAAGGAATCTGTCTTTCCAATACTTTATTCCCAAGACCAGTGGCAGAAAGCTTCCTGGAAAGAGGCTTCTGGGAACTTTAAAAACGACTTGTACGGACAGGAGCCAATGTCTCATAAGCTTGCCAAAACTAAGAGGGGTTACAAAACACAGATGCTCATAGGAAGAAGGAGGCCCACACTGGCCAGAGCTGAAACCACTGAATAGTCAAATGAATGGATTGCAATAAAACCAAAGACTTGTTAACGTATTTAAGTTTCTGGGGAAGGGATTTGGCATTTTTTGGTGTTGTACAGTAACTAAACAGATTATCAAGGGTATTTTTCTTCCACTGACCATTACAGACAGCACAAAGAATTGAGTGATTGGACTATCATTGTGTGAGGTTTCCATGAACACAAGGGGAAAGCCACGGCTCCCCACGTTAGACTTAAAGAGCCAAAGGGAAGTTATAAGGAATTATTGTAAATTGGGGGAGAGTTGGTGATAATGATTTTGTCTGTATTTTTAAAGGATGCTAACCCTGCTTCTCCTCCTTTCCTGTTTCTCTTCTTCCTCCTTTTCTATGCTCAAGCTTCAGTAGCCAGAGCTTAATGTCTGCAGAGCAAGTGCTCTACAGTTGAACTGTGTCTTCAGCCCCAGGGGAGTTCTGTATCTATTAGCAATGCATGCCAAGTAAAGAGAGAATGGAGAGGACGTGGTGGAGAGGAGCAAATGCTTTCATAGTTACTCCTACTCTGCACACTTGAATTTTCCGTATTGAAAAGTTAACGATGAAGACAAAGGCTGCTGGCCGTTACAGTACACATCTGTAATCCCAGCATCTGTCTGAAAGACAAAGGAGAATTCTAAATCCAGGGGCAGCCTGGTCTATATAGGATGATTCCTATCTCAAAAAAGGAAATGCTAGCAAAGAGTAAATAAATGATATGACCATACTGACTCATTTTCTCATTTTAAGAGTGGTAAAGTCTGGGCATGATGGCACATGCCTTTAATCCCAGCCCTTGGAAGACAGAGGCAGGTATATCTGAGTTCAAGGCCAGCCTATTCTACGGTTTGTGTTCCCGGACAGCTGGGGCCACACAGAGAAATCCTCTCTTAAAAACCAAACAGTACTAAATGTTCATTGTAAAACTTGAAAATTCCCTTGTGTAGAAACATAAAATTACTCTGAAACCTTAAAGATCTGAGTACGACTACCTCAGACTTCCAGTTAAAAGTTGAAATGCAATTGAGTTCATGAGCTTTTCCAAGCTCAGCTTCTGGGTCTCTAGAATTGGGAGAGGGCGGGTCTTGAATATACCTTGAGGTGACGCTAAGTGCTGTCATTCCAGAATAAGCAAGCTAAAGAAGCTTGCAGCTTAGCCTCAGTCACGTGGCGCTTGATCCATTGTTTCCCACAGTAGGATGTTGTGCTTTGTTGTATTCCAAAGGAAGAGCTGACGTTTCATTCACTTGAAAGAAATGAAGAAGGAAACACTGCTGTAGTGGTCTGTCAATTTGAATAAAAACCAGGCCAGTGCAGAGAAAATGTCATTCTCAGCACAGAAATATGCAATTGGCTTCTTAAAAGCCCAACCTCAAAAATCTCAGGGTATTCAGAGAAGTTCAGCATAGCATCAGCTTCAGGGGTGCAGTGCAGCCCTCAGAATCAGCAAATATTTCATTACTGGAGAGCCTCATATTTCTTTCTAACTTGCAATATGAGTAAAATCAAAGACTATGTCATGTGTAACAGGTTTGGAATATTATTACCAGGGTGAATGCACCCATTTCATTTCCTCTTATATTTTTCAAATGTGTCCAAACAGACACCTAATTGGAATGTCAGGTAATGGGAGCCACGTGGCATAGAGGAATGTCCAAGAGTATAGAACACTTAGTCAGACCTTTCATTTTCAAGTGGGTCCCTCATCAACCAATGGGTCTTATTATTCTTTGTATAATGTACGCTAAAGTAAAAGTGAAGAATGGAGTTTTCTGACTTTGCTTCTTCCTACTTCTCTCCTCGAGGCTCATTTCTTTCGCTTTCACACATCCGCTTCCCCTCCCTTTTTTTTTGAATCATCACAGAGCTTCTGAAGGAGTTTGAAAAATAGTACTTCCTGGTTGCTTTGGCTACTTAACAAAATTTCTGCATGAGTGTGTGATTCTTCTGAGCTCACTAATAGGAATGATCAGGAAAAAAAAAATTATCCGAACTTGAAAATGGATCAAAAATAGTGGGTATGTTTTTTCTTGTTGTGTGTAATATAACTTTTTCTTGTCTTGCCTGGCGACAAGGATTAGTTAGAGTGGGCATGCGCCAAAGGCTGAACACACCAAAAGGACTTTATTCACACTGAGTGACAACTGGGATGGAAGAGTCGAGGTGGAAGTGGAATCCTGCAGAGTGGAGTTGCCTACAAGTGTTAGGATGAGAGTGAGGCTGGCGTGTGTCATGGTCTCTTCATCGGAAGAGGAGGTCTGAGATGTCTTCCTCTCATGAGCAGGAATGATTCTCCCACCAAAGAGCCTATGCCCAAAGACCAGAAATCCACCCAACTTGCTGGGTTTTGAGTAGAGGCCTATGGAAAGCTGGACTGACTGAAAGCCTGTGCCGAGGGGTTTCATATTTCATATAGAACCAGCTGGACCTGATTGGCTGGAGTCAGCAGGCAAATTAGGTGGAAGAAGCAAGGACCAATCAGGAGAGAGCCTGCCAGCCTAGAGGGCAAGGGAAAGGCCTCCAAAAAGTTCCCCTGCCAAGCTGCACTATGCCCCTTGCTGCCATGGTGATCATAGGCAAATGGAAGCTTGCACAAGGGGTGGAGGGCTTATGGGTAGAATTCTGGCCATTGCCAGCTGATCAGTGTTTGCACTGGGGGCCCCTGTTACTTGTTACAGCTCTCTTTTATTTCTTTGTAGGGAAAGAGACCAACTGATAAATCTCTGTCCAGTAAAAATGCAAACAATTTCTTTCTGAGAAGAGATAGCTCTAAAGGTTATAGTTTCAATTAAATTGGAGATTAACCAGCTTTGTATCTAACTCAGGAATTTACTGAATCTCTCATGCAGCTTTCCAAGTACCCTTTAGTCTCATCTTAATTTCCTTCTAACTCACAAGAAAATGAGTTGAATAATAACAACATTGGCACAGGCCCATTTTCTAGTTACATGGAAATTGTGATTTTTTTTTTTTTAACTCCGTGAAACTTACTTTGAGGGCCTTATTTTGTTTTCGAAACAAAACTTTAGTGATGTTTATTTGGTTTCCCCTTGAATTCCAGCATTGATACTTCAATGATGATGCTAGAGCATTTAAAGATGTCCAGCTGAGCACTGTCTCTTCCACAGTTTAATATCACATTCATTCCAACACTCAGTAATAATCACCGGGTAGATGAATAACTTCACTCATAAGGGACCGTAACAGGGGGGCTCATGTGATCTCTGTCGTGATTAAGAACATGGGCTCTAGAGCTATGCTACTTTACTGCAGATCTTTGAATATAAGGTATATAATTTCTCTGGGCCTCATTTACTCTGTCAACAAAATGAGACCCATCTCGTGAGGTTATTGAATGTCTCACAAAATGTCTACCATACCATAATACTGAGTGCATTTGGGCTAGAGATCTGTTCCAGTCAGCAAAGTGCTCGCCACATAAGCATGAAGAACAGTTTAGATTGCCTAGAGCTCAAATAAAATCTGGCTACTTGTGCCTCCAATTTCATAGCTGGGGAGGCAGGGACTGGAGCGCTGCCAAGGTTTGCAGGCCAGCTCGTCCAGCTAAATTGGTGAGCTAAGTTAAGTGAGAAATCCTGTATTTAAAAATGGTATGGAGAGCCATTGAAGCAGATGGCTGACACCCTTCTCTGACCCCTGTGTGCATACATGTACACACATGCACATATACCTGTGCACACATACACACATACACCTAATTAAAAGAAAGAACACTCATGAAATTTTAGGTTTTAGTTCACCAGCTTAATGGCATTGTCTTGAAGCTGGCTTTCCTGCCAAGAGTTTGTGTGGGAGACCCATTGCCATTCTGAAAGAAAATGCTCTTTGTTAATACTGCCCGGAGAGAGAGACTCTGCAGTTAGCTTTTGGCTCAAAGCAGGCCCCCTTGTCTGCTCCATGAAGCTGGCTTTGAATCACTGCCAGGACTTTGAGGAAAATGGAAAACGGATTTGTAGTATTTATGAAGCTAAGTCCTTATCTGAGTTCCCAGGACTGGTTTGTCCAATGGGAGCTGCCCCTCTTCTCCCTTCCCTGGTTTGGATAGCTTCAGGGCTGTGCCATTTTCACATGTTCAGACTTGGTGAGGCTCGGCTGGAGTCTGGTTCCTTTTGACTTGGGATGACAGCCTTGCTCCCGGCAGCCTTTCTAAGCACAGAGTTGTCATCAAATCTAGGTGGCGAAAAGCTGTGAGCTTGGAAATGTTTTGAAATCCAAACTTTGAAAACTACATAATGCTGGTTTTTTCTTTTTGTACATATTTTCTCTCTCTCTCTCTCTCTCTCTGTGTGTGTGTGTGTGTGTGTGTGTGTGTGTGTGTGTGTGTGTATGTATGTGTGTCTCTCTCTCAGTCTGGGACTTTTTTGTTTTCAGTTTGGAAACCAACTAAGTTCTAAAATAATAATTGTCTTTGTTAGGGTTTCCATTGCTGTAATAAAACACCATGACCAAAACACTTGGGGGAAGGATTATTATGTCTTACCTTTCCACATCATGGTCTCTCACTGAAGTCAATGCACAAACTCAAACAGGGAGGCAGGAGCTGATGCAGAGGCCATGGAGAAGTGCTGCTTACTGGCTTGCTCCTCGTGATTTGCTCAGTGTGATTTCTTCTAGCACCCAGGACCACCAGCCCAGGGTAACACCGCTGACCGTGAGCTTGGCCTTCCCACATCAATCAGTCGCCATAGTCTTGCCCAGAGGAAAACCTGGTGTGTTGTGGGGGCAGTTTCTCGGCTGAATTTTCCTCTTCTCAAGTAACTATAGTTTGCTCTGTCAGGTTGACATAAAAGTAGCCAGTGCAATAACAAAAGACCTAGAGCATTTCTGTACTTTGCTCAGACTGTGGAACTTATTTATGAGAAAAAAAGAAATACTTGCCAAGAAAGTTTTATTCTCATCTCACCTGAGAAATGTCATTTCACTGTCCTAAATGTTTACTGCTCTTCATAATGCTCATCTCTCTCACGGTCTATTGTTTTCCCTTTCATTTATTAAAATCTCTAAAGGGAAGAATTAAAAGACAATGATATGTTTAGAGATGTCCTCCGAAAGGGCTCACTCTCCTGGGATGGACATGTCAGCTACCAGACTGAAGAAAGTCCAGACATAACGATGGTGTGTGTGTGTGTGTGTGTGTGTGTGTGTGTGTGTGTGTGTGTGTATCTGTGTCTGTGTGTCTGTACATCTGTGTCTGTGTTATATATCTCTCTGTGTGTGTATCTGCATCTGTGTGTCTTTGTGTGCATCTGTGTGTGTCCATGTACCTGTATGTGTGTGCCTCTGTGTGTGTTGTGTATCCGTGTGTGTGCTTCTTTTTGTCATTTTAAACAAAAAAGATGTCTATCAAGTAAATTGAGAGCAACCTCTGTGAATGGCATATTCACTTCATGACTCCAGCACACCTAGAACAAAGTTTGGCCTGAAGACACGTCACACCGTGGTTCTCATGTGATGAACTGCAGTCTAACTTTGTCTACACAAAAATGGAAACTGTCCCAAATAGCTAAATCTCAGCCAGTCACAGCAGCCGAGATCCAGGCAATCGCAGGTGGCCAGCTCCTCAAACCATACCTGCTTTCTAAGCCGACCTCACTGTATCCTGACTCTTCGGTCCATAGATGCTGTCTGACCACACTGCAGGCAGGGGGTCTCTGCGCCTGATCTGGTTCTGAGGACAGCCTTGATTTATAAAAGACAAATAACAGCCAATTCAAAGTATAATTAAACTTGTTGTCATTTTGTCTTCAGAAACTCACAATGGCAAACACTCCTGCAGGCACAGGAAAACCCAGATGGAGCTGAACATCTGTTACTGCAGACTCAGGCTTCATGGCTATTGCATTCACTGCCATTCCTGTTCACTTCACACAAGCGTCATTGTCACAGTCATCGAGACCAATAGAAGGAGTTTGTAAACTCTTAATCTAGAAGCAACATCTAAAATAAGCTTGTTCATATCACAATGGAAATAGCTCAATGATGTTTATTCTACAGCTAAATAAACATTTAAAAGTATGTGTTAGTCACTTGTGTCATTTGGATGCTAAGTCTCACCTCAGGAACTAAACACAGAATTTTTAAAATGTCTTAGTGGACTACGTAACAAGGTCAGTAGTGCATTTGAGGAAAAAGGAGGAAAGAAGAAGAGGAAGGAAAGATCCTTCCTGGGTTCACAGCGCACAGGATGGTCTCATATGACAAAGTGCAACACGGTTTCATTGAATATAGTTGTCAAGTAACGTTGGATAGTAGATCAATCTCATTTGTTGTTGTTTAATTCTGGTGTGTTTGTGTGTGTATGTGTTTGTGTGTGTATGTGTGCACGTGTGTGTATGTGTATGTATGTATATGTGTGTGTATATGTGTGTATGTGTTTGTGTGCATGTGTGTATGTGTTTGTGTGTATATGTGTGTATATGTGTGTGTATATGTGTATATGTGTGTATATGTGTATATGTGTGTGTATGTGTGTGAGTGTATATGTGTTTGTGTGCATGTGTGTATGTGTGTGTATATGTGTATATGTGTGTGTATGTGTATGTGTGTGTATATGTGTATATGTGTGTGTATGTATATGAGTGTGTATGTGTTTGTGTGCATGTTTGTATGTGTGTGTATATGTATATGTGTATATGTGTGTGTGTGTATATGTGTGTGTGTATATGTGTGTGTTGTTGTTGTTTTGTTTGAGACAAGATCTCTCCATACCCTCCAGGATGATTTCAAACTCTTCCTGCCTCTCCCTTCGTGGTATTAGGGTTTAAGGGAATGCACCATCACACCCATTGTCAACTATATTACTATAAAACTGGCCTATCTTTCTTAGTCTGGTAAACGCTTTAAATGCTGACTGATTTCTGCCCTTCTTTACCTTAGCTGCCCCTGTCTTGCCAGCCTGGACTCTGTAAGCATCGCCTCACAGAAGATGTGATAACATAAAACAAAGAAGTTTGGAATCTGATCAAGACTTGTGAATCTCTACAGTCCAGTCCTGGAGAGAGCTGATAGATCAGCGTGAACCAGCAATGAACTTGGAATAAGACATGAAATAAGTTGTGCCACGTCTAATTAGGCAGATGGGGTGGCGATGGGGATGGGAACCCTGGCTGGGTGTTCTGGTGACACCAGAAATGGAGGAAGCTATGACTAGTTCTGGCAAGAAGGCAGACACAAAACTGAGTGGGTATGATACACTTCGGAGGTGGGACCAGAGTGTCACCAGCTCTCAACTTTTGGGTGGACTCAGTACTGATGCGGTGCCCCAGTTACTTAGACTGGCCACAACTGCAGACATCCTCTCCAGGTCTTGATGTTGCATGATTGCCTTGGAAATCACACCCAGTCCCAGGAAACAGAATTCTGGGGCACCTATGGTAGATTTTCAAAAGACACCTCAGAAGAACAAAATCTTCAAAAACATTGGCATTCTAAAACATAAGCACTTCTTGGTCACCAATTTTACAGGCTGTATCCAGTTTCCTTCTTGTAGAGCCCCCCAGTCTGACCCACTTACCTCCCTCCAGTATTACCCTATTTTTATTTTTGCCCTTATTAAAATTTTGTTAGAAAGGAAAATGATAGGTGATTCATTTTGGCATAACCTCACCCCAAAATATCTGAGCTTTAATGGAGATTAGAAATGTATGAATAGATAAGTCTATAAAGAGACAAAATTAAATGCCCCTCCCCTCAGATAGACTGTTCAAGATTAAGAGTAAAGGTAACTATTGGCATGTGGGAGAAGTGTATAATCCCAGCACTCAGGTGGCCAGAATGAGCACTTGACCTTAAGGCTATCCTGGGCTACATAGTCAATTTTCAGACCAGCCAAACTAAGACTGGAACCCTATCTTAAGAAAACACACAAAGCACTGTATGTATGACCCAATTTTCTTTATCTAGCCACTGAACTATGCACAGAGAGAAGAAATCTTAAGAGGACATAAGATTGCCCTGGGGCATTTTCTTCATTAGTGACTGATGACAGAGGTCCCAGACCATTGTGGGTGGTGCCATCCCTGGACTGGTGGCCTTAGAGTGTAGAAGAAAAACAGCTGAATAAGTCAGTAAGCAGGCTTTGTCTCGGGCCTCTGTTTCAGTCCCTGCTCCCAGGTTCCTGCCTTGAGTTCCTGCCCTGAATTCCCCCAAGGACAAATTGGGAACTGAGCTGTCAAATGAAATAAATTCTCCTTTCTCTGTAGCTTTTGGCTGGCTTTTTTTTTTTTTTAATCACAACAATAGAAATCATAACTAAGACAAGGGGGTGAGGAGAATTCAAGTCATAAGAGAAAACCCATCCTCGTGAAATGTTAGGTTTCCATCCCACGAAAGGATGGTGGCTTCCCGGGGAGGATTTCTTTCTTCCTGAGCATCTATAGTCACCATGAGGCTCCTCAGAATGAAGAAGCTGTGATCTCTTAGACTGTTTCTTAGAAAGCAGCAGAATGTCTTTGAACATCATTTCATCATCAGCCCCTTTATAAACCTTCCCGGGGGTTTCCCCTCATTACGCTCACCAGGAAGTTTTAATGCTATTGAACATTGCTCAAAGCTGCTCTATACTGCATTGTGGCTGTGCTTTCTCCACAGTCAGAGGCTGAGTTTATTGTCATATTTGTTTTCTTCCCTCTGGTACAGTTCTATTTTGAATATGCCTGGAGGTCTAGGGTACAGGCTTGACCCCTAGTTGGTACTACTAGGAGGTGGTGGAACCTAGTGATGTTGGGTCATTGATGGTGGACACTCCAAGGGACATCGGGAGCCTGACTTTTATTCTTCTCCTCTGCTGACACATGGCTGTGAATTGAGGGGTTTGGCTTTACTACCCATTCTCATTGTGATACAGTGCAATATCACTGCATGGACCCAAAGAGAAAAGAGCTGACCATTCAGACCAAACCTGCGGACCAGTGAGCTAACACTAATCTTGTAGCTGTCTAAGTCGATTGTCCTGAGTATTTGCTGTAGTGATGGCAAACTCAGTGATATACAGTTTTCCCCTTGGGGTCAAATTAACCCCAGTAGGTAAGCATTTTAAGAGTACGTGTAAGACTGGGGTCCACATAACAATGAGAAATAAAGAACCAATTGCTTTCTGTTTTCCACTTTGAGACTAAGTGAGGCTCCTTGTAAGAAAGATAAAGAATTTTCTCATGCTGTGGGTATTTCAACTCAAGAAATATCATAAATGTATTCCAGAGAAGAGATACATTTTCTTTTTTGAACTTGTTAAAAATGAATGTGTGCTCAAGACTCCACCAATGGAATCTGAGGCACCTGACTCACATCAAAGTGTTACTCTAAACAGGGAGCCATCTCAAATCCTTTTAAGATGGCCTCCTGTGGCCTCCCAAAACCTTTTAAACAATTGCCTTTTGTTGCATCTACGTGACTGAGTATTTTGTAGGATGAGCGTGTATAATGAACTGTTGTATACTCAGGCCATAATTTAAAGAGACGTAATAATATCTCACATTTATATTGTTTGCTTTCATCTTAGTCAATCCCAGGGGTTTTGTATATTATATCGTTTATGATAAAATATATAACTATGTCCATTAAAGATTCGTTTTTAAATGTATGCACTATAGAATAGTCTGCATAAAGTCTATTACTACGCAAAAATATGAGCTGTCTAGTTAGCGCACGCAGGTGAGGTGAGCTTTCTCACAGTTATGTGGGGTTGCATTAGGACACTGCTTCTGACAGAACACACCTTCATCTGTTTCCATCTGGTGGTGTGCCAAGCCCAGGAGCGGTGGAGTCACTCGACCATTTCTTTATTCCTTCATCTGTGAACCGAATGTCACCTTTGCCCAGACAACTGTGATGGATGCTGGCCTTCCTTGGCTAGTCTTTGGCAGCTACCTGAGGAGAAGGCAAAGAAGGTGCACTTTCAGATGTGACAGGATCTGGAACCAAATACCCACATGGGACAGAAGTGTGAAGCTCTTGGCTTTCCACTGAAGTCATCCAAAGTCACGTGGGCCCTTCTCCTTCTTTACGGCCCTAAGGAATCCTGCGGGCCTCAGACCAAGACATATGCCTATGCAGAGTCACGGCATCCATACTGATAGACAGATGCTTCCCCTCTTCTTTTGTATTATCCCAAAGAAGAGAAGAAGAATGGAAAATCCCAGAGTGAGACTCTAGCTCTACCTTTTCAACAATGTGTGGTGTCTTGTTTTCTAAGACTGGCTATTCCTACTCATCTGATGGGCATGCCTTTGAGTCCCAGGTGAGTCTTCCAAGAAGACAGACAGGTATTCCTTCTGTGGCCATGGTGACCTGGTTTTCTGTTATGTGGCTGAGTACTCCAGACTGAGTAATTTATAGAGTAGAGGTTTATTTGGCTCGCAATTGTGGGGGCTGTGAATTCCAAAAGCATGGTGTTGGCATCTGCATGGCAACTATGAGGGTGTTTTGGTGGCATAGAACTCCCCATGGTGAAACTACAGGTTTGCTTACTTGGATTTCTTTCCTATCATAAAGTCAGCAATACAATCATAAGTTTCTGCTCTTGTGATTTTAACAAATCACAAAAACCTCCTAAAATCCCAAACTTCAAATATTACTAACATGTACCTTTGTTGATGGTTAAATTTAAATATAAGTTTTGCAGAAGTCACCAATTTAAACTAAAGTTAAGAGTACATAGGAGTGTGAGCCACAGATGGCTGCTGTAGTAGGAGGTTTCTGGCCCTGACTTTTGGGCCTAGCCTCCAGGTTTAAACCCACAGACCCACAGACCCGCAGACTCTGCAGACCCACAGTCCCACAGAGACACACAGATGCTTTTAATAGTTTTTGGCTGATTGGCCTAAGGCCCAGGCATATCACTTGCTAGCTCTCTACCCTTCATCTAACCCATGACTCTTTCTGTTCAGCCATGGGGCTCGGTACCTTTCCTTAGAGCAGCATAGTTGTCTTCTGCTTCTTCCAGCTTCTCTCTGGCGTTCTGCTCTGTGCTTCCTGTTCTCAAGAGTTTTCTTAGTCTGCTAGACCCGCCCACACTTCCTGCCTGCCTTTGGCCAATCAGTGCTTTTTATTAAATCAGTGGGTGGGACAATTATTTACCATGAAACAACACAATCCCCTACAGGCTGCCTCTGTGGGTTTACTGACAGTTATGGTAGACATCTTGAACCAGAGAGGTGTCTGTGGTTCACTGATCAGCAGTTTTCCAAGGTCTATAAAAAAGGGGTCTTGAGATGAGAGAGTTGGCCTGAGGTCATATGAGCAGAAAAGCTGCTTCTATCTGCCACCAACTGCAACACTTGGAAAAGCTGACCCTGCACATCACCTGGGCAGCACAATAAAACCATTACATTGGCAGAGGGGTAGGTGAGCCAGCTCTGAAGCTGTGAGCATGGGAGAAGAGTACCCATTACTCATCTGTCATGTGGCAGCATGAGTGGGGAAGAGATGCCCTACCCCACTCTCCACCCCTGCCCATCAATGCGTATGGTCAATAGGAGAACTTACCTTGAGGTCATAAGAGTGGCAAAGCTGCCCTTAAACCATGCCTGGGCAACACAGTAGAGCTGGCTCTGAACGTGTAGATGTGAGAGAATTGAGTCTGAGAACATGAAAGCAGCAGAAATGGCCCCACCCCTTGCTCATGGCTGCAAGGGGTGAACTAGCCAGGACAATTCAGGGGACTTAACCCTGGTGGTAATGACAAGGAAGAGCTGCCAGCTGACCAGCCCTTTGACTCCCCGGGCCCAGAAGCAGGGCTATGAGTTGACCCACTCCAACATCCACCCCATCTGTGAGCTGCTGAAACACACGAAGGGACGGGTCCTGCAGACCCAAAGCTGCAGGATCTTCATAACACAGGACAACAGCAGGATGACCAAGAGACATTCCACTGAGGGCCCAGCATCGACAGTGTGACAGAAACCAGAGGCCTTGAACCAGACCAGTGACTACAATGAACACTTGCAAGTAAAGGTACATCTTTCACTAAGGAACCTGAAACTAAGCATGATGGGTAGTGTTAACTGTCACCAATAGAATAGAGTTGCCTAAAATATGAGCCTCAGGGCATACCTGTAGGCAGTTATCTTGATTGTCTGGATGTGGAAAGACCAGTTCACTTTGAATGGCATTGTCCCCTGGCTGGGATTTGAGACTATGTAAATGGAGAAATGGAGCTGAACAGCAGCAGGCATTTGTCACCCTATCTCCTGACGGTGGACATGTGACCAGCTTTGTCCCTTCCCTTCTTCTCTGATCCCTGCCCTGGGTGCTTCCCCCGAACTATAAACCAAAATAAACCCTTTCTTCCTAATAGCTTCTGCCAGAGTATCTTATCATAGCAACAGGAAAAGATACAAAGACAGTAAAATCTGGATGAATCAGTTACAATAGCTATGATGCCAGAGACTTTGGGGAAAACAAAAATGATCTCTGATGAGACCTTTAGGTTAGAAGGAACTCCTGTGATTTAGGAACTATCTTAAGGTGTCTGTTGCTGTGAAAGAGACACCACGACTGGGTGAACTCTTATAAAGAAAAACATCTAATTAGGTGTGGCTTACAGTTTCAGAGGTTTATTCCATTATTGTCATGGCAGGACATGGTGGTATGCAGGCAGACAAGTACTGGAGCAGGAGTTGAGAGTTGTACATCTTGATCCAAAGGCAACAGGAAGTGAACTGTGTGTGCCACACTGGGCATAGCTTGAGCAAAGAAGACCTCCAAGTCCATCCCCACAATGACACACTTCCTTCAATAAGGCCACACTTACTCCAACAAAGCCACACATCCTAATGTAGCAGGCTTTCTTTTGGGCTACCAACCAGCTTCCAAATCATGCCTGGGAGACTTATTAGTTATAAATGCTCAGCCTTAGCTTAGGCTTGTTTCTCACTGGCTCTTATAATTTAACCTATTTCTCTTTATAGATGTTTTGCCTCGGGTTTTTGTTTTGTTTTTTTGTTTGTTTTTTGTTTGTTTTTTACCTTTCTCTTCTTCTGTGTGTCCTACTCCATCTAGCTGGCTGGTAGCTTCCTGGTCCCAAACATCTCCCTTCTTTTCTCCCTCGTCCTTGCTTCCTTCTTCTCTCAAGTCTTGGTTTCTCCTACTTATTCTCTCTACCTGCTAGCCCTGCCTACCCCTCTTTTGCCTAGCTATTGGCCATTCAGCTTTTTTATTAGACCAATCAAATAGTTTAGGCAAGCAAGGTGAAACAAAGCCAATATATCTTTACAAATGCAGCACAAATGTAGCACATCTTTACATTGTTAAACAAATGTAACACACCTTTACACAGTTAAAGCAATATTCTACAGCAGAAACAGATGTAATACAACTTTGCCTAGTTAAAATAATATTACACAACATCCTAATAGTGCTAGTCCACATGGAGACCATTTTATTTCAAACCACCACAGAAACTGAAATTAAGTCCATCAGTAAAGATGGAATCTCTGGGCAGTGAGGACACTACAAATAATGAGGTTATAGAGATGGGTGAGAATTTGCTATTTATTCAAAAGACATCGGGGTCTCCTTGGAAAACTTTTAAACGTTAGCATAACATATCCTAATCAGCCTTCCAATATGATATTTTCAGCTTCACAGACACAAATTAGATGCAGGTAATGTATGACAGATTGAAAGCCGGCTACTGCTGTAATGCTGAAAAAGGGGATGATTTGAGCAAGGTGTCATCCTTCATGAATGAGTGAGCATTGTAGGTGGTACATTGTTACTATGGCCATAGCTAGAGGAGTAAAAGAATAGGAAACTCTGAATGTAGTCTGGCTGTCAGCCTAGAGGAAAATGGATAGGAACAGGAGCTGTTAAAGAATTGCTTTGTAGTCCAGTGGAAAATGGAGTCTGAGGTTTTGCAGAGTAGTGTCAGTTAAAAAGTATAATGCATGGTTTACTGCTTAAGTGAACGTACACTAAGGACTCTGGTGTTTCAACATCTAGAGTTGTTTCTCCCGGAGCCAGAGAAGGTGAAGTAGGAATGTCATCCCTCACTGGTATATCTAAGGATCCACTTCTAACTCTTGGCTTTTAGAGGACTGGGCAATAGCTCAGTGATAGAGGACTCACCCAGGAAGGCCCTAGGTTTAATCCTCAGCATAGTAAAGTCAGAAGAGAAAAAAGAGTGAAAATACTTTGCTATTTTCTCCAAGAGGGACTAGCTTGTAGAACAATGGTTCTCAACCTGTAGGTCATGATCCCTTTGGGGACTGAACAATCCTGCCACAGAGGTCACCCAAGACCATCATAAATATCAGATAATTACATTGCAATTCATAACAGTAGCAAAATCACAATTATGAAGTAGCAACATAAAATAACTTCATGGCTGGGGATAATCACAACACGAGGAATAGTAAGTATTAGAGGGTGTAGTGTTAGGAAGTTTGAGAACCACTGTTCTAGAAGATTCACTGGTTCTACTGAAGTAGAAGTAGACAATGGCACTTCTTGTTGTTGTTATGGAACCAGGCAAGTGCAGTAACAATGGTTGGAAGTAGTTAAATGAAGAGAGAAATCTCATTTTCCCTGTGCTCTTCAGTGGCAGGCTGTGGGAGGGAGGTGGCTTCCACTCTGATGTGGTGGTCACAAAGTAGATTTTAGGAAAAAACACAAGCTGGGGTGTTAGTTCAGTGATAGGAATGTGTACACAGTAGGGGTTTCTGAACTGCTGGGGAACATGCGGGCTAGTTGAGATGGAGTTCTGGTTTAGAATGGGGAACTGAGTTGATAATGACCTGGAGAGGCCCTATATGTTAGCTCACTAAGCATGTGAGGACTGATTTGATAAGTTAAATGAACATTCTGTGTCAGTGTTTTGACTCCAAGAGTCACTTAGTAATTGGCAATTTCTAGGCTCCCTCTCCCCATGGGTATCAACAGTGCTGAAATATGAGGCTGTTATCTGTGTTAAGAGAACCTTTTTTACTCATCCAGGTGTATAATTCTAGTAATAGCAATTGTTGGAAGGAGTGCATTCTGGGACAAGCTAGGGTAGGTCTGTGGTGCTTCCTTTATATTTATTGATAAACTCTATTCCAGGGTCCCAAACAAACTAGAAACCCATGACAGTGCCTTGGATGAGAGTGGTTGTTGCTGCTCTGGTGTACATCAAGGGGGATTGTTTTGTTTTATTATAGGTTATGTGGAGGGAAAGTCTTTGTAGATGATCTCTGTATTAGAGGTCATGTAGTTAATGACATATTAGTGTCTGAAACCAAGAGAAGAATGTTTTAATCTTCTCTTCTATATAAATTAAAGTCTTTCCCCTTCTCTCTTATTTTTCTTCTTTGATTTCCCCCATTTCCTAAAATGTCCTTTGATGAAAACAGTAGCCCAGGCGAGAGATTCACACATTTTTTATCTTGTTTATACAGTTTCATTTTCTGGGCTTGAGTATTCAGAAATATGGAAACTATAAATTCCCTTGTTCTTTTGTGATCATAAAAGGCAGAGTAGATGACCCAACATTGGCGGGGTGGGGGGTGGTGGCATTTTTACTGTTTAGAAAAATAATAAAGGAATAGTTTCCACTTTTGCTCAATGGCTATAATGTGCTGGAGTCAAAATGATAAGCAAGATCAACCTGTCCTGAAAGCAGTGATAATACAATAGTATAAGTCACCATGTGCTGGGTTTAGCTAATTTGAATAGTTGCAGTCTCTATAGGGGAGCAGTCTTCAGGCCATAAACATCCAGGAAGGAGAGAGCTAAGGCAGACATTTTCTACACACCATATCAACATCTACAAATGTACCATCTCTCTGAGCCTCATCCTGGGAGGCTCATCTGTGGGTCCTTGACATGGCTATAATCCTGTCAAATAATACACATTAACTCAGGATTTGCTCTCTACAACTGATTATGAAAGCCACTGGATTATACATAAAGACTAACTGATCAATTACTGAGGTCTAGGTAATGAAATCTAAGCTCCAGTCTAAACATTGAGTTCAAGTTTAGTAAGTGTCTAACTTTTACTTCTGATGCTAAAATAAAACAGCTGAACCATGCAGCTTTGGCGAGAAAGAGGTTTATTTGACTTAACAATTCCAAGTTTTAGTCCATCACTGAGAAGTCCAGGAAAGAACTTGAGACAGAGTGGCCACACCATAGTCACATAGTAGAGAAATGTACATACCTATGTTGTCTGCTAGCTTTCTTCACTTTTACACAATTCAGGCTAGCCTAGAGAATGATGTCACCCACAGTGGGCTAGGTTTTCCTACATTAATTAAGAATGAAGACAATTCGCCCACAGACATGACCACAGGCTAACCTGTCTAGATACTTTCTCAATTGAGGCTCTCTTCCTAGGTCATTCTAGGTTGTGTCACATTGACATTTAAAACCAAACAATACATAAGTAATGTGAGAAAGAAGAGAACCTCCTAGGAAAGGTGTGAGAAGCTCTGGGAATGATCTGAAAAGAGGGTGTCTGGGGTACAAAAGTAGTCTCATATGGCTAGGATGTAGAGAACGAAGTTGGTTTCGCACGTGAGATCAGACACACACACACACACACACACACACACACACACACACACACACACACACACACTACCAGATGCTACACAAGAGTTTATTCAGGGGAGTTGCTGAGTAGGTAAGAGAGAAAGAAAGGAATGGAGGAGGGAGGGAGAGAGAGGATTTTCACGTGGTGGCTCCTTTTAAGAGAGCCGGTGGGCACAGATTTACATAGCCACACCTAGGGGTTTGTCCTCTGTACATGGGCCCAGCATGTTGGGTTTACCACCTGGGGGCTACGTGCCAGGAATTCTTATCTCACCCTGAGCCATGTTGGGTTTACCATGTGGCTGCTATGTGCCAGGAATCCTTACAAACGAGAAGACTGGGAAGAAGGGTGATTGGAAGGCAGTTGCAGATTTTCTTGACACTGTATGACTAAACAAGGTGGCTTTCTGAAGGAGATGACAATTGGAAGGAAAGTGTGAGAGTTGGTACAAGGACTCGGGTTCTCACCTTCATCTTCAAAATTAAAACTATCACTCCTGTTTTAGAGGTTTTGAGCCTACGTTTGGTGTGGTGACTGAAGCCTGTAATTACATCATTCAGGAAACAGAAGCAGGAAGATTACCTCAAGTTTAGGGCTAGCCAGGTCAGCACAGCAAGACCTTGTCTCAAACAAACAAAAACCTTCAAATATTGGCATCTATTTGTAAATGAGAAAGACTTGTGTAGATTTTGTGTAACTTTTAACTATAACAAATAATATATTAATGCTGTTATAAAGTATATGAAAAAAGTTCTCATGTTGGTGGAACTTGAACTCTTTGACCTGAAAATCCACAACCCAGAGGTCTACCTGGTATGATCTGTGTAAATGTTCCAAAAACTGAAATGTCAAACACTTCTGGTTTCAACCACTGGCGTAAGGGATGTGTGATGGTTTGAATAGGAATGCCCCACCCCCAGACTCGTGTATGTGGTCTGTAGGGAGTGGCACTATTAGGAGGCACGGTTTTGTTGGAGGAAGTGTTTCGACAGCCAGTGGGACTAAGGTCTCAGAGGCTCAAGCCAATTCACCTCCTGTAGATCAAGATGTCAAACCCCTCTAGCACCATATCTGCCTGCATACCACCATGCTTCCTGCCATGATGATGATAATGGGCTAAACTTCTTAACTGCAAGCCAGCCCCAGTGAAATGTTTTTCTTTATACAAGGTTCTATGGTCATGATGTCTCTTCACAGCAATAGAAAACCTAACTAAGACAGGATGCTCAACCTGTTTCTTCATATTCTGAGCCACAGGAGATGTGAGAATTCTGATTGAAGGCCATGGCCTCACAACATGTTTTCCCCACATCAAATTCTACATAGAAGTTTCCATTCCTCAGTAACATTATAAAAAGATACAAACAACACTATCTCTGACCAAACAAAGCTGTTTTTCATAAAATATTTATGCGTTTTTTTCTTCTTAAAATATAAATTTTGTGCTGCTGATTAAAAGTATTTTGACTGAGAACCCAGGAGAATTTTTCCTTTGGCTTAGTTAAATTTATACATCTTGCTATTTTTTACTGTAATAGTCTGCTTGACCCTGAGGAGACAAATCTTCTGCTTACTTAGCCTTCATTTCTTGAAAACAGTTGGTAGGGGGAGGCTTGGGACACCTGTGTCAGCACTGTGAAGGGTCCATATCATACAAAGGGAATGCATATGCAAAGAAAGCATGTTAATTCACAGCAACAATGGTTAAGACAGTGTCCTAGAAAGCAGCTCTCAGAAACGCCATGCCGGAAGCATTCCATACTATCTTTTTCCAACCCTATCATCTCCTGATGTCCCTGTCCCACTTGCCCCCAACTGCACCCCAGCACTGAGACAACATCTCATTTGAAGTCCCTGAAGCCTGGTGCTTCATCACAAAGCAGGCGATCCTGCTGAAGAAAGATTCTCAGGCCTTTTGCTCTTCTTGAGAAAAGAGTTGGTGGCGTTTTCTCCCAGAAGATGGCAAGTCTCTTTCTCAACCAAATCCCCAAGCTCACTGTTGCATGTTTGTGTGTAAATGTAACTAGGGCATCTGTGGAGGCACATTTCCATATCTAAATATTTATTGGGACAGAGGGAACTAGTCAAGGAGGAAGTGAAAGGAATGAGAACATGTTCTGGTGATTGTTCTAGGCACTTAAAAGTTTGCTGGTTGTCTCTACATCTTTCAGGTTCTGATTTTCAAAGCTAAGAGTTTTCTCAGAGATTCATGGAAGTGTCTCCTCATCTAACACACACACATTGGAAACTGTAGGAAGGCTCAGGTAGGGACTTCCCACTCAGCAGACTTCATAAGAACTGAAAGGAGCATTAAAATACACAAAGCTCAGCAAATTCTGTGGGAAGATTTTAAGAGCTATGGTTTAAGTGAGTGTTCCTCAAATTCCTAAATGTTGAAGCTTTGGTTTCCATGGTACCACTACTAGAAAGCAAATGGGACCTTTAGAGGCCTCGTTGAAGATCCTTAAGGTTCCTTAAGGCCTTGGAGGGATTAGGTCACTCAGATTTTTGCTCTCTGTTACCTATTTTAGGATGTAGGCAGCTTGCTCCACCCATTGTTTCTATAGTGCCTTCCTGACCTTGACAGAGGCAGAAGCAGTGGGGCCATCTAATTTTAGACTAGGACTGACAGAACCAAGGGCACAAAACCCTTTTCAGCTGCCTCAGGTATTTTATTATACTGACATGAAATGCCATGTCAATAAGACATGCACAAAACTCTACAGAATAGCAATTGGGCTGGAGCAATGGCTTATCAGTTAAGAACAGTGGCTGCTAACCCAGAAGATCTGAGTTGGGTTCCCAGTGCCCACAGGCAGCTCACAACAACCCCTAACTCCAGTTCCAAGGAATCTATGACCTCTCTTAGCCTCTGAGAATTTCCATATACTCATGTATAGGAGATTGTGCTGTTACATTGTAAATAATTGTCACACTCACTGGTTTAATAAAAAGCGCTGATTGGCCAAAGGCAGACAGGAAGTGTGGGCGGGGCTACCAGACTAAGAAAACTCTGAGAACAGGAAGCACAGAGCAGAATGCCAGAGAGATGCCAGAAGAAGCAGAGGACAGCCATGCTGCTGTGAGAAAAGGTACCGAGCCCCATGGCTGAACAGGTTAAGGGTCATTGGTTAGATTAAGGGTTAGCAAGTTATATGCTTGGGCCTTAGGTCAAAAACTAAAACTTAGCCTAAAACTATCGTATGCATCTGTGTGTCTCTGCAGGCCTGTAGGCCTAATCCTTGAGGTTAGGCCCGAAAGTCAGGGCCAGAAACCTCCTACTATACTCATGGCATTCATTTATGCAGACATGTACATGAAATACAAATAAAATAATAAAAATAAGTCTTTCAAAAAGGTAACAGTTGATCTCAGAAATAGAAGCTTTCTTTATGTGAATATTACATTTCCTTCATGTCCCTAACTCTTTCACACTTCTATATTATGTATTCTTACAGTAAATAATGAAATACTTTTCCTAATCTTTCCCTCCTGTTTTTGTTTGTTTGTTTGTTTGTTTGTTTGTTTGTTTGTTTGTTTGTTTTTCGTAACTTGAACCAGCAGTGGGGACTAGAAATCCATTTGCTTTTAGCCAGGCAGATAGACAGTTAAACTGAAAGCTGTCTTATCTCATCATTAGGGTAAACAACTCCAGGAAGGAAGATACTTGGAACACAAGAGAGCCAGTCACTCCTTCCCAAGACTGCATCTGCCACTGGCCTCTCCATAAGTGGGGACAGTCACACCACTGAGGAAATCCCACCTAGAGCCTACTTAAGAGGAACTGAGAAGTCTCCTTAGGCATTCATCTCAAGGATCGGATACCATGACTTCTCACTCAGTCATTAGTTTATTTGTTCATTCATCTAACTGAGACTTAGGCGGCAGCAGCAGCTTGCCATGTTCCCATGCTAAGCCGGATATCAGGGACATTTGAATTGTTTGATAGAAAGAAAGGGATTTGGTGGGAGAGGAAATCGACAGTGTTCAGAAGGTGGCCTGGGAGACAACAGAGAGAAGAGGGTTGTAGGCAGAAGCAGAGAGGCAGGATGCCTCTTCATGTGGGACGTGAAGAGCAAGAGGCAGGATGGTGAGCTGGGGACCTGAGCAGTGGCAGAGATAAGCCAGAGCGGAGCCCAGAGAGCCTGGGTGGGCCAGGACAAGGACTTGGCAAGGTCTCTGGGGGAGATGAAAGCTACTTTTACACAGTTTTAAGAGACCAGACTGCAGCTGCAAAGCTGAGAAAGATTGGCTTTGGCTGGGTGGGAAAGGCCAAAGCCGAGACTTAGAAGTGAGCTCACTGCATCCAGAAGAGTTCCTCTCCAGCCCTTCTGAGCTACATGAGTGAGGCTGAGAGACAGAGCAGGGCTGACTTGAGCCAGGCTTGGACTCTGAGGAGAAATGAAATATCAGTGAGCTGAGTGGCCTGGATTGCCTTGCTGTGGCTGAGAAACAAGATCATGACAGACTACTTGGCTCAAGGTCACCAAGATTCATTCTCTCACGATTCTAGAGACCAGATCAAAGTCAAGGTGTCTGTTAGACTCTCTCCAAACAAAAACTTGCTTCCTTGGCTCATTGGTCTTTTGGTCCCTTGACCTGTGACCACCTCATTCCAATTTCTCTAGGGCTGACTTCCATATTTTCATATTCTGCTCTAGTTTCTTCGTTCTCTTATGTAGAATTGGGGCCTAGCCTCATAATCCAGAGTGACCTCTTCTCAAGATCCTTAACTTAGACGACATTACAAAAATACTTTTCCCAAATAAGGTTACATTCACAGGCTCTGGGTGGTAGGGCAGAGATCTGTGTTGCAGTGTGTGTGTGGGGGCACTATTCATGCCTCAAGCAGAAGGCAATACTTAGAGAGTGGAACACTTTTAATTAGATTATGCCAGCACAAATGAACTAAGGGGACAGTGCCAGGAATGAGGGGGAAGGGTGGATGGGGAAGAACGTGATGAAACAAAGTTTCAGAAACAGAGAGACCAGCCACTATGATCACCATCAATTAGATTAGACATCCTCAACAATGACAACAGCGTCAGTGTTGGATACAGTGACAACCATCCTGTTCTAAAACCTTTAAGTTGTACTAGTTACATAGTCTGTGGTGTAAAAGTCAGAGTTCGGGCCTCAGGAAAGAGGAGGGAGATTTCAAGATTTGCAAACATCAATAGGCAGCAAGACATTTCCCACCTAAGGGCACAGAGACAGTGTTGGGAGGGAAGTAGGGTGCCATGAGCTTCTTCTTCTGCAGGTTGGAGGGTAGCAGAGTTCTCAGGCAGAGCAGTAATGCAGTTAGAGCAAGACGATATGGAGGTGCTTTGGAGATAAGCTGGAGATGCAAACCTAGAGCTCCTGGAGGTAGGGTGCCAGTTTGGAGATGGGCAGTGAGGAGGGGAGTGTAGGTGAGGGGGATGCTGTTTACAACTCTAGACTGTATAATCAAAGACAACACCAGTGAAATGCCTGGCATGGACTCCATACTCCTAGGGTCCCAGATCCCTTTAACACAGGCAAGAAAAATATGAGTCAAGTTTACAGAAAAATCAAGACATACTTGACCCACAGATTTATCCAACAATGAAATGGACAAACTAGAGTCCAGACAGATTAGTAAACAGGGCCTTAGTAGGTGGTCCAGAACCTCTGTAGCCACATCTCTATCCTGACCTTCTCTCATCTGGAGGAAATGTGGCAACCAAGACCTTCTAGAGTCTATACCTATACAGAAGAGCTAGTTCAGAACCCCTAGGAAGGGCCTCAAAGGTCAAACAGTGAACCATGATCAAGACCAGTATTGTGTAAGCTCAGATTGTTTCTAGACGACATTGTTCCTAACAGCAAATAGATCCAGAATCCTGAATAGGGAATACAAATACCTACTATATCTTGCTTCCTTTTTTGTTTCTGCTCACTGCCCTGGACTTGGGGAGCAAGATTGCTGGTGTTCTTCCAATGTTCATACAGGATAAAACCCCTTTACTCATGTACTTATTTGGCCAACCTCATGTTGGCCAAGTGATGTGGGGTTGCTATAGCAACCTTTCCTTCCTTCCCCTGAACCCAAACCCCATTTTCCACATCTTCCTTCCTTGCTAAGCTGTTGTTGCTATGTTAACTATGTGTAATGTCCACTCATACTGCAGGTATTAGCCAAAAGAAGCCAGTACCTCTGCCTTTTATAGGGCTATAAATCAAAGTAGTTGCAAATTAAGATGAAAATCTCATTTTGATTTTTTAATGGAAACTGCAACAGGAAGCATTTTCAGGGCCTCCTTTCCCGTGGCCATTAATTCAAAGACATTATAAGGAACCATCCAGGAGGGGACCATGCCATTAATACCAATGAATGTTGTGGATAAAGATTAAGAAGTCTAATCATGCACACCCAAGTGTAATGCTTTAAATGATGGACTAGTTCCTTCTGGTTTAAAACTCACACTTCATTTTAATATATTTGTGAGCATGAATTATGTGCACTCAACACAATCTCATGGAGACCCATATATAGATAGACTCAGCATAAGTGCTAACCGAGGAATATTGGAGGAGGGGGTTCCCTGGGGGAGATGGGAGATGGGAATGAGAAACAGCTATAAAGGAAGTCACTTCACAGTCACCTAGTGCTGTGCAGCTGTATAACTAGCTGAGAATGAATTCCAGCTGTCAGATGCAGATGTTGGCACCTCTGGTAGCCTCTGTTTATCATCTCATACTCCTCAGCCCAATGTCTTGCTTCTGTTGGCATTTTCAGGCCACACTTATAAAAGACTATCTCCATCGCTCCAGCTGGCAGTGCCCTGAAGAGTTTTCTCTTATGTGAAGTTGTGGTGTGTGTGTGTGTGTGTGTGTGTGTGTGTGTGTGTGTGTGTGTGTGTGTGTGTGTGTGTATTTTAGAAATTTACTTTGTAGGTAAAGGAAGCAAGTGGGAGAGCCACGGCTTTACAGGACTGCATTCCTAGTTAGAAAACACTCCCTTCCTTGTCCTCATGTGCAAATGGTTAGTTTGGTGATGGCATTTGTACTTGGCATGAAGCACTTCCCATTAGCAGGCTAAGTCAGGGAATACAATGGGTTTTTACCTGTTTATCCATTCATCAATCCACTCAGTAAGTATAAACAGCAAATGAATAAAAATTCAAATCTTTTTGCCAGAACTACACATAGACATAAAACATCATGCATACAGACTGATCACCACTGGAACAAATGTCAGAGAAACACAAACATCTAGACAGAATTTGTTTTTTATGCTGTCTCTCAACCTGATAGAAATCATTATTTAAGCTGAAGCTGGCCAGACTCTAGCCCAAGAACAAACTACTACATTTATTGACATTGTAGCTCAAAAACATTTCCTAGGAATATTTTAGGTTTGCACAATTTGGTTAGAACTCAGTCCAACTCAATTCTAGTACCACTTGGGGCTCATTAGAACGGTAGTAACTCATGCCTACTCCAGAACTTCTGTCTTACTTAGGATCTCTGTTGCTTGGATGAAATACCATGACCAAAAAGCAAATTGGGGAGGAAAGGGTTTATTTGACTTACACTTCCATATCGTTGTTTAGCATTGGAAGAAGTCAGGACAGGAACTCAAACAGGAGAGGAACCTCAAGACAGGAGCTGGTATAGAGGCCGTGGAAGAGTGCTGCTTACTGGCTTACTCATCATGGCTGCTTTCTTATAGAACCCAGAACCAGCAACCCAGGGGTAGCATCACTCACAGTGGGCCCCTTTCCATCAACCACTAATTTAAATTAAAAAAAAAAGTCTCCAGATGGATCTTAGGGAGGCATTTTCTCAGTTAAGTTTCCTTCTTTTCTGATAACTCTAGTCTCTGTGTCAAGTTGATGTAAGACCAGCTACATAGCTACTGAGTCACTGTGGTAGGTTCTAGAAGAGCTCCAGGTGATTCCATCATGTTTTGTCATAGGAAAAGTAGTGCCGTTGTTAGTTAGTACCTAGACCCAGTCCAATGGGAGAATCTTTCTCTGGATCTCAGGAAGGCCATGCTGAATCTTCTAAATATGTAGCTAAAGGACTATTATCTTGTTATCTCTATTATCTGCTAAGTCTTCTCTCTCCCTTGGCCTGGTAGCTTCCCAAGACTCAGGAGTCTGCATAACCTCTGCTTCTCTTCAGTGTCTATACACCTGCTAACCCATATTCCCTACATCCAGCCAGGAGTGGGGTAGACCGTGACTACCTATACTCAGATCTCAGTGGTAGTACCACCAAGTAAACCCTGTCTGTTCAGGGTCCCACCACCTGCCTTTTTCTCACTTGATTTAAATCCCAAGAAGCTGTGAACTTCATGCTTCCGGTTTGAGGCTCCTTGGCTAACCTATTGACTTCATTCCTGTCTGCTTCCTTGAATAGTTCTGAGATGAATGTGGAGTCCCTAGCTCATTGTGTAAATTCAGTCGTGATAGAGAAACTGGCAGTGTTGAGTGGTCGGGCTGACCTCACTGCGCAACATATTCTCTCCAAAGACTCACTATGATCCTGCAGACAGTTTCCTCCCCCAAACCCCTACTGCTTACTTGCTGAGGCTGTCACAGCAAGCATTACTAACCACTCCTGCCATCTTTCTTGTCATCCTTCCCCTAAAGACTAAGAAAATACATAGACAGGCACAGGGTGAGAATGCCTCACTTTATCTCTCTAGTTAAGCTGAAGTCACCTGGGCTTCTAAGGGGCCTGGAGATCAGCCCAGCTTCAGCCAGTGCAAACTGGTGATAGCTAGTACCTTAAGACACATGCTCCTAAGCACTTCTACATAACCCAACCTGCCATCTGAGCCTTGATGAGGGTGGTGCTTGGATATGGCATTCCTAGACCAGAGAGACCACCACATGCAGCTGCAGATACCATTAAATCAAAGCCTTTTTCCCTGGCTGGGAGAAGGCTCTGGGGAAAAGAAAATGTTTAAGGTTTTTCCCCTCCACAATAAAATTGAACTTGGTTGCTTCAACTTGCTCCCAAAGGCTGTGTCATTCATTGCTTCTGCGCCATCTTGGCCCCCACTCCCAGGGGAAAAGCAGGACCCTGAGCATAGAGGCAACCCTGACTCCTGACCCCAAACCAGGGGCACCTCAACATACCTGTTGCTCTCCTATTAGGTATCTGCAATGGCTGTATTAATACTTCACGACAATGTTAGGCTTTTCAAATTATCCAAATGTTGAAGGCACTCTGAAGTGCTTAAATGTGTACAAAATCGTTTCCTAGTTTCTGTGTTATAGGATGGAGCAAGTGCTATGGGTTTCTGCTTCTCCTGTCCATGAAGGGCAGGGCATGTCCAATGGCTGTATTTGTACAAAAACTCTGTATTTGTACCCAGGCTGAATAAAGTCAGTATGACACCCTATGCTTTGCCTGTGATGGGCAGGTTCCCATTTATCTTTCTTCAGGAAACATAACTTAGTCAGCTGTGACTAACGAGAGTTTCCTGGTCTGGTTGGCTGTTTTGAGAAAGGTGTCAAAACGAAAATTCTCAAGGCTAATACTGAGATTGTCTAAGGTGTTGAAAATGGCAGCATTTGTGAGGCACACTGAGTTTACCTATAGCCAACTGAGAATCTCACTCAAAGCTATCTGCAATGAAGTTGACCAGCCATGGGTCTCTTAGACATCAGGGGCTAATGTTGGCCACTGACAATGGGGGATTAAACATTGAGGGCAAACATTGCTGGGAATGTTTGTTCTCCACAGCACAAAGGACACCAAGTGTCACCCCTAATTTTGTTCCTCCCGACCCTGCTGGCCATGTTTCCTTTCCTTATTTCTACCCTGCTTTCTGTGCCATGCCATTCTTCTGCATGCCTTCCTCCTCTCTCCCCGAGACCATTGCCTATGCCCACAATTCTGGTTGGGTTTTTGTCAACTTGACACAGACTTACCTGAGAGGATAAATCTTAATCAAAAATCGCCTCCATTAGTTTGGCCTGTACAAATATCTGTAGAGCATTTTTTTGATTAGTGATTGATTAGGAGGACCCAGACCACTGTGAGTGATGCCATCCCTGGGCAGGTGTATAAAAAAGCAGACTGAAACAGCCAGGAAGGGCAAGCTGGTAAGCAATGTTGCTCTGTGGCCTCTGCTTCAGTTCCTGCCTCCAGGTTCCTGCCTTGAGTTCCTGCACTGATTTCTTCCATTCTTAGAACTCTGAGGAACTGAGAGTTCTAAGACACAATAAACCCTTTCTTCCCCAAGTTGCTTTTGGTTATTATGTTTACTACAGCAACAGAAATCCTAACTCAGATACACATTAGAATAACAAAGTGACTCCTAGTTTTAAAAGCTGAAAAACACACATCTATACTCAAGCATGTGTGTGTGTATATATGTGTGTGTAGGCACGCAATGCGCACTCACGTACATGCTTGGCAGATAGGCAGTTATTTGGTATTGCTGCGGTATAAGCTTTTCTGAGCATAAGGAACAAGCTTTCATCACCTTGCCTGGAGTTTGAGGTGATGACGTGTTTTCTCTGTCCTCACTTCAGAAGTTACTGACAGAACAAGTATGTTTTATAAAATGGGGCTTAGCCTTAAGATTTTCCCATTAAAGTTATGTACACCTACTTATCTAGATGTATAATGTGGAAACTTTGTTCCCACCCACAAAAATAAATAAATAAATACAATATCAAAAACATTTTTATCTGTTCCCCCCTAATTTTGTGATAAAGTCTGTCAGATAGCCCAGGCTAGCCTCAGACTTGCCATGGTCCTGAGTGCTAGGATTTCAAATTCACTCCTGGTCCCAGCAAACTTGATTCCTTTTAACACCATAAAAATAGTTTTCCAATATCCTTAAACACTTGGAATATTTTGGTTAGAGTTGTGTATATATTTGACGGTAAGCAGTACTTGGCATTTCTCATATTTGAAAATCACATGTACCTAATTCAGAGAAAACTTAATTCTCACAAATCCCAAGGAGTACTTAGGACAAATGCAGACTTAAATTCATATGTTTCATGAAAATATCTCTATATTTTCATGAATATAGAAATATAGTTACAAAGTGTCATTATATAACAGATCCAGTTTTTCTACTTTACATTATATTTTTAATACACGTGAAGGTATAGGTTGGGGTAATATGAACTACTGATATGCATACCCACCATCCAGGCTCAGCAGAAATGAATTCACAGCAGCCTTGCTTTGACCCTTTGCTTGTCCTTGGTGGTATTTTTTGGAAGCACCCCCTTCGGGTCACCTGACTTCATTTGCAAATATTTCAACATGTAGCCATATCTCTAAAGAGTGAGTACAATTATTTTAAAGAAAGCAACAATTTCATCTTCTTTGTTATTTTTGCAATGTTTTCAACTTTCTATTTTGTGTCCAAGTTCCTCAGAATGTCGGCTATTTCTCTCTATACCTGGTGAATAGAAAAGGGTTTCAGGTTACCATTTAGTACGAAAACATAAAATCGATTTTTGAAAACCAAGTTAGGGAGACTTGGGCCACCCTTCAGTCGGCTAGAATGGTCGTCTAGCATGCACGTAGTCCTGAGTTCATTCCTGTACCACATAAAAACAGATGTGGCAGCAGATGCTTGTAATCATAGTACTGGGGGAAGGGGAGGGGGTTTAGGAGCAGGAAGACCACAAGTTCAAGGCCATCCTCAACTACATAGCACGTTTGAAACCAGCGTGGGCTATGTGACTTCCTCGCTCAAGAACAACCAACCAACAAACCCAACTTGGGGGCGTCTACAAACCCTTCGCCCACAATAATCAGGAAGTAGATCAGAGCTGGAGAGAGGGTTATGTGGAGGTAAAGTGTGGGATGATTGAAGGTCAAACCAAATGAGGAACCAACTCTCCATTCAACTCTGGTACCTGTTTCCTAGCTGGGTAAAGCTGAAGGATGTGCTTTTCTGCCTTGAGTAGGGCCACCTGACAAAACTCTGCGTGCCCAGTGAATTTTCAAATTTCAGAAAAATAAAAACAAACCAAAAAAAAAAAAAAAAACCCCACTAATACATTTTAGAAACAAATCTCAAGCAGACATTCCAATGTCGCTAGCCATGTATTACTTGCTCAATCTTGTCATCTAGCTTTTTTGGTCAGTGTGAAGAGTCCCTTAGATAACAGATGTCAAGGGCTCCACACTATGGGGGGACACAATCACTGATGGATGCTTGTCAGCTGTTCTCACAAACTCGTCATTGGTTGGGGGGCTATGAACTTGTAGGAATGGTGTGGTGACAAAGATGGGGCTGGGTGGAAGGGGTGGAGGAGTGAATAAAGCGAGGGTGGAAGGAGTTGGTTACAGGAGAGGATTGGGGGAGGCAGGATGCTGAGGGAGCAGCTGGTTGAGCTCCTGTCTGCTCCTTGCTTTGTTTGGGGGGCGTTCCCCAGGTGGGCGATAGCAATCTTCAGCAAGCTCAAAGAATTAAGCGACAGTGAGTAATTAGCTCCTGCAGGTTTCCAAGGCTTGCTGAATTATACAGGATTTGGGCAGCGTGCTATGCTTCTGATAACAGAGATATTTCTGGCTTCCCCTTAAAAATTGAGAGCTCTGGCAACAGTAAGTCCACACTCCCACCTGGCATCAATCAGGAGCGCTGCTTAACAGCTGCTCCCTTCAGTGGCACCCCGGGCTTGCCAGTTTACCATCTGGCCCCTTCTCTTGCTTAGGTCAGCTGCCTGGTCCTGAGGGCATCGGGCTTGTTACCCTGGTCTCCTCTGCCTCGGCTGCTCTCTCTTCAGCTGCCAGTTTGGTCTCAGAAATTGCTACAAGGAATTGAGAATAAGTGTTTCAAAGAAGGCGCCTCTACTGGCACCAGTTCAGAGTGGATTTGTAAATGCAAATATATATAACTGAACACTAAAACCTGAAAGGGCAATGTGAGTCTAAGTTTGGCAAGGGTTGGTGCAGTTCAAGAAGAGAGGGAGAAAACGGGGAGTAACTACCCAAAACCTTGAGGCATGGAGGAGATCAACTGGTAAGGAACCAAGACAGAACAAAATGCCAGTTACACATAGCTACTCTAAAGAAATCTTTGTTCCCATCCGATGATGGAATGGAGCTGAATCCCCACTGTTTAGAAGTCTCTGTAGAATTCTTATGGAAGTGCTGTATGTTGTTTTGAAGCCACTGGTGATAACTGAGTGTGGTGGTTCACATCTACAACTCTAGCATTTCAGAGGCTGAGGCAGGAGGATGGTCAAGTTCCAGGTCAGCTGGGTCACCTGGTGAGGGCCTGCCTCCCAATGTTTTCAAATCACAGATGATGGGTTTTTACCAATGGTCAATGGAATCTAAAGTCAGATTTGGCACCTGAGGGGTAGCACCTGGGCTCAAAACAGTGGACAGTGCCACTTCCTTGATGCGGCTGACAGTGTGACCTAGGCAGAAAGAGACTGCTTCGAACTTAGTTAACTCCACTCCATATACTATCCTGCCTATTTATTCTACCTATTCTCTCTGCCAGTCAACCTCACCTATACTTTCTCCTGATATGAGCCTTTCATCTCTTTATTAGACCAATCAGGTGTCAAGTTGACAACCAAGAATAGCCATCACAATGCGTACTAAACTTAAAAAATGATTGTGTGTCTAGACATTTCCCTTCAAACATTACCAGCTCTTTCTATGTGTTCATCTCACTGTGGCTATTAGAGGATGATAAGCGTCATGGGACTATGGGTGGGTAGTAGAGTTCTTAAGAGATGTGTAGGTGGAAGAAAGGTTACTGAGGAATAACCTTGAAAAATATCTTGGAATTCTCTGCTCCCTGACCTCTCCCACCTCCTCAAATGTCATTAGATAAGCAGTCTTTTTATTTATTAATTTATTTTTCTCCTTGGACACCTTGCCCTGATGCTTTCCCAGGTCCAAAACCAATGCACTCAAAAGACCACAGCCTGAAGCTTCTGCAACCATGAACCAAGATCAATCTCTTCTTCACTTATTTGTTTTGTTCCCCCCCCCCACCCCGGTACTGAACATCGAACCCAGAACCCAGGCTACAATCACACAAAGTAAGACCTGTACCAGCTTGGGGACATGCCCCACCCCACTCCTCCCTTGGCATGTATGTATCTTGGCTATTTTTGTCACAGCACAGAGCTAATGCGATATTCAAAAGGTACTTTCTATTTTAATTTTAGGTAGAAGTGCTTTAAAGTTTTTGAATATCAGATATGTTTAAAATTTTTGTGATCCACCCTTTAATATGAATTCCATTATATCTATGAGCAGTGAATACGGCCCATCTAATTTGTGCTTGACTGAGAACTTCAAAATTTATTTAGATTTTCTCTGTGTAAAAAAACAAAAAAGAACTTACATCTGTACACTTTTGTGTTTAATGATGTTCTGTAGTCAGTAATTGTGAGCAATAGATTAAGCCTACTAATTCACTGTGGTGATATATTGTGTGTTTATTTAAAATAGTCTGGAATATCAGAATACAAGCCACCCACAGAGCCAAGCCTTGAAGGACATGGAGTGGTGACCCATGCCTTTAATTCTATCACTCAGGAGACAGAGATCCTTTGGAGTTCAGGGCCTAACAATCAGGCGGTGGTAGCACACACCTTTAATCCCAGCCCTAGGAAAGTTGAACCAGGAAGTAAAACAGCTGGGCAGGGAAAGAAATATAAGGCAGGAGATGGAGAAGTTCAGCCATTCGGTCTGAGTGACCAGTCAGGCTGAGGACCCGTGAAGACAGGACTGACCCTGCTCAGCCTGAGGAGTTGGCTGCGTGAGAACTGGATGTGCTTTGTTCTCTATCTTTCTGAGATTCCAGCTTTTCCCCAATATCTAGCTCTGGGTTTTTATTATAATATGAAATAGAATTTGTGCAATATTTCACATCTTACATATCTATCTTGGTGTTCAATAAATTCTGCGTATTTCTCTTTGTGTCTTTATTTACATTGCTCAGGTGACCTGTTGGCAGCATGTGGGTGCCTGTTAAAATTTCCTAGACAATCGCACTTCTTCACAATGAAATATTCTTGTTTCCTTTTTTCCTCTTGGATTCTATTTTGTCTGACATTAACGCTACACTTGAGAGTTCTTGTTAGCATCTGGTTTTTCAATCTTTTCAAGCCTGCTTTACCATGTGTATATCTCTATAAGCAGCATACAGCATCTCCCTCTTATTGAGGTTTCCCTACATATCATTATTTATCAGGTGAATGCAATCTACTTGCTACAATTATACTTAATTTCTAAAAGTAGAAATAAAATTCTAATCAATTGACGTTATGACTCTGCTTGGGAAACATTCCATTCAGTTTAAGATTTTCTTTTGTTTGCTCTGTCTATTCTCTTCCTTTGATCGATGCTACACTTGGGCTTTGTTCTCCAAAACCTTTGCTTCCTTTTCCATCTGCTTACCTTCATGCCCTTTGAACTATCACTTCAGAGAACTTTAGAGTGCTGCTCTCCAGCCTATTGTGTTGAATGTTGTCTGTTCCATTCGCACACCTGTTCAGTGATCATGATTTTAATTTCTGAAACCTCTCTCACTACCATGCTTTCCATCTGTTTTTGCTTGAGGGGCGCGTGGTCTCCTGCTCCCTCTGGAGACAAATCTTCACTGTGCCGTTCTCCTTCTGTGCTTCTGATGTGTTCCTTGTGCTCTCTGGCCCGAGTTTGTGACAAGTTAGGATATGGTTTCCTGACCAGACTATGTGACTTGGGTCTTGCATTCATGTTTACATTTGAAGCTTTCTCTTGCCTTTTTGGAAATGCCATATTTTAGCATAGCTTGTTCCAGGGATGCAGAGTGGAACCAAGATGCTGCTGAGCTGATCAGCCACTAGTGTACTGAGGGCACCCAATGTGAGCTGTCCTGGGAGCTAGAGTACCATTCATAGTGGAGAAGCAGTCACACCCATGATCTCATGCATCCCATCTCTGTTCTGTTGTTACCTGTATCCTCTGGCTTCTGAGGATGCCTTTGAGCTTTTGAGCCACAACCCTAACTAGAAATAGACTTCTCTCAGTATTTGAGCTGTTTTTTAATGGTATTTTATTGTTTTTAATTTCATTTTTTTAAATCTCATTTTTAAACTTTCAAAGCTCGGAACAGTTAATGAGCTCCAAATTCAATCCTGCAGTCATTGAATTAAGAATTAACTGGAGTTTGTGTGTGTGTGTGTGTGTGTGTGTGTGTGTGTGTGTGTGTGTGTGTGTGAGAGAGAGAGAGAGAGAGAGAGAGAGAGAGAGAGATCTAAGTTCCAGAAAGCATTATTTTTTAATATTTCTTGTATATATTAAAAGTACATTTTGAATTTTCTTAAGACTGTCCCTTTAAAAAGCAAGAAAACATTTTCCAATTTAAAATGAGATGTTTCTTGGACTCATCCTGCTCATTTTATTGCCTTCCACGGACTTTATAATTAATAGTCAAAGCAGCACCTGCTCTACATCTTAATTGCTTTCTTCCCCACAAAAACTGCTGCTGGAGGTGCTGGTGAATTGATTTGTACATACAACATGGCTGCAAACTCGGCTTTGGAATTCATAAGGCAGAAAATTGAGCACAGCGTTGGAATCTTTCCCAAGGAAAAATGTAACTGTAATTGTCTCGGATACTTAGTGCAGTCAGAGCCTGGTAATGAAGGGGTGGAGATGGGAAATACTATTATCTAGTGCTATTGTTTATCATCCAGTACTGTTCATGTGTTTGGCAATCATTGCACATAGGATCCATCATCCTTGGGGACTAAAAGGATACAGAAACTTATCTGATAACAGTAGAAACATTCTAGAATTCAGGAACCCAATACAACATTCACTACTTGCAAGGTACTGCATGCTCTATCCCAGAGATTCCATACGTTGACAACCCTAACCCTTTGTATAATGTGTAAAGAGATTAGACCCTTGCAAGATAATTACATCATGGATATGATGCATGCCCTTTATAAGAAGAGGCCAGAGAGCTAACTAGGTGTCTGCTTGCAATCAGGAAATGAGAAGATGGCTGCGTATATCCTAGTCTTTACCAGAATGGAGTCTTTACCAGAAATGGACCACACTTCCAGCCTCCAGAACTGACAGAAAAAAATTCTGTCCCATCAGTCTGTGGTACTTCACAGCTCAAGGTGAAGCACAGCCTGAATTTTCCTCAAATTTGTGTTTATTGTCACTTTCATTCTAGAGAGCCCTTCCACATGGAGCGGTGGGAGGCTTTGATCCTACCTGTGCCTGACAGGAGCCGAGCCTATGGATCCATCACTCACCTTCTCTGGACTTCAGCTTGCTTATCCCATAAAACCTGGTGCAGATTTGATCACCAACAGAGCACAGCCAGCCCCGACAAGTGGGGCAGCAGATTGGAGGTGCTCTCTATACAATCTATTTTGAAAAAGATTTGTTTTAAAAATGCCAATTTTACATATTACGCTATATTTTAAAAATAATTTTTATTTTAAAAAACAAATAGCAAATAGTGTGTGTTTGTTTCAAGGGGAAAAGACAGGGCGTAGGGAAGGAAGATTTCCTTCACCAGCTCCGCTCTGGTACAGCCTTCAGTACTTAATCAATTGCACTTTAAATGTCCCAAGGGAGGGAAGAAACTTAAGAGAACCATGAAATGAATTATTTTTTAATGGGCTCTTGATTTGTTAGCTCAATTTTTAGCGTAATGAATTTAGTCTAAAGTGGAATTCAGAGCTATTTCCTGTAACACACACATGCCTTCATTGCGGTGGTCTTTCCCGAGTACTGGCTTAGCTCTATATCTTGCTTATGTTGCCTTTTATGTCGGGATTCCACACTGTGATGAATAATGCCAGTGGTCTGGGACAATTACACATTTGCTGGGCACAGGGCACACTGTTCTGTGGCTGGCTTAGCACTGGGTGTTTACTAGTCCTAAACTGCAGAAACCATGGATCAGGAAATCGCATGGGATTCCAATCGAATATCTAAGTCATATTTATTGCCATTTCAAGCTTGTTCTCTGGAGGATATGCTTTCAAACACGGTTTCCTTTCAGAGGGTGAATTCCCTAGTTTCTTAGATGGAGGGAGTGTAGAGGCTTGAATAGGAAACAGATAACTCCCCAAGGCTGGAAAAAAACAAGTGTGAGGGTTACTGGACCATGTACTTCATTAAATGTTCAAATGAAGTAATTAGATTGAAAGAAGACCAGGGAGGGCTGTAGAACCCAAGAGCTCCTGGGTCATCTCCCATCCTGGGTTTTCCTGTTGGCCTGATACTCCCTCTCTGAGTAACCAGGCCTGTGATTAGATGCCCTAAAGGAGATATCATCACAAAAGGAAGCGGAGCTCATTAATTCAGTGACAGTCTTCAGATTCCCAGTTCAGTTCCTTGTGTTAATGAAACACGCACACTAGCTGACAGTAGTGTGGAAATTAGCTGTCATATTTACGGTTTTCCACAACCTTTCCCTCTGAGAGAACTAACAAAGTGACAGGCAGTTCCCAGTAGTCTACTACTTTATTTCTCTGGGTTTATTTGAGATGTCAGGAAAGGTAAGATGTGAAGGTTTAAAAAAAAAAAAAAAAAATGTGTACTTTTACAAGAGAACAGGCATTTGATGCTCCAAAAATGTCTCCCCTTGAATAAAAAGGAAGTCGGATACTATGTGGTCTTCTTATTCATAATTTAGCAGGTTATGCTAAAGTATATGGATTAGGGCTAGAACGAGTGCCCATGCCTATAGTCCTAGAGATGTGGAAGCAGGAGAATCGCTGTAAAGTCAAGACCAGCCTGGTCTAAATAGCAAACTGTATGCAAGCAAGAGCTTCATAGCAAGGCCATGCCTCAAACAAACACAACCAAAAAAGTAGAAAACATAGCAATTAGAGAAAACAATAAATGATGCTCAAACACAAATCATCATCCAAAATTATTAAATATATTCACTGTACCATGCAAGCATGTATACTATAAATAGAGTTGCATTTTGTGTAAACTTTTTACATTGTTGTATAACTATGTTATTTAAAATCATGTGGTTGGTTGGGAGTACTTTACTTGCTGGTGCCTATTTACAAAACGCATACAGAGAAAAATAATTTGTTATTTTCTAAAAGGATATACCTCTTTTAAAAGTCTCTCTCTCTCTCCCTCTGTGTGTGTTTACATACATGCAGGTGCCCACAGAAACCAGATGAAGGCATCAGGTCCTAGAAGAGGATGTCAGCTACCCTGGATCTGGAGTTATAAGCAGTTGTAAACCCCTTGATATAGGCCCTGGGAACCAAATTCTGGTTCCCCTCAAGAGCAGTAAGTGCTCTTGACTGCTAACCACCTCTCCAGCCCCCAGTTTCTTACCTTTATAAAAAACTAACCTCAGATTTGTACGAATGTGCTGTGGGAAGGAGCTGTACTATACTAGAAACACTGATCATTTGAATTTACTTATTGACTTTCAAAGGGATTAGTTATGTAACAAAGTCTTGTATGAATTGTGCTTCTTAGACACTAATTTTGAGTCTTGAGGCACTTTTGCTTTGGTGTAGGAACAATATCTTTAAAGAAAGGGTAACAATAAGGGCTGTATTTGCTGATAATTACTATCTGAGCCACAAAAAAAGTTGTGCCACAAGGGTGAGAAAATATCCACCCATTTAGAAGTGGTGAGGAAATTTAATTCTCATGTGTGTCCATGCGGCCATGACTTTAGTCACACAAGATGATATTTCCACCAGTAATATAAGGACTATATTTAAGTAGATATATTTAATATTTCTAAAATGTTTGAATTTTTATTGACACATAATAATTGTACACATTTAAAGAATGAGTAGGATAGCTCAAAGCAGGTCTATGATGCATAATGATCACACCAGAGTAATCAGCATATCTACTCCCCCAGATATCACTTTTGTTCTGGCAACATTCAAAATCCCCATAAGCTTTTTGAAAGACACAATAAATTATTGTCAGTTGCCCTACTCTGTTATAGAACACTAGAATTTCTTACTCCAATAAGACTGTCTTCTTATGCCAAGTGATGGTCCTCTGTCCATCACCCCACTGTCTCTAATGCTGCATAACCTCTGGTAACCACTATTATAGTCTCAAATCATGTTTTTAGGGTCTACATCTAAAAAAGAACATATGCTATGTCGTTGCAAATAATATAATATCCTCCAACATAGGTAGGAACCTGTGTTGCCACAAAGGCCCAAATTCCATTCCTTTCATGACCAAAATAATTCTATTGTGTTCCATGTGTGTGTGTGTGTGTGTGTGTGTGTGTGTGTGTGTGTGTGATATGAAACACATTATATATACATATATAATAGCACATACACTCTCACACACAGTCTTTATCCACTTATACTGGCTAATATTTTGTCAACTTGATGCTAGCTAGAGTCTGTTGCAGGATATTTGATCACACTGTGAACTCCAAGATCCTGTTATTTAAACAGAATCTACCATAGGTCAAGAAGTGCAGCAAACAACCAGTTGACTGGAAATGACCATAGAGAATAAAGGGAAGTCAGGAGGTTGGAGAGAGAGGCACTGGAAGTAGAAAGGTAACGGAGAGAGCCCTCTTTTAGGGACAAAAGCAGATGAGGAAGGTCAGCCTGCTGCTTTCTCTGCCTCTCTGAGCTAGCAGGTATTCACTCCAGCATCTGGTCTTTATTGGTAAAAGAAAAAGACAGAGACTTAGTTAAAACAGCATTTGAGTCCTTGTGTGTAGGTGGCTGAGGCCTTGGTGGTAGGACATGATGGCTTCCTGGGCATTGAGGTGATAGTGGCTGTGGAAGTGGAGGTGTCCTCAGCAGCTGAGGCAGCAGGAAGTTACAGAGCCAGGCCTTCCTTACCTTGTTGGGTTTTTGTTGCTGATTTTTTAATTGAAGGAATTAACTGTTTATAGTTAGAAAGTAGATGCCATTGTTCTTCCTTGAATGAGCAAAGAAACAAAAGTGATCTATATCCATCTCTTTGTTTCTCTCAGGCATTTGCATTTTTAAGTTTTAGGCCCCATGTGTTAAAGAAGAGGGTCTCCGTCAGGGTGACACTGGCCTCCAGAAGACATGTGGACTAGAGGCACTGTTGGTTGTCAGAGCATAGGCTGGGGGTATGGAGTGCTGTTGGGTATGAGAGGTCAGAGTCCACTGTTGAAGGAAGCCTGGAGCTCACTCTGTCTTCTTCGAAGAAACACAGTACAGCCTCCTCAACAAACAGCTAAAAAGATCAACAGTGTCATGGTTAAGAAGCCTGTGTTAGATGACACTATGACTCTTCATGAGGGTAGAGGAAATGCTGGGGTGATGGTCTAAGCAGAAGTCAGCGTTTTTCTGGAGGTTGGTCTCTTGTCTGTGAAATCATAAAGCATTACTCCTAAACTTCTTCACCAAAATACATGAAGAGAAACATCAGTGACTTGCTGACTTGAGTGAAGGGGAGTCACCAGATGGTCACTCAGTGGAAGCCTCTGCCTGGTTGGCCCACCCTCTCCATGTGCATGTGTCCTTCCCATCTTATATTCTTCTTTGCCTGCATGTTCCCATCTTGAGTCCTGTAGCCATCTTAAACCATCTTTACCCTAGTCAATATCATCCTCTGAAATACAATTTACCCTGTATCACCATTGACTACAGTCGGCAAGATATGCAACTCAGGTCTATTTTCTAATGAAGACAGCTGAATGCTTCTTTAAATTGAGGAATTTTGATAGCAGGAACTGATAACTACTTGCCCATCTTTTTTTTTTTTTTTTTTTTCTTGCATTCATAGAGAAATGTATATTTCAATAGGCTGCCTCCTCTTTCCTGTGTACCATTAGAAGAAACATATAGCATATCCCTTTGAAGTCTTTTCATTAAAAAAGAGAGGGAGAGGGGATAAGTTGGGGTGGTGGAGAATGAGAAAAGAAACATTCCTCAAAGGCAATTTCTAGACAGATGACTTGATTTAGGGCCCTGATATGCCCTCTGCTTTTTGACAGTTTGAATTAATTCAGCAGATCAGAAACAAAGACTGTTCTAAAATAGTAAGTTGTGGCCAGGATCGGGGGTAATGAAATTTGCTCTGAACAATGTGGCCACTGTATGTGAGTGTTTCAGATGATGACTAGAACATATACACAAAAATCTTTGTTCTGGGAGGCCTGTTCTAAAATTAGAAGCTGATTAATCCCTATGTTCTTGTCAGAGTGGATTTTGCCTCCCATGGAAATTCTCACTCACTCCTTCCTGGGGAGTGGGCATAGGGCAGTTCGTCAAGGTCTTACCAGTGGCAGCCATGATTGAGTATATGCTGATTCAATGGCAGTTTTCTCCCCTTTCCTTTTCCATTGTAAACACTGTTTAGTAACTGAGGTCTGATGTGGGAATGCCTTTCTGTATGCTGTGAATAGCGATCTTTAAATAAAGGAGCTGTTTTGGCCCATGATAGGCACCATAGAAAAAGTAAGAGGAGAAATCAGAATAGGTAGGAGGAGCAGGGCGGAGTCAGAGACAGACTGAGCCAGAAGCCCAAAGGAGCAACATGTAAGGAACACAGGTGAGCCACAGGCCACGTGGCAGACAGATTAATAGAAATGGGTTGATTTAAGATGTAAGAGCTAGCTAGCAATGTGCCTGAGCCATAGGCCAAACAACATGAAGTTAATATAAGCATCTGAGTCATTTCTGGGGACCTGAGCGGTGGCGGGCTGCTAAGGGGTCTGGCGTGCAGGTCTGTGGGTCTGGGCCTCTGGCCACCTGGGGGCCAAGAAACCACAATGTAACAGAAGTCTGCTTTTGTTTGAGCCCAAAGGAGATCTCAGAAAGCTCACACACCATTGATTTCTGATCTCACTATAGGCTACAAGGAACTATGGTAAGAAGGGTTTTGTGTTTGTTTTGTAATAGTGGTCTCAGGGTGGCTTCAAACTCATAACATAGCTGAGAATGGTTTTTTTTTTTTTTTTTTTTTTTTTTTAATTCTCCTATTTCTATCTCCCAAGTGCTAAGATCACAGAGATACACTACTCTGCCTGGATAGAGAATTTTAGAATCCTTTCTTCACTCATACTACAGCCTAACAGGTCACTGTTTACGAAGCACAACCAAGCAATCAAATGACTTACTGAACCAGAAGTTCCCATACATCCTAATCGAGTGCTACACATGATGTGAACAGTTTGCTAGTAGGCTGTCTACAAAGATATCTGCAGTAGATATCAACACTTCCACTCAGCCAGAAGTACAAACGCACTACAAAGGGGAACACATTGGGCCAAGTTCATTGTAAAGAAAGATGGCACCCATCACTGGACTACTCCACATTAGGAGTGCAGTGGCTCATGATGGAGAAGGGAGAAGCCAAGGATAATCCAAGCAGGTATCGAGGTCAGGGGAAAATGGTAGAACTCCTCACCAAGTGTGTTGTGAATGCACTGGGAGGTGTTCAGTGGGAGAGCAATGTGATCTGGCTCCAGATTTAGAAAGAATGCAGGGCAGGAGCTAATGTAGGCAGACCATATGGGATTCTTACTTCATCCATGAAAACAATGATTGGATCCTGGACTACTGTAGTGAGGTAGTGAGACAAATTCATTAGTGTTGGCTGGCTGTAGGTCACAGTCTTTGTGTCAGCCTGGGTGAAGGCAGGGGAGAAGTGACAGATGGGTTTTGATTTGGATCTTGAGGTACAGAGTAGAGGGCAAGCGATTTTCAGAAATGGTGAAACCTTTTTTCGGTGCTTGAGTGGGTAGGAGGAGTAGGGGGGATCATCTGCCTGTTCCACATGGTTAATACTAAGTAGCTAAACATAGTTAGCTCTGGCCCACAGTAGGCAGCAGCTTCTCTCGTTGACATTATATTTAGATGTGTAAAGAAAATTAGTCACCTTTATGACAGCATCTTCCAAGCATAACCAAGACTAAACCTTCTTAAATAACTTGGTAGGAAGTAACATTTGGTAAGTTTTTTTTTTTCTCTTTCTTACAGCTTTGTGTGTGAAGAGCTGCTCCCTTGATGCATTTACACTGTAGCCAAGTTGATCATTTTCCTCTAGATCACATGAGAGTTTCCATTCATGGAGTTAGTGACTGCATACCTGTCTCCATCACTAGAGGATGAACTCCATGGAGGAGTGCATTTCCTGCAAAGTGGAAAGAGAGAGACAGGCAAGCTACGGACCACAAAGTACTGGATAGAAGCCTGTCTGGGATGTGAAGTTCCTTGGGTTTTCCTTCAGAATCATACCCCAGACTCTGAGCTGAAAAGTTAGCCACCCCAAAATGCATACAAATTCAGATGAATTTCTTGGAAAGCTTATCTCCAGCTAAAAGACAGGAAATAGGAAGCCTAGCAAGGCAGAAAACTTAGAGACCATCACTGCTCCCTTTCAGAAAGACTGAGCCCCAGTTCCCATAGGAAAGACCACATAATTGTATCTCCTCCGACTTTATTTTGAAACTCTGCTCTCCAATGAGATGATGTAGACAGTGGGGCCTCCAGGAGGTAATTAGACTATATCAGGTTGTGGAAACAGCACCTTCATAAGTGGAACCAATGCCTTTTCAAGAAGCCCAAGGGACTTGGATATTTCTATACTAATACATAAGGACAAAAGAAAGGTTAATCATCTATAATCAGAAGGGAGCCCATACCAGAGCCCATCAGTGTTGATGTTCAGAATTTGAACTTTCAATGTTCAGGACCATGAAAAACACATTTCTGTTGATCTAAGCCCATGATGACTTTTTATAGCAGCTGGAACCAAGATGCATACCATATCCAAGTAAGAAGGCTGAGATTCTGCAAATAGGCACAGGGTACTCCACCACCCTTTTAGAAAACTGAATAGGAAGCTAATATTTAGGTTTCCTTGTCATATTGGTAGAAGACAAGTGAGAAACCTTGTCTTTTGTCTCACCAGCAACAACAGAGTGCCTACTGCCATGACTGTCGAGAACAGTATGAAAGGAAGGCCAGAGAAGACTCAGGATGGTCAAGTCTATCAGCCTTCAGACATCCCAGCCAGGGGAAAGCACACTCAGGGATGGGAACTTCATTTCCATCTAAAAGGATTCCCTAACTTGTGGCATCTCCACCTGGTTGTAAGAGATAACTTGAGTGGTGTCAGGGGAAGACAAAATAATGACTAAAAATGGATGCCTGAATATACCCAGGGTCTCAAAATGTCACCCCCCCCCAAAAAAAATTCCAGATTTGAGTTAAAAAGCTGTCATACCAATAGCCAAGCAATCCTCCATAGGAATGAAATGGATGTGATCAATGAGCACCGCCCTAGAGACAACAGAATGCAGGCTTTATTGGACCCACTGCTTTACAGCAGTTACCATTAAAATGCTTTGAAGAGTAATTAAGAACACACCCAATGCAATGCTCAGCAAAGGAACAAAAGATGTAAAAACAATATAGAAATTTTGGAGCTGGCAAATGAAGTAATTGAAATGAAAATCTCCCTAGCGGACAGGAGGAGAGAGAAAAGTGTGAACTGGAAGTCATGATAATACAAACACACTTTCTGCTCTGAAAAAGAGGGAGGTGGGGGGAATAAGCTAAAATTAAAGGGACACCCAGAAACGTGTCACCTTTGACACAGTACACATCACATCCTTGTTTTAAGAAGATGGGGGAAGTAGTGCATGTTGGGAAATGTACTAAAAAAAAAAAAAAAAAAAAACAAAAAAAAAACAACAACTTTCCAAATTGGATAAGAAACAACATAACCTAACTTAACAAAATAAAAAATAAAAGATACTCAAAGAAAAAGAAAACCATATTAAGATGCATTTTAATTAAGCTTCTGAAAACAATTGAACCAGCCAAAGGAAAAGGATACCTTAGCTGTGCCAGGAGCAGTAGGGCTGTAAATATTTCTCTCAGAATGTTAAAAGTTCAAGACAGACAGAGCAGCGAATGTTTGTTTGTTCTTAAGTTTTTAAAGAAAAACTGTCAACATAAAATTCATTATTAATCAAATACACCTTGGAGCAATGGTTCTCAACCTGTGAGTCTCAACCCCTTTGAGGGTCGAATGCCCTCACAGGCGTCACATATCAGATATCCCTCATATCAGATATTTACATTATGTGTCACAACAGTAGCAAAATTAAGTAATAAAGTAGCAACAAAATAATGTTATGGTTGGGGGTCACCACAACATGAGGAACTGTAGTAAAGAATTGTCACAGCATTAACAATGTGGAGGACCACTGCCTGGGAAAGATGGAGAAGAAATCATAGCACTTTTAGGTAAAGGAAAGCTATCACAACGTGTTACCAGAGAATCTCCTAAAAGTATAATTTCAAGATGTGTCTAAACAGAAGAGTCTATCAAATAAAGACCCCCTAGCACGTAAGGTCAGAGACAAAATAACAAGAAAAATCAAAGGTAGATGTGAGAGATTTTCCTTGCCCCTTTTGGTATTGTAAATCATGTTCGATAGTTGGGACTTAGATCATAACCGCAGTTCTAAACACTTGTAGAAGGAAATATTTTGGACAGTAGCCAAGCAAGAAAAGCAAGGTGCTCAGGTTTCTCTCCTCACTTACAATGATGAAGTAGGATACCAGCAAACTGTCTCTGTTTATTATCTCCAGGGGCTTACAGTGTGACAGAGATCCCCACTAAAACAGCTGTACAGAGAGATGCATGCAATTAGGAAAGAATAATAATCTGGGAAAATGGCACAGAAGAATAACAGGTTTTACTTAGAACAAATCTAAGTAGAATCCTAAAAGATGATCAAAGGCTGGAATATTTCCGTCAGAGGGGTATAAATTATGAAGAAGGGAATTTGCCAAAATTTACTGATTGCATGGCTGCATTTATACAATACTCATAAAATGAAAAGAAATTATAGATGTGAAAGAGAAATTAGAGCTTTTCATGGACTGAGGAGGTGGTAGGGAGGGAGCTAAGCTTCAGGGGATTGGCTAAACTACTTCTTCAGTACTGTGAAAGAACACATAGAATGAGCTGGGTCCCAATTGTACTTCTCAAAGAAGCACCTTACTAGAAAGAGAATTCTTTACTTCATGAAGCCTGTAAGACTTTGTATGAGATCTTGCCTTGACAAGAATCCTTCTCTACATCAAGAATGTGGCTCCATGTCCTTCTAGCTCTGACATGACCAACACTTAATGGATGTTCAATAAATGTTTGTCAATTGACCCATGATAGTTCTTGCTTTACCTGCTAGGTTGATGCTTTCTAAGTCTAGAAGTTTGTATCAAACTCTTGGAGTAGAAGGATGAAGGTCATATGCCAATCAATCATGGGTGTCACAAGTCCTCAGAGCCTGGTCCAAAGGGTGAGAGGGCACTTCACTTATCTCGCCTGTTGCCCTTTACTAAACTAATGAAGATGTGTGAAGAAATCACCAAGTACACAGCTGCCTTGAGGCCTTGCAGATATTTTTCTAACAGTATTGTGCAAGATTCTGCTATGGCTGCCTTCTTGTCTTATGAAATGAAATTTTTGAGGTTTATTTTTGTTATTTATTATGTGTCTATGTGTCTGTATCCACTTGTGTATGTGCAAGTGTACCCTTGGAAGCCAGGAGAGAATTGGCTCCCCTGGAACTGGAGTCATAGGCTATTGTGAGCTGCCCAACTTGGGTACCAGGATTTGTGGGGATTCACAGAGCCATTTCTCCAGGCTGAAATGGATCTCTTTGATGCCATTGACCTAGCCATCTCTATTCTCCCAATCTCTCTATAGCATAGAGGTAGTGACAATAGAACCATAGGTTGCTGTAAGTTGAGAGGAGGTATCCAGAGCAGCACTGGTGGACCCATTAAAGCCAAGGTGTTTAAAGGGCAGCTGATATAGGTGGGCTTCTCTCAATGGTCTCTTGCCAACCCTGCCACAAAGCCAAAAACCTCCATCCTGTTGCTTTTCCTGTTCATGATTATGAAGATTTGTGGTCTTCTGATGGTGAGTATCATGACTCCTACCTGCATGGTTTACCTGTTCTCTCATCTAAGCCAACACTGACCTGGGGCCAGAAGTGGCACTTAAGAGGGTGGTCCTGTTGAGTGGACCTGACTGGGTCTTGATGTGAGAACAAGAACAAGAGGAGGAAGCTGGGCACACCTAGAATGTATGGTCAGAGAAAGGGCAATAGGTGTGGGTTCTCTGCCCTGTTAATTTGGAGACTGCAAGGGTCTCTAGACCAGCAGTGCCAGGTGAGTACCCTACTTCTCCTGGAATGTTCCTGAGGAGTGTAGTGGGTCAACTAAGAAATAAAAGCCCAGTGTAAGAAAGGTTCCATGTGGTGCCAGTGTTATGATTTCCTCAGAACATGAGCTGACACTCAGGCAGGAGCAGGATGAGGGCTTCACAGAAGCTGGGAAGTATCCAGACCTCCATGGGACTCAGGTTTTAACTTTAAATTAGCTGCTTTTTCATTATGATAGGGTTACTGCATTGTGAAGTTTTCAATAAATAGATTTAAGTAAACATGGGAGGGAAAGAAGAAGAAAGTTTACAGGACATGTGTTATAAGAAATTTCTGGCCCAACCTAGCCTGGAGGTCTAGACCAACAGTTCCAAATAATCACACAAAAGCTTATGCTAATTAAAAACTGTTCAGCCTATGGCTCAGGCTTATTGCTAGCTAGCATTTTAACCCATTTCTATTAATCTATCTTGCCACAGGGCTTGTGGATTACCTGTACTCCATTACATCTTACTTCTTGGGCAGCAGCTCACAGCATCTCTGAGTGACTCCACCCTCCTTCCCCTTTATCTATGCTTGGACTTCCACCTGACTATAAGCTGGCTTACATAGGCCAAAACAATTCCTTTATTATCCAATGATAATTCATAGCATACAGAAAGACATCCCACAATAGATGTACAATTAACCATGTCCACTTTTTAAAGCAGAAAACTGGTATCCAGAAATCATCTGCATTTTCACATTAGCATTTGATATCTAATCTCAGAAGGATAAAGAACATACTATGTATGTAGCTCTTTTATATGAGGAAGTCTAGATCCTAAGTTCCTGGAGGTTGGGTAAAATGTGGCTAGTTTATGCCTGCTTTAGACTGGCCAGCTCGGTATGTGTGCAGTTGATTCCTGTGCCCACAATTGATACTCTTGATAAAATTGATACTCTTGCCATTTATATTCTTCGAACTTAGAAGAAATTCTCTGAATACTGAAGATCTGTAACCTTCACATCTCTCAGAAGGGAGTGGTTCACTGGAGACATAGATCTGTGACAAGGCTGCCAAGGTGAGGCAACACAGCCCTAGCATGGATGCTCTGCAGGTTTGTTTCTTAGTTGCTGTATCCAGGAACCACTTAAAGTCCTCTTTGGCATAATTCTTGAAGCTGAGGAAATGAGCCATCCTGTATGGAAAGCGTTCTTTCTCCTAACTATTTGGAACCTATTTAGAATATACTTTCTTCAGACCCAACTGCCTTGGAACACAGAAGAAAAAAAGAGAGGCATAGACACAGTCACAGACTGTGTGCTACAGTCAAATATTCTACAGAAATGGTCTCACTCAGTTCCCTTTTTCCACATCCAAAGACAACCAAGAACCTCTTGGGAGTTTGATGGGGCTCTTATTAAAGTTTATACTGGGTGTCAACTTGACCAAGCTAGAGTTATCAGAGAAAGGAGCCTCAGCTGAGGAAATAGCTCCTTGAGATCCAGCTGTTACGGCATCTTCTCAACTAGTGATCAATAGGGAAGGGCCAAGCCCATGATGGGTGGGGCCATCCCTGGGCTGGTGGTCCTGGGTTCTATAAGACTGTGGACTGAGCATGCTATGGGAAGCAGGCCAGTAAGCAGCATCTCTCCATGGCCTCTGCATCAGCTCCTGGCTCCGGGATTCTGCCCTGTTTGAGTTCCTATCCTGACTTCCTTCAGTGACAAACAGCAATGCTGAAGTATAAGCCAAATTAATCCTTTCCTTCCCAGCTTGTCTTTTGGTCATGGTGTTTTATCCTAGCAACAAAAATCCTAACTAAGACAATGTTGCTTTTGTGTATCTGTGTGTCCCTGAGCCAATGTTTGGCTCAGTGGTTTAGAACTCATGGAGAATTTCCTCTCTGCCTTACAGTAAATATATGCGACATCAGTACAGCATCTTTTGGGTACTTTGATATCTATTGATACAATTGCTAATTACTTACTTACGTTTGAGTCCTTTCTAATCCCCTCGGAGCCATCAGATCATCCTACCTCTCTGGGAACTTGACATATATAGCACAGGTGTACAGAACGCCCGAGTTCAAATGGAAGTTGCCATTCTCGTGAAAGCAAACACGTGAACAAGTTCTTGTTCTTGAAGTAAAAACCCTATGGTACTGATGCTTTCCAGGCATCAGAAATCAAAGGGTAAAAAAAAAAAATAAAATTAACCATGGTCATTTGCATTAGATTCTGAAAGGCTGCCTGTGTCCAATACTGCCAGAGACTGAATCAAGTCTTACCAGTCTCTGAGAACATAAATTGACAGAGACACAGGGCAACACAAACCTCAAATGGAAATTATGCTTATGATTACCATCTGGCAGTCCTTGTTACACAGTGTCACTCCAAATGCCACAGAACAAATCTTACCCCGAGAAAACCATTGACAGCAGGAACAGCTGGTTGGGGTGCATGTACCCCTGTTACAAACCCACACTAGTCACATTCCTGAACCTCATTGGCAGCCTCCCAGAACTGGCATCTCCTGCCCTACTGAAGCAGGTCCAGGAAGGCAAGAAGGGATAAGCCCTGTGAGCAAGCCAGCCAGAGGCTAACGGCCTTCCTTTCATACCCTAAAGAGCATTGGTTCATTCTATTAATCTCCAGAGCTATGACTAAAGGGGAAAGCATGTGAAATAAAGAGTCCCATTTCAGACTATAGTTCCTAGTCTCCAACCTCAGCTCACAAGCTGTTTCTCCACCCAATTCTCTTCCAAGATCCTGGACCATGAAATAATACAGAGGAAGCAAGAGTTGGTCAACGGCTGCCCAGACAGAGCATTACACAGAACCTCTCACATTGCTTAGGTTCGGTTATGTTGAGATGCCTGGAACCTTGCATGGTAGTTGGTTTTACAGTTCAAGCCTTTGATGTGGTACATAACTGTTTCTTTGAAACAATCGCAGCACATTCCAGGATTTAAGAGGTACACAGCAGACAACATAGCAAGTCCATACTAGTCCTTTCCTAGCCTGGGTAAATGTTAAGCTGGTGAAGATTTCAACATTTCTGTGGCTTTTGCTCCTTTGACTTCAGCACAGGACTAAACTAGCATGAAATAAGAAAATAAAACGCTGAGGCACACATAGATCTTTGCCTTCTATAATAAGGCAGAAGGAAGTGAAATTAAGGAGAATTATTCAAAAGCAATCTTTTCTCTTTTTTTGAACTATAATCTGTTAATTGTACAGTACACAAATCATGAGGTTTAAGTCAGCCTTGACAAGTGTGTACACTGTGGAACCGGCTTGGGCTAGTCATTATTTTTAAGTTGTTGGATGTCTAGGGGGAAGAGCTAGCAGGCTAACCTAGCTTATTCATTCCTTTCAAATGAACATGTATCTTTTTTTTTTTCTTTGAAAGGTCAGATTTTGGGGAAGCTGCTGGCCAGAGGAAGGAACAATCTGATCCTCCTTGACCAAAGAATTGTATTCGTTTTCATGAGGATAAGAATCTATCATTCTGAAAGAAGTAAGATTTCAGAGGAAGACAAATTCCCTTTCATTACAAAAATCTTGAAGCATGTCATCTTTTAAGATGGTCTCAATTTTTATGGAATTTATAATAGTTTTATTGGACCTATCCTCTGCCCCCCAATGTCAATATTTTTAAAAATCCAAACCCTTAAATATCATTAAGGGCATTTGCAAATTTTTCACAAGTAGATTTTATTTTTTGTGTACAATCTTTACTTGATACATAAATGATTTGGATATTTTTGTTTAATTTTGCTATAATTATATATGACATGCTGTTATATCTAGACCACATTATAGTTATATGTTTAACGTGATATATTAATTACAAAGATCAGCTCACAAAAATACTTAAACAGAGGTTCTTGGGAAGCAGTAGCTGTCCAAGGAGTAAATAGTTTGGTATTTGCTAATTTAATGTTTTCTGTGACTTTACAGACCATAATTACAGCAAATAGTGAGAGAGCTGAGTGTGTATCTAAAGCACTTAAAGTCCTTACAAGACGGATAATCTTACAGAATCCTATGCTAAATGAAGACATCTTGGTAGAAACTGAAGCAGGAGGCCCTGCAAAAAGCAGGGTAGAAAGCCTGGGTGGGGTTGTGTGGAGGAGGGAAGGGGCAGCCATGGGACAGGACTGGACAAACAATAAGAATCAGTAAAGGTCCTGGAAAATCTGGTGACTGAAATTTCTAGATGTCTCAGGGCTTTTTCAAATAGCGATGTTACAGTAACCACTCGACAGAGGAAGGGTACAGATCGGCACCACATTCTTGTACCTTATCCAGTGAAAACTGCTGCTGGAGCATCATCAGCCTTTGGCTGAGAATTTTCAATTTTTTTCAAGTCAGAACCACACAGAGCCCTAACCGCTAACCACTCCATCCACACGGTAGCTTTGCACTAGGCTGAGTCTGTGTTCAAATCCATCTGCATGGCCTTGGGCAGGTAACTGAAACCCAGTGAGTCTGGACTTCTTCACCTGTAATGTGAGAAGACACCCTGACCCTGGAGCTCCATCGCTGACCAGAGAGATCCAATGTCTGACATATTGCAGGCAGCTGACTTTCCTGCCTGGTTATCTCTGCTGATCCCTCTTCCTCTGTTCTGATAATGTGCCCCTCTCCTGGGAGTTGCTCTGTTGCTGTCCAGCAAAATGGAAGCCTTGAGCTAGTCTTGCTGCCATTTTCCCCTTCCTCCGTCTGTCTGTCTGGCTTCACCCATCTGATAGAGGGCAGAAAGAACTACCTTATTCAGTCTAAAGACCTCCACTGCTGAGGAAGACTGGTTAGTGCTCTGGATCTGATGTCAGCCTTTCCAGGGAACTTAATCTGAAGCCTCTGGGGGCAGTGCAGATGTTATCAGAAACCAAGTGGGGAGGGAGTGGAGGCACAGAGACAGGTGGTCGCCTTCCCAGCTGCATCTGCCACCAGCTGCGCCTTCCCCTAGAGTTATCTGCAGGCTCTTAAGGCTCTATCTGTTTGCCTCCGCACAGGACACAGACCCCCAGTGCCTAAACAGAGACTCCTTGGTGAGTTGGCCTCACCCAACCTTCTCATTTCCTCTCCATTTATCCCATATGTCTGGCCCAAGTCTGCCTCCCTTCCTGGCTGTGCTCATTCTCTTCTCCAACTCCTACCCTGTATCTGAAGTTCAAGTTCCATTCCAGTTTGCTTTGGGCCATTCCCAGGACCCATGTTATTGCTGAGCCTCTGCTAAGATCTCACTGAGTAGGAAAAGCTTAATTCTCTTGGCCAAGCCATACTCTCCTGGTACCGTCTACAATTTCCCTCGGACTCTTTGGTCATTAACTTGCAAAGAGAAGTCAGTTCCCTGGCAGTGTGTGATGATGGCTTCCCTTCTGTTCCTCTTAACTGAGTTTTGCTTTAATCCGTCTCAGGAGGCTGCTGAACTTCAGTCCTGACCACAAGAAGACAGGTGGACATTCATTGTATGATCAGTCATCAAAGTGCTTCGAAGTCCAGTGGAATTTTCCCAAATTTTCAAGTATGCTCCATTGTCATCTTCTACACCAGTGAAAAAGGAGACAGTTCAGTTGGGTTGTGGAGAGTGGAAGGCAATTCACAGATCCATGTATCCACTTATTTGACATTTCTTCAGTGTTTATGCTCTGTCAAGAGACTGTTGTGTCTTCCCTAATGATCAAGGAGTTAGATAGTTTTAGAACTAGTGCTATCTTTATTTTTATTGGTGAGGATATGCTTGTTATATTGATGAAGTGATTTGAAGAACAGCCCGAAGTTTGGTAACAATGGTATTAGTATCAGAACAACAGAACCAAGAACTGTCCCTCAGAGCCAGGCTTTGCAACTCCCTACTATGCTGGATTGAATAACAGTCTTTCAAGCCACAAAGTCATTTAATTTTATGACCTCAATACTCCAGGAACAGTTAGAAGATCAGTCACCCAGTGGCCGCCCACCTTCTCTGGGCACCTGCTACAGCTCTGGCCACTGCTTGCTTCTCTGGAGAAGATTTAACCCAGGAGACAGTGTTCCATTAGTCAGGGACTGTTTGCTTAGTGTTCAAAACCCCAGCACTGAGCAGATGCTCTCCCATATGGTTCTGCCTAACATCTGTTTGTTGGATGGGTAGATAATGTTTCTGCTCCCACATTTTTCTTTTTCATTTTTCATAAATGAGGATATGTGACAGAGTTAGAGAAGCAGTAGTATGGCCCTGGTAGTGACCCAGCACTGACTATGTCCCTTGTCCAATGAACTCTTCTTGAGGTCTTTGTAAATCCTAGGGATTAGAGAGCAAAACTTCAAGTTCTACTGTAAATCTAAATTCCCAGGAGTCACAAGCCAGGATGAGGGGACTGGGAACCAGTTGGATATTAAAGGTGTTAATCACATTTCTTATCTCCCATCTGTGTGGGGAATCCTTTTATCCTGTTTCTGCTGGAGGGGGTGGGGAGGAGGGCTACCTGATTTCTCTGGGAGTGCCCCTGGGGAAATAACAATATTAAATTTCCCAGGGAAAGAAACAGACGTGTTATTTGGAAACACAAGATCGAAAATGCCACATGCAAATGAGATCATTATGAATGTCTATCTCCAGAGATCTCTGGCATCAAAGAATTGTAGAAGCCACAGAGTTTTGAGAGTTTTGAGGTCCCTCCACTACGACATACTGTTAGCCAGAGGGGGGGAAAAAACAAATGTAATGAGCAGTTGTATCACTGCTATGACTGGAAACTGACAGAGACAACTTAAAGGAGGAAGCTGGTTTTGCTCGTGGTTTAACAGCACTTCATGGTGAGCAGGGTTTGGCAGAGCAGAGAAGTTCACATCATGGCTGACAGGAAACAGAGAGGGAAGGAATACAGGAAGAAACCAGTGAAAGACAAAGTTCTGAGGACACACCCCCAGTGACCTTCTTCCTCTATCCAGGCCCCAACTCATACATTTCACCACCTCCTGATGAGGCCATCGTATCGTGAACCCATCAGGGAATGGACCCACCATGTGATCAGAGTCGTCCTTATGATCTAATCAATTCTGGGAATGCTCTCCCAGGCACACCCAGAGGTGTGCTTCATTAACGTTCTAAGTATCCCTCAGTCCTATCGAATGGACAAAATTAATCATCATCCTGCCTCCAACCAATCATTCCCCTTGAAGTGATCTTTGTTCCTAGAAAAATGACTATGAAAACAACCTTTGTAAGAGAGAACAAACCCTTTACAGGGACACTGAGATAATTTAGAATTTATTTAGCACAATATTTAAAATGGATTCTACCTTACTCCCTCTGAAGTTCATATATAAGTTTTTTGAGGTTGTTACATTTAATGACCACAAATTGAATGGCTAGAAATGATTCGAACTCCAGATTCTGGAGGTGAGCAAGCACCAGATCCAAAACACTAGGTTAAAGTAGAGGTGTCTTCAAGAAGAGGTAAGGAAGGATCTGTTCTCGGTCTTCTGAGCCATCCTTTATCTATGGGGTTCTTCTTAGCATCCTGTGTTTTCATTTCTGTGAAAAAACAAACAAACAAACAAAAAAACAAAAAAAAAAACAAAAAACTTCTGGGAATCACCAGCTTCAAAGGAAGAAGGATTTATTTATACTTGTGCTTTTAGATGTTTCAGGCCATAATGGTCACTTGTCCCCAAGACCCTAGTGTAGTAGTGGGGTTTCTGGGTCCTGGGCAGCCAGAGACCGAGACCCTGCCGTGCAAGACCTCTTAGCTGCTCAGCCGCCCACCGCTCAGGTCCCCAGAAATGACTCAGACGCTTATATTAACTTCATGCTGTTTGGCCTATGGCTCAGGCACATTACTAGCTAGCTCTTACATCTTAAATCAACCCATTTCTATTAATCTGTTTGCCACGTGGCCAGTGGCTCACCTGTGTTCCTTACATGTTGCTCCTTTTGGCTTCAGCTCGGTCTGTCTGACTCCACCCTGCTTCTCCTACCTATGCTCTGATTTCTCCTCCTACTTCTTCTATGGTGCTTGTCATGGCCAAAAACAGCTCCTTTATTTAAAGATTGATATTCACAGCATACAGAAAGGCATTCCCACATCACCCTAGGGCCTGAAGAAAGGCAGAACATGGCAGTGAGGAGTACCTGGTGGAGCAAAGCCATATATGTTGTGGTGGCCATCAAGAAGAAAGAAAGTAGAAGAGGTGGGATCCTGATGAATCCCTTAAGGCACGCCCAAAAGTGACCTACTTTCTCCAATTACTTTCTCCTAAATCATCCATCTTCTAAACTTTGTACTGCCTTCTAAGGCCTCTAACACCTCCATGTAGTAACTAACTGAGGAACAACCCATAAAACACATGAGTTTTGGGGGGGGGGGCATTCCAAACCTAGTTCAAAACATCTATACATCGTCTGTGTGTCAGCTCTTGAAAGGACTCTTAGAACTGAGCTAAAGGTCTACTCTCATAATTCCATCCTAAGATTGTTAGTTTAATGATGTTTTGATGAATAAGATAATATTTACACATTGGGGAAAGAGGGCCATTCAACTACAGCTTTCTAAAGCCTAAAGCCCTTGGTACTGGGCCCATGCAAGTCTCCAGAGCATGGCAAGGAACGTGATTGTCTATCATCACCTACCCATGTGTATATCAGAGAACAGTGAAGAAAGCAGGAAAGGGGCATCTGTGGAGTCATCTGAATCTACTCCTTCCCCTGTGAAGGAGGAGAGAGCAGCCTGGAGATTGCAGCAAGAGCACAGTGGACAGCGTTTTAACCTGTCTCTTTGCAGGTGTTCAGACCTATGTCTTCATTCCTTCCTGAAGAAAAGTAATGGCCTGAGTATAGAGACGGAGAGAGGAGTGGTGTGACATGGAGTAGGTGTGGCAGGCCAGGGAAGACCCAGAGAACACAAATGGCCTCCCCAGAATAGGATGCTGAAATCCAGAGGCAAGACCATACTCAGAGGCCCCAAGACTAACCATTGTCCCCTGGTGGCCAGAGAGACAGCAATACTCCCATCAGAAGGTCTGTAGCCAGAATGTGGCCCATGGGGAGGGTTACCAAATGGGTCATGCTACACCGTTTGTCTGCTTCACTCTATAATTATATCTGTGTCCATTAAAAAAGACCTTCCGCCTTTTCCTTCACTTCAATCCAGAAAAAAAAATCATAGTCAATGCCTTGAGGAAGAGGAGGAGGAGAGAGAGAGCAAGAAAGAGAGAGAGATCTCAATGTCCAATCCAGAACACAAGGCAAATTCAGGCCAAAAGAGAGAAATGTTCAGATGAAGTTTTCAGTGTGGATGCCCACATTAAATGGGTCATTTTAATTATTGAAATGTTTAATTTGGGACATTTCTGTTCTTGAAATATTGCATTCCTGCAGTGTATTCATCTAGAATTGGAAGATCTTTTAATAACTAAGGCTGAAAAAGTCTTGGACCTGCATGGGCTTTCATCCAATCTTGGTGAATGAACCATCACAAAAAACTGCAGAATGGATTATAATGCACCAAAGTGTGTGTATGGGGGGGGGGGGGAGAATATAGAATATTCTCTCTACATTTTATCAAACTTAGTCTCAGAGTCATGTTTGCATATCTTTTTATACTTAGTCTTTGTTAATTATTTTATCCTGAAAGCTAAATTTTGCTGTCCTTAAACTTGGGTGGGTGTACCAGTCATAATTTCTCAGAAACCTCCTAGTTCCAAAGGTGACTAGCAGAAACCACCTTCACAGTGTGTGTCACTCAGCCATGGATTGGTTATAAGGATTTCTGTGTCATCAGGGAGTGTCTGTGTCCCCACAGTCACCTGAGCCACTGACGTCACTTGCCACAAAGAGCCCTAGTTAAGTTGACCTCCAAATGCTGTCCATACATCCAATATCAGTTTCAGTATGACATTCCTTTGGCCTAGGTTCAAGGCTCACTCTCTCCCTCATTCTCCCGGCACTGGGAATTCCTGCTTTTCATTTCCCTGTATAGATGCTTCACATGTGCTCTGTCTCTGCATTTATCAGCCCCTGATGGCTTAACAGAAAAAACAAAGTCAATAATGGTATGGAAAAGCTGGATACCAATGCCTCGTCTCAGTATGCCTGTGAACTCAAAGTGAGAATCGAGCAAATAGAGTCTTGTTCATCTGCAATCCCCGGGGACCTGGGCATGTCACGCTTTCAGTTATCCTCGGGATGCTCCCATCGCAGTACCACAGACATGTCGAAATGGCACTGGGTGGGAAGTAGGGGCCTGTGCTGTGCTTGTGTACCTTTGTGTCCATGTCATTCACCACCTGTCCTGTAGACATGCAAAGGCATTAGGACTTCTCTAGTGCCCATGAGAGACAGGACGAGAAGACGAGAGGAAGTCTTTATAGACATATGGGGCACTACAAAGATGGTCCATCCTCTGTGGTTTCAGTGGAGGTGGTGATGGGGTTCTTGGGCTCCTCACGATAGAGCATGCTCTTCAGCTATACTTCTGTCCCTGTCCCCAGTAAAATGAGCTCGAATTCTGAAAGGACACAGAGTGGCACCAAGAATAGGACACTGGATAAAATAGTAAAATACGTGTGTGCATGGTGATTTTTAAAAAGCAGGACGTGTGACAGATGTGTTTTAAGTAAAAAGGAAGGAAAGCTGAGAAGTTCCTCAGTTGGCATTACGAGCAACAAAAAGCCTCAAGAATGCACAGGTGCCCTGGGAAGAGAGGGGAAATTGGAGGCCTCAGTGGAGACAGTTATAAGGGTTTGTTTAGAAAGCTGAGTGAGGTGGTACATGCCTGCAACCCCAGCATTTGGAAACTGAGGAGAAGCTGGGAGAGAGTGGAAGCTGCAGAGAGACCTTGTTTTAAAAACAAACAAACCAAGTCCTATTTACAACGCATGAGAGGCAAAAATGACCTTCCCATCTCTTGTGGTTGGATGAGTGGTAAGAGGTTAAGTATCCCTTTCTATCCTGTTCAGAAGTTGGGAAGTTTATTGTTTAAAGAATTAAAACAAATAAATGGCCAAGAGGGAAGGCTGTATTTTAAGAGAGCAGTACTATTTAGTTGAAAGAAGGGGAATTCACTAAAATAAGCCCAACCTTTGTTTCCTGTGCTCCTGCTGAAATGCTAGAAGAATAAGGGGTAGTACTCACCACACAACAGAATGAAGATGTTTCTCTAGGAACCAGAATCAGCCCAACAGAAGAAACTCAAAGACACATGTGATAGAATTTCCCATACGAATGATGAGTGCAGACGACAGGCCTCCATCTCTGCATGGTTCTCAATCTGGTTTTGTTTGCTTGCTTGCTTGTTTTTTGCTCTTCTGGCACAGTAAAGATCTGAGGATACAGGACAAGTCTGAGGATTTGAAACAAGTCTCAGATATGGATGATTCCTAAACCACAGAAAAGAACATCTTGGAGTCCCAGAAATTATGCAAGGGCATGAGAATCACCTACTTTATTTATTTACTTGTATCAGTGTGACAAGACTACCTGGCAGAAAGAACTAAGGAAATAAAGATGGATTTTGGTTCATGTTTCAGAGAGAATGGTCCATTTTGACTGGGAAGAAATTGCTGAATAACTCTGATGTGGTAGGAGTGTACAGAAATGGTCCTCCTATGGAGACTAGACCAAGAGGCAAAGAGAATGAGACCAAACTGGACTGTAAGCTGAAAGGTCTCTCCTGAGCACTAACCAAGACCCATCTCCTAAAGATTTTACAGGCTGTTACCCATGGGTAACTGATGTGGGAATGCCTTTCTGTAGGCTGTAAATATCAATCTTTAAATAAAGGAGCTGTTTTGGCCCATGAAAGGCACCATAAAAAAAAAAGTAGGAGGGGAAATCAGAGCATAGGTAGGAGAAGGGCGGAGTCAGGCAAATCAACCTAGCCACCAAAATACCCAGCCGCCAAAGATGAAATATGTAAGGAACACAGGTGAGCCACGAGCCACATGACAGGACAGATTAATGGAAAATGGGTTGAGTTAAGAGAAAGAACTATCTAGCAATGTGCCTAAGCCGTAGGCCAAAACAGCATAAAATTAATATAAGCGTCTGAATCATTTTGGGGGGCCTGAGCAGCAGCGGGCAGCTAAGTGGTCTGGGACCACAGGTCTGTGGGTCTGGACCTCTGGCCGCCCCAGACCAGAAACCTTATTGTAACAGGTAACCATACATTCTAAGGCTATGGGAGTGCCTTCCATTTTCCATTAAAAAGATAGGAACATTAATGTAGTGAGAAGTTCTGGCTAGCCCTCGGAGATCCAGACTAGCAAGTCTTTTATTAAGTACAAACTCTTCAGTCTATGGCTCAGGCATATTGCTTGTTAATTCTTACATTTTAACCCATTTCTACTAATCTATATTTTGCCATGTGGCTTGTGGCTTACCTGAGTTCCTTTACATCTTGCTGTCTTGGTAGCAGCTCATAGCCTCTCTCCCTGACTCTGCCCTTCTTCCCCTTTATCTGTGCTTGGATTTCCTGCCTGCTTATAAGCTAACTTGCCATAGGCCAAAACATTTCCTTTATTATCCAGTGGTAATTTGAGCATACAGAAAGACATTCCATATCACACTGAGGTTGGGAAGGTGCCTCAGTTGGTAAAGTGATTACCACACAAACATGGGTACCTGAGTTTGGATCCCTAGTACCTCTGTAAAAAGCTGGATATGGCAGTTTGTGCCTGTTATCCCAGTGCTGGGGAGAAGAATCCTGGGATTGCTACTAAACTACTTTAACTGGTCAGTGATCTCAGCTTTCAGTGAGAGACCCTGCCTCAAAAACTTAAGGGGAAAGGTAACAGAGGAAGACATCTGTCATTGGTCTCTGGTCTCCACACATCCAGAAACCCACATTTACACATCCACACAAACGGAAGTAGTATTGTTATGTCTAGAGAGATCAGTTTTTAAAACTTAAAAAAAAAAAAAGAAAGAGTCAAGAAAAGAAAACATAATAATGCAGTGAACATAACAAAGCATCTGGCCATCAATGATTCACTTGGCCCACCATGAGTCTCACCTTAAAGATATTTCTAGAAGTTTTAAATACCTCTAGGCTTAGGAAATAGGTCCACTGATAAAGTGCTCATCATAGAAACATCAACCTTAAAATCCAGTCATGGGGCATATGTTTATGATCTCACGACTGGGGGAGAAGGGAAAAAGTGGATCTTTGGGGCTTGCTGATTAATGTAGCCTAATTGGTGAGCCCTGATGTGGGAATGCCTTTCTGTATGCTGTGAATATCAATCTTTAAATAAAGGAGCTGTTTGGGGCCATGACAGGCACTATAAAAGAAGTAGGAGGAGGAATCAGAATAGGTAGGAAAGGAAGGGCGGAGTCAGAGGCAGACCTAGCTGAAGCCTAAAGGAGCAACATGTAAGGAACACAGGTGAGCCACGGGCCACGTGGCAGACAGATTAATAGAAATGGGTTGATTTAAGATGTAAGAGCTAGCTAGCAATGTGCCTGAGCCATAGGCCAAACAGCATAAAGTTAATATAAGCGTCTGAGTCATTTCTGGGGGCCTGAGCGGCAGGTGGCTAAGAGGTCTGGCGCGGGAGGGCCTGGGTCTCTGGCCGCCCAAGACCAAGAAACACCACTACTACAGAGCCCCACATTCTACTGTGAGAATCTGAACAAGGTAGAATGCTCCAGGAATGATATCTGAGGTTGGCCTCTGATTTGTACACAAGTGTGCACACCCCTTCATGTACACACACGTAAACATGCACCATGCACACATGTACACACATACATACACACACACACACACACACACACACACACACACACACACACACACACACACACACACGAGTGCCTTTGGACTGGACTTGTATAGATCTTTTAACCTGTCATTCTCCAAGCAATACATTCTAACTACTGTGTAAGTATTATTTACATCTCTAGATATTTCAGCTATCTACAGATTGTCTGAAGCATACAGGAGGCTATGTGTATAGTATACATGTAAATCCTGCATCATTTTTTTGTAAGAAGCTTTGATATCTGTGTAGATCCTGTGACCAGTTCCCTGGGAATATTGAAGAACAGCTGTTTTTTTTTGTAGTCCCGTCATTTGATCTCCTTTGTATCAGGAAAGGTGAACAGTGGCACACTGTGAGGTCCATGCCCTCGGTTTCTGCATAGGACAGTGAATATCAATTTTCAAAGCTGAAAAGGCAAAGTTGCATTATAAATAATAATAGTGACAGCCACAGACATCAATGAAAAAAGACAACAGCTATAATAATTCAAAGCAACAGCCTCAAGAATGAGGAAACAGAACAGCTGGTGGGGGATGGGGGAACAAGACTGATACTTTTGATAATGAGCTTTGGAGAACTATTTGACCCTAAAATGGGTGCATTTTTTTTTAATTAAAAAGAATTTAAATCAAATTCTAGGAATGTGTACTCTCAAGTCAAAGTACCTGGATTAGAAGGTGGATTTCTTTACTAGCTCCCTTCAAATCTTACAAAAGATACTTAAATTTTGTCTTCTTCAATTTAGTTCCCAATCTGTTTGGATGTAGTAATAATGGTACTGCCATATGAAATTATATTTAAGATCAATGAGATAACTTAAGAATGCAGCATCAAGTTTGGCATATGGTTCTTAGTTGGGGTTTTCTATTGCTATGAAGAAACACCATGACCAGAGCAACTCTTATAAGGGAAAACATGTAACTGGGGCTGGTTTACAGGCTAAGAGGTTTAGTCCATCGTCATCATGGTGAGAAGCATGGCAATGTGCAGGAAGACACAGTGCTGGAGAAGAAGCCAAGAGTTTTACATCTAGTTTGACAGGCAGCAGAAAGAAAGAGAGAGACACTGGGCCTGGCTTGAGCATTTGAAACCTCAAAGTCCACCCCCAGTGACACACTTCCTCCAACAAGGCCACACCTCCTAATGGCCCTTCCTTAGCTGAGTCTATGGAGACCATTCTCATTTAGACCACCACAAGCATGTTACTTAATGGAGATTGCCCTAGGTTGCTTTAGTTCTTGTTGGTTTTCTGCCTTCAAAAATCTCATATAATTTGTTCCAGGTAGAGCCTGGACAGGGAGAGCTTTAAGAGCTACTTGGGGGTATCTAGTAGAAAGGAGAGATACAAGCTCAGTGACCTGTACCTAGAGGAGGTGTCCTCTCAAATCAAGGTTGGAGCATTATTATTGCCACAAAAGAACTGGTTCCTGGTGCCTCTTGCCATTCACCCTACTTTAGCCCTGAAGGACCAGAGGATAAAGACAAGAAGAATTACTCACTTTGATAGCAAGGTTCCTCCTATGGTTTGAGTCAGTTCCTCACCCCCACCCCCAGGCCAGGGATACTATTCAGACTTAGAAGGGATGGGACCTACTGGTTATCAGGCCAAGTGATCACAACTTGAGAGCTCTGAAACAGAAAGCCAAAGCAACCATTTTCTCTTTATCAATTGATTTTTTGAAGGTACTTTTATAGTAACTTGTAGTAGGAGGTTTCTGTCCCAGACTTTCAGGCCTAGCCTCAAGGTTTAGGCCCGCAGACCCACAGACCCGCAGAGACACACAGATGCTTACAATAGTTTTAGGTTGATCAGCCTAAGGCCCACACATACAAGTTGCTAACTCTTTACCCTTAATCTAACCCATGACTCTTATCCTGTTCAGCCATGGGGCTCGGTACCTTTTCTCAGAGCAGCATAGTTGTCCTCTGCTTCTTCTGACTTCTCTCTGGCTTTCTGCTCTGTTCTTCCTGTTCCTAGAGTTTTCTTAGTCTAGTAGCCCCACCCACACTTCCTGTCTGCCTTTGGCAAATCAGCACTTTTTATTAAACTCATAGATGGAGACAATTATTTACAATGAAACAACATAATCTCTCTACGGTAACTATCCCATTCACTGCTCTATTGCTGTGAAGAGAAACCATCACCAAGGCAACTCCTATCAAAGAAAGCACTTAATTGTGGCTGGCTTACAATTTCAGAGGTTGGATTCATTATCATCATGACCATGACCGGGAGCATGACAGCATAAAGGGAGGAGTTGAGAGCTTTCCATCCTGACGGGCAATAATGGACCCTGGGCCTGGTGTGGCTTTTGAAACTTCAAAGCTGCCCCTTCCAGTGTTATACCTCCTCCAACAGGGCTACACATCACAACTCTCTGAATCCTTTCAAATGGTGACTAAGCATTCAAATATACGAGGTTATGGGGGCCTTTCTTATCCAAAGCACCATAGGAATAGAAAACTAGTTTGCCCATCCGAAAAGCTGCCATAAACAAAAGTATTCTAAATCAAAACCCACTTGGACTAAAAATTAGTTTTGACTTCAAATGTATATTTCCATAAGCGATTCTTATGCTGAAACATACTGAAACCCAGTCTTAAAAATATTGACAGAAAAAATTCACAATGCAAAATCTAAGGCTAAATAATATTTTGAAAAAAACCTATAAACATTCTCTAAATTTGTTGTTGAATTCAAATAGTAGCATCTTCAGAATATCTAGTTTGGCCAATATAACAACCATATAAAAAAAGCCAGTGTGTTTTAATTTTAGAGATTTACATGTCTACATTACATTACACATCACTCCACTCAAGTCCAAATAGCCTAAGGCTGAAAAAGAAATTGATGGCTCATGGGCTTGAGAGATCCTCAAGACAGGACTGACCTGACATGAGAAAGAGTCCAGGATCTGCCTGGAGAGGTCGAATAGGAATGGGTGGGGCTCATTTACACCCCTCGATTCTTCTATGTGCAGGCTTGTTGTTGACAAAGACCTCAGCAATGACCACAAAGGCAGAGATGGGCAGGAAGTGTGAAAGGACCCAGGCACAAGGGTGGCGGGATCCTAATGTGATGTCGAATAGCACCTTGTAGGAAGTAAGGGACAAACTGTCACAGTCCAGACACACTACCATCAGTATGAAGACCTTGAATTAGAGATGTACATGTCCTGTTTCATGAACATCCAGGACAGCTTGTGAGGGTCAAGAGAACAGCGGGTTTCAGGAACTCACTATTGGGAAAGAGGTTTTGCCAGTGAGTAAGACAGGAATTCTTCGGACATCTGAGCTGCAGAGTCCCAGGATAGAACGAATGTTTCAAAACCCTTCCAAGTGAACAACAGCTAAATGACCTCTTTGCTATTAAGAAAATCCACTGTGTTGGGCAAAACAGGTAAGACACTGTGGCAATCTTCCCAAACACCTGCTCTGTTTTTTACTTTAAGAAGGTCACAGTGGAGCTTGGTAATGTAACCATGCCACTGGAATGCAGTTATCTTCCAGAGGTGAAGATGAAGGTGCTCCCTGGTGGCTTCCCTATCCTTGTGGAGATAGAGCAGCCTTGTGGTTCAACTCCACAAGACCAGGGCTCATTTTCCTCCTGTGAAACTTTGAGTACACAGACTTCTTTCATCTCAGCCGCTGTCTCTCGGCTCCCTTCACATGGGAGGTAATAACATGGTATCCAAGAGTCCCAACTTCACAACCTCCTATTTAGCATCCATGGAGGCTTGTTTTCAACAGATACATCTGACCTTGGTGAGGCCCAGCTTGGGTTATAGACCCAATGTTTGGATCAATCACTGTTATTGAGGGAGGAAATAAAATGACTGTTCAGATCTGGACTACACACCTTGTGTCCAGGGCAGCAGAATATGTTTCTATAATTGGAGGATTCAAAAAAACCTTCTGAGACGGGAAAAATAGCTATCCTCACATTTTAACCCATGAATTGTTACCCAAATGTCTATCCCTTTGGGGGTAAGTTCTCTTCATAGAACATGAAAAATCTGTGCCCTCCTCAGACCCTGAGCAATTTCTAGTCTGGAGCACTTACCCAAAAATGAAGACTATTCTTTATGCATCAAAAAATAAAAGATTCTGTTAAAAGCCACAGCAATGTTAAGTCTGGCTTCAAGATCCAGGTCTGTCTGGCTTCATCAGTGGGTAAAGTGAAGGAGGAGGAGATGGTGAAGGTCCCCTGGGTTGTGGGAAAGGGTCCTTCTGAAGCCAGCTGATAAAAGTTTGTCTCCAGTGTTTGCTACACAAACATCTCCAGTTGGTTCACAGAACAGCCCAAGACATTTCTCCATTTAAAGCAAAGCATTTTGAGCTTTTGATCTTTCTCAATATTTCCTACATTCTTGCCAGTTAAGGATTCTCAGCTCCAAGCTAGCTACACCCCTAACATTTGTGTATTTTGGAAAAGTTTTATCTCTGCAAAATTGCAGAGTTTCTGGTCTCAAGGCATGTACAATGCATGTTTAGAAACAAGTGGGAGTCTCTGAGAGCTAGGGCAGGTGCTCCAGGTTATGACTGTCCCATCAGATCCCATGATGGCGGCCTTCTTTATCCTCCTATCTAGAACACCTGCACCCAAGTTCCTAAGGAGAGCTATTGCCTGTTGACAATTTCCCCATCACCAATGCACCTAGGGCTGTTGATAGTGAACACTGTGAACCAGGCAGACTTTATTGACCCCAGACACCCACCACCTCACACTGCACTACGATTTCTATTGTTCTACCACCTGGCAAAGACAGACACAGCTTCTCTTGTTTTTTAGCACCAGACAGAGGAAGTGTTTACAGCTGTAGCTAGGTGCCCTTGCTGCCCCTCCACAGCCCGCCTGCTAGAGGAGCCTGAGATCCTGGGATAGTCGGAAGCAGCAGCCAGGGCTCCCTCCCCATACACAGAGGAGTGTGAGATTGTAACTCAAATCCCCATTGTGATCCTAGATGGAAGCATAAATTAGTGAATGCCTAGAAGTGGTTGTAAGTTGGGGGGGGGGGGGGATGGAGGGGAAGGGTGCCTCTTGGTGTTTACTCTCCAGGAGGAGTTTGGAAAGATTAAATTGTAGGTGCTAAAGGGAGACGGTAAGCTTGCTCCCACTCAGGGAAGATTAACACATCAGGCTTAAGTAGGTGAACTGTTCTCAAAACAGAGGTTCACTGTCTCTAAGTGAGGAAGAACTGTCAATGAAGGTAGAGAGGAAAATAATGTAATGTTTTCTTTTAAAATAAGTTTAAAAACTTGTTTGAGATATATTCTTAAAAAATTTAAGTGCATAGTAAATATCAGTGCAGAAGTTTAACTGTGTTATTTAGAAAAGAATAAACAGATGCCAAAGGGTGTCTCTCAATAGTAGGAGGCCCTGGGTTCAGTTTCCAGTACCAAGACACACAGAGATAAATCAATAATATCAATAAAATGAAAGGGTAAATTGATATTGGGGCTACATGCTCAAAATATTTTTATTGCTCGGGAAAACTTGCAGGAACAATTAGAAGAGCATTATATTAGAAGGTATGAACAATCTTGTCTCATACTGAAACTCCATGGTTATGCAACTTTACATCCTAGGACAAAGGCTGCCCAAAAAGGGAGTGAAAACAGCCAGTGGTCTCCCAGACCTAACCAGCTTCCTGAGGGTTTGGGGGTTTTTGGTTCTTTTGTTGACTGGGAATTTACATCCTTCCACCCTCCCAGAGGGAACCAGATCATAACCTGCTCTTAGGATGCAGGAGAAGGAGGCTGTGGTCAGTCTGTGGGCTCCAACAACTAGGCTGGCCCTGGCAAAAAGAATATTATGGCTTCCAATTCTTTCTGTATTGGGCAGCTTAGCTAGAACAATGTTATCCTAGGTCTGTTTAGGCTTTTTCTCTAAAGTGGGCTGTATCATCACCAACCTCTGAGATAAAAGGGTGAACGCTGGCCACCTGGCCCACAAGCTTGTCCTTGCCGGGCTGAGTAGCAGAGCTTGCTTAACCTTTCATCGTGCTGGCCTCATCCCCCCTCCTTCAACATCTCCCCTCCTCTTTCCTCCTCTTCCACTCCTTGTTTTCAGCTTCTCTCAGGCCTCTGGGGAGGTGCAGCTCACCGACTGCTCTGCCCAGGACAAGTTGCAGTGATTTCATTCCGATTGCCAATCTTTATGGAAAGACTCTGGAGAGTCTGTACCTTCACTCACCTTGTTCCTTCTCCCTTTAGTGCCTACAATTTAATCTTTCCAAACTCTTCCTGGAGAGTAAAACTACCAACACACACACAGACACACACACATACACACTCATGCTCACAACTAAAATCCCCAGTTCCTGATTTCTTACACACCATCCAAACAAAGCCATAGGTCCATTCAATGTAGTTTTTCACTCAGTTGTCATGGTTCATGGACACGGTACAAGTATATTGTCAGGTCTCTATCCTTCTACCATAGCATAAACCATCCAAGGCCAAGGTTGAAAACCTTCACAACTGGTATAAACATAAGTTCTTAATCCATTGAGTGACAAAAGGAAGGAGCCCTGAAGCCAAGGTTCTCCTCAGAGTCCTGTCAATCTACAGGAATGAGGGCTATGCAGGTGCTAACAATATCAACCACAGCCAGAGCTCAGCCATTGTGTGCTTCCCTTTGCTTTCAGAAAGAAACCAATTAAGGCTGATAACTGGTTGAGCAGAGACCAGCAGACCAATTAATTACACACCTTGTTCAGATGAGAAATGGTCTCCTTCTCCTCACACTGTGAATCATCTGGTCCAGGTAAACTACATCTCCTGCTGGCTTGGCTCTAATTGTGGAATTGTTTCTTAGGATCATTTCTGTTTCTTAATCAAAGCTCACCCAAGATTGTCCCTACATCTTGGGGACTCAGACTTTGCACCAGGAACTCTGATTTGTTTTTGTTCCTACACAGTCACCGGAAATCTGCCAGCGTTCACCAACCAACACTAATTAAAGTCATTAAAATGTGACTTCACATGAAGGTAATTCTCTTTTCTGGTCCTCCCCATAAAGGCCAATCACTTTTATTTTTCCTTTTGGTTACTGGGGAGATCTTAAAGCTTTGAACAAGTTAGACAACATAGAGCCCTTGGAAAGTGACATTTTAAAAATTATTTGTCTAATTGTACAATTTACTAACTTTGATTACTAACATCTCCACCTGACTTCATATTCTCAACTTGGAGAAAAAAACATATTTTTCTTTAATGTCTTAATTTTACCTGTACACACACAAACACACACCTCTGACTTATTAACAAGTCAGATATTATTAACCAAAGCTTATTAAAGACTACCCAAGAGTGGGGACTATCATAGTACCCTGAATAAAACTGTCAAGGAGCCTTTCCCCTCTAGTCTTCATTCTCAGGCCCACACATCTATCCCAACAATGTATTCATGAAGAAAAATTCGCTTGTAAGCATGGCACTCCACCCCTCTCAAATCTTTAAAAATAAATTCTTGGGGAGGTGGGCTGGAGAAATGACTTAGTAGTTAAGAGCATCTACTACTAAAACCAAAGTTCAGTTCCGAGCATCTATGGATATAGATCCTATAACCCACGGAGGGGACCTCGCAACCGCCTATAACCCATGGAGGGGACCTCACAACAACCTATAACCCACGAAGGGGACCTCACAACCACCTGTAACTCATGAAGGAGAACTCACAACTACCTATAACCCACAAAGAGGAACTCACAACCACAGAGGACAGAGTACAACACACAACCACCTATAACTTTAGCTTCAGGAGACTCATGCCTGTGGGCTCTATGGACACCAAAGCTCATGTGCATGTAGTCATACACACAGAGACAAAGACCCAGATACACACACACACACACACACACACACACACACACACACACACACACGCACGCACGCACGCACGCTCACACTGGCAATTAAAAAATAAAAACAAATACTGAAAAATAAATCACATTCTTTCCCCTCTGGCTGAGACTAACCACCAGAGCCACCACAATCTTACCTAGAAAATAAATGAATTGTAAGTAAGCAAATTTGAAGATCATTAGCCACCTCAGCACCTGTGAAACCGCAGGTGACTCATCAGGTCTCTCCGGATTCTTTAGACCTTGGGTAAATGTGAATTGTCTTAGTTAGAATTCCCATCGCTGTGAAGAGACACTGTCACCACAACAACTCTTAAAATGGAAAGATATTTCATTGGAATGGCAGCTTACAGTTTTAGGGGTTCAGTCCATCTTCATCATGGTGAGGCATGGCGGGCAGGCATGGTGCTAGAGAGGTAGCTGAGGGTTCTGCCTATTTTAGGCAATAGGAAGCGGACTGGATGCTACACTGAGCAAAGCTTGAGCAAAGAGACCTCAAAGTTCACCCCCACAGTGACACAGTTCCTCCACAGCAAGGCCACACCTTCGAATAGTGCTACTCCCTTTGGGGGGCCATGTTCTTCCAAACCAGTACATTCCACTCCCTGGCTCCCAAAGGCTTGTAGCCATATCATAATGCAAAAATTCATTTAATCCAACATCAGAAGTCCCCATAGTCTCTAATAGTCTCAATAATGTTTAAAAGCCCAAAGTTCAAAGTCTCTTCTGAGAGTCATGCGATTTCTAGACTGGAAACCCCTATAAAATCAAAATAAAAAAGAATAGATCACATCTTTCAAACATGTGATGGCACAGTACTTTTTTTTTTTTTTTTCAAACCACTACCTGCATTTTCACCCTTTCCTTTCCCATTCTTGTTTCTGCCAGAGGTCACTATGAGCACAGACATGACAATTTATATAAAAATGCCTTGAATCTCCACCAAGGAGCCACGTGGGTTCTCCTAAGCTGAAGACACGATGTTTAGCACTATGGTAACACGGTTAAAAGTTCTGTGAATGGCTGCTGCTGTTGGTGTGACCCTGTACCAGTCAGCTTTTCCTCACCGTGACAAAAATACCGAAGAAACTCAACTTAAAAAGGAAGAGAGTCTGGAGCACATGGCTTCAGAGATTTTTGTCTATTGTTGGATATCCCTTTTGCTTTGGTCTGAGGCAGAGCATCAAGGCAGTGTAAATAAATGACAGCGGAGGCTACTCTCATGATGATCAGGAAGCAAAGTGACAAGGAAAGAGGAAGACAGAATGGGAGGGGGGCATTTTAAATAGAAGAATTAATTTCAATGTAAAGTTCCTAATTCAAGGTCAAATGTAAATGATCTTGGAAGAAAATAATCATAGGTCCTGCTTCTGTAAGAGCAGCCCAGAGAGCACAGTCACTCTCTGCTGGCCCAGAAGAGCTGCAGAGAGCTGAGCCCAGCTTGGCTTCAACATTGACCTTCACAGGCTCTTCTGAGAATACATGCCCAAGGCTCCTGCTCCAGGATAGCCAGACAGGCAAAGGCTGATCACTCGTTGCAGTGAACCTATTTTCCATCTACTTCTCCCTCAGCTTTCAGAGTGACTCGAGTTATCCCAGAGAACTGAATGCCAGTGGTCTCCAGGGGAATATTTGACAACTGGGCCATAAACTATAATAAAGGGTTTCTCCAGAAGGTTGACATAACCTCCTGCCACTTGGCTGAGTGGCGCCACTGGAACTGCAGCTGGACCTTTCTGGAGAGTGCACTCCCTGGAAACAAGCTTTCTGATTGTGTCTTGTTGGTGCGGGGCAGGGCTGAGCCCCAGGAAAAGAGTTATAGTTCCATCAGTCACAGAGGACAGTAGGATGTAAGAGCCTCTGAGCAGACCTTTGAAATCTGGTTAGCTTAACCCCTTGTGTTATAGATGAGGGTCTGAAGCTGGGGTCTGGCAGGTAATCTGTCCAAGGTCACAGTCCATCCAGCTGTATCTGAAATGGAAACTATGCCACACACCAGTCAGGGCCCAGGACTCTTTGCCCAACACCGTCTACCTGTGGTTAGGCAGGTAGAAAACTGTGGTAGATTACATACTTTGGAAGCAAGCCCAGCTTCACATTCTATCACCCTTCCTAAATAGTTCCAACATGTGTCATCATTCTGTGGGTCTTATTTTTTCTCATTTATTACTTGGGCATAATCATTCTTGTCTCTTCAGACTGACATCAGGATTAGGTTGAATGATGTGTGTGAGAGTTCCAAGACAGGTTTTCATGAATGGTAGCTTTGATTCTAATACGACTTTGACCACTAAGTCACCTGAATACACTGATTCTTATCCAGGGAAGGAAGCCAGGGCACTGTGAGTCTAGCTGGTAGGGTGAGGGTAGCACAGAGTGCAAAGGATGGGCTCCAGGGTGGAATTCAGGAGACTTCAAAAAGAAGTTCCTGTGCTAGCTGAGGGCCAGGAGACATAGAGTCTTTCCAAAGCTGGCTGGCTATGCCAAAACACTATATTCTCTGGGACTGCCCAATATCCATGGTGGTGTTCAGAAGGCTACTGGGTGGGAGGCAGCAAAGACTAAAGCCCCTTCTTTGGAGGCTGGAAAAAGAAAAGTCTACTAGTCTTGCTGTGAAGGAACGGGATGGATGACAGAAAGACTTAGCCCCCAAGTGTCTGTACCTGAGATCCTCCACTCCACCTCTGCAGAGTGTTGAGTGGGCTTAGGACAGACATGAACAGTTGATGTGCCACCTACGTTGTCATTGAGGTTTGTTATTATTGTTGTTTATTTGTTTTGTTTTCTGTAAGCAACTTAAGGAATGAAGGCTTGTTTTGGCTCTGGAGTTGAGGGTCTAATCGGCTCATGGAAGAGGAAGGCTTGACAGAGAGAACAGGCCTCACTTCTATCCAGACTCAAGAAGCAAAGAACTGGAGAACAGTGGTACTCAGTCAGCTTTCTTCTTCCCCATTTTGATTCAGTCCATGGGATTGTACCACCCACATTTAGCACAGGTCTTCTCAAAAAACACCCACACAGATGTGTCCAAAATTGTGCCTCACTGCTGCCCTGGGCATTTCTTAATTCAATCAAGCCGACAATCCAAATTAGCCATTAACCAGCAGTCAAACTGACCCAAAAACCCAGTATTACCCTGAGCCTGTTAAACCTCAGGAGAGTGGCTGCCCTACACCACCCTGCCTCACACACCTCCTGTCCTGCCCCGCCCTGCCCCACCCTTCCCTGCCATGCCCTAGTGAATCCGGAACTCTGAGACTGATCTCCAGGAAACTGATTACCAAGCCCTCCGGGCAATTCTGAGATTCAGTGAGCTTGAAAACCATTGACCTGTGCCTTTCCCCCAGCATCCAACTCAATCTTGGCTGCACCTGGAAAACCTAGAGCCAAAGCTGCAAACCAGATCACTTGAAGTACAGCCCCCAAAACTGCACCCAGTACCAGCATGTGACAAACCTCTTCCCCTAGATGGTTTCAGCATGCAGCCAAGCTGAAGACCAACTGACTTTGGATGAAGCAGCAATCCATGCTGTTTCTACCCTCAACATAATGGTGTCAGCCTACTAAAAATGCTGGTCCAGCACCTTCTCTTCACCCAGGAATCTCAGAGTGTGTTCGTTCTCCCCTCCATGCTTTCTGAACTATTCTGTACAGTGCTATGCCCACACGACGAGTTCTGAGTACACTTACTCCCTGCCCATTCTTTCACTGTGACCGCTGCTGAATGATGAAGTTGGCTGGTGGGCCATTGGTTGGTGAAGATGCCGAAGGAGGCTCTTTTGTTGATGGACCGTAGATTGACAATTAAAGACAACTGGAATTCTTTTGTGCCCACCCATCCCCCTTGTTGCTCTTGTCTACAGTGTTCTTGGTATATTCCAACATTTATTTAACCCAGAGAAAGCTATTCAGCACCCATCTTACAGTTTGGTCTTTGTGTTTCACCTGGTACTTAGTTAACATCAGAAAGTCGAGGGGGCAGGATCCACACATAGAGTATCTTCCTGGGGAGAGATAAGTTGGGAGGGCGATAGAGGAATTTTCCCCATAGTTTGTAGATCATTGTGCTATGAGGAGACTAGTCAGTAGGCTTAGGACCAAGGCTTTGGATTAAAATACTATGCTCTGAACTGGGACATCACCAGAGGCCGGATGTTATGCCCTGAGCTTCTTCTGATCAATTATTTAATTTTAGAAATCTTCCCAAAAGTCTAATTTAAACATTTGTGTAGTTTGTGTTTTAACAAGTTCAGCATGTCTTTCTGATGTTCGTCCCCAGGAGATTTTCCCCTCAGAGTTCTGAAGCCACTCTATGGGAGCAACGGATGCAATGGATATTGAGTGTTCCTGTGCAATGTTTCTGTCTAAGGTGCGATGGAGCATCCTGATTTCCTCAGAACTTACTCGTTTTAATCCTGAAAGTCTCACATGCCAAGAAGCTTTTGCTACTGGGAACTCTGGAATGCTTTGGTATGTTTACATTCTCTCCAGATCCAATTCCCCCTTCCCCCACCATGTGTGCATACATTCCTCTGTGTCTTGCCTTCTACCTTGTTTGAGGCAGTGTCTCTTGTCTATCTGCTGAATATTTTTAGTTATCTGGCCTGAGAGCCTTTCTCCACCTCTTCCCATGGGAGCTTTGAGATTACTGATACTTGCTGTACTCATCTGGTTTTTATGTGGGTTATGGGGATTTGAACTCAGGTTCTCAGGGGTATACAGTAAACAGTTCTACCCAGTGGGCCATCTTCCCTGCTTTTAGAAAGTCTTTCTTTCCTTATAAATCCTCCTGTCTGTGATTCACCAAATGCCTCTTCTCACATCAGCACTTGCATTTAGGAGTGTGTGAACAAACACACATACATACCAACACCATTAGCTTCTTTCTATGATGCTAGCACGTCTATGTGTGCATTCCTGAATTTCTCACTTTTCTATGGCCAGTACCCCACTATCTCTCCACAGGGATCAATCAAAACATCTTGTTCTTTTCAGCCAGTTTCCCAGGAAAAATGTGATGGATTATACATGTGTGTGTTGGGGCGGGCGGGGGAGGGAGGAGGGAGGGGGAAGTGATTGTTACAGAGATGAAAGAATACCTCATGCAAATAAAGAAAAAATTTTTTAATGTCGTGAAATAAATCTTTATTATCCATTCCTTCTGTCCCAGCTACTGTACATGGAATACCAGGCATCAAGTTAATGAATGTGACAAATGTGCCCCCTGGGCTAGGGAGTCTGGCAAACACCCTGGATTTCTCTGTCTATTAATTCTCCACCAGTAGGTAGGGGAACTGAGGCATTGTTTAGCCATCCCTCACCTTGCACTGTTAGGAATGGACTCCATTGCTGGTTTGTGCTTTTTAGCTAAAACACTATTCAAAGATTATTGCAGTCCCCATCCCCTCACTTGTTATGGCACCTCCAGATCTTCCCCATGTTTAAAGTATTAATCACCCATCACACATCAGTGACTTATCTGCTCTTTAGATAACAAAATCACCCAGTCTTCTCTGTCACATGTTCTCCCATCCATTGCAGACAGTTTCCACATGCCCTCTCATCTTAAATTAGGAAATAGTTTTTGTCTCTCTGAGGCAACATCCTTTATCTGTTAGCACTTCTTGTCTCACAGATAGCCCAGGTTGGCCTTCAACCCATTATGTAGCCCAAGCTCCCCTTAAATTCATGGTGATCCTCCTGCCTCAGGCTCTCAAGGTTTGGGATTACAAGCAAGTTTCACTAAGCTCAGCTTACAAATAATGGAGAGAAAGAGAGAGAGAGAAAGGAAGGAAGAAAGAGAGGGGGAAGGAAGGAATGAAAAAACTGTTTTAAACTTCTAAATGATTGGCTGCAACTGTGTAACACTAAGAAATGGTAGCATACCTTTATTTATGTAAAGCTGCATGTTTGGCCTGAAGGGGTATTGTCAGCCTCTTACGTCAGCTTTAAGGTTCCAGAAATGGCTGCAGCTATGGAAATTCCGTTATTTTCTCGTAGAAATAAATCAAGAAGATTTCCATGAGGAAAAGACAGATAAAATTACTCACTGATGCCACAAAAATCTCAATTGTTCCAACCTTAGGATACCCAGTTTTACTCAGTTTAGTATGCCAGCACCCCACCTCTGTGTGTGTGTGTGGGGGGGGGGGTTCTGTGCCTGTGTAAGGTATGTGTATGTTCATGTGTGTGAATGAAGGTACACATGCGCCACAGAGCACACACAGAAGTCAGATGACAGCCTTGGGTGAGTGACAGTCCTCTCATTCCACCTTGAGAGAGGGTCTTGTGCTTCGTTCTTTCCATCCTCCTATCTTACAGCAGGAAGTAGAAGCCCTGAAATTGCAGATGGTCTACAGTCCGCGGCTGTATGTAGATTCTGGGGATGAAAACTTGGGTCCTCATTGTGCATGACCAAGCACTTAACCCACTGAGCCATCTCCCTGGTGCTTATGTCGCTGTTTTCAAATGAGTAGTTGCAAAGAACTGTGTCTTTATGTGACCTCACGGGTGAATTTGGTTTTTAGCACTGTTTTTGACTTCACAGCACTGTGCATACTGACCAGTGCACTTTTGGTTTTCTTCTGGTTCTCCGTCTACAGTTTTTCTCATTGTCTATTGGCTATCTGGTTCATCAGCAGAAAATCCATAAACCCAATGAAGACTAAATGGAACGCGCATGGCTATGGGTCCCACTGCGTATATAAAAGTAAGCATCTTGTCCTGACACGAGGGAGATCATTTTCTTCATGCTGACACTGACACGTGGCATGAGAGTCACTGGTGTAAAAATCATTATTCTGCATCGTGCTCCACTGGACTCAGGAAAATACAACCGTGTTCAGGAGTTGCTGTCTCCATATTACAGCCATTTCATGTCTCAGTTCCCTCTCACACATTCCCCTGTCATTATATGTGATCCAAAGATCTTCCAAAATGGAATGCAGCCCGGTATGAAATTAAATAAATCTCTTATTTGTGTTGCAACAGAGAGTATGGATCCCGAGTGTTCGTAGGCTGTAAGGCTATTGTAGTTACCTAAAAGAAAGCAGGGAAGGCTGTAGAGATATTTCCCTTATTTGAAAAAGGGAGGAGGAGAAGCCATTCAAGTGGAAGATGAGAAACGAGAAAAGCACACAGTGTGTTATGCATTTGCAATCCTCCAAGCTCCTTCCTTTGAAGCAGGCATTCTCTTGTTGGATATGTCCACCTCACGGTTTTTATTTACCATGCCCGATCTGCTGTGCAGGAACCAGAGTTCTCTAAAAATCCCTTTGCCCTGTTGGCTTCAGAGGGATGGCTTCTGTGGGACAGTTCCCTTAGCTCCCCCCCCCCCCCCCCCCCCCCGTTTCCATGTACATTTCAATGACTGCATTTCCTAAACAAAGCCACCTGCTATGCACAGGAGTTTTGTGGTGGGGTTATGCAGTGCACATTCATGCCCATGAGTCTGTTCTGGGGCTGGAAGACAGCAACTTGTATGTTTTTGGGTAAGGGCTGCTTCCTTGATGGTGCTTTCTGCAGGCTGGAGAAATTCTTTGGAGATGCCACACCCAAAATGACCATGTCCGGGGGGAGTACCCAGGCAATTCTTAGAAGGAAAGGCCCTATGTGCTACGAGACATCTGATGTAACAGAGAGGCCGCTGTGCTGTGAGTGGCTTAGCGTACCTTTGCCTTCCTTAACTGTGGAAATTGGGAAACATCACATGGCCATAGGTTTTGGTTTTCCTACCCGGAAAAAAAAATGAAATGTTTTAAGTCAGGACATCTTCACCCTGCCACTCATTAGACTCACTTGATTTCAAGGGAAAAAAACCAGAGAGGCAAGAACCTTACTCATAACCAAATTCAGCCTACAGGGACAGAACTTGAAGATGGGATGCTCTTCAAAGTTCCCACTTGAGACACTGTGCAGCCAGGGTGATGCATCTCTGAGGTCTCGCCACAGTAACGCTGTAGAATTGGTTCCTGCCTTCATTAGGTGCCCTCTCAACTCAGCTCTGTCTCCTTGGCTGGTCACACTGCCCAGCTGTTCTCTAATGGAAAAGTCCCTGTGCCTAAGCCATTAGGCCACACAGCTGCAGCACAGCGTACTGAAACACCTGCAGTTAGCTGGACTACCCAAGCTAAGGCTGACAGCGGGAGAGAAGGCTCTATTGTTCAGAGGGATCATCAGGGCCCCTAAGAAAACAGCGGGATGGCAACGAAGCCAGCTCTTTTCTCTCTAGGAGCTCTGAGCCGCAAACTCATTTGCTGCTCACACCCTGAGACATTCCTCCTTTGCAGCTCAGAGCTGGGCCGTACAGATAAACTAATTGAATCAATAGCAAGGGCAGCGTTTTCATCTCGTAAGCACGTCACACAATTTCCTTTCCTAGGGCAGCGACAGGCACACTTCAGCTCTGGCCCATCCTTCTCTCAGAGTTCTTTATATTCTTATATCTCAGCCTCACCAGCCCTACATGGCCATCGAGGTGTCCACAAATCTGCCCATTTGTTCTGGCCCCCAACCTCCTCCACAGGAGCCTCCTTTACAATCTGCCATTTTCTCCATGTTTTAGGGTTAAGCCTCCCTCCTGTCCTGACATTTCCAAGACAAGATTTTTGGGCCACGGATGGGTGTGAGATATAAAAATCTAAGAAGATGCAGGCATGAATAAATAAGGCGAGGAAGGCAGACCGAAGACAGCAGAGTTGAGAACAGTGCTTCAGAAATGCAGCCAGTCATTGAATGAGGCAGTATCGAGTTACTGTAGTCCCGGAAGGCCCAGACACACTGTTAATTATAAAAACCCAGCAATAGGAATCCAGTCTTTGGATTTGGGCTGAGTTCCGAATCCATCCCAGCTTCAAGCAAGCTGAAGCCAGAAGCCACCTGCTCTCCTCGCCCTGGCCAGTGCTGCTCGGTTTGATGACCAGCTGGCTCATTCCAGGAATATCATTGCCAGGTTTCAGGTGGGGGCAGGGAGCAGCTGGAAGGGGATTGTTAGAGGGGCTGGAACTGGAAATTCCACATAGCAGCCAGGTCAGAAGGCAGGAGAGAGAGGAATCCAGATCCTCTGCTGCTGCCAAAGGGAACTGAGCAGGGGCTTAGACTCGGAGAAATACAATCTCATCACTCCTCTGGGTCAGCTGGACCCAGCCTAGGGAACAGATCTCAGTTCAGATATGTCTGACCCTAGGTTGTGTCTAGTCTGAAATGTCCTCTGGATCTTCTTCTGCAAGCAAGAAGTGGGCCTCTGATACGCTTAGGTTAACTTGGAGACTTGCTGGAACTGCTTTGAGAGTGAAAACAGACACACACACACACACACACACACACACACACACACACACACACAAAGCCCTTTCTTCCCTTCCTTCCTTCCAATTTTTCTTTCTTTCTTTCTTTCTGTCTGTCTTTCTTTCTTTCCTTCCTCCCTTCTTCCTGCTCCTCACTGCCCTTGTATACATCCCTGGACATGTTTCCAGGCCTTGTAAAATACAAACCCACCTACTTTTCACCTGTCACAAGCCAGCAACTAGCTCCCTATTAACCACAGAGCTGAGGTCAAATTCTTAATCATGGCATTCAAGACCAACTATGACTTACTTGGCTCAACCTTCTGTCTTCAGGCTCACCACTACTAACCATCCAGTGATGCTGAATATCTTGAGCTTTGCACATACCGCATCCCTCATCCACATACCTTTGCTCAAGCTATCTTTTTAGCCAGAGATGTCTTTCCCACCTGCCTCATCTGGTATAATGAGTTCCCATTTAACCTCCAAGACTTAGCTTAAGAATCCCCTACTCGGAAAATTGCTCTGGAAGCCTCTGGATTGGACTTCCCTTTGTGCCTTCATGGTACCTACTAGCCACCAGACAAGCTTCTCCTGGAATAGGCACACTTAATGATGCAGAAATCCAAAGCCTGAAATACAGTAGACACTGATGTGTGTTGGGCAAACCCTGCTTGGGAAGGACCTCAGGGTAATGGTCTTCCAGTCTTACCAGCATGCAGATGACCACAGCTGATGTACTGCAGAGTCTATCAGTCTGACTAGTTCTTCCCTTCTCTGCACGTCCCCATGGAGAGCTCTCCAACACCTGCCCTCCCCCATTCTAAGATGCTCCAACTGTGATCTCATGAAATCAGCTGCTCCCAAGTCCCCAGACTTTTCTGGTCTTGCTTGGGCCATGACAGACTGTGAAGACACACCCTGATGACTCCCATGTTGCCAGAAGTGAACTGATTCTTTCAAGCGAAAACTTGGATCATAGTTCCCAGAAGAGGGCCCATGTCTGAGTCAGAAGGAAACAGGTAGAACAGGTGTGAATTTCCATTTTCAAATACAAATGTGTGGGGGTGAGGGTGGGGATGGAGGGGTGCATCTTAATCTTTTTCACAACTCATTTTAATGTTTATTTTGATCTCATGTTTATTCTGGAAGCCAGCCATTCCCCTTCTCTAGACAGCTGAGCCCCAGGAGGGCCTTACAGGTTGGGGAAGGCTAGGCTCATCTTCATTCTCCCTACCATTCGCTTACTATAGCTTTTACTGGGAATGCCATCTTGTCCAACATCACTCTCTACCAATGCTGTTGCTGAGGAGGCCTTACTCCCATCCTCCAGTTACAGCTACCAAACAAGTGCCAGGACAAAGAACTCTGTGTGCCAAAAGAAGCCACATCCATCAAGTCTTACCAGCCATTGCTGACGAGACGTGGGACCACTCTGTTTTTTGATTGCCTGAGCTCAGATATGCAGGGTTTAGGGTTGCTTTGATTCTGACTCCAGAATCCCTAACACTGGGCACAGAAACCAACACTGGGAGGTCTGTGTCTCAGAATCCTACCAACATCTGTAATTTCACAACATCTCTATCCAGTTTGCTCTCCTCTGGCTGACGGCATTCATCCTGTTCTCACTAGAGTGAAATTGGGGTAAAGGACAGAATGACTTCCTATACCCATCTGAAGTCTATCAATCCATTACCTCAACCCTGTTTTCATTTCCTAAGAGCTTATCTTTTGAAAATCAAAAGTTTCAGGAGATTTTTTTTTTCCCGCCTTCTTTTGATCTTTGCTGTCCTGTCTCTTCTCTTGCCAGTGATCACAGAATAGTCATTGACTGGAGAGAAAGGACAGGGCTAGTGAGAGGGAACTTGATGAGGGAAATACAGTAACGAACTAAGTGTGTGCAGTGGAGCCATCACACGAACGGTCAAGCCCCAGCAGTCCGATGCAGCAGGTACCATTATCATCCCACTCTCCAGTGAGGAATCCCAGGCTGGGCAGAGACCAAGCACAGGAACTGAGACTTCCAAATACAGGAAGCCTGGCTCTAGAGCAGCGATCCTCAGCCTGTGGTTTGCAACTTTTTCGAGAGTGTCAAAGGACCCTTTACGGGGGTTGTTGCCTAAGACCATCTGAAAACAGATATTTACATTACAGTTCATAACAACAGCAAAATTACTGTTGTGAAGTAGCAAAGAAAATTTTATGGTTGGGGGGAGGTCACCACAGCATGAAGAACTATACTAAAGGGTTGGAGCATTAGGAAGGTTGAGACTCAATGCTCTATATTCTACACTCCAGTCCTCTAAGGACAGCTTCTCATGAGCCAATGCTCTGTCACCCATCCTTCCATGATGTGTCGGAGAAGGCGTGTTTAAAATATTATGACGGAGCCTTCCTATTTCTGCTAAAAGTTCTGCTGTTGGGATTTAATTTTGATAACTATGAGACACCTGTCAGTCACCTCTCAGCATGACAAAAAAAAAAAAAAAAAAATCAAGAAAGTCCTAGACGGATTTAAAAAGCAGTGTCTACTGTCACCAACAATACTGCCATTGTCCTCCTTGACCTGTGCTTGTTCCTTTGACCTTTCAGTGAGTTATGGTACCTGACCTCTGAAAAGGTCGGCCACTTCCATCTGTTCTACCCGTGCTGAGAATTACTTTGAATTTAAAGGTATTCAAGACTATTTGTTTCCAGAACAGCCAGCCATGCTTTTTGTTGCTGTTGTTTGTGTGTTTGTTGTTGGTGTTGCTCTGTTTGGTCCCTGGAGTACCTCGGGGGAGAAGACTGTGTAGACCCTAGTATAGATGCACTTGGGTTTAACACACATCTTGAGGCTGTACTGGGAGAGTCCAGAAGGGGAGTCGCTCTAATCTCTGCACCTTTAATAGCCAGCAAAGAAGAAATTGGGTCCAGCCCATGTCACCCTGATTCAGCACTTGCCCATCAGTGATTTCTCTAATAAAGAGACAAAATTAGCTGAAAATGTGTGGAACTAACAAAAGACTCTGTTGCTTGCATATTCACTATGCAATGTACTTTTGCCTCTAAGAGCCAAGCACTGAAACCCTAAGAGCTGTTTAGAGGTGGACTCCCCTGGTTCCTGGACAATTTGGGGATTACGCATATGATTCTACATTTCTCGTGGGATCCAGGCGGGAAAGTTCAAAGCTCGTCTCCTTTGTTTAGCTTTCAGAATTCTACACCCTATGATTGTAGCATAGGCAGTTCCCTGTGGGACTTTTCCCCCTTTGAAATTGGAATTTAACATCTCAAGTTACAAAATATGCCAACTAAAACAATGGAGTTCCCTGTACCTCTAGAGCAGCAGCTCTTAACATGTGAGTCACATCTCCTTTGGAGGTCCCACATCAGATATTTATATTACAACTCATAACAGTAGCAAAATTACAGTTCTGAAGTGGCAACAAAATAATCTTATGGTTGGGGGTCAGCACAGCATGAGGAGCTGTAGTAAAGGGTTGTAGCACTTGGAAGGTTGAGAACCACTGTTCTGGAATATCTTTGGACATCAGTTACCTCAGTTTCTCACTTCTCTCATCAGAGAGCAGACAGAAGGCTTGGATCAAGGCCAAACATTATTCGCTCTCTAAAAAACAGAGAGATGGTTCCGGATAAACTCTGAAAGTAATTCAGAGCCCTCTACAAGAAATCATTGTACCAGCAAGTGCAAATGTTGCCTAGATTATCATTTGTGGATAATTGGGTTCACGCCACCAGGGCGATTATTAAAATAAGTAGGACAAGCCAAGCAGAGACGCCCAAATGATGTTGAGAAATAGCAAAAGACCTTCTCCATTTCCATTTCCTCCCATGTTGTGGCAACATGAGAGGATCCTTTCAACACTCTCTATGATGATGATTTTGCTCCTGTGATCTATTCCTCTCACCAAGTTTGAGGATCTTGACTGTATTCATAGGTTTCTATATGTACTATGGGAAAATGCATCTTGGGTACTTACAGAGGTCTTGAGCTTTGAGTTTACACCATATTTGTTAGTAACTTTTGTTCTTTCTTTTGCAATACTGGGATCCAATCTGGAGCTTCTCAAAGTAGCCAAGTACTCAACTCCCTAGCTGTGTCCCCAGCCCTGTAACCATGCTTGCTATGTCTTCATTATGAGTATATATATATATGACTATACAGATTACATCCCTGTAAAGCTGCTGTTGCAGGCCAAGCATTATAGAAGACTGTGTTTTAGCCTATTCTTCAGAGTCGAGAACTGATGGGGCTTTGGGAAGTAATTAAAAAGTGAAGCTTCGCTCTTAAGCTTCTCATGAGCCGATGTTTCTTGACTCTGCTGATAGAATCACCTAATCTGTTTTCCCAACTGGGATCGGCAGAGGTAGATGTTCTATTTGTTTATTTGACTTTTCAAATATAAAGCTCCTTCTAAATTAATTCATGAGGAAAAAGAAGGAAAAAAAATCATCAGACAGTAGAAGTTGATCAAAGAGTATGATGTCAAGAAAGTCCTGAATTTATGTCCCATACTAGGAGTTCAAAGCCATGATTGTTTTGAACTTTCGTTTAAAAAAAAAAAAAAAAATTGTGTAAAATGTCAGAGGCCTGAGACAAACCTTTGCATTCAAAGAAGAAAATCCAAGAATAACTGAAGAATACAGATGTAGAAGGTAAGAACGTACAGAAGAAAGTATTTTCAAAGTATATCTAGCTGGGCATAGATAAGTATACACCTTTTCTTTGATTACAGTTCTTAGGAGGCAGGCAGATGGATCTCTGTGAGTAAGAGGCCAGCCTGGGCTACAGAGTGAGTTTTAGGCCACCAGAGGCTATATAGAAAGACCTTAGCTCATAAAAAAAAAAAAGAAGAAGAAGAAGAAGGAAGGAAGGAAAGAAAGGGAGGGAGGTAAATAGAAAAGAACCTCTCTCAGACATGGAGATAAGTCAAAAGGGAAAATAACTCCAATAAAGAATTCAAACAGTGTCCACTTTCAAAATGATTTCCATACCAGATTTTTCTTTAAAAAGTGCAGCTGACTGACTCAAAAGCAAACAAGCAACAAAGCAGAATTGATTTTTCAAATGTTCACTGATGATTGGGAGTACCTTCCATGTTCACTGGTTGGGAGTACCTTCCATGTTCACTGGTTGGGAGTACCTTCCTTGTTCACTGATGATTGGGAGTACCTTCCTTGTTCACTGATGATTGGGAGTACCTACCTTGTTCACTGATGATTGGGAGTACCTTCCTTGTTCACTGATGATTGGGAGTACCTTCCTTGTTCACTGATTGGGAGTACCTTCCTTGTTCACTGGTTGGGAGTACCTTCCATGTTCACTGATGATTGGGAGTACCTTCCTTGTTCACTGGTTGGGAGTACCTTCCATGTTCACTGGTTGGGAGTACCTTCCTTGTTCACTGGTTGGGAGTACCTTCCTTGTTCACTGATGATTGGGAGTACCTTCCTTGTTCACTGATGATTGGGAGTACCTTCCTTGTTCACTGATGATTGGGAGTACCTTCCTTGTTCACTGATGATTGGGAGTACCTTCCATGTTCACTGGTTGGGAGTACCTACCTTCCTTGTTCACTGATGATTGGGAGTACCTTCCTTGTTCACTGATGATTGGGAGTACCTACCTTGTTCACTGGTTGGGAGTACCTTCCTTGTTCACTGGTTGGGAGTACCTTCCTTGTTCACTGGTTGGGAGTACCTACCTTCCATGTTCACTGATTGGGAGTACCTTCCATGATCACTGACGATTGGGAGTACCTTCCTTGTTCACTGGTTGGGAGTACCTTCCTTGTTCACTGATGATTGGGAGTACCTTCCTTGTTCACTGATGATTGGGAGTACCTTCCTTGTTCACTGATGATTGGGAGTACCTTCCATGTTCACTGGTTGGGAGTACCTACCTTCCTTGTTCACTGATGATTGGGAGTACCTTCCTTGTTCACTGATGATTGGGAGTACCTACCTTGTTCACTGGTTGGGAGTACCTTCCTTGTTCACTGGTTGGGAGTACCTTCCTTGTTCACTGGTTGGGAGTACCTACCTTCCATGTTCACTGGTTGGGAGTACCTTCCATGTTCACTGATGATTGGGAGTACCTTCCTTGTTCACTGATTGGGAGTACCTTCCATGATCACTGACGATTGGGAGTACCTTCCTTGTTCACTGGTTGGGAGTACCTTCCTTGTTCACTGATGATTGGGAGTACCTTCCTTGTTCACTGATGATTGGGAGTACCTTCCATGTTCACTGGTTGGGAGTACCTACCTTCCTTGTTCACTGATGATTGGGAGTACCTTCCTTGTTCACTGATGATTGGGAGTACCTACCTTGTTCACTGGTTGGGAGTACCTTCCTTGTTCACTGGTTGGGAGTACCTTCCTTGTTCACTGGTTGGGAGTACCTACCTTCCATGTTCACTGGTTGGGAGTACCTTCCATGTTCACTGATGATTGGGAGTACCTTCCTTGTTCACTGATTGGGAGTACCTTCCATGATCACTGACGATTGGGAGTACCTTCCTTGTTCAATGGTTGGGAGTACCTTCCTTCCTTGTGTCATTTAACCATAACATTAATAAAGGTATATGCTCCAACAAACATGAGTTCAGAGAAACAATCATACTAGGTACACACACACAGTATAATAAATGGAAGATTTTAAAAAATCAATTAAAAGGTTATAAGATAATACAAAAGCACATTTAAGATTAAAAGTATAGTAACTCAGCCAATCAGGGTACAGGAAAAACAAAGGAAATGAAAACAGTATCAGAGGTATCACAATTTGACTCAGGAAAAAATAAGGTAGAAAGACAGTAGGGGCTGCGAAGAGGGGCTCCTTGATGAAGTCAGAAAACTGGAGCTCTGCCACCAGCATCTGTGCTCCAGCTCTAGGGGTTAACAATGTTTTCAGACTACTTGGGTATACACATACACACACACACACACACACACACACACACACACACACACACACACATACACACACACACAAGCACACACACACACATATACACACACATATCCACATATACACACACCACACACATACACACATATACACTCACCACACACATCACACACACAAGCACACACACACATATACACACACATACACACATATACACACACCACACACATACCACACATATACACTCACCACACACATACACACACAAGCACACACACACATATACACACACATACACACATATACACACACCACACACATACCACACATATACACTCACCACACACATACACACACAAGCATGCATACACACACTTATGATGTGGGAATGCCTTTCTGTATGCTGTGAATCTCAATCTTTAAATAAAGGAGTTGTTTTGGGCCATGACAGGCACCATAGAAGAAGTAGGAGAAGGAATCAGAATAGGTAGGAAAGAAGGGCGGAGTCAGAAGCAGATCGAGCAAGCCGCCCAAGAAGAAACATGTAAGGAACACAGGTGAGCCATGAGCCACATGGCAGACAGATTAATAGAAATGGGTTGATTAAGATGTAAGAGCTAGCTAGCAATGTGCCTGAGCCGTAGGCCAAACAGCATGAAGTTAATATAAGCATCTGAGTCATTTCTGGTGCCCTGAGTGGCAGCGGTGCGCTTCTAAGCAGTCTCGGGCAGCAGGACTGTGGGTCTGGGACCTCTGGCCGCCGGAAAACAAGAAACCGCACCACTACTACACATTTACACACATATACACACATACACACACATACCCACACACATACACAAGGACACACACACACACCAAATATATATACACACACACACATACACACACATACACAAGCACACACAAATAAATAATCAAATCACTCATAAAGACATTAAGAACCTTGTAGTAATTGCATTAGTTACAGAATCAAACAACATAAAACAATGCAATAGAGAGAATGGGGGTGAGGTAGCATCCACACTGAAAATGGCTAAGGGTTTTCTGTTACTGTAAAAATGCAAATTTCATGTTTCAAAGAGTAACAAATTCTAAGATTAAATTTCTAGGAATCTATAACTATACTTAACACTAGCATATAACAGAAAACAATGAGATTTACTTAGAAGTAAGCAAAAAGAGAAAAATCTCTCTCTCTCTCTCTCTTTCTCTCTCTCTCTGTGTATGAAATTCACAAAGGAGTGTGGCAGCCTAGCATCTGACTTCTTGTCCCAACAGTGAAAGTCAGAAGACATTGGAATGAGATTACTTTCCATAACAAAAAAATCCAAATCCAAACTAGAATTTAATCTCTATAATGTATTATTCAAAAATAAGAATAAGATATATATTCTAAAATAAAAGTGGTAGTGTATCAAATAGACCGTATCTATAACAATTTCTGAATAAGCATTCTTTGATGAAAAGTATAAATCTTAGTTACAGTGTCTGGGATAAAAGGAAAAATGTGAATAGAGAAATTAGTAAAAATTTTTGAGTAATGTGATTAAATTATGAGCAAGAATAATAATATCTTTTTGCCAACAACAACTAAAAATATGAAAGTAAAAAGTACCCTGGAATAGCAGTACCAATGAAGTAACTGTAGTCAAAGCATTCATAACATTGTTATTTAAGACTATAGTAAGTATATTGATTAGCTTTGGGGTTCTAAGTCTGTAAAATGTCCAAGGTAACCATTAAAGTTATGCATATGCAACAAGAAATTTGCATGCACGCACAGGACAAAGCTTACTACCATGGAGCTATATGTCTCTATGGGGAGAGAGCAGACAGAGAAGTCCCCTGCCTCTCCCTCCCCTCCTGTGTAATAACAGGGCTGTCTAATCCTCTTATTTGCTGTAATGGCTAGTATGAACATTAGCTCTTGCCGCCTCTGCAACTTATCCAATTGCACATTTCTTGGAGACTTGACTCAAGTCAATAATTTTCTTTCTAGGTCCCATAAATAGGCAGTACTGGTATATGTATGTATGTATCCGGGGCTTAATTGATCAATGGCATCTATGAAATATTACGTACTGTAATTTGTGTGGGTTTAGAACTGTAACCTATGGACTCATTTGAATCATTAATATACGTTAACACATAAAACTGAATGTTGTGTCTATGAGTTTTGGTTGAGTTCAAAACTCTGAAGAGCCACTGTTTTTTTGTTTGTTTGTTTTGTTTTGTTTTTAAATCTTGACTTGTTTCCTTCTGTCTTCTAAGCTACTTGCTAAACTGGGTATATTAAAAACAGCTCATTTCAAGCATTTAGGAAATCAAAAATGACACGTGTACACAGGCTCACAAATTTGCCCTATGAGCAACTAAACAAACATGTTTTAATATCTTTATTCTGTGTGCTTAAAAGTCAGCACATGGGATGTATTCTGTGGCCATGTTTGCATATGCCAGACTTTATTTGAAACTAAGAACTCAGGAGAAGGCCAGGATAGAGTGATGGATAGAAGCAAGGTCTTGGAGGACATGTAGCTGAGGGTGAAGCATTAATTCCAGACACCCTGGCCAATACTCACGAGGGTCTTTAGGAAGCTGAGAATTGACAAATCAGTTGCAACTAGAGAAGCCAAACCATGTTCTAGGCATGATTGCCTGAAACAGTGATTCTCAACCTGTGGGCTGCGACCCCTTTGGAGTCACATCAGACATTCAAGTTACAGCTCCTAACAGTAGCAAAATTACAGTTATGAAGTGACAATAAAAAATTTTTATGATTGCAGGTCACCATGACTTGAGGAACTGTATTAAAGGGTCCTCCCTTTAGGAAGGTTGAGAACTACTGATCTAGAGCCTGAAGTGAAGGGACAAAATCCCTTTCTTATACATTCATTTGTATTGTCACTAGCCAGACACCATTAGTGAAGATAAAGATGAGAAAGGTCCTTACAAATGCATGTGCTGGAGAGGTTTTTGCTAATAGTGATGGTTTAATCTTCATCATCAATTTAATTGAATTAAGAGATACTGAGGACATTGTGCTGGTTAACTATTAGCTTCAACTCAATACAACCTAGAATTACCTGGGAAAAAAATTTTAATAAGGAAGATTTATCTAGATCAGGGCATAGCTCTGAGGTTTGTCTTCATTGTTATCTGATCTAGGAAGACCCAGCTGATTGTGGGCGGTCCCATTCCCTAGGCAGGGATTCTTGAACAACATAAGAGAGAAGAAAGCTAGCTGAGAGGCAAGCAATGAGCAGGGGTCCATGTCTTTCTCTGCTTTTGGCTGTCAATGGGATGCTTTAAATCCCCGCCTTGACTTCCCAATAATGGTAGATTGAAACCTGGAATTTGTAAGCTTAAAAAAATTATATTCTTCTCAAGATGTTATTGTTGCTATTACATTTCGTTAATCAACATAATGAAGCTAGAATGGGCATTTACAAGGCACAGTAGGACAAGACTGTGAGACTCCCACTCCCGCAGAGGTTTAACTAAGAAAAGACCCACACTGAATGTGGGCAGTATCTTTCTGAGGGTGGGGGTCCTGGACTTCATGAAAATGCAAAGAAGGAAAAAGCCAGCCAACTGCTCTTGGGCCCCTAATTTGTCAACATGTGAGATGTTGCGTCATCAAGCACCGACTAACATGAACTCCACCATACCTCTCCTGCCATGATGCACTACACTCTTTCAAAACAAATGCCAAAATAAATCATTTTTCCTTTAAAAAAATTGGCAGGTGCTTTGACAGTGGGGGGGGGGAGAAAGAAAGAAAAGGAAAGAAAGAAAGAAAGAAAGAAAGAAAGAAAGAAAGAAAGAAAGAAAGAAAGAAAGAAAGAAAGAAAGAAAGAAAGAAAGAAAGAAAAAGAAGTAATACACTAGTGTTTTATTTTCTTGCCACAGAAGCATTTCTTTGAATGGTAGCATGAAGAGGTATCCACTATGTTGAAACTGTGAGTGGAAAATGGTTAGGGCGACTGAGAACCTTGAAGTGCGACTGTCCAATGATCCTTCATTAATACTGTCCTCAAACTTTCATGTGTAAGAGTCCTTTGAAAATGCAAATTTGGGGACTGCTTCCTTGGAAGAGTCTGGTCAGAAGACCTTGGAGGGGTTTATGGATATAAATTTATCAGGTACCAATAGGTATATGCTGCAGATCTGTCTTTCACTGTAGAGGGAGGAAGGAAAACTTCTTTGTAAGGTGATCTCACCTCATGTTGCTAATAATGTGTTAGAGCTCAAGACTCTTAACTCACTCCACCATAGTTTCCTCTACACTCCAAACATGAAGAAGTAGCACCAGATCTTATCAGGTTGGTGGAAAGAATTCTAAGAACTTGTTTATTATAAAGCAGCGCTGGAAATAAAGCAGACCCTAGATTCCACTCTTCCCAAATTATCTTAACAAAAGGAAGCACAGTGTCTTCTTGATGGTGTGGAGCCTGGAGGAACACCAGCTGAAGCCTCAAAATAGATGAATTATATCCTAGGCTCCATCAGGAAATTTCTTCCTGACCTTTGCCTTGGTTGGATTTCCATGAATGCACAGCTGCTCGGGCCATGCAAAACTGCTTCACAGTGAGAGAGTAAAAACTTTACCTCTTGGAAAAGCTGCTGTCTAGTGACACAACTCTTGTCTTGCTGTTTTCTTGTACAATAAATTGGGCGCTGATAGACAGGACACCCTGTTTATAATGGTGAGTGCGTGCTGCAGAGTGGGAAATGCGTGGTCCTTAGACGTGGCAATGCTTACACTTCAGAGTTCATCCTGTCTTCTGGATGTCAAGACTGAGGCGTTGTGGCTTCACTTATGCAGACACCTTCATATCGGTTTTTGCACCAACAGTTTGAGGACATGAGTTCAGATTTGTTGAGATAGGAGGCAGAAACTGGAGAATCCCGAGAACCTTGTGGGAGAGCTAGTCTGGTATACAACCTCAGCAATGACACCAAAGAGAACCTGTCTCAAACAAGAGGGTGAGCTAACACCCAAGGATGTCCTCTGATCACATATGCCGTAGCGTATAAACACATCCAGTACTAGCACACAAATAGGTACACATACGGGCAGATATACAGTCACACAAATCAAACACATGGTTAGAAAGCTTTGAGTGGGTGGTCATTTTCTTTCTGATGTACTTGGAGGACAGATTTGCTGAGGGGGGTTGCAGGCTTGACACCTAGAAGATTGTTAAGACCTAAAATCCAACAGTTTGAATGTGGTATGCTTCATTTAGTGTTTCTCTAGAGCCAAAGTTTAAGATCGTCTAAAACCTAAAGTTTGAAGCAATCTCTAAAGAAATCCAGTAAAGAAATATGCAATCAATTTGTTCTTCCATAAGAGTTGTGAGAATCCACAAAGCCTTTCAACTTTTCAATAGGTAGAAAATGTGTGAGTATCAAGCACTGCTGTGACATTTAAATAAATGGACCCAATTTTAATAATAACACAAGAGTTCACCTTGGAGGTCCCATTGCCTTATGGATGCAAGGTTTCAAAATCATTCAAAAGTCCTATATTCTAAATTATTATTAAAGTCGGGTTAGGAGTCACTGAATCAATCAATCTTATTTCAGCTGTGTGTATTACCTTTTGAAAGCTTGTATCTTTTTTTTAGGGAAACTATCTTAGATTTTCTTCAGCTGCCACCCATACCCAACTTATCATGTCAGCTAAAAGCTTTAAGACTTAAAGTTTAAGGCTTAAATTTTGACTTAAAATTTAAGTCAGAAATTGAAATTTACATTTGCTCTTTATCTATTTTTTATTTTTCAACCATTTATACAGTTTTCAAAACATACCACAGATAGATCAATACAATTTTTTCTTATTCACTATAAATCATAGATTATGTTTTAGTTGACCTGCTTTTGACCAAAAAGAAAATGTCACCCTGATTAATGACTTTCTTCAACAGGCTGATTCTTATGTGATATTTTGATTTTGTTCTGACAAATAAAGCTTGTTTGATGTCAGAGGGCAAACTAGCCATTAATTGACCAATATTAACCATAGAGGTTTGGAGGATCAAAGACAGAGAGGAGACCGGAAACAGTAAGATGGGGCTGAGAGAGGATCTCACCCCTGTGGACAAAATAACAGTAGAGGTAGGAGGAGAACGGTGGCTGGTCACTGCGTCTCTGATCTTTCAGGTTCTTACCCTGAATCCTCCTCCCGATTCTTTATTGATAAAGATTAATTAGATTAATGCTTCATCTGTCATCTGACTTTTGGGGCATGAATTCAAGAAATAGCTGCTTGCCAGTGGCTTTGCAGCCACCAGCACCCCCTGGAACTGCTACACCCACCTAAGTCACTGTGCCACTGGCTGGCTTTTCTTCTCCAAACCCAGATTATTATTTATTAAGGGGTTATATGAAGCAGTGATACAAGATATTGAACAGCTGGGCAATTCCTGGAAAGCTGGACCGGTCTACTTGGAAGCTAGAAGCAGAGAGTCCGGTCCTTTCTCCAAGAGTGGGAGGGAGCAAATAGGAAAAGAGTCTGCGCACACCTGGTCATAAACTGGCTTGGCCCAGAAAGATAGACATGAACCTCATCCATTGCTGGATGGAGTCAGAAGAAGAGATCCATAGCTAAGCACTGGGTCGAGCTCCTGGTCCAGCTTTAGAGAGAGAGGAGAGAGTATATGAGCAAAGGGATCCGGATCATGTGGAGGAGACCCACAGAGATGGCTGACCGAAGCACTTGGGAGTTCATTGAGTCAGAAATAATCACTGAGGAACCTTCAGGAAAAGGAACTAAACCCTCCAAAGATAGATGACTGTCAAATGGCGTGGGCAGTTTGTGGAGCTTCTTGAAGTAGGATCAGATTATGTTCCTGTGCATGAACTAACATCTTAGAGCCTCTTCTCTACTGAGGAACACCTAACCCAGTCCTAATATTGGGATGAGGGACTTGGACCTATATCACCAGACTGAACTACTCACCTTGGGACTCCTTGCCCTCCTTGGGGAGTGGATGAGGGGATGGGATGGGAGGAGGCTGAGGGAGGACTGCGAGGGACTGGGAGGAGGGAAGGGAGGGGAAGCTGTGATAGATTTGGGAAAAATAACTTTAAAAAAAATAAAATAAAATAAAAAACTAAAAAAATAAAGGCAAGAGCAACAAAAATATAAATTTTAACCTTTATATATAATCAGTTGCTAGTGATTACTACCAACTATAGGGCAGGGATTTTGTTTGTTTGTTATTTATTTATATATTTTTATTTCCAGGATAATAAAGACATCCAACTAAGGAATCTGGAAACTACTGGACAAATAAAACAAGACATTAAAAGGATAAATTATTCAGAGAAAATTTCCCCCCAAAAAGAGTAAATTGGCCTTTTGATATATCACATTTCCAACTAGATATATTTTTATAAATCTTCCCAAATGCTTGTTTCTGCTGTTCTCTACAGACATATCATGCAAAAGGTCTTTTTGTGGTCCCAGTTCAAGTATAAATTAAAGCTGGCTTTGGAGTTGGAGCACTGCTTGTTAATGTAAAACCCAAAATCTCTGTCTCATTTCAGAAGAACCACCTGATATGACACAGAAGAAAAACCAAAATTAAGAGACTATTCTATTGCCACTAAATTCATAATCGCTTGTTCTTATTTTGCCTCTTTAACACTCTTCTTACTGTATAAATATTATCTCAAAATATATAAAATTAATATATATTTTAAAAACTTTTTGTCACGATATTAGTTTATATATATTATATAAAGAGTATAAACTAATTCTAGAAAAAGACTTTACTAGCTTCCTGTACATGACTTCTGGAGTGAGTCTCTGGTAACTAGAAATTAAGTTTTCCTACTCTGGGTGTACGTAACAAAATATACTCCTTTAACCTCTTTGAGATCTGCTGCACACAGCATTTAAATTGTTTGTTTTCTGTCATAAACCATGGCCATGACTAAGAGCTAGCTGATCAAAATTAACCATTGAGGTTTGGAGGACTGTTTGGAAGCCACTTCCTATTACTTTGGGGACACTGGCATCTTTAAGGGACCCAATGGCAGCAGCAGAGGCAGACTGGCATTTAGTAGAGTCATTTTTTAGATTTCTTTATCCCTTTTGCCCAGCTGGCTTCCCTGAAACACACAGCATGACTCCCTGAGGTTTCTGATTACCTCACAAGAGACTACACAGGATGAGCCACTTAGGTTTTGAAAGTGCAGATAGAGAGAGACCACTTACCGCCTCAGAAGTGATGATCCCACCGTGGTGAATCTGGACTTCGAGAGCATGAACTCCCACACAAGGCAATCCAACCATGTAAATTCACATTTCAGGCCTCACTTAAGGTTTTTTTTTTGGGGGGGGGTGGTTTTATGAAAGATATATATTTTTATTAAGAAATCTTCTTGAAATACCAATTTTATCATCCACAAGATTAACATGATTCTTCTAGAAGTTAATTATATTTTATTTTTGTTGTTTTGTTTTGGGTGCTGCTCTACAATCTCTCTAGTGAGCTATATCCCTAGTCCAGATAGTTTTTTAAAAGAGTGAATTGTATGGATGTTAGATAATCAGAGTCTGGGGAATGTAATTTAAATCTCAGCTTTCCCTGTCCTACTGTGTACAGTTAGTTAAGCAGAGTAAGATGGAGGCTGGTTGTCTTTCTCTGATATAAGGCTTGCAATCAATAAATCACAGGAGAGTTTAAGAGCACAGACTCAGTCTGGCTCTGCTGGCAAGCACAGAGCTGGGTGGTTCCTTTGCTGGCAATTAGCCTATTCTTCTCTTTTCAACAAGTAAACAGCAGCCACTTCCTTTGTACTAGGCTCTTAGCTGGCTACTCAAGAAAGACCTAGGAAGGCTGCAAGGGACAGAATTTCTGCCTGCCAGACATCTGAACAGAGTCTTGTGGGTTCATTGAGGGACTAATTCTTGGCCATGTTGTTTGAACAGTGGCTAGGTATTTGTTGTTTGAGTGTGTCAAGTATCAGAGTATCTCAAATGTCTGTAAACTACCTTGTTTTCACTCCAAGTTTAGAGACCCACATCATGTATTTCTATGAGGACCAAGGCATGTGATGCCAAACTGTCATATATAATCTTCAATAATCTTTAATAAAAAGCTGAATGGCCAAATAGTCAGACAAGATGGGGGGGGCAGAGAGGATGCTGGGAAGAAGATGATGAGAAGAGTCATCAGCTAAACACAGAGGAAGCAGGAAAGCAGCATGGGGCAGTACAGAGTAAAGATAATAAAGCTACAAGGCAGAAAGTAAATTCATAGAAATGAGTTAATTAAAGTTATAAGAGCTAGTTGGAAACAAGCCTAAGCTATCAGCTGAGCTTTTATAATTAATAGGAAGTCTCTGTGTCATTTATTTGGGAGCTGCCTGGTGGGTCAAACCTGCTTCAGGCATGAAGCACATGGTGTTCTAAAATGTTTATCAAGGTTCTACTTTACTTGGGGGGGCAACCTTTGCTATCTTAGTGAAATTTGAATCGGAGGTTTTAGAATAGAATAGTATAGGTTCTTTTCCTGTAGAGAAGGTCTCTAGGATCAGAGCATGTGTATGTGAGTGCCAAACATACATTAAGGCCTCAGTGACAAGGACAAAGGAAAGTGTGGCTCCTGTGAGCTGTCATGTGTTTAAAATATTTTATATGCAGTTTCTTTCTTTCTTTTTTTAATTGAGTGCTGAATCTGTTTCATGCTTTTAATGACAGAAAGTGAGTGGGAAAGTATTAAGAAGCTGCAGAGACTCAAGTGGAGTCTTTGCTTCTCTGCAATTCCCAAATTATGGTGACCTTCACCAGGAACTCTCTGGGGTCTTTGTATTCCTGAGATATGAATGCATGAGCCCTCCCTAATTCCATTGCTAGACTATGGCCTTCATGTACTGGTTTATCCCTGACCTCCCAGCTATTATGTGCTTTCCAAGGTGACATGTGCATTCTCAAGGACAAGTCTGAGATTATTTATTTTTAATTTTTAGTTCCTATCGCCACTTAGAAGAGTGCTTGATCACTGCTCAGCCTCCAAGGAGGGACTCAGTCACCTCAGCTCCAGGTAGAACAACCAAGGGTAGTCCATAGGATTTCTATTTGTATTCATGGAATATCAATTTTCTACAGAAGCCATGGGCACAGCTAAGTATGCTTACAGCTGTTTTTAGAATTTTAGTACACTCATAATTTCAGGCTCAGATCTAACTTTTACAGGGGCCTTTCCAGGACTTCTCTCATATCACAAGCCAAGTGTCACTCGGTCGCTCAAAGACAGAGACCATCTTTCTCTTTCCCATTCAAAACCCTATCCCTCATCTCCTGGGATAATTAAGAATCCTTTCCTGTAGGTACCCTGCTCCCAGCTGTGTGTTCACAGATCTCCAGAATGTGGTCACATCCATCACAGAATTCACAAGAATGTCCTGATTGGCTGGCATAGCCACCTCCAATCCTGACTCCCATGGGCCCAGGCAGCAGTATGGGTGGCAGGGTCTCAAGTGTCCATCACTCTTCTCATTCCCTTCTTCAGTCAGAAGAGAGCTTGGAAAAGTACATACTTATCCTCAACTTCTTGCCCCCCATCCATTCCCAGTCTTTCAAAGCAAATGGACCGGAGATCTCCCCTCCCCCCCACCCCTGCCACACACAAAACTGCTGGGAAGCTTCTACAGGTGTTTGGTTTTTGTTTTTGTTGTTGTTGTTTTGGGGTTTTTTTGTTTGTTTGTTTGTTTGTTTTTGTTTTTAGCTTAACTGACCCAGTGTTCTAATTAATCAGAATTGCCACATACCTTCTCTGGCTTCCAAGTTCCCTGTAAGCAGAAGACAGTCTTACAATTTGCCTTACAATTAATGCGCTAAAAGGTCCTACCCAGCAGCCCCTCCTACCACAAGGGGAGGCTACACCCCAACAATACTGCCTATATTCTCAACCCTACCAGGCTCACACATCAAAAGATCCTGCCCTCTGTCCACAGAGCACTCGATTTCAAAAACGCTGACTTTAAGTGAACCTTTTTTCAGAGCTTTTCAGTTCAATCCTGCACCTCTAGATTATTGTTCTCATGTAGTCTTCAGCAACACCTTCTGTTATAGCATCCGTAGAGACAGATGGTTCTCATCCAAGCTACCACCATTCCAGATGTGCTCAAAGAAAGTACCAATGCCCATAAAGAAGATTCCTTGTTAATTTGCTGAGAGTGGCCAGCCCACTGCCTCAGTTCCACTCCCCAAACACAGCAGCAGACAACGTCTTTCCTTCTTTATTGACATAATTTTGCACATACAATTTCAGGAGCAGTTTAGACAATGCGGTTGGCGCAACAAATACAGTCCATGGAAAAGCAAGATAGTAGGTCTGCTGCAAGGACAGAGGAGCCTTAATGGCTTGCAATAGTCCCAGATTGACAACTGGGATTCTCATTTAAATTGTGCTGGTGGAGTATATATTAGACAAAAACTACAGAGCCTTTGAAAGCTATTATTCTGCCCTGAAATTTAAATTGCTTTTTAAAAAATGCTAAAAGTGAAAGAGCAGTAGAATAAAAATGATCCTAGCATCCTAACCTTATGTAAATGCCAGTTTCCAAATAGAACAGTTTTGCAGACTCTGGAATCACTGGGAGAAGTTATACCTGTCTCAGGACTCTGAGAAATTCAGAAAGGAGGCTGTGCTGGCCAGTTTGGTTTCCAGAGCTTTGAAAATGGAGATGCCTGATTCTAGATTATGCAAGGGTAGAAAGTGTGTGTCTCATCCACCAGTTGACACTGTCACAGAGGCCGACATAAAGGTAGACACTTGGCAAATACTAGTTGAATTAATAAATGGCCATGGCTTTTTTTTTTTTTTAACTGAATGTTGAGTAATTTAAAACATTATTTTCCTATTAAAATAACTCCTTAACAAAGAATGAATTGAAGTGACTACATTTTAAAAACTATTTAATGTTCCAGACAAAGGGATTTTTGGATGTGATCCCAAAAGCACAGACAACAAAAGCAAGAATTGCCATTGAGATTAAATCAACCCCAAAGGTGTGTGAGCATCAGAGAAAATAATCAACAGACTGAAAAGGAAACTAGCAAAATGGGAGAAAATGTTGGTGATGTATTCACTTCAGCCAACATGAAATTATACTGAAGAGACAAGGAAATCCAGACCCTGTGGAGAGGATTGTGTTGTTTCATGGTAAACAATTGTCCCAACCATTAGTTTAATAATAAGTGCTGTTTGGCCAAAGGCAAGCAGGAAGTGTGGTCGGGGCTACCAGATTAAGAAAACTCTTGAGAACAGGAAGAAACAGAGCAGAATGCCAGAGAGAAGCCAGAAGAAGCAGAGGACAACTATGCTGCTCTAAAGAAAGGTACCGAGCTGCATGGTTGAACAGGAAGAATCATGGATTAGATGAAGGGTAGAGAGGTAGCAAGTGATATGCCTGGGCCTGAGGCCGATCAGCCAACAACTGTAAGCAACTGTGTGTCTCTGTGGGTCTGAGGGTCTGCGGGGTTAAACCTTGAGGCTAGGCCCGAAAGTCCGGGCCAGAAACCGAGTTCTACAACCCTGTCATAGTTTAAACATGAAATGTCTCTCTCAAAAGGCTCATGAGTTGAAGGCTTCATCTTCAGTTGGTTGAACTGGCCATTGAGAATGACCCCATTGTGGGGGCTCTGGCCTATTCTACTAAATGATTCATAGTTTGATGGAATTATTGGTGGGTAGTGGGAGATTTCAGAGGCATAAGAATAAGTCCCTTGTGCAGCCTTTTCTTTGAAGTTCATGTCTTATTCTAGCACAGGGGGGCTCCTCTCCTCCCCTTTCTCCCTTGCTCCTTCCCAGTCACCACAAAGTGAGCAGCCATGTTTTGCCACATGCCGGCATGAGTGAGTGGAACTCACCATGCCCAAGGAACCATGAAGTCATGTGACCATGGCCTGGCCCTCTGAGTCTGTCTCAGAATTTCCTCAGAGGGTCTTGTCTAAATGACAACAGGTGACAGCAAACTAATCTAAATGCAAATGGCTCCACAGCAGTAAAAAATAACTGGTTGAAAATGGACAATGACTTCTGTAGACATTTCTCAATGGCCAAAGAGTGAATGAAAAACAACACATTCAACATGACTAATCACTGGGAGCCTGTTGACCAAACCTACAGTGAGATCTCATCTTACCTCAGTAAGATTGGCTAGAATAATGCTATTTTAAAGCCCCAAATAACAAGTCCTAGAGTGGAAACCTCACCCATTGCCAGAGGGATGTTAATTAACATAGATACTATATGATATTTATGTTTTATATATATATATATATATATATATATATATATATATATATAAAGAAGTGGCTTGGAATATCAGAAACAACTACTTTATGGTCTAGCAATCCCATTGTGGAGTATATGCAAAGGGAATGAAGTCATTTTGTCAAGTAGCTGCTCTCCCATATGTATTGCATTCTATTCATAACCAAAGAGATGGAGAGTTCACTCCAGGTGTTCATTTGTGGATTAAGGAAATGTAGGGGATATTCTAACAGAATACTATTCAGATGAAAAGAAGAATACAGGTCAGTTATCTGTAGCAACATGGATGGGACCAGAGTTATGCATGTTATGTGAAATGAGCCAGGCACAAAAAGACATGCATGTTTTCACTTATAGGTGGAAGATAAAAATCTGATCTCAAAAATATAAAGTAGAATAGTAGTTACCAGAGCTTGGAAAGGGTCTGTGAGAAGGAGAGAGATGGTCAGGAGAACAGCTGGGTAGAAGAAGTAACTGCCAGATAGGATAGCATGGCTGATAAATTTTTTTATTAGTATCAGGGTTTTGTGTATCCCAGGCTGGCCTTAAACTCTACATTTAGCTGAGAATAACCTTGAACTTCTGATCCTCCTCCCCTACTTCCTGGGTGCTGGGATTACAGGTGTGTTGGACACAGGGCAGAGTCTATGCAGTGCTGGAAATGGAACCCAGGGCTTTGACCACACTAGGCAAGCACTCTATCAACTGAGCTACAACCCTAATCCCTGGTGAGCAACACTTAATTGCATACTTCAAAGTAGCTACTAGAAGAGATTTCAAATGTTGCTAACATGAAGAAGGGATAAACATCTGAAGTGACTGACATGCCAATCACTCTGATGTATGACTGCACATTGTATATTGACATGTATTGGCATGTCACATGGTACCTCATAAGTATGCTAAATTGCTGTATTTCCATTAAAATAAATTCTTAACTCAATCAGTTAGGTCGTTGGAGGATCCAAGGATAAAATGTAGGAAATAGCCAAAGGATCTCAGTGCACTGGATGAAGCAGTGTCCCTGGAACAGGGTGAGTATTCCTTGGGAACTGAGCACAGCCTATAAAACACAAAGAAGCTGTGTTCAAGCACTCTGCTCTGGCTGACACAGCATCTTTCTATGGGGGTACGGCTAACACCACACACACTGCTGTGGATGCAGACTGGAAGTGAGCAAACAAATGAATGGAAAATGGCAGGGTCCAGCATCCCCTGTTGGAATACAAGTTGACAGATAAACATCCATAAGTATTAAATTGGACCCCTCAGTATGAATGTATCTTCTGCAATGTATCATAGAATGTATCATAGCTACATCTGAATGTACTTTGCTTAATACAGAATATTTATAGATGCACTTCCCTGCCAACATAGAGGGACTATGATAAATGGCTGTCACAAACCAGTGCTCAGATTCTGAAGGTACTGAAGGAGGGATGTGAGTCTTGGTAGTGCCAGAAAGTAAGAATGCACTTCTAAACCTACAAGAGCCAGGGAATTGAGAGCGAGGATCAGAGTTTCATTCTCAGAACATGAGTGAAAATACTGGGCATGATGATCTATGCTTGTAAACCAGCATTGCCACCACCAGAAAGGTGGCCAGAAGGATAGCTGTAGTGGCCATCCTCAAACCAGTGACAAACCATGGCTCAAAAAACAAGGTGGGTGGCTCCTGAAGACTGATACTCTAAGCTGACTTCTGGCCTGCATACACATAAACATGCACTTTCCACATACATGGATGCACATAGCCACATATGCACAGTAAAAGGATTTATCAAAGAGTTTAGACGCCCCAAGCGAGCTTCATGCTCTAACTTAGAACTGTTAGAACAACAAAGTACAATCAGCTTATAACCTAAATAAAGTTAGAGTTTATGACAATACAAACATTGAATAAACCTGGCTCTGGATCCCAAGAGCTATGTAACACCTATCAGGTGTTATAACGCCCTTTTATTAGACGACCTTGACAGTTTGGAAGATGAGGACTCATCACCTATTTTGTAGAATGTACCAAAAGTGGGATCCTCCCCCTTCTTTCTCTTGACTCCACATGGGTTTCAGGGTTTGATGAGGAAGGGCACAGAGGAAGGGGAAGTTGGTAGGGAAGAGACATTTGTGCAGACATAATTCATATAGTTTAAGTGCATTTCCCCGATGGAGTCAAGTACAACACTCTACTTGTCAAGCGCGGGTTGTGCAGAGTGACATCCTCCAAGAGTGCATTGGAAAGGGGAGAGAAAAGTGTCTGCCCACTGCAGCAAACAGAGCACTTCCTCATTAGGAGATCCAGGACAGTGAATGGTCATAATGACAAGCCACCCAAGGGGTACAATGCCACCAGACTCTCCCCTCTACCTTGCTCGGTGTCCTCCTTCCTCAAACCTGAAACCCATGTGGGGTCATGAAGAGAAGGGAGATGAATTCCACTTGAGGTCACTTCTACAAAACAGGTGACAACTTCTCACTTTCAAAACTGTCAGTCATCCACCATCCAATCTTAAGGGGCTTAAGAGTACATGGTAATTAGGCATTACATAATGCTTAGAGTGGGATCCAAAACCTAAGGAAATGTACATAAATGGACTTGTGTTCTCTCTCTCTCTCTCTCTCTCTCTCTCTCTCTCTCTCTCTCTCTCTCTCTCTCTCTCTCTCTCTCTCTCTCCCTCCCTCCCCTCACCCCTCTCTCTGTATGTGCGTAGTTTCTTTTTATAGGCCTGGCTGTCCTGGAAGTCACTTTGTAGATCAGGCTGGCCTCAAACTCAGAGATTTTCCTGGCACTGTTTTCTGAGTGCTGGCCTTAAATTCATATTATTCTATGAATTACAACAAACAGACAATAATAATAAGGAAAACTAGATTCAGGGTATGTGGGGATTCTCTGCACCATCCTTACACGTTTCCCTTCATAAACCTCTCAAATTCACATCTAGGAGGCAAGCTTCCAGGCACACCTCCTGTAAAGTATTATTGACCTTAAAGTCAATACAATTGAGACTGCCTGTGAAAAACTCTCTTGATCTCATTAATTTAATGTGGGAGGACCATTTTAATTGTGGGTGGCACCATTCCTTAGGCAGAGGATCTTGGACTGTACATGAGTCGTTGAGAAAGGAAGCAAGCACTAACATGCTTTAATCCATTGAGAGGACAGAACACGATGACTTCTCTCAAGCTCCTGCTGGACTGTAATTTGAAATGATGAGCCACAGAAGTCTTTCAGTTGCTTTGTCAAGAGTATTTTATCATGACAGCAGGAAAATCCAAAACTGGTCTAAAATTTAAATTTTTTTTCCTTCCATAGTGTAAACAACCAAATGTGCGTGAATCCTTGGAGAAATGGGTTTGAAGGCAGGGTGCAAGAGGGGCTGGTTGCTTTGCTAGCAAGGCTTGTGGCTTAGCGAATACAATCGTAAACTCTGAACCTAGGTCAAAATAACTCCAAAGGATTTATGAACTTGTTGCTGAAGGATCAGAACAAGAAGAAAGGCTTGGAGAATCCTCTAATGATTAACCCACATGTTTGCCTAGTTCAAGTTACACAAAGTGTGTGTGTGTGTGGGGGGGGGGGGGGAGGAGTCCTTCATCTACAAAGAATTCAATCAACCATTTATCAGTAAGACTTACCAAAATATTTTGTTTACATGGCATATAAATATGATAAGAAAGGAGAGCTTATTTTAATAATAGCTCTTTGTTATAAGTCTGCAGTGACTGTGGAGTCACTCAAGAAACTCATTTTAACACTTTGCTTTTTTACATTTTCTTCTCCAAATAGCTAATATTCTAGGTCATTTGGGGGGGATGAAAACTCCCCCATTTAATTTTATTTATGACTTAAAAGCTCTCTGTATTGCACTCATTTCTCACTGCATAAGGCCCATGGCGCCTGTTAAATTATAAATTTATGTTAATCCTAAGGAAATCTTTCTTGGCTATAAATATTTTATTCTCCTATTAAATGTTAATGTTTTGTCTTATCAGACTAAGTACGTGTTCTGTCTCTCCTGATGCCTTCATAGTTTCTGCTTTCATCTGTCATTCTCTTTCCCGTCCTCTCTCTTTCCTCTCTGAAATGCCTAGTGAGCATCTTCTGGTGAGGATTCAGGGAAACCACCATAAATGACAAATAGCAGATAGCAGCAGCTCACAGATGCAAAGAAGAAGCAGGTGAGAGTATGGCTAATTAACGTCACGGGGGTTTGAGGATTTGGCTTGAGACTGTAGAAGAATCTCATGAGGAAATGCTGGACCTATGGCTGCTTCTGAGGTGAAGGTACCTCTTTGTGCTTCCTTCCCAGGCTCCAAACTTTATTATCATTTTCAGAAGATTCCCTCTGTGTCTTGGAATGAATTTGAAAGTTGATCCCTTCAGTCAACTCTCAAATGCATCAGATAGAATGAAAACCAAGCTAACTTATAATGACCTGGTTTTCTTTAAGCCACACCATCTACACATATTAAATGAGGCACTTGTGATGAGGCCCTGAGTGAGCTCTCTCCTGATCAAACCCATAGAATAGAGATTTAACTTAAAATAATGACACACTGCTTTCTACAATATTTAGTCAATATTTGAGTGGAAAGCCAGATAATTTAAGAGTTAAGAAAACTACTGAGAGATCCTAATGGTTTTAACTAGTTGGGGGTTTTTTGTTTTGTTTTGTTTTGTTTTCCGGGTTTTTTTTGTTTGTTTATTTGTTTTTGTTTTTTAGACATTTGGTCCTAGGGAACTTGATTGGGAGATCTCTGGATTTTAAATCTACCCAAAATGACAAATAGTTAACAAGCCATAATCTGAAACTGATTAAGCTGATCTCCATGGCTGTCTTGGAAAAAGAATGCCCCCATTGTCATCTACAAGGGGTCAAAGCAGAATCCTGTCAGAGAGTCTTAGCGTCACGCTTTTGCTCCAAATTGTGCTGAATGGCAGGAGCTTGTATCACATTACCGTGTGAGGTAGTGCCGGCATCAATACACAGAACTACATTATATAGAGTAGGCAGGAGCCACCAGCAAGTATCAGCAGGGGCAATGAACTCAGCATTCGCTAGCACAACTCAGTCTACCAACACTTATCAATGTGAATTCTAAGTGTTTTTTTTTTTTTAAATCATTGTTATTAAGGGTGAATTTCATTAAAATTATTATTTTTCTCAGGAAAGAGACACTTTGAGACTGAACAGTAATAAGAAGGAAAGTTATTTACATGCAGCCTCAATATGCTCACTGTTCTTCATATTGTATTGAAACTCTAGAAAAGAGTTTATTAATGCTGGATGTTAGTCAGAAATGCTAATTCGATCACCAGGATGACATCTGAACTCTTCTTCATGAAAGGAAGCAATGTCTAGAAGGGAAGGAAGAGTTAGAAGGTGCTTCGCATATTACCTGGCTTCAGTGTGCTGTGAGTGTGAGCCTAGGTAGAGCTGTGGCATTTTAACAATTGTTTCTTTAAATATGGAATATCCTGATGGTAGATCTTTGTCTGAATGGCCTTCCTGCCAGAACAGGATGCTCTATTCCAGTCGAACTCAATGAGCTATAGCTGGCACAGGTAAGGCAACTATTCCAGGCATCTAGGATGCACAGAGAGTGCAGGCTCAAAATGGGGCTGGGCTTCATTCATCTTCCAGACACCATCTGTACTCTGGACATGGGCCATGGGGTGAGACAGAAATCCCATCTAGAAAAAAGACTATCCAGAACCAGCTAGAGAGAGGCTGCCCACTGGCTGCTTTCTTCTGGTTCCTTCCCTCTTTTCTCCTTTACTTTCTTAGGAATGACCATGACTTACCTATAAGATCCTAATCATGCTCTACCAGGAAATAACTCTTGCACTAGGAGCTTAGACAGCAGGTGTTTCCACTGCATCTGTGGCAGGACCATCTTCCAGTGGGTGAACATCTCCTGAATCCTCTTGACGACGCCATGATCGTGGCTTATACTTATATCGTGCCAATACTGTGAAGGAAGAATGGTGATAAGGAAACTCAATGGGTCAGTTTGGGGGAGGAGAGTATCTTGCAAGATCGATATTGCCTACTCTGAAATCACCAGAACAGATTTCAGCACATGGGCCACAATTAATGTTGTCCCCCTCAGATGAAAATTGAGATAACTGTGCATCTTGGAAGCAATGCCGGAGAGTGATATCAAAATCAACCCCAACAGGGAAAAGGTTTTGTCCCAAGTGTGTGTCTGTACATACATGTGAGACACAGGCATACACATATAGCATACGCATTGCTTTGGAAAAGAATGTGATAGCCACCAGGAATGTGTTTTCCTCTGTCCCTGAGAAGAAATGTCTTGATTTGCCATGACTGGCACTAATTCAAATGAGATAATCCCAGCAGAATCACTCACCTTGTCATTACAAAACCCAGATAATATTTAGTTTTAAAGTAATTATTTCTGTCCTTCTCTCAAAGGTGATTAGGCCGTACCACTAATTCCCAGAAATAAGGTGTTTGAAGTTTGCTACTCATGACATTAACATTTCCAATAGAAACAGAAAGATCTTATTTGGGAAAACATGAGGACTAATTTCCATTCCGGTATGATCAATTTGATCCTAGAGACCTAACAACATTGTAAAATTCCTGAAGGGAAGACCCAGGGAGACCAGTCTGAAAAGGAGTATATGGAGGAACACAGTTTGGGATTGAGACAGCTACCTGGTCAAATTGCTTGAGAAACTTTATTTTCAGAAATCAGCAAACTTTCTAGAAAGTGCTGAGTAGTTAATTTGTTCAGCTTTGGATGGTCTTAGTCATAGCAGCTCAGCTGTGGAAAAGCATGGACTCCCAAGAAGAATCAAACACGTTGCAAGTTCTTTGTATTTCTAACATCCATTTCGCATATTTTTAAGTTGGAATCACATATGATGGGTACAGGATTCTGGATCTGAATGCTTGCTCTGCCCCTAATAAGCTATGTGACATTAGGCATGTCATTTGACTTTCTAAGCCTGATTTCCATATCAATATTGCCACTGATAGTTTTGAATTGTGGTGAAGATTGGGGAAAATAATAGTTGCCCATCATGATAACTGTTTGATGACTGTACTGTCACTCCCATAGAATGTCCTCAAAAATCCACGTTAATCAGTAGGAAAGCCAAGCTTTGCTTTCCCTGCCTGTAAGTTGTATGTGTAAGCTGTAAACTTTATAAGCTGGTTCCAACCACAATCAAGCTTGTCTCCTTAGAAATTCTAAATCCTCACTGGCTCTTTCAGGGTCTCACCTAACGATCATAATTAATGGTAAATATTCACTTTTGCTTTTAGGCGGGTCCACCTAGGGAAAGGATCTGAGTTCTCCCATGTGTTTTACATTCGTTTAACAGCATCATTTAATTGCGTGAGCTCACATTTTTGTGTTTCCCATTCCTTTCCTCTAGACACAAGGCTTCTTTTGTCTATGATTTTTTTCCAATAATTAGCACAGTAGCAATCGCATAGATGTCTTTTGAAGGAATGTTGGCAAAAGGATGGAATTGGAGACAAGGAACTAATATAAGATCAAAGTAGCAGCCTGTGACTCTCAGGGTGTTTTCTTGGGAACTCTGATTTCCTACCCTGTATGGAGCCTCTTCCAGGAACAGGGCCGTTCTCAAAGGGAAGAGTCATTTTGGTAGCTTCATTCTGTACATTCAACTAAAGAAGAGCTGGTAGTAGATTTTTCTATAAACTCAACTAAAATTGTGTTTCACGCTCCTCTGTTCTCTCGATGGAAGAGATTTAGTCTGGTTCATTGAAGCTTTTTTTTTTTTTTCCTCCTTGAACCCTTGTGGGATCAAGTCTTCATTTACTCCTCGAATAATCCCTCCAGCCGCATCTCTGAGGGGCCAGCGCACTGGCTAGCCCTGGGTATCAGGTACACAGGATTCAGTGTGTTGTTGCAATTTGCCAATGTAGTGCTTTTTCTGTTCTGTCTCTGATCCATCAGGCACACACCCCTGTGGCAAAAGGCATTGATGTCCTAGGTGATTTGTGTAAGAAGGATAAAGGGGGCAAGGAAGCGAAATGAACACAAGCTTATACATACAAAGGGGGGGGGGGCTGGTTCATGGTTCAGAATCCCTCTGCCACATAGATCATTCAAATTAAGATGAATTGTGTGAGGGGAATGCGCACCTGTGTACGAACAGCCTGTGAAGTTCTCAGGAACGAAGCTGTCTGCTCTAAAGTACAGAAGACACTGGGAAGTAGAGCAATCTTGATATGGGAAGCAAACAAATAAGGACAACAAAACTGGAATGATTAGGACTGTCCTAAATTGATAGCAGCTGCTTCAGGGCCAGCATGTTCCTGGACAGAAAATACTCGGCTGAGGTCCTGATGCTTGCTTAGATACTACAACAGAGATGGATGAGGAAGGGCTGGATAGGGGGCTTTAATATCTGAAATGGGATTCTTTGGGAAGGCGTGTGTATATATTCATAGAGAACATAGAGAAGGGGCCCAGGAACCTGCAGCTCACGTTCAAAGATCATCTGTTGGCAGGATTACTCTGGGTCAGAGACTCTTTGATCTACTAAGGCCTCAAGTGTCTGGACAAGACCCACCCATATTGGAAGGTTAATCTTTATTCTATCTTATTCAAGAAACACCTTCACAGAAACACCCTAAACAATGATTGCCCACATACCTAGTCACCCCAGGACTCAGCTAAGTTGGCACATAAAATTAACTACCACGCTATGGTTCATAATAACTCATTCCAGTTTCTGTTGAGTTTCCCACAATCATGGAATATCAAATGGGTCTGAAAAGTAGGAGGGGAAATCAGAGCATAGGTAGAAGCAGGGCGGAGTCAGACAAACCGAGCCCGAAGCCCAAAGAAGCAACACGTAAGGAACACAGGTGAGCCACGGGCCACGTGGCAGACAGATTAATGAGAATGGGTTGATTTAAGATGTAAGAGCTAGCTAACAATGTGTCTGAGGCATAGGCCAAATAGCATGAACTTAATATAAGCGTCTGAGTCATTTTGGGGGCCTAAGCAGCAGCAGGCGGCTAAGGGGTCTGGGGCTGCAGGTCTGTGGGTCTGTGACCTCTGGCTGCCCGGGACCAAGAAACCTTATTACAACACAGCTTTCTGAGATTCTGTGATACAAAGTCCTGTAGTACTGCCCATGGACTTCTTTCTTCTCCATTCCCTCCATCCATTTCTCTTACATTCTCCAGCTTCCCAGGGCTCCCTCCCCCATATTTTTCCTAGAGGAGAAAGATGTTGGAGAAAAAAAAAAAAGACAGTTTAACTGCAATACTTTTATAGGATGATACCATGGCATGTTGCGACACTCTTATGCCCGAGGCAAATGTGTGTGAGACAAATTCCTCTTTTAGGTGTACACATACTATAACTCACCACCTACTGAACTTAGCCCTTTGATGTCTCTATATGTATTTTTCTTCTTACTCTGGTAGGTAATTTTCAAAATGAAACAAGAATTTAAAGCACTACTGAAGTTTGGCTTCCAGTTTCCTATGGGAAAAGTTTTAAGACCTTTTGCATACAATTATTTACATCAGCTCCATTGCGAAAGGCACTGAGAGCCGACACCTGTGGGTGCTCCAGCCTTTGTTCCTAGACCTGATGTTCCCCTCGCTGATATAGATGTGGACAGGAAGTCGTGTGCTCTTCTCCCCCAGAAGGACAAGGGCAGAGACAATGATGCCTGTTGGGAATGTCTGTGACAAATCACTGTGACCAGCCTGCACTGGTTAGAATCATGTTCCAAAATATATGCCTCAAACAAAAGGCAAAGGTCAATTCACACCAAACTAAAAGTGAATTGCCGTACAAATAAATTATACGTTGCTGAGGGTGGGGTAAGTTCAGTCAAGTTAAAAAAGAAAAAGAGAGAAAAATATTTTTAATAATTTTAAAAAATATTTTATATAAAACTACCAAGCCTGTGAAACAGCCTAAATATCCACCAATTTATAAGCAGATAGTTATATTTTAGCACGTTTCTATGTAGAATACCCACTTAGCAGGGAAAAGGAGCAACCACTGCTTTGTAGAACATGTAAGTCTCAGAAGTATCATTCTTATGTTAAGAAGCCTAGCTTGAAATACTATATACTGTATGATCCTATATGTATAACTTCTGGGAAAAGGCAAAGCTATAAAGACTGACCACAGAAGAACAATGTTCACAGGTGTGGGATGACAGGAAGGGGGTGGCAACAGAGAAGGGGAATTTGGGGGTATCTTGGCTGTGGTGGACTCATGACTGTCTTATTTTGTGTAAATTTTCAGAAAATAGTATCTAAAATAGGATAATTTCACTTAAAGTAGATCATAAAACTATAACGGGTAAAGATGGATAATTTGGTGTCCATAAACTATCTCAGCACACATGACCTTGGAACGAGGTTCATGACAGCACAGAGATTCTCAGGTGATGGTGGTTCCTGGAAAACAGTTGCTGAGGGAAGAGGAAGGCTGCTGACCTTTCTTCTCTTCTTCCTCTCCCAGAGCTCCATGGATTCATAGGCACCCGAGCCACTGCCTTCAGGGAAGACAGGAAGTACAAGGCACACACCCCGTTTCCTAAGCAATTCTGCTACTTGAGTTTTGCCAGCACCTGGGTAGTTTCTGCGACACTTTCTGGATGTCTTGGAAGACTGGAAATATACTAGTCAACTTAAACCTCCTGGCCACTTGCCTGTGAGTAGGAGTAGTCCCTCAGATGAGCCTGCTGAGGTCCCAACTGCTTTACTAGCAGCATGGAGACTTTAAGTGGGTTCCCACCAAGTAAGCTGGTTCTTCTCTGTTCCTGCACATGCCACTGATTGAGTGTGGCTTGTGGCTTCCAAACTCCTGTTGGAATTTAACCCCCACTGTGAGATAGTCTGCCAATGGAAATTTAACCTAATCCTGCTGTTCAGAGATAGGGCCTCTGGGAGGTGATTAGGGTTAGATAAGGTCATCTGGGTGAAGACTTGTTATTGAATTCTCCTGTTCATAAGAGAAACCAGGAAATAGACCCACACACAGGCGCCCTGCTTCATCCATATGCCTCACCGCTTCCTGACTTTGCCAGCAAGCAAGCCGTCTCCAGATGTGGGTCATGAATCTTAAACCAGAACTGTGAGCCAAAATAAACTCTTTATAATTTATTCAGCCTTTAGTATTATGTTATAGCAGCAGAAAACAGACTAATCTTTGGTTGTTATGCCAAGACACCTAAAAAGACAGGATTTTTATTTGCTTTCCAGTATAAGGGTGAGAGTGGCTAAAGTAAAGCTATGAAATTTCAGGACAGTGATGTGCCACTTACAGTGCCCACCACCATTTCAATTGAACTCAGAGCCGTGGGCTGTTAGTAGGAAACAGTATAATTGAATCTTAATTGGCTGAAGAGGTGGAGACGGTAGAGAAACAGGAGGTTTCACAAGGATGAGAAAAGACAGCTGGAAGATAAACCAAATCAGATTGACGTTAGGATCTCAAATGGCATCCAGCAGTCACTTGAACTGTGATCCATCCGCAGAGTTTCATTTGCAACTTCTTTTCCCCTTCAGATTCACCTGGGTCTAAACTTGTTTACTTCTTGGCTACACAGCGTTCATGAATGCATGCACTGCCGCCTGGCATACTGCTGACTTGCATGGGCATTGCAGTCCCTCCCTTCCTGAGAGCTGCAGAAAAAACCCACGTCAACAGCTCCATGCTACTAATCCATTCAGCCAAGCATTGGAATTGCTCTGCAGAATCCCACCTTCTCTGGGTGATGTGTGTTCTTCCACACCTAAGACACTTAGGTGGTACACCTCACTGTACCAAGTCATCTTTTCTGGGTGATAGAGCTTCTCATATTTTACTGATTTTCAACAACATAGAGACTGCGTTGAGTTGGACTTACAGCTTTGCTTGATAGAGCATGGGTTGTTTTTGGTAACTTATCAGTTTATCACTAACCTACGATAATAAAGATTGCATAGGAAAAGATGAGGCTCCTCACTCAGAAGTGGGGACCATCAGGCTCTGGAGTGTGGTGTGTGCATGCTGAGAACCTGAGTCTAATGAGCATCCTCAAGGTCATCCTTTTGTGGTAGAAAGATCATTGAGACTGATGCAGGTTAAAAGACAGAACACAAGGAGATTAGTAAAGATGGAGTAATATTTGGTTATTTCAGCTGCCAGAAGTAAATCAGATTCAGTACTTTACACAAGAACATGGGATTCTTAGTCTACTGCTCCATGGGATCAGAAGGTACTTCACATACAGCAGATCTTCACCTGGCACCATAGTTCAAGGAACCAAATCCCCTTCCTGATTCCTTCTGCTTGAATGCCTGATGTCTGTGCTCACAGGAGCACTTATGTGCTTAGGCAGCAAAAACATCAATTGAGGCAGAAACAAATTTTGCTGCAAGACCAAGTTAGTGTAAATGCCTTCCTGAAAAAGGCTGGCAGGAAAACTCCAAGATTTTAAAACAACCACTGCAGGTGGAAATGGATGTAAATGGTCGTAAATCAGGAATTCTGACCTTTGGTTTATTGTCTGGTTGGTTGGTTGGTTGGTTGGGGGGGGGGGGGGGTTGTTGTTATCATTGAGATGAGTAAAATGTTGTAAAATGATTAAAAGCAACAAAGGGAGGGAGGTTTGAGGAGGCTGGTGACTGGGAGTCGGACAGATTGGACCTGAAGGCAAGAGCATGGGGAATGGAGGGAGACAAGCGAACAGACTATGAGCATTGCAAAAACAAAACCCGGGTACCAACATCAGATGGGGGAGGAGAATGGGAAAATGAGCGGTCTCGAACTGATTACAATAGAACCATGGGAGCAAACGCTACCTGTCAATAGGGACACATGAAAGGTGTGACCTTGAACCCCGAAGCTCAGGAAGACCTGGAGAGAGAGAACTTGAGAAATAGAGATTGTGAACTCCTTCCCGGAGCCCACATGGGAAGCAAATTACCTATCGGATGTTGGAGACATCAGCTTTTGGAAGAGTAAAAATTGAGTCTCATTTCATGAAACCATTAGAAATCATACAAGTTTTTGTTTTTGTTAAGACAGGATCTCAGTTTGTAACCCTGGCTAGATTGGAACTAGAGCCAGCTGGCCTCAAACGCACAGAGATGCAGTAGCCTCTGCCTCCTGAGTGCTAGGGTTAAAGGTATTCATCACCGTGCCTCAGAGCACCTCCTTAGTAATTCTAAGTTTTCTTTGCACTACAGCAAACTAAAGAGCTATGTACTGCCATCAACTTCTAATCTCATGCCTACTTTTCTGGTCTCTAGAAAAAGCAAGCTCTACGTTTTTGGTAATTGAGTTTTACAAAATGAGTTTGGGGAGGTTCTTGTTTTATTTTTGGTAAGTGATGGCTGTGTTTTAAGATTTATATATATCATGGTCAGTGAGATGACTCGGTGGGAAAGGTGCTTGTCACCAAAACTGAGGACGCAAGTTTGATCTCCAGTTTACATACACACATACATACATACATACACACACACATACATACATACATACATACATACATACATACATACATCTTACATGCATACATACATACATACATAAATACATACATACATACATACATCTTACATGCATACATACATACATACATAAATACATACATACATACATACATACATACATACATACACACACACAAAATATACTAAAACCTTTTCAGAGATACTGAAGCTACATTAGAACTAGAAAATTTATCTTTTGTCATGATTTCTTTCTTCTAAAAGAAAGAAACAGGGATTATTGGGTACTTAGAATTCTATTTAACTAGAATACATTTTTTTTCTCAAAGTATGTGGAGAAAATGAGTGTGTGTGCAGGGGCAAACATGGGAACACTGTTAGCGGTTGCTGTGTGTGGCCTTGGGGATTAAAGAGACACTCAAAATGCCTTCTCAGAAAGCCTGTTGGTCTTATGCCTGGAATAGCCAAAGAAGAGCAGCATAAATCCTAGCAGGACAAACTGGGTGGCATGGAAGTGCTTGACTTTAATCCAAGCACCTGGGAGGCAGAGGCAGGAGGATCTCTGTGTTGGAGGCCTGCCCTGTTTACATAAAGAGAAAAACAAACAAACAAAAGGAAACAAAGGTAGGCTCAGAGGCTAAGAACAGCAGCAGGTCTTCCAGACACACACACACACACACACACACACACACACACACACACACACACACACACGCACGCACGCACGCACGCACGCGCACACTGGAGGTATGAACCCTGGGTAAATGCACCATCCTTTTGGATTCCAACTTTGTCATGACCAGAAATGGAATTCAACCCTCCAACCTCCCAGTCTAGGCTCCTAGTGACCTGTTGTATTATCCTATAGGCACCTTCACCTTCTTTCTGCTTCAGTGGCTCTCTCTTGCATATTTTCCCACAGGTGTTCTTCCTGCCATTATCTGGTCTCTGTGCTACAAAGGGTAGAACCCACACTCCCCACAAAGAGCACTGGGATTTAGTTCTTCCTAGTCCACATCAGTAGATACTCTGATCCCCTAAGACCATGAAATTAAATAACAGACCAGAAAGCCTTTCCCACATCCTAGCTCTTGGATCTTTGAGCTCTCAGATCCGAACATCCCTGGATAGGTAGGGAAGTCTAGTTTGGTTCCCTAAGAGTTCCCACTTTATGACCTTGGAGTGTGGTGACCCTCCAAAGCATAAATTGTGATCCCACTGGTTTTGTCCCATTAAGGAAGTCAAGGGGCACCTAGCTGCTTCATCATCAAACCATTCAAGCTTTAAGAAAAGCCTGGACTACCAAGTGTCCCCAGTTATGGGTCACCACTATAAAAAAAAATGGCCTTCATTGCCAGGCAGTGATGGTACTTGCCTCTGAACCCAACACTTGGGAGGGAGAGGCAGCGAACCTCTCAGTTTGGGCCAGCCTGGTCTACAGAGCTAGTTCTAGGACAATCAGGGATACACACAGAAACCCCATCTCTAAACAAAAACGAAAATGGCCTTCACCATTTGATGGATGCTTTAAAAACACCTGCATTTATTGGAAATATAGTATATATTGGACTCCAAACTAGATACAATATAAGACATAGTGTTCTTTATTTACAAAGTTAATCTTTTGCTGGAGAGATGGCTCAGTGGTTAGGAATGTCTATTACTTTTCCAGAAGACATGGATTTTTCTCCCAGCACCTTCAAGGCAGCTCATAACAGTCTATAACTCTAGTTCCAAGGAATCTGTTGCCCTTTTCTGGCCTCTGCAGGTACCAGACGTGCATGTGGCAAGCAGATATAAGGCAAAGCACCCATATACATAATGCAAAATAAAGACAGTTTTAAAAAATTAATCCCCCTGGAGAAATACACACATCCCACTGGATAGGCAAGGAAATAGATCAGTAGAAGCACCAAGAAGGGCCTCCTAGAGTTAGAGGGATAATAGTGGTGTCATCCTTGTTTAAATCCTGCAAAGTCCTGCTGAAATGGAATTTAAGGGTTGACTTATCCAGCACCCACACTGCCAGATGATGGTGGCTCACTCCTTTAATCCCAGCACTTGGGAGGCAGAGGCAGGCAGATTTCTGTTGAGTTCAAGGCCAGCCAGGTCTACAGAGTGAGTTCCAGGACAGCCGGGACTCTACAGAGAGAGCCTGTCTTGAGAAACAACAACAGAAGTTGACTTACCTGGCATCCAAACCATCTCTGTAGACACAACAAACTCAAACCGATATTTACCAACTGTCTGTGATAAATCCGGGCTCAACTGATCGGTTATGGGAAGAATCGATTTTTTTTGTTCATTCTTCCTCCTCGATGCTACCTAAATCTTTGGAAAACAAGGATTAGGGTCCTTCTTTTTAGCATGAGTTACTGAGGCCAGTTTGTGCTGTTAGAAATGTGGCTCTCAGCCGCTCTCTGGGATACAATAGCATTATGGTGTGTGCCACTGGTCAATAAACAAAGCTCGACTGTCCCCAGATCTGAAAGTCACATCTCTTTCCCTCTAGATAGGGGCTCTGTAGGGCCCTGCAAGGGAAGGCTGCCATCATCCTGGGCTCAGTCAGCTGACTCGCAAGAGATTTGTGTATGTGTTCTATTATTTTTGTGAGAATCCAATTCTGTTTGAAGATGGATTCCTTTGTGATTCATAACCCCAGCTCTGTGCCATGGCTACGAGTCCTCTGGTGCTGCTGATCCGGGGTGAGAATATTATATGGTGAGAGATTTATTTAAAGGAGAATTAGAGATAACAGTTTTCGGTCTCCTCCTGTCAGATGTTCATTTTGTTTGTCTGCTTTTATGCTTCTGTGCTGCATCTTTCTGGAACCTGCTTTTCTCATCCAATCACCACGCCCCCACCATTTCACCCCTCCACAACCCTCCCAACCCTGCCCCCGCCCCCAAACACACACCCGGGCAAGCCTGTCTGGCAGCTCTGCGGGTGTCCCTTCGGCCTCTGCTCACAAAGCCTACTTGTTAATCAGCCCATCACGTGCCTTTTGACCCCCTTCCTACCCTGCTTTCTCTACATCTCTTCCAGCCAAACACGGCTACCACATCGAAAGGAGAAAAATCCAAACAGCCAGTCAAAAGAACTATTATCCTAAAGAGTCTTTAGCAAGACCTAGAGCTTTCCAGTAAATGTGTCCAAGCTGCTCTTCCCCCCCACTTCTAGACCAGCTGACCCCTGGCCCCCAATCCTTCCCCTGTTCTGGGTCATTGCAGAGCTTACTAACTATATTCTGTGACCCGTGAACATGCTGGGAAGCCTCTTAGCTACTATCATCATGTTTTCCCCTTCAGGACTAGCTGGGGGAATGCTATTCCTCATGCTTGTCACCCTCTGACTATCTCAGTGCTGGTACTGTGCATAGCTATTGAGGTATTTAAATTGGTGGTCTGAATGAAAATTGTCCCCACAGGTTCATAGGGAGTGGTACTATTAAGGGCAAGTTCTTGTTGGAGGAAGTGTGTCACTGCGTGGGCTTTGAGGTTTCAGATGCTCAAGCCAGGCCGGGTGTCACACTCTCCTTTCTGCTGCCTGAGGATCTGAATGTAAACTCTGATCTACTTCTCCAGCACCAGGTCTGCTTCCATGACCTCATGCTTCCCACCATGACCATAATGGACTAAACTCCGGAAGTATAGCCAGCTTCAATGAAATGCTTTCCATTCTAAGAGTTGTCTTGGTCATGGTATCTCTTCACAGTATAAAAATCCTAACTGAGATAGGGGACTGGTAAGGAAAATCTATTTTCTAGAGATGGTAGGTTGTTGACTGGGCTATCTATGAAAGTTTCCTGTACCTCACTTCACTGAGATTCAAATAAGAATATTAATTGTATGGATTATGACTTAGGAAGGTACAGCTGTGTTTGCAGATGTCTCTGCAATTGGCCCAATGGGCTCAGAGAGCACTTTGTACTGTGGACTCAAAACGGAAGGCAGTCTTTAGACAGCCACAGGTCCTAGACTGAAGGTTTCACTTCCTCCCTACTGTCACCTTCCCTGTCCCTCTCATAAATCAGACAACACCCACCTCAGAACTGAATTTTATGCCATTAGAAGCCTGAAAGGAGAGATATTAATGTCTATGACTGGGTTTACCTTGTGATGTTTATGCAGAGAAATACTAAGTTTTTCTAGATGGCATTTCCCCAGCCCTGTTAATAAGCAAAATGCCAGAGATGGCTGAGACCCACTGGTGCCAGAAGAAACCAAAACCCCAGGGGCTGTGAGAAAACAGAACAGACTCTAGGGATGGGACCACTGAACCTCGGCTAAGTGTATACTATTTTCTCATGAAGAGTTACTGAGCAGCAAACTACCCAGGGTTTGTAAGCATTCAGACCTGCTGCCTGCTCCTTGCAGACCTGGACAATAAGCAGGCAATACCTTGACTTGCCCAAGGTCCTGACAGTGTCATCCTACATAAAGTTCCCTGTAAGAGAAAATCCCCCCCTTTTCACTGTCTCTTTCTCTTCCTCCTCCTCCTCCATTTCCCTCCTCTCTTCCCTCCCCTGACCAATAAAACTCTACACATGAGTGCTGTCTGCTGTAGTATGAGGTTTCTGGCCAGACTTTTGGGCCTAATCTCAAGGTTTAGGCCCACAGATCCACAGAGACACACAGATGCTTACAACAGTCTTAGGCTGATTGACCTAAGGCCCAGGCATATAACTTGCTAACTCTTTGCCCTTAGTCTAACCCATGACTCATATCCTGTTTAGCCATGTAGTTCGGTACCTTTTCTCAGAGCAGCATAGTTGTCCTCTGCTTCTTCCAGCCTCTCTCTGGCATTCTGCTCTGTTCAGCCTGTTCCTAGAGTCTTCTTAGTCTGGTAGCCCCACTCACACTTCCTGTCTGCCTTTGGCCAATCAGCGCTTTTTATTAAACCAGTGGGTGGAACAATTATTTACAATAGAACAACATAATCTCCCACAGTCTGCAGGTGTCTTTGTCTCTCACCCGCTGTGGAGCACCTTGGCTCAAACACGCCAATGGCACCACATGCCATTTAAAAAATACAGCATGGTTTCCGTAACTTTTAAAGGATCACAGATTGATCTATTTCCTTCACAAGCTTTATACATGATGGCCTTTTGGTGATTAAGGCCATGAGGTTTCTCTGACCTATTTCAACTCTCAAAACCCATTACAGAAAGAGATAACCTCTCTCTGGCTCTAACCATGAGATGTGCATGTGCATGTGCGTGCGTGCGTGCGTGCGTGGGTGCGTGAGAGAGAGAGAGAGAGAGAGAGAGAGAGAGAGTTGGTAGACATTATAAGGTTTACTGTTTTATCCATTTTAAAGACACAAATTCAACGGCATTGAGACATTTTCTCACTGTTCTGTACCCATCAGGACTGTCCATCTGCAGAATGTTGCACCTTCTAAAACTTCAGTTTTGTGCCTATTAAACTTGAAGTTTTTACTCCCTTCTCCCAGCCCTGGCCATCCCCATTGTCTGCCTTGCCTCTTTGAAAGTGATTGCTCTGTGTATTTCATGCAAACAGAACTGCATGGCGACTGTCATTTTATAGCTGGCTTTTTTTTTTTTTTTTTTAAACTAGGCACCATTCCCTTTGTGTTTATGAGTGTTGGAGTAGACATCAGAATTCCCCCCCTTTCTAGTCTGAACAATAGTCCACTGCCTTGCCTTCTGCAACATGGCTGATGTACACTTCACATAAAATTAAGGTCAGCGATAAATTATAGCCAATTGGTCATGTTGTCCAACCATGGTCAGAATCTCATTTTAGAACATCTTTCCAAGATCCCTCATGTCTACTGATGGCAGATCATCTTTCTCATACTTCTTTACCTCCCTTTCTCTGTTCAACCCAGTCTCCGTCCTGTCTCCACAGACCTGCCTTTTCAGGATATGACGTACGAATGGACTACACCACAAACAGTTGTCTTTTGTATTCCATTGCACCAAGTATATCACATATCATTTACTCATTCATTCCTGAACTGATGGACGTATGAGCTCTTCCTCCTCTGGCTAGTACTGCTTATGCTGTATGATTGTGTGAGCAACCCTTTATGTGGACATATTTTCTTGTCCTCTGGGGAGAGGGCTAGAGTGGGGCTACTGGGTCATGTGACAGGTATAACCTGTATAGAGATTGTAAAACAGTTCTCCAAAGGGTCTGCCCACGAGGGAGGTTTCTTTAGGACAGCCTAATGGACCATTCAAAGGGGATGGGGTGATGCTTTCTTTGCAACCTCTCCTCACATGAAGGGTTCTGCTTCACTTTGCCCTGACTATAGAGAATAAGTCTCAGGCAGTGAGGGTCATGAGTTAATTCCCAGGTTGTCCCCTTGTGGCTTTGGTACATATCACTTCTCATTGTCTGAAGGAAGAGATGCACTTTTTCATCTATACACATGAAAGTTTGCTTATGGAACATGGCCATGTTCCCAGTCAGACACTCTAAAACTGGAGAGAGGGAACCATCAATGAAAACAGACATCCTCTTAGCATGTCAGACAAAGGGGTGTGGACAGAATAAAGGGATTTGTGAACTTCCTACTATAGGGAAACTTTCAGGAACTTGGCTCCCGAATTATACTTTTACAAGGTTGATCTTATAAAACCATTTACCTTCTTACTGGAAATACTTGCCACTCATTGGGACAGTTTTATTTCAATAAATACATTAGTTCCCTACTGGCTACTCTGTAAAGCATCCAAGACTGGGTAACAAAACCACACGTTTTATTCTCACAGTTCTAAAATCCAAAATCTGAGTGTTAGCAGGGCCAGGCTCTGTCTTTTGATTATTGGGGGGTTCTCTGCTCTTTCTCCTGGTGTCTGATATTTGTAGGCCATCCTTGGCATTCTGTGGCTCAGATGCATGGCACTGCTTCTGTTCAACTTTCCCTTTTCAGAAGGACATCAGCTACACTAGATGAAGACCTACCCTAACAACCTCGTTTTACCTTAGTAAGCCCATAAAGAACTTCCTGCCAAATAAATCATGTTCTGAATTCTATGGCTGAGAGTTTTAACATATCTTTTTTTTTGGGGGGGGGGAGAAGGGGGACACAGTTCAAGCAACGACAGCAACATTTTAAAAACTGTTTCTTGTGGAAACATATTAATGTTTTTCACTCTATCATTGAATGTACACCTAATGAAATATTAATATTATATATGAAAGAGAAAATGTGACAAGCCACCACCAACACTGACATCTAGGCCACATAGAGTGCGGACGGGAAGAAAGATCGTAGACTTAGAAATGAACTCCCAGCCCTCAGTTCCATGCAGCTGGTGATTCAAGCATCTTGCATATATATTTAAATGCGTTCCAGTTTGGGCAGTAAAAACAAAAACAGATATCCAGTGCTTAATATATAAAAATTATTCCAAATGTTTGATCCTGAATAGAGCTGCCTAGGAAGAAAGTTAGAAAAGAATCAGCTGTTGGGCACCTTTTGCTTCTAAATTTAATTTTAGCCAATTGTGGCCCATACCTTTAATCTCAGCACTTAGGAGGCAGAGGCAGGTGGATCTCTGTGTTTGGCAGCTTGGCCTACAGAGTTCCAGTATAGCCAGGGCTAGGTAGAGAAACCCTGTCTTGAAAGCAGAACAAAAAACACTGGGTTTCTTTATTTTGGAATTGGGGTGGATTTGTGGCTCAATTCTTGCACCTTGCGCATGCTCCACAAACATTCTACCACTGACTGCACCCCACCTCAAACCTAGCCACTTAATTTAGTCTATTTTTGTGGCTTGAGATGGGTGCCTTGCATACTGCATTGCAAGTCTGGTCTCAAAACTTGGGGCCCAAGTAATGTTCCTGCCTCAACTTCCTGAGAAAGAGCTTTTCCATTCCTCCTTACTCACTCTTAATCTCTTCTATGGTGGTTTAGGGACCCTGAGTGTCACCATCCTGGGCTTGACATCAAGCCCAGTTCTCAGGGTGTACCTACTCATGGCTTGCTCGTGGTAACTTTCCTAAGCTGCAGCCATCACCACCCACCTGTGAGAAGTTCCTGTTCTCTGTGTGGGTCCCTATCCAGCCCACATGCTCCACCTGTTCACTTGGGTTCTTTCTTCTGAGGTGTTATTTGTAGCCTTCTACTGCTCTCCACAAGAGTTGAAGCTTATCTCCAACTCTCCCAACCTTTCGCACGTAACTGAGCCTGGAACTTCTGTGGCGGCTCCTCTTTTGTGGCTCTCTATACTTAAAAGACTTTGCTTCAGACAGGATTCTCTTCAGTCAGGATTTTCAAAATCTGGAGAAAAGGGGCTAGCATTCTCTTTTCATGGTCTTTTCTAGACTACAGTGTCCTCTAGGTCTCCACTTCTTTGTGCCATTTTGCTCTTGATTGACAATATGCTGCCTAGCACCACTCAGGATTGCAGTAACATCTTCTCTTCTGCCAGATGGCTACTGGAGACTGCGTGTAGGGTCTCCTGCTTGCCAGCTAAGCTTTAATTCTATCAGTCCTTAGACATTAGAGTTATGCCAGGCATCTTTAATTTACCTTCTCTCTTAGTGCCCTCTACCTAGTAGTTCTGAGTTTTGGATGAGACATAAGTCACTGAGCACATTCAGCTTGGCACAGTCAATGGTTCACTATGTAACCTGGCAAACATGGCACTTGATCAGTTGGTACTGTAGTGATATCCAAATCTGCCCCCTCCCCAAAGCCACCAGTACCACTTTTACTCTTCTCCTTGCCTTGTTCTTATCAATGTCTCCCATCTGGACTTGGGACAGAAGCTCTCTCCGTCATGCTTCTTGTTTCTAATCTCTTTCCCCACTTTCTAGTCCATCTGGAATACAAGATCCAAGGATCACTGATGGGACACTAGCGTAGATGACCCTGCTACTCAGGAGTGTCCTTGCTGTCTTGTGGGCTCACCTGGAAACCGATCCTTTCTATCCAGGGTCACCTTACAATTCGGTGTGTCTCCTGCTATCACGCTCCAGCCAGACTGCCAGAGAAGTCTTGGGCCACTCCCACTCCATTCCTTCAGTCTGGAAAGTCCCCCATTGTCCCCAAATAGCAACCTTTCTTGTGCAAAGGCCTCTTCCTTCATGAAAGGATTGTTTGTGTCTCTTTTTCTATACTGCCCCAGCTCACATCCATTCCCTTCTGAGAGTTTCTACTGGCCTCTTATTGTTTGTCCTATAAAATCTCACCCAGTGCTTCCTAAGTAAAAGCAATTCAATAAATATTCATTGACTGAAATTGAATACCTTTCTGACATTAAGGTGAGAGGCATTTCTGCTTCACCAGATGGTGTTGTCTTCATGTTTTCTGAGCCTTCTCAAATATGTCAACTTGCATTTTCCCAGGATAATTCAGTGGCACACACTTCCTGATTTGGCCTCTTTGACTTTCTTGTTATAAACTACTTTACCTTACCCCAAAATGCCCCATCCCAGTCTTGTCTCTCAGTCTCCTAAAATTTAACTGCTCTTTTGCACAGAATGGTGCCTTCCGCACAAAGTACCCAAGGGAATTGCTCTTAGAAAAAAGTTCTGATCCATATCAGAGACCTCAAGCCCCAAGTAGAAAGTGCCATGAAAATCAGCCAGTAAGTAGCCAGATGCAAAAGATTGTTTATATACAAATTGCGCTGCATTGCTGGGTGCGGGGGGGGGGGGGGGGGGGGGGGGGGGGGGGGAGTACAAGTCCACCACATGCATGGGTTTACCAGCTTCACAGACGATATAACTTAGCTGCAGGGGGAACACTGTGCAAGACAGTGGGATTTCATGTTCATCTCCGTCACTCTTTTGAGGATATTTGCCTTCTTTTGTTTATTCTTTTCACTAGGCAGGCTGAAGCCCTCTTTGCAGCCATGTTGCAAGCATTAAAAAAAAAAAAAAAAAAAAGAAAGAAACCACATTGTGCAGAAACTTCAAATTAACCCTTCCCTTGCTGTGGTGTGCTGCAGAGCCAGCCCCCTTACTGTGTTGCAAACTTGGCTTCTTTCAATTGTGTTCCTTAGGATATTTGTGCATTAAGGATAAATTAGGCAAAGGGATTAAAAAGTGTGAACGTGTGCTTGGCATGACCTTTATTTACCCTAAGAAGTAGGTGTGCCCCTTGGAGGGGACTTTACAAAGAACTGATTGACTTGTGGAGCCTGGATTCCAAGAATCACGAATGTCAACAAACAAACAAACAGAAAAGGACCCTGCACAGACCGTTTATACCACCTGCTTGTTTGGCGTCTTCCCCTCTGGCGACTTTGTAAGTGAGCTGGCCCCTTCATCAGAACCCAGTGTTAGAGTTCAACCAGAGTTTTCCTTATGTGTTTGTTCAAATGATTTTCCCTCCCACTGAGAAGAGTAATAGGCTGAACCACCTGTGTCCGGTAGGGTAGCATGACAGATGGAGTCAGAAGACTCTTGGCTTCAATCTCGGTACTGATAACCTTCACCTGTGGAGCAAATTATATGACACCCCCCCCCCCCCCCCCCCCGCCGCCTGTTTTAGGCCATGTAATAGGGATAACCAGGTTGCCTAGCACATAGTACATTCTTTGTGAATGGTAGTACTTCTCTCTAATCACATCTATCCATTCTTTCATTCTACTCATACTCTTAGGGCTAATGGGGGACATTGAATGATGATGAGTACATATTCCTTATGGTCTTTTCTCACTTCTTACACAGAAGCAATCCACGGCTCCTTCTGTCTTTTATAAAGTCCTGCTGTGTTAATACCACATAAAGGGGCAGTACCTGCCTTCTCTCCGTGGAGTAATCCTGATTAAGGGTCTAAGTTAGGAGTTACACCAAGCTGCCTCTCTGTGAAGCAAAGGGGTAGAGGGAAGCATCCAGGTATGTTGGTGAGGGCTTTTCCATTTTTACTGAGAGGCAATTTCAGTGCCCGGGTGCTTAGGGAACACCCAGGTCAAGGTGCAAGTCTGTCCTGTTCAGGCAGCTGGAGGAAGGGAGGGCACTGGCTGGCTCATTGGCTTGTCCTCCTCCTGGGAGTTAAAAGGTTTTTCGCCCAAGGAACAGTATCTTGAACTCGTTGTAGCTCAGAGAATGACTCACACACTGGAAACGGTGTAAACACAGGTGGAGGACCTGGGTGCCCCAGCATGATTGAAGGCCAGTCCTCCAGGCCAACTCTAGCATTCCATAGCTAAACACTAAAGTTCAAAGAGATGTGCTGAGCCTTTTGCCAAAGGCCTGGACACGAGGGGCTGAGCAGGACCTGGTCTCGGTATTGCTAGCCCTACTCCAGTCAGCTTAAGGTTCTTTTAGGATAACAGTATGTGGCAGTGACGATGCCCACACCCCTTTCACAGCCCACCGCCCTTGATCTCCGCCAGGGTCTCCCGGGGTCTTCTGGATGGAGGGATGCAGAATGCATCTACCCCGACACACCTATCTGTGCATTGTGGTTAAGGAAAGCTGGGAGCACCCGGAGCTCATCCAAGCCGAACTGCACTGAGCAGGGATTGAGCTGGGGACGATCAGAGGGGCTCGGCGGCAGGTCGAGGGGCGCCAAGGCTCAGGCTGGGGGCGGAGCCTAGGGGTGGCGAGCGAGAGGGCGGGGCGCAGTGCGGAGTTCCAAGGGACCTGGGCAGGGGCGGTCGCCCTCCTGGCTGGTCTGGGGACGAGCAGAGTGGCGGGACGCGCAGGCCGGGTGGGGACGCAAAGCACGGCCGAGGACTGCAGGGGTGCGGCGGGAGCCCGGCGGGAGCCCGGCGGGCGGTGTCACCCGAGGCGGAGGGGGCGGAGCCGCGATCGCAGCTGCCACCCGGCCGCCGGGCCCAGGCAGAAGACCGCCGCCCGCGGCCGGGCAAGCTCTGCGCGCAGACACGCTACAGACAATGCTCGGAGGCGCCCGGAGGGGCAACGGACCGAGGAGTGCAGCTCCGAGGTGAGCCCACCACGCTCTCTCCAGATCCCGTTGCTTTTTGTCTGGCGAACGTGGCGGCCCAGGGGCTTTCTCGGGGTCGCTGCGGTGGCCTGGCGGGCCAGCCCCTGCTGGCGTTCTCCGGGCTGACAGGCGACCGATCCGAACGCATGGAGAGTCCGGACCGCGTGCGCTGGCTTGTGCCTTCGGTGCAAGCCCCGAGCCGAGGAGGCTGGGGAGTCGGAAGGGGTGTTTTCAATTCATTCGAGAAACGCTCGCTTTGAAACCGGGAAACTTTTCCTTGGAGTTCTGGGAAGGGGGGAATCGACTGTTGTGATGGTTTTACTGGTCTTGCTGGTTTAGGCATGCTGTTTTGTTTCTTGGGAACTGCTTTCCGCAGTGAGTATTGTCAGAAGGCAGAGGCTGTCCGGGTTGCTCAGACTAGACCCGGAGGTGATGATTGGGGGTTCAGAGAAACCACCTCTGGGCAGCCGCGGATCTCCGAAGGAAGGTGGTGCCCTTTTGCCGAACCTTGGTGAGCATTCCATACCTGGAGCTGGCTCGCAACCTTTGCTTGTACTGCCCCCTTTCCAGCCGGGCGCACACACCCACATGAAACCACATGCACACGCATGCACGCTTACACTTGGAAAATAGAATCTCCACTTGTGAGTCCTGGGAATGGGAACCGAGGAGGTTGAGCATTCGCAGCCCACAGCGCTCGTTCACTGCGTCTGTTTCCCCAGGTAAAGCTCTAGCAAGGTTTTGGAAAGCCGATTGCAGAGCGGAAAGGTCTAAGAGTGAGGAGTTTTGCAATGTATTCGGTCTAGAGTCAGGTTGCGAAGGTTTAACTGATCTGCTGCTCTCAGTTATCCTCTATAGCTCTTTCTGAGGGCATTTGACAGGAAGCCCCACGGTAAGCAAGTTAGCTTTCCTGGGTTCCCTCAGAACTTTGCTCCCCTTATTGGTTCCTTCTGTAGAGGCTACAAGTCCATATTTCTCCTGCTGAGTTAGATTGCCCAGCACTGGAGAAGCAAAAAAAAAAAAAAAAAAAAAAAAAAAAGTTAGGTAAATATTATAATTTGCTCTCTGTGTCTTGGGAGGGGAGAAGTGTCAGGGTGGACACCTGCCTAGACCACTCTGGCCAATTGACTATAATGCAAGCTAGATACTTTTCATACATACTTTTTTGGGGGTTGCATTAACTTATTTTTTAAGTCAAATTAATTAATGTTAATTATTTGTAAAAATAGAATGATGAGATGAGAGTTTTCTGGAATTCTATTGGGGTAAGGCATAAACAAAACTGGATGCAAAGATGAGAAGTATTTGGAGCCAAATATACTTAGTTTAATGGATCTGGCCACCCTGATTCTTCAGATTCTTCTTGAGGTGGGGTGGGAGTGTGTTTGACAGCTCAGCCTTGTAAACTGTAGCCTCAAACCTAGTGCAGAAGTTTGCAGAGGCAGAGCCGTTTTTATCATGACTTGGATCACAAAGAATGCTGAGATCTTTTTCTAATCTTACACTGCAGCCTCCCACTGAGAAATGGGAGAATTTGCATAATTCTGCCCCCCCCCCATCAGAGGTAGGAATGTGAGCCAGAGGGGTACCATTCCCAGGCTTTAGAGTGCTGGCACTACCCCGGGCTCTCTGCTCCTGCTTTGTGGGTACCGCTTACACGTTTCATCATCTTTTTACTGAAAGCAAATTGGAGACAGTTCCAGGTACAGAAGTGCAAACCCAAGAGGCCCTTCTAGCTCTGTAGACAAGGTGGGAATTTCTGTTTGCAGAGATGAAGAAACCAGATTTAAAAGGACATATAGTCTGTCGATAATGGTGGGGGGCCCAGGGTCTCCTTTGTTTCCTTCATTCTGTGGCTTCCCCTCAAATTCCTTTGTGTTTCGGGGCAGTTGTATGGTCCACGTTGTGGTCAGCCTGCAGAATAATGTCAGAGTTGAGGAAGAGAGTGCTCATAAATTAGTAAAGGGTCTCAAGGTAGCTTCTGCCAGGATAGCATAGTAATCAGGAACCTACTGAACTCTCTGGGCTGTCACAGGCTAATGGGTACCAAGAAAAGGAGGGGGAACCTTAGAGTGGCATATCTGGGTCTTCTGGACTGCCTGCTAAAGAGGAAATATGATGTGGCCGCCCAAACTGCTTCTGTGTGAGTGTGCAGCAGACTCTGAGGAAGCGGTTGGATGCCAACCACTTCCTCAGCCTGATCTAGAGCTAGCTTCCCAGGAAACTGAGAAACCCCACAGAGCTGATGTCCATGTTTTCTTCCCAGAGCCCACACAGGAGCACTTGAGTCTTGTCTACAGAAGACATGGGCCTGAAAAGGGGTTTCCTGTGACCTGGCAGGTGTAGTGGGGCTTCACACATCAGAGTCACTAGAATATCAAACTCAGCTTTTCTAAAGACCAAAATATTTCCTCCCTTCCCACCTGCCTCTACACCCCTTACAAAATATAGCAGCAAGCCTATAGCTGGTGACTGTATGAGAGAGGCATAATCTGGTCATGATGCCTCTTCTTATTGAAAGCCTGTGACCTTTTCTGAAAGATTTGACAGAGAGAACCTGCTACTTGGGTGTATCAGGAGAACAATCTAGCCAGTGTCATAAAAGACCCTACAGTGACTACAGAAACATTCAGATTTCAGAGTGTTGGTTTAGCTTAGCGATAAAGCTGCTTCCTTGTTAACTGGCTGAAGTAGAGGTACATCTGGCTTCTCTAACTCATTAGACCTCATCTAGGAGTGCAGGAGCCAGGAGAAGGAGTGCTTCCCACCAGGAGTCTGGAAGGATCTCTGGAGCGCCCTGTGATTCTATCTGGCTGAGCCTGTTAATTTCTTTAGAGAGAATTAACCTCAGGCAAATTCTCACCAGACAAGGTGGAGAATAATTCCCAAGAGAGAATCTATTCAGCTCAGAATTGACCACAAGATTTTCTTTCTAAAGCACTCTCCTAAAGGATGCCAATTCATCCTCAGGAAAGAAATAGGAGCTTTGAGCAGCAAGCAGATAAATGGCAAGATACTTGGTATCCTGAACAAGGTGAAGGTGAGGTAGGGTGGTCCAGTCAGTCTGTTTATCTTTCTAGAGCAGCAAACTTGGTGTTGGTGGCCAGGTCCTTGTCTTTGTTGTAATATCTGTCTCCCCACCCCCTTGTAGAATGGGATTCAGAGTTACCTTATAGGATGCTGTTTGGATTATCTGGGTAATACCATAGCCCATAGAACTCTTCCTGAGGAATACATTTACTGAGGACCATGGGAGCAAATTGAGATTTTATATTTGTAGAACCAACGAGTCGTTTTGACAACATGATTGGATGACCTCTTCTCTCACATTCTGCCCAGTCTCTCTTAGGCCAGGACAGTGGAGTCAAGCATTTCTGTCTTCTGTTTCCAACTTGGCATGTAGCACCCTGCTTTGTTTACCTCAGCACAGAATGGAATAGTGTGGAATAAGCAAGGGGCAGGGTCAGAATTTCCATGCTGCCCAATATCCTGACAAGGTGCTCCTGTGGGACAGGCCAGCATCATACCTCTCCTCCTTTAAACAACTAGTCAGAAGTATGGATAACAGTTTCCATTTCAGAGTCCCTGCCTGCTTCTGCTTCTCTTTTTGTTCAAAACCTACATGTTATTACCTATAAACTCTAGATTTTATATGTGGTACTACTTTGTGGTTTTTGTTCTTTGGTAGTGCTCCAGGCTTTGGACACCTTAATTTCTGGAAAACTGTACAGGACTCTAATATCCAACACTCAGTGTTTGGGGATTGAAATAGTGTGTGTGTGTGTGTGTGTGTGTGTGTGTATGTGTGTGTGTGTGTACATGTGTGTGTGTGTGTGTGTGTGTGTGTGTGTGTGTGCGCACAGCGCGCGCGCACAAACATGCATGTGCGGAAGCCAGACATTGACATAGTCTTCATCTATGGTTGTTTATGTTTTGTTTTGAGTCAGGACCTGGAGCTTGCTGACTAGCTAGAGTGGTTGGCCATCAAAATCCTGGGATCTTCCATTTCTACTACCCATTTCTGGGATCATGGATGGTTACTGTACCATCATGCCCACCTTTTCAGTGGGTGCAGGGATCTGAGCCCAGACCCTCATGCTTGCACAGCAAGCATTTTACCTATTGAGCCCTCTTTCCAAGCCTCGGAATGTTTTCTATGCTGAGAAAGAAGGCAATGTTGGTTTGTGTAGTTTCTAATAAAGCTGCCTGATTAAGGAATATCAGAGAAGCTTGTGACAGCTGATCATTGGCCCCAGAAAACAAGGGTTATTCTACTTTGGCCATGTTACTCCTTTCCTGTTTTATTCTTCATCACCAGCCTCATAATAACCTCTTACTGTTAATCACACATCATTTGGTGGGGTAGATTCTTAATCAGGCAATGATCTGCCTTCCAGGGAGCTGATCTGGAATTCATCTCTGTCTCCTACAAGAGCACATCAGAGAACTGGGCCCAAGATGAACCCGCATCCTCTCGGCTCACAGTGCTCCAGACCATTTGACTGAACCCCGAGAGCCCAAACATGTCTGCCTGCAGTGACTTTGTGGAGCACATCTGGAAACCTGGGTCTTGCAAGAACTGCTTCTGCCTACGGAGCGACCACCAGCTAACAGCCAAGGCCAGAGCGAGCAGCCTACCCGCTGTAACCCGCCTGCCTGCCAGGCCTGAGAACTGTCGCCTAGAAGATGAAGGTCTGAACAACTTGGCCTACACAAAGCCCACCATTGCTGTAAAGCCCACCATGATGAGTTCTGAGGCCCCCGACTTGTGGACCGAGGCCAGCCTGAGTGCTGAAGTCCCGAAGGTGAGGCTGACTAACCCTGCTGGTATTTTTACAGGAGCTGTTCCTATTCTAACACATGGTAGCTGGCTGGCAGCCAGGGAGGGCTGTTGGAGCAAGAATCCCACAGGATAGTTGCCGACTGACTAGCTTACCCTGAGGTTGCTGTCCCCGACAGCTGTTACTTAGCTATTCCTATCTACCTTTCTATCTCTTCCTTTAGGCTCATATTCATTAGTCCAGTAGGGCAGAATTTTCTCCTGATTTGGAGACTTATTAAAGGGAAAGCAAAAACAAAGACAAAGACAACAGTTTGAAATTATTGGCTGTACTTTTAGGTGTGTACAGAAGCAGCAGCCATTGCTCAGTGACTGCCGTGCACCTGGCACCCTCCACAATGGATTTCTGCAACCATCAACTCATGACCAGTGTCCTTTTGTCCGTCTCTCCACCCATTGCCCTTTCCTGTGCACTGTAGGGGAAACCATAAGCACACCCATTTAATAGATAAAGCCTTGAAAGATAAAACTGCAATGCACAGTCACATCTAAAATATCAGCAAAATAATTCATTATAATTGTTTACTACTCAGCCATTCTTGATACTTTGTAGTTTTTCTTTTAAAATTGTATGTGTATGTGTAAACACATGTGTGTGGAGTGTGGGTATAGGCATGTACCTGTGTATGTGCCAGAGGACCACTAGGGTGTCTTCCTCAGTTTCTCTGTACCTTTTTAGTTATTTGATAGTTTATTTTTAAAGATTACTTATTTTTATTTTATGTGTTAGGGCTTGCATATGTGTATGCCAATGTACATGCCTCGTGCCTGCAAAGGCCAGAAAAGGCTTTCAGATCTCTTGGAACTGGGATTGGAGATGGTTGTTGGCTGCATAGGGGTGCTGGGAACCACCAAACATAAGTCCTCTGGAAAAAAACAAGTATTCCTAACCTCTGGGCTGTCATAATCCAGACCCCTCTAACTTAATTTTGAGGAAGTCATGTTTCTCAGCTACATTTACTGGCTAGTGAGCCCCAGCATCTGCTGTCTCTGCCCACTCCCCCAGCACTGGGGTTATAGGCTTGTAACACCACACCCAGACTTTTAGGAGAGTTCTGGTGATCTGTACTCAGAGATGCATGCTTTCATAGCAAGCATTGCCCATTGAGCGTCCCTTGGCCTTCACACATCTAGTTTTGAAGTATAGGTTTAGACAGCTTTATCCAAGACCACTAAACATTTATATGGCTACAGGTTAGACTTCTCTTCATCTTCCTGAAAGAAACCCTTTAAAAAGTATAATTATGGAGAGGGTATGTGGGCAGAGCTGCTGGAAGCTTCTGTCTATGGATGTGTGTCTGAGATTATATGCCTAAGACATTCTAAGAACTTTTGTTCCACAATGACCTCTTCTAGTCTCCTGGATTTCCTCAGCTCGTGTGGTACATGGGTCAGGAAGGGTGTGTGATGCATGTGAAAACAAAGGTCAGTTTTATATCTAGAGAGGGTTATGTGAAGAGAGGCATTTCCTGTGGTGGCAGCAAGCTCCATGTCATTTTTAGAGCTGTTCCGTTTTCCCTGAGTTGGCTACACCCATTCACACAGCCAGTCTTGACACCTTCAACTTTCACCTATATAGGGCAGTGACACTGTATTCAGAATCCCCTGGATAAAGAGCCCCAATGCAGGTCCTGCTTTGAGGTCATGTGTACAAATGGGAATGGATAGAATGGAAGGAAAAGGGTCAGTAACTTCATTGATAGGAAAGTCACATCTTTGTCTTCTTGCCCAGCCACTTCAGCAGGTAGAAGCTGAGCTCATGGCTGTAAACTGGCAGAAAGGGCAGCTGTGTGACTCAAAGGAAAGCCTATCGGAAAAACCAGGAGGCCTAGACAGACCCAGCTCAGAAACCATGCCTTGTCCTCCCAGTCTGTATCTACTTCTCATATGAGGTGCTCTTAAAAATCATTCAGGAGCTGGGCAGTAGTGGCACATGTTTTTAATCCCAGCACTTGGGAAACAGAGGCAGGCCATTTCTGTGAGTTTGAGGCCAGCCTGGTCTACAGAGCAAGTTGCAGGGTTGCCAGAGCTGTTAAACAGAGAAACCCAGTGTCAAAGTAAACAAACTAACAAAATTATACAGGGGGCCTGGAGAGTTGGCTGCCCTTCCAGAGGACCCAGGCTTGATTTTCAACACCTGCTTGTGCTCTAACAATAGTCTATGGTTCCAATTCTAGGAAATCTGATGTCTTCTTCTGACTTCCTTGACACTCACATGTGGAACGCAAACATATATGCAGCCAAAACTACCCCATACACACAGAATAATAAAATATTTTTTTTAAAAGAACAAAAAGGAAAGACATTATTATGCCTTGTTTCTTCAAGAATGTGTCATAGCTGGGTTATCAGGTGACCAGTCAACAGACGAAAATACTAAACAAAATTTCCAGCTCCTTCCAGTCCAGTGGACTTCTTTACCTGGCAATTGTGAATTTTCACTCTTTTTCAGCCTTTGGTTATGATCTTTCTTACCTAACAGACATAAGCCAAAGGCATTACATCCCCTGGGTAGGATGCAGAGCTCAGTATCTAGAAAGTCAGAGAGCTCACTGGGTGCAGTACTAATCATGATTGCTCTACCAGGCTAGTCAGGCACGAGCATCCCTTGCCAGCTCCTACAATAGGCCTGCATGCTGCCTGAGACAGGTGTCTTCTCCCTTCTCTGATAAAAGGTAACGTGTTGTTGTTGTTTTCACCTCGGGCTGTATAGGTCAACTGGAGAAGAGCCCCAGGCAAGCTCCAACTCCAGAAACAGGAAGATGGGCCAATAGTTTACCTGGGCAGCTTCAGAGGAATGCAGAAGCCTTCAGGCTCCCTTGCCTGCACAGAGGGCAACCCCTGTTGTCCCCCAGCCTACACCATGGTCGGACTGCACAGCCTAGAAGCCCGAGTGGAGAAGAATACCATCTTTCAACCAGTGAACTTACAGGAAGGGAAGACTGGGAGGGAAGAGCTGCCCTCAGCTCAGGAGAGCTTCCGCCAGAAGTTAGCTGCCTTTGCAGGGATGACAACCAGCTGTCCCAAGGGCCCCAGGCCCTGCCCTTCTCCACAGCCCCTGAGGGAATCCTTGCCCTCAGAAGATGACAGTGACCAAAGGTGTTCACCCTCTGGAGACAGTGAAGGTGGAGAGTACTGCTCAATTCTGGACTGTTGTCCAGAATCCAAGGATGCTGTGCATAGCGCTGAGGGCTCTGGCAGATGTGGAGGAGGGAACTGCTCACCCATGTGCTGGGAGCAGGGAACATGTGCAAGAACCACAGAAGAGGAAAAGCGGGTTCTGAATTTCCCCAGGGAGTGTTGTGGCCAGGGATCCACAGCGAATCCACCCCATCTGGGTCCCAAGAAGCCATCCCTTAACTCAGATGCTGCTAGCTCTTCAGATGGCTTGTCTTGTGGCAGTGGTAGGGGCAGTGGTGCCAGCAGCCCCTTTGCTCCTCATCTTGAGAATGACTACTGCTCTCTTGTGAAGGAACCAACCCCAGGGAAGCAACAGGACTCCGGTTGCCATGTAATCAGCTCTGGAAAATGTGCTGGGCAAGCTGGGGAACTCCAGCCCCCAGCCCTTCCTAGGGAGGCTGTGCAGCCTGAACCCATCTATGCAGAAAGTACCAAGAGAAAGAAGACAGTGCCTTTGAGGCCTGAGACCAAGGCACAGCAGGTAGCCACTGGCCACAGCCAGGGCCAAGTATGGACAGATGACACCTGGGCTCAGAAGACATCCTCTGGCTGGAGCCAGGACAGGGAAGGCACAAACATGGTTCCTCAGGTAGCAACCACCATTACCGTCATTGCTGCCCACCCAGAAGAGGACCATAGGACTATCTATCTGAGTAGTCCTGACTCTGCGGTGGGGGTGCAGTGGCCACATGGGCCTTTGAACCAGGACATACAGGCTAGCGAGGAGGAACAGTTGGTTGTTCAGGGCCTAAGCTCAAGGGAGAGCCATCCACATAATGTGACTGAAAACACACCCAAAGAGAAGCCGGCCATTCCTCCTAAGCTGTCCAAAAGCAGCCCAGGCGGGTCCCCAGCATCACCTGCAGCCTCCCCTCTGGCTGACCACGGTGATGGGAACGCTGGCGGCAGCAGTGTTGGACCCCAGCTTTTGTCTAGAGTTCCTACTAATAGAGCTTCTTCCAGCCAGATCAATGGGATTGTCAACGGGGACCCTGCCAAGGGTCCCCCACAAGTCACCTCCTCTTCAGCCTTGGACCAGAGGCGGCCAAGATACCAAACTGGTGCTTGGAGCCGCCAGTGTCGGATCGAGGAAGAGAAGGAGGTGGGGCAGGAATTGCTGAGTCAAAGTTGGGGAAGAGAAGTGGAAAATGGCACCACAGACCAATCAAACTCCTCTACCTGGCACCGGCTCCATCCTACCGAGGGCTCCTCCGTGCAGATCTGCAAAGCCAGCACCACCGGGGGCATGAGCAAATCAGCTTCCTTTGCCTTTGAGTTCCCCAAGGACAGAGGCAGGAAGGATGCGTTCTCACCACCTCCCCCACCTCCAAAGTCAAGGTGAGTACCACTGCCTGTGTGGAAACAGTCATATGAAAAATCACCAGTCTGCAGGGCCTTTTCCAGAAACCTTTGCCTTTGCTGCCCCTCTGGAATGGCTAAGGCCCCTCCTGGAATGCTGTTTGCCCAATGGCCATTGTGCATTATGTAAATTTCCCAGAGTCCCAGCTCAGCCTAGAGAAAGTAGCAACTCTTGCTCGGTGTGTGTGCTCTGCAAACAAGTCTAGAAGCTGTGTGGACAGGCTATTTGTAAAAAATCTTAGAAAGCGGGGGTGGGGGGGTGGGGGGGGATAGTTCAGGGACCGATGCAAGGCTGTGCCTGTTTGATCTCTATCACTGTTAAAAAAAAAAAACAAAAAAAAAACCACACCACCACCAAAAATACATGTGGGACTGCAGTGTGGACAAGTGATAAAGCCCATGCTTAGTCCGAGTGAAGCCTGGGATTGGACCCCCAACATCACAAAACCAAACCAAACACTACTAAGTTGCTGTTCCTTTTGCCACTTTTTTTTTAATTACCTCCTCCAATTTCTAAGTATCTTCTATGTGTTTTCTTGAAAAGCTCTGAAACTTCATCTATTGCAACATAGGAAAGGGGGCTAAAGGGGATCACACTACGGGAATTGGGTAGGTGAAGTCAGAAATGGGCTCAATAAACCATAACTGCTGTATTAGGCCTTAGGGGACAATTTGGGGGATTTTTTTGGTGGGGGGGGTTTGCTTTGTTTTAAAGGAAGCTTTGAACATGGTTAAGCACCTATGATGTGGGTTTTTCAGAGGGGAAAAAAGAGTACAGTTTGAGGTTAGCATGCTGAAGCTCACAGCTCCCCTCCTTGCCTTGCTATTCTATTGCTAGTTCAGCATGCCTTTCAAAGCTCCAGGAAAATAAATGTCTTTTCTAAGCCATTGAACTGTGAATAGAATTTAAATTCTAGGGATTTTTTTTCCCCCTTTTAGTGAAAACCAAACTGATTTTGATCGAGAAAGGAATAACCTGCTGTTACAAAAAGCCAGGCTTTCCAAATGGTCTGTCTAGTTGTGATGCTGCCTGTGTTCTGTTTGAGCAGCAACCTCCAGGATGCTGTCAGAAACACGGGAATTGACCACAGAGAGAAACCACTATAACTTTTGGCTTTGAACATCAAGGTGTTTTAGGCTGTGATGTGATCTAAGGCGGGCTTGCTCTCATGTCCACTAGTATTGTTGGTTATCCGCCAAACAGTATTGACACCTTCCTGAGTCTTGGGGGATTGTAGACTCTGTCTGGTCCCTCAGCTACAGTTTTAATTCCCTGGAGGAAGGAATAATTCAGTAGCAGAGTTCACATAATAAGACACTAACTATGGGGCAAGCATTTTTTTTTTTCAGATGTTAGCCATAATAACTCATTTAATTCTTAGAACAGACCTCTGAGAGATGAATTACCAGCCACAAGCCACAGTTCCCCAAATTGACTGAGAGCTGAAGAAATCTGTCCCTGGCAGCCCATGCATAGTTTGTAGCTCAGCTCCTAGTTCTACAGTCTACATCGAGGCATATAGCAAAAGCACAACATGGCCATTGTGCCTGTATGACTCAGTCATGGCTGCTAGTGAAGTACCAGATTCAACATCACAAAGCCAACCTCTTCCGTGTCGTGTTTATCAGTTGAGTAAGCTACATACTGTCTCTTAGAGTCTCTTAAATAGTATGCTTATACTTGCCTGACACCCATTTTTCTGAGTTATGTTTTACACTTATTTATGTGTATGTGCCCGTGCACACATGCACATATGTTGTAGTCAGAAGACAGTTCTTTCTGTCTACCATATTGGTTTCTGTAGGTGTGAGGCTTTGCAGGGAGTTCCTTTCCCAGCTGAGCCAACTTGGACTCTGATCCCATTATTTAAATGAAATGAACAGAGTTCACAGAGGGGGTCAGTGATTCAGGTAGAAGGTAACACAGGGTGTCAAGGGTGGCAGTGGTCCCCTATCTGATGCAGTTTTGGGAATACCACCCAAGTCTTAGAAAAGTAACTAAAAGTTTTCATTTACTGGTTATAGGATTTGGAGAAGTCTTGGTAACCATAGCAACATGACTCAGAGAGGTTTTTGATTAGCAACTAGGGTAAATTCAGAAACCCTAGGTCCAATATGCTATGACAAAACCTTTGGGTTATATGTAGCTCAAATAAGGTAGGAAATGAAACCTCAGATGAAATGGGTTCCATTTCTTCAAGAACAAACAAACAGAAACTCAAAGCCAGGACATTTAGTTTAGATAAGTTGAACTACTCAGTTTGGGGAAGCATCTCATTTTTCATGTGTTGCTGACACTGTCTTTTGAATCTTTACATCTCTCAGGTGAGCATATAGAGGGTAAGCTTGGGACTATAAACTGTCTTTGAGATCTGGAACTCAGTATGCACTGAATTCTGATAAGGAAGACTGCAAAGGACCCCAAACTATTCTGATCTCAAAAGTCAAGTTGTAGGCAAATGAGATGTTAGGGGCCACACAGCCCCAGCTGAGTCAGTACCAATCACTGGGCACATCCGTAATTATGGAAGATGATATTGGTTTTTCAAGGTGGAAATTGTAGAGCATCTCCAGGCAACATGGAAGGTTAATCTGATTTCCATGCATAGGTCCAAGCTTTGTTTCGAACGATCAGCTTGATTAAGCGTGTTATATATGCTTAGCACCTAGACAAGGTTGCTTCATGCAGGACTGTGTTATTTTCTATTTTACATAGTAAGGAGAAACAGAAAGAGATTCACCTGCTTCCTGACCCCTATCTTGAGAGGAGTGACTTGGCTTTCTACTGTCCTATATTGAGTGTTCAGTGAGTCACTTATCTATCTGAAATACTTAGCCTCCTGCTGTAATGTTTTGTAAGATGGACTATCCAAGCCTATTTAATGTGTCTTTCTTGGCTGAGTCTGGACTTTCTTACTGACTGATGCCAAGGTAACTGCCTACATCCACAAATTCACACAGTTTAGAGTGATGAACCTTACCAGGTTTCTGGGTCACCTTGTCCCAGTTCAGGGCAGGATTCTAAGATAAAGATTGTCAAGTACTATTGGTTGTTGGCTAGGAAACAAGAAAGAAAGAAAGAAAAAAAACTGCAGGCAAGAAGTGTAGGCTGTGAGTTTGTGCATGCGTACTCCACCCTCAAGACTTGAGACAGTTAAATTGGAGCAGTAGCACCTGAGAAAATAATTAAGCTACACAGGAACCCAATCTCCTTCTTCCTTTTCCTGTGGGCAGACAGAAATCTAGTTTAACATGACTTATGACCTTGAAGCAACAAGGTCAGTAGAAGGTGTTTTATCCGCTCAGGGCCAGCTGGCAAGCAGTTCACAAAGACCTAAATTAGAAAGGTAGGCTCCAGCTCAGAGGTGAACTTGTTGGTGGAATTAGAAAACAGATGGGCTTGTTTCTGTACTGTCTGGGTCCAGATAAGGCTAATCCAGAGAAAGCTTCCCACGAAAGTAGGAGATATTTGTTTTGGTGTTATCAGTTTTCTATTCAATCCACTCCATGGTACCTTGGTCTTTCCCTTTGGGGGCTGCTGGGAAGCGATGCCTTGTTTAGTTCCTTCCTGTGTTGGAGGGAGAGCATCCCAGGTAGAGCTCTTTTCTGTCCACCAAGGCAGTCACTTTGCTTCATCGTGTGGTCTCTCCAGAAACGTGGTCACACAGCATGACCCCGAGGACAGGAAGGACATGATGTTTATCTTCATCCTCCATATCCAATCTGATTAAAGCTTTTAACACTTTATTTTAGTCGCTCTTTGTATTGTAGTCATGAGCTCATTTGGGTGGCAATTTGAAAAATCAGTTTGTGTTGGGAAGCACTGTGTATAGAGAACCTTCTCTATGTGTAACCTTGTTGACCGCGTTTAAATAAGAGGTGGAACTGAATGAGGGAGAATGCATACTGGGCATATTCGGTGAGAGAAAGTCCACAGCCTCCATACAAAGTTTAGCAAATGAACAAGGTACATGTGCCAACAATGAAGTTTATACTCTGCTAGGCTATAGACAAGGTAGCAGTTGACCCCTTCCCATAAGCTTGTAGACAGAATTTGGAAACAGGGCATCTCATATGCCATAAACAGGAACTATTAAAATTCTTGTCTTCTTGTTCTATATTTTAAACAATTTCTTTTTGATGCATATATATCTATCATATATCATTAAATATATAATCCAATGTATATTACATATACTATGTATATGTAATATATAATCTTTAAAGAACTTCTATGTAATTTTGAGCACATGCCTAAGAGTTAGATAATCTTTAAATCATTGGACATCTACGAATGACTTACTTTTTATTGGGCTCTGTGCAAGATGCTAAGAGTCCAGCAATGGGGTGGTTTTTTTTTGTTTTTTTGTTTTTCCCCCTTTGGTTCTCAGGATTCCATCAGTGTGAAGAGCTATAGGGTTTTTTTCCCCTTGGACTCTGAAGATGTCATCAATCAGAATTAAATGAGCAGGTGTGCAGCCTGACCCCCAAGGCTCACTTTGCTGACTTTCTTTGATGAGGCTATTTCTCCTAGATCTGGGTTTCACCACAGCCTGGTTCTCTGTTTAGCACCAGAAATGTGCAGTGCTCACTGAGTTACAGCCCCCTCCTTCATGCCCTGTTGATGTCACCCTCCAGAAAATCACCCAACTTCTTACTTGACATAAAATGAGTACTTAAGAGACATGGACAAAAACAAATAGCTTGGAATAGAAAGTGGGTGGCCCTATGCTGTTCACACCTTACTTTGGGAAGGTAACACAGCATGTCTTGCATTGTATTGAAACTCATGTTTTCAGCACCTCGAAAGACTGTGAAGTCCTTAGAGTGCATGAGCTACGTCCCATGTGTTCCTGCTTTGCATTTCCATCATATCCTTTAGCGCAGAGCCAGATATGTAGCAGATATTCAGTGCAGAATCAGCTTTGTTTTGTTTTGTTTTGTTTATAGGCTGGAGAGATAGCTCCATATTTAGGAGTGTTTGCTGCTCTTGGAAAAGGCTCAGGTTCAGTTCCCAGCACCCATTCCAGTTAGAGAGGATCTGCCACCCTCCTCTGACCTCTACACACATGCTGTACATAGTACAGCTCGCACAGGTACACATACGATTAAATGAATAAACATTAAAAATTATTGCTGTATGTCATGTGTGCAGGCACATGTACCAGGAGATGTGTGTAAAGGTCAGAGAACAACTTAGTGAACGTTCTGGAGACTGAACACAGGGCAACACAAATGCCCTTGCCTGCCGAGCCATCTCCCCAGACCAGAATTTTTTAAGAAGACCATAGCACACTATGGATTAAACAGCTTCTCATCTGATTTTTCAGCCATTGTAATTCGGTGGCTGTCCCTGCTCAATAGAACATTGCCACCTCGAGTTAAACAAACTGAGGTTAATAATTGTTCGTGCTTCAAGGTGGGCAAACACATGGGACACAATGCATTCTTTCACGGATTAATCACTCTACAGTAATTGTCCATTTTAGTCTTGCCAAGTGGTCTCTGCTACTTAGCCTTTTTTTTTTTTTTTTTTAGCAGGTATGTGGAGCCAGTCCCCTTTTGAGTAGTAATTGTCTGGAATCTTATTCCCCAACAGTGAATTACAAGAATATAACAATTACAAGATGTTGATTCTCTGAGCATGACTTTTTCATTCTTTCTAAGGGAGTTTAGGAAATACAGATTAAAGTCTCTGTGTGACAGAGAACTTTCTGTCTGCATCTAGTAACCAAAAGGACTTGGTTGCTGGGATGGCCTGACTGCTTTGAGGGCATGGTAGTAACCAACTGTAGGTAGAGGGCATGGTAGTAACCAACTGTAGGTAGAGCGCATGGTAGTAACCAACTGTAAGCAGTTTCCTCTGTTGGCGGCCAAGGCATGTTTTGTTATGTAGGGACAGTTTATTTAGTTAGCTCCAGTTCCTTCTTGCATGATTGATAGGTGAACTGCAGAGAATCCTTGCTGTCCTTCGTGTAGGCAGCAAGAACATTTCAGATTTTTAACATCTTCAGTCTCTGTGCTGATATCATTCAGCATTTGTTTGTAATGGCTTTGGGCAGATCCCAGGAATGTTAAGTGTTAAGCATGTCATACTCTCCCCAGGAAGCTTTATAAAATTCCCTACTTTACCTTGCTTATGTCCAGTGCCCTAGATGACTTATTCTACATGCTTTCCTGACAGGCAGGTTGTTTTACACAATTGAAGGCTTAAAAAAAAAAAATCTTTCTCTTTTAATTTTGTTTTATTTATTCTCTCTCTCTCTCTCTCTCTCTCTCTCTCTCTCTCTCTCTCTCTCTCTGTATGTAATGAACACATGTGCATGTATGTGTGCAGGTGTGCAGCTCTGTGAAGGTACACCTCAGTTTTTGAGACAAACTTTGTTACCATTTCTACTAGATCGTTCAACAAGCCTCTCCACCCCACCCATACCATTTGTCTCCCAGCACTGGAGTCACAGGCCTCTGCCACCATGTCCAGTGTTGTAGATGGATGCTGGTAATCCCAACCCAGGTCTTCATTCTTGGTCAACAAACATTGCTCAGTGAGCCATCCCCTTAGTCCAATGGCCTTCTTCTCCTCCTCCTCCTTCTTCTTCCTCTTCTTTTTAAATCGGCTATTGTTCTTCAGCTAATTATTGTTTATGTCACTATCAAAGGACTCTTTGACTTCTCAGTAGTTTGGTTTTCAAGCATTTCATATCTATTTACTTAAGTGTTTTCAAAACTTCTTTAAAAGTGTAAAATCAAGATAGACCACTAGGGTGTCACAGTATGCTCCCAAATTGTGGGGATCCCAGAGTGCCTGCTGCTCTTTGGGAACTCTACGTCAGCACTCAAGATTCATGGGAATAAAATACACAGCATAAATAAAAGAATTGTTGAGTTAGTGAGCATAATAGTAAGTAACATAAACTTGAAGACAGGTAAGAAAGTAAAGGGGAACCTGGAATTTTAAAATCAGTTATCATTTAAAGTAATTCTCAGTAAAATGTGGGGTCAAAGCAAAAGTAAGCGTTTGTATGTAGCCCAATGGCCTTGAACCAGGAGGGCAGAATCTTCTATACCAGTTCAGACCAGTTAGAATACTTCCCTAGAGCTTATATGAGAGCCTAGCCTTGTAAAGAGAAAGTTTGTTGCAATTGATTAGTAATGTCTGCAGGGTGTGCGGAGATGGGCATTTTGACACATGCTAGCTATTTGGGAATCAGCATCAATACCTAAAGTTTACCATCTAAGATGCTAAGAGGCTGGTGCTCAATAACCATTGTGTGTGTTAACATAGGAATTCAACAACTCCTTTATTTTGGGGCATAGTGGTCTCTATTCTGTCTAGTTTAGAGTTCCTAAGTTGAGTGTTAGTAGAAAATGTAACCTTAGATTGCTGACTGGAATGCCAGAATGTCTTGATTTATCACTAAATGCCTATTTCTTAAGGGAGTACTTATTTTTATAGACCTTTAATTTATTTTTTTCAGTCTTTAAATCTGTTAAGCAGTGTGTGTTCAAACCTTTCTTTTTTGGCTTGTCCCAGATGCTTTCTATGTCCATGACTGGAAGTTGTGGGAGTGGATATGGGAAATGTGTCAGAATCCTGTTGATGGTTAGTCTGACGACAGAAATGAAATATTAGGAATTTGAATTGGACAAACAGAACAAAACTGATATTTCTAACATATGATTGTAAAAGATAGATTATCTTTTATATAAAGACGTTCTCTGGGGACAGGCCACATCTATAAGAGTTGATAGAAGAACCAGGCAGATATGTGCCAATGTGTCACACTTACTTGGTGTTATTTATAGCTTGAGTCTAGAATGTTCCCATGCATTTGAATACTCTGTACCTAGTCATTGCTGGACATGTAACATTTAAGAGGGAGGTATCTAGCTGAAATAAATGGGTCACTAGAGCTGAGCCTTGAAATTTACGGCTGTATGCTGTTTCCTGTCTCCTCTCTGTTCTTGGCTGTCCATGGATGTAACCAGCTGCCTCCTGCTCCGGCTGCCATAGGATTGCCCAGTGCTGTACCTTGTTCACTGTGAGGGACTCTGTCTCAAACATGAGCCACAATAAGCCTGACTGGCTTTCCAGGTGTCTGGTCACAGTGTTGAGGAAAGCAAAAATACATTTGACACAGTCTTCCTCCTCCCTCCCTTCCTTTCTCTCTCTTTCTCCTTTCTTCCTTCTCTTTATTTTACATGCATATTTAGGGGATGTGCACATGTGTGCATGCATATGTAGAGGCCAAAGGTCAACCCTGGGAGAGCCTTTCCTCAGGAGTCATATGCCTTTTTTTGTTTTGTTTTGTTTTGTTTTTTTTAAATAAACTAGGATCTGTGGCTTTGCAATTGGTCCAGGCCAGCTGACCACTAAGCCCCTTGCCTCCCCGCCTGTCTGCATTTTCCCAGTTCTGGGGTTTTTCATTGCCTCTGGTCTAGACTTTTGGTGTGGGCATAGGTTGCATTCCTACGTCTTCATCCTTGCACCGAAGCCCTTACTGACTGAGCTATTCCCTTGGCCTCACTTATCACTTTTAAAAAAAATGTCCTTTATCTATTCATGTCACCTCCAAACTTTGCAATAGAGAATTTTTCTGTAAATTCTAGATGTAGACCTTTGATCATCTGCTCATACTACTCCCAAGGTTTGTCCACATTTCCTCCAAAAGTGTAAAGGAAGATCCTGAGTACCTTCCATGTGTATATCAGTCCCTTGTGGTTCAGAGTATGAGATTTCTTTTATGTTGACTTTATTGAATCCCCTTACAGTAAAGACCGGGTCTGAGTGGAGCCTGGACCATTTATTTACTAGTAGGGAAAGTAGGGACCATTTCTTAGATGATTTTAGCAAACTAGTTTATCCTAAAGGGAAAAATGAGAATAAAATCATGCCAAAAGTCTGCTTCCTGTCATCAGACAGGAAGATGAACTGCAGCTGGGGTAATGACAGTGTGGGAGAGGAAACCAAAAGGTGAAGTGAGAACTATTTGCCCTACCATATAAAAGCTGTACCACACCTGGGAGTTTTCTATTGAATGGTGGGTACCACAATCAGGAAGCCACTGAGTAAGAGATTGAAAGGTGACAAAACATGAACAGAGATTGATACAGAGAATATTTCAGATAGTCATAATGCACCTGGGATAAAATGAGGAAACGAGTAGCTACATGGTTAGACCATGGAAAAAATAGAATGTATGTGTGGAGGGGTTATTTAATATTATTGGCACTCAAAAGAAGAGGTGGGGAGTTGGCTCAGTGGGTAAAGCATTTGCTGAACAGGTGTGAGGTCTTTCTTGAGCTCAGATCCTCAAAACCCACAGAAACGTGGATGCCATAGCTTGCATATGTAATTCCAGCATCCCTAAAGTGAGATGGGAGGCAGAAACAGGAAAATCCGGGGAAACTTGTGGGATGGCTAGATGTGAACAAGAAACTGTCGCAATCAAAATAGAAAGTCTGAGACGCGAGGCTGTTCTCAAGCCTCAGTGTGCATGGCACACTCACACCTACATGAGTGAGCATTCAGGATTAGAGAGAGAGAGAGAGAGAGAGAGAGAGAGAGAGAGAGAGAGAGAGAGAGAGAGAGAGAGAGAGAGAGCAAAGCATAGCAATAGCAATAAAGCAAAATGAAATTAAGAAACAATAACCTTATCATACACTAGATTTATACATCAGATCTTACCAAATTTGGCAAAGGCGGGGGGGGGCTTTCTATGTTCTACTGGTAAAAGTTGAGACTGAAGTGATGTTTTTTACTTTCATAAATAATATGATGTTATCATAAAATTAACTATTAGAATACACTATATCTACACAATCTTCATTCTTGGGAAATATACACAGGGGTCAATAAAGGGACATATACCCGGAAAACCATTGCAGGATTGCCTGTAGTTGCAGGAAGTTTGAACAATCCCAGATATTCATCTCTCGAGAAACAGATAAGTGAAATGTCATTGGGTATGAAATGGAACTGCTTAAGGAAATCCCACCAAAGGAAACATGCTTTCATATCTTATTAGGTTATTTTTTTAAGCTGTGGTAAATTACTCATAGCATAGTTTGTAGACTTAATCCATTTTTTACATGCAAAACTCAATTGTCAATACAATCATTACTCCATATCCATAGGAGATGGATTCTAGCACTACCCAGGGATACCAACCTCTCTGGATGCTCAGGCCTTTTGTAAAGTAACTTCACGTTTTGCATATGACCTATCCAGATTCTCTCAAATTACCCTAAATCATCAGTAGAGTTATTTAAACCACTCACACAGTGTAAATTATTTTTAAGTAGTTGTAGTGGCGGAGTGCATGGAAAACAATGGTAGGAAACAAAGTGAATATCCCAACAGAAACCCCTTTTACTCTCAAATACGGTCTCTCCATGGCTGGCTAGGTCTGCAGAAACCAAACCTGTAGGTTTAGAGTTGACTACACACATAGTTGTACAGTCGATCACCAGAATTCATCTTGCAAAACTGAAACGATACTTCAAATAATAACTCACCACTTTCCCTTACCCTGGCCTTGAAAGCAACCATTCTATTTCCTGTTTCTGATTCTGTGCTAGATATTTCATGTAAGTGGGGTCATGTGCTAGATGTCTTTTTGCGACAGGTGGTTGCGCCAAGGCACAGCATCTTCGAGTTTCACCCATGTTGTGCTTTGACAAAATTTCCTCTTAAGGCCTACTATTCTGCTGTGTTCTGTACTTTGTCCATTTATCTATTAATGAACACTTGGATGGCTTCCATTTTATAGCTATTGTGAATAATGTTGTTTTGTGCATGGTCTCTTTTGCCTTTGATATTTTGGGGGGTACATATCTGGAAGTTAGAGTTGCTAAACCATTTTATATCTAAGTTAAAAAAAAAAAAGTTTTTGGAGGAGCTGAGACACAGTGATATCCTATAACTGTTGTGCCACTGTTATTCCCACGAGTGGTTAACAAGAGCTCAGATTTACCTACATCCTCTCTAAAACTTGTTACTTCCTGGGGATTATTTGTTTTGTTTTTATATGATAGCTCTTCTTCTGAGTATGAAGTAGCACCTCATGGTTTTGACTGGTATTTCTTTAGTGATTAATGTTGTTAAAAACCATTTTTTCCGTGTGTTTTCTGGCTATTCTAAACTTTAGAGGAATGTCTATTTAAGATCTTTGAAACTTCTGTTATTGCTACTGTTGTCATAGCTACTGGGCTGTGGAAGTTCATGTGCACTGCCTATTGAGTCCATATTGGAAGTAGTGCTTGCAGATGTATTTATTAGAATAAATACATAGGTCACTTTCTCACTATGTGGAGTATGTCCACGGATGTATGAAAGCTTTTCATTTTGATGCAATCCAATTTATCATTTTCTTTTGTGCATCCCTTGGTTCAATTCCCAGAAGTCATTGCCAAATTCAGTGTCATGAAGCTTCAGCCTCATTGCCTTTTATTGATGTGACTGCTCCAGGCTTTACATGTAGGTCTTTGATCCGATCCACATCGGGTTAGTTTTCATTGGTTAAGGTACAAATTCATCCAATGTTCTAATCTAAAACCACTTATTGGAAAGACTACCCTTTTCCATCAAATGGTCTTCCTACCTTATTGAATATTGTTTGTGCAATGTGTTCAAAAAAGTTCTACAGCCTTGGTTACCATAGTTTTGTGATAACTTTTAAATTAAGAAAACCAAGTTTTCCACTATGATTCTATTTTGTCTATTTCTTGTGGCTCAAGAGTCTCTGTCAACCTTATGATGCAAACTTCGTTCTCTGGGAGGACCTAGCATGAATTAATTGTGGTCCTAGGTGCACGTTTGTACATTTTTCCAGAAAAGAACTAGGCAGAGACAAGGATGGCAGGTGTTTGGAGTCATCCGAACTGAGGAGGTTGGAGCCAAGGCTGAGGGAAAGGAAATGGAGCCACTGAAGAAAGAGAGCGTTGAGCAACTGACCAGAGAATGTGGAAAGAGCCTGTGAGTGATCCTGGTCCTTCTTGGTCACAGACTGGACAGCATGAAGAAGAGGAAGAGTCTATCCGATTAACCTTGTTCCAAGCAAGGGGCTAGAAATGGGGTCTACTATAAATATACACTGATTGCTGAAGACAAATAGTGGGGTTCAGGTGCATCATCAGGGAAGTGGACTTGAACTATCTGTCAACCAAGAACCAAGAGTATAAGGATTTGGAAACCAGACTGACCAAAGCCAATGGCTTAGGAAAAAACTGTTACCATCAGGCCTAGGTAATCTTCACGGGTGGATTGTTATAAGAATAAAGGCCATAGCCAGAGTGATTCACATAATGACTAGAGGTCACTACTAGCTTGATTGAGTCAGCCTCTAGAGGTATTTGCTGACTGGTGCGGACGTGACATGAGGAGGAAAACTTTGTCTTAGGGACTCTGAGGTATTTGAAGGAGAGTCTCTTCTGCAAACGACAGGATAATACAATAACTGCTGTTCTTTTCCTACATTTTCCTACACTGAAAACCAGGCAATGAGTCGAGTAACCTGATTGGCTGGGGCAATGAACTGAGTAACTTGATTGGCTGGGGACTGTGTTGGCATCTGCATCTGCATACTCTAAATGATCCAAATATGTAACACATAGATTCAAAATGAGGTCTGAAAGATGAACAATTCAACTCTGTCTGGTTAATTTAAAATAAAGTATGGGGAGCTGGAGAGATGACTTAGAGGTTTAGAGCACTGGCTGCTCTTTCAGAGGTCCTGAGTTCAATCCCCAGCAGCAACATGGTGGTTCACACCATCTATAATGAGTTCTGTCATGCAGGCACATGCAAGCAGAACACTGTGTATATAATCAATAAATATTTTTTTTTAAAAAAAATAGAATAAAGTGTATCCTCAAAGCATCATCTTGGTCATCCTTCCACCTTTAGGCTTCCTAAAGTGCCATAATGAAAATGGAAGCATAAAGGTGGAATGAACCTGTAATCCTTCTGATTTGGTAGCAACAAAGACACTGCTTCATTTCCTGGAGGCTGCTGAAGTAATCACTCTGTTATCTGTTCACCTGTCCATCCTATCGTCTGCTCCTCTGTCTGTCCATCCATCAAACCAGCACTTTGTATATGCATGGTATTATTTGTAGTGCTTTATAAATACTAACCAAGAATTTCCCAACGTCCTTAGTGACCAGCGTTCATCTTTTACATTATAAATGAGAAGGTGAAAAAGAGAAACCAAGTACATTTTTTTTTCTAAGACACATCCAGTAATCTTGGGAAATCCCAGTGTTCAGGTTAAGTTACCACACCAGTGGCTCTGAGGTGACCTGGAAACCCATTCAGGAGGTTAATCAATTACCGGGATGGCTGTTCTCCTGCAGGTTCCCGAGGGTCCTGCCTTTGGACAGGGCACGTCATGGGAGCATCCTTCTGTGACGTGCGGTTGCTTAGTTTGTAACTGCTTTCATTGTCTCCCCCCAGCCACCCCTCCTACACCAACTGAAAGGTAAAGCTTCCTTCTTCCTCACACACTTCCATACTATAAACTGGAACACGTGTTCTGAGAGGGCTGTACTGGAGATGAAGGGTTATGGGTGGGGCAATGGAGGCCAGCAGCTGAGTTCTTCAGCACTCACCACTTATTTCTCAACTGCTTTGTCTCTCTCTTCAGCCTAAATCTCATCCCAGGAAGCTCCAGATATCTTCCATCTCACCCCTGAACCTGGTAGCCCAACACATCTGTGAGAAAGCACACTCACAAGACTGCTTTTGGAAACCCAAAGGACCCATTTTTAACAAATGAGGTATCTTTTAGCAGCAAAGTGTAGAGTTAGGGCAGATACCTACAAATTTCTGTTAACAAATTTCAGCATTTTGATTGTTGACTACAAGCTGTAAGTAACCCGTACACCGTGTGTGTTTGTGTGTGTCTGTATGTGTGTGATTGTGTATGTGTATGTTTCTCTGAGACTGTCTGTATGCCAGCAAGCTTACTGTCAATGGCAAAATACCTCAGAATAGAGCTTCATTGGAGAATTCATTTTAGCTCACAGTTCAGAAGATTCTGAAGATGCTCAGCTAGCTCCTTTACTTTGGTCTGAGACAATTCAGAATGTCACAGCAGAAGAACCCGCTCACCTCCCACCTGCTCATCTCCTGTCAGCAGATTCATAGTGAGCAAGGGGAGGCAAACAAACGTACTTTTTGGATTACATTTACTAGATTTTCCCCTGTCTCACAATAACGTCTCAGGTGAAGGAAGTATGAGTGGGTTAACACACCAATGAGGTCAGAGCCCTACAGTCCAATCTCTTCTTAAAGGCGCCATCTCTGAACACAGTTGTGCTGGGAGCCATCAGCATGTGAGTCTGTGGGTAATATTCTATATGCAAAGTATAACAGCAGGAAAAATCAGTCTCCCTTGGTCCAATACATTCACTCAGCAATATGCACAGAAGATTTCTGAAAGACATGGGGCCTTTCAGTATACATCAAGGGGCTAGTTATGCAGGAAATAATAGCAAGTGTCTTCTCATTCAGACCTCCTCTACTATCACTTTGTGCCTGAAGACATTTAAGCTCTTAGTCCCCGTTTGCCTCTGCCCACTTTCAGACCCCAATGACAATCCCTGAGTTGCTTTACTTGTGCTTCTGACTGAGCTGTAAATCAGACTCCCATAATTCTTTCCCTCTGCTTGATTTGCTAGAGCAACTCAGGAAATAGATCCATTTACAGGTTTATTATAAAGATCTCCCAAAGGCTTCTGATGAATACCAAGTGGAGTGATAAATAGATCAAGGTACATGGCTAGGGTGCGGAGCTTCTGTGTCCTTCCTGGATGGTGTGCCACTCCCAGGAAACAGCTGTGTTCAGTTACCCAGAAGCTCCTTAAGCCTGTCCCTTAGATGTATGGTGCAGACATGATTGATTGAAGCATTCCCTATTAGTCATTAATTGAACCTCCAATCTTCTCCATTCCCTGGAGCTTGGAAAGAGGGGCTAAATGTCCCAACCCTCTAATTCTGTCATGGTCATCCTTCCTGTGACCATTTTCCACCCTACAAATCCTCTAGATGCTATCAGCCATCAGCCAACTTATCAGTATATAGAACTTTGGAGAGTCTAAGAATTTCAGAAGTTATGTGTTAAGGAAACTAGGACAAAGATTAAATATACATTTTACACTACCTCAGTGTCTCTTGAATTAATTATGGCTTTGTTCCCATTTTTATTTTATTTAAAAAAATTATTCTTATTTTTAAATGGTTTGCACTAAATGCAAAATGGAACCAAAGGGCTTTTAAGGCTGTTGAATCTCATCAGAATGGTGAGACATTGGTTACACATGCAAATACACTAACCTGCATCGTGGGGACCAGAGATGTCATCTGATCACAGATGAAACTGACTTTCTAAACTTATACATGCAAATAAATGAGTGGGAAAGTTCCCCAGGGCAGCCCGTTCTTTTAGTCTTTTCAGGTGGTGCTAAGAGGCACTTGCAAAATAACTCTTAGAACATCTTCACCCAATAGCAGAAGAGAGCAGGTACTCACAAGTTCAGGGTTCTCATCACTAGGTCTCTCAAATTAAAAGCCAGATTGGAACACACAAGACCCTGTCAAAAAAAAAAAAAAAAAATTAAAAACAAATGAACCCAGTCTAATTCCGTATTCTCCAAAAAGACTATGTGATGTATTGAAATGTGGGCTATTTTAAGACCATTCTACTTTGTAGATAACAGAAAGTTTCTCGCATTCAATCAAAAGTTGCTCAGCATTCCCACCTTTTGCATGTTTGGTCAAGCGAGGGTAATTCTTTTTTAAGGAAGACGTTTCTTTCCCCAGATGCCAGGGAGATACTGAAACAGAGGCAGATAAACTAAATCGAGAGGTATTTAATCATCACCCCTGTGCTGCAGCATGGCCTGCCTGTGACACAGCTCTGTGAGCAGCACCTGGTTTCGAGGTGGTAAAAAGCTTGTTCCCCACTAAACAATGAGAATAGTTTAACCAGGTTTACATATATAGGTCCAGTGAGATGTTCCAGAAGGAGGGGCTGCCAGAGAAGACTGAACGGGGGAGGAATTTGTAGGTACGTGAAGCCACTGGTCACCACAACCACACTGGAAGGCTAGAGGAGAGAATGGGGGAGTTCCTCTCTGCCTGAACAGAGAGGGTAAAGAAATGCCGGGCACTTGGTGTCAAGCAGGGCATGAATTTTGTTTGAACAAAGAATCTATAAAGGAAAGTGGTAGTATAGTAGCCCAAATGGTGTCCCTCTTTGTGTGTGTGAAGGAGTGTTTGTATGTGGTTGGATTTTTCTTTGGGTTGCCAGCTCACAAAAAATGATTTGGAGATATTAATTATGAAAGCTTGGCATATAGCTTAGGCTTGTTCCTAACTAGCTCATATAACTTAAATGAACCCATTTCTATTAACCTACATTCTAGCATGTGGTGTTACCTCTCTTCCATCTTGCACTTCCTGTTTCCTCTTTATGTCTCCTGGCTTCTTCTGCCCCCTAGATTCCTCCTTTCTTTCTCCCCAGAAATTTTGCCTGTATCTTCTGCCTAGGATTGGCTGTTCAGCTTCTTATTACACCAGTCACAGTAATACACCTCCATATGGTGTATCAATATCCCATAATATTTCCCCTTTTCTCTAAATAAAAATGAAAGTTTTTAAACTCTAACATAGTAAAAATAATCAAGAATTATATTCATAATCTTTAGTCCATATGTATTTTGCAAATTCAGAGAAAGTAATGTATTATCTATCCTATCTTAGTGAATCCAAAGTTTTATACCTAAATCGTTTTCTATTATAACTTGCATTACCCTCCTAAAAATTTCTCTTGGACCCTAAAGCATATTTTTAGATAAACAACTTAAGCTTTTATGTTTCTAAACCTTAAAAACTTTATGTTTCTTATGTTTCTTTTTTGAATTTGGTAACAAGAAAACTGTGACTATAACTATCTAGTCTTCAATCCCATCAAAGACCCAAGAAGGATGCAATCTTACCTGAGTAAACAGGAAGTGCAGAGCAAGCAATCCCAGAACTATAGAAATGACAGAAATACTTGGCTACCTGGACAATCACCAAGGTTCCTCTAAAATCTTGGGGCATCTATCCTTGGGGGACAGACCTAGAATATGTGACAGAATATTAATTTTATTAAATATACAATGTGTCACTTTCTTCTGTGTTCTGCTTGTTGGGTTTGGACAGCATACTGTCATCAGTTGAAGCAATGATAGCTTCGTTATGTTGAGAACAAACTCCAAATGGAGGTGATTTGAATCCCATCATGCTTATTTGAAGAAAATTGGTGTTGCCAGGCACAGATGTGTCTCACTGTCATGAAAAGCCTTATGTTATGAAACATCTTAAATGCCATATTCTGTAGGTCTTTGAAGTGTTTAAAGACCATCCATGTATTTAAAATATGTTTGACTTGGAAAACATACCTAACATGACTATAACTTAGATTGTTATAGATGACTAACTACTAATCTGTTTTTCTTCATTATCCTAAATAGCTTTTAAGGATTAGAACTTTACATTGCATTTTTAAATGAGCTGCCTAGGTACAATATCTTAAACAAGAGTAGAAAAATATGTAGAGTATAACAAAAATAACCTTAAATTTGTGGGTATGAGAGGGAACATCATTTACCACCCTAGCTCTGGGGAGTTTCTGAGCCTACTTTCCCGAGTCCCCACAAGCAGTAGCCAACTGTTGTGATTGCTCACAGCAACTGTTCTGGAGCCTGCTGGTGTGACTTCTCTGTCCATGTGGCCTTGCCACGCACTGGAGTGCCAAATGTTGTTGGATTTTTCTTTGGGCTACCAGCTCACCATAAAATGACACATAGACTTCTATTACTTTTAAAAGCTCAGCCTATAGCTTAGGCTTCTTCCTAACTAGTTCTTGTAACTTAAATTAAACCATTTGTATTAATACATTCTATGTATACCTTCTGCCTAGCTATTGGCCATTCAACTTTTTATTATAGCAATCACACCAATACACCTTCACACGATGTACAAATATCCCACATTTGTATGAGTGCTGGGAGGGGGGAAGGGGTGTGTGTTTGTGTGTGTGTGTGTAGGGGATGTGTGTATATGTGCATGGCTGCAGGAGGCCAGGGTTCAATACTAGGATCTTCTTCCTTCACTCTCCACTTTATTATTATTGTCATTTATTATCATCATTTTGTGACAGTTTCTCACTGAACCTAGAGCTTACTGTATTAGCTACTTTTCTGTTGCTATGTTAAAACACCATGACCAAAGCAATTTATAGGGGAAAAAAAAAGTTTTTAGCTTACAGTGCAGAGAGTTATAGTCCATAATGGCAGTTGTGGAAGCAGGGAACAGCAGGCAGTCAAGGGCTCTCATCAACATCTAGCAAAGAAAGCTACCTGGAAATGGCATATTTAAACTCTCAGAGACTTCTTCCAGTGATACACTTCTTCAAAAAGGCCACGCCTTCTAAACCTTCCCAAGCAGCTTTAACATCTGAGGATCAAGTGCTTAAAAAGATGAGCAGGTTGGGGGACATTTTGTGTTCAAACCACTACATTATCCATTCAGCTAGATCATCGGTTCTCTATCAGGTCACATATCAGATGTCCTGCATTTCAGATATTTACATTATGATTCCTAACAGTAGCAAAATTACAGTTATAAACTAGCAGCAAAGTAATTTTATGGTTGGGGGTCACCACAGCATGAGGAGCTGTATTAAAGGATTACAGCATTAGGAAGGTTGAGAACCACTGTTCTAGATGACCTTCAAGCTGTGGGATCCAGCTGCTTCCACCAATCCATAGCCAGCACTGTGGTTATAGGTGTATACCAGCCCTACCTGGCTCTACCCCTAGTGGGTTTTCTAATGTGTATGTAGATAATAGAGGAGAATATTTTTAAATGAGATTGTCAAAGAAAGTCTGTGATTTATTTTTCTGCCACAAGCAAGTGACAAAAATATCGCGGACAAAGTATCCCAGTGGGCACTCTGTATAGGACTCTGCATTCATCTGTTGCAATGATAACATTGTTCTAAAAAGAGTTTGAGGTGGCGTTGCAAGACTCTCTGAAGATGTGACTTGCATTATTTCTAAAGGAGCTTAAAAAATATTTCCCCACTCATTTGCAGGTTTGAAGTACAGAGATTGTGTCGATTACATTCAGTACTGTGTCCTCCAGCCACTAACGCAGCACCCAATAGATAATGTGTATGGAATGTCAGGGACCCTAGGGCTGATAGCTATACAGACGGACATGCTGCAGATAACAGGGACAGAGACTTTTCATCCAGCACACATAAATCATTTAATAATTTTTTAGAGAGAGACTCGGCTCTAGAAAGTGAGTAGAGAAATGTAATGAATGTATTTTTAGAGCCGGCCAAATGAGACAATTGGTGATTACAGGCGAGGGTCAGAGGCAGAGCCGTCCCTGCTTTCCTGTGCCCCTGCAGGAAGTGCATTTTATAGAAGTCGGAGAGGAACTGAGGGAAGCGAGAGCCCAGAGCTGGGGACCCACAGCCGTGTAAGGAAGCCCTCTAAACCACCTCTGGAGCTGGCTCTTCGCACAGGTTGCTCCATGCAAGCCCGAAGTCACTGGCTGGCCAGTCACGGGGCTCATGAGGCCGCCCTGATGAGGACATCACCTCGAGCTGGAGGCTCAGATGGTAAGAGCTGTTGGTTGTTCATAGAGGCGTTAGCCAGCCGACCGTTCGAGTCTGGAACCAGTGCTTGCCTTCTGCCGAGTGATTTTGCAAGGTGTGTAGAAATGTCTAGTGGTTTGCACTTCTGGAACACGAACGGAGGTCTTAAGTTTTTTTTTTCACTCGCTCTTCTCCATGTTATCATTAAACTTATTGATAGATGTGATCGATTCCAGCACTCGGTGGTGTGTTCATCAAAACTGAAGGGGTTTGCTTCAAACTTCGATCAGATGTTGCTTGCCTTTTCAGATCTTAGCTACAGAGGCAGGAAGCTTTCTCTAAGTGGAACGGAGCTAAACTAAATCCAGCTGAGGGAATGACAGTTTGCGTCAGGCGCACTGTAAACTATGCGCTCACCAGTGCGTGCTAGCAGCCATGTGAAACTGGAGACGCGGCCTCATGCTACACCCTGGCACATGGTCTCTGTGAAGGGTTGCAGCCATTCCGACAGCTTCCTCTGGAGGCTCTGGAGGTATTTTTAGATGAGGCTTGTTCCTATGAATGAGGAAGTCTGACAGATGTTTCTTCCGGATGACTCTCCCACTCCCCTCCTCCTCGGCTTTCTTCCAGTGTAGTATAGCGACCACTCTTACAAACCTTCACTCTCTTGGGACAATGGGGGGAAAAGCCATTCTAAAAGCGCCCGGTAGCAGCTGCAGAGTGAGGTATGGAAAGGCGCTATGCCACTGAGTTGTGTGTTTCACACAAATCTCCTGTGACCCTGCACACAATCAACAGTGGGGGGCGGGAAAGGAAGTCTGAGCAAGAATAGGTCGTGTGTCACAGGACGGAGCAGACATCATGAGATCTGTTTCCCCACCAAAGAGAAAAGAGAGCGAGTATGGGTTTTATCCACTGAAGTTACTTCTTAAGCCATAGGACACCAGATTTTATTTTGCAGAGGGTCTGCACTGACTTTTTGAAAAACAAAACAAATTGAATTATTGTTATACGTATAGCTTTGTTGTACATCGTTAGACTATTCCTCCTGTCACTTGGCCTTACATCTGACAGAAACGCTCCACTGAGGTTCAGAGGCCACCTTTGGGATGTTAAGCCCTTCTCAGAGTCTTGCACACACAGACTCAAGAATCAAATGCCATCTTGATTGTTAGTCTGGGCTTTGATGGCAAGCTGGCCTTTCATTTAAAAATTTGATGTGGTTTGGCTCATTCCCCGATTTAAGTAGCAATCCCCGAAGAGGGCACACGGCCCAGGTTTCCAGGGTGGAAGTTGTTGATGCTGTTCTGTGAGAGTCATCGCTTCTAAGACTCAGCTGCAGGTTATGTGATTTGGCAGCAGTGAGGATGAAATCTGGGGCCTCATATGTGGAAAATTTTTTACCTAAGTGGATCCCTGATGCTTCTAACATTTTACTGGGTTTTTTTTTGTTTTTGTTTTTGTTTTTTAAATGGGCCCTCCCCTGAACCACAGTGTATATCAGAAAGTATGTTTCCACGTATACCTAAGCACTCCAAGGCTGTTTGGATTTTGGATTACCTATGGGAATTCAGTTGCATGTGATTTACCAATAGGAAGCAGTATTCCAATCTCCAGAAGTCACAAATTCTACCTGTGCCTCAGATAAGAACATTTGCCTAGTCTCCTGTTAGGCACCTCTATCCTTCTGGAAGTGTGCATACACATGTACACTAAGAAACCACAGACAGAAAGGATGTGTTTTGTGTCCATGGGTGAGACTCTAAAGGGATGGTTTCTCCTCCATTATATGGGCCAGATTGAGAAGGACTAAGATCGGAGAAGTACCACTTTCCATCCACAGACTCTCTTGAGCGGGGAACCAATAATCACTGGGCCTGCAGTTTCCCCCAGGAGTTGGATGGATGACACTTTTCCAGGTCATACCAGGTCATTGCTTCCATTCAAGCTCTAGTGAGTCCCCTCCCCCAACCTGAAGGAGGCATTATTCATTTTCCATGTGTCATATTTTAAGCATACATTGAAATTCAAATAATCGTTTAATTGATACTCAGATGTCTTCCCTAAGATTTTTCAAATATTAACATTTTGCTGGGCTTAGGTTTTCGATCGTTTTGTTTACTTGTGTGATGTTGGGCAGAACCGGGGACCTGCAGTCCATGGAGCACACCCTCTACCACTGACCTGCTCCCCCAGTCCTCGGTTTATTTTAGTAAAACTTGGTTGACACCATGAAAGAAAGAATCCTCCTCATCCAGCTCCCACTCCATATTTCTGTGGCCACTGAGCACGGCTCCTGTCTTAAAGTTAGCAAGCATCTTCACGTTTTATTACATGACTGAAGAGTAAGTCTGTCATTATGTTTTTAAAGCCTCTAGATGGTATCACATTCTATTTGCGTCTTGATACAGACTGTTTCAATTTTTAGCATTTTGAGATTTTTTTATGTTTGTATATTATCCTGTTCACTTGTTTTATTCCACTGAAGACTCGTCACAATATTTGTGTTCCTTTATTGATGGAGAGTTCTGTCTGCCCTGAACATTCTTGTACATGAATGAGAGTTTCTTTAATATACACTCTATAGGGTAAAGTATAGTTAGGACTTTCCATGTACTATAAATATAAAATACATGGAGAATTTTGAAGGCTTAGAATGAAAAGAGCTTAAAGTGACTCATTTATTATTATTATTATTATTGTTATTATTATTATCATTATTTGTATTAACTGAGTATGGTGGTTGCATGCTTGTAGTTTCAGCACTTGGGAGACTGAAGCAGGAGGATTGCCAAGAGTTTGCCAGCACAGGCCATATAGGAGCCAGAGCTACATAGGGACCTGGTCAAAAGAAAAAGAAAAAAATTCAGTTACCTGCTGAAATGGCAGTCTTTTTGGTTTGTCACACTAAAATGCAATACTAAAAGTGGTAGCACTGATTTTTTAAAATACTTTTAAATGTAAATTATGTGGATAGTTCACAATGTATTTCTGCTAGAAAAGGCTCCACTAAGACAGGAGTCAGGAACTGTTGCATACCGACAGACTTCCATAACGAAAGCTTTACTGGAAAGCCTCCCCACTCATATTCAGTGCTTATGTGTTTTTCTGCCGCCCCTGAAGAGTTCTCTGCTAGTGATTTCAGTAATTTTGCTCACAGATAAGTAGGCCTCAAGGTGGACACTGAATTGCATTGGATTAATTTTTAGGAGTCATTGAATTGCTGTTACTGGTGCTAGTGGTCTGTGTGTGTGTGCATGTGTGTGTGTGTGTGTGTGTGTGTATGTGTGTTGTGTATGTGCTTGCATGTATGCACGTGTGTGTATGTGTGCTTGTGTGTATGTGTATGTGTCTGTGTGTGTGCGCGTGTGCATGTGGATGTATATGTGTGCATCTATGTGTGTACGTGTGTGTGTGTGTGTGTGTGTGTGTGTGTGTGTGTGTGTGTGTACAAATCTATGTTCACAAACAATGCAAGCAAATTCCAGTTCTCCTACATCTTTAAGCAATACCTGGTATTGCTAATCCTACTGGATGAAGCAAGAACTTGTTGGGCATACAGTCTTTTACTTAGTGAAGCTACTCATCTTTTTGCGCATTGACTGACTTCTTGAGTCTTTATGAATTGCTGGCTTATTTATATTCTAAAAAAAATTAAAATGTATTGAGTATGTGTGTGGGCATGAGCTTGCCATGGTATGGGGTCAAAGAACCACTTTGAGGAGCCAGTTTTCTCCCTCTACTTTTTGAGGGCCGGGAGGGCCTGGCTGCACTCACCCTTACCCTCTGAACCACTTTGCTGCCCCTCTACTGCCTAAAAAAATGGAATCATTGCTGTTTTTCTTAGACCTTCTTTGGATACTCTGGATACCAACTTTTATGGTGTGTGTGGGTTGCAACTTATGTAGTTTGTTCTCCTGACCTTTCACTTTTCACTGTTTGTACGATGCCGTCCATCACCCAGAAGTTTAAAAATTTGAAGCACTAAAAATTATCTACCCATTCATCTTCACTTCCTTTTTCTTTCTTAAGTCATTCTTTCTCACCTAAGATCAGAAACATTTTCCTTGATAGCTTCTGCGTATAGATTTAAATACTCCCATTTTTTTAACCACTAAAAAAAAAAAAAAAAAAAAAAAATTGCTTGTGCACAGTCTGAGATCCAGCATTGCTGTCTGTGCCCCATTATAACTGCATGTTTGATATTTCAGTCTTGTCTGCTGTCTCCCATCACTTCAGCTCTGTGTGTGTCACGCGGGAAGTGCTGACACCTGTGAGTCTGTACCTTGAGACTCTCACTTCGTATCTTGGGTCTGTGATTACCAGAGCTCACTCTTTACCGATGTCACTTATACTGCAAGGCCTTGGTGATGTTTTGTGAGGTTCCAGTGACCTTTCCTCAAGAATCACATAAGCCTTATAAAAATGACACCAGATAATTGAAAAAGAAAAAAAAATGACTCCGTTCATTTTCTTCTTCTGATCTAACCTTTACAAAAAGACAAGAAAGAGAAATTGTGGTCTGGCCTCTAAATGAATATAAATATGAAATCTCTAAATTATATATCAATAAAATCCAGCAGTGGGTGATAAACGGTAAATAAGATGTGTCTGCCAGAGCCCATAGCAGGCTCATGTTTTGTACTGGAGCATTCTTGGTCTTGATTTGCACTGAAGCGTCATTGTTGGTCCGACTTTCTAAACCAGTCCTGCTTTGAATAGACACATCCTTTGTCCTGATTTGTAGTGAAGCATCATCCTTGCTCCTGTTTTTGTATGGAGATTTGCATTCATCACCCAAGATCTACCTTCTCTTCGAAATTTGGCACACTTGCATATATATGTGTGTGTGTGTACATATGTGTGTTCACTCATGCGAGAATTTGTGAGTCTCTTAGATTTGTTTATTTATACACAGCTCATCAAGTATTTCCTCAGTGTGTGGAGTGGGCACAGTGCCAGCTCAGGCATCAAGGTGCTCAAGTTTCTCTTTTGGTGATTCTTCCTCTCCCTTCCCCCACTTTGGTTTTTTTAGACAGGGCTTCTCTGTGTAATCCTGGCTGTCCTAGAATTTACTTTAAAGACTAGGCTGGCCTTGAACCCACAGAGATCTGCCTGCCTCTGCCTCTTAAGTGATGGGATTAAAGCTGGCACCCGCACTGCCTGGCTCTCTCTTTGTCTTAGTGTGTGTGTGTTCGTGTGTGTGTGTGTGTGTGTGTGTGTGTGTGTGTGTGTGCATGTGTGCATGTGTGTATATGCATACGTGTGTGTATGTGTGTGTATGTGTGTGAATGCGCACACAGGTACATGTACCCACTTAGTCATGCAGAGGCAGAGGCAGAGAAAGCCAGGTATCTTCTATTGCTTTCTGCCGTATTCCCTCACAAGAGATTCTCTCACTGACAGAAACTCATCCTAGAAATAGATAGCCAGCAAGCTCGCAGGATCCACCTGCCTCTCCCTCCCGCAGCTACACCTGGCTCTTATCCACTGAGCCATCTCCCTAGCCCCTGTTTGTCTAGATCTAGGAACTGGGTAAATCTAGAGGAGACTTTGGAACCAGCCTCTCCTTCACAGAGTTGTCTTTGTTGAAACTTCACCTTGTGACTTCTGAGAAAGCCATTTCTGTTTGCTTTCCATCACAATGACTAAATACTTGAGAAACCCACTGGAAGGAGGAAAGGTTTCAGTCTGTGATGACTTGAATCCCTTGTTTCTGGGTCTGGAACAGGACAGAACATTATGGTTGGCAACCTGGAAACAGAGAGATGGGAGGTACAAACATACCTTTCAAGGACATACCCCATGACATGCTTCCTCTAACCGGGCTTCATCTCTTTAAGTGTTCCATCACCTCAAGCCCCATTAAGATATGAATTTATAAACGTGTTAATCCATCCATGACGTCAGAGACCTGGCCATCCAGTCACCTCCCAGAGTCTCCACTTTCGTACTCAGCTACACATAAAGCCTTCAACCCACGCAAGCCTTGGAGGCTGCTTACAATCCATACACTATGATGCTGTTGCTGAAATATTTGATGAAGAAAATACATTGTCAATCTTGCCAGAAGCTTAAATAATGACCATTACTCCCATAGCATGAAGAGGTCATTGCTGTTTCATTCTGTTTTCATTTTCTTTTATTTCTTTGTTGGTCCTGTTTTGTTTCCAGATCTTGATAATGGTTCTAAAGTATCAACATTCACCCTCACCATTACGGTCGTGGTCACATAAATTTGAAGGTTTTTTTTCTTTTCTTTCTTTCTTTTTTTTTTTTATGGTCTTTCGAGATAAGGTTTCTCTGTGGACAGTCTTGGCTGTCCTGGAATTTGTTTTATAGATCGGGCTGGCCTCGAATTCACTGAGATAGGCCTGCCGCTACCTCCCAAGTGCTACAGTTAAAGGTGTGTGCCACCACTGCTGACTCCCTGAAGGCTTGAAAACAAATGTTAATAAAATAGGTTGGAAACGACGTGATTTCCGAAGAGCTTTTTCTATGATAGCCAACAAGCTATTGGAAACCTTTCAAATAAAGACAAGAGAATCCAGCCACAAGAAGCAATTCTTTGACTGTAAGGTTGCAGACATTAAGTTAGGCAGTTCTGCTGTCAAATCAACGGCACATTGAGTGTGTCCTACAGCAGACACTGAGGTGTGGGTCTACCATAGTAAGATGAGAGGCCATCAAGAAGTGTCCATTCAAGCAAATGGGGAAGAGCTGGACTGATTGTGGGTCTGTCTCATTTTACAGCGAAACTTTCAAATAACAAGTGAAAAGTCATGTGACTCTTGAAAAGAAAGAGGGAAGGATGGGTCAGTGACCTGTGAGCACTCTGCCTGGTGCTGCTTGTTTTGAGGCAGGGGCTTTGTTCTTACAGTTGGTGTTTACATCTCTGATATGTCAATAATGCTATCTAAGTAATGGAACAAACCACTTCAAGGAAGGCGAAGAGATGTTTGGGCTTAAGGGTTAATTTAATTCCGTTTAAGCATTTCTCTGGAAGTCTGGTTAAAATGTAAATAAACTTTTCCTTGGGTCCAAGGAGCAGACCACTGAAGCTACAGCAGGACACCAAGCAAGCAAAGACTGCCCATGGTTTTAGCCCTCGTTTGCAATTCAGTCTAGGGCCTGTGATAGCATCCAATTTCTGCAGCTCTCTATGGAATCTCTGTGTGTCACTAGGAAGTAGACTAGATGATATTGCTCCCACCTTTCCCTTTTAACCACATTTCACAGAATATAGTAATGACATAAATGGCATAGTGGCAGATGGTATCCGATGGAGAGCCAGCTCTTCCCAAGGCAGGACATTGGTGCTTGTCTGAATTCATTGACTCTTCTAGACCCTCTCAGCAACTATCACTCATGTGCGTGAGATTTCATTAAGAACCTCTGTTCTTTTTCCTCAAAATTATTTTTTGTATAACTTCCTGGTGTTGGGCAGCTTTTGAGAGCACCGGAGGCTTGTGACCTATCAGCAGGGTCTCTCGTTGGAAACCAACTGAATCACGTCTATTGTTTGTTCCCTTTCCAGGCACCTGTTAAAAATGAACAAGAGCAGTTCTGACTTGGAAAAAGTGAGCCAGAGTTCTGCAGAAAGCCTCAGCCCATCTTTCAGAGGGGCCCATGTTAGCTTCACCACAGGCTCCACGGACAGCCTCGCCTCCGACTCCAGGACCTGCAGTGATGGAGGTAACAAAGCAGTCCTTTGCAGACAGTCTTACAGTCTACGGAGTCTGCAAAGCAGACCTGAGTCCATTGCCCGGATGTGATAGACCTGATCAAGTCCTTTAGTCCGGGTGCTGCTTTATGTGGGAAGTAGACCCTACTCAGAGGCTGGGGAAGTCCATTTCCTCATGTATCCATCCATGACAAGCTACCTCATTATATCATCCTCCATAATTAGAAGTACACTGGCTTGGTGACAGGGTAGAAGTCAAAAACATGTTGAGGGTTGACCAGATGGTTCTGCTCATGAAGTGCATGACAGTCTGGGTTTTCATCCCCAGTACTGGGCACTAGGGAGGCAAAGATTAGAGAAGCCCTGAGGCTTGCTGGCTAGCAGGCCCAGCTGACTTAGCAAGCTACAGGTTTATTAGGGGGCCTCTTCTCAAAAACTAAGGTGGAGAAGTGATTAAGGAAGATACCTGATAGTAACCTCAAGCTAACACATGTATGAACACACATACACAAAGCATATTGGAAGGCTACTGATTCTCTGAGAAACAAGTCACAAGTTTTGTGTGTGTGTGTGTGTGTGTGTGTGTGTGTGTGTGTGTGTGTGTGTGTATGTATGTATGTATGTGTATGTATGTATGTGTGTGTGTATCTTCCTGTCTACTAGGGTTCCTGAAACCTCAGATGTCTTGGTGTCTCATTTTCATGCATACACATGTATGCAATATGTATACAATAGATTTTTACACAAATGTTTATTAATTAAAGTGTAAAGACTTTATAAGGTCACTACCCACTCCCCTTCTATATTTGAAGTATAATATGTGAATATGTTCTGTTTGGCATACTTCTAAAAAGGAGCTTAAGGTTTTTGCACTTACAGATTTTGTGGTAGTGTTTATGACCTTACACCCCTCGGGCATGCTCTGTGTATATCTTTTCCTCCTCTCCTAGGCTGCCTTAGCATATTTGGTTTACACCTGTGCTGCCTCATCCTAAGAAAGTACTTTTTTTCAAAGAGAATTTTTGGGGTAAAGGAATTTCTGTCAGCAAATGTGAATTATAAATTTTCTAATGAGAAAGCTCTGCTAGCACACTGTCACTCAAAAACAGGAAATGTATTTGTCTAGACTTGGGGGAAGGGTAGGGAAAACAAGGTTGTCTTTTTCTGTAGATCATCAGGACTTATATCTCCATCTTCATCGTCTTCCCTTCCAACTGTGTAAAATTTCAGTGAGGCAGATTATTCCCCAAAGGCCTGGGTATCTGAGCCATTTGCCCATTCCAGTTCTTGCAGGCTATCTACAATGCACCCCTCCCTCAGCCACCATAATTGTGCTTCACCATAAATCATCATGTCTGTTCTCAGATCTGGAAAAGATAAGATTAAAACATGGATGACACATGGATGGTGTAAAACAGGAAATCAGGTTGCCTCAGAACATGGAAGCTTCTAGAAGGAGGATTTCAGAAAAACCTTTTCTTTCTTTCTTTTTTTTTTTTTTTTTTTTTTGAAAAGATGAGTGTTGTTAGACATGAGAACATAGGAGTGGAAAAGCAAAGGGTAGCAAAACGGTCAAGAGAAGCCAAAGGCACAGGGGAGCTTTGCATTCTGGGAAAAGGAGAGCCGCTTGATGTGCTATTATGTGTTGGAAGCCATGCTGCATGGTGCAAGGCATTCAGAAGCTGTGTAGGATGCAGAGAGCTATCTTGGGAGGACATTGCTGGCATCCAAAAAAGGCCTTTTCTGATATTAATTTTTGAATAACATGAACCAAAATGAATTTACTTCCATTGTTATTTGTTTAGGACAAATCAGATATTTGGTGGGCATGAACCTCTGATGTAGGTCTCACCATCAACAAGGTATGCTGACCCTTCCGGTTTGGGCAAACTGTGTCTCTCTAACTACTGCTCTTTCATATGGGTCTGGGTCAGGGCTAAGTTTTGAAACTGACATGAGAAATCATTTTTCCCAGTATGGATCAGGTCTACCTGCTTTCAGACTCTTTGGTTTTATTTTTGAGACAGGGTTTCTCCCTGTAACCCCGACTATTCTGGAACTCACTCTATGGAGCATCTACCTGCCACTGCCTCCCAAGGTGTGGGCCAACAATGCCCAGCTTGCTAGCAAGTTCCTATCTGATTTTATCTTAAAACTGAAATACTTGTGCATCTCAACTTTTTGGCATGTGGAACAGATAGCAAGGCAGTGATTCAGAAGGGACGAGGCAAGACATCTGTTCAAGCTGAAGTTGTGTGAAATGAGAATTTGTGTCAGCCTTTCTGGAGTCTTAAGGGAAGTCAAAAGAAATTTTTGGATTGTACAGTTCATCTGCAGCAAGAACTCAATGCATTTTGCTGATGTTTTGCATCCATGATGTGACCTGAGTTGAGGAAAAAGTCATTTCAGAGCTCATCACAACAGTAGCTTATGTAAAGTTGTTAGGGATTTATTAAGGTCGGTGGCTAAAGTTAGAGATCTGTTTTCCAGGTTTCATAGGAAAAGCAAATTTTAAATTTTATAAAAATATAAGACCCAGTGGTGGTACACACCTTTAATCCCAGCAGTTAGGAGGCAGAGGCAGGTGAATCTCTGAGTTCAAGGTCAGCCTGGTCTACAGAGCAAGTTCCAGGATGCCAGGGATACACAGAAAAACCCTGTATGGACCTCCCCCAACAAATCTGTTAATTTTTTAAAGTCAGAGTTTATCTAAATTTTAAAGTAACCAAATGGTATTTTTATATCATTGTAAAATTTCCCACCTTATACCATTGTCAGATCTCATACCCCTCCTAGTACATCTGTTAGTACGTTTTGTCTGTGGGAACAGTTTGTTAAGGAGAGGGTCGACTGAGTAGAAAGACAACACGTCTCCCCAGTTGTTTGGGCTGTGCTTGGGTCAGGAAGGACAAATGGAATTGTAGGGTTGGTTGTGTTGTGGAGAATGGATGGATGCCTGTGAGGGGAAAGTCACCAGCTAGATGGGCAGTGGAAGACTCTTCTGCTTTATGCGGCCACCTTTAAATATACAAACCTAAGGCTGAGGATGGAGTGGTGGCCCACAATCAGAGCACTTGGCTGGGAGAGGCAAACATTAGGACTGCAAAGTCATCCACAGCAACGTGATGTGTAATCCAGGCCAGCCTCGTGTCTAACAGACGCTGACTCAATACAGCTGCAAAAACCCAAATAAACACAGACTTACTGTCATATTAAGATCATTTTCCTCTTTGATTTAAGTGAGTGAGTCCACAGAGGGAGGTTAGAATTTTCTGTTTAACATAAGCCACCGGAATTGGCAACAGAACAGGGCAGGGAGCCCTACCCATACAGAGGACAGCAGACTATCACCCAATACAAGAGCCAGAAGTGAGCTGCTGACTCTTATAGCTTGCAAACCAGAGCTATAACAATGGAACTAAATACTGCGGAATTAATTACCTTGTTTTAAAATAATACATATGTGGGGGGGGGTTGATTGTGTATGTGTGTATATGTGTGTTTGTGTGTGTGTATGTGTGTGTGTGTGTGTGTGTGTGTGTGTGTGTGTGTTTGATATAAACTTTGTGGTGGGTACAATTCCAGATCCTGAAGACCCAGAAATAACTGCCTAGTCTTTTTCTTCAGAGGTCATATGGCTAGTTTCATGCATATAGTAAGTGCTTTGGTGAAATAGCAAGCCAGGAAGATGGGCAGACGAGGGGAGGGTGGGGGAGGTGGGGGGGTAAGAATGCCTAGGAAGACAGGAAGTCCACACAGATTAGCCTTGTAGACAGAATGAGTGACAGCCTGACCTTTATCAAGCACTTGTGCCGCTGTCCGGCAGTTACCTCCAGCTCTGCAAAGAAGAGGTCATCCCCACAAGGTCACATTTTTCAAAAAGATTCTCAAAAAAGCACCATCAACTGTCTACCTCAGTTGAATGTATGCTCTGTTAGATGGGCTTATTAGATTGCTTATCTTAATCCATAGGTTCAGTCCAAAATATAAGTAATTGTTCTAACACAGTACATGCCCCAACCAATCAAGAACTAAGTCAGGGATTCTGTCCCTAGAGATGTTACTGGATGACAGGGGTTTGTCCTAGAGGAAAATATATTCCCTTTAAATACTTTCTTTCAGTATCCCGATCTACTCTGTCAGCAAAGAGGCCTCGTCTTAAATGGTTTTCTTTAAACTGAGTTTTAAGATATTTAGTAAGCTCATGTGTATGATTAAATATCAAACAATGCAGAAAGGTATACAGTGAAAAGTTTGTCTCCAGACACCCTAGTCCCATGCCCACTGCCACTTTGAATACTTTTCTATGGCATTATGAATCTCTCAAGTGTCCTAACCTTCAGTTGTATACATTTTTGTACTTGAAGTCATTCAGTCAGAACCTTTAATATAATTCAGTTTTAAAGTTGCTATATAGTTTTTTCATTGTAAGCCACTATTGACGCCCTTCAGTTACCAATACTTGTTCAAGTTGTTCAAACTATAGTGGGATCCCGAGACACACACTGGGGAGATTTGGCTAGAATATTCTAAGAAAATTTTTAGAATAGAGTTGTCACATTAAAATATGGATGTATTTCAAGTAGTTATCATCAATTTGTCCTCTACAAATGTCATCTCCCTTTTCTACCAACAATAAAAAGTGATTTGCATGAAGTTTCAGTTTAGCTACCTAAGAAGAAAACTCTCATTGACTATCTCAGCAAGAAGTTGGAAGATCTCCACTCCAGAGCCCCAGCTGGGGGACTGGCCTGCAGAGGAAGCATAGGGGCTGCCTTCCAAACGGAGACCTTTATCTTTCCCTCTATGCAGGCCACAGTGTTGCCTTGATTGTTGTTTGCAGTGATGAGCAAATGGTCTGGAGAGATTCCTCACAAATGCCACATTTTTCCATCCAGCTGCAAAATGCTAATAACATGCTTCCAGTTCAAGCCACATTTATCTTCCTGGAAATGCAAGGCATTCCTTTGTTCCTCACCCCTCCCCCCCATGTGATATCAAGTCTCTTCAGACTCTGCCACCAAATGAGAAGTTGTGCATGTTCCTCTTGGAAAACTGTGAGGCAGGAGAAGCCCTGAGCCCCTACCTTACCCATTGGTTGGCAGGATCCTCCCATGCTGCCTCGTCCTGCATGCCAGGGTGCCCTCTTAGGTGGTTTAGCTGTACGTTCCCCATCTCTAATGAGGGATCAAACTGTCCCAGGGTCTGGGCAGAGTCCCCCCCCCCCACCTTTTGATTTATTTCTAATATCTTACATTTAGTAGATGCTTAAGAAATATTAACTGATGAGTAGGCAGATTTCTGAAGCTGTTTGCTCAATTATATGTTGTTGTCAAGTGTCAACCCATAGAATATTCCAAGTTCGACACACACACAAAAATTCAATTGGCTTTGCTTCACCCAGAGTTGGGGCAGTGGCTAAAACACATTTGCAGAACTTAGAGCTCTCAGAAGGGACAGTGCCTTCATTCCCATGCTTGCTCCAGCCTGGCTACAGGCAGAGACTGGTACATAGAAGAGCTGAATGGTGCTCACTCATATGGCTCAAAACAGGGCTGACCACTTCCTCTGGACGCCCAGCTCTCATCTGGCTATAGAGACAGTAGAAGTGCCTATTAAAACCAGCCCAAAGAGAAGACTGTTATAAGGTAGACCTCACGCTACCACATTTGAACTTTTGCCCTAGATTTTGAGGGGGGGCTAACCTGTTTTTCTCAACCAGTAAAGTCCTGGCTCCCTCTTTGCTTTCTAAATATAAAGAGACCAACTCAGTATATATTTTCCCTCGGCCTTTGTGCAATCCACCCAGCACACCACAGGTGATGCTTTCCACTAGGGTAACCTTCTCTTGTCAGAATTACACACACGAAAGGGGTGCTGGGTGTTCATTTTTGAGTATGCTGTGTGTGGAACTGGAGACTAGAAGGAAAAGACTTGGGAAATGGTGTTTCATACCCTTTGTCTTAGTTTAGAGGCAAAGCTGTGAATTTAGCTCAATATTTCAGTGATTGCCTACATCTCAAGAATGTTTCTCAGCCTTTCCTGCTAGTCACTGTAAGCCAGAGTTTGGAGACAGTGGTCCAAATGTCAGCATCCAACCAGGATATAATTGAATCAGTTTCATGAACCATTGAATTTGAGTCTTTCTGGCCATTGGCAAAAGTCACTCAGGATTTCTGGAGATTTTCCTGAACATTGTTGGCTTACCTGTGAATTACGAAAGGATTGGGGGTGTTAGGGATGCTTGTCAGGGATTCAAAGGCTGTTTGCCCAGGGCAGTGTTGAAAAAATTGTTCTCCAACAAAGAATCAAGAAAATGTCAGGGTCAGCCTTGAGTGACAGACAGCTTTGTCACATGCTAGAGAAATCAGTTTCATGTAGAAGGTCACATTTTAGTATCCATTCCAGGTAGCTCAGGTATATCCACACTAGAGAGATTGTTGGATCCTGAGGTGGGGGCAGTTGCCTTCTAGCTGGCTTGTGGTTCATATACCTGGCTGCACAGATATAAGCATGTGCATATGTGTGCACATTTGTGTACAGGTCAGAGAATAACCTCAAGTATCATTCACATTTTGTCATTGTTGTTATAGTTTTAAGATTTAAGACATGATGGTCTCATTGGCCTGAAACTGACACAGTAGCCCAGATAAGCAAGCCCTGGAGAATCTTCCTGTCTCCTCATTTCAACACTAGTGATGGAAATTCAAGCTTGTACCACCATGCCTTTCTTTTTACATGAATTCTGAAGCTCAAACTCAGCTCTCTTTATCACCTAAGGTATCTCTCCAGACCTGGTTTTATTTTATAAAGTGAAAATCTTTATGTGTGTATGTAATTTCTAGTTGAGTGCATGAAGTCCACACTTGAGGTGAGCCACCTGTCACTGATAAGCTTTGTACAACTTCAGGCTTTTCTTTCTGCCAGGCAGGTATGTGGTGCAGGGACATTTCTGCAGTGCCTCCCTCTCATTAGCTAGAGCATAATAGCACACATTCACAGCATCTAAGAAATTAGACATATTTGACTAGCCTACTTGATAATCCTTGAAGCTGTCCCAGCTTCTACGCCCAGTATTCCTGACCAGGCTCCCTGATCAAAGCTCATCACCAACTCAGTTCCTACAGGATTGTCAAGGATCATAGAATGGGGAGGGGCTTCCTCTCCGATGCCTGAACACTGGTTCTGCACAGGGCCTCTAACTGATGCTTTGATTCTCCTTGGTGATCTAGGGAATGAATGTGAGATGGATTAGAGGCCCTCCATTGTGCCTGATTAGAAAGTTGACCAACGTCCAGGGTAGGGACCAGAGAAATGACTGAAGCAAGATAGCCACCTGCCTAGAGATTGGGCTTTCAGACAACATGCGTATTCAGAAAGGTTGAAATGGAGAGTGGCTGAAACTACAGATTATTAGGGTAGAATTCTAAATGGTACAATCCAGGCCTTCCTTCCCTCCTTCCTTCCTTCTTCTTCCTCCCTCCCTCCCTCCCTTCATTCCTTCCTTCCTTCCTTTGTTTCTTTTCTTTTTTCCTTCTTTTCTTCCTCTCCCTCTCCTTCCTTCTTTTTCTTCTTTAAATGGGGTAATTCCACTGGATATAACTAGTTTATTCCTGTCATTTGCCCTCAATCCCAAGTAGACACATAAAGCAGAATGTTGGTGACATCCAGAGGGTTGTCATTAAAGATAAGGACCGAACCAGTCAAGCTTAGGAAATCAGAACAAAGCTTGAAGAGTGGACAGGCCTAGACACTGACCTGTTAGCAGCCCTAATGGCACCTTGAACTTGGGATGGCAAAGGAACCCTGTCTCTGGGCCTCAGACCCTGCTATACCCTGAACCAGGTATTCAGATTTCACTGTATTCCCAACCTTCACTTCCAGCTCTTACCCCCGTGACAATACAGTGTCTGTTTTCTGGTACCCAGAAGGCAAAGGGATGAGGAATTAATGTATGTAAAGCACCTGCCTTCTTGTTCCTGAACCTAGGGATTTACTCACTAGCAGAGGCCTTCTAGGCTTGAGGAGCCATGCCCCTGGCTTTTTTATCCAGAGTGTGAGGAAGCAAGGCTCCTCCTCTCTCCACTTGTGCTAGCTTGGAGAGGAAATGAATCATCTGTCAACTTTGTCCCCATCACTGACCAGTCTATGCAAGCCGAGACACTTTCCTGGGGAGCATGAGACAGGGAACCTGAGGACTCCAGGTTTGCAGAGTCCAGTGTGGTCTCCCTGCTTCACACTGCCTGGTTCTGAAGCACTGTCTGTTGTGGGACAAAGGGGCGGGGTGGATTCCTAGACACAGAAAACCTGCTGGTCCCCACTGTGCCACTATATACATACCACTTGTCATTAACCCCAGTCTCCTGGAAGAAACATAGATCATTCACTTAGCCTTGCTTGCAGCAACACAGGATGGTTGGCTAAGCAGGGCCAGGTGGGATGGACAGCTGACACAGTGTCTGTGATAAACCGGAAAGCAAGAGCAAAAGCCACTGCGGGCTGGAAGAGGCAGGGAGGACAGTGGACAGTGTTTGGTCTTCTTTTCTTTGTCTTAAGATAGGGCCTTGTGTAGCTCAGGCTAACCTTGAACTCAATATGTAGCTAAAATGATTTTGAATTTCTGATCTTTCTGAGTTCTAAGATTTCTTCAGACTTGCCTTTCTCTGACATCACAAAAGTATTTGTGAAAGCTCAAATAACTGCACAGTAAAACACAGAGATCTGGACTAGAAAGACAGTACAGTCCTCACAGTGTCTACTATGATGTACATGCGTGATGGCCTGCATTCCAGAGCCCGCGGTAAAATATATTTATCAGGTATGATGACACCATCTATGATCCCAGTGCTGGAAAAACTGAGATAGTTTCATCCCTGGGGCTTACTGCTCAGCTTGCTGGCCTCTTGCCAATAAAACCCTTTCTCAAAAAACAGCATAGATGGCACCTGAGAGATTACATTCAAGGTTAACCTCTGGCTTCCACATTGATGCACACATGTGTACTTGTGCATTCATGCATAAACACACACACACATCACAGAAACACAGATATCAAAGAAGGGAAGGAAGCACATTTTACAGTAGTAAATAATACTTCCTAAAACCTGACATTTTAGGAAGTGGGCCCAAGTCACATGCATTCAAGTTTGCTATTGATGTTACAACATTGTTTGCAAAACTTTAGAATCGCTTGTCACTGTGATAGTTACCTCCAATAGTATTATGATACCACTATTCAGAAGAATATAATAGGTGAACTCTCCTCCGTGCATGAAAGAAAAGCGGTATTCCAAAACAATGGACGCTCCCATGCATGCAGGTACACTTGGGTTCCTAGAGCAATGCTTGAGAAATTGCTAGCAGAGAGGTCTTCTGATCAAAGGTATTTAGTGCTCAGGGAAAAGGCGCAAGGGAAACTTAACGGTCAGTGTGTACCATTCATGGAGTTTGCATAAGCCATTTAGAGAAATAAAATAAATTACATTGACCAATTTAAAAGAAAATCCTACAGAACCCAGGCCAATGGCATTGATCTCTAGCCTGATGATTTATTCTTCTTTTGGTTGTTTTGTTTTTTTTTTTCAGGTCCATCACATGAACCTGCCCACTCACCCACCATCGGCGGTAAGAAACTCTTTGCTCCCGTCTCTTTTCCGTCAGGCTCCACCGAGGATGTTTCCCCCAGTGGTCCTGCGCAGCCTCCTCCTCTGCCGCAGAAAAAGATAGTGAGTCGTGCAGCCTCCTCCCCTGATGGCTTCTTCTGGACCCAAGGCTCCCCTAAGCCACGGACAGCAAGTCCCAAGCTGAACCTAAGCCACTCAGAAACCAATGTGTGTGTCCACGATGAGCCTCCTTTTAGCTACTCCTTAAACTCTGGAGACCATTCCCAGCATGCCTTCTCATCTTCTGAGCCTCTGGAGAAAGCTTTCAAAGGCAGTGCCCCCTGGGGTCCAGCTCTGGGGCTGGCTGGTAGCAAAAATGGCTGTGGAAGCCCCAGTCTTCAGTGCAGAGGAGTGGCTTCCACATCGTCGTCCCAGCTCAGCGTGTCCAGCCAGGCCTCCTCTAGCAGCACCCAGCTGCAGCTGCATAGCCTGTTGAGTAGCATCAGCAGCAAGGAGGGCACCTATGCCAAGCTGGGGGGCCTCTACACACAGTCGTTGGCCCGCCTCGTGACCAAGTGTGAAGACCTCTTCATGGGCGGTCAGAAAAAAGAATTGCGCTTCAATGAGAATAACTGGTCACTCTTCAAGTTGACCTGCAATAAGCCTTGTTGTGACTCGGGGGATGCAATTTACTACTGTGCCACCTGCTCCGAGGACCCTGGCAGCACCTATGCCGTGAAAGTAGGTACCCCTCCCCCCACATACATACACCATTCTGTGGTCCTGGCAAGTCATTCCATCTCTCCAAGCTTTTGGAAGTGGGCTAGTTAGCAAGTTTCCTTTTATACTTGGTAATTATCCATCTCTCTGCCCGACCCTGGGAGGTCGCACCATGAGAATTTTTTAGCATGAGTATAAGATGTAGTCTGTGCTCTTATGTTTGTGGTCCAGTTGCAATAGGAAAACAGCTTTTAGTGTCGCAGAGTTCGGTCAAACATTCGGGAGGTTTTTACTCTATATTAGTTATCTCACAAAGATCTGAAGCTAGAGGTGTGAACGTGAGATTCCCGATGGAGTTTTTATAATCCAGTAAAAGAAATGGACTGTTAAGGTGCCTGCTCTTCAGGGGTTGAGGGCAGGAGCATTGCACTTAGACATTGTCCTGGACAGTGTAAGTGATGGTAACGTTTGCTCAGTATTTACTGTTACAGTTAGATTCTTTGCTGGTAGAATAGTTAGCTATGCCATTGGAGTGAATGTAACTTGAGATTTTTCTTTGAAGAAATTTTTGATACCACCAGGAACAACAGGTTGAGAGCCCTGGTGAGTGTGTTCAAAGCTCTGTACACTTAGGAGAAGGCACCCCTCTGTAAAGAAGGTTCAGGAACTGCCACTAGGAAGCTCCATGTAATTTGACAGATCACACCAGGATCACAAAAGACTTGGATCTGGTTATGGTCAAGAGAATAGGTACCAGTAGCAAGAAGATACAGGCAGAGCCTGGCGATCCCGGGCTACTCAGGAAGATGAAGTAAGGAGGAGCTATAGTTATAAGCCTTCCCGGGCTGCACAATGAGCTCAAGACCAATTCTGGGACATCAACCAGACTCTGTCTTAAAATGAAACAGGGTTCTGGAGATGGAACTCAGTAGTTCAGCACGCGCTTAGCATATGTTAGGTCCCTGCTTTCACCACTAGTACCTCAGGAAATGAAGAGAGAGGAGGGAGGTAAGGGCGGAAGAAGGGCACCATCCCAAAGGCACTTCTGTGGTATTAGTTCTTGGACTTCATTGCCACTTCAAGTCTGAACCTAGAAGCTAACTTCTGGGTAAGCTAAACTTCCTGCCCCGCCACCCCCCAGCAGAAGCTAAAAGAAAGGGGCCTGTGGTTGCCATTTCTGTTAAGATGTCTGGGTCCAGTCTATCTACTTCCTGTCTTATGCTGAAGCTATGTCCCCAGATATCCATTATAAGTTGCAAATATGGGAAGTTAAAAATGCACTGAATACCTAATGTCTGGCTTAACACCTCAGCCAGCGTGAAGGTCGCCATTGTTTCCAGTTGTGACTAGATATGTTTCTTATTGCCCCACCCCATCCCAAGGAAGACTCTCCCTGCATCTTTGCCAGCAGAGAGAAAGAGCAACTTTGAAATGCAGTTGCTACTGAATTTGTATTTCCACCTTTACACCATCACGAAGCAGAGAAGACAGTCATACATGTAACAGTGGGCCACCAGGGACCATCTGAAGGGGATAGAGTAATTGGGAAATGACCTGAACAAGATGAACTGAATGCCCCAGGTTGCCGTGTGGACCCCCTGAATAGAGACTGGAGGGGAATTTAGATGTTGGGTGACTGTGAGAACTCGGCATGTGACTTGTCCTCCAGTCCCTACCCTGTCTTGTGTTCCTGAGCTTCCATTGCTACACTCTCACCTTGCTTCCTGATGATGAACCCGGAGGTCTCACACAGTCTTGAAGAGACTTAATTTAAAGAAAGGGAAGGGATTACACAGAAAGATCCAAGGGTGGGCCTAGCACTGAGTTCAAACCTTGGGCAGAGAATCTTTCCCTATCTATGAGTGACTGTGCCAAGTAGCTTGGCATCTAGGGCCAATGTTTCCCAATGCATAACAAAAAGGTCAACCTTCCCAAAAGATAGCAAAAGTTAGCATTACCCCTTTGCATTAGGAATCTAAACCAGGAGGAAATCTGAAGATAAGCTTTGATCTCCAAGATAGAGAGTCTCAGAGGGTTTCTATTTGACTTTCCTGGAGATGTGCTAGTTCATTGAACCATCTGTGAAGCTAAGTTTGGAGAATAGTATCAAATACTCATGTTACGATACTGTAATTGGGAAAGGCATTATGATTTTGTAAATGTGCCTGGTCTGGTGATGGGGAGTGGGGAGCTGTGAGCATCGTTTGGCACGTGCAGCTGTTCCACTTCATTAGCTTTGCAGTCTAGACGGAATACAGTCATCTGAGAGCCCACAGGAGGGGGAGCTGGGCTCCTTCCCAGCCACCGCCTGTGTGTCCCTGAGCTCAGTTCATCTGTGCATGTTAAGCAGGAAGCTGACACTGAAATCAAATGCAGTGTTGCTTCTGAATCAGTGAACAATAGCAGATGGGCTTCTGTTTGCACCTGACTCTGAAACCTCCAACCACAGGCTCATTGACTTTCAGCATCAACATTGAGGCACAAACTGGCTCTTACAAGCTTTACCGCATGGATATGTGGCAGAAAGAGAAAAAAAAGATTCAATAGTTCATGGGGGGTGTTAAGCTGCTTCTCAGCCATGTAGATTTGAAGTTCATAATTTGGCCTTTTATCTTTTCCTTATTTTTTTTCTTTATTTATATATTGCTTAACAGACATGGTTTAGTCCAGATTTTTACCCATCAACAAGGCTCTGATTCCAAAGCTTGAAACAAGACAAAGTTTGTAGAAAGTTTGAAACACCCAAGGTCTTTGGAACGTTCCAGAGCTAAAACCAAGGCCAGGGTCCCCTAGAAATGGGTGGTGGAGGAGGAAGACAGGGATGAAGATCACCATTACTTCCCACTCCTCAGTTTCATCTCACACTGTAGAATGATCTTGGGATGGCCCACCCAGGGCTGTGAGGGGGCTGGATAACTGTTGCTTCAGCAGCTCACTCCAATGGAGGGGTGGTTGTGGTGTGGCCCTTTCTTGAGGCCATGCTCACTGACTTTGTAATGCATCCAGCCAGTTACTATTTACCCAGCTCCTTCATTTACATCTCTGTGCAAATTGTCAGTGGCCCAACTGGGGATCCTAGCCCCTGTGTTTGTTGGGCTGGGGCCTTTTATACCCTGAAGGAAAGACAGCCTTGGAAGCCCATGCCAGGCCTGGCAGCGGCTCAGTTAAAGGTTGTAGAGAACTCACAAACTGGCTCTAAAGAGCTCTGCCCCACCACATGGCTACAGACATAATGGCAAGAGCAGTCACCATAGCAACCCTTTCATTGCAGGCTCACCATGGGCCAGGCTTGGTGCCCAAAGCCATACCTGTATTATTTAATCCTCAGGAGCCACCACTGTCCCAGTTAAAAGCACAAAGAAAACAGAATGAGAGATAAATGCCACAGATCCTCAGCATTGTCCCTTCCATATCTGTAACATAATCTGCCCACTGAAATTCATTTGTAACCCACAGATCAATACTCAAAGCATTTTCCCATCCTTTGTGGACATGTACAGGGCAGGGGGGAAAAGTGGGTGGCCTAGTGTGCGGGTTTCCAGCTGATGGGGAATCAGGACACACTCTGCATCTGCTCCAACCAAAAGCACATATTATTTCTGAGTATGCTCAGCGCCTCCCTTTAGCACTGTTTTTGTGCTTTTCATTGTAGGTATTGTTCACAAGTTTGATGTTTAGCCCCTTCTTCCTCAAGTGTAAAGGACTGTTAGTTTTCCTAAGTAAGGAGCCCATGGGGAAACTTACAGAGAAAATGCAGGTTATATAGTGTGGTAGCTGTGAATTCACTGTCAACAATACTGATTAAATAGGGCTTCTCTAAGCAGACATGTGAACAAGACAGAGCCACACGGCCATCAATAGTTGACAAATACTATAACCAAAGTCACTGAAGCCTTGCTCTATCTTAAGCCTACCTTGCTCCATATTTGCCAATTCTATATTTGATACTCCTTTATAGACCACGACTATTTCAGAAGAGAAGCCCCTGCTACTTGTCAAAAGTTTCCAAATTGATATTTGATAATTATAAACTAATTAATCTTTGTCAATAAAAAAATCAGGAGTTAACTATTGACGTAAGAACCTGAAAGGTTAGAGAACAGGGGTCAGCCACCAGTTGCTTCCTACTTCTTCAGTTCCTCCATCCAAAAAGGGGCAAGAGCCTCTCTCAGTCCCACCTTATCACTTCCTGTCTCCTTTCTCTGCTATGATTCTCCAAATCTATATGGTTAGCTAATGGTTAGTCGCCCTCTGACTCCAAGCAAGCTTTATGTGTCAGAACACAAAATATCACAGAACAGATATTTAAACTCATGTCTTCTCCTTCCCAAAGCCTGTGCATTTGACTTAGAGAACACTTCCAGGTGCTTAATCGAGTAGTTTCAACTCACAGAGCCTCAGTTTCCCCTCTGTTAGAGCGTCTACTGCCTTCAGCTTTGTGGGATGTAAGGAGACATTTTTTGAGAGCCGAATCAGCAACACAGTGCCCAAAATATGGAAGAGTCCAGCGTGTATCCGCTGTGAATGTAAAGTAAAGAACTTCCATCTTTTCACTGAGAGCTTGGCAGACAGTGGCAGGTCAATCACCGAGTATTTATAGGCAAGACTTTTTTGAGGGCCTATCCTCGCCAATTTTCTTTCATTTAATGGTGTTCCGAGGCTAGAGAGACAGCTCAGCTAGTGAAAACATTTCCTCTGCAAGCCTTACAACTTGAGTTTTGAGCCTCAGAGACCACTGTGGAAGGAGAGAACCAATTTGGAGAAGTTATCCTTTGATACCACCACATCTCCCACACTCCATGACCCACACTCACACACAGCATCCCCTTCTCCTTGAACACACATGTCATCATAATACAAATAATAAATAACATTGAATTTAATAAATAAAAGGAATCCAGAGAATGCCATTTAAAAACACTATAGCTGGGTATGTTGCAATGAGACCCTGAGGCAAGATTCTTTACACATGGATCCCAAATCAGTTTTATTAGTATCATGAGGAACAATGTCTGAGGTAGATATACTGTTCTTTTATTTCACATCTGCATCCACAATAGAGAGATTGATGCATTAATGTGTTACAGCCCTGCCTAGTTAGCTTTATAAAAAAAATTTTAAAAACCAACTTAATTCAGAGGCTTAATGAACTCTTTTGATTCAGAATTCCAATGCTGTAAAGTTTCTATCATTCCAATAGTAATAAATGGCTGTAAAAATTATATGCAACAGAACTTAAGAAAACTTAGCCCAAAAGTCTTGTGGTACTTCACAAAGACTGTTGTGTTCAGTCTTCAGCTGCTGGCATTTCGTAATTGGTAGATAGGAGGTAACTTTCTTCCCCTCTCGAAGCCTGCATGTAAAGCACAAGACGAGATAGATAGATAGATAGATAGATAGATAGATAGATAGATAGATAGAACATTTTCAGTTCCTTCCAGTGTAATCACAAGGAAACTGAGGCCCGAAAGGAGCTGGCTTTGAGAATCTCCAGTTAAATTGGGCTCAATGAAGATTATCAGCTTTCCTCTGGTGTCTGATCCTATCAGTATGAGCAGAAGAGACCACATCATAGCCGTGTGGATTTCCCCTGGAACCCACCCACAGTGGAGTTGGAGATTATCTATCTTGTTCATCCTTGTTTTCTGTTCTGAGGATGCCCTCCGGCCATGTAGGCTGTTTTCCCAGGAAAGCTGGCCATTTTCTTCCAGCTGCTGCTGTTCTGGCTTGGAGCAGAGAACAGCTTCCTGCATGGCACCTGCCGGGTCAGCCCTTAGGTCATTTTAGGGAGCAGGCATTGCAAGTTTACCTAGACCAAGGAAGCAAGGCAACTTAAGAGAACATGGCCAAGTCCTAAAGGGGAAGGAATACCATTGTTCCTGAAATTTCCTCACTGAAGGACTTTCACAAGAAAGGATGGGATGTCAGGCTGACTGGTCAGCTTTGTGAGACTCCATCTTGGCCACTCTGTCACCAAGAGCCAGCTTTCCCTCCTTCCACAGGGCTTCTGAAGCACCTTGGGCTTGGATTATTTTCTTCTGTGGACCACACTTCACTTCCTGTGCTGCTTCTAAGGGAGGAAAGAGAGAGAGAGGGAGAGGGGGAGAGAGAAAAAGAGAGAGGGGGGAATGTGCTGCTTAAACTGAAGCCTCAGAGATGCTGTCATGTATTTCTTAGATATTTTTCTAAAATTTGCTTTAGCACTATCTCTTTGAGTGATTTTTTTTTTAATGTAAGATATGAGGCAAAGAGTTGTCTACCTCTTGATATACCAAATATCCAGGCATTTGCTTCACAGAACCTTCTTGCCACAACACTTAATAACCTCATTCTTCATTCTCACGACAGATCTGCAAAACCCCAGAACCCAAATCAGCCTCATACTGCAGCCCGTCTGTCCCGGTGCACTTCAATATCCAGCAAGACTGCGGCCACTTTGTGGCCTCTGTTCCCTCCAGCATGCTCACTTCCCCGGATACATCCAGCAAGGATGTGCCTGGCGCACCCTCACATTCCCCTGCCCAGGAGCAGGACTGTGTGGTGGTCATCACCCGGGAGGTGCCGCACCAGACGGCCTCTGACTTCGTGCGGGACTCTGCAGCCAGCCATCGGGCAGAGCCTGAGGTTTACGAGCGGAGGGTGTGCTTCCTGCTTCTGCAGCTCTGCAATGGGCTGGAACACCTGAAGGAGCACGGGATCATCCACCGGGACCTGTGTCTGGAGAACCTGCTGCTGGCACATTGCAGCCCTCAGAGCTCCCCCGGGCCCACTGCCACTCCCACCGCACCCACCACTACCACAGCCCGGTGTCCCTCTGCCAAGCCCACAGCCACCACGGCCTGCCAGGAAGGGCTTGGTGAGAAGCACCTGCCCAGGCTCATCATCAGCAACTTCCTGAAAGCCAAACAGAAGCCAGGGGGCACCACCAACCTACAACAGAAGAAAAACCAAGCCCGGCTGGCCCCCGAGATCGTGTCTGCCTCCCAGTACCGCAAGTTTGATGAGTTCCAGACGGGCATCCTCATCTATGAGCTGCTCCATCAGCCCAACCCATTCGAGGTGCGGGCTCAGCTGCGGGAGCGGGATTACCGGAGGGAGGACCTGCCCCCGCTACCCACACTGTCCCTCTACTCTCCAGGTCTGCAGCAGCTGGCTCACCTGCTGCTAGAGGCCGATCCCATTAAGCGAATCCGCATAGGTGAGGCTAAGCGGGTATTGCAATGCTTGCTGTGGGGTCCTCGGAGGGAGCTGGTAGAGCAGCCGTGCACCTCAGAGGAGGTGTTGTGTAGCACTCTGCACAACTGGATTGACATGAAGCGAGCCCTTATGATGATGAAGTTTGCAGAGAAGGCAGTGGACCGAAGGCGGGGTGTGGGGCTGGAGGATTGGCTCTGTTGCCAATACCTGGCGTCGGCAGAACCCGGGGCCCTCTTACAGTCCCTGAAGCTCCTGCAGCTTCTCTGAGCCTCCAGTCAGGCACTTCCACCTGCACCTTCCACATCTGGCCCATGCTCTTTCCTTGCCTGCATCCGGGTTACCCTGAGACATGGTACAAATGACTGTCGTCCTTGGATGTAATATTTTATATATATACATATATAATATAAATATGAAAGAACGAGGGTGTCATTTCACACACGCCAGCTCCCTCTCCTCACAGAATCCACGTCTCTCCTCCACCACCTCTGTAATTATGTACAGCTCCATCTTCAGACAAGATCCTGAGGACAGTTCCAGCGGCAGAATGAAGCTTAGAGTCTTGCCTCACAGCTCCCATTCTATTATGGAGTCTCCTCACCCCTTTGTCAAATTGTTATTTAAAAAAAAAAAAAAGTCCACAATAAAAAATAAAAATGTCTTATTACTATTATTATTGTTGTTGTTAGATTGAGTCACAAACAAAGCCCTTCTGACCTCCAAGTGCTTGAGTGCACTGCACTCTGATGAGTAGAACCTATGAGCCACTGCAGAGGAGGGGACCAGCTGACAGGGCCTGTGGTCTTGCAGCTCTTACCAGGTGTAGCAGCAATCCACAGAAGCCTGGGTGTGTTGGATGTGTTGGTGTATGTAAATGTTCATGGTTTCTCTATCCACTCAGCAGGCTACTATGAAGAATCCTTGGGTGGGAACCCAAAGCTTTGAAATTTAACCCTGCTACTCTAAACCCGTCTCCAGTTTGCCAAAGCTGTCGCCATTGTGTCACTGAGAGACCTGGCTGAAAACAAAATCCACCTGCCTAGTTCAAAGGAAGGACCCTAACACAATCTTCTTACAAAGTGTGTAGGCCGTTGAAAAAACAGACAAAAGCAAGCACAGGACACACACAGAAGGTGTTTGCCGTGAGGCCTCTGTAGCCAGAGATGGAAGGGTAGAGTTTCCTGTTACATCACTTTCCTTCCCCTCATCCCCAGGCTCATCTGACAGCAGCATCAGCCTCCCCAGTCAGGAAGAAGGAGGGGAGTGACAAGTGCCAAGCAGCACCCGTCTTTGCCAGACAAGGCAGCAAAGATGGAACTCTGGGGTCTAGCTGCCAGCAGATCTCTGTTTTAAAACAGCCTGGGTATATTTTGTTTAAAAAAAAAAAAAAAAAAAAAAAAAAAGTCATTTAACAGCTGGTTACAGGAATCCCGGCACTTAAGCGGCAGAGGTTGGATCTACATAGCAAATTTCAGGTAAGCCAGAGCTACATAATAAAACCTTGTCCACAAAAACAAGACACATGGAACTCATTGAACATTTACCAATACCTGCTGTCTACTGAAGCCAATATATTATTGCTATGTTTTTACTGCACAAAATTAAGAGGCGGTAGATCTAATTAAGAGAATTAGAATCTAATTAAGAGAGTTAGGTCTTTCCTCCTAAAACCGAATGTATATGCTGATGTCTCAAGGCCTTTGTATTTCTACCTAAGAATCATCTTCCAACTACTGAACCAACTGGTTTCTCATTTCTTGTTAATGGCTATGAACAATTTTTAAATACACACTAAGATCATAACAGTAATAAGCGTCAGGAAGATCTGGGGGTGTGATTAGCGGCAGAGCAGGTCATCCCTTTCTGCACATTTACCTTTTTGGCAAGCCCCTTCCTCTGGCCTCTGACATCATGTAAACACATTTTTCCTCCCACCAGTGATGAAAGTAACACCCGGGGCATGTTTATAATTTCGCTTGTCACTTGAGCTTTGAGGAAAGACTGGCTCAAACTAGCTCTCACTATATCCATGGAAGACCTTGGAATTTGGGACATGAAAATCGTGATTCTCTGGAGGTTCTGTCGAAATTGATGGATCCATGTTGGTCTGCTGTGCATTGCTGGGAATTTTCCAAGCAAAACCTTGGCCCTGGAGGCTGTCTTTTATTTTCTTGTCCTGTCTCTCTTGAAATAAATAAACAGTGGAGGGAAAGAAAGGAGCATCCTGCCAGGGGACAGAGGGGTCAACTGGAAGCACACACGTCTCCGGAGGCATACTTCTAATCTCTGAATTAATTGTACCTTTTTAATATGCCACCCACCTCAAGAAAAGAAAAAAGTTAAATTTGTGAGAGTGATCTTAGTAACAAAATAAAGAGAAAGGGGGAGAGGAGGGTGTGAAAGGAGAGTCGATGGCAATGAATCTACTTGAGAGGAATGACATCTATAAAACTCGCCAGCCTCATAAAGAAAGCACCCTCTGGCAGAATTCTTTCTCTCGTAATTTTAAGGAACTATTCACCAGGGAGAGTGAACCTTTGACCAACCCTTGGTTCTAGAGGGAATTGGTAAAGGAGCCTTCATTTGAAGACATGAAATAATTAATATCTTGCCTGTTTGAAAGGGAAAGAAGAACCATTTTTCTAAGATAGAGCAATTTCTTATATCCATCATCGACAAAGTCTAAGTGTGTGAGGTTCAAGTCTCTTCCCAGCAAGGCAGGTCCTTGGAGTCATTGTGACATCCAGATGCAAATAACAGTTTGGCAAATATCATCAGTCACACTACAGTCAGAGGGTCAATAAAACTGGTCTTCTTAATTCTGAATTCACCTGAGTGTGTTGCTTTGTATAGCAGGAAGGGCTGGCTCTAAACACAGCCACAAACAACAGTTTTGTGTTGTAGGGCTGTAGGTCAGAAATACTCAGAGTAGGAGGATTTGGTACAACACCTGGCGAGTTAATACTTCCTCTGAGGCTGAGGTACAGCTTGGTGCAAGAGGGTGAGCTTAGGCATCACAGGGTTCCTGGTTCACTTACCACTATAAAAAGAAAAGAGTCAATAGAGTGGAGCGAAGATTTTTAAAAACATTTCTGCTGTGAGCTAGCATCCCTCTCTTCTCTTGGCTTAAAAACTAACTACTAATATTTTCCTTCTCTAGTTCTGAGTCAGGTCACCCCCGTATCCTCTGCGCATATGTATTTTTTTGTTGTTAATAGGCCTCTCCTACTTTTCTGCTAGAAAGTAGAATCTTTTCTTTTTTACCCAAATTCTTTCTGTAGGAGTTCCGCCGCCTCACAGCTGAATCCTGAACACCCTTGCCAAAAGCAAGACAGGCGCTTCAGGGGTTGTTTGTTTATCATAACACATGGCTCAGCTCTAAAAAGCCCAAGCTCTGCAGAACTACAGTTACCACTTTATATAACACTTACTGGTTTTCAAGAGCCAAGGGTTGGAGAAAACTCGTGTGATGTACACATGCACACAAAATATTATGAACATTTGGAAGAGAGAGATACATGTATGTTGCTTCAATGACTTCTCTGAAATCTGTGCTTTAACCACATTGCCAATAGGGTTGAGGAGATGGCTAGTGGGTGAAGTACTCACTATGAGAACACGAAAACCTCAATTTGGATCTCTACCAACCAGATAAAGCCAGCCAATGCCAGCACACCTTTGTAACTCCAATGCTTGGTGGGGTAAAGTAAGCCAATCTCAAGGACTTAATTGCCAGCCAGTCTAGCTAAAATGGCACAGATTTGGGGAGCCAATGGTCCTTAAGACACCTAATGTTGCCCTCTATCTTCTTCACACAAACCCACAGATCAGCACACCTACACCTACATACACACACACACACACACACACATTTACAAGATGGTCAGTAAGCTAGCCAGACCATGTTCTCTTTACTAACATCTAAGAATCTTTCAAAATCTAAAAATAAACCTGGTAAAACTCACTAAGATTAGTAGATTTTTTAATGTTAATTTACTTGCTACTTTTAATGCAAGGTGATGGGAACAGAATTGATTCAATGGAGCCCAAAATGTGGGGCCATAAACAATCAGTTGTTAAAGTACTTGCCAGCTATGCAAATGTAAGCATGAGAAATTGAGTTTGATTTCCCAGAATTCATCTTATAGAAGACAAAAGAAAAAGCCAGGCACATTGGGGAACCCTCCTCTTGATCGGGTACCATCAATTTAAGTCCTTATGCATGCATATGCACATCTTAGGAAGCTTCTACTGTAGTATCTCCATGTGCAGAAACAGCCAGGCAATGCTGGTACACATCTTTAATGCCAGCATTTAGGATCTCATGCCTTTTGATCCCAGCACTAGGGAGATGGAGACAGGAAGTGATACGGTTGGGAGGAGAGAGGAATGAAAGGCAGGAGAAGACAGGAGCTCAGCCCTTTTTGGCCTGAGAATTTAGTAGAGGTAAAAGTCTCTCTAGCGGCTCGCTCCTTTGTTTCCCGGATCTTTCAGCATTTTCCCTGATGTCTGGCTCTGAATTTTTATTATTAGGACCAATTAGAATTTGCAGTAAGTGTACTTTAGTGTTAGTTATCTCTCCCCATATAGACACTACATGCTAGCACATTAAAAACCCCAGTACCAGGAGTAGCCTACCTCTTTTTAAGTTGTTGGACAGTAGGGTCTCAAAGACCCCCAAATAATATAGGCTGTTGTCATTGATATTGCTTATTAACCAGGATTTAACAGTCAGACCTCATTTCTGAAGAGACCACAACCTGAGTTAGAAAGCAGAAAAGTTAGTTGAGTACTGATCTAGAAGCCTCATCCCTACCGGCTAGCTTCTACGATGCCAGGGATGCTATGAATAAAATGAGGGAAGAAAGTACTCACCCATCTTAGCCAGCTAGAAACCCTGTGAGCTACAGTGGTGACTGACCTGGAACGTATGCCCACAGGTGCAGTAGTGGAATTAGTTTTATGGTAGTAGCCAACCAATTTCTGGTTGGGTTTAAGGCTTGCTCCCTGTGATGGAACCAATCAATAATTGGCATCATGTTCAGGGCCAAGAACCTGAGACTAGCTGGGCCGTGAGACCTATGAGAGAAGTCTAGAACTGATTCTGCTAAATGGGCATAGAATTAAAACAACTCTTAATTACTTATTGCAATACACATAGATTAGTACATCTCTGAATGTCATCAGAGAAACCTCTAGCAATTAATTCAGAGACCCCCACAACTGGGCAGCAGGCAGAGAATAAGAGATTACAAAGTGCTTAGCCCTAAATGAGACATCTACATCAGACCTCCTCCTCCCAAGTTCAAGGAATCACTACAAAAGATGAAGTGGAAAGTTGAGAGGTTGAGGTGGTGGGTGCCTACAATGAACAATATTTCCTAGACTCCCCAGAGCAGCTGCATATTTGAACTCACAGCAGCTGTGACTTATATGAGCTCAAGCCTGACAAAATCCCAGCATGGAGAAGAGAAGTCTCACCCTAAGCTGAGGAGTTTCTTCCATTTGATACCTACTGGAAGAGGGAGAGGCAACTCTCTGGTAAGCCATCAACAAATATTCCAGGGCACGCCCCACATCCAAGAGTATGGGAGAAACACAAATTGAGCTCACAAAAGGAGGAGGAGGAGGAGGAGGAGGAGGAGGAGGAGGAGGAGGAGAGAGAGAGAATACAAAGATGTCAACTGGATAGGGAGGTGGTGGTAACTCTGGAAGGAGTTGGGGGAGGCAGATGAATATGATAAAATGCCTTGCATTAAATTCTCAATTAATAAAAAACATTATTATAAAACCTAAAAGTCAGGAATGCTGACGTGCATTTGTAATCTCAGGGCAAGGGATGTGAAGGCATGAAGATCCTCGAAGCTTTCTGGCCAACCTGATGAATTCCAGGCTAATGAGAAGCCCTGTGTCAAGGTTACAAGGTGAATAGCATAGAGGAATGACAACTGGAGCTGACCTCTGGCTTCTACATACTCTTAACAGGTACATACATGTGCACGCACATACTCACGTGCACGCACACATGTGTGCACACAAACCTAAAATGTAACCCAGTTTATGTTATTGTTTTAAAAAATAATAAGATACTAGAGACAGGTCCTGAGGTGAATGCCAAGTCAAGTCTCTCTTCCTAGATCCAATCCAAATTAATGCAGGTAAAGGGGCAGCCAGTATGTAGCAAATGGTTGTCCTAGAAACAGAATGTATATCTCAGGAAAAAAAAAAAAATGGTGAGATAGCTTGCTGGGTTTCATGGTCCCAGGAAATAATTTCCACATCATCTTATGAATGATTGCATCAATTCAAGTAAAAATGAGACTGGCACAATACTCAGTAGATCTTTACCAAATCTGGTGGATTTGGTCTTTTCTGTCCCCAACTCCCAGCACCTTAATTATCCCAACTTGACAGAGTCTGGGGAACAAAGTCAAATTGACTTCAGTTCTTCCCATTCTATGCCATTGAAAACTTGAGCCCACACACTGTACGTACTGGTTACATGTCCTAGATGCTGGTGTGAAGTTGTGAAGTCACTCAGCTCTGTCCCTGGGAAATAATTATGGTCACTTCTCTTCTTTTCTTTCTTTCTTTCTTTCTTTCTTTCTTTCTTTCTTTCTTTCTTTCTTTCTTTCTTTCTTTCTTTCTTTCTTTCTTTCTTTTTCTTTCTTAAGACAGGGCTTCTCTGTGTAGCCCTGGCTATCCTGGAACTCACTATGTAGACCAGGCTGGCCTCAAACTCACAGAGATCCACCTGTCTCTGCCTCCTTGGTGCTTGAATGAAAGGTGTGTGCCACCACCGCCAAGCCTACAGTCATTTGCTAATCGGCCTTCCTAGACACTGTCCTGCCTTCTCAGAGGTAACCGGGCACAGAGACAGGTGGAGGAAGTTGAACATTGAGGAGGAGGGAAATGAAAGTACAAGAAGGAGGAGCAGCCTCCATTCCCACAGGCTTACATCCCACCCTGTGACTGTCCCCCCAGCCCTGAAAGTCCACTGTGTCTGCCTGACATTTACTGGGATCATAAACACACTTGTCTGCCTGTGTTCTTCTTAGGCATCTGAAGGTAGAAGGAAGCGATGCTTTTGTCCCCCTTTCTAGATTGTGGGGAGTTCATTTTCCAAACTGGCCATCCTAGACTAAAGGACTAAGCCCTCTGTGGCACTGAAGGTAAAATGTAGGACTGGACATGCTCAGCAAGCCTTGGGCTGTCTCTCAGCCTAGAGCGGTACCACCTCTTATGTCCAGGGCTGACGCTTTCTACCACCACGATGTAAATGGGCCTGTGTTTCCCTAAAGGAGTAATAAGGTTTTCTCCCCTTTCTTCCTCGGCTGGTTGGGTTTTTGCTTACTTGCTTGTTAATGAAACAACACATAGCAATGAAATGTTAAAGATTTTCCAGACAGTAAACTGAGAGACATGTGCTTCCCATGCTTCCAGCCTGTCCTTCTTTCTTCTGTCCCCAGCCACTCTCTATAGGAGGCAAACTGGCCAGTCTCTGTTTTATCCCTTCCTGCTTTCATTTGTACAGACACCAGTGTGGGAGTCACCCAACCAGAGATTATGAATATTCATGAAAACAACCTTGAGCAAGCCCTGACATTTTGCTTGTCATTATTGCCGAAACAGCACTGTGTAGCAACATTGTATTAGGCATCATAAGCAGGATAATGTTGTTTAAAGTATAAAGCAGAATTTCAAGACTATATGCAAATATGATTCTTCCTTATATAAAGGACTTGAGTATATAAAGAGCTGGGCATTCATGGGTGGGAGTGGGGATACATCGGGGCCACGGAGGGATAACTGTATACTTTCTTATACTGAATTAACACATAGACAGGTAAGGGCCTTTGGCCTTCCTTCCTTCCTTCTCAGTATTTCAATAAGACTAATCCTGGAAAAGCAAACAGCACCGTCTCTCCATTCTGTCAGAATAAGTCTCGTCACCCCTCCCAACCTTTGCAGGCTGGGACAATCCCAACTCAGCAAATTTAAGTATCTTGTCTGGTCTTGTGTCTCTCGGGTTAGGTTTTAGGACAACCAATTCTATTCCCTCGGGAAATTAAAGATTGTTTTCTTCCCACACGAAAATCTTCTGGTACCTTAAACCACAGCTGGTTTTGGCAGCAGACTCATACATTCAATGATAGAATTCCTTCTGCGGTCCAGGTTAGTGCCTGGGCAATACAGTTACTAGTGTTTGCAATTCAACGTCGACTTCAGAAATAGGGCTTTGATCTTCTGCAGCAAACCCAACCTGATGACTACAGTTCTCAGGGGAAAGTACTTGAGCGTAAGCTTGCAGACTGGTGTCAAAGAAAGAATGAGGCTGTATGGCTCTGTGCCCTGGGTTTCTGGCGTCTCCACTGTAGCTAGTTCTTTCCACCATTTTAGAGAGCTCCAAGGAAGGCGGCAAGAACTCCCCTCATAGAAATCACTTATGGAACATTTTGGACCCAAAAAGCCTGGTGCTATTTATTAGTTTGGGCCTACTCTGCCCAGGCTGTTTCGAGCACCTGATTGATGGATAGAATGAAGCTGGCTGGGTGTGAACCCGGGGAACAGTTCCCTGTGGAGACAAGCTTCTTCAGAGAGGGACACACACAGCAAAGAGCAGCATGCCTTCTCAGCCGGTGCTGAGGAATCCCCGCAGCTGGGCTTGGCAGGCTCCTCCCAGCTATGAATCACTTATTTGATAGCAGCCAAGACCTGGGCCAGCTGCTGGGTTCTGGCTTATCACCCCACAACCCCCTTTGTTGCAAATCTGAAAAGGCAATAATAGCCCACTGGGCACAGCATTGGAATGACAAAATCCCAGGGCATTGTTCAGTGGAGATGGAGGCCATTTGTGTCCTTTTGGTAGGAAAACCATTTCTAAGCAACACCCAGTTCATAAGTGTTCCCACAAAGGAGCTTTATACTGGGGCTCAGGCCTGGGGGTGGGTGTTGCTCTGCTGGGGGGTATTATCACATTCCAGGGGACAGGCCCTGTGAGGTCTGGAATTTCTCTTTTGTGGACATTTCTCTGAAGGGGCAAAAAAGGAGGTAGAGAAAGACACTTAATATTCTGAGAGAGTGATGTTGCTGAGCGCTTGCGGGGGAGCTCTGGGAAAGAAGCTCTGGGCTCTGTGTGGTGTCTGTGTGTCTGGAAGTAGACACCATTCCTTTTGGTTACGAGAAACTGGCCTGACATTCGGGTCATCTGTCTAGCTTTCAATCAAGGACTCCTGTGCTCTGTGGGCCAAGACAGCTAGTTATTCATTAATTCCAGTGACCTATTATGATTGCACGAGAAGAAGCCTTATTGTGGTGTCTAATGTCAATACTGGAAAAGTATGAATGATGTAATAATCTTCTTTGTTTACTCACCTCCTCTATTCCAAAAGACTTAAGTGAATCTTGGTATTTGAAATATTATTCACCGTCCTTATAACATTTTTCTGCTTTATGGGGAAATCTGGCCAGGTGAGCCAGAGTTTAACAGAAACTTAATGTTTACAGGTGTACATGATTTTTTTTAAGGGCGTATTCAAACCCAGAGTCTGGCCGGGTTCCCTTGCAGTCTCTGCTAAGCTGAGGGCCAACGTACAATATGTGTTATTAAATGTCTATTAAATTAGTCTATTAATATGAAATTTGGCATTCCTTCAGCATTCAGTTCAAATCATCCTAGCTCCACACAGTAATGTTTCTTTTTCTCTCTGAACTCATTTTGCTTTCTGGATCATTCTTGAACTGGGAAATATATCCTCTTGTTCCATCATAAGTGCATTCTACTTCAATAAGTAGACCATAAACGATTCAACAACATGGATTATGTCCTCAACAACTTTCCCATCTTTCTAGTCTCTTGTACTGTATACAGCAAGTGTTAAGTAAATGCCACTTTTCCTGTTACCCCAACAGAAACAATTTAGGGGAAGAACATTTATTTTAGCTCACAGTTTCATAGGGGTTTTAGTCTGTTATGAAAGGAAGGGAGTCATGGGGGGGCTGTATCAGCATTTTCCGTAGCTACATAATCAACTAGGCTCAGAAACAGCATTAGGTATGACCTTCAAAGCCCCACTAGTGACTCAATTATGCCAGCCTGGTTGAAGCTTTTAAAATCCCACAGCTCCAAAATGTGTACTAACAGTTAAGGACCAGAGCTCAAAATTTGAGCCTGGGAAAGGACATTCAGATTTAAAACCATAACAAATATGTTGTGACATCTCTGATGCTTGCTTGGCTTACCGATGATGATTGTAAGTGGTTCCCCACAAGCCATACCAGGTTCATAGTGGGTTGAAAGCTTTCACATGCTCTGTCTCCCCACAGCAGGACAATCAGCTTCGGGGAAATTGAGTTGCCAGAGAATCCTATGGCTGAAAAGTGGCAGAGCTCAGCCAGAGCTGAGGCCTTCTATATTCAAAGCCAGTGTCCTTTCCACCACAGTATATCATTATCCTTGTTTCTGAAAACTGGGTACAGGCCATTGCCCAAGGACCCACAAACCCTTTATGCTAAAGCTGCAACTTATTATTTTTTTGTCTTGGGCGGATTCCACTGCAAGGGTGAAAGCATAGTATGCCATTAGCAATATTAAAAATTAAATTTGGCCAGGTGTGATTCAGCATTTGGGGAGTTGAGGCAGGAGGATTACCACGAGTTTAAAAGCCAGTCTAGATCATAAAAGAAGGCCCTATCTCAAAATAACAACAAAATATTATTAAGTTCAAATGAGCATCTTTTATGTTTTGTTAGGCATGCCATGTGCATAATATCTGTCTTTCTGGAACAGGTAGCACTGAGATGGATAGAGAGAGATGACATCAGCAAGCTTCTTTTTAAAGGGTGAAGTGTTCAACAGCTAGCCTTGAACTCATGCTCTCCTGCCTCAGCTCCTAAGCAATGAGAACTTACTCTACCAGGTCTATCTAGTTCACATACTACGTTTATTAGACGGCATTTTCAACTGAACAATTCTAATCTCGCTGGTGGCATCCCCTCTGGTACTCTGAAGGAAGAAAATTCTCTCTTGAACCAGCCCCTCCGTTCGAGCCCATGTTTTGCCCCCATGCCAACTTTTTGTTCTGAGACCTTGAATCACCTTGTGAGATGGGCGAGGTACCTACCTGGCTCAGCTCCTATCAACCTGCTACACCAGGCTCTGCTTCACACCCCTGGCAGCAAACCTTTGGTTAAACTGCTGTGATGCCATAGTCTACTTCCTGAGGTATTTCTGCTCATCAGATTTCATAGTGTTCAACTCCAACTTGGATGAGAGACCACGTGGTTTCTTTGCTAGGCACAACAAAATTCCCGATTTTGCTGTCTACCAAACAGGCTATCTGGATAGAGAGGGAGCAAGAGTCCCTCGGTTGCCTAAGCCGCCTGCTTCATCCTTTACATCTAGATTCTTCTCTAGAAATCTTCGTGTTATTATGATGCCAACTTGGGTGCTCATATTTATGCTAAGACTGCCCCAACACCCCTAAATAAAACAATTCTGGCACCACTAACCGTAAGGGTTCAGAATACACAACTCTGTGAGTCATGGAGACAAAACCTTTAAATATTATCATTATAAAGTAATATTGTCCCAATTCCAGAAGGAAAAAAAAATCCATTCATGAGTTTACCCAAATTTGGATTTGCATTAAAAAATACACGTCTGTTTCTTGGCAGTGGCTCATGGTGCTTTCTTTCAGGGCTGCCACACACTGTTCTGTTTCTGCAATGGGAATTTGGTTTTCTGAACTAATTTCTCTAGCCTCCTGACTCGGGAATCTGATGGAACCGCCCAAGAATTCTGCACTGCAGTTGATGGAGTTCAGACTCTGCCTGATTTTGCTTCCATTTCTGGTCTGCAGGTCTGTCAAAATGAGCTAAACCCCAAGCAAATCAATTCACAGGGCCTCAAAAGAATGTGGCTTCAGAAACTAGTTTGAAGGTGCCAGGGAAATTAATCTCCTCAACCCAGGGCCCTGAAGATGGTGTTGCCGGAAGTACAATATAATAGCTCAGTTTCCTGCACACAAGCTTCTTTCTCCTCCTGCTTCCTCTAAATAAATAGCTCTCTCGGGCAGTGATGTCTACATCAAAACCTACTTGTCACTCAGTGGGCTTCCCAGATGGGCAAGTGTTTGTCTTGGCTAAAAATGACAATTTTCTCTGCATCTGGAGTGTGTGTGTGTGTGTGTGTGTGTGTGTGTGTGTGTGTGTGTGTGTGTGTTGGAGGTGATGGTGCCTGCATGGACTCTTGCTGGATGTAGCAGGGTAAGCTAGCAGCTGCTGGTCCTTCTCAGCTGCCATCATCTAGAAACGTCAGAGGAAGTTAAGACAATAAAGGAAGGCTTACCCGACTCAAGCACGTGTGCTCTCTCTCTCTCAAGCACACTCACTCACTCACTCACTCACTCACTCACTCACTCACTCACTCACTCACTCACACACACACACACACACACACACACACAGAGAGAGAGAGAGAGAGAGAGAGAGAGAGAGAGAGAGAGAGAGAGAGAGAGAGAGAGAGAGAGAGAGAGAGAGACATGCATACACCAAGAACTGGAGACCAATAAAAAGGCTCAGAACCTGCTGGCAAGAAGGCCTCAGACCTTATCTCTGGAGTGTAGTTAGCAACAGCGAATGCTTGGCAGACTCTGAGATCTTGATACAGATCTACATTATCTTTAAATTAGAAACATATATGTGTGTGCGCAGGTGCATAAGGAGGTCAGAGGGCACTCCAGACTAGCTGGCTCACAAGCCTCCAGGCTAGTCTCTTGTGTGTACCTCTCTTATGATGTGGGAGGCATAGAATGACAGATACCTGCCATACATCCAACCTTTTAGGTGGGTTGTAAGAACTGAACTCCAGTCTTTAGGCCATCTCCCCAGCACCGAAATTATTTTTAAGAAACCACTCAAGCGGTAAAAATAAGCTAATGTTAGCAGTTTAACCAGTTCTTGCATCCAGAAAACTTCCAAGGAAATTTATCTCCTTTCAAAAGTTTGTGGAACATGTCATAAATCAAAATCCTTGAGTATAACAGGTCTTCCCTTTTGTCAACCAATGTACTGTAATGAAATTACTGTTTGATGCTTTCTGAAACCTTAGAAGTCACTGGGTTTTTTTTTTTTTTTTTTTAATACTTAGAAATTGTAGCTTTACACATGTATTAAGAGCTGGAATAATCTTGGCAAGTTATCCCAAATCCCTTTGATACCCTAAGGTACTTCCAGTTGGTTTCCATGTAACCTCAACATCCTCGGTACAAAATGCATTGCCCGTCCATCAATTAATGGTTATTTGGATTTGACAAAATGATTACAATTGCTGTGCACACTTATGTGACGTATTTTACTGTCATCTTTATTTTAATTAAAAATTCATATAATATATCCTGATTGTGATTTTCCCTTCCCCATCTGCCCCAGATCCTCTTCACCTCCCTAACCATCCAACCCCTCACCTTCTCTCTCTCTAGAAAACAAACAGGTAAATAAACAAACCAGAATAAAGACAGATAGAAATAGAGAAAAGGAAGAAAGGAAAGAAGGAGGGAGGGAGGGAGGGAGGGAGGGAGGGAGGGAGGGAGGGAGGGAGGGAGGAGATAAGTCAGAAGTCACAAGCACCATGTCTGCCTGCACACTTCCATGCTCCCTGTCATGATGATAATGATCTGAATTCAATGTTTTCTTAGTAAAAGTTGCTGTGATCATGGCGTCTCTTCACAGCAATAGAAAACCCCAAGATGATCCTTGTTTAAAAAAAAAAAGCATTCAAAATATTTTCTTATAGATTTTTTAAAAAAGATAATATATGGTATATGAGTGTTATTATTAGTAACCACTACAGTAATTATAATTTCTTGATGAGACTGTGTTGCTTTCAGTGTGGTGTTACAACAGGTAAGATGACCAGGAACACTCACATGCACAAACTTTCCGTTAGACATACACTTATAAGAGTGTCACAAGCCTCCAGAGTGGGTGTTAGCTGAATATTTCACGGTTTTCAAAGTAATACATACTGGCATGCATCATGTTAGAGTCCCAGTTCCTCTGGATAAGCTGGCAAGGCCAGTCTTCTTCATTTTAACTTTAAACATCTGTGTCTATATTGGATGTGTCTAGACAGGGGTGATTTATGGTGATTCCCATAATCATAGAAATGATATGAGCATTTCCAGTTTCCTGCTCAATATCACAAATTGGTTTTGCAAATAATGTCCAAACTAATTTACTTTCCTAGTGAAGGTTTTGTCTAACTGGTATTCACATCTCTAAATTCTTTTTTTTATTATTATTATTGTTGGCCTCCACTGTGACCCTCGGTTCTTCTGGGAATCTCTCTGGGAAATGAGGTGAAAGGAAACCAGTGAGGTAGTCAGGAGCCTCAGTCTGAGGTGACAATAAAAAAGGTTATCTAAGCTGTGGAGCCTGCATGGGATCCTTTGCATACAGGAGACAGTTGTGTAGCTTGGTCTGTTTGAAGGATCCCTGGGAGTGGAATCAGGATTTATCCCTGGGGCACGAGTTGGCATTTCGAAGCTCATTACCTATGGTGGGATGCCTTGCAGGGCCTTGATGCAGAGGGGAGGGGCTTGGTCCTATCTCACCTGAATGTGCCAGGCTTTGCTGACTCCCCATGGGAGGCCCTACCCTTTCAAGGGGGGAAGGCTGGGGGGGATCAAGAGGAAGGAAGAGGGGGGATCTATGGTTGGTATGTAAAATGAACAAAAAGATTTCTTAAATTAAAACAGGAAAGAAAGGGGGTTGTCAAAAGCACCCAGGGCCTATTTCCAGACTTAGATTGATGTTTCTGCCCAAACATGGGGCTTACTTACAGCCTGATTAAAAATACAGCTTTTAAATTTTTTTTTCAGTCTTAGAAACTACTTATTTGTAATCATGTGAATGAATATGCCTGGCTTCTATAATCATTCTACTTAAAAAAAAAATCAATGCAAAGGTTACATAGAAAGTAATTGCTAATATATTTTCCAGCTACATAGTTCTCTTAGGTCTATTTTAGAAGTACCACTTCTTCCTTCCTTCCTTCCTTCCTTCCTTCCTTCCTTCCTTCCTTCCTTTCCTTCCTTCCCTCCCTCTCTACCTCCTTCTCTCTCTCTCTTTCTCTCTCTCTTCCTGAGATAGGGTTTCTCTGTGTAGTCCTGGCTGTCGTGGAACTCGCTCTGTAGACAAAGCTGGCCTTAGACTCACATAGATCCACCTGTCTTCGCCTCTCAAGTGCTGGGGTTAAAGGTGTGCCCACCTCGGTCCGGCCATTTCTGTCCTTCTAGCAGTGTGCTCCCCTTTCATAAATGCTAAAGGAATCATCCTGAATCCAGGGGGAGCTGACAGGATGACTCAGAGGTTATGAGCACCCACTTTTCTTTCAGGGTACCTGGGTTCGGTTCCTAGCACCCACACAGTGGCTTACAATCATCTGTGACTCCATTTCTCTGGGGTCTGATTTCTTCTTTTGACCTCTTCAGGTTCCAGACACTCATGTGGTGCACATATATACACAGTGTTAAATTGACAGCATCTGGAATTAGCTAAAGTTGAATACTGGGACATACCTATGAAGGATTTTAGTTTAATCTTAAGTGGAAAGATCCACTTGTAATTTGAATCTTTAAGATGGAAAAATATACCTACAATATAGATATTCTGAGGTGGGGAAAAAAACAGCCCTAATCTCAGCCAGGCCTTCTGCTGGAAGCCTATAGGACACAGAAGAATGAAGCTTTTGCTGTTTTGCCTGCTTGTCCTCACCTTGCTAGCAAGCATTAGCCCCTACTTTATGATTCCCTTGTAAACTGAAGATCAGCTGAGACATCCAGACTCACTGACTCAATGATTACTGGATTCCTGGACCTCCCATTCATAGACATCCATGGTTGGATTAGCTGGACCACAGCCTGTAAGTCATGCTAATAAATCCTCTTTCTATATATACAAAGAAATTCATATACAGATTCATTCTATAAATTCTGTTACTCTAATAAAGCTCTAATACACAGGCAAAATACTCATAACATAAAATTAGATCTTTAAAAATAAAGTTCTAAAAATGTATACAGTCCCATCATTTTGCATTACTGTTGGGGAGTTCAGTCTTGTCCCAATCTGGAGAGGTACTGTCCAACCAGCCCCTACGGAGGTCCAAGGGAATAACAGAGGCTGGCTCTCTGATGCTGCCCTTTGTTTTGGTAGTGTTTGGTAGTGGGCTGGCCTATGTTTGTAGTTACCTCTGAGCCCCTGTCTTGGGAATATGGGGAAAGAGGTTTCATAGGATAGGATAAGCTGTCTGCAACTAGATGCTGTCAGTCTTAACTTACAGTGAAAGTTATTGAAATAGACGGGCCATTCCAAGCTTCTAACTTCACCACTAATAATGTACGCCAGTCAAGAAGAGTGTCTCCCTACCCTCTTTTCCCCCTTACTATCATTTATCTTACATATCTCTTGAGAGCTGCTGTGTCCAGCTCATGTTCTTTCTGTGCAAAGTCAAGACCATTAGGAGATGGTCAATTAGCATTTTACCAGGACTTTGCTCCTGAATCTTCCAACTAGCCAGCAATTTCCTTTCTCCATTTTTTTCTCATGTTACCCTTCTCTTGCTCTCTCTGGTTTCCCCGGGTTCCCTCTGACCTTGTGCCAATGGGAAGGCATTTCCATGAATTGAAAGACTCCCAGAGAATTCCCCCAGCCAGGGGGATTTCCCAGGTCCTTGGCTCTGTCCAGGTGGCCAGTTCTTCAGGAAGTAGTTCATTTACTTTCTTAGTCTGCCTACCTCCCAAAGCAGAGCTGCAGACCCAAGATACTAACCCAGCCCCTAGCAGCTAGAGGGGGAGTTTCTTCCCACACTTCGTCTTTCCCAGCCTTGTTCTGGCAGAGCAAAAATCCTTGATTTTTCTGGCAACATTACCACTACTGCTCACATGCCTATTGCTACCATATCCTTTGGATATGGCTGGAGATGGATACAATTAACTCTGTTTATAATCAGAGGAGAATGGGACCAAAGCCAAGCACTGTATCACTGGGTTCCATGATGATTCAGAGGCCCATGGTAATCTATCGATTTTCATTGTCTTAGTTGAATTGTCATCTGAATCAGCACAACCCAATGTGGCCTTTGACTTAATCCAGCCCTTTTCTGTTCCTTGGAGGGATTTATATGATGAACTAATGAATATGGAGAAGAGACCATTACCCCATCTTTTCCCATAGCTAGCAAGCCTTCCTGGGGCTCTTCACAAGCTTTTAGCAACACCTTCCCACTACATGCATGGGTGTGATGGAAGAAGCATTTTATGCTCTGTAGATGCCTAGATCCCGCAGTAGTCCAGAAGCCTAAGATTCCTGTTTGGGTGAACTCTCTTTCTAGCATCCAGATATGTCTGCTTAAGATAGCTCACTGCTCAGTAGCCATCTTGCCTCCAAATGGAAATGCCCAGGTCTCTGAGAAGGTGTCATTTGCAGAGTTCCCAGGAAAACTGCCTTCCTACAGGATGTGTTTGTGAAAGGGGAGTGGCAAGCCCACAGTGGTGCCCTGTGGGTGAAGCAGTAGTGACTGCTAAAGTCACCTCAATGGAATGTTCTGGGTATCACTCCCTCCAGTCAAGGTTGAAGATGAGGTCTGTGAGTCAGAAGCAAGAGAGGAAAAGGAGGAGGAGGAGGAGGAGGAAGGATGTGCTGGCTCTAAACGAGAAGCAGAGAGGAGTCACTGGGCTGTAGCTAGAACCAAGGTTGGACTCAACTCAAGTCCCATCCAGCTAGACTGGCACATTCTCTTCTAACAAACAGTAACTTTCTGCTACTTTCCGAAGGACTTGGCTTGTCTATGTACACCTTGGAAGGCAGTTGAGAGGAAACCTCTAGCCTCCACCAGCTGCCTCTATAAGGAAGTGAGAAATCTTAAACTGCAAAACCTTGATCAAGACAATCTGCTTATACATGCTAAGGAACCTACACCTGTTGATTCACTGAGCTGGAAAGAGGAGGAAAGTCTGCATTCTCACCTCGTCCCAGAACTCCCTCCCTCACACACACCCTGAGTCATCTTTTCTTGGCAGAACAACCAAAGGGGAAAAACCTTACTGTCCCAGAATCAGCACTGGTGAGTGCAGCACTTTGGAAGATGAAACACTGGCAGTGGAGAAAATGAGAGGAGATTATAATGGCCCTAATAGTAAGGTACAGCCTATAGTCACTCCCCCAAACACAGCACCCCAGCCTCGTACCATTATATGGGTTCTGTATTCCTAGATTTACCCAACTTTAAATTTAAAATGTAGGGAGAAATAATTCTTTCTATATGGAACATGTACAGATTTTTTTCCCACCATCATCCCTTAAACAATAAAGTATAAATAATATTAGCATGGAATTTATGCTATATTGTGTTTTTTAAGAGTTAGGAGATGATTTCAAGTGTGTAGGAGAATCACAGAGATTGTATGTGAATACTACATACATTGTTTTATACAGGGAACATCAGTATCTACGAATTTGGATATTCAATTAGGAGAGGGGTATTATTGGATCCCATTCCCTGAGGATTCCAAATGATAACTCATTTCTAGAGGTATCATGGGTCTTACTGAAAGGACCATCTACTTGGGCCTAGCCAGGATGAGGCTGGTGAGGCCCCAAATTGGAGTTTAACTGGGATGTTATTTGGAGCATGAGTTTGGTGTTGTAGGTTCTGAAGGGCTCCAAAAGTCACAGCTGTGGTAGGTCTGAGCATAAAGGACAATGCCTCGTGATAGCAAAGAAGCCTGTGGCAGATGGGGTGGTGAGCTGGTTTTGCTGGTCTTTGATGTCATGATGCTTGACATGCTCTCAGGACTCCGGGAGAAGCCTTTTGCACAATCAAGAAGGACTGAAGGAGAGTAGTGAATTTGATCTCAGCTGAAATCAATCAATGGTTGGGAACATAACTTCAGCTGGTCCAGCCAGCCATACATGGTAAAACAGGAAAGAAAACTATTTCTCCTTCTAATTGCCTCCACTCGCTCTGACTTCTTTAGACATGGTGATGCCTAACTATGAAAGCATTAAGGGGAGTCCACTGCCTCATCTTTGCTTCCTTGTCATATCAACTACCCCCTCTTCTTTCAATTTATTATGTAAAGAATGACTGAGTAGTTATTGTGTGCTAAACCCTTCTCTCTCTCTCTCTCTCTCTCTCTCTCTCTCTCTCTCTCTGTGTGTGTGTGTGTGTGTGTGTGTGTGTGTACGACATCCACACCTTCCTTCTAGAGAGTTTAACCCATACCTTTTGGAGGACTTATGACATATTCTCTGCTAGTTGTAAGAGGCAGAGTGGGTCCCTAGTACAGATTTCTTGTCAAGATATGGGAAGGAGGAAGATTCTCAAAGGTCAGGCAGGCCCCAAATTCAAGCTGGGTTTTGACAGATGAAAGACTGCTCAGGCAGACCAGGATTTAATTTGCATCTTGGGAAGCAGCACCAACAGTTGACTATGTCAGAATTCACAGCAGTTTGCATAGTCTGAGAACATCCCCCCAATCAGAAAGCCTGCAATCTGAAGTGTTCCAGAACTCAAAGCTTCTAGAGTACAGCTGGAAAATTCCATATCTGATCCCAGGTGATGGAGGAACTGCTGCACAGTATCACCTTCTGGCTGTGACATAAGATTCCTACATAACCCCAGTGAATTCCATCTCTAAGCTACCTCATGATGCGCATGTATGATGGATACTCCTCGTTATCAACTTGACTACATCTGGAAAACTAAATGAAAACCTAAGCAGTTGGGGTAGACCTGTGAGGGAATGTTCTTAATTAAATCATTTAAGTGGGAAGACCCACACTTAATCTGGATCTTTTGAGTTAGGAAGGTACACCTTTAAGGTAGGTCACACCTTCTGGTGGCAGCCTATATATAAAGGACATGGAAGAAGGAAGTTTTTGGTAACGAGTGCCTGTCCTTGCTCTCACTGGCAAACCCCTTCCTTCATTGGCATTAGAACCTTCTTCAGGTTCCAGCATATATTGAAGACCAGCTGAGACATCCAGCCTTATGGGACTGAATAACTATTGGATTCTTGAATTTTCCATTGGTACATGGCCATTGCTGTTCTACCTGGGCCATAGCCTGCAAGCTACTCTAATAAATTGTGTGTGTGTGTGTGTGTGTGTGTGTGTGTGTGTGTGTGTGTGTGTGTGTGTGTGTGTATGTGTGTATTCTCATTCCATTAGTTCTGTTCTTTTAGAGAATGATGACTAATACAGTATGCAAAACGTTTTAAATTTAAAAAGAATCCTAGTCCAAAACACATCTGGGGTTTTGATTGGGTTTGTTTTCTCTGACGGTTGAATTAACTAATGTGTCAGGTCAGGGCAAACCTCAAACACAGAAAACAGAATCAGCTGATGAAGAAAGCTTTCATTAGGTGTGAGAAAGCACACACATTCATGCACACACCCATACACACAGCAAGCACACAAAGAGGAAAGGATGCTCTACATGGCAGATGGGTGGTGGGGGAGTCAGAAATCTAAAAATTCAGCTTCATAAGGGTTGGAGGTATGAGGGGATTTCCTCCTCTAATTTAAGGTTGGTCAGTTTTAACAAAGACAGGGTGGCTGATAGGCCCACAACTTTGCTATAAGCAGGTCCTGATCTGGCCTGAACTTGTCAGAGCTTGTTCATTGTCAGAAGGCCCTGCTGGGGGTTTGGGGAAAGAGCACAGACTAGCAAGCCTTTGTTTTAGGCAAACAGGTGTCTGTCTTAGGTTGGGGGGCTGGGTAAGAAAGAGGTCTGCCATCTCGGAGTTAAGCACCTTTACCACCCAGTCAAGGCTTTTCTCCTCATCTCTCTGCCTACCAGGAAATCTGTCTAAAGTCTAGTCTCTCACTTTGGTTTCAAGTATTTTGAACAATAATAAACCTGCATGTATAGGGAAAGTTAGGCAGAGGCAAGGCTGGACTTCTGATACCCAACTGTCATGATGAAAAACTCATATAGTGTCTGCATTTAGACAGCTGAGGGGAGTTCTGAAAACATGCTTCCTTCTGGATCATCCATTGCTATATGACTGCCACCCAGATCTGACACCTTCCCAGTGTAGAGAGGAAATCAAAACTTTATCAATCAAACAAGCAAAGGAACAGAGAAACCAACCATGACAGGATTCCCACCAAAGATGACCTCATGTAAGGAACTGTGTCTGTCTACTAACCCCAGTACAGGGAGGCAGAGGAAGGGGGACCGAGTGTTTGAGGCCAGCCTGGGGCAGCATAGTGAGGGTGTCTGGGGGAAAAGTGCTACACAAAGGCAGGAAGGATGTTTCAAAGGAAAATCTTCACATAGGAAGTAAAGTAAGAAGGTAAAAATAAAAGTGAGCAAAACAACTTAGAGCACCCCTGGAGACCACTGAATGAGCTCCCCATCACAGGAGATGACAAAAATCAACAGAAAACTCAGAAAATTATAAGAATAGTGGAGACTTAAATGGCAGTTGCTGCACATGCATTTTTAAAAGTACAAAATATTGATTAATTTATTTAACTCTTCTGGCTGAGGTGACTGAGACATTGGAGAAATGATCTGTAGTTGTAGGCTGTGGATGAATGCTCTGAGGGAGAAGTAATTCTATGGTCCAGCATTCACTTAGCGTCTGTTAGATTCTGGGTTTCATTCTCAGTACTGGAGAGAGAGAGAGAGAGAGAGAGAGAGAGAGAGAGAGAGAGAGAGAGAGAGAGAGAGAGAGAGAGAGAGAGACTCTGCCAGCCCCCCCCACACACACACACAGTACCACACCACTCATGTAAATACACAAGGAATAAAAAGGAATAAATTCAGTTGTGAATCTGGGGTCAATGTTCCTCCTTCTCATGTACCATGTTTCCTGCTCCTTACCAAGCAAAACTGTGTGACCATTATCCAATGCCATGCCAGCTTAGGCCTCTGCTATATCCTTCTCTGTCACTGACACACAGCACAGATAACTAGTGGTCTGTCTCTGTGAAGACCCAAGGGCCCCTGAGAAAAAGACAGTACACACGTATATACAAGGGTCCTAAGAGAAGGAGGACCAGACTGGTGTCTGTAAAATCTTGTAAAACCTAAAGATTCAGGGAGCCAAGGAAAGGATGGGTGTGTCTGTTCCTCAGATTTGTCCCCTGGTCCAGACCGTGGAATCGTGCCTCAGTCTTACTGGAGTGCTGTCAAAGTAGAGTAAGCAAAAATAAAAAGAATGATTTTCACTCTTGTACTCAAAATATTTATGTACAAGCTGCATGGAAGTTAATGAAATGTGCTAAAAGAGAGCTATTGTCCAGGTCTTTACCAACCTACAAAGTTCAGTGTCTCAGGATTTGCTGTATGGGTGCCAGGCTGTGGGAGGCAGTGTAGCCCATGGGTAGCAGGGCCATGTGGTAGACAGCCAGCAACCTTGTATTACTCAGCCCTGTGACTAGCATCCAGGAAAGGCAGAATGCTCTACAAGATCCGCTGGATCTATGGATGCATACAGAAGCTTCCATAGTCTCTAGAAGCAACAGTGGGACCTGGCATTCACAGAAACAAGTAGCAAAGTGATGTTTAAACAGAAAGATTGGAATAAAGAGAAAAATGTCTTATTTACAAAGAGATATAAGAACAAACTCCCAAAGACTCTCTTGAAAACAAAATACGAGGCAGGGTCCAATAAACAAGTGATTGCTGTAAATGTAACTAATCTCCAACGAGAAGAAAACCTAGCCAACCTTGTGGATATACTGAAGGAACTCTCATTTTGTTTTAGGCTTTAAGAAGGATCTATGATTTAGCATAAAAAAATGTGTTGATGTACAATTATTTTCCTTCAAAGAAAGAGCTATTGGCTTTGAAGGAGGGTTAGTTGCTACAGGTCAGAGTATCCCATGAAGTTCATGTTCCTTTTCATTCCCTCTCCCCACCCCCAATTGCCAGTGAGTCTGTCTGTCTCTACTGTTTGGATAATCTCAGAGTGTTTCTTCGGAGAGAATCCAAGGCTCAACAATACTGAAGTTGCTGGATGGTGGTGGCACACACCTTTGATCCAGCACTCAGGAGGCAGAGGCAGGCAGATCTCTGGGTTTGAGGCTAGACTGGTCTACAAAGCAAGTTCCAGGACAGCCAGGGCTACTCAGGGAAACCCTGTACGTGTTGGGGGTGTGTGAGGGAGAAATAATAGATAGTAAGTTCCATGGCATTTAGGTCAAGACTTTTAAAACTAGGCTCATTTTGTTACTGTTTGTTTTTGATTCATTGAAAAGGATAAGACTATAAATAGCAAATGCTGTGATAAAACATTTATCTCTTTAGCCTACTTGTCTTGCATATCATTTTATTTTGGAGGGTTTCTGTGTAGACAGTGTTCTTAACTATGAACACTGTGATTGTCACAGTGTTTGTCCTGGTTACGCCCAATCAAACAGATACTGTTCAACCTGAACAAAACAAGAATTTTATACTGTCTGGCTTGTTCTTAATTCTTCCCCGAGGGCCTATTTGGTTTTAGCATCAAATACTAGATTAAGAAACTCTAAACTTTAGCTGAACAGCCACTCAAGGGATTTAAACATGATCTCTTTACACAATGGGGAGTTAGTGCACATCTGACATCCCGGCCATAGGGAATGCGTGTTTATACATAGAACTAATCGTTTTCCTAATGTTGATTGTTTATCAGAAGCAAAGTGGAAAAAAAAAAAAAAATCACCATCCATCACACTGGCCTAAGCCGGGTTTTCGGAGACTGCTGACTCAGAGTCATCCTTACCAGTTCACACTGGATAAAATCAAAGCAAAAGAAACACTTAGCGACTTCTCATCTGAGCAGGTGGGTTTGAGTGTTTGGGTTCCGGAATGTTTGTCTCTTTCCTAAACGTGAATAGCAGGATGGAATAGGTAAACAAGAAAAGCCAGCAGGTGAAACCAGTTGTCACAGGCTTTATTTAAGCCCCGAAAGCACTCAGACTTTGATCTTCCAACACCCATCTCAAGGCACCAGACAGAAGGTGCAATGGGCTGCTCCGTTCTGTAATCAAATTGTAACAGAAACGTTCACAGAGGGAAAACAATGAGGGCAATATTTTCAGTCCTGCAGATTTTTTTTTTGCATAGTGAGCCTTCCTATGCCATTTTTTTTTTTTTTTATGTTTTAAATATCATCTCATCAGTTTCAAAGAGATACTAAAAGTAGTAAGGCTTGGATGTGATACGGCTTAAGAGACATCTGACAGATCTTCCCTCCCCTACAAAGAACTCCAAAGTTCTGAGACATAAAGGTAAAGTTAAAGTCTGGGGGAGTAAGCTTAGATCTAGATCAAGTAATGGAGAAATGTGCTAGAAAGCTCGGTAAAGGCAGAGGAGAGTCAAGTTACAGGGTGCAGCTGGGCCAGAGTGGCTCAGCGGGACATAATTTTTATGTTACCGTAGCACTAAAGCAGACACTTTCCTAGGTTTTTTTTCCTTTTCTTATTTTTCCTTCCTTCCTTCCTCCCTCCCTTCCTTCTTTTTTCTTTTCTTCATACCTTTTGATACAGGATTATTTTTTACAGGTTGGCTTCAAACTTCCTATGTAGCCAAAGTTGGCCTAAGACTTCTGATTCTCATGCCTCTACTTCCTTGTTGCCATGATTACAGGCCTGGACCACTTCCAAGTTTATTGCATTTGAGAGTAAATATATTTAGTATAGCACTTACATTTTTACAGATAATCATTTCATTAATCCTTGGATACTTGTGTACATATCAGATAACTTGATAAAGCGATCATTCGGGGGTTATACACCAAGGCTTCCTTGTAGGAGAAGGAAGAATATGCATAACATATATGGTATATACAGATATCATATATGATACATATATATGTATGTATGTAAGAGATATATGTATAATATGTATGTATGATATGTGCAATATATATCACATGTGTGGGATATATATGATATATATTCTATATGTGTGGTGTATGCATAACATATATGCACACCATGTGTATGTTTATATACACCATATATGTTATGCATATCCTTCTTTCCTCTACTATGTGTATGTATATATTGATTTCTTTATAGCCTAGATAGTCGGAATACTTATATCACTACATCTAAAAATATAACTTTACATATGCTAAACATATGCACACCATATACAATATATAAAGTTATATTTTTTAGATATGTTATAAGTATTCAGGCTGTTTCGGTCCTTAGATGTCTTTGATTCTCCAGTACTAAGCTTTTTAAAAACAGAATCATAGTATAGGCATTATTGACCTCCTTTTCACCCAGGGTGTCTTGCAGGCATCTTGTCTGGGTAGGGAGGGTGAGATAGCAACAGTAACAGAAAAGATCAGGTGTTCTCGGGGAAGAGCTATTACTCATAGCTCCACACACATCCTGTCAGTTATCCTGCCCTGATGAATAGTATGTGACCGGAAACAAGGAAGTGATAAAATGTCTGGAATGGCAGCATCTGTTGGCAGAAGAAGGTGGAACAGTGATTTCACACGCGCGCGCGCGCACACACACACACACACACACACACACACACACACACACACACACACTGAGGGGGGGGGTGCTGCTAACAGCTTCTGAGATTTGGCTTTAGAGATGGTCTACAAACCCCCCATAGGAGCACATGAGGCAAGACAAGCCGGAACCAGGAGCAAAGCTTTGCTTAGGACGTCCATCTTTGTCCGGTTCCCTTTTTCAAACTCAGAAATAACATGACTTAATTAACATAATATGAATTTAGTTATTCTTTCTCTTTTGGGCACCAGGGATTAAATCCAATCCCTCTTACACTACGTACATTCTGCTGCTGCACTGTACCCCCAGATCGCCATACACCTATTTTCCACCTAAGCATGTCACTAGGCAGTAACTCACTTTTAGAGTGACAGGCTTGGAACTGCAGGCAGCCCAGTGGCCTCACAGCTAAGTTCTCATTGATGGCAGAGACTCCCTATGTGGATAGTTACACAGATCAGTTATTCCTGTGATATCACTAGTATTTGGAACAAATCGTGATCTGACTAGACATGTCATTGTACCTGCAAAATGTCTAATTATCCCCGAGTCCTTCGGGGATAATATAGGACTGGGTTTAAATTCCTATGGAAGTTGGCATCTCTCTCACTGAGTAACTATGTACCCAAAATGATACATGGCTGGGGTGGGGTCTCCTCACAGAACAAAAGGAAAAGATAGAAAGTAATTGCTGTGCGATTTCTTATCTTTGTTCTAATTCTGTCTCTTGTGGAAAATGCCAGAAAATAAAACACTGAGCACAGGCATGCTTCTGAGGAACCCAAATGAATAACTGTGGATAAGAGAGGAAGCATTCCTTGAAGGTCTTTGGAATCCAACACTGTGGCAATGCCATTTAGTGTGGGTAGATTTGGGACTAATGGGCAAAAGCTTTGTACAGATTCTCACCCTTATCTGAGGCTGTCCTGAGAATGAGACTCCTCCAGGGGTCTTTGTAGGCAGCAGATACAGCAAAGGAAGAACAAGGAAGAAATGAGAGATGGAGTGGATGTCGTGGGATTGGGGACACCAGTGTAGTTAGTCTGGAATGGGAACACATGTGAACATTTGGAATTTCTCAAAAATATTGTGCTTGGGAGGAGGGGATATGATGTTTTGTGTCTAGAACTGCCTGTGTATGGCATCATGGGTGAATGGGCTCCTCTGATTTCTGGTGTTAAAGATGCCAGGCTGTCTAGCAGCATTTGAGCTACATTTATATGACACCCCAGTTGCCCCCTTTGCAAGAGGGTCTAGCTAAATGACTGACCCTTCATTTCTGAAGATTATAAGCACCAGATCTGCTACTGATTCTCGGAACAGTACCCACCCCCCACTCCCAAGTTATAAATTGCTGTTGTCAGTAGGAACAATTTTCTACTTCTGCTTTTGACTGTTTAAAGCACAGTGTACTCTAAAGCCATCCAAGCAGTGAGAAATGACACTCAACAGTTAAATGCCACAGAAAGAGTGATGCATTATCTATTATTCAAATATGGGTATTTAAAAGTGAAAGAAGGCATCATGATTTATTATGTTGGAAAATGGATAATACTAAGGGTTACTCTGATGGGGAAATCACCAAAGGCAATCTTCTTTTTAAAAAATATTTTAGGTTTATTTTATGGATTTGGGTGTTTTGTCTGCATGTTGTGTATGTCTGGTGCCCACGGAGAACAATGGATCCGCTGGTACTGTAGCTATGGATGCTTGAAAGTCACCATGTGAGTGCTGAGAATTTGAACGTAGTCCTCTGCAATAATATGTGTTCTTAACCACGGAGCCATCTCTAGAACCCCAAGATAATCTTCTAATTCTTTGATCGGGTTGAGGATTAAACTAACAGCCCTATGCATTCCAGGCAACTGCTCGAACACAGAGTCATATCACCAGCCAAAGGAAGTTTGTTATTGATATCACATGCACTTTGAAATCAAGTGGCAACTTCTTACTTTTACAACAAAGTGGACTGTAGCCCAGACATAGCTGGACTTTGTTGAAGCCAACCTCTGCCCTGCAGTGCTAACCCTCTCCTGTCAACAGGAAAATAAAGAGCTATAAAATGCTGACTATTCTAAAAGTCTGCAGAAGAGTGGAGGAGACACTGAAGACACTATTCTATCTTGCCTGTATTTTTCTCTATTGTTGGTCTCCCCAAAAGAAAAATCAAGCGCCATGTTGGAGAGCTTCATGACTCCAGATTGAGAAACCTCAAGGGCTAAGAATCCGATCCAGGAAGGAAAAGGAAAAGGGGGATAGAACCCCACAGTCCTGTCATGAGGCTCCACCCACATAATTGAAAAATGAGGCCATTTCTGTCATTGTTCATTTGAGGCTTAAAAACCAGCTGCCATTTTCTTAGCCCATGGTGACTTTAAAGTCCATTAGACTTCCACCCATGCCAAGGGGAAAAGGTAGTTTGTCTGTTCCAACTGGGGTGGATCAGAAGTTGGCAGCTAGGGCCGATGGGCTGCCAGACTTCTTTCATAAATGCAAATTATTGTAAACCAGCTCCTATTAACTGGCCCATCTGAGGTACTTTAAGGCAGAGCTGAGTGATTACCACAGAAGACCATCTGGCTGCCAAAAATAGCCACTGATCTCTCTCATAGCTCCTCTCAAACCCTCAGAAGCATCAGAGTCATGGAAGAACTGGACATGGACAGGCTTGCACATCCAGAGGATCCAAAACCTTCTTAAGGAAAAAATATTCTATCATTCAAGTACTCTCCCTGTATCAAGACAGAAGCATCACAAGCTGCTATGGCAATAGAATAAAGTAGATGGTTGCCTTTCTCATTTCAGGGACCAACCAGCCCTCAGCAAGCAAACCTTGCTTGTGTTGTAGTAGAAGAAAGGATGCTGTAAGGCTTACTGTAAGTCACACTTGAAATTGTGCTCCATCTCATAGGCTTTGCTACCATCCGTGACCAGGTTAAGAAAATGGGAATTTGATTGGCTCTTCATTCAGCTATCAGAAAAGAGCTCCCTAAGTGAATGCCTGCAGTCCAGGAATTCTCAGCCTGTGGGTCACGACCCCGAAGGGGTCTCAGATCAGATGTCCTAGATGTCAGGTGTTTACATTACAATTCATAACAGTAGCAAGATTACAGTTATGGAGTAGCCATAAAAATAATTATATGGTTGGGGGCGGGGCGTCACCGCACGTGAGGAACTGTTAAAGGGTTGCAGCATCAGGAAGGCTGAGAACCACCACCATAGAGGGCGACGGAAAATGAATTGAATTCTCAAAATGAATTCAAGACAAGTACCTGAGTATTAAATATATAAACTGATTCTGCATGTATTTTTTTTTTTCCATATAGGAAGGCTGGGTTCAAAGCTGACTCTGCCATTCTTTGCAGTACACTGGACAGTGCCATCCTCTACCACGTAAGGTCTGAGCCCACTGAAGGATTTCTTCCATTACAGCTATTTTCTGATTGCAGGGCTCGGGGCCTGTCATCAAGAAAAGACCTGTCTTTTTTTTTTTTAGGATCTTGCAAAGCTGTTTCTGGAACCACTACAGCCTATGTGGATGTGTGAGCAGTAATTCATAGAGCATGCCTGCATCCTGCCTCTGAGGCAGCCTCTGGAAGCTTTCTGATGGCATCGGGCTCTCTTTTTCACAGGACATCAGCTGAAGCACGCCAGCCTTTGCTGTGGGGTTTTATGGTTATCCAGGCAGGTGTTAGGCTACACTTCCTGTTTGCCAACACTATGGAGTTAGAGACCGAAATAATCGTTAGATGACAATGTGTTTTGTCGTCTCTGTTGCTGACGAACTTTTCTAGAAGACTCCTTAAGCTGGCAATTTCTTCAGCTGGATTGATTAATGCAGCTCGGGAAGAAGAAGCATTTAGAGACCAGTGCGTAGGGCTTAGGCCTTCGGAGAGCCTCGGTTCTGTCATTCATTTTAGCCTATTGATCAGGTTTTGGTAAAACCCCTCAGAAGACCAGGCTCTGGTAACATGCTTTTCCTTGAGGATAGGTCTTCTCTGAACAGAATCCTGTGGAGATATTTCAAAAAACATACGCACCTTGTTTTTTGCTGGAAATAGAAAGTAATCTTTTTCTGGTCTTCAAAACGAGCACCTGCTAGGTCTCCTGGGCATGGTAGAGTTGCCTAATTTGAGATTGACTCTCCTCTCCTGAGGAATTCAGGCTAATCCACAGAATTCCGACAATGAACACACCTACTACGAAAAGCAATGTTGCTGATTTGGGTTGTGGAGAAGGTGGCTGCCTCCTGCTCAGCTCCTACTAATCTACAGTTCATTGTGCCTGCCTGTCATTTCTTTCCTCAGGGGGTGGGGTGTGGGGTGTTATCAGAGTGTTAAAGGTCAAAGCCCTGACAAGCTAGGCTTGGCCACTCATCTTTAGTGGGCCAATTAAATAGACAAGGTCACAGTGAAGAGCAGAAAATGTGATCCACTCAGTATGACCACACTGGGAAAAAGGACTATGAGTAAATCCCTTGGCTCCTCACACCTTTATCTTCAGAGCATAGATGTGAAGTTTAGGTTTAAATGGAGGACAGTATAACTAAACAATCCTGGCCCATCAGATGCCAAGGCTTAAGGCCAATTACCCCTCATTCCACCAAACCCAGAGATTCCTGGGAAACTTTGAATTCCTTTCCGGCCATTGGATCAAATGTCTTGGTAGTCTGTTAGCCAAGGGGAAGGACAAAGGGAGTTCTCTGGAAAACCTCATTCCTGCAGGGGAATGAATTTCTCATTCAGCCCAGGAACCTCAATCCTCCCTTCAGCAGTTCTTAGAACAGCGGCTGATGTCTACTTTGTCCAGATATCTTTCTGGTTATGAAGACAAGAGCAATATTTTTCAAAATCTTTACATATTAACCAGAAAACAGAATTCCTCTCATTTATGCAGGTACAATATATGAAATCATCAATACTGCACAAGAATTTGCCACACAAGATGACAACAGCATCTGCTCAAGCAAATTAAAGAATAATAGGCTTTAGCTGGGCCCTGGGCATGGGGGCACATGTCTTTAATCCAGCCAGCACTATGGAGTAAGACCCTACCCTAAAAACAAACAAACAAACAAAAGGAAGAAAAGAAAGAATGATTAGATCCAAGGAAACTGCCCAATTTGAAATTCAAAATCATTCCAGGTAACTCTAGACTGTGTTTAAAACTTACTATAAAGTGACGCTCAGTTTTATAAATCTCTAAAGCAATTTGACTTTGGACACTTGGTACTTTCATAGGTGTTTCACTCCAAGTCCTTTAAGCAGGCATCTGATGTATATTTTATTGAAAAATAATTTGTTTCAGCACTGTCTGTTACAAAAATATCTTCACATAGGGTTTCTCAAAAGCAGGCAGAATCGCTGTGGTTTGTAGGCATCTCTTTCTCAAAACTCCCACAGCTTCCTGTGGAAGTGGGACCTGTACATGTGCAGCTAGCCTGAGAACGGACCTTGCTGTCTGGTCACAGATACACGGGGAGGGCATGTACCTGTAAACCTAAATCTGTGTGCAGAGGAAACTATCTTAAAAAAACTATTCCTTCTTAACATAAAGCCTTGGGATTCCCACCATGATAGGACTAGTAGAAATTTCTGTAAAATCATTGCAACTGGTTACTTTCTTTCTCCGCAACACAACCAACCCAGGAGGTCTGCTTGGTACCCATGTGTGATCCTTGGCGTGCCCCTTGCAGTTCTCTTCTCGGAAAAAGCAGCCACCCCTGCTTTTGCCAAAGATCCTTCACATCCAGTTTCAATAGTCTCCCTAGAAGGACTACTGAAGACTGGGTATGGCTTTCCAGTATAACAGACTACATGATCTTCCCACAGAAAGAAGGACAGACAGAGGTAGGGACAGATAGGCAGAGAGAGAACAGAAGCAAACCACTTCCTGCCCCTGAGAGCATTGTCCTCACTGAATTCCAACACTGGAAAATGACAAGTAGAGAAGTTACTCAACCGGTTCCCTTTTTTCTGTACTATCAGAAATGCCTGAGATAAGTAATTAGCCCCCAGCAGCTCTGAAGACCAGCAGGGAACTGAGAACACTTTCAAAGGCTTCAGGGGAGTGCTGTGATGCGTTAGCACACAAGCCAGGAAGTCATAAACCACACACACAGACTCATTTGCTCTGAGACCACTTAATTCCTGAATGTCCTTTCCTTAATTTCTGACAGTTGATTATCATAGATGATTGATTATTAATTATAGAAGGTGTTTAGTGGGAGAGTGGGTAGCCAGATGGTTCTATAAAATGCTAGGACTCAGCCTAGGACTCTTACCTTTCAGGTGCTACATTTCCTGCATCACCCTAGAGAGCAGGCAGTACCAGCCTTTGACCTCAGTGGACATTAGAGCTTCTGTATAGATATAGGCATCAGGATTTCTCAACCTTCAATAGAGGTCAATGCTATGACCTCCAGAGATGTATGATGACTGAGACCCTTGCTTTGTGGCTCTCTGGTACTCCTCCACTGAACAAGGCTTCCTTTTACTCATATGTGGCTCTTCACAATCTTTAAGGCCTCATCAGTCTGTCCTCTTGACTTCCATGATCCGATCATCCCCACCCTTACCACCCCCTTGACCCGTTTAGCTGCCTCTTATTCAGCTGTCAAGCCAGCAGCCACCTTGTTACTTCTGCAGCTCAGCCAGCTACTGCTGCTGCTGTAATACTGCCTCTGCCGCCAGCATGTTGCCTCTTTCTTCATGTTCTGAACAAAGAAAAGAAAAGGCCACCTGAGAGGTGAGACACTTTTTATTAGGCTTATTACTAGACCATCAGGGAGACAGCATGGAGGGTGTCTCCTAGCAAATCCACTAAGTGAACCAAAACAGCCTGCTCACAGAGTGTCCGTTCCCATCACAACACATTTAACATGCAAATGAATGCTTGTGTTTGCCCTAACTACAGCATACTCCCACATGCAAATGAAGGTTTGTGTTTGCACCAATCATGGCATTGCCTTTTTGACACCAATCACAACAGTCCTTCTGCTACTTCAGGAGAGATGTCCCCTCTCACCACCACCTGTTTAGACAGAAATGAAGTTCACCATAGGTAGCATAAAACAAACAAACAAAAACACTGGGTGCAGACTACTTCATACAGCTCCGGACGAAGCTGTCCTTCAGAAGATGGGGCAATCAGCTATTACGGCATAGTTTTCTCAAGCCAGTCACAAAGTACTCAGGATGGCGGGTACTGGCATAAGGATAATAAGCTTTTGATTGTCAGTTTTGTTGATCAAGGCATCAAGGACAAGAGAAGAAAGTTCAACAGCTGCTAATCAGGGCATCAAATTGAACTTCCCCCTACGGTCTTGCTTACTTACAGGAAATTGGATACCAGGTATATTTACACTAATAACTTAAAGAGTTCATCACCAACACCAATGATGATTTGTATAGATTCTAGTGATGCTTTCAAAGTACTTACCGTGTGTCAGTGAAGTATCCTGGATGGAGGATTCTTTCCAAGCAAGGCTCAAGGTAAGTGTCCTTACCTTGAGTGTAATTCTAGTCACTATCACAATTAGGCAGTGGGCATGATATCCATGTCCCGAGACCCGGAGAATCCTTTTAACGTTACTTGACTGGTTTGGCCTTTTTATTTGTTTGTTTTGTTTTGGTTTTTTTTGTTTTGTTTTGGGTTTTTTTTGTTTGTTTGTTTGTTTTTTTTTTTTTTTTTTGTTCTTTCTCTTTCTGTGCATTTATTTTTGTGCTTTGGAGATATTTAACAGTGTAACAACTAAACTAAATTCTGAGCCTAGCTTGAACATCTGAAACCTCAAAGCCCTCCCCCCAGTGACACACTTCCTCCAATAAGACCACACCTACTCCAACAAGGCCATACCTCTTTATAGTACCACTCCCTATGAGCCTATATGCTGTGGAATAACCCTTTTGTATAATGTAAAGATTTGTCACAAGAATTGGTTCAATAACCTATACTTCCTACTGGTAGCCAAACTAAGGATGCTGGAATGAAAAAGGGCCGAGTCAGATGCCAAGGAAGCAGGACATGTAGAAAATGAGGTGACAAGCCATGAGCCATGTAGGAAAGATAAGAAATATAGGTTAATTTAAATGTAAGACTTAGCTAGTAACAAGCCTGAGCTATTGGCCAGTCATTTACAATTAAAATTAAGTTTCTGAGTGGTTAATTGGGAGCACTGCTGGACATGAAAATTATGCCTACAAAGGGGCTATTTTCATTTAAACCACCACAGAGGCTTATAAAAGATTTTCTTTGGCAAACCAGCAAGTTACATGTGCACACAAATAAGCAACCAGACCTATTTTCAGTGATAATATGGGCAAGATCTAAATGTCCTATGTATATCTTGCTCAGAATGAGCCTAGAACCTGAGCATGGAAAACCTCACCTAAGAACACTATTATTCCTGTGACAAGCTCAGTTTGGACTAAGAAAGGCCTTGTCCTGGAGGAAAAGACAGGGGGTAGATTTGCCTGTGTTACCCGTGGTTGTGGTGGGGCTACAGGAAAGTAGAAGCTAGTGTGAAAATTTCTAACCACAGTTGTCCAAAACTAGAATATTTACTGTCTCTGACTTGAAAAGTGCAGGTTGAAGCTTAAAGTAACTTTAGGTGACCATGTTCCCAGAGCACCTGGAAATTGCCCTGCCCTCTCCCCAGTCTATAAACCCAACGACCCGCTCAGGTAAGAAGGAAGGTAGCTTGCTGTAAGCAAGATTCAGGAGAAGTATGGTGATAGAAGTGGTGCTTAATACATTTAAAGGAAAGGCAGAGTGAATTGAGAGGACAGTGAAGTAAGAGCTTATGAGAATGGACAGGACTGACTTGAGGAAGAACCAAGTGAGAGCCAGGTGTGGTGCTGTTTGATGTTACAGTGAGAAGCAGGCAGATCTCTCTGAGTTTGGGGCCAGCCTGATCCACACAGTGAGTTCCAAGCCAGCCAGATCTATGTGGTAAGACTGCCAGAAAAAAAAAGAAAGGAAGGAAGGAAGAAAGAAAGAAAGAAAGGAAGGAAGGAAGGAAGGAAGGAAGGAAGGAAGGAAGGAAGGAAGGAAGGAAGGAAAAGGAAGGAAAAAACAAATTAAAAAAATGGAAATTGGAGCCTCAGTAATCGGATAATACATTCTTTAAAAAGATTATACTGACAATAACAGAGACACATGGGGACAGGAAATTCCTACCCCTAAAAAATATGACAAACAGACTAAAAATAGTCTAACAATTACTCAGGGTCCTCCTTAAGAAAATCCCAGCACACTCGGGATGAGAGAACCCCTGAACCCCAGGGCTCTGCACATCTTGATCGACAGATTCTCATAGCACCTACCTAGTTCAGCTGTATCTTTTCCTACAAGAACAGGAACTCCCAGCCTCAGTGACACCTAGAGGTTTAAGAACTAGTAAGAGAACTATCTTATATCGGGCATAGAATCTCACTCCTGGTCAGAAGTTTCTTCTGTAAAACAAGAAAATGTAGACTTTCCCTAAGTGGTATTTAGGGTTTCTTAACCTTCAACTATTTGGAAGTTAAATAATAAATTAAAAATACAGCCTTGGTCATCTGTGGACTTAGACTGTAACATATTAGGAATACTTCAGGAGTAGTGTTTCTCTTCTTGTTTTAAATAGTTTTGTGCTGGAGGTTGAAGCTATGACCTTATGCAAGCCTAGCAAACATTGTATGACCTATACCCCAAACTCATTTTAACTTCTTACTTTGAGACATTCTTGTTTGAGACTGGAGCTCACTCTGTAGCTCAGGCAGACTAAACTGGTAATCCTCCTGCCTCTATGGCCCTAGCTATGGGATTATAGGCCTGTGACACTAGGTCCACCTAGGACAGGTTCGAGAAGAAAATAGCATCTGAGATGTATGAGATGTAACATTGTTAGAAAAAACGTGTAAAGTGTGTGTGTGTGTGTGTGTGTGTGTGTGTGTGTGTGTGTGTGTGTGTAAGAGAGAGAGAGAGAGAGAGAGAGAGAGAGAGAGAGAGAGAGAGAGAGACCAGGCTGACTTTAAACTAAGAAATCCACTTGCCTCTGTCTCCCTTCTTCTGGGATTAAGGGCATGTGCCTCCACACCCAGCCTTTGCCTGAACTTTCAAATATCTTAATATAGATATTTAACATAGAACATACCACGTTTCCTTTTCATCCCTTGCAACAGTCTATCTCACATTTCCTTGCATGTGTGAGTCACCTGTGGGGGTTACAGAAAACCTCTGAGTCAGCAGGTCTGGGTAGGGTTGAAGAGGATGCGGCTCCCACCAGGCAGAGTGCGCATGCGCATGTCTGCACCCACAGTTCCGCGGCAGCTGCTGCGTCTGCAGTGTCAGTAGACCTCTGGTGGCCGCATTGGAAATGTGCATTCATTTCTCTCTCTCTCTCTCTCTCTCTCTCTCTCTCTCTCTCTCTCTCTCTCTCTCTCTCTCTCTCTCTCTCTCTCTCTCTCTCTCTCTCTCTCTTTTCCTGAAAATATTAAAAGTTGTACCGTCCCAGAGACAGCCACTCTAACAGCCTTGTTAATTGGCAAAGCCAACAGCGTTTACTGTTTTAAGCTCTAACAGGCACACTATTGGAACACCCAACATAATTCATTAGTTTGGACTCTTGATTTAGATTTTGGTGTCACTCCAGACAGACCACACAGCGGGGCAGTATCATCAAAGAAGGGACATGTTTAGTCTACATAAATACTGAAGTGAATGCGCTTTTTCCACAAGACTATAGGAACCAGTCTAATGTATCTTTTATGTGCCATAATGAATGATTTACAAGGGTTCTGTCTTTATTAGTATTAAAAAAAAATCTCAGACTTTTAATTTGGTTTTCCTCCTGTCGGGGTTTGCATTTCTTATGAGGTGTTCTCTAATTTATCCCTCCTATGAATCAGACTAGCCTGCTCTTTAATTAGGAAAAACAAGGAAAGTCTTACAGTAACTTTAAATTTCCCAGTCCCTTGGCTCCTCTTGGTCTATGCTTCTGAAACAGAAAACAGGTCAAGCATTTGCCTAAGTATTGTCAGGGTCACATGAAACAAAGTCTTTTAGCATATCAGAAACACTCCCTTTTAGAAACAGGGTACTTCTGTTTTGGTTTTCCCATTTTGGATGTCATTAAGCATATTTCCTGGTCTTGCCATGTATATAGATGTTCCAAAAGCCATTCCAATTTTTCCAAATACCTATATTAATATCACTCTACAATGGAAACATATGGCCCCAAGAATGTGCACACTCTAATCGAAGGTGTTCCAATGGAAAACCTTGTAAGTTAACATCACTATTGACTTGATTTGATACAAATCCCTTGGTTTGTGTGTGTGTGTGTGTGTGTGTGTGTGTGTGTGTGTGTGTGTATGTGTGTGTGTGTGTGTGTGTGTGTGTGTGTGTAAGCCAACTCAGCAGAACACAGTTCCACACAGATACTGGGTAACGGAGCATTTGCTCATAGAAACTTCTTTGAGTGGAGAAATGTCCTATGTTCTTGCATAGGGCACATCACATGAGATCCCAGGGTGCATTTGTGTTCTTGGTTGACTTCCTTTCCCACAGTCTCCTTACAACCCTGTATGTTACTATGGTCCTAAAGAGGTGCGTTCGAAGGAGTTTTATACTTATTCAAACTTTTAGTAAAAATAACCGGGCACTTATGAGAACCATCATTCAAAGGCTTCTGCTTGGAATTAGCAGTAGGGAAAGTTTTCTTCATATAGGTTTACTGAGATACATAATAAGTGTGTAGTATTAGATATTTCTACATCCTTAGAGTCTATACAGTCACACATAGGCATCTGTGACTCAAGGATCTGCCTGTGGTTTGTGGGTTTAACTGGACTTCACCTGGGAAGTACCCCATAGCCACCAGCTTACTCACCTCAATCTTTTCATTGCTAAATATCTGCAGGACGGTGCCTAGGCAGCAGTTTGCTTATCCACCATCCCCGACTTTTCATTACAATGGGTTATAAAAAGTACAGAATCTCAATAGATATCCTTCCAAATACAGAGCACTAGCTAGACCCCATCTTAAGATTTCACATAAGGCTGGCGATGAAAACCAGAGGCAGATGATTACCCCGAATGCTCTAAAGCCCTGTGTTTGGTCCCTGGCATTGAAAACAAAGGAGCAAGAGATAATTCTCCCTTTGATAAATCTAATCCCACCCCACCCCCTTCATGTCCTTCCTATGGGGTCCTTTGAGTGAAGTAGCAAACACGAAAGTAATTATCCAAATGAATGCTCAAGACAGAATTGAAAGCAGACTTGTGCACTCATGTCCTGTGCAAGAGCTTAGAGACACAAGAAAGATCCAGTATCGGTTAAAGTTCACATTCTTCACTGCCAAAACATGCAACGCAGACAGAAAATGGAATGACCAGTTTTTTTCATATGTATGAGCCTCCCCCAAAACACACATTATGACAACTATACAGAAACCATTTGAAACTTTTGAACATTTTGAAAGTCCATGAATTTAGAAGTTAAGACAGAGACATACACAAAGGTTCTGCTGAGACTAGGGTAGGTAAATTCCTTTCCTCAGAAAGGAGCAACTCACAGCATTCTGGGATGTTCACACCCCAAACATTAAACATTGCACTTTGGTTTGTTATACTCACTGACTTCTAAAAAACCAGAAATATATTTAAGATTGCACCCTTGTGCACAATGTGGGTTCTAGTCATTCCCAGTTTAATCAGGTTGCATCCCTCCTCCTCTGAGCTCAAAAGAAACAGCAGTTTTCTCATGGCTGAGGGAAGGGATATGTGACCGTGGATTCTACAATTATCTCAGGGATCAAGCCCAGGTGCATACTCAGACTGTGGGTTGGGTGGGGCAGAGCAATGAGGCATCAACTGCCCAGAGTTGGGCAATGTATAGACAGGCAAATGGTGAAAGTCAAGTCCCCAAAGAATGCAAAGTTAGAGCCAGAATAAACATTGTAAAACTGGGTTAGCAATCGCAGGGGCCAAATGGAGAAAGAGTACTAAGGTAAAAATGCCAAATGGGTTAGCAAAACAACACAAAGAATGGCTGTGTGACGTCTTCCAGAAGAAGCCCGTGACTGCTCTCTATTATAGATCCAAAGTATCGCCAACCCCACTGGTACCTCTAAAACCCTTACCCAGAGGTTTTCCCTAGATATGCCTGGTAGAATACTCCCAGGAAGACTGGTGTTTACGTTTCTAAGGTAGTTGAATGTCTCCTTGTCACAGTAGTTAAAAGTCATTGAAGTTGTAGCTGGGATCAGTGTCTAAGGACAGACAGTCACTGAAGAAAAAGCTAATGGGAAAGTGGTCTGAGGAGCACGATATAGACAGTTCCAGAATGGTGTGGAGAAGAGGTAATCTAATTAATCCTTATCAATAAAAAACTGGGAGTCAGATATAGGGGTAAGAATAGGCTAAGATCTTCTCTTAGCTCCTACCTTACACTTCCTGTCTCCTTTGTCTACAGTCCTCCAAACCTCTGAGGTCAGCTAGTGGCTAGCCCCACCCTCTGACTCCAAGCAAACTGTATTTGTCAGAACACAATTAAAATATCACATAACATTTCCCCCTTTTGTCTACATAAAAAGCAAAGATTTTAGTTAAAATAGTAAAACTATATACTATAGGTACAATAACTGTATACAAATATATAAGTAATAATTGCATTAAAAATGTTTAGTCCATTTGATAAATTCAGAGAAAATATTATTTATCCTATCTTGGTGAGTCCAAAGTTTTGTACCTATTTCATTTTCCATCCTAACTTGTATAACCAACCCAAAGCTATCTTTTTTGTCTCTCAACGGTATACATTTTATACCTCTTTTGTGAATTTCTTTTCTGAATTTGGCAACAAGGAGAACTATAAGTATCTAATCTTCAACCCTATCAGGAATCTGAGAAGGCTATACTACCTGAGTAAATAGGAAGTACAGAGCAAACAACTTCTAAAGCTAAGAAATGACAAAAACAAATGACTGCCTGGACAATCACCCAAGGTTCCTCTTTAACATTGGGCATCCCTCTCTGGCCTGCAGGCCTAGAATGTCTGACAGACTTTTTTGTGAAGCAGGATATTTGAAGGAATGTCCTACCTTGTCTTGGAAGCTTTTACATATCCTTGAGCATACCTGTCATTTGGCACTTGTTTCTGTGTGGTGACTGGGTAAATTAAGGTTGGCTTTTGATAACCGTGGGCTGTTCCTTTCTAATTTCATAATCTAATAGTGAGAGGTTGGTTTTTCCTTAAATTCCTCTGTCATCTGAATATCTCTATTATCTGTTTTAGTAAGGTTTTCTAAGGCTTCTAACTTACCAGCCAAAACTGCATTATTTTCTTTAGTAATTGTTGTAGGAATTACATATTATCAGTCAATTTTTCATATAGGGATAAAACAACTATTGCCAAACTGATAATGATTATAACTAACATTATGCAAATCACAACTAAGTTGATTATCCCCTTATTTAATTGTTCTATTTTTAAACCATGCATCATGGAATGAGATGATGAGACCCTCCATCATAACGGTATTTTCGATTTTTTAACATGGGAAAATACTCAATTTTTAAAAATTAACTTTCCCCCTTTAAAAAGTCCCAGTTGTCTCACCAAATCTGCTGATAATGAAGGTGAAGGGTGAGGCTGGCTGCCATTGGATAGCAGGTCTGGGCAGAGAACACAGGTAGTGCCCAGCCTGGCTGAGGACACTGCCACTGATGACATGTTAGCATGATGAGGAGATCCAGGGGAAGCCCACAACCCGTGGCAAGAGAAACCAAAGAGCCAGCTGTCTGAAAGGCAGAAACTGGGATGGAGTGGGGTGGAGAGAGACACTTTTGAAAGCAGCACAGGTGGAGGGCAGGAAACGAGGGTACAGTGCTGCCTGAAGGCAGAGCTGGCCAAGAGAGGCTATCTCCGGTGTTTGGAGCCCAGGCACCTGTGGAGTTTGGGGCTTTGTGGAGCCCGCTGTGGAGAGGCTACAACAGGAAAATGCCAGACGTACTCAGAGGGCTTGGGAAGGAAAGGAAAAGTCAGTGGCACAGTGACTCAGGTAAGTCTAGCTCCCAAGTGCAGTTTCAGAAGGCGCTGGCGGCTGCGAAGCCACTTGCAAGCAGCTATCTCCTGAATTCGTGCCCTAAAAGTTGGATGCCAGATAAAGCGTTATTCTAATTAAGCTTTATCAATAAAGAATCGGGAGGCAGATATCAGGGTAAGAACCTAAAAGATCAGAGAGACAGAGACAAGCCACCAATTGTGCCTCAACCCCCCTTTCCGGATGGGGAAGACCACTTCCTGGCTCCTCTCTGTCTAAAATCCTCCAAACAACTATGGTCAGCTAGCGGCCAGCTCCGACCTCTGACTCCAAGCTTTATTTGTCAGAACACAATTAAAATGTCACACAACAATGGAAATGGAAGGAGAAAGGTACAGAGTCTGCATAAAGGACTGGGGGAGGGGTGTCTTCTGATTGCTAGAAGTTCGGGTCTTCAGTACTGCGGAAACCTAGCATCATTCACTGAGATGTCCCCTTGAGTGACTGACAGCCACTGCCCAGTGATTTATTTTTGCACTTGACTGAAGGTACATTGAAATACCAGTCAACTTTGAGTCTATTAGAAGTTGGTTTGTCCTTGGGAAAACTGTGTAGTGCCGTGTTCCAGCTGAAGCCGAGGGGAACACATTGAGTATTTTGATCCCCACTGAGCTAAAGACGTCTCCTGAATGGCCTTGGATTACAGTAATGTCGATGAGTTGGTTGTCCAAGTGAGCTGCAGTCATTTCCACTGGGCATACAGTTCTCATTGAATACACCCTACACTCTGTGAGCAGCTCCTGCCCAGCACCACGGGTGCCTCACTCCATTCTCCAGCACTCTTCACTTTTCTCACTGCCAATGGCTCTCAACAAAATGCCCCAGAAGTCGGATGCTCTGCCCCAGGAAGGACCGGATTGGTCTTTCCATCATTCTTTTAAAAATAAATACCTGAAACAATTTTAGCTAATGAGAGGACACCATACCAGAAATCTGGGTTATTCCATCATCCCCATGAGAAATATGAGAAGTAGGAGGTTTCTTTGGAGCTGCTGACTTACAACATGCCAGAATTTGAACCCTGCTCAGAGAAAAGTATGGACCAGGAGAGTCAAGAGTAGTAACCAGGCTTGAGGCACACTCAGTTGTCAACGTGTACTGTTCTTACTAAGGGCCCAAGTTCAATTCCCAGCACCCTCCTAGTGGGTCACAACCACCTGTAGCTCCAGATCCAGGGAGATTCAGGGAGATCCAGGGAGATCTGACTCTTCTGGACTCTGTGAGTTTCTGCACTTGCACACACACACACACACACACACACACACACACACACACACACACACAGAGAGAGAGAGAGAGAGAGAGAGAGAGAGAGAGAGAGAGAGAGAGAGAGAGAGAGAGAGATTTGAGAGGGAGATGGTAGCAGTGGCAAGTGCGGGGGGGGGGGGGGGGTTGGTTGCATGAATATGAACCAGAGTTTAGATGTACTGTCCTTGAGAAATTCCTGTCCCTCTGAGCTAACACATCTTTTTATTATTTAAGCCAGTTTAATCAAGGGTTTCTATTTACTAGTCAGTGTTTCTCCATGTTCTAGAGATGAGGAAATGAAGGCTTAGGGAAGTGAACAGTTTCCCAGCTTACACCAACGTCTTCAACCTCACAAGACCAGGCCTGTTGATGTTCCCCTACAGAAGGGTCATTAGACCTTCACCTGAGATTCCACCCACTCTCGCATTCCTGTGCCTCACCCCACCCCTCACTCCAGCTCTGTGAAGTTTCTCCCTGGCTGCTTGCCACTTTTGGAGGTGGTAGAGTATGTAGAAGTTTAGAGGTTAACTGAAGAAGGATCACAGTCATCAGTTGTCCAGGCTAGCTGGGACTTTCCAGCTTTGTGGTTATCTTTGTCGTCACCTCCACTCCTGCGAGGCACCTCTCAACCATGCTCCTGGCAGAAAGCTCAGTAAATCCATTAGTTCACTAAGCTAGGCTTGGATGAACTGTCTCTTTGGTCTGTTGCTGATACCCTCGCTATTTGGAGTGAATAGACATTTGTTTATGTCTCCCCAGGAAAAGCCACATGTGAGTAGGTTATAACTGGAATTGGCCTGAGCCTATGTTCTTTTCTTCTTGAAATGTTTAAGTGCACGTATGTGTAACACATACTGTCAGGTTGTGTGGGGTTTTTTTTGGGGGGGGGTTGTTTTGTTCTGTTTTGTTTTCTGGGTTTGTTTTTTCGGCTCTTTTGGGGGCCCACCATTCAACTCCCAAATAAATCACACCTGGAGACTTACTACTTCTTATGAATGCCTGGCCTCAGTTTGGCTTGTTTCTAGCCAGACTTCCTTAACTTAAATCATCCCATCAACCTTTGGTCTCTGGGCTTTTACCTTTTTAAAAATTTCTGTATATCTCACTTTCACCGTTACGCTGCTGGCCGTGTGGCTGTGTGTCTGGCCCCTGGTGACTCCCTCCCCTTGTTCCCTTGCCCCTCCTTTCTCCCTGCCTCCCCCTTTCTTTCTCTCCTCCTGCCCGCCTTTCCCTCTCCTGCCTTCCTAATGGCCATTTAGGTCTTTATTAGACCAATCAGGTGTCTCAGACAGGGACAGCTTCACAGAGTTAAACAAATGTAACATAAAAGAACCCAACACACCTTTGCATCATTAAAAAAAATGTTCCACAGCATAAACAAAAATAACACACCTTAAAATAAGGCTTTTTGTTAAGATAGTTATAAAAGAGTCATCAGAGACTTGACCTGGTGGTGTGCATTTAATCCCAACACTTGGGAGGCAGAAACAGGTGGAGCTCTGTGAGTAAGAGGCTAGCCTGGTCTACATAGTGAGATCTAAGACAGCCAGGGCTATTTGGAGACTCTTCTCAAAATAACACCAAAGAATTATCAGGTTACATAAGACTTTTTAGACTGGTTTAAAACTTTGCCACTTGCAATTTAATTCATTTGGAAAAAGTATTTTAAGAGTTCCCTAAAATGTGAACTTTTCATAAAATATAACCGTTGCTTTGTTTTGAAACACATTGTGTTGGATAGGAGCTTTCTTCGGTTAAAAATTTCCTGTTTGGGTCTGGGAGTATAATTCAGCTGCAGAGCACTTTCTTAGCATGGGTGAGACCAAGGATTCTGTTCCTGACGTGGTTTACACAAAGGCGTGTTCCTAAGGCTGCTGTTGCACACAGACTTCTCTGCAGCCAATCTTGGAAGAAGAAAGAAAACAGTAGCTGAGGAATTTCAAGGTTGTCTGAAACAAAGGGAGAGGATGTGCCTAGGTAGTTTACCCTTCTTTCCTGCCCATCAAGGGCATCGAGGCAGCACATTTCCCATGCATCATTCTGTTAGGAAAAAAAAAAGAAGAAGAAGAAACAACATAACCACACTGCCCATGTCAAGTCAGAATATGCTGTCCTATGCTTCTGCTGAAAGAGAGACTTCACAGTCCATCGGATAGAGAGTAGTCTTTAGTCCAGTGGTTCTCAATCAAATGCTGTGACCCTTGAGTACAGCTCCTCATGCTGTCGTGACCCATGACCATAAAGACATCTCACTGGTGCTTCATGACTAATCTTGCTAGTTATGAGTTGTAATGTCATGTAAAGATCACGGATATCTAATATCCGACCCGTGTGAAAGGGTTGTGATCCATAGATTGAGAACCCTGCATTAATCTCATGTTCTACCCTGCCAGCTCGAGGCTTGTTTCTCTGCCTCTCCTCCTCCTCACTTTATGCTCTTTAACCTTTTTGGGTTTGGAGACTTTTAATAACCTCGTCCTTGTCACACAGAGCCTTGTATACCTGGCTGAACTTCCTCCCCTTAGTTGATAGCAATATATCCTGGGGGCGGGGAAAGAGCAAGTCAGTCCTCAGTGGTTGGGCAGTGCCCCTCCCAGAGCCCAGCTGCCCAGCATACGGGCCAATTATATATGTGCTTAGTGTTTTCTCCACGTAAAGGAAACCAAGCTTGCTCTTCCTTTCCCAGGGCACCAGAGAGTGCCTGAAATAACAGTGGTGTGCGCTTCTGTTAAATGAATGACAGTGTGATAAAACTATGCTCCCCCACCCCACCACCATACCTGTATTCTCTACTCCAGCTTATTCATTCATTCATTCATTCATTCATTCATTCATTCATTCATTCATTCATTCATTTATTATGTATACAATGTTCTGGCTGCATGTATGCCTGCAGGCCAGAAGAGGGCAGCGGATCTTTTTATAGAAAGTTATAAGCCACCATGTGGGTGCTGCAAATTGAACTCAGGACCTCTGGGAGAACCGGCGGTGCTCTTAACTGCCCAGCTCTCCAGGTCCTCTACTCCAGCTTTTTATCACAAAGTTCTCATCCTCTGCTCATCCAGTCTAAGCAGGTGTGCCGCAGTTACACCCCACTCTTCACTTTCTCCACCGCGCTGCTGTTAGCCCCCCCCCAATACATAACTCATGCTAATGCTGCGGTCCACAGTTCTTCCAATGGCTTGCCTGACCTCCTATCCCACTGATCTCGTGTAAACCCTTACGCACCACCCTTAGTACTACATTTTTTGTTTATTAATCTCAGAAAATGTATGACCCACTTTCCTAGGCTTTCTGAACAACAGGACTCCTGAATGCAGCATCCCCCCCACCCCGCCCCATTTGTGTCCTAATATGTGCAGGGGCATTGTGAGACAGGTGAAATGTGGGTCATTTTTCAGGAGAGGAAAGGGGTTCCAGGGTGGTTTACTTCCCCTACTCTGGCATCTTATCTCATTTTCACTGATGACTGGAGGATAACATAGATTGCAGGCTTTTGTTTGCTTGCTTTGTTTTGTTTTGGATGGAATTGGCAGGAACTATTATAAGCTTTTTAACTAGAGGAAAGCTGAGAATAGGGGAAAAAAGGAAGTAGAAATATAATTTAGTTATATGAGAGGAAAGGCAGATCATTGCAAAAAGGGGCTCAGAGGAACTTAAGATTGGAGAAGGCACTGGCTATCAGCAAACACATCAAAGACAGGAAAGAAAGTGGAGTTCCGATGAGAAATGTCCGTGTGTCAGCATCACCATGCCAGGTGCTGGAAACTAGCTCATTTCTGGCTGTGGATAAACACCATCAAGGAAGCAAGAAGGAGGAGCTGATTGGTATAGTGAAAACATCCTAAGACAGCTGTCTGAGAACCCTGAAAAAAATGAAAGTTCCACTTCATCATGTCTCATCTCTATCGGTTCCTTAGACTATGGGAAAGCTTCGAGAACATTCAAGTCAACGGGCTCATCTAAAGACAAGGAGTTTGAGCCAATAGGTGAAAAGACCCTCCTACACACACACACACACACACACACACACAAAGTAGCATCCAGAGAAGAAGGAAGGGAAGGAAGGGAGGGAGGGAGGGAGGAGGAGGAGGAAGAGTTGGAGGAAAAGAAGGGAAGAAGAGGAAGAGGAGGAAAAGGGAGACCCCAACATGCTTTCTTCTAAACTTGGCTACTTTATGGGATTATTAGGGAAAAAACCAAATAGGATGTTATTTATGAATAAACATTGACACATGTATTTTATAAAAGTATTTGTTAAAGGAACATCCACTGTTTGTTCTCAATACCAAGTAAATTAGAAATATCTGTCAGGGCTGGAGAGATGGCTCAGTGGTGAAGAAAACAGGCTACCCTTATAGAGGACCTGGGTTCAATTCCTAGCACTTACATGGAAGCTCTCAACCATCCATAACTCCAGTCCCAAGTGACATGATGCCTTCTTCTTGCCTCTGTAGACATTGTACACATGTGGTGTACAGACCTATTCATGCAGGCAATACAGGCATATACGTAAATAAATAACATTTAGGAATAACTGTCATCATTAAAATAAGGAAATTTACTACTTGCTAAAAAGCTGTGAAATTGTTTAGAAAAAGACAGAAAAATATCTTGGGACAGAGGGGGCTGTGATGGGATTGGAAGCAATAATAACAGTTACTTATAGATGGGAGGAGAAAGACCCAAATCATCATGGCCGACTTAACTAAAGCAAGCTTTTAAACTCATGTTCATGGGCTGCCTCCCCCTAAAGTGAAGGTTGAGAGCTCTTCATTGGATGCGAGAAAGACAAGGTTCTTATGCCTCAACAGTAGGGAGTTTCCAAATGGGGGATTTGGTGAGGAAAATAGGCAGAACTACAGGAGCAGAGAATAAACATAACAAGCTAGTCATAAAGACGACCTGAAATAAAAATCATGATTGCATGGTGGTCATGATAATGAGTGGTTATAGCAAGGTAGTCATAACAAACGTTTTGAAAGAAAAGTAGGGTTGCGAGATGGTTATTAACTTTCTGAAACAAAGACATGATTGCCATTTCTGGAACAGGCAGTACAAAACTATTTGTAGTTAAGGATACAGGTGGGGCATGGCCCAATCCTTCAGAAACAGAGGTTTAATTATAAACAGGACTAAACCTAGTTTGTCCTTACTATAAGATGGCTTTTAAGCCAAAGATAGAGGCGGGCTGGTTCTTTTGTTGTCTCCAGGTTACTTATTAAATGTGTACAGGAAGGTCCTAAGGTAGGAGCTGGGGATACAGAAGTGACATATCATCCCGCTTCTGCCTTACAACTTCATAAGAGGAAATGTAACAATATATAAGCATATCGCAGCTAGGACAGGATGAGGCCAGAGCCCCAGTGGAAGCAGGTGGCAAGCAAGGACACAGCCTCCCAAGAGAGATGAGCTTAAATTGAGGAATTACTAAACCCGAAAAGAATGCTGCTAAGGAAAGAACTTTCTAGAGTAATTTCAGACTCACTTATGTTCAACAGTAACAGAGAGCATGAATAATAATTAGCAAAGATACCATCAGTATGAAAGTTCATGCAGGAATTATTTGCTATAAATAGAGAAGACCCTTCCTTTTAAAAAATGGATTGCCATCTATCTGAGATTATCTAACTATATTAAATCAAGTTCCCAAGACTCATTCAACTCCTAAAATGTTATTTTTACAAAAACACAGTTACTTCAGAATTGACCTCAAGCATGACCAAATGCAGAGAGTTGCTTCTCATAAAGCAGTGACTCATCTCCCCACAGTGTTTCCTAAAAGCTGATTGATCTCCGAGGCTGTGCCATTCTATGTAGACACTCTTGTGCTTACAAAGCTCATAATTTACAAGTTGTCGCTGGAGCATAGTCATTTTCCAGAGCAGAAACGTATTAACTTTGCTACCGACGGAGGACCCAGCAATGGTTATACAGCAACGTTCCACTTAGAATACAGATCAGCAAGGATTCAGCTATTTGTCTAATGTGTGCTTGCTCTTCTACACTTAGAGCTGAGGTACTTTATGGGCATCATTTACTCTATTGTCTCCAATAAATGCCAGAACAGTAAAGCTGTTTAAAGTGCTACTTCTAAATAGTTGACAATGACAATGAGCAGGAGCCATTAGTCACTGGCCCATGGGAACAATACAATACAACAAGGCAATGTGTTCTTATCAGTCAAAGCTGTTCTTATCAGTCAGTGGTTTGGCGGAAATGGAACCCACAAATAAAAACATTCTTATCATATACACCCACTTAAAATAATGTAGGAAGAAAATGGTCAGGTCACAAATGACTATTCTGAGAAATGGGCGGAGCCAATGAAACAAGTCTGCCTCACCCTTCAAAGTGTATCTATTTTTTTCTCAGCAGCTGTCAGCATAAAGTGCCAACTGTGACCTTAAGGCTTGCCTTAAATATTGACTGCTTGCCCAAGCAGAGCCTACCAATTCCCTTGGGAAATTCACTTTTGATTTTCTAGTCCAGGGCTGGGGGAATGAATCAGTAAGAGTACTCTCTAGACTGATTTCTGGGTCCTCGGTTCTATTCCAAGGATCAATGTGTCTCTTTCTATGCCAGTATCCTGGTGTTCTTAGCAAGACAGTTCTGTAGGGTAACGTGAAATTGGGTACGTAGATAAGTTCCAGTAGCTTTACTTATTTATTATATATTTTTATTGTCACAGCTTGTTTAGGCCATCCTGAGTCTTTTGTGTTTCTTTATAAAATTAAGATTTTACCCCCTCAGTTTCTATAAAGAACTGTGTTGGAATCTTGATGGTAATTGTATTGAATCACTAGACTGCTTTTTGTAGGATGGCCATTTCCACAGCACTCGCTATGACAGTTCATGACTCTGAGGGGCTAAACTTGCCACCCTTTGGCATCTTCCTCAATTTCTTTTTTCACTTCCCTAAAGTCTTCATCCTTCTAGTTTTTCACTTCTCTGGTTTAACTCATTCTAAGATTATTTATTGATTTATCTATTCCCGAGGCTACTGTTAATGGGATTATTTCCCTGATTTCTTTCTCAGTACATTTATCATTTGTATGTACACATGTTCTCAAATTGGAGAAAATACGACTTCAACAAACTGGATAGCCATACATAGCAGTCTGCAAATAGACTTATTGCTCATTTGCATAAAACTCAATTAAAATGGATCAAGGACCTGGTACTCTAAATTTCATAAGAGATAAAGTAGGAAATATGCTCCAATTTGTTGGTGAAAGACCCCCGAGGAGGGCCTTCCCTCAGGAGGAGACCCCGGGGCCGAGGAACACGCCGAGACCACGAATCAGATGCAAAAAGCAAAGAGGCTTTATTGAAGGAGCACGGGTACCCATGGGCAGCCAAGTCGTAGGAGAGGACTTGCGCGTGCTGGTCTTGGGATTGGGGCCTCCAAAAATGTTAACAGCCAAAACAAAGAAGACCCCAGACCCAGATTTCTTGCAAGATTAAAAAAATTTATTACATTCGCGAATGGGCTCAAGGCAAAAAGATAGCCAGATAGCCAAGAGCCCTGAATGTTCTCAGGGTAGAATTTTTATACAGCACTTTAGGTAGGGGAGGGGGATACAGCACTCTGGTAAGGGGAGGGGGAGTTCTCATGGTTACTCAGGGTGGTCTTGCGCACAGATCAAGCTGACCGGGCAGTGTGTCCCAGAAATGTAAGAAGCAAGCTTTGTTTAGGCTGCACATCCTGCATGTGCCTGGGAAATTCTGTAAATAAAACTTTTTCCAAGGATCTGCATCCTTGAGCAAGCAGTTACTGTGACTCTGCCAAATTCAGCTTCAGGGGCCTTAGGGAGGGGTGAGGGAGGGTTTTGGCTTGGTGGGCAAACAGCTATCATGACACTAGAGAGTTAAGGGGGAAAGAGTCAAACAGGATTTTTCTATCATTTCATTCTTTCAGTTGGCACAGAAAAGAATTTTTCTGAACAGGACTCTAATACCACAAATATTAAGAGTAACAATTAGTGAGGGCTCATAAAACTATAAAGTTTCTATACACAGAGAACACCATCATTTTGGGAGAAGAAATAGCCTATGGAATGGGAAATTCCTTCCAGCATGTGGCAGAGGATTGGTATCTAGGCTGTGCAAAGAACCCAGAAAGTTCAACATCAAGAAAACAAAATCTCAGTTCAACAATGGGGTGTAGATAAAGAACTAAACAGGAGTTCTCAAAAGATGAAATACAAATAGCTAGGAAACACTTTTTAAATTGTTCAATATTCTTAGCCATCAGGAAAATGGAATTTAAAACTGATTTGATAATTCACCTTACCCCATTCAGAATGAATAAGATAAGCAAAATGATAACATACTGGCATGGGTATGGGGAAAGGAGGTCACTTCCTGCTGGTGGGATTGCAGACTGGCACAGCCATTATGGAAGTCAGCGCACAGGTCCCTCAGAAAGTAGAAGTAGAGCTACCATATAATACAATTACATCTTCTGGGCATACCCAACAGGCAACAGAGAAACTTGTTTTCTCATGTTTACTGCTGTTTTATTTCAAACAACCAGGACATGGAAACAGCTTAGATGTCCATCAACTGATGGCTGGATAAGGAAAATGTGGTACATCTAATCCCTGGACTATTCCTTAGCTGCTAAGAAAAATGAACTCATGAATTCTGAGGGTCAATGGATGGAGCTGGAGGCAATCATTCTGAATGAGGCAACCCAGGAGAGAAAGACAAATATCACCTGTTTTTGCTCACTTTTAATTTTCACAGATGTATTTTCTATTTGGAATACCTATAGATTCAGAAAATAAGTAAAGAGGCATGGAGGCAGGGATGTCAAAGAATGTGAGATAAACACAGTCGTATAAAAGGTCAAAGGGAAATGATGGAAGGTTTACTGGGATAGGGGATGTAAAATTAGGATGGAGAAGAAAACACAGGAGAGGTAACTTGACACTCAAGACATTTTCAAAAGTCACATGAAAGCTTTCTACTATCAAAGATTCCTAAAATAGCTTAAGTGAGGTTACCATGTAACAGGGTAACAATGCCCCTAGGGAGTACTCACTATCAAACCAAAAAGATCGTGCTAGGAAGGGGTTACCTCTCTCAGAGTTGTTGGCTAGTGGGGTCTCATAGACCCCCCAAACACAGCAAACTATTGCCCCAGAATCTGAAGACCCCATTGACTGGGGCTTATGGTAAGTCTTAGAACATGAAGAAACCAAGTTGGTATTCACCTAGAAGCTTCATTCTTACTGGATAGCTTTCATAGTCCTGAAAGATGAGAAATGTAATCATTAGTCTTACCCAACTGTGGACCCTGTGAGCCAAATCAGCGACTGCCTTAGTGAGACATTCCCAATGGTACAATAATGGTACTAATGTCATAAGAATAACCAACCACTTTCTGATTATATTTATATCCCCACACGTATACAGGACATACTCATGAGTGCACACAACATACCCATAACCATCCCCCACATAATTCCTTGATCTTAAAAAGGCCCCAACACTCCTTTGTAGTATGAAGTTTCTGGCCCAGACTTTCGGACCTAACCTCAAGGTTTAGGCCCACAGACCTGCAGACCCACAGACTCACAGAGACACACAGATGCTTACAATTAGTTTTAGGCTGATCAGCCTCAGGCCCAGGGATATCACTTGCTAGCTCTCTACCCTTCATCTAACCCATGATTCCTCCTGTTCAGCCATGTGGCTCGGTACTTTTCTTTAGAGCAGCATAGTTGTCCTCTGCTTCTTCTGGCTTCTCTCTGGCATTCTGCTCCATGCTTCCTGTTCTCAAGAGTTTTCTTAGTCTGGTAGCTCCGCCCATACTTCCTGTCTGCCTTTGACCAATCAGCGCTTTTCATTAAACCAGTGGGTGGAACAATTATTTACAATCTCCCACATATCCCCTTTTCTCTTCTTAGAACAAAAAGAACTCCAAATCTAATATTCTTTCCCCCCCTTATCTATAACAATTTATAAACAACACTGTAAATGAAAACAAACATCCATAATCCATGTTTTGGGAATGTGGGCGTCGTTCTCTAGGCTACTTCCTGCTGAATGGGGACGATGGCAATATCATGGGAATCCAAAGAAAAATGGAGGATTATGCACAATTCTTTAGTGAGTAGTCTGTAGGACTGAGTCATCTCAGCCAGTCTCCTTGAAATTGTTCTGGATACAGAGCTCTGGAAACTTCACAGAGGTGTTCTGAAATGCTGAATCATCTGGGCCATCCATTTCCATTGGAGATTTTTTAGGTCGTCTTCCTCTATCAAACTTTATGTTCTTTATCCAGTAATAAATCCACAGCCTCTCATTTTCTGTGAAAATAAAAAGAAAACCTCTTTTCCAAAGTAGCATATCTTTGGATTTCAATTTTAAAGTAAACTCATTTACAAAATATATAGGTTGAATTAATCCAACAGCGTTTATAATCAATTGTCTTTTAGCAGCTTTTAATAGTCATTTTCAGTCAAGAAGCTTAAAGATAAGACAATAATATACAGTATCCAGACATTCTTTGTAGTTTCCATCTTTATGTGGCTTTTTTTTTTTCTCTATTTCTTTTTTAAGGGCTTTCTCTACCTTTTTTCTTTCTCTAAGCCTATGTATATATATATATATATATATATATATATATATATATATATATATATTTCAACACACTCTAAACCACTTAGACTTTTTTTTTTTTAAAAAAAAACTGTCTTTACTGTATATTTATTTCTTAACTTTTTGTCTCTGACCACACCTTTGCTTGGCTAGAGTGATTGACTCCACCCAGATTCTTTTATTTATTTCTGTTTCTGAACACACCTTTAATCTGCCAAGGATTCTTCTATTTCTTTCAATTTCTGAACACACCTTTAATCTGCCAGGATTCAAGGTTGGTAGGATGGATGGATGGCTCCACCCAGCTCCTAGTCTAATTTCATAGAATTTATCTTTTTAACCCAAGTACTCTGGGAATTTTAGGGTCCATATAATTACCAAGTAAAGCTGTGTCATCTGCTGCTCATTAACTCCTTTTAAGTGTTAGGCAGCAGGGCCTCTTAAAAAACTCACAAGTGTTTTGCCTCTAAGGCTGAATCAGGAAGCTTCTCTTCAAAAAGTCAAGCCTCAGTTTGCCTCAGGCAGATACAGCTGATCCAAGAAAAACATCGACACTAAGAAGCCATCTTTGATTCTGTTCCCTTTTTGTCCTTATGAACAGAAACCTTAAATACATCATTTACAACTTTTTGCTTATATTGAGGGTCCTGTGAGACTTCAGGAACAAGCCATTTTACACCTTAAACTGCATGCCAAAAGCCTGCCATTGTAGCTCAAGCCCATGTGCCTCACCAGGGCATCTCTGTACCATGGCTCACGTGGGACACAATTCAGAGGCTGCTTTGGACTCTAGACCATTTTAAGCTTTCTATGACTTTATGAGGGTATATATGCCCCACGTTGGGCTGCCATTTGTAGTCATTCCAAGGGAAGTGAGGCTGAGGAAGCTAGAAGACAGCTAGGTAAGATTTGACTGTGGAGTTTATTTCCTCTAGTATCTCCAACTTCTTCAGAGATCTATCCCTGAGTCTCATTCATTCGTGCAACACTCCTTTGATTCCTGACATTTCAGAGGATGCCCAGGATTGTGTACACACCTCAAGATTCTCTTCTGTCTTCCCAGGTATAATTCCTTTAATACACTTGCCTACATTTTTCTTTGACTCCAGTAATATTTAGTAAAAGATAGGCAATAGCTACCACCCCTCACCCCCCAAAACCTGACTTAAAAAAAAAAAAACTATTGAGCATAAGAAGTTTAAGTAGTCTGGAGGATTATCCAAAGTGTCATCTCTGTAAAAACATTAAGTCATTATCATTGTGTGACAAGTGACAGATTCCCAAACTCCTTCAGGTCTGTACAGTACAAACCGGTGAAAACAGCACAAGTTATAACAAAGGCTAATTTATGCTGGTAGAGATGAGCCCACATAGAAGTGATGGCTTGGGGATAGCAAAGTTGTTCAGTTGGTATATGCACTTGACACCAAGCTTAACTTTAAGTTTGATCCCAGGACCCACCTGGTAGAAAAAGAGAACCATCTCCCGATCTCCCACATCCTCTCTCTCTCTCTCTCTCTCTCTCTCTCTCTCTCTCTCTCTCTCTCTCTCTCTCTCACACACACACACACACACACACACACACACACACACACACACACGACGCAGAATGAGAGAGAGTGTTACCAGTTTACAGAAGACCAAGGATGCTTCTGCTTACTGGGTCAGCTAGGCAGCCATGACTGACCTGTAGAAGCAAACTGGACATATAACCTTTCATACTCGGGACAAGAAAGGTGTGCATTCTGAATAGACTTTTGGTTGCAGCTGAGCCTGATCTCATTTGGAAAGAGTGCCAAATAAAGCTGGTCTTAGCAAGCAGGGAAAGATCTTATCTGAAATTAAAGCTCTCAGAAAAACACTTAGCTCTTCTATTGCATGAAAAAGTATTGGACAGTCTCAATTCATAAATGCCTGTTAGCCATTGGAATTCCCCATGGGGTGTCTGGTTAATAACTTTGGAAGAGCATTTGGTAGTATGCAAATACAGCCCCCAACAATTTGCTCCATCTCTTCTTACACCTGCTCACCTGCCAATCACAGAATAGATTCCATTTCCCAATCCTTCAGCCTACCTGGTCTTATACTTTGCTTAATTGTTTAAAATTTTTGTCCCTAATAGAAGTGGACAGAAGTGACATTTAAAGATTTCTAAGGCCAGGAACTAAGGGGATGATAATTTTTTCCTTCTGGAAGCGAGTGTCTTTGTAAAAACCTACACAAATACACCCACACCTCCAAACTCAGTAGAACGAAGACCTGAAAGTAAGGTATGGAATTATATGGTACAGTTTTTATACTACATATTGATTATTGCACTGTATTAACTAAAAAATAACACATGTTTCTTATTTTACAGCATCCACAGGCCAAGAATCTGGGTATGAATTAGTTAGGTCCATTGTTTTAGCATTTCTCCCAGATTGTAACCCAGGTATTTAGCTAATCCAAGTAATCCACAAGGGAGTGTCCGCTCCCCCACTCACTTCTGATGGTTGGCAGGAGCTGATTCAACACAAGCCCCCAGACTTTGTTTTCCTGGCTGCAGTTAACAGGAAGACATCCTGACTGTTTGCCTTGAGGCCATTTTTCCTTGCTTTGTGTCGAAACCCTCTAAAATAGAGAAAGGGGAGATGAAGGAGGGGAAAGGGGGGAGGAAAGAGGGATGGGGAGAAGGATGGAGAGGGAAATAAAATGTATTGTTTCGTGGCCCAAATCTTGGAAGTAATGCTTCATTAGTTCTTTTACTAGAAATGTCATTAACCAAAGAGATAGTGGTGTGCACCATTAATCCCAGCACGCTAGGTTTGCAAGACAGCGCTCTCCTGTGTGGTACCGGCCGTCAAGAGACTTTCTGACCTGTGGAGCTGCCTGGAGGAGTGTCCTAGGGCTTCATCACCTGTACTGGGATGGGCTTTTGGTGACACAACTGCCTTTGAGGCATCAGTGTTCTTGTAGGTTCCCTCATCTGTGGGCCCAGAAGTAAGTAACTCCAATAAGTATGTTAGTTTATGAAGTCGGACTGGTGGTATGGCTACTTGAAACTGTCATTGATTTCTTCCTAGGGCATAGAGACATTTCTGCATATCTCTCTGGGAATTTTATTACATAATTCTATATACTTATAGATATACAGTATAACTATATGTAGTTATATATATCCACATATAGCAAAAATGAAATTAACTATTGATAGATGCAGTTATGTTGATGAAATCCTACAATTTAAATATGTATGAGATTTGTGCACCAATAAATGTAGTTTTTTTGTTGTTGTTTTTGCTCTTTTGGGAGGCCCATCACTGCCAAATAAATCACACAGAGGCTTAGTTCTAAGTATAAATGTCTAGCCTTAGCTTGGCTTGTTTCTTGCCAGTTTTTCTTAGTTTATCTCATCTACCTTTTGCCGCTGGGTCTATTCCTTTTCTTACCTACGTGAATCTTACTTTCGCTGTTACTCTGTGGCTGGTGGCTCTAGCATCCCCCTCTCCTTGTTTTCTTGCTCTTTCTTATTTTTATCCCATTTATTTCTCATTCTATTTATTCTCTCTGCCCACCAGCCCCGTCTATTCTTTCTCCTGCCTTGCTATTGGCCTCTCCATTCTTTATTAGAACATCAGGCGTTTTCAGAAAGGCACAGTAATATGGTTTTAAAGACTTAAATAAATGCAACATAAAATAATACAACAAATATTGTCATCATTAAACAAATGGTCTACAGCACAAACAAATGTAACACATCTTAAAGCATCTACAAGAAGTTTATGAATCTCTAATTTTAAGGAAAAATGTTGCAAATTTATATTAATGTGTTGCAAATTTATATTAATATTAACAGTATATGGTACATTTTGTATATATATATGAATGTAATTAGACTGTAAATTTGTATAAAGTAGAAAGTTGTATTTACAGTGTATGATATGGTTTGCTTATTTATATATGTATATATTATTTATTTATTGGTAGCATGGTCCCAAGTTACCAAGGCTGACCTCAAATTCACCATGTAGCCCTCTGATGGCATTGAGGTCCTCCTCCTCTTCCTCCTCTTCCTCCTCCTCCTTCCAACTCCAAGTTCTGGGGGTCATGGCTCTCCCACAACCAGATAGTATTTGGTTTGTGGGGATTCTCTTTTGTTGTCATTTTGCTTTTTGTATTTTCAAAACAGAGTTTTGCTATGTAGTTGGGCTATCTTGAAACTTGCTCTGTAGACCAGGCTGGCCTCAAAGTCAAAGAGATCCATGTTCCTCTGTCTCCTCAGTGCTAGGACTAATGGAACATGCCACTACTTAAAATTTATCCCTTTGTTTGTTTTTTAACAAAGTACACAATGTGGTCTTGAAGACACCCATAATATTTGAGAGGATTCATGTGACAGTTAATCTTGTATAGTTGAGTGTGTTGAGAGATAGCTAGAGAATTAGAGGCATACCTCTGAGTGTGTCTGTGACATAACAACAGTGTGAAAGAGCTGCCAAATATGAGGCACAGTACCATCCAGTAGGCTGGGGACCCAGATAGAATCAAGATGGACACAGAGGAAATGATTTAGCACTGGTAAGTTCCATTCTTCCTGATGGGTACTCTCTTTCAGATCTTTGCCCTGGCATATATCATTTCTTACAGGGTCTGGTATGCTGGTACATCACAGTTTGCTTCTTAATGTCTGAAAAATCCCAGCATGAATGTCCTAGACAAACAACCAGTGTTTTCATGTTCTACTCACCCCAGATGTTTGACAGCATCATTTCCAAAGAATCACAAAGTTTCAAAGGGAGGGCATATAAGAGACACTTCTTGATGGAATGGTCCAGAGACTCACACAAGCATCACAAATATCTCTGTGTATGTGTGGACATAGTGTATATGTGCCTTTGCATTCTCTCTCTTCTTTCCTTCAATTGTACAGCCTAGAATGTAACTCTCAACTAGTTTGGACCAAAAGTGAGTCCAGGCATCATAGAGAGGTGAAACAGATGAGTACATACACATCATTGTGGAGCATCACAGCAACCATTTGCAACTACCCGGAGTCTTCTTTCTTGCTTAGGAAAATGGTGACTGGAGTACTATACATACAGCTAAACCTCATTTCTGCTGATTATCAAGGTTAGGAGGATGAGCAGCGAACACCCTGAAGAGATTAGACAGTAAAAATAATACTATGATAATATAAGAAAAATACCTCCTCAACCTCTTATAAGTGAGACTTAATAATTTTTACTTTGTAGGATGAAATCTTGCATCTGACTTGCTGCTAGATGTAGTCAAAGAGAAACCCTAAAATAATGAGTAACTCTGGAGGCCTGAAACTGTATGGCACCTAGTGGTATAGTTGGTTTTCTTTTTCCTCTTTATTCTTTGGAGCCCGCAACCCAGCTCCTAAATAAGTACATGGAGACCTACTCTTGCTTATGGATGTCTGGCCCTAGCTTGGCTTGTTTCTAGTCAGATTTTATTAAATTATCCTTTTACCTTTTACTTAGGGGATTTTATCTTTTCTGTTCTATACAATTCTCTTTGCTTCTTACTCCATGGCTGGTTTTATGGCTGGGTGGTTGGCCCCTGGCTTCCTCCTCTCCCTCTCCTTTCCTCCATTTTCTCTGTCTACTCTTCCCAGATTTCTCCTCCTATTTACTCTCTCTGCCTGAAAGCCCCTTTTTTTACCCTTTTTCTTTTCTAGATGTTGGCCATTCAGCTCTTTATTAGACCAATCAGGTGTTATAGAGTTAAACAAATACAACATAAAAGAATGCAACAAATCTTTGCATCATTAAACAACTATTTCACAGCATCAGTGAATATAGAAGATCTTCAACTAATGTTCCATAATGGTGGAGTGAATATTGAAGTAGGTGGATCTTGGAGCCTCCAACCTTTATGGAGTGCCTATGAAGTTATTACTATTATCATTTTTACAATTCTTTATTCTCTCCTGTTGACTCTTTGGGATTTGCCTGCCTGTTATACATTTGTGTGAGTTCTTTCTAAATCAAGTATTCCAGCAGAATCTTTGATGATTTCTAATGTCTTCATCACTCATCATTCTAAAAAGAAAACAAAAGCCTATAACTGTCCTGTCTTGGATATTGCCGAGAATTCAGCACCATGGCTGCTCATGAATGGTCTCGTGCAGATAATTGCTGCAAGGCTTTGATGGTTACTGACCAGCTGGGGTTCATGGAGAGTTATTGATACAGAGCTAATTCAATTGTTGCCTGCTGCTTTTGAAATTCTGCCAGAGAATCCTTGCTGTCATTAGCAGAGTTTGAGTCGGAGGCTGTGGCTGAATTGTAAGTGCCTACCTCGGGTAGTGGAGGGAAAGGTGTGATCACAATGGAGCAACTTGACTTATGTTAAGGACACAGACACAGAAATGTTAATGTGGGGGCTTAAAGTTTTTGGTTTTTATCCTTTTCATTTTTTTATTTTTTATTTTTAGGGTTTCTCAGATTTTGGAACTGTGTGTTTGACTTGCTACAGCTTCTGGGAATTTCTTGTTAATAGAAGTTCCATTAGGCACCATCCTGATTCTTTTAACATGTAACTTCCAGGGACATTTAAAGAAGGCATGTTGGTGCAGAGATGTGAATATATGTCACATGAGATAACATCACACGGAAGTGTAAGCTTTTCAGTTTAGGATATGATTCAGGAAGCTATGAGAAAGTTTAGAGATAGCTCATGGTTAAAAGCAGTAACTTTTCTTCCAGGGGACTTGGACTTAATCTCCATTGCTCTTCTGGAAGCTCAAAATTATCTGCAATAAAGCTCACAATGGTCTTTGTACAATTTATATTTTTTTTCATTTTGTACATTATACAGACTTTTTCCACAGGTCCATCATCTTGTGTGTTTCAACTGGAAGTAGCTAAATTACATATTATTATTTCTTAGAAATAAGGAGATAGAATAGAAAGGTTAGGAATTGTCTCTCATGTGACTACTAAACTATAAAAATTCAAACTGCTGCAATAATCTGCCCAACTCAATCTTCAAGTATTTTATACCTCATGCTGCTTGCCCATCAAACCATGTAATTTACAACTGGTGTGAAAAATCAGAAAACATCTAACCTGAACTCTGCAGAATAGTGTCTTCAGAAAGGATGATTTGCCTATGATGGCCTCCTCTAGAGAAGACCCCCCAGACTACAATTATAACTTAAAAGCCCTCTCCACTGTATGTCAAATAGAAACTCTAAGAAGATTACCATCGCTACTTAACTTTTCCTTGGTATATCTTAACAGAACAACCTAGGACAGGAAGGATTCATCTATTACTGATTCAGGGATACATACACCATCATGTCAGGGAGGGCACCATGATGGGAGCATCTCCCAGGTAGAAGCACCTCCCGGAGTAGCTTTGGGAAAGGAGACAAGGGCAGAAACTGGGTCAGGCTATAATTTTCAATGCCTGCGGGCAGCAACCCATTTCTTCTGGCTATGCCTTGGGTCCCAGAGATGCCACAACCTCCCCAGTGTCAGCGGTGAGAATGGACTGTTGAAACACTTGAGACATTTCATATTTAAACCACAGTAAAAGCCTTGAAAAAGAATGTCTTTTTCCTCAGAAAGAAGGTTGAGACTAACTTGAGAATTTTAAAACATCATCACTCTCCTGCTAACCAAATGCTGTGGGATTGCTATGAGAGGTGAATGGCATCCCCCTGCATCAGGATCTGTTGTCATAGTCTCAGTCCCCCTGGAATTTCTTCCTTCCCAAAGGAGAGTCATGCCCCATGGAATTTTTCCTGTCTTATTATTCTTCTTATGCTTAGCACATCTATGAGTATGTCTAGGAGACAATGATGTCATTTTACACATGTGGCCTCTGGCAGCAAAGAAACTGTATGGCTTTTCCTGTTGTAATTCAGTTCAATGATGCATACAGTTTTATGGAAACAGCTTTCGTAAGGATTTTACAGAAGAGCCTATTGGGTTTAGAGGATAGGTATCAAATTTTGTGTGATGTCAACTCTTTCTGTTGTGGCTCTGTGATATAGGAACCCTGGTGTAGGGGGGTAAAGTCTGTGTTATGACTGGTATAAAGAATGTGCTAAAGATTGGCAATACATTTACCACTGTGTCTGCAAGAATGATCAAATTGCTCACTGAATGGAAATTTTTCTCCTAAGGGTTCCTTTTCCACATCCTCCTTAGATCATTCTCTCTGATTTTGAGATTCTGTGTTTCTGTAGCGTCAACTAATTTCTACCTCACAGCATCCACACATGTTATCATTTCACCTGTATTGCTACTGGCCTGACTGACTCTCCACAAGTCCTTTTTTGTAGCTGTATCTCATTAGATTCTTTAATGGCATTTCACAGGAGAAGCTTAATGTTTGTTCCAGAAACTCTGTCAATTTTAACAACGTTTTATGTGCTCACTCTCTGTCTCTCACGTCTCTGTGAGATAAATGTTACAAACCATGAACTACTCTTATTTGGCCATCCTGTAGACTAAAGAGCTATTTTTATGTGGGTGTTTCATCTCTTTGACATATACTTTGTGTAAGTAACTTAAGGAACATTTTGTTTTAGTTCATGGTTTCAGAGGGCTCAGTCAGTGGTTCTTCAGCACCGTGAAAGTGGACAGGCATCCTGGCGGAGGGCACTTGTGGTTGAAAAGCCTTGTCATCTCATGGTAGCCAGGAATCTAGAGAAAGATGGAAGGAATAAATTACAGAGGCAGTAGAGAGGGAAGAAGGAGGCTAAGACAAGATATAGCCCGCGAAGACACATTCTCAATGACCTATTTCCTTCAGCAAGTTCCTACTTCTTACAGGTTCCCAAACCTCTCAAACAGTGCTACCATCTGGGGGTCAAACCTTCAATACGTGAGTCTTTTGTGGGAATTCTTTATGTCTAAACCATAACTGAATCCAGTCATGTCTGTAAACACAACCATGCACCATTCCTGTCTCTAGAAAACTATCTACAAGTGTGGTCCCATAAATTTATTAAATGAACAGATATTATTATGCAATAAGGGAAGATGATACTATGAACTCACACTTGTTAAGAGGTACAAGTGGACACAAATTTGACTCATTCATGCAAGGTCCTGTAAGGATGAGCATGTGCCATATCCAGCATGAAGCTGAATGTTTGGTTTCTATTTGCATATTATCATCAATTATTATGCATTTTGGATCTTTGAAAGTGTATAGGGGCAGTTTTGAATTTATCAATTGAGACATATTATACAAATGAGGGAGTGTGGCATACGACTGGCACCTCTTTATGTACTTACAGTTTTCCAATTTTCTATCAATTTAGCATGACTAATCTTCCAGCAAGCCTCATATATCTAAAAACATGTCCAAGTGGATAGATGTTTACCACTGATGGGTCTGGATCATCAGAACAATGGGAAGGAACGGAAGACTTTGTGCTTTGTGCCTTTTGCATATCTGCACTGGCTTTCAAAGTACATATTGTTTTTGAAGCTATGTTGAAAGAAACAATTTAACAAAATATCCTTTTAATATTATTGCATCAGGGCACAGAGAGCAGTGTGACAGGAGATCCACCTGGCCCTCCTTCACATTAGAGGACCTAACTTTTCAGTGTTGGTTGTTGTGGAATATTTCTTTATGCTGTGTGATGTGTCACTGTGGTTGGTTTAATAAAAAAGCGAACTGGCCAATAGCTAGGCAGGAGGGAGAGCAGAGACTTGTGGACAGAGAGAGCTCTGGGAAGAAGAGAGGCGGAGATGCAGGTCAGATGGAAAGGAGGGAGAATGGCCAGTACAGAGTAAAGGCAATGAAGCCACATCAAAGAATAGATTAAGAGATATGGGTTAATTGAAGTTGTAAGAAATAGTTAGAGGCTGGCAAGATGGCTCAGCTGGTTAACGTGCTTGCTGGGAGAGCCTGATGACCTGCAGTCAACCCCCAGAACCCATTAAAGGCAGAAGGAGAGAACCAAATCCCCAAAGTTGTCCGTTGTCCCCTGCCCTTCACGTGCATACCTGAACACACCACACCACACCACACCACACACACACACACACACACACACACACACACACACACACACACACACAATGATAATAATAACAATTTTTTAAACAAAAGGACTAGTTAGGAACAAGCCAAAGCTAAGATTGAGCTTTCATAATTAATAGGTCTCCATGTCATTTTTGGTAAGTTAGCAGCCGGAAGAAGAGTCTGTCTACAGTTTGTCATTGCATTTAACCCCCCCCCCTCCCACCAGCCTTTTTGGATAGCAGTTGGAAGAAAGAAAACCCAAACCTAGACATTGAAAGCAAATTTTGTTGGGGTTTTTTTGTTGGTTTGTTTGTGTTTCTTTGTTTTGTTTTCTTTGTTGTTTGAAACAGACTCTCACAATGTAGCCCTACCTAGCTTAAAATTCACGATGGAGCCAAAGCAGGCTTCAAACTCACAGAGATCTGCTTGTCTCTGTATCCCAAATGCTGCTTGAATGTGTGAGCCATCATCACACCCTTCATCTCTCCGTTTCTTTCACATCTTTTTCTATAGCTACCTATACAGGCTCAGTATTTTAGTCCTGCAGTTGATCATCAGTGCCACTAGGTGACGCTTGTGTCTCTATAAGGAAACCAATTCTGAACAGCATTCGTCCTAAGAGAATTTTTTTTTTCTTTTTAGAAATCTGGGAATTTAATGAATCTCCAACTTAACAGAGAAAATAAGAATAGGTATTTTTTTGACAAAATTTTATGTGATCAAAAAAAGAAGCTGCATAAATTCTTCTTTCTTCACAGGAAAACACGATGGCTGATTTCTATCCAAGCATCCCACATTTGAGTTCTAAATTTATATTTAAGATGATGGACATGTAGTTCCTATCAGGAAGTGGTGCGTGGTGCCCACTTCAGACACAGGCCTTGGAGGCCCTGAGATGGATCTGATCTGAAAGGCTCTTCCCTGAAGACTGGCTTTCATAGTTGTAGAGGGTACAATGCAAGCTTCCCAGGGATGGAAGCAGCATATAGTTATACACAGCTGTAGCACCCATGAACCCCAACAATAGCCAGCATGGCAAGATGTCCCCAAGACTGCTGTAACAATAGTGTGCAGGTTCTTCAAAGAGCCAGAAATAGATCTCCTATACTGCTTTTGAGCATATACCCATAGGACTGTATGTCCCGCTGCAGAGACACTTGCTCATCCATATTCATGGTTGCTCTATTCACAATAGCCAGCAAATGGAAGCAGCCAAGATGTCCATAATAAAATATGGTATACTTACATAATGGAATATTATTCCACTATTAAGAAAAAGTTAAATTCTAAGCAAACGGGTGGATCTGAAAATAATAGTTCTGAGTGCTGTGATGCGGATGCAGAAACCTCCTAAACTTATGTTTACATAAGTTATCATTTATGATGTCTTTGGTCAGCCCCGCCTCTTGACTTTCATATTTCCCATTGCTTCTAGGCTAGTAGAACCTTCCACAGAGTTTTAATAATGTTTGTGCAATAATCTATTTTCCTAGTAAACCAAGTTTTGAAGAGCTGGTTTAATACCTTAATGCTTGTTTCAGTGCAAGGCACAAAGCAGATCCTAATAAGTAATTTTGGGAACCAAAGATCTAAATTTTAAAATGGTGCTAGCTTATTTAAAGGATCTAAATTTTCTTTGTGTTGCCAATGCTAATCTTCAGATATTGCCAAAAGTAGGTTTTACAGCTTGCATAAGAATCCAAATAACTTAATGACCAGATTATATTATTTTAATAAGTGTATGGGTAACTTTTATCCTCCACAAATTCCATTCTCTTGTAGAGTCTGTTTATCCTTTTAAAACCTTATTTATTTTTAAAGATTTGTTTATCTAAAGATATATTTATTATGTATGCAGTGTTCTGGCTGCATGCATGTCTGCAGGCCAGAAGAGGCACCAGATCTCATTATAGATGGTTGTGAACCACCATGTGGAATTGAACTCAGGACCTCTGGAAGAGCAGCCAGTGCTCTTAATCACTGGGCTATCTCTCCAGCCACCCTCCGCCTCCCTCTCCTCTTCTTCTTTTTAAATTTCCTTTTATTTATTCTTTGTGGCTTTCACCTGCTCATCTTTTTATCTGGGAAGAAGGTTGCTGATAGTGAGTCAGTGTCTTGCCAGGTGTTGACTGATTCCTGTGCACCTGAGTTACTAGAGTCTTTCAGACACTCTGACCTGGAGTGGGAGCATAGGCTACCTGTGCATGTCTCACAGCTCCCAACTCCTCTAAATGGACCTGTGGAAAGATCTCTGGAGACAAAGGCATAATGACTGAAGTACTGCTTCATCCTGGACTCACTTTTCTCAACTGGGAAACTTTTTCTGTACCTAAAAATTCCCCCAACTCCAGATCCCAACCATCAGCTGCAACACACAGTCTCCCTGCATTCCCGCACACGGCTGTGCTGACATCTTTGTCATCAAAGTTTTCTAGAGCTTCCATACCAAAATACCGAAAACAACAGAATTACTGCCTGATAGGCTGAGGCAACAAGTCCAATGTCTGTCTGTCTGTCTGTCTGTCTGTCTGTCTGTCTGTCTTCCTTCCTCCCTCCTTCAGTTTCCTTTCCTTCCCACTATCTCTCTCTTATTCTGTGTTTAAAAAATGATCTCCTTCCCCCTCACGGGAATGTTCCTTCTGGGCCTCTTCCAGCTTGTGGTAGCCTTTACATGCTTAGTTTTGTAGACTCTGTCCTCCTGCCTCCATGGTCCCAGGGCTGTGTCTTTGCCTGCTCCTGCCTTTCAGGGGCCTCTCTTCTCCACAATGTGATAACTGGATTAAAGACACCTTCTCCAGTAGGATCTGCTTTTAACTTAACCACAAGCGCAAAGATCCCATTTCTGTATAGATTTACAAACTCAGATGCTCAGAGTTAAGGCTGCAACATTTTGGGTGATAAGCAGCTCAATCTTCGGTAAGCAGCTTTAGTCAGCAAAGCTAAACACTAAAAATAGCCTAAATGTCCTTCAACCTGGGAATGGATGAACAAACATGGTATTTTTATACAACAGGATATTACTCAGAAAACAGCAAATGATTTACTGGTATACACAAACACCTTGGATGGAGCTCAAGTGCCCTGTGCTAACTGGAAAGAATTGGACTGGAGAGTTACATCACCAATGGCTCAGAAGCTGCTGTTTAAAACATCATATATGAGGGAAACACACAAGACAGAAACAAGATCAGCATTTCTGGGTACAGGGAAGATGAGGGAAAAAATACAAGAGGTACTTGGGACTGATGGATGATTGTCATTAGCATCTTGGCATTGAAACTGGTTTATGACATGGCTATAAAATCCACAGAGCCACACCCCAAAAGAAAGAATTGAACATATGCAACTTACACATAATAAACTTGACCAGTCACTCTACAATGATATATGGAAAACTGGATATCAATGACTATGGGATGAATTTGGCTTGTTCCCCCCAAAATTGTGTTGAAATTGAATCCTCCTCATGCCATGCAGAGATGGGACCAGTAGTGACATTTAAGAGGTTATTAGGGATCTACTTTCATCATGGGTGAGTCCATTCACGTGATCTAGAGAGCAGATCTACTGTAGAAGCCAGTCCTGCTTGATCTCATATGTGTTCACTATGCCACCTTGAATGCAGACCCTAAACCAAGGGCCAGAAGTGTGAGCCAAATAGGCTTACCCATGGCTGGGGAGATGGTTCAGAGGCTAAGAGTCCTTGCTTTACAACCCTGAGGACTGAATCAGTGTCCTCATGTGGACCCATGGGGCATGTGCGCACACGTGTACACACACATACACACACACACACACACACACACATCTGTGGTAGTTTGAAAGAAATTGTTCCCCATAGGCTCATGGGAAGTGGCACTAATAGGAGGTGTGGACTTGTTGGACTAGGTGTGGCTTTGCTGGAGGAAGTGTGTCTCAGTCACTTCCTGCTGCCTGTGGATCTAGATATAGAACTCTTAGCTCCTTCTCCATCCAGCACCATATCTGCCTGCATACCACCATGTTTTCTACTATGATGACAGTAGACTAAACCTCTGAAACTGTAAGTCAGCCCCAATTAAATGTTTTCCTTTATAAGAGTTGCTGTGGTCACAGTGTCTTTTCACATCAAAAAAAAAAAAAAAAAAAAAGACACCTGTAGTGGCATTATGTTGTTACATTGTAAATAATTGTCCCACCTACTAGTTTAATGAAAATTCTGATTGGCGGAAGGTAGACAGGAAGTAAGAGTGAGGCTACCAGACTAAAAAAACTCTGGGAACAGGAAGAAGAGAGCAGAGATGCCACAGAGAAGGCAGAAGAGGCAAAGGACAACTATGCTGCTCTGAGAAAGGTACCAAGCCACATGGCTGAACAGAATTAGAATCATGGGTTAGTTTAAGGGTAGAGTTAGAAAGTTATATGCCTGGGCCTTAGGCCAATCAGGATAAAATTAATGTAAACATCTGTGTTTCTGTGGGACTGAGGGTCTGTGGGTGTACGGATCCAAACCTTGAGGCTAGGCCCGAAAGTCCAGGCCAGAAACTTCTTACTACAGACACCCTCACACACAAAAATCAACTTTAAGTTGATCACTAATTTCAAGGTAAAAGCTAAAACTACCAAAGTTCTAGAAGAAAACAGAAAAGTCCTTAAAACCAGGGAGAAAGTAAACTTTTCTTAGATGTGAAATGAAAAGCAGAGGCCATATAAAGAGAGGGAAACAGGGAGATGGGACTTCACCAAAATTTTAAATATATTCTTGCTACAAAGGCATTCTCTCTGGGATAGTTAAAACATTCTCATAGTTCAGTAAGAACACAAATGATGTCAATACACAAGATTTGAGCAAGTGCTTTTAAAAATGGATAAGTATAAAGATACTCCCAGTAAACAGACATCAGGGAGCTGCAGACTGCAATCCAACAGTAATGTTGAGAATGGTTTAGAACAGCTAAAATAAACCTGACAAGATAAGTGTTGGCAGGCACACTTGGAAACAGCCAAGCATGGCATTGCGAAAGGGAGTGTAAATAGTCTTCCCAATTTAGACAACTAATTGCTAGGTTTTTTTCAAATTAAACATGCATTTAAGTATTATTTATTATTAGTGTGTGTGTGTGTGTGTGTGTGTGTGTGTGTGTGTGAGAGAGAGAGAGAGAGAGAGAGAGAGAGAGAGAGAGAGAGAGAGAGAGAGAGAGCGAGAGCATGTGTGTGCCTTAACATACTTGTGGAGGCCAGGGAACCTCTTAATCCTTCTTTCCCCTGTGGGGTACATACAGGTAGCGAACTCAGCTGTCAGGCTTATGTTGCCAGTATCTTCATTCACTGAGCCATCTCAGCCGGTGACTCCTGGACAAACGATTAATATTTGCCTAATTTTTAGGTATATGAAAAAGTAAATTGAAAACATATTTATGTAGAGATGTATAGGCTCCTCTCTGGAGGGTTATGATTCCTGGGTCATATGAGAACCCCATTTAGCCCTATTACAGAACCTTTAGAATTTTCCACAGTGAATGAACCATTGTGCATTTCCTAAATTAATAGACTATAAGAGTTTCAATTCTCCACATTCCGAGCACTTCTGGTTTTCCATGTAGTCCTTCTTGGTTTGCAGCTGTCTGTCGCGGTTGATCATGAGAGCACCAAGGATAACGTATGGGTCTGTTCTAGCCCCGCTGATGTGGAAATATTCTTGAAACTAAAGTCACATTTTTTTTTCCCCCACTCTCCTATCTTGCACAGGATTCCCTAAAGCCTTTAAAAAACAGATAAAACACCCTTTGCCGTGACATGTTTTCTTTCCTGGAAGTGTTTTGACTATTACACTGCCTGTCAATAATATGTCTGTATGTTGCTGCTTCTTTATCTCCATGCTCTACATATCTCTCCCTCCCACTGTCCTTCTCCCTCCTTCCATCCTTCCTGACTTCCTTTGGAAGAGTCTGACTTCACTTCCTGGCGTGATTGGTTCCTGTAGCTCTGCCTTATATCAAGGCCAAGTGAATTGAGAGTAGGGACACATTTACTGAGCTCTCGGAAAATTGTGAAGAGTGAAGAAGACATTGGACCTATGCACAGATCATAGATTCTTTTTTCCTGGTGTAATTATTATATATGATGGCTCCGTTTGTGGTTTTGCTTCTGAGTTTTTCTTTCTGCCAAGTGAAATTCCAGGGAGATGAGAATTACCGCCTTGAAATTTGAGTGAAGAATACAAATCATGTACTAGTAATTATAATACCTGTTTGGACTAGCTTTTCATTATTGGATAAAAATACTTGAGACAAACCACCTTATAAGAAGAAAAGTTCATTTGGGCTCATGGTTTCCAGCCCATAATCACCAGGTCTGGTTGTTTTGGCTCCTCAACATGCTCTTGCCAAAGAGCATGCATGAGTGAGAGAAACTGATGGTTCCTCATGATGGCTGAGAAACAAAAATGATTTTTCTTGCCCTCAGGAGCTTGCCTCAGTGTCCTAACTTCTTTCCAGTAAGTCCCACTTCCTAAAGGTTCTACTGTCTGCCAGGCAGGTGGCAGAGCTGCAGGGGCTCTGAGGGACACCTCCACTTTGAAGTGGGGGATCACTATCATCAGACAAGACAGTAAGTGCTAAGAGGAAAGTGGATAGAGGATTTCTTGTTGCTTGAGGGCGGAGACAAATGTGTGACAAGAGATACAATGTTTTTAGTTCAGCCTTTGAGGATAACTAGAATTTTAGCATTCAGGGAAAAGAAACATGGCTTCCGAGCCAGTAGTCAGCAGTTTCTGGCCGGTCCTAGCCCTGAGGTCTGGACTCAAAGTCCCTTGGCAGCTCAGTTCCAAATAATCACACAGAGATTATATCAGTTATAAACTGTTTGGTCTATGGCTCAGGCTTATTACTTGGTAGCTCTTACTCTTTAACATGGTTCTATTTATGTTTAGCCATGTGGATTGGTGCCTTTTCTTTAGTACAGCATTTTCGTCTTGCTTTCACTTTGTCTGATGGCATTGTTTCTCTGTTCTTCCGATTCCGAGAATTCTCCTAGTCTGGTTGCCCCTCCTCTACTTCCTGTCTAGCTACTTGACCAGTCAGTGTTTTTATTAAATCAATAGGAAGGACAAATATTTACAATGAACAAGAGAATAGTCCCACAGCATTAGCCTCTCTTAGAATAGCAGGGAAGTAAAACAGGCTGAGGTCACAGCTGAGGAATTAGACTTTCTCCTGCCTGTGGTGATATATTGTGTATCAAATAAAGATTGCCTGAAGATCAGAGGGCAGAGCCACACACTGAGTTAGCCAAAGAGGTCAAGCAGTTGTGACACACACCTTTCATCTTAGCACTGGGGAGGCAGAGATCCCATTGAATGTTTGTGAGTTCAGGGTCATACTGGGCTACACTAGATTAATCCAGTACAAAAGATAAACAGTGCCAGGTGGTGGTGGCACTCACCTTTAATCCCAGCACTTGGGATCCCATGCCTCTGCTTCCGGTACTTGGGAAGGGCACCCGGCTTTAATCCCAGCACTAGGAAGTTTGAAACAGAAACTGATATGGCTGGGTGGAGAGAGGAATATAAGTAAGGTAGGAGGAAACAGGAGTTCGGCCCTTCCATTTCAGCCTGCACTTCCTTTCACCTCCCCTATTCAATCTGAGAATTTGTGGAGACAGGGTCTACCCCTTCTGGCCTGAGGATTCAGTAGTGGTGAGAAGTGGCTGTGGCGTGTTCCTCTGTCTCTCTGATCTTTCAGCTTTTCCCTAATATCTGGTTCTGGGTCTTTATTATAAACCCTTAGAGTCTGTGCAATACCTGCTCTTGAATAGGACTAGCAAGTAAGGAATAGGAGAGAGCAGCACGAGAGGAGGTAGTCCTTGGGAAGGAGAGGACAGAGGATGGGGGAGGAGTCTTTCAGAATAATTCAGGGCAGAGGGTACAGTTGAAATAGTCTCTTGTTCAAATACTGATTGTGAGTTCTCTAAAACAACTAACACCATGTTCTTCTGTGTGTATTTTTAGGTTGCATGTATATTTTTATTATAAACTTAAATGATAAAATGTACTTTTAAGCTTATTTTAGGAACAGTTTAGAATAAAATGCCATAGAATTACTTATGTACCTAGTAGAATAAATTTCCACTCTACTCGCCTTCAAGAATGTTCTGTGCATACGTCTTATACTTGAAAGTCTAGTATTATTCATGATATATTTTTTATAATTTTTAAAATATATATACGTATATATATATATATATATATATATATATGATGCTCTATCTGTGTGTACACCTATATGACAGAAGAGGGCATCAGATTCCATTATAGATGGCTGTGAGCCATCATGTGGTTGCTGGGAATTGAACTCAGGACCTCTCTCTGCAAGAGCTGCCAATGCTGTTAACCACTGAGCCATCTCTCCAGCCCCATGATATATTTCTTTGCAACAGGGAGTGTGTTTTTTATTTATGTTTGGGCACTCAGCTCTAAAGACATAAACATTTCCTTCTGGATTGAGTTTTTTCTAGCTTGAGTGTACACATGGAATTATAACTAGTGGTAATTTAGAATGGATCAGAATTCTAGATATACATTGTAGATTTTGATAATTTATTGAGAATGTGTCTACTAATGAGATAAACAGGGTTTTCTCCAGTCAGCCCATGTATCCAATAATACAGATTAAAATATTACTAAAGGACACAGGTTTGCCCTTTCTGGTGTTTTTATCACTATACAAGATAAGTCATTAAGCCAACAGGAAATGGAAAAACTTTCAACTTCCTAGGCTAAATGGGGATAGCTTCAAGCCAAGAGAATATGTTTGATGACTTGACCTCACATGGTGTTAGTATATGGATTTGTGGTGCACTCAACTGGGTCTTTCAGAAGATAAATTTGTACTCCTACGTTCATTAGACAACTGACTGGGAGATTTGGAAAACCTTGTCATTCAATGCAGTGGGGATCACAGATATGACAGAGTTTTTGGAACAACTGTATAAGGGGGAAGAAATTTTGCAAACATCCTCTTCCCCATCTGTAGGATGTTAACACTGAATTCCTGATTTCCACCTTTGCTTTCTTTTCTGAGTCTCCAGAACAGAATTTTGGAAGTGTGAATGAGTAAGCAGCTATGCATAGCCAGTGATGGAGAAAGAATGATTATGTCCAAGAAAACATGTACTTCCAGCCTCCTCCTTAGTGGAAATCTTAATGGACAGATTTCTGACATCACAGATGAGAACTTCAGCATAAAGAAGCACAGACCTTGATCCCCTCCCCCCACACACACCACACACATACACTAATTTGTGTTTATATTTAGGACAGAAACCAAGCAACTCCCTTGTCCAATCACAATGGGAAAGTACACAGTGGTATATCCCTAAGGCCTCTGTTAGGGATTTATGTCCTACAGTTCATTATCTCTGGTTCCCTGAGGAGAAAATAAGCAAAGTCACCCGAGCAACCAGCCTTCCCTCCTGACTTCCTGCATCTTCCATGTGATGATAAGTTCCAGGGTGTATTGTATCTATCCCAAAATATTTTTAGCTTGGAAAAACAATCTTTTAGACTAGCAAACTGCTAGAATCGCATATTTGTTATCTTCTGCAAGCTAGCAGTTTTGGTTTACTCTCCTGGGTTTGAGATCTCAGGCTAATGTTGGAATCCTTGATTCTGTCGATCTTCTATTTCTCACTCTGCCAGGACATCTCCTGGTTTCTACTGCACAGTATTCTCTTGAGTCCCCCACCCCAACCTTCTTCCCCCTCCCCCCAGTTATCTGCTTTTTTTGGTTCCTGAACATAACTACAGAGGATCTGAGCCTCAAGTCCCAAGTTCAGGTATGAACAAAACCCTGCCACTTATTCACCTTAATAGAACATCAAACACTGATTCTGAATTTAAGCTGTGGTGGGATTGTTAGGAGAAAACAAATCAACTCCTATCATGCTAAAGAGGCATGCCTTCTCTCACCTCAAAGTTGTTAGGTTTCTAAAATCCAGGTCTTTAGGGGGAAAGCAAATGTCAGTAGAGAGTATATTTAGCCTCTAAAGCCCTCAGTTTAATCCTTAACACTTAAAATAAGTAAAAGAATCAAGTGTTTGGTACTCCTCTGTTTTCTGCTTGAAACAGACGAGGCTCTGCCTTCTCCACCACAATAGACTGTGTTCATTTGAACAGTGAGCCAAAGCAAACATTTCTTTTCTTCAAAAAGCAAAAATGAACAACAAAACTTTGGGCTTGATGAGATGGGTGAGCAGGTAAAGGCACTTGCCAAGCCTTGAGACCTGAGTCTAGTCTCAAAGTTCCACATGGTGGAGGAAGAGAATACTCCTCTAAGTTGGTATTTGACCTCCACACATATGACTTATGATTCTCCTACTCACCAGCCCCCAGGGCAGGGGCTCAAATGGACTGAAAATTTTGTTTACAAGGGGCTATTCACATCTCAATTAATAAGCTCATTATAGGTTTGGGGAGTCTTGCTTCTACACTATTTTGAGGTGTGGGGCACATGAAACAAACTGGAATAATGCAGCCTATTGTCTCCACCTCCTCTGTTACATCTCTCAGCCACCTTTTACTAAGATCTTGTTAATCCAAAATTGTCCCCGAATGACACTAAGAGTTCCCACTTTCTCCTAAGAACCACAGATCTCAGAAATGTTTTCTTCATCACTAATCTCAAGCCCTTGCATCTCCCATCACTGGAAACCTTCACCGAAATCCTTCAATTGCTTAGATGATGATGATGATGATGATGATGATGATGATGATGATGATGATGATGATGATGATTGTTGTTTTTGAGACAGGGCTTCTTTGTGTAGCTTTGGCTGTCCTGGATCTCACTCTGTAGATGAGGTGGGTCTGAAATGTAGAGATCTATCTTCTTCTACCTCCAGACTGCTGAGATTAAAGTTCTGTGCCATCACTGCCCAGCTCAGTTTTAACAAGAGACAGAACATCTACCATTAGGGTCTCCCCACATCATGCTAGGCTACTTCCAGAGGCCAGGAATGTAAAACTGTAAATCTACTTCCTGAAATCTTAATAGTGGCTACATAAATCATGGGTATACAGCAACAGTGAAGAATACAAACATTGCAATTGATTATCCTAGCATATATGCACTGCATATAAAAATCTGGCTATCGCTCTTCACACAAACAAGGTTTTGCCCTTCATATAATCTCTCATGTGGACAAAATCATCATTTCAACATGATGTCCTAAGGACAACAGTGGGAAACATCCCTACTTTGGATCCTGACTACAGATTTCTAAGACACCAAGAGTTAGTTCTTTCTGAGACATGTAAACAAAAATCAAAACTCAAACTACAGCCTCAAGTCTATCTACTCCTCTTTATTCAACTCTAGATAGAGCTCATTCATGGGGGGGGGGGGGGGAAGGGGACTTTGGTAACTGCTGCAGGTGAAAGCCCAGAGCAGCGACAGTTCCTTGGATGTCTTGAAATCAAAAGTGGAGGCTGCACTGCATAATTATTGAAAACTGCCTAGTGTGCTCTTCTGTCCTGTTTATCTGTGTGGATAAACCTATGACGTCCCCAGGGATTCCTAAGAATAAAGTGCTGTAGAGCAACATCAAGACCACCCCTCCTCCCCCAACACACACACACACACAGACACACACACACACACACACACACTTAAATTCTCCATGCCTGGTTCCTCTGTATTCCTGTCCTCCAGTGCACACCTGCTTAATGTTCCAAAGAACTGTCATCGGAGCTTCATCCAGCAGACTTGATTACAGCTGTCATGGCTGCCTCTTGTTTTAGCGATGGCTGTTCCTTTTGAGGATTTATTATTATTATTATTATTATTATTATTATTATTATTATTATTATTATTATCCTCAACTCCTATTTTTAAATGGGGGAGGGTCTGGGAATGAAATCTCATTCTCACCACCTTTCTTGTCACAGGAAGTGACATCCTCTGGCATATGCCACTTGAGAATCAGACTATTTTACTGGGTAGTGGTGGCACATGCCTTTAGTCCCAGTACTCAGGAGGCAGAGGCAGGCAGATCTTTATGAGTTTGAGGCCAGCCTGGTCTACATAGTGAGTTCCAGGACAGCCAAGGTTACAAAGACCCTACCTTCAAGAGTTAAAATCTTTCATAACATATAGCTCTGATGATAATTAGGTTGTAAAAATGCCATACTTTATTTTCTATGTTCTGTCCATCATCTATACTTTAACTACAAGAATGTTCTGGTCTCTATAGTTTAGCATTCTTTTGTTATAATTATGTCTTCATATTGATTTCTGTTCCTATTTCCTATCATTGAGCCATAGCAAGATGACACCGAAGTCACTATTACAGGCATACAGGCCTTCACTTCTTAGCCATCTAGTTTCATGTACCTCAACTGCAGTGAACTTATCAAGTGACCACAATACAGACACACACAATGGTCACAGTCTTGGATCCCAATTACCTTCTTAAGGTTGGGTTTCCCATAGAGAAGCCAGATTACACATGAATACACTCCTTATCAGCCTTCCTGAATTCATTTTGGCATCCCATCTTCTAATCTCTATGATGTTCCATGCTACAGGGTAACCATGTTATAATGATGAAACTGAATCACCTATTTCCATACATTAGTTCCTTGAATGAATACCACTTAAGTTTCTCTTTGCTGCTTAAATTAAGTGCTGGTTATTTCTGTCTTTGCTGTTCTAGAGCCATTGAAAATTATTCCACCTATTACACATGCAGCTATTTTTTAAATTACTTCAACACCTCCCACATTCTATTGATTCTAGAGTATGGACATTTTAATGATCTTGATACATTTATAAACTATTATTGTCTATAAAGATGATCAATTTAGCCTGCTTCCCAAAATTCAAGGCTGAATCTGACTTGAGCATCTCACAATAGTGTTCACTAACATATTTGTAATTCTATAATTGTAAAAAGTTCCCTTCATATGTAAAGCCTATGACACCAATCAGTCAGATCTCTGATTACCTGATATGACAGCAAGGTAGATCAAGGCTCCCTGGATTCAAAGCTTCCCTGACTACATGGAAGCTCCACAATCCTCAGGCAGTCAGTCACACAGGATTCTTCTGAGAGCTAATAGTGATGCTCAGTATTGCAGTAGTTAGGGTTACTGTTGTGGCAATAAAACACCCTAATTTTTAAAATGTATACTTATAATTGTGTTTAAGTGTGGGTGTGCATGAGCCACAACATGTATAAAGCAGTCAAAGGATAAATGAAAGTCAGTTCTCTCCTGCCATTTGGGGTCAGGTCAGCAAACTTGGTGGCGAGACCCTTTACTGAGCTGTCTTGCCAACCCTAACCATTTTTAAATATTGTCATGTTTATGCAGAAAGCGCGTGGTCTTAAATTTGTGTCCCTGGGCCTGTCATTCATCATTGGCCAATGCTGGATGATGCATCCCTCATTTTCCTTTGGTCTATCTGTATATGTAGTCTTTAGCTTATTATGTGGATGGATCTGGTTCCTAAGGATACATATAGAATGTCATCGTAGTCTTTACATGACTTATGGGAAGTTACTTATTTCTCTCCTTCTGCTAGTAAGAAACTTCTCTTAGCCGGTCAGATGTTATTATTTTTTTTATTGATTATTCATGTCTGTTTATCTTCTCATTTCTATTTCTCTTGACCTCTACATCTTGCTGTGGGAAAGGCTTTAGCTCCACCCTCCACTGGACTCATTATCTGCAGTCTTCTATTTGGCTTGGTGATTGGCTCCAGTTTGATAATTCATTGGTTGGATGTTATTAAAGTTCCAAATAGTGGCAGAGATTAAGAAACATTCTTGGGTCTCCCATGTCTGGGAAGATTGCAACATCCCCTGAGCTCAGCACGTGGCTGTCTTCATCATTATCTTTAAACTTCTAGAATTTTCTTGTCTGCTTATCTTTGTTGTTTGAGACAAACTATTTGGGGTTAGTAGTTCAGTGAAGGTAGCCTAGCTATGTTGACCATGGAACATTTGGGAACATACTGCCCAATGTGAGGTAGCTTGTCTCCTAGTGAAGCGTCTTGATCCCTCCCATTGGAGGCCAGTAGCTATGTAAGGTGTGGCCAATATTCTCTGGCCCAACACTCATGTTCAATGCTTTGTCCTGAGAACAACTGCTGTTTTTGTCTATAGCAAAGCTGGGGTGGGGAACAAAGTCAAACTCATACCCACTCTCCCTGAGTGAGTTTGTCAAGATCATCTCGAGTCCAGGGGGTTTCCTGAGCTATTTTCACTTGGCCTATAGTTCTTTACTTAGGCAGGGCCATGACTTCCTCTGGTCTAACACACCAGTTTCCACTTAGACCTCAGATATTCTCAAAAGTGCCTGCCAGTTCTTGATTCTGCTTTCATAATGCAGTCTTTATTGCTTTCCTGTGCTTTATTATTTGAATTTGGGGGAAAAGCTGTGATTTGCTCATGCCAGCTATTCATCTCTTTTCCTTCACATTCAAAACAGTCTCACTTTGTAGCCCAGGCTGTCCTTGAACTTGTGATCTTGAGTAATGAGAGTACAGGTGACTGTCTCCACAATCAGTGTTTAAGAACTTACTTCAGCTCTGCTCATTGGTTGGGCTTTGGCCCTTTAAACATGGCTGAACTGTTAGAGTAGCTGGAGAGCCCATAGTGGGGTTTGTGGCTGTATCTTAGTTACTCCAGCAAGAATCAAGAGCAAAGGACAAGGTATATGCTGTGGAGTTCAGTCCCCCCACCTGATGCATCTGCGTTGGACCTAGAAGAATTAGACATGCAGACAGGTGTATAACGTAGCAAACTAGAAATTTCAGCTAAAAATATGGCACCTTGATGCAACATAAGCACCTAAGGTGATAATATACACAGTTTGATCCTTTCATTTTTTTGATAAGATATACAGAATATACAATTTAAAAAACCCTCAGACTTAAGAAAAATCTGTAAACTGCCACAGAACATCTGCCATAAAATCAAAATAATAAGCAAGGCCCCCACACTTCCATTGGTATATACGTATGTGTACATATATAGAAACCATTTGCTTATGCAGCACACATGTACACATTAAATATGCAGATCCAATAGCAGACGATTACTTCCATCATCTGGTATTTTGAGAAATATATAGTATAGGTAAATCATTTACACACATTCCCATTTTAATAGGCACTTGGCAGTACTTTTAATTACAAGAAAGTTTAGCAAATTAAAACTACTGATAAACTATTGGTAATGATAAAATTAATATTATAAGGTAGCACTGAGTAATTTATTATCTAGTCATTGATTGCTTTCTGTGAACACTCTTCTTTGCTAATGGTTCTGGGGAACAAAGCTAGGGCCTTGAACATGCTAACTTTCAAACAAAGGCTACTTTGCCCACACTGGCTTAAACTCAAAATCTTCCCCATCTTGGCCTGAGTAGCCAAGGTACAGACAGCATCAACAGACACCTGTGGATGCTGGTCCACAGGTTAATGGTGGTTCTGAGTGGGGTCTTCTGAGTCCTTTTTGAATGGCTGAAACCAATCTTGAAGGTGTGATGTATGGATATGGAGGTGGGCACCTGTAATTACAGAAGTTGGAGTCTAGGGCAGGAGAGCAGCAGGTCTGAAGCCAGTCTGAGCCACAGTGAAATCTCAACTGCAAACAAAACCAAAATTGTATCCAGGAAATCTTATGTAATTGGGGGTAGAAACAGCCGAGTGTGTTCAGCAAAAAGCAATTTTGATTACAAAGAATATATGCAGAATTTTATCTTTAAAATCCTAAATTCATTAGTGACAAGATATATTTTTATGTATTTACAAAGAAGAACTTTATCCTAAAGGGATATGGAGTTTTTAAACTTAAAAAAACAATGCTTTAGAGAATGCTGGACCTGAAGCCTCAGGATACGACATTCTTTGTTTATAAAGTGTTTTAAAACCACAACTTGCTGGGTGTGGAGGCAGACACCTTTAATACCAACACTCAGAGGACAGAGGCAATTGGATCTTTGTGAGTTCAAGGCCAATGTGGTCTATATAGTGAGCTCCAGGACAGCCAGAGCTATACAGAAAAACCTGTCTCAAAACATACCACCCCTCATCCCCATCCCAAAATTCCACAACTTAAGCCTCATGTCAAAAAACAGGAAACCAATACATGTGTTTTATACTATGTATAGCTTGGTTCCTGTGTTGACGAGACTTTTTTGACATCACCTCACAACTTACAGGGAGAAAAGTATTATGAATTTAGCTTTTATTCAAAATTAAATAAGCAAAAGCAAAAATTTTAAGAAATTTGTACAAATTACTTACATAAAAGAAAGTTAATAGAGACAACCACAAATCTGCAAACAAGAATTATAAAAGGGCTAGGGCAGCGTGGATATAACCATGTCACAGCATGGTGCTAACAGTGATGTGAATAAGGCATAACTAACATTTGCACCAAGACCAGAGGAAAAACAAAACAAACCTTACAAGCCTAGTTGTACGATAAGCTCCTCCTCCCCCAGATCCTCATTGGATTTATACACTACCTAAGTCCTTAAATACACGTTATCATGTCAAAGTTTAAATGACGGAGACGGGCAGTTAATATGAAAAGCCCCCTACAATGTACAAGCTAACTGGTTGAATCGAGTTCTCCACCTATACCTACCGTTATGTACATTTGAATGTAAACCATATTTTCACAGTTTTGAGTGTTGTATGAATGGGTGCACAGTACCATGTCAGGTTTGCAGTTCCTGGAAACTGGCTCTAGATTCTGCATCCCTGCCTGCCGGCCACAGGGATGCAAGTATTTACATAAATAAGAAACTGTGTCATAGTCAATGGCCAAGACAGTTCAGCAAGAGCAGGATTTCCAATAACAAAAAAAAAAAAAAAAAAAAAAAGATACTCTGTACCATAGTTTATATACTTGTGCAAATAGAAGCATCAGGACAAATAAATCTGAGGCAAATTCAATCCGCAAAAACTTCTATGACTACCATTGTAAACTTGGGCAATAGAGGACCCTCAGCAAGTTCACTCTCTATGGCTTTTTTATTTTTTTTGTCTTTTAAAATTTAAAGCCAGAGAAAAAGCACACATACTACCCATACAAACACACATACACGCACGCTAGCATTCACACAGGCACACACACGCACACACCATACATACATAGAGTACTTAGTTCAGATAGAGTATGGTACATAGTGCAACTTCATGATAATGTAGAGGTTTAACACACATTCAGTGTGTGCTTTCTGTGCAAGTTCTTAGTGGTCTAGGACCTAGTTGAAGGTATTCATTTGCAGATCAACGAGATTCAGGAGGTTGGAAAAAAAAAAGTTTCCTTAATTTCTGAAACCAGCACTGGGTGTGCAAAGGCAGCGTACAATCTGGCCATCAACGTAGCCAGATTAGGGTGACTTTAAAATGAGATCCAACAGCTTCTCAGCCTTGGGGCTACGAGCAAGCTAAGAAAGATCTGAGTAGTTCATTACTTAGACTGGTCTCTAGAAAAGTAAGTCAGAATATGCTGTATCTTTGCCAGCCGCTCCTCCAGAGACTTCATGGACAGCACGGAGAGCTGATAGCGAGGATCCACGGGAAGGACTGCCAGCAACCACCAGCACCATGCAGGTCCATTGGGGGTTGCCTGAAACCAACCAAACAGTTCAGACTATTAAGGAAACGGAACAATAAAAAGTATGCAAAAAGCCCCACTTTACCACCATGCCAGGTACTACCAAGTCTCTTAATCATATAAAGGAGGTGATTATTAATCCCACAGACACTCAGGAACTACAGCCGGGACTGTGATGCAATCATCCATGGTCTCTCAGCTCATATGCTAAAGAGTTAGAATTTTAATCAGGCCCTGACTCCACAGTCAACTGTTTTCTTTGTCAATGCAAGGTGAGGCTTGAGGTTGCTTTGGGTCCTGGGGATCCTCGGCTGTGCCCCACAATCCTCCACACTGCAATTTATCAGCAGCTACCTCTGACTCCCATCCACAGACACCAACAGCACCTCTTCAGTTCTAACAGTCCACATGACTCCAGACAGTGCCAAATGCCTCGTGGGGCCAAACCTGGTTATTTAAAGCACTACAGAAAGTTAATTGATTCTTGAAATTTTTATTCAAAAATTAGAACCCTAAGAAAGAAGAAAAAACTTGGCTTCCTATTTTGAAAAACTGATGTGTCTCTGCCAAGGAAGTTCCTGTATATTTCAGGAACAGCCACGGAGACAACAAACAGGACTGAAAGCCCCTTACTGCTTACTGTGCTGCTGTTCACAAGGCCTGAAATACCAACTTTGAGAAGGGCAGAGCGACCACGAGAGCGCCTACGGGATGGCTCCACTTACTATCTGTTTCAGCTCTGCATCATGTCTACTTCCTCTTACATCTCAGACTATGTTACCCAGAATCCTATCCTCCACACCTCCAGGCTAGACTTAACCAGGCCAATGGCGTTCTTGGCACATGCAGAAACTGGAAAAGAGATAGTTATTCTCTGGAAACTCTTGCAAAGTGTGGGGTGGTGGTGGGGCACAGCATTCCAGAGAATTCTAGAAAACCACCCATCAACTCCACTGCTGCTGACTGACAGATGGACACTCCCTGGGATCCTACAACTGTAGCACTTGCCTCACAAGTTCCTGTGAAGCAGGTGCTCTGCCCTTCCAGAGGAATCAGATGAGATTCTGTGACCTCTGGTGCAGCTGCCTCTGACCTTCCCTCCTCCAGTCTCCAGCATCTGCATTAACTGTGCATCTCACAACACTCACTCCTGGACTGTACACAGTGCCTGCTTCCTGACTTCTAAGGTGACATAATGGAAACCGAACTACTGGAGAGAGGTGTGGACAATGGGGAGTCCTGCTGGACATTTATAAAAGCTACTTTCTGGAAATCTAAAATGTACTAGTCTGCTCTGTCTTACAAAAGCCTAAGTCATTTTTAATCAGATTCAATACCAAAATGGGCAAAGACATGGCACATTAGACACAGCAAGGGCCCTGTCCTCGGATGAAGAGAATCATTGGGATTAGACAGACTCAGACTAATCTTTGAGGAATGCAATGAGAGTTGGAACATCACACTGGAATCGATTATCGCTTGATCTTCATACATTTACATCTATTCCACTATGCAATTACTACCTTTAACCATAAATATTCGTATTCAATTCAAAATGCTGTGCCTAACACTGGCTCCTCCACAGGTCTGTGATTGGATTCCCCAAGGGATGGGACTCCTTAGGGTTTGTGCAATTGCTACTACAGAGCTCCATGCACAGAAAGCATCAAAAACACACTGCAAATTGCGTTCAATTTTAATGTGAAGCCCAGTCTTGATCAGGACCCCAAGAATGACAGTTTGTGATAATGGAAATGTTGAACACAGATAGGCAAAAGTATCTAAGACATAATGGATAAAAGGAGAGATGAGAAGATTTCTTAAAAGACAAAAAAATCATGCATTTCTCAATTGTCAAAGTGACATCCGATGGGCTGGGAGGTACAGTGGCTCCTAGTAGGTTTAATGGAGGCTAGCATCCCACTTTAAATCTCTCACAACTCTGGAAATCCTCATACAAGCCTTCGTCCCTCTGTGGCCCTCTTTACATGTAGTAGATACCACTATTCTAGAAATATACTCATAATTATAAAGACTGGGTCAAAGAAAATAAAACAAGGAAATGTGTAATGTTATAAAAGAGTGAGACCACCAGTAGCAAGAGCAAAGCCATCTTACCTGGAGGTTTTCCTCCCTCTCAGGCATTGATCCAAAGTGCTGAAGGATTTGGCTTCGAAATCTGTCTCTTAGATTCTGAAACCAGCTGCAAGCTTGCGAGTATACCAAGTCATGAAGCTCTCTCAGGCTCTGGATTTCATCTCCATTCTCAATCTAGAAACAACAGTTGGTAAGATCTCTGTGTCCAGTTTCCTAGCCCTTAGCACCAACCACATGGAACACAGAGGAAGAACAGAGGAATGTCCACATCAGTGCTAGGTTATCAAGAGTGATAAGCTTAGTTTCTGCCTTATAGTGGCCTCATGGGATTCACTGGAAAAAGCATGCCCTGATCTCCACTGAGAGCAGCTAGACACCTGATAGACAGCCTGAGAAGAAAGAAGTATGGTGGACAATGAGTTCTGGATCAAACAAAGGTCTACACAAATTTACAATAAAAAAAAAATGTGTCACCAAAGGTACAAACCATATGGCTGAAAGTGGTATTTAAAGAGAAGCCATAAATACAACTTTTACCAGAGAATTGAGTACACACACACACACACACACACACACACACACACACACACACACACACACACACACTCCTCCATGAACCCTTTAGATCACAAATGGCAAATATAATATGAAGGCATCTTCTAACCAGGAGAAGACTCAGAGAACATAGGTGGACGGTCAAGGAGCTCATCCATGTTAACAGGAGTTACCATGTTCCTGTCGCTCTGGCTGTGTGCCTGAATGTGCTCTGTTACAGGAACATTAATTCATCTGAACACATAGCAGGCAGGTGCCTGCAAGTTAGTTTCCCAGGTAAAGGGGTTTGCTGTAGAAACTATCAACCCAGCTGGGGACCCACATGGTGAAAGAGAGATCTAACTTTAAAAAAGTTGTCCTCTACCTCCACATGAGCACCATGCACAAATACCCCTGTCTCCACACCGAATGAATGAATGAATGAATGAAATAATTTAAAAATTGGGCTGACTCAGACCTTCATGTTTCAAGGGGCTGGACTCAGGGAAATTTTGAAATATAAAAGACACAAAACACAAAAGGCCACATATCTTCTGAAAAAAAAGAAAATGAAAACTGAAACTAAGCATTAGGATCAGTTGGAATTTTCATAACATGATATATCCATGAGCTGTAATTAAAAATAGTTAAAACTTAATAATAATAATAATAATAATAATAATAATAATAATAATAATAAAAAATTTCTCTCAGAGCTATGCATCTGAGAGAAAACCAAAACCAGCCAAGAAGCCAACAAATTTCAAAAGCAAGCTTTTATAAGGTTAAGAACATTGCTATGACAGTCAAATAGAGCTTAAAATTTCTTTAGACATTACAGAAAATACAATTGCTTCCACAAGAGAAAAAGGCAAAAATACAACCCAGATCATCCACACCAGAAGAGACAAAACAAAAGCAAAGCCCAAAACAAATGAGAAGGGAAAATGAATTCCTAGACCTTGTTATGACCAAAGACGAGAGCCCCGTCTCCTAAACATGGCTCCAGTTTCTAAACACACTTCCACTGTGCTGCTCCACTGATACGAGCTTTTAGCCATATATGGTTAGCTACACACTCAAGGCACTTTGCCATAAAATGTGACATATCATTATACAAATTTACCTAAAATTATAATTCCATCAGTCAAGCACTAAGACAAAGACTATCAATCAACTAAAAATTAAATCCATTCAACATTCTGCCCTAATGGCACAGCAAAGTATGCCCCAGGACATCTTTTGTTTGTTTCTTTGTTTGAGGCAGCATCTCTCTATATAGCCCCATCTGTCCTGAAACTCGCTATGTAGACCAAGCTGGCCTCAGACTCAGAGACCTGCCTGTCTCTGCCTCCCACATGAGATGATGACTGCATGAAGGGCCAGAGTCGACCAGTGAGCAGTGATAATGTAAGATCTATGTTTTATAATTGATACTGAAAAACAAAACCACTTTCCAGTCCTTTAATTTCTGTCATTAAACTAGGTCCTAAAAACATCTAGAAGCCACACCAACCCTGTGTAAGAAAGATGTCGGTCACCTTAGGAGAACTATCAGTAGTATGCATACACTAGCAGTGTCTTATCTGGGACATCCTACCATTTTAAAACAGCGTCCATTGTATTTATTTTATAATTAAGATCGTCTCTGCCATAGGGAAATCCTAATACACAGAGTAATCATTAAAAAACTTTGTGTTTACTTTCACATTAAATTTTAGCCTATGAATAGTAACAATTCTAATTATTAATGAATCAAATAAAGTAAGAGATTCGATGAGCTGGAAGTCCAATTAGTCAACTGCTGCTGTTAGGTGACGATTGTGAACACAGTATGAACAAGCTTAAGCAGGGTCTAGGCACCATAGTGCCTGGGATGCCTGCAACATGATGAGGCTGTAGATTGTCACCCCCAAGATCTCCTGAAAGAGCAAAGGAGTCTAGAGCTAGATAAAGGAAAGGCAGCTGCAGCTAGCCCTTCTGAACAGCAGTGATGAGTGAAAGAAGAGGTTTCTGCGCCTCTAAAACCTCACCCATCTGTGGGCACGAGCCCTAGGATGCAGCGCCCAGAACACACCTGGAAAGAACATTTTCAGTACCTTTACATCTTCCAGATATTCAATGTCTGCAGTGCAATATCCATCTTTCATTCCTCTTTTTAAGACTCTAAACCGCTTTCCTCCAATTGTGTCAACCACAGACCTTCCATCAGGTAAGAAATGCACATTTCGAATTTGTAACATACAGCCATAATCTGCAAAGCTAAAAAGGAAAACAGTGTTTGAGCATAAGTGTGTAAAGCCTCATTCAGACACAAAGGAAATATCAAAGTTCACAAGGAGTCTACCTGTTCTGTGTATCACTGACACACATCCCGAACTGCTTGGTTCCAGTCTGTATACTTCTTCGAATCATGAGCCTGTATCTGGGCTCAAAAACATGGAGAGGGCAAGGCACAGTGGGGTAGGCCATAGTGCAAACAAATATTGGGACATTCTTGGTCAAGCTGAAGGAGAAGACGTTTCATTGTTATAGACCAAAAGAACCATCAGGATAATAAGAGCAGAACAATGACACACCACCACTACCACCATCTACTTTAAGTACATGCTCTCAATTCCTGGCTAGAACAGGAAGCAATTCCCCTCCCTCATGTTCACACTGTTGCATCCTGAGACTGAAAATCTAATTATGTTCCTCTTATGTATAAGCTTGAACCCTAGAACAGTGGGCACCATATAAAGCTAACTATTTTTAAGAATCAAGAGAAAATTTATCATAACTAACATTTTATATTGAGAAAGTTGCTTAAAATACTTACAACGCAGAACAGAGTTATAGCTTTTATCCACAAAACATTGAGGAAAAAAAATGGGCTCCTAAAATGGACAAGAATTCTTAAGCATGATATTTTCAAACTATCAACAGAGATAATTAACAAAATGTTTTTGTCAGATAACTAACGTGACAGTTACCTTTCTTCTGCCAGCTTGTGAACAGTAAAAGGGGCCAAGGCAATGCCCCGGTAGCAAGGATGAGAAAGCCTTGACTTGTGGGGGCAGCTGAAATGCACATCCAAGCACTTGGTTCCACAGCAGGAACCCCACAGGTTTTTTGGGCAGAAAATGTTCATGTTTCTTTTTGTTAAAAACAACCCTACAGATGCAGAATGAATATTCACAGCAGCACTGTGGGGAGTAGCCGTAAGTTGGCAGTTGGAAGAGGAAACCATTAAAGTATGGGGCAAAGCGTGAGGTGGGCCCCAAGATGGAGTGCCATGCTGCCCACTAGAAGGCCCAGGGCTGCACTGTCCTCCAGGGAGACCTGCACTGTGGTGAAGAGGGCAGGGATAACTAAACCAGCATCGTCCTGTGTCTGCTGACATGTACTTCAATAAGGTCATGGAGAACACATTCCAGGGTGAGAGCATTGCTTCCCCTCCCTTGCTGCTACGTGACCACTAATGACCTAAGAACACATGATCCTAACATGGGAGCCCAGTTAAAAAAGCAGGCTGCTAGCAGGGTGCCCTAGCTTCCTGCCATCACTCTCAGCCTCTACCAGCTGCTTCTGAAACTCCCTCACTTCCTCCTCAGGGTGGGCTGGTTTCACCGCTATGCTTCAGCTCTGTAGTGTTACCACATCTCTCTAATCCTTGCTTCTCATTGAGTGTCAGGGAGGCAGAATCTGCATTCAATATCTTCTATCATAAAACTACACAATTAAATATCCATTTCCTGGAGGACAAATCACTAGCAGGGGCTGTAAAGGAGAGCTTAGGAATGCTATGCTAAAGGCCTCTGGCCTGGGCACACCTTGTGTAATACCTTCAGTTTTAAAAGGGAGAAATCCAGCAGGTTCCACTTGTATTTTGAAAAACAATAGAAGCAAACAGTTGCTAAGTAATAACAGCACACAAGATTAACAATGTTCTTCAATGTGTTTAGTCAAGAGAGGTGAAGGAAATAGTTAAGAAATTAAAAACTCATCAAAGAAATTCAGAGAGATCCAAGTGACTGACCAAAATGGCAAAAATATTCAAGGAAAGCAGGAAAAGAGAAGAAAGATGCATATGGCAGGCAGAGCTGGGCAAACCTATTCAGCTCCAGCCAATCCATGGTAGTGGCGACAGTTGCTAGCACCCCAAAGTCGCCTCTGTATGTTTCTTCATGCTTCTACTGACCTGCTCGCCCTCCTGTTATCTTTACTGAGGATTTGACCCCGAAAGCATTCCCTCAATATTTCAATCCCACTCTGTTTCAAGTCTCTAGCCTAATGGTTCTCAACCTGTAGGTTACAGTCCCTTTGAGGATTGAATGGCCCTTTTATAGGAGCCACTCAAGACCATTGGAAACATGGATAGTTACATTATGACTCATAACAGCAGCAAAATTACAGTTATGAAGTAGTAAAAAAAAAAAGCAATTATGTAGATGGGGGTCACCACAGCATGAGGAACTGAATTATAGGGCTGCAGCATTAGGAAGGCTGAGAACCACTGCTCTATCCTGTTGAAATCCCTGATACTGGAGGCTGACGTTCCTCCTGTCCTAGGATGTGGGAAACCAGTGTTTCTATCTTACTTACCTAGTTCACCTCTACCCCATCCCACCCACCGCCTGTGGTCAGAACAGGAAATCCCTCCATAGCCTCTAACAGTGCTTCAGTCCAAATCGCTGCATCAGAGATCCCTACACAACGCCTGGACTCTATTGATTGGACTTCCACGATCCCATCTACAAGAGACCTGATCAATAGTTGGTTAAAATATGCGTCTGGATCCAGCTCACTCAGGGAAGGCCCTCTTGCTGTTTTCATGATCTCGGTTAATGGACTAAGAGACTCACTGTGAGAGCTCGGCAGTTTCTTCATCATAGATTTTCTTCCTCTCAGACAGCTCATCTGGCAGATACTTCACTATTAACTCCTCCAACAGCTGTGTGACACAGTACCTCCTGTCTGCTAGATACTAAAAGACAGAATTAGTTCACATTTCAGAGGATGTTTTCCTACAGTATAAAGCAGGCAAAACATTTAACACAGAGACCAAAGCCTTTGTTATAGACTGACGTGCTTGATTCTGGTTGCGTTGAATTAGTGAGAGGAACCATGCAGTTCACGTAGCTACACAATAAACCTGCCTGGGCCTCTGCTCTAGTGGGAAAGACCAGAGACGCAGCTGCAACCAAGCCACTGTGTGGAAAGTGTCCTGCCATGAGCACAAATCTACTGGCAGCGATCAGCCTGGCCCTACCATCTCCCACAACACAAGCTAATTTCTAAGAAGCCAAAGGAAAATGTGGATGAAAAAAATAGTGCACTTGTCTTATTTCAGAAACAATTCCTGTTTTTTCCACTTTCAAAGATGAAGTCTCTGCATTACTGTTGTTGGGAGTGCTGTTTATGATTCTGTGAGATAAGGCCTCACTGTGTAGTTCAGGTGGACTGGAATGTGAGGGTCTCCTGCCTCACCTCCCCAAGGACTGGGATTAGAGGCATTCACTACCACTGGACTCTTAATTTTTCTCTTAGGTTTTCCATCCACTGTTACTATCTCCATCTTCACCAGGGTGCTGCTTCTCCTGTTTGACCATCCTCATCTATGTAAATGGAACATTTGTGCTCTCCTTTCAACACTCTGAAAAGCTGCATATATACATATATATATATACACATGCACATATAATATCATATATCATATGCATCATATAGCGTTGCTGATACACTGAATAAAAAATGTACCTCACTCCTGTCTATGAAAGCTCCTTTGGGTCAGGATCCGGCCACACGCTTCATGATGTCTTCCTTAATTACTCTTTACCATACATTGCATGTGTTACTGTTTTTACCAGAGTAAAGGGACATATCTACCCCTACCATATGGATATGGATGCATAAGTCTCTGTAAGTGAAACTAAAAGTTGCTTAAGACCAGGGCAAGCTCAGACTATATAGATAAAAAATACACATGTACCAGACACAAGTTGTCAGAAAGAGGTCAAAGAGAAATCACAAAAGAGAAGCTATCCCTCGAACTGCAGAGCCAACCACAGTGGCAGCTTTGGACAGTGAAGGGCACTGTGGGAAACTTGAGCCTCCGGGAGGACGGCCATGGAAGCAGTGCTCAGCACTGACGAGGAAGCAGATGCCTAGACCCACCCCAGGATTCTGACCTAGGGGGTGTGATGTAGAGTCCGAGAACCAGTTCCAGCAAGGTCTCAGATGACAGAAGTGCTGCTGGCCAGTGGACACACTGGGAGAGGGGCTCGATTTACAATGAAGAGGAGGGCCTGAGTGTATGCCATTAGACTGTGTAGGTAACAGGAGCTTATCATGAGACTAAACATATTACAGACATCAGAAGAGCAGTCTTCTTGCTATTTTCTGTTAAATTAATAAATATTTCTTTAAAAAATGGATGCCTACACAGTTATAGCTGATGAGTCCCTGGGAGGAGTCTAAATTTGTGTAGCAGTTCTAACGGACTAGGCATTCCAACACATAGTTTTTAGGAGCGTTATTAAAATGTAGCCACTGGTCCAGTAGTTCACCTCCCAGGAACTTAGCTGACAATACTGTCAAACAGCTGCACTCATTAATTTACAAACGGACAGATCTACTGTCAGTTCAATAAGAGAAACGCTGCCATTTTACACTAAGGCTGCAAAGCTCATGTCTTTAGACCACATTTAATGGCGGAAATAAAGACAGAAAAATGCAAAATTGTGGAGCACGCAAGCATTATTTTCAAATTATATACGAAATATATTTACACTTTACAACTGGTACAACATAAGGTATTTTCAAAGCTGGAAACAGGATAGATATTTTTAAATAGCTAGTTATATATTCAAGCAGTATGTTCAAGGTTTCCTTCAAACTACTAACATTTTTAAAGACAAAATATTTCTAAATCAAAGAAATGTACTGAATAGTTAACTTGAAAATAAGAGCAATTATAGTATAGATTATCTAAACGCTGGGAAAAAAGAGTTAGCTATATAAACTCACTACATTCGAAAGGTTTTATTCATTTTTTAATTCACTGGTGGAGAATGCTTTTCTCTGTTCATGATGCAGGGAAGCATGTTCCCGTGGACGTTCCCACCACAGTTGCTACACAGACCATGAAGCTTGATCCCCACTTTGCTGATACTTATGGGGGGGCAGGAGACAGCATCACCCCCTCCTTTCCCATCACAGGGTGCTAGTGTTGATCTTTGACTCTGAGACAGGGGGATGCTTCCTGCTTTCTTCTATCCCACCACTTCTTAGAGCTACTCTGCCCAGTGTAATAAGCACTGGTCTCTGTGCCTAGTCTTAGTTAATTAAGCAAAATAAAAAGCCAGTCCCTCAGCCACTCTAGTCACAAATCAAATGCTTTAGCAGCCACATGTGGCTATTCACCAAACGACAGGGAAGCTGGACCATTTCTACCATGCAGAAGGCTGTGTAGGACAATTTCTCCAGGTAATAAGGATTCTGGAAGAGGCCTCAAGTCTGGGTGAGATGCAGGGCAGTAGAATGTCTCCCCAGTAGTGTCATCAGTAAAAATGAACCTTTCCCTGACCAAGCAGCTGAAAGGGTTCCATCTTTAGGACCTGTTTCATCCCAACTCTCAAATTTCTCTTTTCCTCAACAACATACGTGTCTTAGTTGGTGTTTCTACGGCTTCGACCAAATACCATGACCAAGAGACAAGTTGGGGAAGAAGGAGCTTATTTGGCTTACACTTCTATATTGCTGTTCATCACTAAAGAAAGTCAGGACAGGAACTCAAACAGAGCAGGACTTTGAAGGCAGGCACTGATACAGAGGCCATGCAGTGGTGTTTCTTAATAGCTTGCTCCCCATGGCTTGCTCAACCTGCCTTCCTATAGAACCAAGGACCACCAGCCTAGGGAGGTCACCACCTACAACGGGCCAGGCCTGACAACTGGGTCTCATGGACGCATTTACTCAGCCGACGACTCCAGCTTATATAAAATACAGTGGGTAATAAGCAGTGTTAGTCAGAATGTGTAATGCACCTCACTTTGAAAATGAAATCACTCTTTTGTGGCAACAAAACCATGTTTCCAAACTTAAGGTCAATAAACAGATACAAAGGCACATCTACCTCTTTTAAGCTCTCTTTGCAGAGGGGACAATATGGCGTGTGATCTAAACAGCGCTCAAGACAATTCTTACAGAATGAATGTCCACAGGGGGTTGTTACTGGCTCAAAAAACAACCTGAAATCAAGCAAAATACATGTTAGCTTTCACACAGGAGCCTTAGCATTGGAAAAGTTTCTGTTAATATAGACAAACAAATCTCTACTTAGAGAAGGAGGGAGACCAAGCTGGGAGCAGAAGAGAAAGAGAGTGATGATGTTAAGTGTATCATGCCCTCTGGAACCTTCTGAATGATCTTCATCAACAAAGTATGCTCTCAGGGACCTAGAACTGCACTGACATGGCAGTGACCACTAGGTGGACACCTGTGGCTACCAAACACATGAGGCATGGCCAAGCAGAACCCAGCCTCCAAAGTAAATGCAGATGCCAAAGACAGTTCTAAGTAAAAAAAAGTATGTCATTGGTGGCCATCAGACTTTTATAAAGCCTCATCAAGTTAAAAAAGGATCCTCATAGTTTTATAAAAGCTTTATCACATAAAACTCTAAAAAAGAATATTCTAAGCAAACTATAATAATGCAAGTATAAAAATGCCATGATGAAATTCCTTTGCATATTAATTTAAAATTTTAATTTAGAGAAAAAAATGATCTAGCCTGGCATGGTGGAACAGGTTCTTAATCCCATTTCTTTTAAAAATATGTTTATTATGTCTACAATGTTCTCCCTTAGGCCTGTATACTTGCATGCCAGAAGAGGGCACCAGATCTCATTATAGATGGTTGTGAGCCTCCTTGTGGTTGCCGTGATTCAACTCAGGACCTCTGGAAGAACAAGCCTTAACCTCAGAGCTTTTGCCCCAGCCCTAACCCCAATACTTTAATCCTAGAACTCTGGAAGATGAGGCAGAGCAAACATTAGTTCAAAGCCAACCCAGGCTACTTAGTGAGACCCTGCTTCACAAAAGGAAACAAAAAATATGACTGAGGAAGCAGCAGAATGTAGTATCAGATATGACTCTCAATATAGAAAAAAAATGTATTTACTCTATAATTATTTCCTAAAAGATAACCTTCTGGCTTCCCCAGAATACTGCTAGATTTGTCTATACTTTTGAAATTATCTGGTGTAATCTTTGGATAAGGAAACAGGTTCTGAATGAAGAGATCTGCAGAGGAATACTACAGCTTAGAATAGCCAGCCCAGGCCTTGGATGGGTTGTGAGCCCTCAATTCTACCATAATTCATAAAAACGAGAGAAGTCCTTTCAAACCATTCTAACTACCAGGATCATACATATTCATATAATGGAAATCTTAATCTCATGTTATTTTAAGAGGATTTAATGTTACTAGAAGAATGACAAGATGATATACATAAAATACATAATTTTGATTCTTAATCAAATCTATCTCTACACTACAAATTTTTACACTACAAATTCCTGATGTAGGATGTCTTTCTGTATGCTGTGAATGTCACTGGATAATAAAGGAACTGTCTTGGCCGATGGCAGGCATCTTAGAAGTAGGCAGGGAAATCAGAGCACAGATGGGGGAGGAGGGCAGGCAGAGTCAGGAGATGATCCAGTCACCCAAGAAGCAAGATATAAAGAAGTAGGTAGGCATTGGGCCACATGGCAAGACAGATGAATATAAATGGGTTGAATTAAGATGAAGGCGCTAGCTAGCAATATGCCTGAGCCATAGGCCAAACAGCATGAAATATAAGCCTCTGTGTGATTATTTGAGGCTAAGAGAGGGTCTGAACCTCTGGGCTAGGTCAGAAAGTCTGGACCAGAAACTTATTACAACTTCCCACATTCTTTTTTCTACTTGAACAACCAGATTCTCCCTATACTGAGATAAGGGCTGTACAAACACTGGCCTCATTTTCTAAACTTGAAAAATTTGAGATTCAAAAATTCATTTTCTCAAAGGTGTAAAAAGCTAAACCTAGGGCTCAAATTCCATCCTCTGATCCTTAACCAATATCATTACTTTATCTTACCTACCTTTATCTATACTACATTTACACCGATATAGTTATCTTTATAAAATGTGATACTCACCTCATACAGAGAGAACACTCAAAATCTGAGACATCTATTAACTCTTCTGGGATGTCACCATAAGCCAATGAAAACACACAGTCTTCACTGGGGGATTCTATTGAAACAGACAGGCAGGGTTTTACTCTTTAGGGAAAAAGTTCAAAGGCCATTCTGAATCAATGCTTTGCTGGGGTAAGAGCAGAAAGGAAGCCTTACCACCATGCTTTTTAAGTTTATTCCTCCTGTCTTCATTAATAATCATATCCTGTTCTAAGAGAGACAATTTTCTTTTCAGCAGAACACCTTTTCCCTGAGTGGACAGTAAAGGTTCTGAGGACACGCGCTTTAAACCATCTTCTCTGGTAGGCATTGCCGCTGCACTGATGGCCTGTGCTGACCGAGCATGGTTTAAACTTCCTTTGACAGGTTCTGGGGCATCCTCTGGTCGTTCTTCAGTCTACAGAACACACAAACAAAGGTAACTCTCTTCACTGTCCTTTATTCTTCTTGCCCAGAAGAAAAACGGAAGCGAGATTTCAACTTCTTACAATATGCATTTGAAACTCATTTTGCAGAGCTTTTTAATTGTAAAACTGGGCAAGTAAATGATTTTCATCAGTATTTACACAGCCTTAGACATCAAGCTGACTGATGAAACTGTGAGGTTTAAAGTATCGGTGCTTGGTCTAGATGTTCCTAGACCGAGAATAAAATATTTACAACCATTTGTATGTTCTAAAACACTGTAAATCTTCTGACAGTTAAGTGATCTAAAATGGTGGTCAATGGGAAAATATTTTACATTCAGAGCTTTAGTATAAACCAAAAGCTGCAAACAGGATCCTGTTGTTCTAACTAGATACACAATACACACTTAAGCAGGCCTTAATGCTTGACCATCAGAAAGCAAGCTCCCAGCTGTGAGGAGGCAGGGCTAAAGTAAACTGTCCTCTGTTCCACCTCTTACCTGCTTCAGGCTCAGGTCACCAGGAGAGTGAGGCCCTTCCAATACTGAAGGAAAACCCAAAGGTTTGTTTTTAATACACGGAAGTGAACTCCAGGAAGACTCCTTCAGGCCTTCCTTTAGATTTTCAGGTGACAATAAGTCACACAAAATCTGTAAGAAATATTATAAAAATGTAACAGAAGATATATACTATCTAGTGAAGAATGGTAATATAATCTTTTCAAATTCTGGGAGGTGTTTGTAGCAGACATTATTTTTAATGACCAGGGGGGAAAAATCGATATATTTTAAAGTTTTTCAATCAAGGTATGTCTCAGTAGGGATCACTGCAAGAAAAAAGGAGGTCACACCATTGAAGGGAAGAAATGCCTGATTATGTACTCAAGGGAATGGCTGATATTTTTAAACATCAGGATTAAAAAGGGAGAGATTTTAAGAGAAGCAGAATCTATTTAATCTATTAGTGAGCCCTGTTAGGTCAAGACAGATCAAGGTGCCTACTACAGTATATTTTCAGGTTGAACTGGAAGTACTGTGGTATTGTATGACCCTGGACTCAAATGAAAAACTCCGAAGATTCTCATGCTTACACTGAACTTAGCCTGTCACTGACAGACTACTATATGGAGCCTGCACTGTTGGCACTTCCTTGGAGAGCAAAGAGCTGCCCTGCATCAGCTGGGATTCAAATGCAGCTGGCCACACCATCAAACCTTCTGTGTGTTCAAATGAGCAATTACGTCTCAGTCACCCAGATAAACAGATTTATTCAGATAGAGGAAATGTCTGATTGAAAGAAAAAGGCATTTAAGAAACTGCCTTATTTCTGTGTGTGGTAGGGTATTTCCTAAACTACATATGAGGGTTAGAGTTCTTGGGTGTACCATTCATCAAACACACAGAATTTGGTCATCCACAAATCAGTATAAGGAAATACACATAGTGTGAATAGTTCTCTGGGGTTGCTCAAGCAATAATCCACTTAGTAAAAAAGCCACCTAGGTTCTAGGGGTGTAGCTCACTGCTAAAGAGCCCTTGTGCTGTACATACAAGCCTCAGAGCATGAGCCCTACAAAAAACTAAAACATCAAAAAAAAAAAAAAATCCATACACATACATGTTCCTATTTTCCCTAACTAAAAAAAGGAAAGGTACTAAACACACCCCTACCCTAGAACTCACCAACTCTTTCCCAAGGTATTTGCAATGAAATGCTTTGAATGGATGGTATAACCACCACCACCACTTATACCACCACCACCTCCACCTCCAAAAGAACACCGTAAAAACAAATCAAATGAAGATCGTTGATCACAACCAAAAACCACAAACTGTGGTGTGTGCATGTAAAGAGACACTTGGTCAAAACCAAAAACTTCCCACAAACAGTATGTAAGCGAATGGGAACCTATACAATGCATGCTTCCATTCACATTCTACAATGAGCAGAGTTCTCCTGTGGGGACAGAAATCTGAATGGCGGTTTTCTTGGGAAGACGAGGTGGAGGATCGGAAAGGAGATAAAGGACTGTTCTGGGATGGTGGAAACAGCCTTCACAGGGCGATGTCATGCTGTTATGTACATTTCTAAGATCTCACTGAACTGTAACATTTACCTACCTTATAGTATTTTATAGATTTATAGAAAATCATCATTAAAGAGGAGCATGCCCACCAGCATAAAAAAACGCACGGTTGTGGTCTCACAGGAGGTAATGGTAACAAACTCGTGGGTCAGAGACCACCATGTTAAGACGGTGGGCTGGAAGGCATGTGCAGACGCTGCCGGATGGATTCTTAAGTGGTGAGAGGACTGTGAAAAATCTCAAAATTCTCATAGTTCAGGTTGCAAAGTACTCTCCAAACAGGCCTTTTCAACTATTTCCCCAGTTTCGGAGATGCTGATTCAGTGAGGTGGGGTACCAGGCACTTTGTACTAGACTTTGATGTGGGTGATCCTTACAAAAGGCAACACTCTTAACATCAAAAGGACAAGTGATGTGGCACATTTTGTAAACACTGAGGTCACAGGGCTAAGGCTCTATATTGGGATTTTTCTCAAAGAATTTTTCAAAGACCTTTATTTTTTCAGATGCTGTAACAGTGTAACTAGAGCTAAATGTAGCGGGTTTTTTGTTTGTTTTTTTTCCTTGATGGCAGATATTTAATTTGGTTTTATCATCTTTCCTCTGAAATCATCTGACCACGGGACTCTCCTCTATCACCCTTCCCCCCACGGTCTACTGAAATAACAGCTCCATCAACCATTATGGTCAGTGTGTGGTGCTAAGATATAACAAGGCAAAGAAGCTGAATGGAACAACCCTGCAGTCAACTCTGGGAGGAACAGGGCCTGGAGAAAGGCACAGACAGGTCCAGAGACTCCTGAATGGGGTATAATGAAAGCATCTTCCAAGAGGGACCAGCTGCTTGGTCCTGACTGAACAAGTACAGCCTCTTCCAAAGTGTTTGGAGCCTGAAGGGTTTTAGTTAATTAACTAATTAATTAATTATTGGTTTTAAAGTATTTACAGGACTTGAGTATGGGACACAAGTCTAAATATAAAATTTGTCTGTCTGTAGCTTGTACCCCTCAACTGAAGGTAATTTTATATCCTGTTTTCAGGGTTCTTGTGCTTTTACTATGACCAATCTGTCACATGAGGTCAAGTATGAACTTTTTCAAGTGCAGCATGGCATCCCATGCCCAAAGTTTCAGATTTGTGATTTTCAAATTAGGGATGTTCAACCTAAATTTGGAAGCATGGGTATTAATTAAGCAAAATCACTACATTAAAATATCTGTGAATGAAATCCCTGAAGATAAGACCATGCTTGTCAAATTGTTCCTCAGAAAAAGTCCCTTCTTGCATTGCTTGTCTCCCTGTTTTTTAAGGAGCCTGGTGGGCGTCTGTCAGCCCTGGCTTAGGCCGTGGGTCAGTGGACAACTGGTAAACGTCTGTATTACCTTTTCCACCTGTAGCTTTGCAGGTGCAAAGTCTTCATCAAGGGCTAAGCATTGAAGGAAGAGCTGTAAGGCATCGCCTAGGAACCCCGCGTCCTGCAGGACTTTCCCCTTCCTGAAGTAGACCTTCAACAAAGCACAATGCCAAAATTTATGTACAAAACTGTTGGCCAAATCATCCAGGAAACAAAGGGTTCTCAGACATGCTGATTCTGCGACTAATGGACAAAGCACGTGAAAGTCTATTTGCTTTTCTGAAAAAGTACTAATGGGGGAAACTGAGGCCCTCAAAATGACTGGACCAATGCTCACAGAGTGTTTCTTAAGACCAGAGACACATCCTCACTTAAGAAATTACTGATGTAAAGACTTTACCTTTTATTTGCTCTGTGTGTGTGTGTGTGTGTGTGTGTGTGTGTGTGTGTGTGTGTGTGTGTATACATGAAGGTGCCTGGGGAGGCCACAAGAGGGTGTTTGAATCTCCACCTCCAGGAACTGAAGTTAACAATGAACTGCCTGCCACAGTTGCTGGAAACTAAGCTCAGGCCCTCTGGAAAAGCAGCCAGTGATCTTAACCACTGTTCCCCAATTTACAGAGTACTCATGTAAGAACAGCTGTTTGAAGGAACCAGAAAATAACATGCAGAATTTATTGACTTTAAGATGTATCAAAAAGCATGTAAAAACCTCATCTTTAAATCAGGGCAAATGTTATTAATATTTAAACTATGAGTGACTTCTCCCAATACACCAAATAGGTCATTAATTATTACCAGTTACAAATAATTTCAGTAAAATTTAAATAATCACCTTATAACTATGTGTGACAAAAAATAAAGGCAAAACTTAAGTCATAACCTTGTAGTTCTTAACAAACAGAAAAATTGACATTCAACTTTCACATGGGTCAAGTGAATATGTAAATAATTCAATAACTCATGTTATGATAGGCTGTATATGTAAGCTGAAATATAGTGTTCATACTATCTACAGAATGTGAAGGGATCTAAGTAATCAATTAACTGGATTCTATGCTACAAATTGTCATTTCCAAGTCTTTCTCTCTATCTCTGTCTCCCCCTGCCCTCCATATGTGTGTGTGTGTTTCTCTATATAGACCTACCAAAGATCACGTGAATATATATATATGGTAAAATTATTCTTCGAGGACACTTGTAATTAAAACAATTGAAAAACATATATCTACTCAAAAGTTTTTATAAAATTAAACAGGTTAAACATAAAAAAAAACAATACTTTTTTTAAAGTACAAAAAAAAAAAAAATTAGGTCAGCAGGTCAATGTGTCCCAAGTTACTAAGGAATTTCTCTTTCTCTTTAGTCTGTCTAAGTAAACAACCTTATCAAAACCCTTGTCCTGTCCTGCTCTTCTCTACGTATGAGTTCAAGTTCTATGACATCACCATTACTTCACCAGATGTTCAGTGTGGAGTCACGGGCACAGCAGGCAGCTTGGGCATATCTTATGTGGTCTTACAAACCGCAGGATCACAAGCACTAAGTAGCATTAAAGGAGGCTAAATACTGTTCTCATCAGTTCTTAGCTACCATTTAAGTTGGTAAAGAAAATCACACTTCTTTTTAAAAAATGATTTTGGGTTATTTTATGTGTATGGTATTCAGCCTGTGCTGTGGAGGCCAGAAGAAGGCATAGGATCCCCTAGAACCCGGGTTATAAGCAGTTAGTTGTGAGCTACCTCATGGATGTTAAGAATTACATCCAGATCCTCTGGAAGAGCAGCCAGTGATCTTAACCACTGAACCATCTCTCTAGCCTGAAAACATACTTCTTACTACACCATTTCAGTGGAAATTCCAGAGGGCTCTTTCCTTTTTAAGTCTTAATACTATTTCTCTTATGGTAGCCACCAGGAGAACTCCATCATTTTCCTCACTATTGTATGAAAGAAAATCCTTACTGAACTATGCTCAGAGACACTGTTTTGAGTGGAGGGAGAAAGTTCCTTAAAAGACAACTTCTAGGTTAGAAAAGGCAAAGCAGGAGAATCAGTAAATGCACTGCATCTTGTGCACATCCTCTGATACTTTAAAAACTAGCTAGGCAAGACTGACTCCTGTATAAATTCACTGTCCAGTCACCTCATTGCTACTCTATCCTTTGCTCTTTCCATTAGCAAACTCTGTTGGTGAGTGACCCATCTTTTCAATGCCTCAAGTTGAAATTCTTACTTGAAATAATTGTATGATATTTTTCTGTGTCATGAATAGTTTCTAAGTTCTTGACTTAAAAAACAAGTTTTTTTTTAAAAATTTTTTGATAATAAAATTTGCTTAAAATACTTGTCTCACCTAAATTTCTAGGAAGCTAGCAATATATTTCTTTTCAAAAATGGTTTGCATCTGTGTATCTGTGTTCATGTGTAGGCAGGTTTGCATGGAGACCAAAGGTCAACCTCTGGCATCCTTCAGGAGCCGTTGTGGGAGCTTCCAGGTTCTGCCTATCTCTGCCTCCCTGGCATCTGGATTATAAACTGGTACCAAGATACCTGGTTTTTATAAATGGGTTCTGAGCCTCAAACTCAAGCCTTTAAGCTGGTTTGGTAAACACTTTATTGGCTTTAGCTTCAAACTATGTATTTCATTTGAAGTCAACCACCCATTCTTTAACAACTTTTAAAATTCATTCAAATGTGAACCTTACCTCAGGCCAGTTTGGAAGCTGAAAAAGAACGGCATTTAGATCCTCTATGGCTGCTTTAAACTCCTGGAGGCCAGCATAGGACTCGGCTCTGTAGATTTTGAGAGTCAGGTCGCTAGGCTCTGAAATAAACATTTCACAAGAATATGATTACTTTAGAAAGATTACCATGATAATCTGCAGATATTGTCATACTAGCTCAAAAAGGAGCTTGTGATCCCAATGTCAAGAACTACCCAATTAAAGCTTAAAAAGCAAGTACAGCAATTGCGCAATACACTTATGTCAAAAGTTGAACACAAGTTTTACCATAAGACTATTTTAGTGGTGAGAATTATAATTAGGAATATTGAAAATATTTTTGTGATAAAATTACTTGTAAGAAAACTATTTTTAAAGTAACCCTATAAAGATTTTCAAGCCATGTCTTACACATTTAGAAAATTTGCCTTTATTGAAATTTTATCAATTAAAGTAGAATTATATTGCTCACCCCTGAAACTTTAAGTCACTGTTTATAAAAACAAAAATCAAAACCACTTCAGATGAAGGTTGTACAGTGATGGATAAGTGACCAAGGTTCAGTCTTATGAGGGTTTAAGTGGTCCTGATTCTAAAGGGAATGGACTGATCAGAATTGGTTTGGATGTGATCAGATCTTTAATTCTGAGCCACAGCAGGACTTGGACTTAAATACATGCATCCAATTTCAAATGTTCCTGGAAATCAGCTCACTGTTACCTTCACTATCTTCTATGTGTGTGCTTGAGAAACCAAACTATTTTCCAATGGCTTTAGGCCTCAGAAACTTAGCTGGTTCCTTTCTATTACTGTAATTAATTATTTCGGGTAGGCAAACTGTCAGTAAATTCAAAGCAAAAATTTAATACATTATCGATGAGGTTGAAAGAGTCTTCTTTAAAGCTTCTTTTCATCTTTAAGCTTTCAAACCTTATGTTTATAAAATAAAGCACTTGTTGTAAAAAGGACACAATGACTCTTAATGCCTCCAAAAATACACTTAACAAATCCCAACAGCTCTCAGTTTACTCTAATTTTTAAGCATTTTCTACAAATAGCCCTGCTTTACCAACTCAATTAAGCACTTTTCAGTTTCTGTAGCATACTCTAGAACTGGAATGATATCGTTCCCTCAATTTTACATCAATAAAAAATCCTGAATTAGTATTCATTGAGAAACATCTTACTCCCTAAATAGAAAGACACAATGGTGGAACGCACCGACATGAACTCACAATGGTGGTGACAGCCCCAAGCATCCTCAAACCAGAGCTAAGCCCAGCATGGAGAGGGGAGGTACACAGGAAGCCCCACCCCAGGGGAGGAGCCTGGCAACTGATACAGTGTGAATCCAGGGGCCACATAAGCTGCACTGGATGGGTGGGGAAAAAGGAGGGAAAACTGGGAGGAGTGGACCTGGGAGCCTCTGAAAGAAAAGGTGAATATGACCCAAACTTGTTGCAGGAAACTCCCAAGACTTGATAAAAATGCATTTTGAAAAAGACATGGAAAAACTCCATGTTTCTTCTTAAAGCAATAATTTAAAACAAATCACTGTGCAGAAATTCTGAAAGCCCAGCTACTAATCAACCAAGAATTAAAAATAGTTCCCCATCGCACACAGTTTGGATCTGTGAGAGTTAAATGTCCCTTACATTCCACCTGCCTCTGAGCACCTTACAGGCATCAGCTGCGCTGACTGGGGAACAGAGTGTGTGCCAACACCATCCAAAAGCAACGGGGAAGTCTCAGCATCCTGGAAGTGTGATTTTGCATCATTGCTCAGGGGCTTCCAGCTGCCTCAGTCAGTCAGAGACCCTTCGAGAAAGAGTTCCCAGCGGAAGCACAGCCCACTCTGTCCTTTCACATGTTTACAGCAAGTTCTCACCATGCTTGGCACATGGTGCACACTTAGATCTTCCCACCCACCTGTTAAGACTGGAATGTGAACCAGCTTCCTCCTGCTCCCATGAGCACTTGGTCTCCAGATGCTGGCATTTTGAGAAAGTTTTGCATATGGGGTCCAGATGGTAGATACTACTGGAACACCAGAGATGGCACTAGAGAGTTATAACGTAGCCGGTTTCCAACCAGACAAGTGCTTCCTGGTTGGTGTCACATATAGAGCAGTCCTCCCTAGTGGGACCATGAAGCCACTCCATGCCAGCTTCCCTGATTACCACGCATAAATATACGCCATTATAAAACAAGAATACACTGTCCTCACTCTGACAAAAGTGGAAAAGGGGCCATATGTTCTCTACACCCAGCTGATGCCCCCCTAAAGCCAGTCCTAAGAAGTGGGTGCACTTGGAATAAGAGAAGAAGCATACTCTGAAAGAGTGGAAAACAGAGCTAGAATTTAAAGACTGGCCCAGCTCCCTGTAGGTCAAATGTTAATGGAGGAATTACTCTCAATGACCCCATCAGAAAACAGCAACAGCATCAGTGTGCTCACACGTCCATCACTTCTGAGGAGAGTGGGCCGATCCCGCTCGCTCACTTCCCATTCTCAATTCCATAAGGGACGCAAGCATACTACCCCAGGCCCTTTGGATATTCAAACACACAAAACATTTACTCTCCATCTACACTTTTAAGAAAGCCATCTGAAAACAGCAATGGGCCCTGGCCCTGGCTGTGTCATCAACCAAAGTTTGAAAGTCAATAACCATGACCCACTTGCTTTGCACTTAAAGTCACTGCAATAAACAAAGGCCACCTGTGCCATCATGGGGTAGCCTGGCCCACTACTGCAGGTGTCCATGGCACCTAGCAAGTACCTGGCACATTACACACTTTGTTGAAAAGTGAGGAACTGGGATGACATCACTTGGGCTAATCATACTGAGGGTAATCACTGTGGTTCTTAGAGCCTGGCACGATGGTTCATACCTATCACCTCAATATTCAGGAGTCCGGAAGAGCCTGAATTAGGGGCTAGCCTGGTCTACCTAATAAATTCTAGGACTACACAGTGAGACCCAGCCAGAAAAGAAAAAGGTGTGGTGGTGCTGAACCCTGGGATCTAATCCAGTGTTTCCTGCCAGCAGGGCCCTGTCTAGAGCTAGCTCTTGGACAGTATTTCCCTCTAGGGTCTGTCCTCTCAGTTTTGAATTTTCACCCTAACTCCACAGTCATGTTTCCATCCGCCTGACATAGCTATCCTCAAATCGGCTTGTTCTCCATCAAAAAATACTTTCACTTTTCTATTACTGACACCACCGACTGACCACATCATCCTTAGCATTGACTGGTCACTTCTCTTCCACTCCCCTGCCAGTAGCTCGGTTAGGCACCTAGCCTCTCTCCAGTCTAAAAGCCAGCTTTCTCCTGCTGCTAACTTAACGGTCTTTGCCATCCATAAGACAGAGAGGTTATTGAAGGCCTTGTCTCCTTAGGCCTTTCTTCTTATCACCGCCCATCCCCCACGTCAGTTCTCAAGGAGAAACAAGGGCTCTTTGGATGCCATTCTATGTCCTGACTCCTCCCTTTGCTCAGCCTTCCTCCCTCATCAGTCTATCCCTTACACAGCCCTCTTCTTTGGATGACTTTTCCATCCGACATGACTCAGCTAAAAACCCTCCTTTCAGGAGGCTTTCCCCTGGAGTCTGCCTTGGTAAAGAACATCATTAGGATCAACAGTGTGTGAAATTAGACTACTTGGCCCCTACTCACTGTCCTCTGGGGCAGATGACAAGTATCCTTTTCTTCACTTAGCTATGCCTGGAATTCTGTACGCTCAATACATGCCACAGCACCATGCGGAGGTCAGAGGACAATCTCCAACATCAAGTCCTCACCTAAAGACAGCGGCTCTCTTGTCCCTTGTTGCAGATGCCAGGCTGGCTGGCCGACCACTTGGTCTCCTGATGTCTTCGCTTTGGCCTCTCACCCCACTATAGAAACACTAGGATTACAGACACACAGTACTGCATCTGGCTTGACTGTTCTACTAGAGTTCAACACTCCTTACACATGCACTTCACCTAGGAAGACATCGTCCCACCCTGACATTTATTTTTATGAGACTTGGCCTGGTGACTCAGGTCTGTACCTCAGCTACTAGGGAGACAGAAGCAGGAAGATCTCAAGTTCAAGGCCTGCTAGGCAACTTGTGAGGTCTGTCAAAATCTGGAAAGGGCTGGGGATAAAGCTTGGTGCTGTAGGGCTGCTCAGCATGCATGACCATGGTTGTAATACAGGTAACTTGCCCACACTGGTAAGGACAAACACAAGATTCTCAACTGCTATTCTTGGTGTTCACCTCTGCATACGATGCTCATGTGGAATGCAGAGGCTCATCCCACCAGCTCTGAGCAGGGCTGAACGTGCAGCAACAAATGTACAGTTCTCAAGATACGGTCCCCTCCCTTTCAGCCTCTCCTTCTGTTCCATTTGCATCAGGTGTCATGCTGCTGTGGTCCTGAGCTTGAGAAACACTGCTCCAGAGGAACAAGCTTCGGTGGAGGTGGCAGTGGAGGTAGGTGGAACTCGGGTCCACCAGAGAACCAGTGACAGATGAGCTCTGCGTCCAGGTGTTCCAGCAGCAGTGATGGGCTGAGGATCACACGCCTCTGTCATCACAGATAACTCAGACTATTCTCCAGAAAATCATCAGGGACAGGTTCTGAGTCACGTGGTAGGAATCTGGGAATCCACATCTGCACTAGTCAGGATTCTCACCATCAGCTCAGTCACATGATTTTCAGTTTAATCAGTTTTCAAATTCCCCATGGTGCCAAGTGTATCATCACCACAGCACTGGTAGGTCTCATCCTACCCAGGAGTCATGAGGATGGAAACCCTACAGAAACTAGTAAAGGCAGAGAGTGCCTGTCACTTCAGTGTCAGAGCCAAAAAAATAAAAATAAAAAATAAATCATTTATGGCCATTTTAGGCACTGTGACTAAAGTGGTCTGAATTTCCTACACTTATACAAATTTTAAAACCAAACCCATACATATTTTTATATGAAAACGAGAATTGTGGTTTCACTATAATTACACTGGTAACCTCTCAATGCTGCGATCTATCCATTCATCTGTCTGTGTGTTTTAACAATCTTGCAATGAACCTGTCGTCAATTCAGCTAGACTGGCTAGCCAGCAAGCACCAAGGAGTCTTCCTCTTCCTCCCCAGCCTTGGGATTCCAGGTATAAGCTAATGTGCCCAGCTTTCTCTATGGGTGCTGGTCACAGGACTAAGGTCTCCATGCTTGTACAGCAAGTACTCAATATACTGATTCATTTTCCTAGTCCCATCTGTGGGTTTTATGGAGAGAAAAGGGTTTACATAACACAAAGTGCCACAATTTTTAACAGTATCAGACCACTTGGAATGGGTGAGCTGTGCTTACTCAGCAATTCATTTTGTTAGCATTTGAGAAAGTTTACTGGTTACATTTACAGATAAATCATATTATTTACCTCAAAAGTATATATTCTATAAAAGACTTTTATAACTAATTGAAAACACAAGTCAAAACCTAAATATGCTATCTTTTCCTAAAATTTTAAAAATTTTCTATTAAAACATGTTTGATGTATGGCTGGGCCCACTGGATATTACCTATCTCTACATGTTCAGCTGTCCATTAAAATTAGTGTTGTAATTATTTTTCAAGAACCAAATGTTAATGTATAATCAGATAAAACTCTGAATCAGTTTTAGCAAAAATATTCTTTTTGAAGTAAAGATTCATGAAACCATATAATGCTCTATAGGTATCTTATGTCACATTAAATTTGGCGTTTCAGTCAGAAGAGATCTGTGTTTCTGGTGGCAATCCTGTAGGGTTCAAATACTGCCAACTGTATAGGCTATTCCAGTTAGGCATGTACATAAAATATGATGTAGCAGGTGAAGCAATACAGGACTAGTACCATTAAGTTTCTACACTGTGCGCATGCACAAAATGTCCTTGTTGATGGCCTTATTATTTCTCTTCCTTATTTAAATAGCAACCCATCAAAATAGCCAATGACTAACAAGAGAATAAACTTTCTATTACTTTTTGAGTAGTCACAGGTAAGCAGAAAGATCCCAATTGATGTGTGGATTCCATGATGTGTGTACAGATTCCCTTTCAATAGAAAACAGTTACATCAGCAGGCATGGGGATACACACCTTTATCTGAGCACTCAGGAGGCAGAGAGGCAGGATGACCTCTGGGAGTTAGAAGCTAGCCTGGTCTACAATGCAAGTTCCAAGACAGCTGGGCTGTTACACAGAGAACGCCTATCTCCAAAAACAAAACAAACTGGAAAACTTACATCTTAGAATTGCTAAAACACTGAATAAAATAACATATTCAGGGAGAAAAAACAAACCTAGATGGGCCTGGCACACAAGCAGCCAAGCACAAATGGACTGTTAATAACACTACAACGTCAGAAAGCAATACAAGCAGCCGATTAACTCTCGATGCGTGTTTTAGAAGGGATGCCCCACCTTGTCATTTAGCCACATAAATCTTAAGACTAGAAGAGAAGCATCTTTAGGGATCAGTAATGGAGAGGACAGACACTACAGCTGTCCAAAGTGAGCTTGGGGGAAAGAGGTAAAGAACGCTGCTGTCTCACAGATTATACACACACATACACACACAAATTTTAAAATCATCAAATCTCAAAAAAATTGATAAATTAAACAGAAATATTTTTTAATAAACTAAATGTTACTGTACAAATAACCATAAATCTAAGGTACCAAATATGTGTTTTGGTATTCTTTGCATTATTTGATGAATAAAGGACAGGTAAAATATGGAAAAAAATTATTTAAAACAGGACACTTAAGAGGTATCTATAAGACCAGGCTTTCTCATCTTCTATGACAAAAAAAGCTATTATATCATTATCAGCCTTTTTAGTAACACAACTCTGTAATGATCTTCCAAGCCCCTCATTAACTAAATGACTATAGTATCAATTCATTAGTATCAAAAATAACTAACAAATTCAGTTTAATAAACCAAAAAATGCAAACTCTAAAATGACAGGGACTTTATTTTGTTCTTTACTGTATTTCCAGAACCTAAAACATGTAGCATGGACTCCTGACATATGAAACATATTCAGTAAATACTGCTGAATGGACAGTATGAGAAGTTAATATTCCTTATGTGCTAATACCTTTATGTATCCTACTTCAGAGGCAAATCACCTGTTCTACTTAGTTCTAACTTGACTATTGGTCTTAGAAGCCATCTGAAATGCTTGGTTTATTTTTCCCCCCAGCCCATGAACTAGAAAGAAACACTGATGCTTGCCTTTCAACTCACATGGATTTTGTGCGGTTCAGCTAAGATGATGGAAACAAAAATATTCTGTAAGCTAGAGGAAGTACATATCGGCCTGTGTTAAGTTCTTTGTGCAATAAGTATATAAATATGTTTAGAGTAAATTATAATGCAATCATTTTAAACTGGTTCAATTGTGGAAGATTATAAAATTCTCTGTATTCTCTAAACATACTCACTATGTATTTCATTTAACCAATCTTTTTATAACTAAAATGTCATAGTATCTCCCCCTACCTCAAACTGATAAAGCAGGCTGTGAGTAACTGACATGTATAATCTACAACCGGGGTTTAACCTTTATTTGGTAATAATGTATACAGAAACTGGAACTGAGCTTGAAACCACAAGGCTTAGGTTTCAGTGTCAGCGAATTCTCCATAACAAAGCATTCATGTTGTAAAACTATCTATGGTTTTCTGGGAATTTACTGTGTGAGGTGATTCTTGAAGCAGTTCATGCGTTTTCACTCAATTAATTCTCACAACAGTCCTCTGAAGGAGAGACTATGCTCATGTTTTAGATAAGGAAACCTGAGCATAGAGAGGTTAGGCCACATACCCAGGTCACACAGCAGGTGGCAGATGTTAGGTAGTTTGCTTCCAGCATGCAGGGCTTTGTCATTAGCTTTAGCTTTAGAGGCCTCAACTTCCTTTTGAAGGTTCTCTGTAGGATCCATTCATACATATGAAACTACTGTCAGTCAAGAACTAAATAATTGATATTAAAGACAAAAATCTGAGCAGGTCACATAGCTCATCTGGTAAAGCCATCTGCTGCCAACTCATTCCCAGGTCCAACATGAAAGAAGGAAAGCAGTTCCCTCAAGTTGTCCTCTGGATTCCACATGCACAGCACAGCACGTATGTGTGCGCATGCAATAAAGCAAATAAAACATCCAAAAACTCAGAATGTCCCCTTTTCTTAAACAATTTAAATAAAAGCACACCCTTGCTTTTTTAAAAAGCCAGATCGAATTGTCAATTACACTGTTTTTCATTTGGAGAGTTGGGAACACAGGAAAAGAGGGGAGGTCTGTGTAAAACCCCAGAATAATACCAAGCAGCAGTCCACAGTGGAATCATTTCAAGAGACTTGAGTATAAAGATTCAATGCAGAAAAGACTTTTACATAAGCTGCCTGAATACTAAGAAGAAAGTTATGAAACATCTGAGAGTTAATACCAAAAGATCAATGGATTAAATGTTATCTAAATATATTTCAATGCAACAGAGCCTTATGTAATCTCAATGGGACTTCTGATTTTGGCAAGGGTTTCGGAGCTTTCTTTTTCTGTCGACGGAGATAAGTTTGGTTTTGTGTGGGCCAACTACAGACTGAATTATTTTTTTCTAATAGTATTTGTTTCATTCTCAGAAACATAAAAAAATTACAGTCAAGGATTTTTTCATTACCAACAAGGATAATGCCGTTAATAACTATAGTTGGACAATTCTTAATGCATTTAATGCCTAGCTAACTCACCAACTCCTCCAAAAAGTTAATACTGACAACTGTATGGTCAGATTTATGAGGCCAGAAGCTAGGAGCTAAACTTTGGTAGGTTGCTTGTTTTGAAGGCTAGCAATGCACAGCAGAATATTACACATGCCAGGCAGGCACTCTACCCTTGAACTATATGCCTACTCTTACTAATGCCCATAAATTATGAAACATAAATTTGCCATTATCTACAAACTAATATATGTTGGTCCAATTGCTCTCCCTTTATCTCACACAAAGACTTCAAAAGATAAGAAACTTATTCTCATAGCATTGAGATGCATATTCAGGTGTAGAATTACTGATTTTTTGGCAAGCCTACAAATAAGAAAAATAGATAAATAAACCAATAAGCGGAAGGCGAGAGATCTGAGTTTCTAGTCCTGCAAAAGTGTGGTTACACAGCTTGTAGGCAATCCTACGTGTAGTCTGTGAGGTTTACAAACAAAAGAGTTCATCTTTTTTTATTATTATTAAAGATAATATCCTGATCTAAGCCTCAGAATCATAATATTGGGCACAGTATGCTAGGTTAGTTAGAAATGAACTATTTTCCCAAGACCTGAATTAATTAATCAGATCAAATAACTATATCAGATGCTAATAACAAAAACTGCTTCAAGTTTCATTCTCGATTATATACTGATGACCAAAACAATCAAAAAATGGACAAAACCCCCAAAAAAACAACAACAAAAACAATCCCCCCCAAACTTTCCTTGGAAATATACAGTAAAATTTCTATAGAGATGGGTGAACCCTGGGTCCACACGCAAAAGTGGAGGGTCTGAGCTGCTTATACTGGACAAGTCAGTCACCTGTCCTAGCCTGTTACTGGATGACTGGGACCACCCAGTCCAGCTTCCCCACTCAGCTTTATTAACCCAGACAGCCAGAGTCATCCCCCCAAAACTGTGATTTCCAGAGCTCTCTTTTGTTCTGGGCTTATCATTCTAGTTTATTAGTGCCTGCTCCTCATAAAGATACTGGAAGAAAATGAAAACGTGTCATATTTGTGCTCTGAACTCTAGGGGTATGATTGAGGCTGCTGTCATGCCACTTGTTCGATCGCAAGATATTTTCTGTGACAGTTTATAACTTATCTAGAACCTAAAATCAGTTTATATTTCCAGTGTCACTGATTTCCTGGGGACTATTCCATAAGTAATTTCGTGTAGCAGACAATACACACAAAGTATGCCAACACCAGGAGACCAATGCTGATATTGTTGACATTTGAACCTAATCTTTCAGGCAGAAGGCAGTGAGTCTTGAAATGTTTAGCAGCATTCTTGGAAAGGCTACTAGATGTCTGTATTGACAGGACCCCCACAAAGGGTGGACATCCAAAGATGTCTCTAGATGCTTTTGTAGATAAGGTCCCCAGATGTAAAAATCTCCAGGATGTAAGCCCTCGCACCCCCCACCCCCACCCTGTAGAGAATAACCAAATTCAAAGATCTAAAGAGGAACTCGTGGTTTTACTAAGTTTGCATGACCCTTTTTTCCGCAGCCTAAAACCATCTTAAGAAAAGCACTAACCAGGAGACAAGCAGGGACAGAACTGCTGCTTCTTGGAGATGAAAGTATAAACAAAAGATACACAAAGCTTCCCTTCACAGGTCTACGGTGTGTAAGGCAAACTCTTGATGGGGGGCTACCTCTCCACCAACACCAGGGGTATGTGGAAGCACACCCAGAGGTCTAAGGAAGCAGCATCTGAAATAGGCAGGTGGCGGTTCCTGGAACAAACGATCCTGCGTTTTCAGGTAAGAGTTGACCACCTCGTGGGCAGCCTGCTACTAACTCCGAGCCCGATCGCCTCTGGGCCTCCGGGTGCCGGTGCCCGCGCCGAGCTCCCGCCACGCCCACCGAACGTCACCCGTTACACAACGCCCCCCCACCCAGCTTATGCAATTCTGCCCTCCCGCGGCTTCCAATTGCCCCGGTAACTTTAGTGCAAGAGCAAGGTAGACGCGGTAGCCCAGAGCCCCACCTCGTACAGGAGATGCTCGCCCCACCCGGGCTGGGGTTCCCGGACAGCGTGCAGCGGGAAGCTCGCGGCTCCCACCCACCCCGCACCCAGGCTTCTCGGCCCGGGTCCCCGCTCCGCGCGCGCACGGGGGAACCTCGCGTCCGCGCCCCTCCCCGCGCCGCGTCACTTGCGGCTCCCAGGCGATCCCCACCGTGACCGAAGCACCCCGGGGCGCCGCCCCCTCCCACACTCACGATTCCCCGCTCGCCCGGCCCGCACCGCAGCCCCCGCGTCACCTGCTCGCAGGGCGTCGCAGGCGGCGGCCAGGGCCTCTCGGTAGCGCCCTTGGTGGAGCAGCTCCCCGAGGCGGCCAGCCGCCCGCGCGCGCTCGCGCTGGCCCGGGAACCACTTCTCCGCCAGGTGGTTGAGCACGACGCTGGTTCGGAAGTCGGCGATGGCGGCGGCCAGGGGCGGCGGCCGCGGGGTCCCCTCGGAGGCGGCGGCGGCGGGCGGCAAGCGATCCCGGCACAGGCGGCAACGGGCGCGCAGCTCCCTTCGCAGGCAACGGCGACAGTAGCTGTGGCCGCACGGCACGGTCACCGGCTCGCTGAGGAAGCCCCGGCAGCCCAGGCAGCTGAGCAGTCCGGCCGCTCCCCGCAGCGGGAGCCGCGCTCCAGCGCAGCCCGTGGCGGAGCCGGTAGCTGAACACCAAGCAGTCCACTAGCGACCCGAGGCGCTCGGGCCTGGCCGGGGCCCCCGCGGCGCAGCGCGGCCGCGAACGCCTCCAGCGCTCCCTTCAGGTGGCCGCCCAGAGCCAGCAGCTCGCCGCGGCGGAGCAGCAGCTCCCAGCGCCCCGGCTCCGCGCCCGCGCGCTCCAGCCGCTCGCCGCCGCCCACTTCCACGGCCCGTTCCGGCTCCGCGGTCCACCGGCCGCCTCCCGATTCCCGCCCGGGGACGCCCTCGCCACGGCCGGAGAAGACATGGCCCGCGCAGGGCTGCTCCGCCACCGCCGCCCGCCGCCACGGTCCGGGAACCTCCGGGGCGCGCGGCTCCGCACGCGGCCGGCGAGCAGGGGGGCGTGGCGCGCGGACATGGCGGGGGCGGCGCGCGCCCGGGGAGCCCCGAGGGCGGGGTCTGGACATAAGGGGCGGGGCCTAGCGAGGCGGAGCGGGGCGGGCCTTGGCTGCTGGGCCCCGCCTCTCGACACGCGGCCGGCCACCCAGTTCCCGGGAGCGGGTCCTCCGGTCCCGCCCTTTCTGAGCCCCTCCTGGAGAGGGATGAGAGATCAGATGATCCCCAGCGGGGATCTAATTGGCTTCTCTGACAAGGAGGGCCTGGCTCGTGACTGAACAAAGCCTGTAGTCTCCCTGGCGGCCTGCGGGCTGACACCTCCGCTATCGCTGGCCAGCCCCCAGGTCTATAAGGTGGGCGTCGGCGCACCCGCAGTACTGTGTCCCCAAACCTGCTGCACCTGAGTAGGGACTTCGGTCCCTCCTGGCGGTAATAGGAAGCCTTGGAAGGCTCTGGATGCCCTGAGTTACTGCTGGCAAGAACTAGCAGAAAGAGAGACTACAAAAGCAGTGTCTGAAATGGGCCAACTTAACATACACTCTCACTCTCTCTCTCTCTCTCTCTCTCTCTCTCTCTCTCTCTCTCTCTCTCTCTCTCTCTCTCTCTCTCTCTCTCTCTCTCTCTCTCTCTCTCTCTCTCTCTCTCTCTCTCTCTCTCTCTCTCTCTCTCTCTCTCTCTCTCTCTCTCTCTCTCTCTCTCTCTCTCTCTCTCTCTCTCTTCCTGAGGCTGCTTCCTCCCAGTACGCAGAATTTTTCCTGGTGTTAGGTTAGTGATGAAAGTTCATTAAGAGTACGAATGCCAAGAATGAACTGTCCTAACGAAAGCCCGATATTTGTGTGAAAACTTTCAATTTTGATTTAAAAAGTGCAATACACCAGACCCCGTTAAACTGCTAGCTAGACAAATCCACAAATGCACTTAGTGAAGAGTCCACAGGTTCCTCAGGTACGCTCCACATCCTGCAGGTACACACTAATCTCACTGCAACTACGAAAGCAGTCTGCAGCTTCGTAGACAGAAGATGGTTTGGCTCATATATAATGGGTTCCAGTTCCTTTAAAAGTGACAGCAGCGAGTTTAATACTCTCAATGGAAATATTTATAGATTTGATTACAGGGTACTGGACTGTTAATGTAGGAAGGGATTTGAGGCTTTTGGTTCTTTTTCAGATACTTGATAACAGGAAGGGAAATATATTTGTACAACCCCCCCCCACAGTCTGTTTTATAAAGATATTTTAAAAATCTTCTTAACATGGTAGTATCATATACAATAAACTGTTACCTTTTAATAAACTGTTACCTTTTCTCAAAAATTTTTACATGTGATTTTCAAAATAAAGCAATAGTCATGCTGTCTGAAATTAGCTATCAGTTAATATAGCTAACAGCTATATAATGATAGCCCCTGTTAACCCAGAACAGGTAATGAAGGTTCCAAAGTGTCTTCCTACTACACAATGAGCAAACTCTATCTTCAGAGATGATAGAGGGGACAGGAAGAAAGAGGCAGAGGAAGTAGGGTTAAGAACAACCTCAGGCTCCGGCTCCAGCATTGAAGCAAAGACTTTCATATTGCAGGCAAAAAGCACCTCTTCATCATCTGTGGTAGAGAGTTTGGGGAATTGTTCATGAGCAGCACCTTATATCTAAGATACAACAGGCAGAGCAATTGTGATTACCTTATTTGTGTAGCTCTGGGATCAAAGCCAGGACCTCCTGCCTGCTGGGCAAGCCCCCAAGCATGGAACCACAGCCCAGGCAGAACAATGACTAGCTAGATGCTTCGGTATTCACTTAAGACTTAAAAATCTAACCAGTATAGAAAATACACATACACTATTCACTTTTATGTTTCGTTCTTGTCTCCAGCAGTTTCAAAATGTGCTCTAGTAAACATTTCATTAAGTGCATCCATGATTAGACAAAGTATAATAAATTAATAAACATGTATTTTTCAGATACAGTCTAAATTAGGTTTGTTATGAAATTTCAAACAGAAAATGGATGCTTCAGAAAATAAAATGAAGAATCACTTTGTCCTTTGGACTTTCTTTCCCTAATGAATATGACACATACACCTGATGGGATGCTGGCATGAAACAAAGTGGCACAATTACAGTGGTGGGGGGGAACGGGACGGGATGGTAGGAGGAACCACATCCTGTTCTCCGTGGCTTTTGTGAATGGTTATAATTCATGTTTGCTGGTTTATACATTTACATAACCTGTTCTCTCTCATTTATGTAACTTATTTATGTAAGAGGCTGTACTTCCACTGTGGCCTTTGTATGCAGCACAGCTTCCCCACGAATCAGGAAGCCTGAACACAGTAACCACTGGCTCTGTAATAGGTCCTTCTTCTGTTTTTCTGTACCTCCAAAAAGGGCATGCCCTTTGATGCGACTGCCTCTTAAACTCAGAGGAGAGGGAAATTAGTAGCTTCATTCGTTTTTGTCAAACTTAGCCTTTGGTCTGTGACTCACCCAGCACTCTGTGATGAATAAAGAGGGCACCCTGCAAGCCAGCCCCTGGGCAGGAGGCATCTTATGGCTTCTGGAGCTCTCTCCTTTCTTCCTGTGAGTGTTACTGGCTTTTGTCATTCTCTAACAAAGTAGTAAAGTCAGGAGATTTGTATTTCATTTCAGTTTTCCCCCCTTAGTGTTGTGTTCTAAAATAGATCAGTTATGTAAGAGAGTCAAAAGAAAAGCATATCTGTTTCCTAATTTGGAAAATGCTTATCACCATCGTTCCATACTTAGCCCTCCTGCCCACTGCCGCACCCCAAGACTTTTCCTGATATAGTTAGAATGTTAAGAATAACATTGACACAATGGTTTTGTTTCACACAATTCAACAGAAGGGCATTTGAACCTCCCGTTTGTACAGTCAGTGAATTTATCATTTGTTTTTTCACATTATCCTTAAAAAGAAAGACAATTGAGTTTAAACTTGAAAGAGCATGGGCTGAGAGATGTAACACAAATGTAGAATATATACTTAGGCAGTCCTGGTTCAATTTTACACACGTATATCATACATACATACATACATACATACATACATACAAACATACATACATACATACACAGTTCCTCTCCTGGTTCAGATTAAAGGCATCCTAGCAGTTAGAATCTAGATAATGAACTGAAAACTAAACTATAAGTTTTCATATAATCAGCCAATATCCAATAGTATTTTTATAGGTGAAACTTTCTATAGAAAGGGCTTCAAAATCCGCCTCTTATGTCTCGTTCATTATATATAAAAGCAGAGCCGAGAGACCGCTGGCTTGATAGAAGTCCTCTAGGGAAGAGAATCCAGACACCTTAGTGCTGACTACGTTCCCTGGTTTGTGGGAGGAGGTCACCTGTTTCACCGACTCCCCTTTGCCATCTGTACAGAGGACAAACTAGAAACTGAGTTGCCTTCTACCCTTGGGGCCTCGCTGGAGAGGTTTATGTGAAAGCACAGACGGATGGAGCAGTGTCTCCCAAGCTCAGGACCACAGCAGCATGACACCTGACACAAATGGAACAGAAGGAGAGGCTGAAAGGGAGGGGACCGTATCTTGAGAACTGTACATTTGTTGCTGCACGTTCAGCCCTGCTCAGAGCTGGTGGAATGATCCTCTGCATTCCACATGAACATTATGCAGCCACTGGACAGGGATCCACTAACACCTGCATAGCTGCTTACCCCTACCACAAATCTCAGAGAGGCTGGAGAAAAGCCTGGGGGGAGGGGCCAGTTACGTAACAGGCATTTGTAAGGAAGTTTATATAAGATACTAAAAATACAGTATATGATCGCTGCAATAGTGTTCTAAGTGAAAAGCCCTAATGAGGACAGCCTGAGCAGGTTAAATAAAGGTGATCCTGAACAGACGTCTAAACCCAGTTACTTCAAGTGGCAGGTGTCTGAGTACAGCTTACAACACTTGCTATACTGCTTGCTATCCCTGTGAGAAACACTCAAGGGTCTTAATAAGGGCTCTTGCCCTGACTCTTGCAGAGACTCTAGGAGTACTAAGCGTGTAATTGCTATTCTATTTTATTATATTCAAATGAATGTGTTTCCCAAGTGTTGGGCTCTTAAATAGAAATAAGCACAGGGATGAACCTCATATGCTAGTTAAATTCTAAGAACTAACTACCCATGAATGTCTGGGGATTTTTTTTTCCTTCTTAATATTATTATCTTCTGGATATACAAACACATTTACATACATCTTAGCACCATTATCATCTGAACACACTCACATATACACATGTTCATACATAGGCACTCACACTCACATGCGCGCGTGAGCACACACACACACACACACACACACACACACACACACACACACACAGAGCCCACTAGAACATAAGCCCCTTGGAATCTGAGATTTCTGTCCTTTTTATTGATGAGGCTCTGGTATGAGTAAGATGTTGCCAGGTGACTGTTGAACAAGCCCGCCCACAAATAGGAGATATTATCTAATGGTCTGCTTCCCTGTTAACAACAACAACCTATTTTTTGCACTAACATACTGGAACACCTCCTTCCTACCCTTTCTTCCAGTTGTGACTTGAAGTGGAGCATAGCCTCTTTCTGTGTGGTGGGTGATATAGGGGAGTGGGGTAATCACTGGGATGTGACAAAGCATTTATAGAAGGGCTGAGGGCTTGCTTACTCTCTTTCTATTGTTAACTGTTGCTATTATTACTATTTCTGTTATTGCTCCAGAAGAGATACCTCCATTAAATACTCCACTAATCTTAATGACTGATTGTGAAGAGTTTGAATGTTGCAGATCCAGATCCAAATTATCATGGACTATTTAAGGTTCATTTATTTATTTATTATATATACAATATTCTGCCTGCATTGCCTGCATGCCAGAAGAGGGCACCAGATCCTATTATAAATGGTTGAGAGCCACCATGTGGTTGCTGGGAATTGAACTCAGGACCTCTGGAAGAGCAGTCTGCTCTTAACCTCTGAGCCATCTCTAGCCCCAAACCATGGGCTATCTTAGATGGCATAAGTAGCAATTTATTGTCCAACCCCATGTGTAATGTAAAACCCTTGTAACTATTGGGTAAGTCATTTTGGAATGTACAGCCATCTAGTTTTCACCAACATGAAGGCTAAAGCATATCATCAGACAGCACCTGAGACCTATACTGAGAGCTCCTGTTTCCTGTAACCAGTCTTAAAGATATGTCCACCCATGTGTTTAAAAAGTGCCCTTATTTATAGCTTCCTTTGTTCTGTTACTACAATAATTTCATGAAACTCTTACTACGTTAGAGTATAGCATTTGAGGCAACCTGAGATGGTGTTCTCAGACCATGGCCACTCATATTTGGTAACAGAATAAGCCTTTTAAAATTACCTTTGAAGTAAAAGCTGGATTTTTTTTTTTTTTTTTTTTTTTGCATTGACACTATCATGTGGGGTTGTTGGAAGACACTGGCAATTTGCATCTTCAGGAGAGACCCAAGCATGCAGACACCTGGACCAGAGAATTCCAGTACCCGACCATTGTTTACAAGTTAGTTTGTCTCTGGTAGTTTGTTATAGCAGCTGAAACAGATCCAGTCTCAGTGTCTCCCCCATGCCTCACCTCTTTCTCTCTATCCATCTGGTCAACCTGACAACCCTTACAAGCTCTACCTTCAGCATATATCTGGAGTTAAGTCTTCCAACTTAGTCCGGCCTTACAGTCGCCATAAGGAACCTGGCCCAAGACAACAGCATCCTTTGTCTCAAAATTAAGATAAGCAATTTTGTTACTTATTTGTGTACTGGACATTTTTTTCTTCTGCAGTAGATGCATAAAAACAAAGTTATATTCAGAAAACATATAAACAAATAAAGCCTTAATAATTTGAGTGAGGGCTTTCACATTATTAATAGCATTATTATCTTGAAATACTTTCTACATTCCTGAGTTTAGGATAAACTTGAAGATTTGAGATTTTGGGGGATGCCCATAGGGCTCAAAATAACTCAGAGTCACCCAAAACACTTTTTTTCTACTCACTGGTTTTCCAGAAAATCTTTTTTATTCTATCTTCAAGTTCCCTTTTATTTCCCGTCTCTTCCTTGTACCCAACCGCCAGCACCTCTCACCCAGACTACTGCAAGAACCTTCCACCCAGCCCTGCCTCTGGCCTTCCGAAGACAACCAGAAGTGTCCTCTTGAACCAAGTACACACTCCTCAGATCGCAGCCTCTTCTTGCTGCTCAGAAAAACACTCCAAGCAGTGACATGTCCCAAAGCCAGCACTTGATCTTTTCCCACTCCGAAAATCTCTGACCTCATCTCCTCATCCTTCACCCCTCTCAAGGCCTGTTCTAGGGTTTTGTTCTCTCTCTGTTGCCTGGGATAGTCTGTAGCTACTCTCTTTCTATTGACTTTTGCACAAGTGTCACCTTCTCTGGTGACTTCTTTGGCTTCATTATTCCCTTCTGTTATCCTCAGTGCCTCTCCTCCTGTACTATATACCTTTATCTTATTTCCTTTCCCCAAAGAATATGCGTTGCTCTCAGGATTTTATCTGCTCTACTCTCTGCTCTGTATTCAGTGCCTATAACACAGAATCGGGTGCTGATAACCAATTGAATAAGATGGTGTGTGCCTGCAATTCAGTTGCTCAGGAGGCCAATTCAAGAGGATTGTGAGTCTGAGGCCAGCCTGAAGTACATCTTACACCTGCCTAGGATTTTCTTTTTAAGTCAAAAAAATTGAGAAAGAAACTCCAAGACCACACATAAAAACATGTTGCTTGGAAAGCTCAGGGCTTTTTTTCTCAGGGAAGTTGAGGACATAGTCACAGTGAGAAAGACGATTGTTTTTAATGGGTTCAAGGATGTGCAGGGAATCACAAGATACTAACTATATTCAAGAGGGATACATAGAAATAAAATTTTAGTATCGGCCTACTTGAAAAGGAGTCCTTAATCTTGGTGATAGTCACTAAGTAAACTGACCTTTTGGAAAGTTCCTGAATGTCCCGGTAGATGCCCTTGCCACTGCCTTCATTCCACATGGTTTTGCTTCGTGTACACATTCTCAAGATTATACAGCTTGGTTGGGCTGCCTTCTTCAGATGACAAGGCACATCAGATACTTTTTTGCTAGCATATTTTCAGTTTCTTTGAGACTACTTTTTAAAAACCTGACCTACTGGATACATCATAAAGTATCTAGGATTGGAATTTCTAAAGAAGTGACATGGAGAGGGTGCCTGTTAATATATTTTTCCTAAAGGACTAGAGTAGGCTAACAGGGTTTGGGAGAAGTTCCATGAGGGAGAAGATGAAGCATGCAAAGTATGAAGACCTCTGTGAGCTGGTTAGCCTAGGGGATCTGCATCCCACAGCAATCCACAAATTCATTGTTACAAAGGGAGATGTGCTGACTTCAGAAGATAGAAGAGTCTGTGTGTCAGTCAGCTTTCATCATTATTGCAACTGGAGATCCCAGCCCGTCATATATGAGGCCTGTGACCATAGGTAGGCATTATGGTGGGAGTAGGGCAGAGCAAATGGCTCATCTCATGACCAAGAAGCGAAGATGGATGTGGTGGGGGCGGGACCTAGAATTTCCTTTAAAGACACACCCCTAAGAACCTGAAAATATTCCATTAGCTCCTACCTTTTGAATGGTCCTCTACCTACCACTCTTGGGAACAAGATTTTACCTCGTGGGCCTTTCTAAGTACATTAGACTAAATTATAACAGTTCACAGCCAGGAGTTTAAGATATACAGATCAGAATCAAGATAAGGATTTAGTGCTAGAACAGTAGCTGAGAAATTCAGAAAAGACGAGAAGCAAGGTAAGTCCTACAGTCGGTAGAGGAACATACCGAGTTACTTGACTAGGCGTCCATGTAAGCTTTAGGCCATGCTGTTTCAAGAGCCTTGAAAAAGACAATTGTCTGTTTTTTTTCCCATTTAGAAGTAGTTAGAGAGAATCCTTTTAAATATAAATGACAGTAAGATACACAAAGAGCTCTTTCATCTAGTGTAGAATCCAAATGTCTCAGGCTGTTCCAGCTGCTATAACAAAAGTAGTTTAAATGATAACATTAAAAAAAAAGCCATAAATATCTTTCTAATATTAAAGAGACTGGGAAACCCCAAATCAAAACACCTAAAGATTCAGTGTCTGATTCTGTTGTATCCGTAGATCAGTGTCTCACTTAGTCATCATCAGAGAAACTGTCTCCCGCAGGAGATGGGAGCTACTACAGAGACCCACGGTAAGACCATGCACAGTGAGTAAAAGACTCAGGCTTCACTGGGGTGTCTCCTCAAACTCATCCCCTTCCGCCAGCTCAAGGAAACAGTATCTTCTAGACACGACAGGACTGGTGCACATATGTGAGCACATGAACTCACAGAGGCCATGGCTGCCTGTGCAGGGCCTACACAGGTTTAAACCAGTCTTGATCTGAGCGCTGAGAAGGGAACTGGATATAAGTTCCCACCCCTAACCCAGAAGCTGTCTCTAACTAGTAACTATTCACAAAGGACAGAAGTTTTCTCCAGGGTATAAGCCACCGTTAGGGGAGCCCGCATGCCCAGCAGTAGGTGGCAACACAAAGTGAACTCAATGGTATTTTCTAGAGATGTTTAGTGTGTCTCATAGTGTGTTGTGCTTACTTTTTTTTAACTCTATTTGTCTTTTGGTTATCTTTTCTGCTTTCTGATTTTGTGTTTTCGTGTGTGTGTATGTGTGTGTATGTGTATGTATGTGTGTGTATGTGTATGTATGTGTGTATGTATGTGTGTGTATGTGTATGTATGTGTATGTGTGTGTATGTATATGTATGTGTGTGTATGTGTATGTATGTGTGTGTATGTGTGTGTATGTGTATGTATGTGTGTGTATGTGTATGTATGTGTGTATGTATGTGTGTGTGTATGTGTGTGTGTATGTGTATGTATGTGTGTATGTATGTATGTGTATGTATGTGTGTGTGTATGTGTGTGTATGTGTATGTATGTGTGTGTGTTTTCTTCTGGTTTGTTTGCTTTTTCATTGGTCTGTTTCTTTTCCGAGTAGAGAAAGAAGGCATTGGATGGAAAAAGAGGTGGGAGGGTCTGAGGAGAGATGAGGGAGAGGAGCTGTGATCAAAACATAACATATTAACATTTTTCAATAATAAAAAGTCAATTTGGTGTCCAATGAAGGCCATCCAATCCATAGACGTCTTCTTGTTGCTGTGTCTCTCGTGGCCAAGGGAAGGAGAGGTTCTACATGTCTCCTCCAGAAGACCATTTTACACTTGGAATACTCTCCCACAAGCTCTTGTTTCTGGATACTTGCTCCCCAGCTGGCTTTTGTGGAATCTTTATGAAGCCAGACCTGAGTGGTAGTAGTAGATTACTAAGGGTGAAATCATCCCCACTTTTTAGGTTGCTCTTTCTGGTTCCTGTTCCTGCCTCTGTGGGACTGGCCCCTTTTGCCAATTCCCTCCAGTATGGATGGACCTGCTCATTTGCCATGCCTTCGCCTCTGTGATGGGTGACACCATAGAGGAAAATACACTTTTTCTCATTTAAGCTGCCTTTGTCACAGTGGTATGCAAAGTAACCAACATAAACACCAGATTGACACCAGAGCATCCCTTCTAATAGCCATGCCTTCTCATCACATCACATAAGTAAGTTGCAACCCCAGAGTTTGGGGAGGGTACTGACATTCATACCACAGCAACCCAGGTTGCTTTCTGCCGCTGTAATAAACAACCCAAAGCAACTTAGGAAGGAAAGGATTTGTTTCAGCTTACACTTCCCAACAATACTCTATCCCTGAGGGAAGTAGGAGCAGGAACCTCAAGACAGGTTCTGGAGGCAGGAACTGAGGCAGAGACTATAAAAGAAAATCGCTTAATGTAAGGTTCCCAGGCCTATGCTCTTTCTTATGCAACCCAGGCCCTTCTGCCTAGGAATGGAGTTGTTCACTGTGCACTGGGCCCTCTCATTCAATCATCAATTAAGATAACAGAGAGGTACTCAGACTTATCTAGGCATTGTCAATTACAATTTCCCTTCTCAGTTGACTCTAGATTGTGTTGAGCTGAACACTGAAGCTAAGCAGGGCACACATCACAAAAAACCGAATAAGCTGTATGGTTTAGAACCAGCTTAATAATGATAGATACAATAAAATGCTGCAAAGAAAAGCAGGTCTCTAAAGAAGTTAAGGCTAGACAAGAAATACAATGGTACATTTCTGTCATGTATCCTTTAGTATTTCTCTCAATGAACATGCAACATGCTAGGTAAAATGGTTCAAGGACTGACATAGTATGTGGTTTCTATATTCTTATGCTTCAGCTCTTATGCAATCAACTCATCTATGAAATAGGACACAGTAAATGAATAAAATGTCTTACAGCCACAATTACTTTGACCAGAGAAGTCTAATTGCAATATGAAAGATAGGGGCACATCCCAGGGAACCTGTCAGTTTATAAAGACCCTTATTAACCTCACATGACTAGTTTATGTGAGCTCCCAGAATTTGGTCACCAATATTATATCATTTTAGCACTAATTGCTGTGAAAATTCCAGGCCACTGGGCCAGATCCTTATTTCTTAGCTGACAACACTTTTGATCCAGTTATGGGGAGTGAGACCTTCTGTGAGCAGAGCCATTCTTAAGCTAACTTTGACTCAAGTGCCTTTGTCTTTAGCAGGTTTATGAACCCCATGTGTCCCTGTATGATTGTTCACTATCCCATCAACACAAGCTTCTCCCATAGAAAGCACTTTCCAGATTTAGACAGAGCCTCTCCAGGCAGCTCGGTACATTCAAAGCAACTGAACAGCTGCATGCTTTTTCCCCCCTAAATTTGATCTAGCCAAGTTATCTGGTTCCAAACATAGCTAGATAGCTCAAATAAAACCAGAAATAGATGAGTTTTCCTAAACAACCTGCTTAAAAGGATGCTTTGTCAATCCAACCTGTGTGGTGCTTCTATGGAAAAAAAAAATTGAGAGACCTTACATGTACAGCAAATGTTGATAACACCGAAGCTGGTGCGAATCGGACACTGTTCATGAAGTAACACTAACAATCATGAAGGTAAGCCACTTAGATTCTTTATACCCAGGAAAGAAGTTGCTGGAAGACTGTGTGATGTGGGTGTGGTTGAGATCATTTCTACAACCCTTCCAGTTCACAGAGATTGTAATCTAAATGAGCATCCTGTTCTAGAGATAAACTTCTAGAGAAAAAATGAAGTTATGTGTTCCCACACATGATATCGTTTATTTATTTATTTACTTATTTATTTTGAAAGAAAGGTGGTGGTGGTGGTGAATCATCCATGGGCCTCAAAGGGGTGACTAAGTCCCTGTGTCAGTGAACTAAACACACACACACTTCCTTCTCACTAGGAGGACAGTTGCTGGGCAGGACACTATTAGCCTTAACTGGAGCCACAACTGGGAGGCGAGGCCACAATGGACAAGAGATAGTTAAGGGGGCATGTGTGTTCTTGGAAGTATGCTGTCTTCCAATTACAGCACCTCCAGCGCCCAACAAAGGAATAGCAAGTGGGAATGACAATTGCGGTACAAATATCTGGCATCCCTGCAGGCGGTGTGGGAATGGTGATGTCAAAGTCTGAAGATGGGGCACATAGCAGCAGCAAGGAAGCCATGGTGACTTTAGGAAGAAGTGCAACCAGCATGTTCACAGTATGTGTCACCTGAGAGTCTTTAGGCGTTTGGAACAGGTGCTTTCCAGCATGTCCTGTTCTAGAATGATCTATCCAGCGTAACAGAGGGTACCACTGGTCTCCCCCTAAAGGGCCATTGTGCAGTGAGAAGAATATGACAGTTTGGGATCACTGGTTCCATATCTGATACCAAAGGGACAATAACGCTGAAGTCTATCAATAATACGTCCAGAGAGTGGAAACCAAGGGAAGCTCAGTTTCAGCTGGTCTTGAATTTAAGGATGTAAAATAAAAACAAAACGTTGTAAAGATGAAAAAAACTAAAGCAAGCAAAATATAAAGCTGACTCCAAGGGCACAAGCCCCTCTTTGGGAAAAGCACATGTATGTGTCAATGAGAAGAGCTGTCTCAGGTAGACAAGAAAGAGTCTATCACCCACACTCATGCTTTGGGTGGAAAGGGAAGGCACTAGCCCTCTGCTGGTGAGCAGAAACTCCCTTGCCTTCCTTTCTGACAGGTGCACACATGGTATTTTTCAGCACAGGGACTCTTAAACTGTAATGATCTACACCATCTCAGACACTTTTTTTTTTCTTTCTGAAATAGTAGTTATTAGGTCTGGATCAAGTGAACCAGGTGTCAACACAGTGAAACCATAGCAGGTGCTTTGATGGCGATGACCCAAGATCATCAAGGTGAACACTGGCACACAGTTCAATCTGAAACTTGGCCTTGAAAGTAGACAAATTAGCCCCATGAGGTGTGATGTAAATGTCACGTCTCTGTATTGTGAACTGGTTTGTTTTACTCATAGCTTCAATAGATATGTATTCAATAACAAATGTCAGAAGAAGAGTCTAGCATGTGCTGGGCAGTTCTGGGTATTTGCTGGTCATTTCTATAAGGTCATTTGCATACTTTCCTTATTTCCTTTAGCTGCTGTATAGTGCATTGTCTTATGTACGGGTACCATAGGATCCTTATTTCTAAATAATGGACATGAGGAATAAGGCCCCTTTTATTCTTTAGTTTAGAATCTTATGTAGGCCAGGCTGGACTGAAACTTGTAAAAGCTGAGGATGACCTTGAACTTAGGCTCCTCTTCTGTGCCTCTCCAGAGTGTTGGGATTGCACACATGAGCGCCAGACCTGTTTATGTAGGGCTGGGGATTAAACCCAAAGTTTCATGCATGCTAGGCAAGAACTCTATGAAATAAGGTATTTCTCGGACCTTGCTTTCTTTATTTTGGGCCTGATAAATTTTGCAAAGCTTCGCAAGTCTATTGACTTTCCAAGTCCTTAGCATATTGCCAAACTTACAAATAAAGACGTCATGAAATAGATTTTTTTTAAAAAAAAGTTGATTTTCAACAATGGGGGAGGATAGAGCTGTGAAGCAGTAAATACAAATCTTCGATATTTTCACAGGAAATCTGCACTGAGACCACAGACAAAGTTTCCTACCCAGTTTCTCAGTGACCAAATCCACAGTGATACACTGGAAACTAGGCTATAGAGTCAAATGATACAGGTTTCAGGTAAAGCAAATTTTGTATTGCCTGGAAATACCAAATAATAGCTTCTTTTTCAATTGTGTCTAGTCTTAGCCTTGCATAATATTTTAGTTAGTGAAAAAATACCTTAAGGAAAGAAAGATTTATTTTGGCTCAAACTTTGTGGATATAATCCACCATGGCTTCAGGAGTGTGAGGCAGTTGGTTGTGTTGCCACTGGATTCTAGAAGTAGAGATGAATTAGGGGGTTCGCTTTCTCCTTCTTATTCATCCAGGGGACCCAGCCTCCATGATGGTACCACCCATACTGAGGGTGGGTCTCTCTGGAAACACCATCACAGACTAAAGGTTAGTCTCCAGCACGATTCTAAATTCTGTTAAGTTGAAGATCAAGATTAAAAAACATATGTAGCACAAAGAATTTATTTTAAAAGGAGATACTTTTAGCAAATTATACTTATCTTTAGGATGGTCATATGCACTTATTTGCATATTAAGAGGGTAAAGTTTCTTGTGTAGACACCATATTGAAAGTTTTAAAGATGAAGGGTCAGGATCATGTGTTGCTTAGACCTGGTGAAAGCAGGAAGATGAATATTCTCCTTGGAATTTTTCCTCCCTGCTCTGTTCCCATGGATGAGGTCCCTTACATGAATAATAGCATTCTTTATCAAGGACACCAGAGGCAGTTCCTATTCTGCAAACTTGCAGAATTATTCAAGCAAGTCAGTCTAATCTTCTGTAAAAGCAGCAGACACCTCATCCGGGATACTCTACATCATGCTCCCAGAGCCCCTGGTTGGTCTCTTTGTTCCTGTGTGCAGCCTGAGTGTCCTCTTCTCACAGGGGCAGATGTAACAAATAAGACTCCGGGAGTCTCCTCTGTTCAGATCTGGGGTCTTTGATCATCCCTGTCAATCCTAGGGCAGGCATACCACCCTCACAAATGCAAAGAAGGAGGTGATTTAATCACAACCTTTTCCAGTGAAGTAAGAGCTTTACTGAAATAAACTTTAAGTAAATTTAAATTTTAGACAGTAGTAGAAATCAAGTGTTTGTTTAAATAGAAATAAAAAACAGTGTCAAGATAGTGATACTTCAATATTTCAATACTCAGACATTTCAATAGTTTGTCCATGTGATAGACCAGCAATATATATATGGTAGGTTGTTGTCAGATGACACTTTCATGGATTATTAATCTATTTTGGTTTTTGAAGTAGGTACCAATATCCACATTTACAAATGAGGAAACTGCCTTAGGTAACTTATGCAAACCAGCAAAGCTAATAAGAAGCAAAACCTGGATTCAAACCAGAGCAAGTTTCCTAAGAGCGATTCCAAGCATCTGGACATTCCAGGGATAAGAGACTAGTGAGCAAGGATGAAGGGGGTGGTACCTCTATCAACTACAGGTGCAAAACTAGTAAGAGAGCAGGTTACACCTGCAACACAAATATAAATAATTTTATTTCAGACAGAGAAAACAAACCAACTATTTGTCCCATAAATATACACAGTCAGGGACTAGTAATCCAGATAGACCATGCAATAAGAAGTAACAGTGCCAGGAAATAGGTATGCACACCATGTTGTGAGTTCTCTTTCTGGATATCTTGCAATTCTACATAGCATCCTCTGGAGAAGACACAGTCATAAACATGTATTCTCTGATGGCATTGATCAGTACCCAGCTCCATCCCCTTACATAAGTATGTTTATGTTGCATAACATCAATACCCAGAGCACCAGCCAAATGATGTTATGCTAACTGATGGGAACAGGGAAGTACTGCAGAGCTCAGCACTTTCCAACAGCTTCCTTCTGATGGTCTTTAGTAACGAGAAATGACTCACCTTGGGAATGTATCTCACGCAGGGCAAGTCTGTAATAGGTTCCTTTGCTTCTATTTTGATTCTTGATGAAAGCCTGACTTTTATTCCCCCATTGATTCCATATATATGTTGATTTAAGGAAATATATTTAAAACTTTTTCATAGTTAAAATCTAAACAAAAACAAACAACAATAAACCCACCTGCTGATGACCTGCTGGCTTTCATAAAGTTTTCTTGTAAAACTCCCCTGTTTGAGATATTTAGATACAGTGATTTGTAATGGCTTTTAAGAAGCTTAGCCAAGGTCTGAGTCATTGTATGTGATGTAGATGTGAGTTATGCATAGGTTAATATGTCAACTTAGAGTGAACATTTATATTACCAGCACACCACAGTGTCTTTCATGAAGTCTTCCCCTTCCAAGGCTGTATTCTGTTAGTTTTCTCGCCACAGCAGGATTTGTTATAATTAGTAATTAAACCACTGTCTAGGTATACAATCACATGTACACATCTGCTGTGTAACCTCTAATTTACTTTGACTCCTTTTTATTATATTGAAACTTTGAGATGAAGGATGGAGAATACACACACACACATACATACATACATACATACATACATACATACATACATATATATGACTTATATATGGAAACAATATATGCATCAAAACAGCCTGCACATTCATATGTACATTCTGTGTACATATATACAGGCTACAGGATTTTGCCTGATCATAGGTTTCAAGTCCATTAACAATACAGCATATGGTTCAGCACAGCTCTCACAGGAATCAAAGAGCATTGGTGTTCCCCAGCACAGGCCATTTCTCCACTAACAGCAAAGCTTCAGTAAAGAACTTCCAATGGCTTATTTATGATAATCCAGTGGCCAAACGCTCTATGAGACCACGTTAAAAGGAAGCAACATCTAAGCAAAGTATCCATTTGTAAAAGATCTCACAAAGAAAGAAGATAAAGCCCTACCATATTCAAAGAGTTTAAATATACATTCTGTCCTAGGCGAGGCCAATTTATCTAAGTTTTCTAATGTTTCACCCATGTCTGATCAGTGCACAGTGTGTCCATAGATTCTTATTTAAGAAAACTAGAGTTAGGAAAGCCTGTACTTCCCCAGTGGGTATATTGAGAGATATGTTATTCTACACGACAATTATTTACAGAACCATGCTTCTTGTCTTTCTACAAATAAATTAGAGCACAGTGCAAAAAAGAAATGAGTTCTGTGCAAGTGCACGGTGTGTTGTGTATGTGACACACATGCATGAGCAGATATGGGTGTGCATAAACACATGGGATGAAGGATGTCTCTCTGCTACTCTCTACCTTATTTCCGAGATAGAAGGTCTCTCTCTGTACTTGAAGCTGTTTGAGCTAGGGTGGGTGGCTAGCAAGCTCTTGGAGATTCATTTGGTCCTGTCCCCGACAGGTTATGGGTACATGCAGCCATGACTGGCTTTCTACTTGGGTGCTGGGGATTTCAGCTCAGTTCCTCGCCATTGCAGAGCACTGAGTTGACTCAGTGGTGAGGAGAGTTCTCAGGATATATAGTGTTGATAATGGGTGTCATTGCAGTGGCTCATACTTGAGTGTCCCTTTCTCCCTTGTGATGCTATTGCGATGGTCACAGAGTCTTTAGGAGGTGGGGCTTTGAAAGTTAACCCATCTGTGGCTCTGGCTGAAGTGCTCTGCCTCCTGTGTGTCACCTCTCCTGTGCAAAAACAAACTGCAGCCAGCTCTTGAGATGACAGACTCAGTTGCCCCTGCCACTGTGCCCTCCTGGCCATGGAGGTTTAAAATATCACTGAAACTCAGCCCAAAGGACCCTTCCTCCACTACACTGAGAGATATCTTGTCACAGAGATTTAAAAAGTAACTAATATCTTTCATGTTCCTGATTTATGCACTTAAATGGTCAGGGTGGTAATGGCTGGTTATGTACTTAATTTTAGCACAACTAAGAACTGTCTATTGCTGCTAAGAAAAAGAAAATGGCATGGCATGTAAAGGAACTGGAGAGGATAAGGATGGAGGTCATGCAGGCAAACACATCTTTTATAATTTTATTTTAATATTTTATGTGTATGGGTGTTTTGCATAGATGTATGTCTGTGCAGCATGTGCATGCAGTGCCAGCAGAGTCCAAAAGAAGGCATCAAGTCCACTGGAACAAGAGTCACGGACAGGTATGAGCTGCCTTGTGGGTGCTGAGAACTGAAACAGGCTCCTTGGAAGAGCAGGCAGTGCTCTTAACCACTAAGCCATCTTTCCAGCCTCTCAGGTGAACAAATCTTGATCTGACTCTCAGTAAGATGTAAACCGCTGTGAATTTTTAAATGGGATATGACTACATCAGCATTTACTTTCAAAGGACCACTGTGGCTTCACTATACAGAGTGAATGAGAGACAAAGTATAAACAACAAAAAAAAAACATTAAAAAGCGCTTGACCCCCCCCCCTTTTAACTGTAACTGTTCGATTTGACTTCAAAATGCAACAATTTTTTAAATGTATTCATTTAAGGTAAAACAAATAAAAATGTGTCTATTATTTGTTTCTTTATAGAAAATAATCTTTTTCATTTTCTTTCTTTTTCATTTTTAATTAATACATAGTGGATTTCTGACTAGTATAACTTACGAAAATGCTATTCATAATCTGTCCAACGTGATTCATTTATGGAATATTGCTCTTGCTGTGATTTGAGTAGTAGATGATAGAAATCTTCTGAGTAATGTTTCATTGGCTGAACAGATAGTCCTAGGTTATTGTTTCCTTGACATTAAAGGTCCATATTGTTTTTCCATCCATTTTATTTGAGCCATTCAGTTCAACTCTGGGATCAAGAAGGGTTCTCATGGAGAAGAGGCGCATCTCTAAAAGTGGGCCATGTACCCCAAGAAGAGTCCGCTCTGCAACTAAAATAAATATTTGCCCCAAAGTAAGCACAGGGCCAAAACACACAGTACAATGGCAAGGATCCCACTGCTAACCACAAGATCAAGTTGCGTTGGTAAGTATCAAGACCTTTTTTTTTTTTGACCTTATTCCAGTTTCCAGCTCCATTTCATGAAGCAAAGACCATCAAAAGTACATTAGAATCATGCTTTATAACTGTTGCACAATCCAAGAGTTCCAGGAATCCAGGCTTTGCCGTTTTGAGTTGGTAGCATCCGGTTATCCTATGCATCAGCGTAGTGAGCAGATGTAGGAAAGAAAGAGCTTTGCTTGGTCTATTCTGGAAGTAATGTACATCCTCTTGTTAGCTTCAAAGCCATGTCCCCCCAAACAGCAATGCTGGGAATCATGCCCTAAACAGAAGGACTTTGGCTGGGTAAATAGAAGCCTAAGGGTGATTTTTTTTTTTTTTTAACCAGAAAATGGATCTTAAGACAGGTTTCTGATTACCAGAAATCACCCTTAATCTTCCCTCAAAGGTCAACTACCTTGGACAAGGTCATCTAATGTCAGTCCGTTAGGACAGCGGTGTCAGCTCGAAGTTCCCATCTGACTGACACATTTTCCTCTTCTCTGCCCTCCCCCTTCTCGCCCCTGAGATGGCCTTGGCAGTTTGATCCCAGCAAACCTTTCTTCCTACTCAGAGCCGCAGATAGTTTGTTGCTTTCACTGTGCCCTGCTTTATATCTCCCACGTCTACTTGTATTGTATTCCTTCAGCTACAGCCTTACCTGTAGGGGACCTAGGATTTGTAGTCTGCCTGAGAGAGAACAGAAAGATGGGAAAATGTATGAGGTATAAGAGGAGGGAGCCCTTCTCCCGGAGTCTGGTTAAAGCCCCTTGCCAGCTGAGAAGTAAGAATTCCAGCATAATTAATATTTATTGTGAAGGTTGTTGACACAGAGATGCTAACTGCATTCATAGGCAGATAGTTTATGGTAAAGTCACAGTGTAGCAATGAGCCAGTCTTAAGATCTAAATGTATTTGACACTGGAAATACATTTGACCTTGCTCCTTTCTCCAGGCGTTTTGTGGAAATCTCAAACAAGATCATTATTTGTTTACAGTAAAGATCTCCTCTCTTCCTGCAGGAGATCCCCACCCCTACTTGCTCTGTGATACTGTTTACGTTCTTCATCAATCCCTTGAACGCACACGTTTCAAAACTCTTTGTATAAAGGCAATGAAGCATGGGTCTCCTTTGAGACACCTTTCCCCACACTTGGACATGTCTTATTATTTTGTCCTCTGGTATGTCTCTTTCTCTCTATCACCTTTGTGGTGGTATATTGTGTCTCAAAGATTGTCTGAAGATCAGAGGACAGAGGTAGCTACAGAGTTTAGCCAAAGAGGTAAGGCAGTGGTGGGCACACATCTTAAATCTTAGTACCGGGGAGGCAGAGGTCTGTCTGGATTTCTGTCAGTTCAAGGCCAGCCTGGACTACACGAGATTAATCCAGTCCAAAAGAGAAACACAGCCTAGTAATGGTGGCACACACCTTTGATCCCAGCACTTGGGATCACACCTTTAATCCCATTACTGGGAAGGTTGAGACAGGAAGTGAAATGTCTGGGCAGAGAAAGGAATAAAGGAGAGAGGAGACAGGAGTTTGGCCCTTCCATTCAGCCTTCATTCTCTTTCAGCTGAGGATTCAGAAACATTCAGTCTGAGGCTTCCCGGAGACAGGATCTATCCCTTTTGGCCTGAGAATTCAATAATTGTAAGAAGTTTCTCTAGTGCCTGCCTGTTCCTCTGTCTCTGATCTTTCAGTTTTATTCCAATATCTGGCTTGGGGTTTTTATTTTAAGATTAATTAGGATTGTGTAATGCACCTTACTTAAAAATACGTGTTTAAAATGTCCTTTAATAAATGATGACTTGCTCTTACTCTCCAGTTTCCTGTTTTTTTTTTAAACATTGGTACTTAAAATCCGTATTAAAACATCATTAATAAACTTCAACTCCACTTTATACTGGTTCTATCAAAGCCAAGAATCTCTGTTTGCCTCTAACCAAACTCTTTGAAGGATTAGGATTTCTCTGAGTGCTCAGATCTGTGTCTCTGCCCTGTCCCCTTTGATATGTCCTTTATAATATGAGTCAGGGGCCAAGAAAGAGAAACCATCTAAATGGTCACTCAAACATCTCAATCCATCCTAGGATGCTGTGGTACTCCTATATCAAGATCAAGATGTCAAGATCTGGGGCGGGAGGGACAGATTATTGGTAATTGTCTTTACTGAAAACGTTATTTATTAGTTCTTTGAGAATTTCATATATACATACAATGTATCTTGATTATCTTTACTTTCCAGTCTTCCACACAAGTCCTCCAAGATCCATCACTACCTTTCCAACCCCTCTACTTAATGACCTCCTTTGTTCTTAAATAATAGACATGATCCAGTCAGAGTTGTCCGTAATATTCAAAGGCTTGGGACCACCTACTGGGGAGTGGATCCTCCCGACAGAGATTACACCCTTAAAGAAAACTTATTCTCCTGCCCCTCGAAATAATCAGCTGTTAACATGTTCTCAGCTAGGGGTGGGGGCTGTAAGCTCTTTCTACTGTATGCTCAACTGTTGAATTTGCATGTAATACATAGATATAGATAGAGAGATATATAATGTTACAAAATAGTAGGCTTCCATATGACTTTTTCAAACATCCTTAACGTTGGTTATTCCTCCATACCCTCTTCTCTTCCTTGCTTTCTCATCTTTTTCCTCATTTAAAACATTTGTAATTGTAAGTTTTTCTGTCCCACCCAGGCCCCAGGCCCGGACAAATTTCTTCCACCCACATCCACTTATAGCATAATTGACTCTGAGGCTTAATTGTATGATAAATACTCGGCCAGTAGTTGAGGCATATTACTGACTAGCTCTTACTCTTAAATTAACCCACGGTTCTACTTATGTTTAGCCACATGGCTTGGTACCTTAAAATCAGGGATGGTGATGACCAGCCATGCTTTGTTTTTCAGGATAATTTCCATCCTGAGTCTTTTGTGCTTCCATGTGAATTTTAGGATTAAAATTTCATTTTCTATGAAGAGTTTCAATGGAATTTTTGATAAGGGTTTTATTGATCCATACATGGCTTTTGGTAGAACCACCATTTTTATATTTTCAATCCAGCCAATCCACATGCATGGGAGGTCTCTCCCTATCCTGGTGCCTTTTCAATTTCTTTAGTGTCTGAGAATTTTCATCATTCACAACTTTAACTTCCTTGGTTATATTTATTCCAATAGTATTTATAGTATATTGGGATTTTTTAACCTGATTTTTTTGAATATATGTGTTGTTGATATGTAGAAAGGCTACTAATTTTGATATGTTAATTTTATAACCTACCGCTTGGCTGAAAATGTTTATCAACTCTGGGAGTTTCCTGATAGTGTCACTGGGATCTGTGATATATAGACCAAGGACATCAGCAAATGGGGATATTCTGACCTACTGCTATGTCCTATTTCTATCCCCTTTCCTCTTTGCTCCTGACTGGCTCTTCTGGCTAGGATCTCAGGTGCTATTTCAAATACACCTGTATTGTTTCTTCCTTTAGTGGAAATGCTTCCAGTTTAACCTGATGATGCCTCGATTTGCCAAGCATATAGTTATACTGAAACATGTTCCCTCTATTCCTAGTCACTCCAGGCTTCTATCATAATACATTTTTCTACAGGCCTTTTTTGTTTAAATGCTCAGGTTATTTATCCTTGAGTCCATTTTTAGGTTAATTACTTTTATTTATTTATAAATGTTGAGTCAACCCTGCATCCTTGGAACGAGGCTTACTTGACCATGGTAAATAATCTTTTTGGTGTGTTCTTGAATACAGTTTGCAAATATTGAGAATTTTTGTGTCTATGCCTATTAGAGAAATTAGCCTACAGTTCTTCTCATTTCCCACTTTCCTTTTGTTGGGTCTTTGTTCCATATCATTGGTAATACTAGTTCACAAGAAGGGCTTGAAGGTATTCCTCCATTCTCTATTTTATGAAATAATTAAACTGGCCTTATGTAGGGGATTGTGTTGGTAAATAATTGTCCCACCCACTGGTTTAATAAAAAGCGTTGATTGGCCAAAGGCAGGCAGGAAGTGTGGGCGGGGCTACCAGACTAAGAAAAACTCTGAGAACAAAAAGTACAGAGCAGAACACCAGAGGGAAGCCAAAAGAAGCAGAGAACAACCTTGCCGCTCTAAGAAAAGGTACCGAGCCGCATGGCTGAACAGGAAGAATCATGGGTTAGATGAAGGGTAGAAAGCTAGCAAGTTATATGCCTGGGCCTTAGGCTGATCAGCTGAAAACTATTGTAAACATCTGTGTGTCACTGTCATCTGGGGGTCTGCGGGTCTAAACCTTGAGGCTAGGCCCAAAAGTCAGGGCCCAAAACCACCTACTACAGCCTTGTTTGATTTCTTTTTTGAAGATCTGATAGAGGTTTGTACTGAATCTATCCAATCTCGGGCTTGTTTTGTCTGAGAAATTTTAAATTATTGTTTGTAAATCATTAGTTGTTATATGTCTGTTTAAATTGTTTGCTTGATCTAGGTTTAACATCGATGAGTTAAATACATCTAGCAATTCATCATCCATTTCTTTTAGATTTTCTAATTCAGTGAAATACAAACATTTATAGAATGACCTTATAAATCTTTGAATTTTCTCCACATTCATCATAATGTCTTTTTCCATCTCTAAGTTTTACTAACTGGGTCTTTCCCCCACTTTTGGTGTATTTGGCTAAGAGCTTGTCAATTCTGTTTGTCTTTTCAACAAGCAACAGTTGTTTCATGGGGTTTTCGATTATTATTTTTTCAAATTCTATTTCTTCATTTCTGCCTTGAACTTTGTTTCTCTCTGCTTAGCACTTTGGGATTGTTTTGTTCTGTTTTTTTTTTTTTTTTTTTTTTTTTTTTTTTTTTTTTTTTTTTTTTTCCAGTGACTTCATGTCCATTATCAGGTAATTTCTTTGAGGTAGATCTGATTTTTTTTAGTAGGAGTACTCAGAGCTAAAAATGTTAATCTCAGGATATTGCACCTCATAGATCCAAATACTACATCTTTTGTTTAATTATATGAATTAAAATTTCCTCCTTGCTGACTTTCTCACTGAGCCACGTATCATCCAAAAGCAGGCTGTTTAATCTCCATTAACCTGTGTATTTTCTGTAGATTCTCTTGATGTTGACTTCAGTTATTCCATTGTGATCAGATGAAGTGTAGAATGCTATTTCAATCTCTCTATATTTGTTGATATTTGCTTTGTGTTTTAGTATGTAATCTGTTTGTGAGAAGATTCCATTAAGGTTCTGACAAGAATGTACATATTTTGGTGAGTGGGTAGAGTGGGTGGTTGACATCTGATAGGTCCCTGGCATCTATGTACTAATTCTAATGTTTCTTTATTCACTTTTTGGTACAATCTGTCAAGTAATAAGAGTGGGATATTAAAGTTATCCAGTATTATGGTGTTGGGGTTAATGTATGATTTTAAGTTTAGTAGTGCTTGCTTTGTAAAATTGGATGAACATATATTTAGTGTGTGTATATATTTAGAATTGTGACTTCTTGGTGAATTCTCCCTTGATCAATATGGAGTAACCCACTTCATTGCCTCTGAAGATTTGAAGTCTGTATTGTCAGATAACAGGAAAACAATGCCTGCTTGTTTCCTGGTTCAATTTGCTTAGCAGATGTTTTTCAATCATTTTCCTCTAAGACAGTGTTTATCTTTGAGTGTAAGCTGTGTTTCTTGACGGCAGAAAAAAAGAATTGTTTCTAAGAAAATCTGCTAATCTATGTCTTTTGATGTATGAATTAAGAACATTGCTACTCAGAGTTATTATTGAAAGGTATGTGTGGCTCACTGTCATTTTGTTGATTTTGCAGTATTTGGGACTTCTTAGTCCTCTGTTGCTCAACAAGTGTCAGTACATCATTTTTTTTTTTTTTTTAATCCCTTAGTTTCTTAAGAGTGTTTATCTTTATCTTCAGAATAAGCTATTCCCTCCAGTATCTTGTGTAGTGCTGTCCTGGTGCTCATAAATTCTTTTAATCTTTTTTTTTTTATCATGGAAAGTATTTCTTTCGCTGTTAATTATCACTGACAGTTCTGTGTTGTAGAATATTATTTTAAAGTGTGCTGCTTATTTACGCTGTGGAACATTTGTTTAATAATGTAAAGATGTGTTGCTTTTGTTTTGGCTGCATTTAACTCTGTGAAGCTGTGTTAGAGCGCCTGTCTGAAACACCTGATGGTTTAATAAAGAGTTGAATGGCCAATAGCAAGGCAGGAGAGAGGAATAGGCGGGGCTGTCAGACAGAGTATAAATAGGAGAAGAAATCTTGGAAGAAGGAAGGAGAAGAGAGCATCAGAGGTCAGCCATCCAGTTACACAGCCAGCCACGGAGTAAAAGATTTACTGAAGTTAGAGAATGGGAAAAACCCAGAGGCAAAAGGTAGATGGGCTAATTTAAGAAAAGTTGGCTGGAAACGAGGAAAGCTAAGGCCAGGCATTCATAAGTAAGAATAAGCCTCCGTGTGTGAGTTATTTGGAAGCTAAGTGGCAGACACCCCCAAAGGGGGGAAAGTTCTGTAGTTTTTATTACAGACTGGCAGTTGCAGTCTTTAAGAATTTGAAAGGCATCAGTCCAATTCCTTCCTGCTTTTTATCTTTCTATGTTTCTTGGTCTTTTTTTCCTCAGCTTTCAATGTACTTTGTTTTATTTAATGTTTTACATGGTAGAGGGAATTTCTTTTCTGGTCCTGTTTTCTCTATGCTCGTGTATCTGAATAGGCTTCCTTTCCCCTAGATTTGGGAAATTTTGCTCCATGATTTTATTAAAAACAGTTCCAGTGACTTTTACATGAAATCCTCCTTTTCTGACTAGAATTCATAGGTTCTCTCTTTTCATGAACTCCCAAAGTTCTTGTATGTTCTTTTTATTCAATTAGAAATTCTCATTGACACTGATGCAATTCCTGTTTTGCCTTTCTGTCTTGATTGATATTCCCCTTCCATATGATCCATTCTATTGACGATACTTTCCACTATACTTTTTTGTCTGACCTATTGTCTTTTCCAATTCCATCATCAGTCAGTTTGGAGTTTATTCCGTCTGTCTCTTTAATAACTTCTATTTTCATATTGTGAATTGACTTCTTGACTTCTTTTATTCAGTTTTTCTTCTCTTGGAAAATATCAGAGTTCTTTAAAGTTGCTTTTTCCATATTTGTGCTCATTGTTTTGTAATCTCCATCAGGGATTATGCCTATGTCATTTGGTCGCTAATATGGGCTTAGTGATTTTTGGAAGAGAGATTATTTTGTGTTTTCATGTTACTTGTGTTTTGTGCTTGGATGTGTGTGATGTGGGACATCCTCCTGTGTGCTACGAATATGTGTTTCTCTCTTTGGTTGATAATGAAATTGGCCTGTTGCCAGGCAGAATAACGTTGGCCGGGAAAGCTAAACAGAGATACTGAGAGAAGAAGGGAGGGATCAAAGCAGATGATGCAAGCTGCCCAAGAAACAAGATGTGAAAAACCCAGTAAGCCATAGGCCACATTGTGACACACATATAATAGAAATGGGCTAATTTAAATGTAAAAGCTAGTTAGTAATACGCCTGAGCCATCAGACAAATATTTATAATTAATGTAAGTCATCTGAGAGATTATTTAAGAATGGCTATAGGATAAGGCAGGACAGAAAAGCCTCCATTTACATGTGCCTATCTGGAGTGAGATCATTGGTTAATATTTTGGTTGTTATTCTTTAATTCAGGTTACCTCTCTTCCTTTAGTAGATACACTCCTAGCATTAGGGAAGTAGGTTGTAATACAGTTGCAATGATGTTTTTGTTGTTAAGATTGTTATTCTGGATCCCTACAGCAGTGGTTCTCAACCTTCTTAACACTGCAAGCCTTTAATACAGCCCCCCACACACACAACATAAAATCATTCCTAAATGTAATTTTGCTAGTGTTATGAACTGTAATGTAAACATCTGTGTTTTTCATTGGTCTTTGGTGACCCCTGTGAAGAGGAGGACAAACCCCCAAAGGGGTCGCGACTCACAGGTAGAGAAACACTATCCTGTAGGTTGTGCAGTCTCTTCGGTAGCAGCCATGTTTCATAGTTGACCCATTCTGATACTAGAGCAGCGGGAACACTACAAAACAGACACGTGCTAACTATGGGTTGGTCATGCACTACTGTGTCTCCGCGAATACATATGAGTGACAATAAAGAGTCATGGTGAATCTTGAGATAAGTATTAGTTTGTTAGGTGAGAAGTTGCTGAGAAGAACGTACATGGGAATGATAATGACTGGAGCAAATAAAAAAATAATCGCAGTATGGATATGTGCAGGTTTGGGTTAACAAAAGACTAAGAAGAAGAAGTAGAGTTGTACACTCAGATATTGTAAATACTGAGAGAGAGAGAGGGAAAGAGAGAGAGAGAGAGAGAGGGGGGGGGAAGGTATCATAAAAGAAAAAAGAGGTGAAGAGTAGAGGACAGTGTTGACTTGCTCCAAGGACTCACGGTGCTTATAGAAACACTGCAGAGGAGGGAGGGGAGCTGGGTGTGAACGTGGGGGCAATGGATAGATAGATAGTAGTCGCAGGCAGATGAGGAACAGCTGCCCTGTGAAGGAGCACTGGGTGAAGCCCTAAGAAAATGGATCACTGGCCTGAATGCTGTTTTCATTTTTTTGGAGGCTCCTCTGTCTTGTCTCTCTGGTTCTGGTCTTTAGAAGGATGGATCAGGTCCTGTGGGCTCTCAGCTTCCCTGTGTGTGTGGAGATTTCAGCTGTCTTGTGGGCTGTGGCTGCTGCATCCCTAGAGAGCAGCTGGTGGCTGGGACACTGGTGTCTGCACTGTTTAGAGTTCATGCTTACCCTTGCAGTTTTCCCTTTCCTTTGGGTGCTGATGGTGACCCTGGCAACAGCCACCGACACCTCTCCTTTGAGATCCCTCCTGATGACACTTACTTTGATTTCCTTGTCAATCTTTTATCCCAGTTGCCTTCACTAAAACACAGCATTGGTTGCAACCCTATCAGCAACTCCATTCTGATAGTTTTCAGGCCCTATTGTAGACGTTTATTGGGGTGTCAATTATGATTTTGGGGGACCAGTGAAGCAGCTAATGGAGTAATAAGATACTCCTTCTCCCTTTGTTTCTCAAACTATTAACCATCTACTCACTCTGAGGTGACATCTAGTTCACCATGGAAATTATGTTTTATTTACTTGTTACATATGGTGGCTTACAATCACCTGTAATTCCAGTTCCAGGGGATGGAATACCATATTCTGACTTCTGTGGGAACCAGCTATGCACACGATGCATAGACACACACACACACTAAAGAAATCTAAAAAAATTTTTTTAAAGTTTTTAGGATTGTATTGGCAAAATGTAATAAAAATGATGCTGGCTGGCATCAGCAGAAGAATAGCTCACCATGACCATGCAGGCATTCTGACTGGGGTGAAATGAAATTAAAGAGAATGTAGACCAGGCTGGCCTGCAACACACAGAAATCCACCTGCCTTTGCTTTGGAGTGTTGTGACTAAAGCCATGTGCCATCAAGCCTGGAGAGCTCAGTTGGTAAAGCATGAGACTCTTAACTTCAGGATAGTGAGTTTTAGCCCTACACAGGGTACCACTTGTTATACAAGATCTATGAAAATCTGTTTAAGAGGTATCAAGGATTTATTAAGATATAAATGAGGAGAAATACATCCACAGATACAGAAGGAAGAAAATAGCTGTTTTTGTCCTTTGTTCTGCCCTGGAGAGAATGGAACCAGCCATCTTGTCTCTGATCACCCCAAAAGAGAGCAGGTGCGTTCTAACTCTCCTTGGTTTTAAGCAGTCATGTATCCAGCCAAGAAGCGTCTATCTTGCCAGATGCCTCATTGGCAGAGTGAATCCCCAAGACACTTCTTCTTTTGTCTAAATAAAAAGGTTCTAAACTTAATACAAAGTTATATGCAATAAGAACAATTATCAAGAATTGTCTAGAAAGAAAGGGTAATAGCGTAAACAAAAGGGGAACTATGACCAGCAAGAACAGCATCAAGCAAGAAACATATTCAAAATGTCCAGGCCAAAGGTAATTGGCAAATTATAGAGATTATTCCAGTAGCTGTTCTATCCACAAATCTAAACTAGAACCTGAGATGCTCTTGGATAAGATATAAGAATATGGTAACTGTGACTATCTAGACTCCAACTCCATCAAACACCTGAGAAAGAAAATATTACCCCAGTCATCAGGAAGTGCAAGCAAACAACTTCCCAAAATATGCATGAAATGACCGAGATGGCTGGCTGCTGTCACCCATTGTTTCTCTGTAATGTTGCAACATCCACTTGACTACAGGCCTAGGATATCTGACAGGCCATTTTCAGAAGTGGAAAATTTGAAAGACTTTCCTACCTTGTCTTGGCAAGGTTCAACAGTTAATTTCCCTTGTGTCCTACTCATTTGAAAAGGACAGCATGCTTATTGTCAGCAGTCAAGGCAAGGGCCGTTCTTTGCCCAACAGACCATTTTTGACAAGAAGAAGACAGACTCCATATGGAATGTCTTGAATGCCCAACAAGTATGCATGCATATGTATAATTTGTACACACAGATTATAAATGAATATAGATATTTCAAACTTGAGCTCTATATTATAGGATTATAGACCGAATCTTATTTTTACTAGGAAGCAGGAAGGTCTTGGTAAGTTCAAGTCCAGCCTGTTCCACATATGGAGTTCTAGGTCATTCAGGGCTACAGGGTGAGACCCTGTCTCAAAAACAAAAAGGGAAACAAAAATCAGCAACAGAGCATACACACATAGCACAGAGATCAGAGAGAAGGAATAGGAAAGGAAGACAGGAAGAAAAGGAGGGAGAGAGAGGAAGAGGGGAAGAGGAAAGCATAGGGGACATTAGAAAGAAATTACGATGGAATTATCAATGATCACAGCCTTTTAAATGGTCCACCTCTGGGTCTTTTCATTTCTTTAAAGAAAAAATTTAAGACAGTCCACTTAGTCATTGTGAATTTTCTCAAGAATTTTATCCTATCTGGCACAAGTTAATCTTATGTCTGAGAAAGCCACTGTCAGTGATATATATTAAAGGCAATGTTGTCTGATTTATAAAGAGGGCAAGTCAGGCAAAGAAATGATGCCATCGATCATGCATTCTAACAAATATTTATAGGGTACACACCAAATGCCAGGCCTCATCCTGTGCTTTGGAAATAGAACAGCAAATAAACATGCCGCTTCCTTCTTGGAGCTGATACATTAGACAAAGGGACAGACAAGAGCCAGATGAGTGGAGATACACAGTGAGCGCTTCAGACAATGGCATGAAGAAAAGTATAAAAGCGTGAAAAACAAGAAGCGAGAGACCTGCATTGCATCATGTTGAGGTTTTGCTTTTTAATTTTATGCAGGGAAGTGTCTGAAAAAGAACAGTCTTGGCTCTCTTGAGTCTTTGTGACCTTTTAACTCTGAACAAGAATTACCCCCAATTGGAGTCCTACAAACTCAAAGTAGGTTCTTGGTTATGGATGCCTATGTGACATCTGCATTTGAATTTTACTGGCTAGGAGAAAATTAAACAGGAGGGATCCCCAGGTAGAACTAATCAAACAAGGCATTTGTATGTGCTTCTGAACTGGAGTTTGGATTTCTTTTTAGTGATTTAATCCATGTTTAGTTATCTGAGGATCAGCCCCATTATTCAATACAGGGAGCCTAACCCCAAGCTACATATCGGAATTCTTTGATTAAACCTTTCTAGCGAGTCTGCTGAATTGAGTGAATATCCTCAGGAGCTCTGAGATGATGTTTGGATTGTCACAACAGTAGTTGATTCTGACATTTGAGATCTTCTGACTGCATAGGTGTATAGTAACTGTGCCAATATTAAAAAAAATTATACCTCTGAAAGCATTTTTTCCCAAGTTCAATCAGTTCAAACTTTGAAAAAAATGTCCCAGAATAGATTATATCATTACATAGTACTTGAATCAAAACATGCAAAATGGAAAGCCTAAAAAAAATGTATGAAAGGATAGCTCTCTGGGCTGAGGTTAAGCAGTGATACTGGGGAACTTAAAACTTATTTGCTAGCCTCCTCATGACATTAAGCCCTGCCCTGCTCTTTCCATAGGAGCCTCTGGGGCCTTCAGTTCCTCAAGATCTGCTTGAAAATCATTGACTCTAAAACTAAAAGCTGACCCTTGATTTATATAATACCTTGGCAGCTCTTGTAATTTCATTTTGTATTCTTTTATTATTTGCTTTTCTTAAAAAAAAATCTTCCTTGTGGTTTTCCCTGGACAGAAGAAATTATAAATCATGAATGTTATGTATCATAATGAATGTGCAAAGGGAAGGCATATCATTAATAGTGATACGGTCAATACAGTAGTCAGAAAGCCAAAAATTGGAGCTGTGAGGACTGTATGTGTTCCTATTTCCCACTTTGCTAACCATGTCAAAGTGTAATAAATCCACATGAGAAAGATCCATGCAACTATGCCTACTAAGCTAATAAAAAATATAAAAGTCTTTTCATTTTGGCCAGCCACCAAGAATGGGCCTATGCTCCAAAGTCTCTTGGTGCCAAAGCTCAGAGGTACAGCATTTTAAAAAGCGAAACCTACAATTAAGATCAATGTTAGATGAGGGTCAGAGTCAGTCTAGGCAGAACATAGTTATTTCAGACACAGCATGACAATTAATTTTGACTCATACCATCTGCAGTTATTTTAGTTTAAGGTTGTATAAACATTAATTATTTTGGTTAGTACATCTAGACCATTGCCAGGGTCGTGGAAATCTCAAATGTGTTGCCAAGGCAGATGTGATGTAACAGGGACAAGGTAGAGGGCCAAGAAGGGTCAAAGTGATCGCAAAATAGAGTCAGGGCAAGGTGGCATGATCTTAGTCACTTCAAAAGAAAGGAGAAAACCTAGGGAGGTGGCAGAGTTATTAGCCACTCAATTAAGTTTGGGATTTTTTTTGATCCACCCAGAACCTTGTTTTTTTTCTGCTACAATTAGGAAAGCTTTTCTCGCCCATTAACTGAACTAAATAACACATGTGTTTTCACAGTTTTACTCAATGTAGATAGAAGTCTGGAATTCTTGATGGGAGCAGCAGTTGGTCTTTATGGAATGGATGGGAACAGCTGTTTTTGTTTTTGTTTTTGTTTTTCTTATATCACAGACTTATATGAAGTATCTAATGGAATAGATAGGGTATAAGAATATCATGGGATCATTAGGAAAAAGATCTAAAAAGACTCTTAAAAAAATACTGTGAGAAAGGTAATGATATTCTTATGTTGGCGACTTCCAACCAGAACTACGTGAGCTTACCAGTGTAGCCCAGATGAGCCAGAGTTTCAGTCAATAAATGTCAACTCTCAGATTACAGGAAAGAAGCTATTCATTCAACAGCAAGCCATTTGCTGCCAGGAGAGTGGCTGTGTGATTAACAGAGGATCTCCAGGAGGCTACTGCAATAGTTCAAGTAGGAAGTGAACTTGTTCCAATTTTAGAGATTCTTTATATACTTTAAAACACTCTGATTTAAGAACGTGATACCACTCCACAATAAAGGTCCATGAAAATTTCCCCATGATAAAAGTCTCCAAGTTGAGATGCACAAAATTCCTTTAAAGTAAATGGTCTTATTTTAGGACATCTTTGCTTGTTTATTCTTCTTCTTCTTTTTTTTTTTTTAAATCTCCTGGCAGGGTAATTCTTTAGGCTGGCAGAAAGAAGCGATCAGCTGGCCTAACATTTTCCATCGTAGGAAAACTTTGCAGATGTACTAAGTTCCTCTTTGGGCAGGGAACTCCTATTCAAAGAGAAGCTTTGTACATTTTATTACAAGGCTGTCCTTTATCTTCGAGGCTGTCAACATTTCACAGTCACATATGGTCTAGGTTGGTGTAACCTGCTATGTTATGTAGCTTTGAAAGTGCATTTAAATTTGCAGCACTTAGAAAGCATACAATGAGCATTAATGTGTCTTCGGGGGCAGTTTTTAGCTCATTCCTGGCATCGATCAACTGTTTTTCCTTTCTGTGGTGAAGGTTTCTTCCAGATAAAACCTAATTTTGGCCCTGGATTCTATTTTCCCAATGGCTATTAATCAATTTTGCAAGCTGCATAAAGTCATTTCTGGAGATAGGCTGTTACAAATAAGTACAAGTAATCACTGGTTCATCCAAGAAGAGCAGAAGGCTAGATGGACGTGCAATAAAGCATGCCCAGGCCATAGAAATGCAGAGTGGGACAGACTAATTCTTCTCTGTGTCCACATGAGTCATGCTGTAGGTATATCACCCTGTTCTGGGGGCTCAAAAGGGTCATAAATAGCATACGATCCAGGAGGTTACTATCAGAACAAACACACTTTTTCTAGATGCGAACTGTAACGTGAGATAATTTAAACATATGCAGAATGTTTTCTTAAAGGGCCTCTACATCTACCATTAATAAGACTCATGGGGAAATAAAATGAAGTAGGCTTTTTACACAGTCTTAAACTGGTTTTCTCACACTTGGAATTGAGAGCAATTAGATTATTGAGTTAGTGTATGGACATATATGTTGAAGAAATGATTGTGCTCTGTGTTGGTTGCTATATTTTATATGCTTCAAATACATATTTAAAGTGTAAATAAAGAGTTGGGCAGTGGTGACACATGCCTTTAATCCAAGCACTTGGGAAACAGAGGGAGGCAGATCTTTGTGAGTCTGAGGCCAAGCTAGTCTACCGAGTTAGTTCAGGGCAACCAAGGCTACACAAAGCTGCCCTGTTTGAAAAACAGAAACAATAAAGTATAAATAAAAAAATGATTAGGTTTGCCTCACATCTGTGTGTAAAGGAAAAACAAAGTGCTGGTCTGAGACTGGAAAAAGTCATGAAGCATAGAATGATTGATGGGTCAAAGGGAGAAAGCTCAGGGCAAAACATTATGTGTAGCATAGACATCAAAACATCAAAGAGTACCCTGTCTCTCTCATCCCTTCTGGAGTGTAAGGGACTGAAGGTTTAGGCCTTAATCATTCATGGGAAGCTAAACTCCCTGTGGCTGAGAAGAGCTACTAACAAATCTTGGGTTCCTATTGACTGAAGAGTCTGAGGTGGATTTCCTTGTGTTTGGGGGAAGGACAGAGAGGAAACAATAATGCACAGTAAAAGAAAGTAGTACAATCTTCTGGAGCTTGCCATGACAAATAAAAACAGAAAGCAAAACTTTGTTGAACCATAAAACAACAAATTTCCAAATAGTGTTACATGTGGGTCTTTTACACGAACTATTAGGAATTAGCAAGATGTTTTGTTTGGAGCAGTTCCAAATCTGGGACACACAGCTATTTTATCCATGAATGAGGATTTTAATTTAAAAGTAATCACCATGATGTTTCCTATATATTTTGTGTTTATTAGTCAAAACTTTGTCACCAGCCTATACTAGAAATAATTAAGCTACATCACACTTCAGGCTGCGTGTCTTAAAAAAGCCAGGGATGGAGCTCACTACAAGATAGTTTCCTAGTAAGTAAAAGACCCTGTGTTTGATCCCAAATGCTTCAAAAATAAGCAAACAAACAGAAATCTATTTTCACAAACGAGATCTAAAACGCTTCAGCTTGAAACAAACAGCATATACAAATAACAGGAAAAAACACCTTCCATTTAAGAAAGAGGCCTCCACTATTCACGTTTTTGTGGGACTGTGAGACCTTAGGTTTGTCTGAAAATGTTGAATGCCACAACTTATAGCGCTATGTGGAAGCAGAGAGGCTCCTCATGACCCAGCCCTGGAGCTCCACTACAGCACCCATAAGATCAGCAAGTACAGGCAAAGTAATTTGAAAGTCAGCAGAGTCCTGCATGTGCTCAGGCATCCTCTCTTGTAATTCTAGGGCTTAAGGAAATCTCTATAATGTTCTGCGGTTCTTTACATCCTTATATGGGAAAAGAATGCATATTGCCAGAGGAAATTCCAAATAATGAACTGGATTTGTAATAATTTCCCTGAAGGATCTTTCTAAGTTAGATTTAACCAAAGGTTACTTTTCCTAAAGAATCTTTCTCAGATTTAAGCAGAGGAGATTGTTAGCCTCTAAAGCCATGCCCTCTGAGTTCTAACATCAAGCCACACCCTCCTCTGAGCTCTGATGTCAAACCCCATTTAAAGAAAGGTTCTCACATGCATCTCTCTTCCTTTGTCTTCTCTTGGGAGCTCCACAATTTCTCTCTCCTTTTTCCTTTCTCTTTCTCCTTCTTGCTTTCTCTGTTTTATAATCATAACCTTTCTGTTAATCATAACCATATTCATCTGACAATAAAGCTCTTTTCTTCATAGAAACAGCATTTAGAGTCTCCTGCTGTCCACCGCTGCCTTCTGCTGTGATTCCGCCTGCATCCATAGAAATCCACCTTCAGATAACTGGATAAATTCGAACCATCCCAAAATATGCACACAATCCTAACAGAGATGATGGCCCAGGTCTAGAGACAGGTACTCGGATTGTCTTCACATTGCAGTATCCCAGACTGCTTCATTCCACCGCAATCTGAATGCTAAGCTTTCTCCTGAACAAGGAGAAGATAAAAGCAGTAGGTGGAAGAGTCCAGCAGCATTGCATTGTCAATGATTTCCAGACTTGGTGACAGCGCAGTGCTTCTCTGGAAGACTACCACAAGTTTGAAAGATGCACACCGAAGTCTGAAAGTTAGCAGGCAGGACTACACAGTTTTCTCCATTGTTGACTTTTCTTCTGCCATTTTTTTTTTCCCACTGCATATTGGCTTCCATACCTCTAAGAAGGTTTTTTGTTGTTGTTGTTTTTTGATTTTTTTTTTTTTTTTTTTTTTTTTTTTTTTTGCTTATCATTGGTGGTGACTGTAATTCTAACTCGAGTTGTCTGATTCGGTGGCAGTCACTTTCTTTTGCCCACTGAGCCACCTCACAGGTCCCGCCACTTAGCATTTGAGTGGCACACAGAAGCTGAGTTGGTCTTAAGGAGATAAGTCATCGTATCATTTGTTAGAACAACCTTAGGGGCATTTGATGTTTTATAGTCTTCATCTACAAATATATCCATTAAGGAGGAGACTGTGTCCTTTCTTCCTAAGGGAAGCAATACGATTTGCTGTGAGGGAATGTAGAGAAGTATATGAGGGAGAAGAAACAGAGCAGAAGGCCACAGACAATGCCACGGCTTCCCACAAAGAAGAACAAGGCTGGTCAACACTCTGAAACCAGCTGCACTATGACTTAGGTGACCATTAGTCACATACTGATGATTGCCACACACCTCTTTGCTCTCTGTTTTTACTAAAAACACTTATCTTAAGATATATCTGAGGAAACAACACACAGGAGATTCTGTCTTTTTTAACCAACTGTCACACTGCTACTCATTTCCACCATGAACTATGTCCATTGTCCTCAGGGTCAAAGAGAAGCCTTGTCAATTCTAACAAATTTAGCACAGTTCTCAAATAAAAAACCTTCTCATAATTCATTTTCAAAGAAATGTAAATATCCTAAACAATTATACAATGATTAATAAGATTACCTTTGCAAAAGTTTTATGGGCAATCTTAAGTTTTTAATACTTGCTTATTATTTATTAGTGTAGGAGAATATTTTTTTAGCCCAAAATTTTTTTTAAAAATTATTTGTTCATTGTTAAATACCTTTAAAATTATCTTAATTACCAAATATCTCTATTATCCCCAAAGACAATATGAACACTGATCTTTGTTATACAAAATCAGGATTTTTCTGGGCCTGGTGGAATTGGTTTATAATCCTAGTTTATAAAGAATTTGAAGCAGGAGTTTAAGTTCAAGGCCTCCCCAGGCAACGTAATGAGATATTGTCTCAAGATGAAAGGTAGGGAGTAGGAAAATGGCCATATAGCAAGGGACCCTGAGTTTCATCCCCAGCACTCACAAGAAAAGCTTGGCATGGCAGGACACTCCGGAAAGGTAGTCTAGCTGAGCAGGTAAACTCCAGGTTTAATGGGGGGGGGGGGGGCTTTCAAAAAGTAAAGTGATACACAATTGAGAAAGTCACCCTGCATCCACCTATGACTTCTTCATGCACATGCACCAGCGTGGGCACACACACACACACACACACACACACACACACACACACACACACACACACAAAGTAAAAAGCAGCCAAGGTACAGATCAGTGTATTGCATTTGCCTAGCAGGAATGAAGCTATAGGTTCAATCCTTAATAGCAAAGAAAAATAAGACATAGTCTAAATATGACCTAAAATTATAGTTATCTTTATAGCTGCACATCTTCTTTGTCTACTTCAGTGGTAGTATTCACTGAACTAAGATGCATTGCTATTGTATGCTGGAATAGATCCATCCATCATGGTCATGCCAGAAACTTCAGATGGACTAAGCCAGCTCTGCAATCTTGCATAGCAAAATGATCCAGTAGTATAAACGAGAAAACCAATACTGCATCAAATTGAAACTTCCAGGGAGAATATGTTGAGCAGACAGAGGGAAAATGCTGTGAAAAGGTCAAGGAAAATTGTAAATTATGTGCATCAATGACTACAATAGTTGGGAAGATTCTTGGTTTTAGCATTCTTTAAGGTTAACTATGCCTTAAAGTGGCTATGTCCAAAGTGGGATGCACAGTCCTCTGAGTGTGCATGAGAGGATCCATTGGGGCATTTCTATATGCTTTATGAATATTTAAATACAGGTTAACAATGTTGGATCATACTCCAGAGAAACAGATCCAATAAAACATGTAGAGACATCTAAGGATACTTATCATGGGAATTGGCTCCAGCATTTTGTAGGCTAAAGAGTCTCATGCTTGGGCTGAGGAAATGGCTCAGTGGTTAAGAGTACTGGCTGCTCTTCTGGAGGTCTTGAATTCAATCCCCAGCAACCACATGGTGGCTCCCAAGCATCTATAGTGGGATCTGACGCCCTCTTCTGGTATAAAGGTGTACATGCAGATAGAGCATTCATATATATATATAATATATATATACATATATATTATATTATTATTTAATATATATTAAAAAGAGTTCCTTGGTCTGTCATGTGCAAGCTGAGAATCAAGAAAGCTGAGCTTCCATCTAAATCTGGTGGCCTGGGGGTAGGACGAGGTGAAGGATGATAGATGTGAGCAGCATAGTCTAAGACCAAAACCTCTTAAGGATGTGGTAGCAGTGTAAGTCCTGGAATCCAAGGGCTAGAAAGATCTGATGTTTAAGGGCAGGAGAAGATGCTGCCTCAGCTCCAGGGTAAAGAATTATCTTTCCTCCTTTTTGTCCTGTTGGGTGATGCCCACTGAGGAAGGTGAATCTTCCCCACCGTGTTTACTGTCTGAAATGCTAGTCCTTGGCAGAAATATTCACCCAGAAACATTTAAATTTTGTTTGGATTTGAATTGTTTTGATTAAGATGAGGTCTCTCTGTATCCCTGTTTGCCCTTGAACTCTGGGTACCATATGTGGTTTACATCCTTAATGTTTCATGAGCTATCTGGGTATTCCTTAACCCAATTGAGTTGACAATAAAATCCTAACCACCACACCATACCTTACGCTATCTATAGCCAGGCACATCTCAGGGGACCATGTGGACTCTACCACATACATACCTGTTCTCTTGCTTTTTCAGTCTATTTGGCTTTAATCTTATGTGACCCAGTTAAGTTAGTTTGTGGACTACATGTTTCAACTCCAGGAAAATGTACTGGACTTCTGTAAAACAAAAACCCAGACACCTGTTTGAAGATAAAAATCCTGCAAACACAGAAAAGTAGGAAGATAAAGCCAAATTGGACATTTCTGTCCCAGACAGATCTTCTAAGACTATACTGTGCAGTTAAACTGATAATGAACTCAAACGCTGAGAAATTCTAAGAATGCTGAACAGTAAAGATTACTAAGACTTCTGAAATAAGGACTTATTTACAATTGCATGAACAATGAAACTCACCCCAAGCACCTTGTGCCCTAAAAAATTACTTGGTAAAATGACACATTTATGGCCAGAAAATGTAAAAAACAATCACTGGAAACATAAAGACATATTTTGTAATTTATTTTATTGAAGTTTATTTTACACACTATTTAATATGGTTCTTTAAAACCTTTCAGGAAGGTTAGGACTTTCTGGATGCATGAGTTGAATATCATCTGTGTAAAATCCATATCTAAACACCATTCCCATGTTAGCAACCTCAGGACAGTTTACTTACTGATGTACTTATATAAGTTTGATGGGATCCAACTTTGAGTCTTGGTGTAAACATATGGAATGTACAAATAAAATGTTGCTTTTTATCTCAAGGATGTGGCTCTTTGTAAAATTCTATTGCTGTGTTCCAGGCAATAACATTCTGGGGCACCTTGGCCTAATTATTTGAAGTCCTAATGGACATGTTTCAGCATTCTGAGTTAACACTCAAATAGATGCAAAAATGTTTTTCCACCCTAAGTTGTGAATCCTTTCTAAGATACTTCTTTCAAGACATTTAGATATCTAGACACTAACATTGGTTGAGTTAGTTTTTAGAGGGACTTCTATGTAGCACTTATGTTCCTAATCTACATTTATAATAATTATAGTTTGGTATTATACATAGCTTGTTATACAGAGGTATATTTCTGTGTTGGAAGTACAGAATAACAATGACTAATTGTACAAATCGAGTGAGTTCTCCCAAAGAAATTGTTCATGAGACAACAGATCCTGGTTCCCATAGTGATAGGTTGCAGGAAAATCCTATCACTATGGGAACAGCATGGGGCTGGGTCAGCAACCTTAGCAACTAACCTTCAATCAGGTTTATTTTACGTGTACAGGTGCTGTGTATTTATAAATGTGCACTGGGTGCATGTATGATGCAAGTGGAGGCTAGAAGAAGGTGCTGAATCTCTGTAACTAGAATTATAGAGCCCTGTGAACAGCCATATAAGTTCGGGGACAAAAATCCTAGTCTCTGCAAGAGCAGCCAGTTCTTTTAGCTACTGAGCCATCACTACAGATCCCTGGGCAGCCTTTTGATTTTGACTTTACATGAAACACCTCTCTACAGCGTACCTTAAACTTCCCTCTCCTCCTGGTATTGCTAAGGAATTCCACATTCTAACCATATTCTTTTGAAAGTTTATATATAAGTCCGAGTACCATACAGAAATCTTTACATGTCACTTGATATTTCTCTGTGTCTGGTGTTTGACTGGAAGCTTGTGGATGCATCACTGATGTCAGGAAAAATGCCCTTGAAAATTGCTTGTTGAGACAGAATTTCTTTGGGTAGAGCAGCTGTTCTAGACCCTGTGATCCTCTTGGCTCAGTTGTTGAGTGCTGGGATAGCAGGTATGTTCTATGTACAACATGCTTCTAGAGTAACTTTATGGCTTTAGCCAAGTCTCACCTGAAAATCACAAGAACTCAGATCCTTAATTCCCATAAGTCAATTCCATTTGCAGAATTTCTTTCCATGGATAACTATGATAAAACATGGTTTTTCTTGATGCATATATTTCAGGCTGATTTTAATTATTCCAACTTTTAATAGCTTGCTAAATCTGCTCTTAATTCTCTCTACCTCAAGCAATGAATCAATGGCGACATTCTGCCATCAGCAGAGATGGAAATTCATGGAACATATAGTTTCAAGGTATGGTTTCCTTTCTAGAGAGAGGGGAGGCACATGATATGGCATTTGGTAAAATTTGATAAAGGCCGTAAGATTTAGTAAATGATAATGCTAATGTCGCATGAAGTTACATGTTTTGTAGTCATACAATGCACAACCTGTTCATATCTTGTTGCCTAATTTATAGCTTTGTTGACTTGGATCTGAGTGTCATCTAGAAAAGAGAGATAGTAGCAATTGAAGCATAGAAGTTGCTATGAAGATTAAATGAATTCAATTTTCTAAATAAAGGACTGGGATAATGCTAACTACACTTAAGAACTTGAAGTGAACACCATTGGAAGCTGGCCCCATGTCAAAGCTTAAATCTCACCTAAGTTGTTATAATACCCCTAAAGTAGATCTTATTATTCTCATCTTGTGATAGAAAACATAAGTTTAGAGAGATTAAAATGTTTTCTTGGGTCATACAACAACTAACTTATGGTGCTGGTAAAAGTGACTCTAATATCCAAGGTCTTTCATCTGTCCAAGGACAGCTCTGTATGTACTTATTTATTTCCATCTCAGAAAAGTGAAGCATAGCCTTAGAGCAGAGTCAAGATTGAGTCATATGTAGTCTTTGCTTGTATTTTCTGAAAATGAGATTTGATGAAGACTGCTTTCAGAATACCAAGTGAATAGGACAATAGGTTGTGTTCTAAGTTCTGAAGAATCAATTTATAAGGTGCATGAAAATCTACAGTATCCATGTGTGGAATGTTCAGTATCATTGGGTTGTTTTTCTTTTTTTTTTTAACAAGTTGGTTTTTTTTTTTTTTTAACAACTTTCAAGTAGCACACATAAGAACAAATGTAAGTACCTATCCTGTTCATAAACTGATGCCCATCCCAGAACTTCTAAATATGCTTTTTATTTCTAAATACATTCTTATGGAAAGCCCTAGAAAAGTGAGGCTATTCTTTTCTTTTTTAGAAACAGTTTTACAACAGGAAGTGCTTAGGTTTAGAAATTAAGACAGTTGCATGGAGGGGGCCAAGCAAGTGTCAACAACATAACAAGCTTTACCTTCCTTGTACTTTACTAACTAGGACATCACAAGCCCCATATATAATCTCTTACATAAGATTTCTGCAAGCAACGTGAGCCAGTTCCTTCTTGACACAGTGCCAGAGCTAAGTCAGGCATTGAAAGGCCTTTGCTTCCTAATATTCCTGGTAAATGTGACACATGCTCATTTCCTCAGTTCTCTTGGCTTATTTTTAAATTGCTTGGATGAACACATACACTCACATTTATAAACATCCTTGCCAACACAATGAAAGCACACATTGTGTTTCAATTGTGCTTAGCCAAGGGGTGTGAAGGCCAGAGGGGAGGAAGCTTTGGCATAATTGATAATACCTCTTTAATCCTTCCTAGAAACACACATTCATGGGATACAGTCTGAAGACAAGCTGTTATTCACTGGGCCTTTTGTAGGAAGGACATCTCTCTGTTACAGACAGTCACTCACTAGCCTTATTCTCCAGCTCTGGAATTTGTTTTCTTCTCATTTTAAGCAAAGAAAACAAGGTAATTGAAAGGTTAGCCACTCTGGTCAAGAATCAAGAGGAAGTCTGCAAGAGAGGTGGATTAGGTCCCAGAGAACTTGAACTCCTTTGGCCCAAAAGAGTGACAATGACAAGATTCTAAAGATAAAATTCAAGGATATTTCTACGTCTCCATTCCAGGTCCCTTCTGGAATCACCTGCTTAGTTGCATCTCTTTCTTTCTCTCTCTCTCTGCATGTGCATGTGTGTACATACTCGTTCGTGCGTGCCATAGCGTAGGTTTTTAAGTTAAAGGACTACTCTGTGTGTATTTCTGTGTGATAGAGATACATGGCACACGTGTACTGGTCAGGGGATACTTGCTGGAATTGGTTTTCTTCTTCCACCATGGGTCCTGGATGGTGAACTTCAGTCTTGAGTCTGCCAGCTAATCTCTGTCTTTGGATTTTTCTGTCCTAAATGCAGAATCAAGAGTGATCTTACCAGCTCCTTCTTTGGGGATACCAAAGAACTCAATGTTGATTCAGGAGAGCCATTGTTCTATATAGGCTGGGGCAAAGCAGCGAGCCACCTTGGCTTGGATCCTGCCCTCATGAGTCACCGGGATAATCCAGCTTAGCACTGTCCTTCTCCAAGCTGTATGTAATTAGATCCCACTGAAAGCTGCTATAAACTATCATGCCTGTGGCCCACTGCCCCAGAGATACTTACTCATGTGACCTAGGATGGAGCCAGAACATTCGTTCTCCAGATTGGGCAAAGAGCAGGGAACTAATTATGAGGCTAAGACCAGACAGAGGAAGGCAGTTCAGGTTCGAAAAGCAACCAGGGAAATGGATGTTTATTGAGGCTTCTTAATACAGTTTTTCTCAGCCTTGGGTCCCCTCTTCAGTGGGAAGATCCTGCTTTCTGGCATAGAAAGGATTCCTTCCACAGGAGGGTTTCGCTTCTACTTTTAGGAAGAAAAGATGGCAATGCCTTTATTGCTCTGCCTGCTTATTTAAGCGCCAGATGCTTAAAATAGTCCTTACACCACAGTGATATATTTTAGGGTGGCATATTCTTCCACCTTTTTGCATAACACCCTGAAAGTTACCTTTAAAGTACGGGAATTAGAAGTAGAAACACGAGTCAGTTTCAATTCAGATATTAAATAAACAATATTATGAGCTCCACGCAGATACAGAAACATCAAATTAGACCAAGAATGACTACATGTGACCCCTTTAAAGTGTGGGAAAAGGCAGACTGCAGGTGTGAGAAGGTCTTGGGTTGTCTAAGAGATTCTTGGTGGTGGTTCTTGTGGGAGATTGTGTTGTTTCATTGTAAATAATTAACCTACCCACTAGTTTAATAAAAAGCGCTGATTGGCCTAAGGCAGACAGGAAGTGTGGGTGGGGCTACCAGACTAAGAAAACTCTGAGAACAGGAAGCACAGAACAGAAGGCCAGAGAGAAGCGGGAGGAAGGAGAGGACAACCATGCTACTGTGAGAAAAGGTACCGAGCCACATGGCCGAACAGGATAAGAGTCATGGGTTAGATTAAGGGTAAAGAGTTAGCAAGTTATATGCCTGGGCCTTAGGCCAATCAGCCTAAAACTATTATAAGCATCTGTGTGTCTCTGCAGGTCTGTGGGTCTGCAGTCCTAAACCTTGAGGCTAGGCCCAAAAGTCAGGGCCAGAAACCTTGTACTACAGGTTCCCAAGCATCTATCAGTTTCAGGTTGAGAGGTGACCTGATTAATTTGGTTCCCTCAGAGACCCGGAACCTCTTTCAACTCACAACCACTTCAATGGATGACCTATTGGCTAAATTCTTAGAATGAACACTGGGAGAGAGACAGCTTCAACTAGATCTTTTGGTGTTTGTTGGGAGAGGCAGACAGAGGACCAGTCATGAGCAGAAGTAGGCACATTCCTGCAGAGGAGGGAAAGTGGGAAGCACAGGGCAAAACTCTTCCTGCTGCACTTAGCATCTGAAATTTGAAACCTAAGCTTCAAATGCAGCTGAGCTGCCTAGAGGTTCGTGGGGGATATGCCTGCTGCAGCTCAGTGTAGAAACTGAAATTAAAAGATAAAAGACTTTAGCAACAGAACAACACTGGCTCTCAGTGACTTGATTCCTGCTGAAACTGCCTTTTCTGACTCTGCGGCTTGGTTAAAGTGACTCCCCACCTAACTGGCCTGCTTTAGAATTGTAGCGACCTTCCTGGTGGGGCCGGAAATGCATATGCACAGGTGAGTCTTCCTGTAGGTCCATCCTTCAAGCCATCACTTACAGTGGTAGTCAGTGTTGTGTCACAACTTTGCATCCTTCTCCTGGCTGCAAGCCCAGCTCAGGGACATTTGGTATGGTGTTTTCCTCATGTTATAATTTAGGGCACACAAATTCAAGTCCACCCAACTCAAATACCTATGGTCAAAAATGATGTAAACAAGATCCACTCATCTATCTGTGGGAGATAAATTTTAAGAATATTAAACACTTTAAAAAGTACTAATTCACATTACAAATAATGAATGAAATCCATTTAGTCCTTGAGTTCAATTAATAATATAATAGAGTAATCTTTAATGCATAGAGAGAATTCTGGTACCAATTGGTAACCTTTCCTAACTTGATGAGTGTTGCCTTGCCAGCTGGCTTTCTTTGGTGTGATTTAAAACTCTTTCTGTTCTAAACTCCTCAGGAAAGATTTCTCCTCTTGGTTCAGATCTCCACACACTATTGATCTTTTTTATGTATCTTCTGTGTGGCTCTAGTACAAAGCTGTTTTATAGAAGAATGTCACTCCCATGTATTTAAATGCAGAGCAAAATTGTCTCGTTAATAGTACAAGCCCAAAGTGCTGGGTTTTGATACAGTTTTTACCTGCTGTATTAAAAGAGGCTGCTTTTCCTGCGGATTCCTGCTAAATGCCTGCACCATAATGGCGTAATGGTAGCCTCTCCTCTCTTTCTTATACGACCTAGTGTTTTTCTGGCTTGAACACCTACATTCTCCTCTCTATTAGCAATAGAGACATTGAAAGCTCAGCCACTTTAGCCAGGAAGGTCATTTCCTGCTTGGACTTGGAACACTTACATTTCTTCTATTGCCTTATGTCAATCTACACAAGGATACTCACAGTCAAACATTACTTAGCAGTCTACCTTATCAGGAAAACCCAAGAGCTACACTGTTCAACTATTCACTAGGTGCTACATACAGTGTGCTAGGTAAATAGAAGACTTCTTAAACAATGTACTATTCATGCCTGCCACATTTCTCTATCTCCCAAAATATGACCCTTCTGAGAGACAATTCCTATTTCAATCTATTCAGTCAGTGCAGAAAGAACAGGAATAGCCGTGAACAGAAAAGGGCAGATGGACACTCACATGTCAGACAGATCCCTATCTGGGACAGAGAAATTTCTGAGAAGTGTAAATCATTATTTGTCACTTCTGGAGACGGGGGATGCCAAGATCACGGCACTAGCAGGCTTTGTGCTTGGTCAGGACAGCTCTGCAAGGATGTACCTTCTCTTGCCCTCCCATAGTAGAAGGGATTTCTCTTTTGAAGTTCCTCTAGCCTCTACAGGGCACTAAACCAATTTACAAGGGCGGAGCATTCATGGCCTATTACTTTCCAAAGGTTCACATTATAAGTTTCAGCATATGGCATATAAATCTCAAAAGAACCCAGGTGTTTCTATCACATCAATCTTCTACCACAAGCATTTTCCTGGAATTCTATGTGAGGAGGCTTTGGGACATTACTTTAATCTGAAAATTCAAATCTTCCCATAGAGTGGGTTTATATAATCTCTTCAAAGGCTGCAATCTGAACTCTAGTTAGCGATCAGCTATCTGGAGCTAAGATAGGCTTTTGGGAGAGAGCATAAGAAGTAAAATGTACTCTGGTACTTTGAGAATCAGAATAAGGGTGCAGATGCAGGAGCCCTCTTCTTCTCGGCCCTATAGATGGCTGCCAGACCCTTGACAAGTGCTTTGTGAAAGCAGTAACTAAGCTGACCAACAATTTCCTGGTCAAGTCTGGTAATGCCTAACAGACATTTCCTTAATTATGGAAAATATGCTTTATTCAATGAGTAACAATTTTTAAAGTTTTAAATGCAAATATCTTTATGAGGCTCGTGGTATTGAATTAGACACCAGAGGTTGAGACCACCTTCCCTATGAGAGCTGTGCTGCAGATCACTAAGACAGGACAGAGCTCTAGATTCATTAATTCCTCCCTTCATAGTTTAGCTTAATGGAAAGTACATTTCCAAATGAGATACACCGAATTAATATCACCACCATCACTTCTTCCATGCACTGAGCATGTGCTAAGTGCTAAAGGCTTTGTAATATTATTTTTAATTCTAATATTCAGGATAATTATTATCATTCTTTCATCATTGAAAAAGCTGAAATTTCTTGATGTCAAGAAGGGAGTCACAAAGAAGTACAGAGCTGCAATTTAAACCTAGATCTGTCTACTTTGAAATTTATATATGCCTTCTACCATACCATATAATGTATAACAATGTTCAAGTTGTATCTATGTCTGATTTTTTAGACCAATGTATGTCTTTGTTATATTTTATTAGCATAAATATAAATTTCTCTTGCTCTGTAACTATCTGTAGCTACTTTCCCTGCCATGTTGATGCAGAATGACTGTCCTGTACAGCAGCAAAAGTCCTCTTGGGAAACACAAGTGGACTCCTAAAAGACATGAACAAATTTACGACTAATGGGGACATAAATTGAGACTAGCATTCTGGGATATAGTTATTTTTTATAGCTTGTTAAGGACAGTTTCATGTTCTTACTACATGCTGTTAGAGGTAACTGTTCATAGCTGAGTACTGAGATGGATTAATCCTGTTATGACTGAATTAAAATCCCGTGTTCTTAGCATAGGCTATTAGCAAATTAGAGAACCAGAAATGCACACAGATTTTAGTGGTGAATCAATGATGTATTAGTTCAAGAGAGGTCTCAAGATTTATCTACTGGTGTCATTATGCAAAAAAATATAAGATTTATGAACATCAAGCAAATTCTTATGTAGTCTAATAAATTCATGAGAGGCAATATTAATTTCTGAGAAGGTAGACGTGCATTCGCCATGCTTCTGTAAACTGATTCTCAACTGATGAATTTTCAAGCACTCTTCAATTGTCAGCTGTAGTTTTCTGGAACCAGAGTTTCCATAGCATTAAAATGAACTAGCGTGGGAAGAAAAACATGGAGTATTCAGTTAGACCTACATCAGGATGAGGGCAGATCTCAGAATAAGCAAATCTGAGATTTGCTAAGTGTGAGCTAAGTGTGAGCTTTTCTGGAATATATACACAGATAAACAAGATGTAGAGGAGCTCTTTGAATCTGACTGTTTATTCTCAAATGAAAACAGGACAATATACAAAGCAGAAAGTCCCTGGTACCTGGGCTTTGCGGCTGTTGAGTTATAATGAGGGAGGCTCAGTTGATAAAGTCTTGTCTTGCTAGGATTGTCTTCATCAAGCATGAGAACCCATGTAAAAAAATGCCAGGCATGATGTGGTACACACTTGTGGTTCCAACACTGGAATTGGAAAAGTGGAGGAGGAGGACCCTTGAAGCTTGTTGGCCAGCCAGTGTAGCCTAATAGTTGGGCTATCAACTAATAAGAGACTGTGTCTCAAAGGAACTAGATGCTGCTCCTGAGAATGACACCTGAGACTGGCCTCTGGCCTCTACACGTATTTTGAGTTGCATCTGCATGCACATGTGCACCTGCACAAACACACAGACACTGAGAGACTTGTGTACACACACATGTACACACACACACACACACACACACACACACACACACACACACACACTTTTAAACAGAAAAACATAAAATCCAACAGCTGAGCATGGTATTGCACACCTGTAATTTCAGAACTTATGAGGCAGAAATAGAATGACCATGAGTTTGTAGCCAGCCTCAGCTACATAGGAAGTTTGGACTGGGTGGGAAATTGGCACACAATATAGAAGGCACTGCATGTCAGGAAAGGGGGGAAAAAGAAGTCAATAATAGAAAAATACAACCAGAGTACAAGCCAAGAAAAAAAAAAAAAGAAAAAAATTCTCTCAGAGGACAGCCTTGTCACTGTGGAAGCCTGTGGACCAAAGAAAAGAAAGCCAATCATGGTCCTAAACACACAGTGTTGAGTGAGCTACATGCAAGCCTGAGTCATCACTGAGTAAGTGTGCTGTTGCTCCCTTCCAATGGGGACAGTGAAGAACCCAGTGAATTGGATGGAGAGTCAGCAGACTAAGACTCATGTAAAGCATTGAAGATGGTGAGGCCACTGGTGTCCAAGAAGAAAGGGTCGTCCTGTGGGAATCAGCACTAAATATAGTCCTTTCCAGAGCCAGATGGAAATGGTTAGAGGTACCAAGTCCCGACTTTCTCACAAAGCTAGGCAGTGGTGGCTGGGAAGTCAGTAACCTAGCTATCTTTACCTTCTGCCTTGTCTCCTCTATGTATACACCTAACCCTACCCACATATGTAAACGTCATGGCAGTTACATACAAATATTCATCTTCTTTTATTTTCCAGGAGCCTTGGATGCTGTAAAGCATTAAGGATGGGGAAGAAATAGGTGGTGGGTTGTATCTTGGTTGTGCATTGTCAAAACTCAGCAGTCACTTCACTATCAGCCTCTTGCCCGTGGCTGATTATCTCACAACCCTTGTAAATCTTCTGCTTCGATGGTTTTTGAAAGCTTGGCGGGGATCCAGTCAACAGACCACCAGAGGTACTCAGAAAAACACCATGCAATCTACTAGTCACCATAAAAACCACTCAAGCTAGCATCGCATGTGAGCCATAGGCTTACAGGAGTTTATAGATATCTTCTGTAATAAAGAATGCTGTGTTCATTATGTCTAGCAGCATTGGGCCCAGAAGGCAGCAAAGATGCTATTGAGCACTGGGAAAGAACATTGTCGAGGCGCTGTCTGGATCCTGCTGTTTTTACAGATTGTGCTCTCAGATGGACAATAAATCAAACAATCAAAGTAGTGTTTTCTCAGATCTAACACTAAAGCCCTGGGCTTCTGGAATTCCCTTACTTGCTCCTTTGCTTATGATTCTTTTGAAAATTTGCCTTTTTGTTTTTTATAAAGAGATCTGAAAACAGCAGGTCTCTGTGGGACCAAGGCTATAAGGAAGACCAGATTTTGCTAAAACAGGCACATGGTGTGTTTGTGATGCCTTGGCCTGAGTTTTAAAGTTACCAGAGGTGAGTGGGGCAACTATAGCTTTGAGAACAAGGAAAACTACCAAAGCTCATTTTTATAAATGCTATTGTCTTATATAACCTGCTGGAAGACACCCAGTTCTCCCTTGCAAGAGCTCCTATGAGTCAATTTGTCATTTGATATTTTGTAGAGTTTGCAGTAAACTGGAAGTCAATAGATTTTTACTAACTCCAATGACTACTACCCTGTACTTTTGTTATTTAGGAAATTAACTAGAAGGAAACTGTTTTGCCTTTCTTTTTCAAGCCCAACTACTTCCAATATCTAGAACAATGTCTTTCTGTAATAGCAAGTGTGCAGGAATTGCCCGAAGGGTTAAAGCAAATTTTGAGAAATTTTCTTCCTTTGGGATATGGAACTGAAGCACACAAAGCCAGGAAAAATTTCCTTTCTCCCTTCCCAACCCCTGAAGACATCAGTTCCCCAAACAGCTGGCATTGATTGCCCCCCTTGCCCTTCTGCCTCCTACCCCAGCCCGCCCCTTCTTCTTGTTCTTCCTAGTTTTATGCCAACATGATAGGAGAGGAGCTAGAGTCCTTTCAGAACAGGGAACCTCAGTTGGGAATATTCCCACCAGACTGGCCTGTGGGCAAGCCTGTGATGCATCTTCTTGATTAATGATTAATGTTGAAGAGCCCTGTTCACTATGGGTGGAGTCACCCATTGGGTACTCGTCCTGGGTGCTGATTGAACAAACCATGTAAGCTGCTTTCATTCCTCCAGAGTATCCATTTCAATTCCCACCTTCAGGTTCCTGCCCCAATTTTCCTGGATGATGGACTACAAACTATTAAGATGAAATAAACCCTTTCCTTCCCAAGTAACTTTTAATCAGGGTATTCATCACAGCAATAGGAACGTAACTGGACACTTCTCCTGTCCTTTCCCTGTTCCTCCTTCTTCTCTTATTCCTCTTTCTCACAACCAAGGAGTCTTGCTATGGGATTATTTTTCTATATGCTATAAATATGTGTTGCTGCCATTGGTTAATAAAGAAGGTGCTGTGACCTATGGCAAGACAGGACATAGCCAGGTAGGAAATCCATGGGCCACAACCAAGCAATCAAGATGTCTCTATAGAGTGTATATACATAAAGAATACAGCCAATGGGAGAATAAGGTACCACTTTATTCATAGTTGAACAAATGTTCAATATTCCCAACTTGAGGCTCCTTAGCAAGGCAGTTTTTGAAGACACTGGGTGTAAATAAGGGAAGGCAAAGATTAGGGGAGTCTGTGGTCCCAAAAAATGCCTCAAAAAGTCTTACAATAAGGTCTTATAGCAAGATGGCAGACATCTCCAAGGCCTTCTACTTTCTTGGAAATTAAAGAAAGAGGCACATTTTGTTTTTCTTTTTAAAGATCAGCCATCCTTCAAGTGATGCTCACATGTACATAAGAAAAAAACTGTAGAATGAGTCACATAGGCTTTTCCTTCAACACAGAGGGATTCTGACCAAGGTGAGGTACAGCCTGGTTGTGGTGATGCTAATAGCAGCCAGTAAGCAAGAGAATCTGCCTTGGTTCCTCATATATCACAGTGCAGATGGTAGTGGGGGGGGGGCTGAAGGATGGAAGAAGTAGCCTCCCTGTTGGACAGAATAGAACATGGAAACAGGGAACTGAAGGATCCTGGATGGAGAGTTGGTAAATAGTTTACAGTTTAGGGTTCTATTTGGTCTGTTTTACAAAAAAACCTCCAAGGTATAGAGTCATGATTTTGCCCTGGAACCCCTCTCAATTATTAAAGGGCTTACCATCTGCATGCTCCCCATCTCACCTATCCATATGACCCTCAACCTGTTGCCATTGTGTTAAGCTTTTTCTTAGGTCCTTAAGCAGTCTCCACAATTTGTATCTATATTGACCCCAGATAAATATGTATCTTCTGCAAGATTCAGTTGAGACACCACTTCCAGAAGGAAAATCTGCAACTACAACCAGAAACAGCCAAGCCCAAAGTGTGTCTGGTGGTGCCGAGAGTGATGATCTTGAGTCAGAGTCTGAAGAAATGACTGTGACTTTCAGCTTTGTAACTTTCACCCTGAGCAAATTATTTCCCTCTTTCTTGATTGTTTTTATGTTGAAAATCATTATGTCATATTAATGACATCATTTACAACTCCAGAGAAACATAGATCAAGAGATATGGAGCCTGTTATTATTTATAGATTTAATTTAGTGCAGATAATAAGATTTGGTGAATTACATTTACTTGGAGGTTGTTTGGCTAGTTTTATATCAACTTGACACAGCTATAGTCATTTGAGAGGTGGGAGCCTCCATTGAGAAAACAGCTCTATAAGATCAGGCTGTAGGCAAGCCTGTAAAGTATTTTCCTAATTAGTGATTGATGGGAGCAGAGCTCAACCCCATTGTGGGTGGTGCTATCCCCAAGCTGGTAGTCTTGGGATCTATAAGAAAGTAGGCAGGATGATCAAGCCATGAGGAGCAAGGAGCAAGCCAATAGGCAACACTCTACTCTTTTCTATATATCAGCTCCTGCCTCTAGGTTCCTGCCCTGCTTGAGTTCCTGTCTGGATTTACTTCAATGATAAACAATGATATTGAGATATAAGCCAAACAAACCCTTTACTCCTCAACTTGCTTTTGGTTATAGTGTTTCATCATAACAATAGTAACCCTAAATAGACCTGATTTATTCCCTCCCATTGGATTTTTTTTTTTTCCCTCTTGGGGAAGTGATAACAATAGCTGGCTAACCACTGCTATTCCTCTCCGTCCCCATCCAGGTATCTTGTGTGATGCACATGATTAAGATCTACCTGATCTACAGATAGACTGAAATGAGTCAAAAGCCTCAATTGGATCAGGTGGTTTATTGTAATGAGTCTTTAATCACTGCCTACCCCAAACTTGGCATCTTATAAATTAGTCAGTACCATAGAGCATTCTTGGCATTAATTTATTTTAAATATTAGATTATCTCACAGTATTTATGTATCAAACATGGTTTTAAAGGCAATGGTTCACTTGAATAAAGTCCTATTATCTGCTGTTTGCTTATCTTTTTCTTACCCTTTACCAGAAGCTCAGACTTTGCCAAAAATTATTTTCCACCCAGTTAATAATTAATTTTACTTGGCCTAAAATCTAAAATCCCAACTAGGTGGGAGGCTGAAATAGGAGAATTACAAATTAGAAGGCTTATCTGGCTACAGAGTAAGTTTAAATCCAGCTCAGTTAACTTAATGAGACCCTCGTCTTAAAAATAAAACTTTTAAGAGATCAGTGGTAAAGCACACATTTATCATATGTGAGAGCCTGGGTTCAATCCCTAGAACTGAAAAGAGGTTCAGTGTAGTATGGTTATCATAGCATGCTTCTTGTATGTGTAACTGTGCATGTGTACATTTGCCTGAACACGCTGATTCCAGAACGCAACATCATGAGTCTTTTCTATTGTTCTCTATCTTGTACCCTTGAGTAAAGATCTGCCATTGAACTTGGAGTTCACTGAGTCTGCTAGGCTGCCTATCCAGGGAGCCACCAGAATCTGCCTTTCTCTTCCTTACAGTGCTAGAGTATCAGAGTCTATAATCTTAGCTTTTACGTGAATTCAGGGGAATCTGAACTCAAGTTCTCAGGCTTGTTTGGCAAGCACCTTACATAGACATCGCTCCCGTCAGTACACTTTGTTTTTGATCTTTTGCCATTCTTTCCATGAAGACAATGTATTTAGATCATATCCACCCTCTACCAACCCCTCCAAATCTCCTCCAGCCACTACCTATCACCCTCTCAAGTCCATGTCTTCTTTTCCACTGAATCCAATTAGTGTTGCCCATATGCACAGGGACACAGATGTGTGGCCATCCACTGGAGTATGTTGTAACCTACTAGGGGCCACAGTTCTAAAGAAAATTTGCTCTCCTCACAGCAGCCATCAAATGCCATTAGCTCCTCCCACAGGGATGGGGCCTTCCTGAGCCTTTCTTCTGCTTCTCCACTGGAATGTTGACTGGCTTAATCTTGCCAGTACATGTATTGATACAGTTTAATAGAGTTAACCAACTAATGGAGTTCATTAAGATGTTATTGATAATGGAAGGTCAATAAAGTTTCTAATCAGCTATATCCTGTGACTTTTTCCTTGACCAAGGGCAGGTTCGTGGCTGGCTTACAGACAGACTCCTTTTGTGTGTGCTTGTTTCAAGCACACCCTTTAAAAATTCAGTTTAAAGCAACAGCAAATGGCTGAGGGGTGGAGTGTGGCCTAGCACTGGGTTCAGTTTGATCCTTAGCATCACAAAAGTTTTTAAATTCAAAATTACAAATGACAGACACATCAGCAAGATCCACCCCCTACTCCCACCCTCCCCCTAACCCTGTGAATAGGCAGTTTACATCCCATGAGCTCCAGGCAGATCCACAGGCACAGAATGTGGAAAAGACACATGGAGGCTTTGTTCTAGGAGTTTACTTTCCCAAGAGCGCTTCCAAACCCAGCAGGCCCAAGGGACACACACTGGCCCTGGGCCAGGCTGCCAACTACAGAGAAGGTTCCCGGCAACCTTAGCTGCTGGCTAGAGTGTTGACAAGCTTCCAGGCAGAAAGACCAGGCTGTTAATAGGAATCCACAGTGGAGTTAGTCAAAAATCAGCTAACTTATGTTTCCCAGCTTGTCTTCTAATTTGTCCTCTGTCCCGAACAATCTTATTACAGTGTTTACTTCCCTCCCATTTCTTACTGTTTAAACCTAATGCTTGAAGGTGCTTTGAGGAAACAGATAAAGTCAGTGGGCTCTGGCATAGACATTCTCTGCAATTGCAGGCAGAGGGCAGCATGTGTGTTGAAGCATCTGGTGTTTCTTCCCACCTCTGTCTTGGAGGCCTCACTGGGAAATGCTGTAGGCAGGCTATGGGAAACCCTGCAGTCTACAAATAATTCAGTTTTGCTTTCTTCTAAGCAATTCCCTATTTTCTAAAAGCATATCTAACTGCTGCCTATTCTGATGATTTAAAGAGCGTGGGTTCATTAATTAATGCTAAAAGCTAGGTCTGGCTATGGCTGTTCGTCACTTCACCATTAGGGAATTGAGGTAGCTTGACCCCCAAAAATTCACTAGGCAGCTGGTCTAGTGGATTAGCAAACTTGCAGTTTAGTGAGAGATTCTGTCTCAAGGTGGAGAACTGTAGAGGAAGACATCCCTCTCCCTGCTCTGGCCTCCCAGGGAACAACCCACTTGCTCTTGCACAGGCACACGCACACTCAGGCATTAATGCTACAGAATAAAGCTCTGAATTTGTGCTCTGAAAAGCTGAGAAACGTGGAGAGAGAACAGGAAGGAATGGAATCGAGGAAAAAGAAAGGAGAGATGGAAAAGAGAAAGAGAAGGAGGCAGTTGCTCAGTCAGTCATTGGCAAGTAAATGCCAATGGCCATAATGCTGATTTTCTTCTACAACAATGAAACCTGTTGACATTTCCTAGTGACACCTGGCTACCTGGAGTAGCAAAAACCTTTCTCAAAGTTCCTCAGTGACATGGCATGAGGCTGCTGCAGGTACACTTTGCAGAACATGCCCCTATAGCTTGGGGTGCGGTAGTACTTCCTGCCCTTCCTTAGTCCTGCTGCCTCAACAAGATATTTCCTTGATGTCAGAGGCATGTCCTAAAGATGGCAGAAAAACATCTTAGAGCGTCTTGGCTCTGGAGTGTTTATCTCTGGACTATTGCACCGGAGGCAAACTGTTCCATCCTGTTTATGTCATTGTTAACCCCAGTTTCTATTGTATTTTATGCCACCAGTCACAATTTTCCTTACAGTCATTCTGTAAGCAAAAATGTGGTCTTTCACAAAGATAATGAGTTAGCAGCAGAAACTGACTTTTATTTGGGACTATTCCAGGGCTTGAGGAGGAATCTTAGTAGTTAGTCGTCTTGTTGAAACGTAATACCTAACTAAAGCTACTTAGGGAGGAAACTATTTTTGTTGTCCACAGTCCCAGGAGATAGAGTCCATCATTAAGGGGAAGCATAACAGCAGGAGCTTGCTGGGGCTGGTGATACTGCATCTGCACTCAGGAAGCAGAGTGACATAGCTGTGCTCAGCTGGTTTCCTTACGAGTATTCAGTCCAGTACGCCAGCCCATGGAACAGTGCTATCCACCTTGAGAACAGATCTTCCCACCCCTACAGACAAACCCTCAGCCTCCACTTCCTACAATAGTCAACTTCCTGCCAATGAGCTATGTCAAAGGCATTGGGAGTCCAGTGTCTCTGATAGGGCCTCATACAGACACACCCTGAGATGTGCTTTACCAGTCCAGGTGGTCCTCAGCTCAGACAAAATGACAATGAGGAGGAATCGTCACAAGCTCCTTTCCTACACACACACAACACACACACACACACACACACACACAGAGAGAGAGAGAGAGAGAGAGAGAGAGAGAGAGAGAGAGAGAGAGAGAGAGAAGGGAAACAAGTTGTCTACCTGGTAGAGTTTTAATAAAGGCTCAGTGTCCTTTTAATGATGATGAAAGAGTTGGTTTTCTAGAAAACATATGGGTAGGTTGGGCAATTGAGTCGTGGCATCTCATCTCCTGCTTTACTTTAGTCAATGGATTTGACCTCACCCTCACTCTTCTCTGCTAGGCAAGGATAAGACTTGTTGGTTGTTGCTGCCATTGCTGAGTGATGTCCAAGCTTGTCAGCTCACAATGATGTTTGGAGTGATGCACGAACACACATTTGGCTTTAACAATATTGTTTTAACTGAGTCTGAAAGACCAAAAGACATTGGTAGGGGAGTTTTAAAAGATTAAATATTAGTTAGTTTAGTTTTATATTATCCTCAGGATGATAAGAGGTAATCAGAGTAGTGTGTCATGTCCAGAAACAATAAAATTCAAAGGAAGAAGCATGGTTTCTTCTTTGTGTCTTTCTTAAGACCTTTTAACCAGATTTCCCCGCCTTTTATGAAGTGAGTAAAAAAAAAAAAAATCAAAGCTGTTTTTCACTTTTACCTCCACAGTGCTTTATTTCTATCACTGATCACATAGCTTTTTCCTTGCCCCAAGAACTCAGTTCACTCTTCTGGGTATACAAGAACAGATGTCCAATTCCAACATTAACCTAGTTGTTGATGCCACAGCTTAAGATCTCAGTCCTAAAACATTCCTGCATTCTTATTTCATAGGCTAATTACTAGTTTGCCTTCAAGTCACCCTTGAACATAAATTGGATGTTCTCAAGAACCCTATTCAGATTTGAGAACTTGCTGGAGCAACTCAAGTATTTACTCACTAAATGATAATTTATTACAAAAGAATGAAAGAAAACAGCCATATGAAGAGGAGTGTGTGGAGAGAGAGAGAGAGAGAGAGAGAGAGAGAGAGAGAGAGAGAGAGAGAGAGTGAGTCCTAGGACAAGATGTTTTGTCCCTTTGCTGTTTGGGACTCATCGTGATGATCTCAGGCATCCTTGTTCATCAGTGGAAAAGTCTTGTGCCCCCCCTTTTTTTTTGGCGTTTCTGTGTCCACTGAGCAGTATCAGTTGGGTAGACATGTAATTATTTCCTCTATATTCAGGCCATCCTTCGGCTACTCAAAATCCAAATATGTTCCTCCCTGTGACAAAATGTCTGAGATCAGAATTATAGGGGTATAAAGATTCATTCGAGCTCATGGTTTCTGAAGCTTAAGTCTGTAGTTAGCTAGCCTCATAGCCACGGGCAGGTGGTGAAGTAGAATATCATGATGGCAGGAGGGAGGGCATGGCTATACAGCAGAATGAGAGGGTGGGACATAGCTGGTCATCTCATTGTGGCCAGCAAGCAAAGAAATGAACAATCAGTTAGGGAACACTGACAAGAAATACCCTCCTAATGCTTACTATGAGTAACCTACTAGTTTCTACCCCCTAACAAGAATGCTATTAAATTACCAAGCTATAAATGGTTTCATCAATTGATTGAGCCAGAAACCTCACCTCAATAATTGGGCCCAGAAGCTGAGGATCAAGTGACTTAAACGAGTTTAGGAAAGATATTTTGCAGTTGTATTTTATGACCATAACATCAGTCTGACTAAATCCAGCTGTGTTTGACTACCACAATATCAGTCTCTAAAGTGATGAGCCCCTCAATAGAGAGTATATTCATGTAATAGTAAAATGGTCACTCCAAATTCCAGTCTACTTCCTTAAGGATAAATTCTGGGAAATCTATGGAATAGGTAGGGGAGAGGTGCTAAGAGGTGGCATGGTCAAGAGATCTGCACAGACATGCACATACCTCAAAGGTCTTCAGGGAATGCACATTCAGAAACTGATCATGCTTTCAAGATCTGAGGATACAGTTCTGTTTCCCAAACACGAAATATAGCCTCGTGGAAGCTTCTGAAAGCCCAAGTGAAGGAGTCTGGAGCTTCAATCAGTTTGAGCTGAAGAAGACTGTCTCCAAATCCTTAAAACATATGCAAAAGTGAACAAGCAAAAACTAAAAACAGGCATTACTGAGAAAATAACACTTGAGAGGTGTTGCCTACAGTCCCAGGGGCCACCCCTTGTGCTTTGTTCAAGGATTTCTTTTTTCAGTTGAAAACATTTTTTTATGTTATGTATTTTGATCACATGTCTCCCTGCTCAGTTTCTCTGAGCTCCTCCCCTACCTCCACCTAACCCAACTTTATGTCCTTTTTCCTCTGTCTCTTAAAAAACAAAGCAAGCACAAACAGCAACAATAACAACTCTCCCAAGAAACGCACACACACCAACCACAAAATTGAAATTACAATAAACAATTAGGAGACCTTTTCAGGTAACCAACCAGAGATGACCACTCAGACAAAGTTTATAGCCAACTGAAAATTTTTATTTTAGCCAGCTGTAATCACAGCCAGGTATTCAGGGACCAAGGTATAACGCTGGGTGTTAAGAACACATGGTTTTTGAAGGCAGAAAGCACTTGCTGACATCTTACTTGGCAGCTACAGAAGGCTTCGCAGAAGCAAGCAGTTTAACAGAAGCTGAGATAAGCAGCTAGCTGGAGGGGATTCTGTACAAGCAGGCAGATTAACAGAAGCTAGAATAAGTTAGGTAGGACATCCTGACCTTTGCTTCCTAGAATAGAGTTTGGTCATTTTGTGTGAGATTCTCCATCAGGGAGATCAAATTCTAGTTAAACCTGAAATGGCCTCAGCAAGAATATGAGAAGGAGGAACCTTTGTACTTTCTTACCTGTCACAAGGACAACAAAACAGAAAATGTCCAAACAAAGCAGAATGTGTTAAATGACTTCTAAGTCCATTCATGAAAGCAAGCAACTAAAGGCAAGAGAAGCTGGGGGAGGGCAGTGTTCAGGGTTCTCTTGAGTGTTAAAAGAAATGATGGGCATGTGGTTTTCAAACTGAACTAGGGGGAGGAAGTGATTCCTGCCTCTTAAAAAGAAAATTGTTAATTTCATTGTAGGGACTCAGGTCACGGGACTATTCTATATGTAACAAAGTTATAAAGGGAGGTGGTTTCCCAAATACTTTATAATTGCAAAGCAAAAGTAATTTATGCTGAAAAATGGAGTACTATCCACCCTTCACACAATTGTGTATGATTTATCATAATTCATAGTCACCAAACGGAATACAAGCTCTATTTTAAAAATATATATTATAACACATACACACCACACCACATCACACCACACCACACCACACCACACCACACCACACCACACCATACCACACCACACCACACCACACAGTTTGTGAGCTTGGGGTAAGCCATCTTAGCTTGTTACACTGAGCAGCATCTGAGACACCAACACTGATTGAACTGGAGTCTTTCATTGATAGCACAGAGCTCATACTGTCCCAAGCAGCTTGACTGGCAATGTGTTATGACATTTCATTATGGTTTTCTTTTCCAGAATTTCAAGATGGTCACAAGTATCCCTCTCAGCGTGACTTTCTCCCTATTGGTTCTACCTCATAATCTTCCACGTGGCAAATGAATGGATGCAGGAAGAAAAGAGCAAAGGCCACGGCCCCGATTCCTCCTTTTCCATTCATATTTCCTCTGATTGCAAAGGGGCTAGCTTCCTCTGTGAAGTCTATGAATCAACACTTTCTCCTTTTCCTCTGAGATAGTTCCATAACTCAGCTTTTATGCGGTAGCTCATCCACTCTGTACTACAGTAACAAACCTATGGTCTAGGCTGGCCAGAAGTGACACTTACTATGAGAACCTTGAAGTATCCTGGGGATAGATTGTCTCACCTTTCTCCTGCTATTCCTCCGTCTACTGTAGACATTTGCTAATCCCACAAACTGCATAGTTCTATGTTGAATTGCTCTGACCAGACAAATTCAAAAAATGCCAACCAACCTAGTTGGAGGCCATAGAAATGCTTCTGTTGGTTAGCAATATAGCAATAACTATGCCAGCAGAACAATTATAAAGATTACTGCCATATCACATGATCCCTCATAGATACAAAGAGTTGTAACATCTTTGCTATCGGCAAAAATATTTTCAAATTAAAATATACAAAGCCAACTAATAAATTCAGCACAAATAGCTTGCTTCAGAACTTGAATAGACTACAATGTAATTTACTTTTCTGATTTGCACATGGGGACTAGCTTTGGTCACCTTCTAAAACATGTAGTCTCCAGGTTTAAAGTGACTATGTGGAACATGGGCACAGAGGACATTTATAGGTCTTTTTGGTAAAACTCGAGAATGATATATCGCTGAAGAAAGATGAGGCAAGCTCAGGTAGTTCATGGCTCTTTTTAGAAGCTCAGACCTGGAGGAGAGGCCTGGATGGGCAGAGGAGCTCCAGGCCTGTAGCCAAGAGTGCTGAGAAAGAAGAGAAGACAGAGAGGGGAATGAAAAGGTGAGGGGAGACTGTGCTATTGATCGCCTCCCTGCCAGCACACATGCCATTTTCTCCATCTAGGCCCCTCTCTGTGGGGTAGTTCTCCCCATGCACAGGACAGAGCATCCCTCTCCTCCCAGTTAATCCTTCTTGGAATGCCAGAAACAACTAGAGATGTACTTTACTAAGCTATGTGTTTCTGCATTTGGTTGAGTTGCTGATCAAAATTAACCACAAGCTCATCAGAAGAGTGCCATGGTAACAGCAAGTGTTTGACTTGTCCCTCACTATTGTCTAAGAAGGATGGGGACATTTGGCCCATGGATACAAGTGGCCGTACCTAAGCACAATGTAAAGGGCTGGGGAGGGAATCTCTCCAGGTGCTGAGGGTTGAACTGAGGAATTGCACTTGACAGGCGTGTGCCCAGCTAGAACCTCCTTAAAAGGCAGGAGAGTGCAGTGCACCTGTACAAAAGAACTTGACCTCCCTGTGATAGGGACAGGTCACTGATGGTGTGCTCTGTGCTGCTGTGCAGAGGCGCCTATTTCCCTGACCTTCTATTTATTCCTCTTAGGGGCAAATAGATTCTCTCAGGCGGTTCTCCTATCTCTAGGTGACCCTAAGATGCTTGACTCACCTGCCAGTCACTACCTTCCAGTAGTTCCTTTCTTCTTTCCCTGACCCCCGAGCCCACCCTTCCCCCATTTCATCACACTGAGCCCCTGAGCTTCACTTTCACAGATTGAGCCCCAGTCAAACCAGAAAGGACCTGTAGCCATCACTGGGCACAGCTAAGGTGTTCTGAAGTAGACATATGAGCGTCTGGAGTCTAAGATGGGCAATACTCGCTCATCCTCACCTCCTCTTTATCTCCTGCCCCCTCTAACTGTGGTTCTCCTGAGGCTCAGGGCGGGGGGTTGGGGGAGGTAGTGTGCAACCAGACTCAGCATGCTCCCCTGGTTGATGAGGGCTTTGGGCAGGCAATGGAGTAAAGGTCTGGAGAGTACTGGGTGTGGGATGGGTAAGATGGGTAAGGTAAGGGGGTGGGTGGCTCTTGGAATTGAGCTGGGAGACTGTAAACCCCAGACGTCCTGGGCCATCTCAGGTCAACTTATCAGATGTATTTGATAGGTCTTGGGGATCCTGTGTCATAGAGATCTCACAATGCAGGGGCAGGAACCTCAAATAAAGCAACCTTAACAGTAACAAATGACTTGCCAGTGACCAGAAGTGATGAATGTACACTCCAATTCATCACTTGGCAAAACTATTTATAATTCATGGGCTTTTTTAGTTTTAACAACGAACACAGGAAAGCCGATTTAAATACTTTTAATTGGAGTATGTTTCTATATTCTCAGTACTTGAAAGGCCAAGCTGGGCTTTTCAAAGATTCTTCATGGGTGAACACTGTGACTTCAAGATCAGTCTAAGCCAAATGATCAGATTCTATCAGAAAATTAAACAAAACCTGTTAATGTAGCTCAGCAATAGAGTTCTGCAGGCACTGTATAGGGCTCTGGATTGGATCTTTCAGTTTTTCAAGGCTGCTTATCAATTTATAGTACTCTACTGGCCTATGAAATGTTATGAAAACCATCTTTAACTGAAGCTTCAGTTGCCAACAGAAATATTTTGCTTCTGGCATATAAGAGGATTTTAAGCTTCCCCAAATTGTGGGAAATCAATCAAACACAATATTCTTTGTGTCAGTATGCATAGCAGTGGCTTCTTCCTTTGGCGTAGCGAGAAAAATGAAGTGGCTTCTTCTCTGCCCCTTTCTTCCTCCGTAAGTCCTCTGAAGAGGTATTCCTGAGAAATGTAGGTCTTGCCAATGAATATCAGGCCACAGTTCCCGAGTGGTCCTGTGACCTGGATGTGCTGGGGCCCAGGGCTGTTGACTATAGGAGGTATCAGGCCTGCCTCATGCCTGATGAAATATTTTGACATTATCACAGGCTGTAACCTCAAGCCTTGGCTCAGGCATTTGTGTTCTGACATTTTTTTCTTTCCTTCCTAGCAGACTGATGTTCTGAGAGTCCTCTGACTCTCTCCCTGTGGAATGTTTTTGCAGTTACCTCTGCGAATTGCACGGCAATTCTCCCAGCTGTTAATCCCATGTTTTGAAGACCTTGACTCCATTTGTCTCTCTCCTTTAGACATTAGTGTTGATATAAGAGCCCTTAATCTTCCAGCATAGCTAAGGCATCATTGAATCCTTGAACACATTTTTCTGATTCTTTCCAAGATGTGAACACTCAGTGATTGATAAACATAATTTACGGCTCCCCAACCTCTAACAAATGCCAATTTTTGCTTATTCCAGTGAGTTAACATTTATGTGCAGTAACAGTAAACTTCTGTTGATGATAAAATAAGATAATTTACGATTTCTCCACTTACTTTACAAGATCAAATTTTAATGAATTAAATATTCTGCTTGGTATGAAATGTCTGTCTATTTCACCATAGCTGATGTTTGCTTTCAGTTTTATTCCCCCAAATGCATCTATATTTGCTGCTTCTCAGAGCTCTGTTGCTAGACTAAATAATTTCAAAATGTGGTTTAAGGTTTTCAAAATATTTGTTTCTCTCCTTCTAAATTTCAATGCTTCTTGTAGTTTCCTACTAACATAGAATCTTTGCACATCCAGTAGGGTGAGTTCAATTTTTATTAATTTCAACTCAATTTGATTGTAAAATACTAAGTTGCCTTACAACAGTCAGACTTGATTTGAGAATTCCTCCCCTTCCCCCATTGTGTGTTTGTGTGGGGGGGGGGGAAGGGATGGAAAGGTAGAATTTTAGCTAGGTCTAATCCCAAGGCTAGTAACTACTTAGAACAGTTAATTGATACTGTTATTAACTGATGCCATACATATGGCTTCCAGTGGATATTAGACAGTGTTAGTTGATGGCGACCGTATTTCCTGATTCTGATAAAGTTGTTTCGACAATAATAAAACTGTGAGAGCGTTGGTGGACTCAGGTCTCATAGCCCCAAAAGATATTAAATGCATACAAAAAATGGAATTTATCCAAGTAACTGACAATCTAATTCAATGTAATGCAAAACAATTGCCAAATGAAATCACAAATCATGCGGGTGGGGGGGAGAGGGGACTCACTTTCACAAAAGGGATTTTGGACTAACTGCTCAAAGAACACATATCAATGATGCTGTTGACATTTGCTAGAATAGAATGAAGTGAGCTTTGTGTATTTTTTTTTGGCAGAAGCGTGTATGTCGACGGTGTTCCAAAAAGCTGTCCTAAGAGTGTGCCAGGACTCACTCTAGCTTGCAATAGACCCCAGACCAACGTGAGTGTTAGCACCATAAACTGATTCTCCCAGGAGCCAACAGTGTCTGAATTAATCATGTTTAAAGTTCTGAGCTGAGAGAATGGAAGACTAGAAAATTCTAAGGTAAACTAAGTCTTCCTGGGCTGGTGAATAATATCAACACTGCTCAGCTTTTGTCTTCTACAACCATTTTTATTGAGATAAAATTCACATTACATATTCTGAGTATTTAAAATATATAATTTCATGAGTTTAGTATATTCTCAGTATTATACAAGCATGGTCACAAATTCCAGAATATGATCATCATTCCACCTCTTTTAAGGCAAATGTACTTCTGGGAGGGCAATTTATAAATTTAATATTAGTGTTTATTTGTTCTCAGAGGGTTTTTTTTCTGATGCAAAGAGTTTTTAGCCTTTTTTCTTTTAAAACAAGAGTACCATTCATACAATAGATTTTAATCATGTTTCCTCTCCCCAGCTCTTACCAGATCCTTCCCTCCTTCCTACCTACACAACTCTATGTTCTTTCTCTCCAAACACACACACACACACACACACACACACAGAGAGAGAGAGAGAGAGAGAGAGAGAGAGAGAGAGAGAGAGAGAGAGAGAGAGAACAAAAATGCCCAAACAAAGCAAAAAGTCTACATTCTCTCCCCCGACCCCCACCCCAAATGTGGTCTGTTTTGTGTTGGCCAACTACTCCTGGCCATAGGGCCTACTGTGGAGTGTGATTGAAATACTCAGTGACACTCCTTGGAGGAGAACTTGTCTTTCCCTTTGCCAGTAGATGTCAATTGCAAACAACTTCTTGGTTAGGGGTAACATGTTCACTCCACCCCCCATGGTATTGGGACATGTTGGCTTGAGCTTGGCTGGTTCATTGTGTGCCGCCGCAGTGTTAGCTCATATATGCACCCATTCTCTTATGTCCAGAAGACACTTTTCTTGGAGTCATCGATACTATTTGGCTCTTACAATATTTCTTACCATCTCTTCCACATAGATCTCTGAACCTTGAGGGGAGATGTTGACAAGGACATCCCATTTAGGGCTGAGTACTCCACAGTCTCTCTCTTGCCATATGTTGTCCAGTTGTGGAACTCTATGCTAATTCCCATCTACTTCAAAAAGAAGCTTCTCTGGTGATGGCTGAACAATGTACTTAACTGTGGTTATAGCAATATGCCATTAGGAGTCTTTTGTTGATGTGGTCTTTTAGCATAATAATAATAATAACAATAATAATAATAGATTTTTCTTTAGACTCACTTTAGCAGTGTTGGGTATGGGTTCTAATGCGTTGGTCACTCCCATAACATTTATGCCACAGTGGCATCATTATTTGTATGAATTCTGGTTGTAATAAAGGAAACTCAGAGCCATATCTCAGGGAAAGGCTGAGATAGCAAAGAGGAAACACCACGGTCAGATCTCACCCAGCTGTCTTCCAGCTTCCTCAGCCTCGATCCTTGTGGCTTCTACTGCCTGCTCTGTCTTCCTACACCTGCCTTAAACACCTTCTTAGCCCAGGTGTTTCACATCCAGGTTAAGACTAAAAGTGTGGACGCTTACTATTCAGTAGTTAGCCTTGAACTCACAGAAACACAGAAAGATCTCTGTCTCTGGAGTTATGGGATTAAAGGCCTGGCACCACTACTGCCTGCCTGGGAACCTGGAACTCCCTCTGTAAACCAAGGGGCCCTCAAACTCAGATCTTCTGGGATTAAATTCATAGGTCACCACTCCTGGTCTTTCCCCAGTTCTGGGATCAAAGGTGTGAGTTACCACTCTCTGATCCTCCTGGATTAACTGTGGGTAGATCTCTTCTCTGATATTCTATACTGGTTTTATTGAATGTATAACCTACCAGTACAACAGGGTTTGTAGTAGGTGATGTTTATGATTACCTTTCTCCTCCAGTAGTACACAGAGTACCTTTGGGCACCATGAATGCTAGTCAGTAGAACTGAGCACCAGCTTGATGTCTCTTTATTTGATTGCATAAGTGGTGTTCTTAGCAATAGGGCCTTACCAGGAGAACACCAGGAGCTTTGGCAACAGCCTCTGATGTTCTGGGAGAATCTATAGAACCCATCTGGCCAACAACTCAACAAGTTGCAGCCCATTCTCCCACTGGAGGTTTTGTTGGTGGCATGTGATGTCTAGTTGGAGTATGTTCCCTCAATATAAAGTGACTCCATTTAGATTCCATTTATGTATGTATATATTTTAGAAAGCTCCTAAGTACCATACTAAATCTTTTTTCAAAAGGCTTTTAGTGTTAGTTGTCCTTCTCCATATTTCCTTTTTAATACCCTCTTTTTCTCCATAACACTATATTATAGTTTCCCTTCTTTGAGAGACACTCCCCAACCCAACTGATCCCTTACTAGGTACCTAGCTTCTGTGCTTATTCAGATCATAGCACACATATTGAAAGCTCAAAAACTAACATCCATATATAAGGGAAAACATACAATATTTGTCTTTTTAGTTCTGAGTTATTTCTCTCAGGACAATTTTTTTCTATTTACATTCATTTACCTAAAAATCTCATGATTTTATTTTTTCTTAACAGCTAAATAATATCCTACTGTGTAAATGTACTCCATTTTTTAAACCATTCATCAGTTGGTGGACATCTGGTCTGTCTCCAATTTCAATGAACAGGGAGGAAGAAGTGTCTCCATAGGAGGATGTAGAGTTATTCCAGTGTTAGAATTCCCAAAAGTGATACAGTTGGATTTTGATATGGATGTATTCCCAGCTTCCCGAGGAACCAACACACTGATTTCCATAGTGGTTGGACATGTACAGCAATAAATAAGATAAGTTGTTTTCTTTCCCTATACCCTCACCAGCATGAGCTGCCATTTCTTTCATTGATCTTGGCCACCTGATTGGGGGGTAAGATGAAATCACAGAGCAGTTTTTGATTTGCATTTCTCTGAAATGTTGACTATTTCTTTAAACGTCTCTCAGCCATTTGAGTTATGTTTTTTGAGAACTCTCTGCTTAGTCCTGTACCTCATTTTTAAATTGTATTGTTTTCTTGTTTTTTTTTTAATTACAAAAGATAATATAAGGGAGGGAAACCATGATCAGAATATATTGTATGACAATTATTTACTTAAAAAGTGTAATATGAAGCAGGGTATAGTGGGGAGAACAATCCCTTGATCCCTTGACACAAACAGAGGAACATGGACGGCCACATCAGTAGTGATGTGAGGTACCTGTCTCTACAATGGCACCTGTACCCCTGACTTATGCTCATCCTGCCCAGATCATTTTTGGTTTGTCAGTGTGAACAGTGGGGTTCTTCAGAAGTTTTGTTAGTGACTCTGGAGGTTGATTGTGAAGGCCTCTGTTCGCCCATGCCGTGTGCCTCTGTGGCTTACTCTCTGTGGAGAAAAGCCAGTTATCACATCATGAAGCACACAGCCCCACAGTGGCTCACATAGGAGCTGAGGTCCTCGTCCTCCTGTGAGAAGTGACAGCTCCCTTCCTATACCTGTTGTCTGTGTTCTGTTGCTGTGAAGAGACACCATGACCATGACAACTCTTATTAATAGAAGCATTTAATTAGGCTTCTTTACAGTTTCAGAGTCTTAGTCCATTATCCTCATGATGGAGAGCATGGTGGCACATAAACAGACATGGTGCTGGAGAAGTTGAGAGTTCTACATCTGGATCCCCAGGCATCAGAAAGAGAGAGTGAGCCACTTGGTATGGCTTGGGCTTCTGAAACCCCCAAAGCTCACACCCCCCAATGGTATAACTCCTCCAACAAGACCAACACCTCCCAAATAGTGTCACTCCTTGAAGACAAAACATTCAACATATGAGGCCATGGGGCCATTCTTATTCAAACTGCCATCATAGCATGTGTGTACATCTTGGCATCAGACTCTATAGCCCGGTCAAGATTCAGATAACTGAAGACTTGGCCAATACTTTGATGACAGCCTTCCCTGAGCCAGAACCAGCTAGCTGATCTTGGATTTTTGATCCTTAAGAAGAAAATGTGGTAGCCAGTTTTGGTGGCACACAACTGTAAACCCACCATTCAGAATTTAGAGATGAGAGAATCAAGAGCACAAAGCCAAAATTAGCTACATAATGAATACAAGGCTAGCCTGGGCTACATGCAACCCTGGCTTAGGAAAAAACCAAATAAGAGGCAGAAAAGAGAAAGGTCTGTGGCCCACTCTTTCCTCCTTTCTTTCGCTTCCTTATTGCCTTTCCTTTCCTTTCTCCTTTTCTTCTGCCCTCCTCCTCCTCCCTCTCCTCCTCCTCCTCTTCCTCCTGCTCCTTTTTCCCTACTTGCTTTCTTGGTCATCCTAAAATTCAGGCTGGCCTCAGACTCTCTATCTCCCAGCCTCAGCCTCCTGAAAAGGTCTGTGATTTTTACTCTGATACATCACAAAATAATGGGTTAGAAAACAAGAGAGAACCTATGCCATGGTGTAAGGAGTGTTATTGTGGAAGGCTGCCAGTCTGAGAGGAGAAAGCTTGATGTACAAGGCAAAGAATTTGGGCATGCAGATACACAGTCTACACACAAGCCCTTCAACCGCTGCTGACCTTGAGCAGGTAGGCTGAAGTCCCTTCAGGAAAGAACTATATACCTGTCACCATGATGTGTGGTTGACACTTCTTAAGATTTTAAGTTTTAATTATGGATATTTGGGTGCATATGTTCAGCTGATGGTAAGTATCTGTCAAGTCTAGATGAGGTCCTTGGGTCCCACAGTGGTGAAATTACAGGCAGTTGAACATGCTGGGAACCCAGTTTGAATCCCCCAGAGCAATGCACACTCTTAACCACTGAGCCATTATCATTACAACCCCTACTACTTATTCTTCTAATCTAGATCCATCTTGTGAGAGTCAGCATATAAGCCAGTGTATATCCTTTCTTCTAGGCTCCATTCCTGGTTAGAGACAGAGGGACCAGAGGGTGGAAAAAGGTTGACTCAAAACTCACTAGAGAGAAGGCCAGCCTGCATGGTGGTGTCCCACGCTTTTAATCCCAGCACTCCAAAGGCAGAGCCAGCAGGATCTCTGTGAGTTCGAGGCCACCCAGGGCTACAGAGCAAGTTCCAGGACAACCAGAGCTGCCCAAAGAAACCCTGTGTCGAAAAATAGACTTTCAAATTTGCGAGATTTTGTTGGATTTTATTGAAGAATAAAATAATTATTACATACAAAAAGTAACAGATCTATGTAAGATGAGTTGGGGATCAAAAAACAAAGTTTGGAAATATAAACCAGGTGTTGGTGTCTTCACTCTTCTCCACCTTTGGAGGAAGGGATCTGCTTTCCTTCACTCCGCTCAGGCACTTTCTCAGACCCTCTGTTTTTAAGAATTGTTTAAATCATTCCCCAACGTTTTCTTTTGGCACCAAATATGTTTACATAACTGGAACCTCCAGTCTGTTCAGCTCTTGTTAAATCTTGCTGGGTTTCTCTAACTGCCTGGGAAGTGGTGCAGCTTTGAATCCGGGCAGTTATAGTTAAGCTGCATTTGACGAGCTGTTTGCCTGATAGCATCAATTTCTTGTCCCCTAGTCAGCAAATTACGGAGGGTAGTGTTCCTTTTCTTTTTCAAGAATACAGAACAAAAATGTGTTTAGTGATGCTGGATTCTGGCTACCTTTAATTAGCAGTACCTTTTAGAGGTACCTGTGGGAAGAGGCCAGATGCTGTTGAGCTACCAACATCAGTAGCTGGGAGTCTGGGGAGCTTGTCTCTTGCTTCATCAGATGAAAACATAGCACACATGCCTTTGGCTAATTGGCATGAAGGGCAGATGTCAGATCCACAGACTCACTGGTCTTTTACAGAGCCAAAAAAAAAAAAAAAAAAAAAATCAGGAGAAGCTCTGCAGTTCTCAGAATCGGTGTGCCAGCAACATGATGGTTTTCTCAAGACTGACCTCCTCCTGCAATGTCCTCCCTTTGTGTTCTCATGACTCTGCTAAATGGTCCTTTGTCCCTGAGCTCACCTCAAAGATGTTGCTTACATTCAGAACTGACAATTCTAAAGAAAAATCCAGAATAATGGAACAGATACTTATTTACATAGCATCAAAATGAAGCAAATGTTAGAATTTGGGATCTGTTTTTTAAAATATTTGTTTTTATTTTTAACGATGTATATGGAGGCTTTTGAGTGCAGTGTCCATGGAAGCCAGAGGCATCATATTCTAATGTTACAGGTAGTTGTTAGCTGCCTGACATGGTTGCTATTTGGAACCAAACACAGGTCCCCTGCAAGAGTAGTTACTACCTGATTTTAACCAGTGAGAAATTTTTTTAGCCCCTGGGTTCTGATTTTGGGGGGTGGGGGGAAGAAAGGGAGAGGAAGGGAGGGAAGGAGAGTGTGAGGAAGAAGCTTTATGCCAAGTCATGCTTCTAACTATGTGTTGGATGCACCTTAGGGTCATATACACCCTTGGATGGAACCCTGCCTGGAGCCACATGCACTTTGACCTGTTCCTGACCAATAGAAGACAAAGACAATGACAGATGACTCTGATTAGGTTACATTCTATAGCAAAGGTTAAGATATTTATCCATCTATCTTCAATTAAAGTCTCTAGTGAGAAAGAGACTAAGCCAATAAAAGAGAACCACCATAACAATTTGCATTCCTGCAGGTTAGCTGGCAAAACAAGATGCCAGGGTTCTACAGCTGTGAGGAAGTGCAAGCCACCAACAGCCTAAGGATGATTAGAAGCACTCCGTTGCTTTCCCCCTGGAGCCTTCAAGTGAGAACACTGATTTTTAGCTTGTGAGGGCCTGCTCAGAGAACTCAGCTAGCAAGTCTAGGCTTTTTACCCCCAGGAGCTGAGAGAAGTGCAGGTCAGATTTCATTTCTCTCTCTCCTGCCCTAGAGGCAGCCCTATGAATTGATGGTCAGCCTTAAAGGAATATAAGGAAACCAAATTTATAAGATGCTATTTCATATTCGTTAAACTGGAAAAAACTAAAATGGCTGACTGCCCAGGCAGGGGAAAGAAATGAACACAGAGACTTTGGAGACACTTCTTACATGATCTGGAGATTTCCCTTCTGATGTGTTTCTAGACTCTTGCTGCTGTCATCCTGCGTATGCTTCCATCTATATTGCCCACAAACAAGATTTGGTATGTTTTCAATTTGATGTGAATAGGACACTTTTCCAACTTTATTTCATTTATCTTTTTGAAAAATGAGCGTTCCTTTCTCTCTCAATTCTGGAAGAAAGGAAGCCCCAGATAAAGGCATGAGTGGGCCTCTGAAGAGTACACTTTCTGGTCCCTGGAGGAAGCTCCTGCTGTGTGTATGCTTTCCTTATGTTATCAAGATCTTTCTAATGCTCAGGAGATTAAACCAGAACTCTACTAGGCAAGTGGCTTCCCGTCTCTAGCCCTTTTGTTTTTATGTTCAGGCTAGTTTTGAACTTACGATCCTTTTTGCCCTACCCTTCCAGGCTTAGCTGAGACTTATTGTCTTAATTTCTTACCGTGAATGGGTTCTTCTTCTTCATCATTGAAACAGGGTCTCATTCTGTTGCTCAGACTATGCTGGCACTTGCTTGGTATCCCAGGGTTACCTCAAGCAACTGATCCTCCTGCCTTAGCTTTCAGAGGATTAGCATTAGAGAACTTTTAAATTTAATGCAGTATGATAGTCAACTTTATTACTATAGCAGCCTATGTTTTCCCAGACTCGCATGGAAGTGAACATTTCCGGATCCATCTTGGAGTGAGATTTTCTAGAATGTTACATTGGTTCCTTTTCTGTTGCTGTGATAAAACACCATGACCAAGACAAGTACAGAGGGAAGGGATTATTTGAATTTAAGATTCCATGATAAAAGTCCATCACCATCTAGTCAGGGAAGTGTGGTCCAGGCATGCTAAGTGCCAGGAGCAGCTGGGAGCTCACACCTTGAACTGCCTTCGGGAAAAAGAGAGAGCCACCTCCAGTGATATACCTCCTCCTAACCCTCCCAACAGTACCACCAACTGGGAACCAAGTGTTCAGATGCCCAGGACTATGGAGGACATCTCACTCAAACCACCACCGGTGTATATTCAAAAGTGAAATTGCTTAGTTACATAAGCATTATAAAATGTCTTTCCAAAATGGTTGCGTTCCAATTCCCTTATGTGACACTTCTTATTACTATAGCGTTTGGGATTGGTAGGTATTTTAATTTTTTGGCCTTTTAATGGATTAGAAAGAGTATTCCATTTTTTAAAATTGTATTCTCTTCATTCTAGTAAGGCAGAACAACTTTTCATGTATATTTTTCATCATTCCATTTTCTTCCTTGCAGAACAGCCTTTTCTTCCATTTGTCTGAGGGATAAGAACTTCCTTATTGACTGTGGCAGCTAGTTATATATTCTTCTTAGGGTCATCTGCACTACAGTCACTTATTATGAGAATATGTTTATGTCAAACCTTAGTTCTTACCTGCAAATCATGGCTTATACCATTTATCTCACTGATAAATCAAGGCATTACACATGAAAACCTTCACTTCAGTGTTAGATAAAGTCTAGATGGCTGGTAAGTGGAAGCTCCTTCTAAAATTTCAGAACCAAATAATCAGTGAGGAACCTTCAACTAAACCCTCCAAAGGTAGGCGACTTTCAAATGGCGTGGGCAGTTTGTGGAGCCTCTTGCAGTAGGATCAGACTGTGTTCCTGGTGCATGAGCTGACATCTTAGGGCCCATTCCCTGCAAAGGAACACCTAACCCAGCCTGGATACTGGGATGAAGGACTCGGACCTCAGCTGGACGTGCCAGATTGAACTGATTCACCTTGGGATTCCTTGCCCTCTTAGGGGAAGGGATGGGGGAATGGGGTGGGGGAAGGCTGAAAGAGGACTGGGAGGGACTGGGAAGATGGAAGGGAGGGGGCAGTGGTAGATATGGGGAAAAAACTTTTAAAATTAAAATGAAGCTAGGAATTAGGAAGGAGATAAATGAGTGGAGCGTGGGGTTAACTCAAGATCTTATGAATCCCAACATTACCATTTGTTAGCTCTGTGACCTTCAGCCAGTGCTTTGAACAATCTCAGCTTTCTCTCTCTTACTCATAAAATAGATCTATAGAAGCACTTAGAACAGCCGTTCTCAACCTGTGGGTCATGACCCCATTGGGAAGTTGAATGACCTTTTCACAGGGGACGCCTGAGACCAATGGAAAACAAAGATATTTACATTATGATTCCTAACAGTAGCAAAATTACAGTTAGGAAGTAGCAACAAAAATAATTGTATGGGGAGGTCACCACAACATGAGGAACTGTATTAAAGGGTCGTAGTGTCAGGAAGGTGAAAATCACTGACTAGCCAGTGCCTTTCCCCTGAAAGCAATGGCAGATGCTACAAACATAACAATATGGGACTGCATGGATAGATCCCTTGGAAAATCTTTGCTGAGGGACTTGAGATTTCAGAGTATAGTAAACAGTCAGACATGATGGTTCCCCAGACCTGGAGAGGCAGAGACAAGCAGATGCTTTAGATTCTCTGGGTAGCAGTCTATCCTAATCAGTAAGTTCCAGATTCAGTGAGAAACCTTGTCTACAAAATCAAACCAAAGCAAGCAAGCAAGCAAACAAACAAGATCAACTGAGGAAGGTGATAACTGAGGCTTTCACACACAGGCACATGCAGGTAACCGCGCGCGCGCGCGCGCGCGCGCGCACACACACACACACACACACACACACACACACACACACACACACACACACGAGATACACTACTATAGCCTCTTCATAATAGTGCCAGCTTGCTGCCAATAGAATGGAAAGAGAAGAAGAGTTTATATTTGAGCAGTGATGGATAAATATTGAGAAAATTCTTCCCAAAGGACAGACCACTTGCATGTAGCTTGGATAGAAGGGATGACAGAAGCAGTCAAAGTGGAGCAGAAGGGGTAGGGGGTATTTAGAAGATGACAAATACCAACCAGAACAAAGTCTGGGCAGATGGGGGTGGGGTCAGCAGGTGCCACTGGGGCTAAGCTGGGGGAAGAAAAGCTGGACCACTGGAGGCTTAAAGGGCATTTTCTCTAGACGATATCCTGCATTCTACCAAGGACCTTGCTGTCTACCAGAGAATTGCTTCAGGGCCATGGAACCATGCTGGGATCACTGAGTGGGTTGCTTAGAGGTGGGACCTGGAATGTGACAGTGACTGATGTCAAGAGAAGGGACACAGTGGGTACATTAGCAGAACGAGGCGCTGCGTCTCTGGTACTCTAGCATCCAGCCTGAAGATGTTTGATTGCAACTACTCCAGGGGTAACCAACATGAGTGGGCTTACTTGTCATTTTTCTATAGATGGAAAAAAATAGGATCTTAAATAAGAAAAGGTAAGGAATGGTGTGTCCTTTACTCATACCCATTTCTCATACTATAGATCAGTGGTTCTCAACCTTCCCAATACAGTTCCTCATGTGGTAGTGGCCCCTTCAGTCATAAAATTATGCTGCTACTACTCCATAACCATACCCTTTTAACTGTTATGAATCATAATATTAATATCTGATATGCAACCCCTGCATATCAGGGGTCTCTATCCACAGGTTGAGAACTTCTGCTTTAGATAATAGTTTTAGCACTATTTATTTATACTTTGATTCCAGTAATTTCCTCTTAAATCATAGCTAGTGGTTTAAATGTTGGATTCAGTGGTACCTAAATAAACTGGATCTATTCTTATTCACATTTCTTGAGTTATACATAAGGCATTTCCCATAAGGCATTTCCCATAAGGCATTTCCCATAAGGAATTTCCCCTGCATGATCACTGACTTTAAAGGATCTTTGGAGGCTGGTGAGATGGTTCAGTGGTTAAAGGTGCTTGTTACTAAGTTAGACAGCCTGACTTAGTATCTGGACCCACACAGTTTAAGGGGAGAATTGATTCCCCAACATTGTCCTCTGGCTTCCACACTCACTCATTCTGTGGTATTGACCCCTCCCGCCAAGAGAAGCAATTCACCCACAAGCAAGTAAAAATTTTAAAATGTTTAAATAAGTAAAAACAATGTTTTGGAATAATAATAATAATAATATTCAAATGATTCACATATTCAAAAACCTTTCTACTTATTCACAAGAGAATTGAAATAAAATAACTATAAAAGACTACAGATTCATGCATCCAAATTGTGAGTCTGTGCTTCAAACTATTACTATTCTGTAAGTGTGTGCTAGGCTTCTGCATGAGATGATTTCTCTCAAAGAGAAAGGGGTGAACAGCTCCATTAGCAAAATGAGAAATGAATGACAATTGCATCTCAAGATCTCCATCTTGTCCTACTTACGAGAATTCATCCCTAGCACAAAAACTGAGAGCATTTCCTGGAAATTGCTATATTGCTGTCGTGAATCTAAAATGACTGTGGTGTTGAATCTCCATCCCTGTGAGCCCAGATGGGGAGCTGAAGAGGGTTTTTGAGGAACCACCACATTTTCCTGATTTTTGAGCAGGCATTTTGGAGCTTCTGGAAGGATGGAAGTGTGTTTGCTACTGTGCAATTATTTTTCAGTGTGTAGCTTAAGCATTTCAATCTTCCTATCCTAATATAATTAGTAGAAAACACAAGATTTTTTTTTCAGAACAAAGTTATTGTGATACAAGTTTCTTTATCTGAGACTTTAAAACCAAGTGAGCAATCAGTTGGAAAACGTCTTCCTTTTGAGAATCAGAAACAGAAGGGAAAAGTGGGAAACTGGGAGCTGATAGCTATTATTTTTAAAGACCTTACTTTTCTATAGAGCAAAACTAAGAAGGGAAAGTATGCAGGTGTGCATAGACCTTCAACCCCCAAACATTCAGGGCCTTTCCTTCCATCAAGCACCCACCTACAGCATATTTTTCTTTTCTGTCTTAAAAGTGTGCATGACCCATTCATCCACCCTTCACTCTAACCCCTAGCAACTGCTAATCATTTTGCTTTCTCCATATATGTGTACATTTATTTTTATCTTTTGCGAAATGACATTTAGTAGGCATTATCCTTTGCTCTGGGTCTTCTTGGCTTAGTCATATGCCCTTGAGGATCTGTAGTAAGAATTTCCAATCTGGCCTAGGCCAGAGGCCCAGACCACCCACAGCTGCTTGTAGTATGAGGTTTCTGTCCCAGACTTTCGGGCCTAACCTCAAGGTTTAGGACCCAAGGTCCACAGACCCGCAGACCCCGCAGTCCTGCAGTCCCACAGTCCCACAGTCCCACAGAGACACACAGATGCTTTCAATAGTTTTTGGCTGAATCGGCCAAAGGCTCAGGCATATCATTTGCTAGCTCTCTACCCTTCATCTAACCCATGTCTCTTATTCAGCCATGTGGCTCGGTACCTTTTCTTAGAGCAGCATAGTTCTCCTTTGCTTCTTCCGGGTCTCTCTCTGGAATTCTGTCTGGCATTCTGCTCTGGACTTCCTATTCTCAGAGATTTTAGTCTGGTAGCCCCGCCCACACTTCCTACCTGCCTTTGGCCCATCAGCGCTTTTTATTAAACCAGTGGGTGGGACAATCATTTACCATGAAACAACACAATACCCCTACAGCTGCTTGGTCCCAAATTATCAAACAAAGTCTTATATTAGTTACACGCCATTTGGCCTCTGGCTCAGGCTTTTTATTAGCTAGCTCTTATTAGCTAGCTCTTTGTTCTAATCTATATTTTGCCATCTGGCTCATGGCTTACCTGTACTTTTAATTTTACTCTCTAGGTAGCAGCTCACAGTGTCTCTGTCTGACTCTGCCCTCCTTACCCTTTATCTATGTTCGGATTTCCTGCCTGCTTCTAAGATGCCTTGCCATAGGCCAAAAGAGTTCCTTGCATATTCATAGCATACAGAAAGGCATCCCATGTCAAGGATCCTCTGTGTATTTTCATGTATGGCACCTCATTCTTTTATTAAGCAATCCACTATCTGCATGTGTCTGCTTACTCTTCCATTTGCTCACTTGGAAGGACATCATGCCTACTTCCAAGTCTTGGCAATTATGAATAAAGCTGCTATACACATTTGTGTATAGGTTTGGTCATTACTTTGTGGTAAGTACTGTTGGAACATGTTTACCAATTCAGTTATTTAGAAGCTGGATGATCTCCCCAAATGGCAGCAGTCTGGCATCCTCTCCAGCACCAATTGCAAGCCACTATTAATCCATCTCCTTGGGTCCCTGTTACCTGGGTTCTGAATGTTGTACATTCTGACAGGTGTCTAGTGGTGATGGCTAGTTTTTTTTTTTTAATTTTGTTTAGTAGATCTTTTAACTGTTATTTAAAAATTAATAGTAAAAAGCTATTACCCCTATCTCACACAGATGAGATGAGTCTCTGAGAAGTTAATCGACCTGATGGCAGTTCCAGTGAGAGACAGGCATCATGTGACAGGATCGCCTATACTTGTCTTTCAAACTGTGATTCAATAATGACACTTGAAACACCAGTTTCATCATGAGACTTCCACCTTTATTGAGAATTAAATGTGGCATTTTTTTTTTTTAAAGATTCCTATTAGTTTCCTGAAAATTTCCCCAAGTAACTGCTCCAGATGGCAATGGGGAACTGGAACGTGAGGCATTAAGTGTTTCTTTTAGGATCAACGCTGTCTCTAATAACACTTTCTTCTAGATGACATGGCCAATCCTTTCATTCCTGGGACCATCTAATTAGTCAAGATGAGAGCTGCCAGTAGGAAAACACTTATTTTCCTTTTCGAGTGGGGCTGTTTTTATATAGACTTTGGCACCTGCAGAGCCTGAGTACCAACAGCCCACACAAGTGAGCAATTTGTCCTTGTTGGTAAATAAAACATATACACTTCTAATCAGTTTCATTTAAAATTAAACAGTTTATATTCCAAGCGCATTAAAGGCTTTGTCTTGGCAGGGCAGTGTCTCCAGATGAATCCCTGGTAGTTTATGACACAGCTCCAGGTGGTACCAAATAAACACTCAGGCTCAGATGCTCCTCCTTCCCGATGTTCTGCTTTTGTGTTTTATTTTCTTGGTTCGGATCCACATTCCAAGAATTCAATTGAGTTCACAACTCTATTTCAAAGTAAAGGGTCTATTAGCATGTGGCACATAGGCTTGACCATTTTGTCATCTCCCAAGACAAGTGGAAATGAACCAACCGTGTGACCTTTCCCACGGAAGAAAAGATGACAAAGATTTTCTTGAATAAGCCATCCGCAAAGCTTTCTTGGGGGTTCCAGCGTTTGTGTGTGTGTGTGTGTGTGTGTGTGTGTGTGTGTGTGTGTGTGTGTGTGTGTGTGTGTGTGTGTGTTTGAAATTCAACACTCTTAACACCAGATCCTTAAAGAAAAAGGAAAAGGCTTGTTTATTTTACAACCCTTTGGGCTGCCACTAGTCTCCCATCCTGGGCCACCAGAGGCACACTAACAGTTGGAAGAAAGGCCAGTGACAGATGAGCTGTTAATCAGAACTCCTAGAACGTGACTTGTGTGTTTGGACCCTGCTCTCTCTTTCTCTGCTCCTTATTTTGATGGAAGCCATCGGGACTGAATTGGGTCTAAAACTGTCTGTCCTGTGACCAAGTAGTGCACGGACTGTAGGCAGACACTCTGTCTTCAAGAACAGACAGAAACTTTAGAGCCCCCCACCCTTTCCTCTATCAACAAATCTCTAAGATGGGTAACGTTATCTTCACCATTCAAATCAATAGTACCGTTCAGACTAAAAAGTTTGGATGCAAATATTCTATCTCTCAGACCACCCCACCCCAGGGTGTAAGGCATGGCTATACAACCTTTGGTGGGGAAAGGGTACTTGAATTTGGGGTTGGATTTCAAGGGTGATATGCCACTTCAGCTGGCCTCAAGGGAGATGTCACTTAACTGTTTTGGGATGCTCTTCAGAGTTAGTGAACTCATAGGTTATGAGGATGCTGTGGCAGTGCTCTGTGCTATCATAGGCTGACTCGGCTTCTCCTTGTGTCCTTCAGCCTGCTTCCCTCCCTGGAGTGTCTGCTCTTCCACATGCTGGCCCATCCTTAGCTGCAGGTCACTGCTCTGTCCTCATCATGTGGGAATGAACAGTGGCCTAGGAGGCTAAACTTCAGGGCTTTGCTTTGAAGGATAGGGATGCTTCTTGTCAGGTGTGTGGTTGCCTAGAAGGTGTCCTTCTCTGAGACATAAATAAACAGCACTATAGTCATGAATTCCACATCTGTACTGTGGCATGTCTGGCCACCTCACTCTCACTCCCTAGCCTTAGCAAAATTGTATCAGGGATGACAGAAAGAATTTCTTCTTATTCTCCTGCTCTTTACCTAGTGTGTAAATCTCTATATTCAATCTAAATACACTGAAGAAAAAAACTAGATGAATTTAATGTGCATGCATGTGTGTGCGTGTGTGCGTGTGTGTGTGTGTGTGTGTGTGTGTGTGTGTGTGTGTGTGTGTGTGTGTGTGTGTATGAAAGCCTTCCCAGAAAGGTTTTTGTTTTGCTTCATTTAAACCATATTTCTTATGTTTTGTGTTCCTTTTATAGACATCTTAATCTTCCTCCCTTGGACAGATGGATGCTTTCTTTGAGTGTTCTCTGATCAAGGCCATCCATGTATTTGTAAATACAAAAGTAAAAATTAAAGATCCCACATATTATTGTCCAACTGTTCCATTTTATCCATTTTATACTTACATTGTCCCACTATTATCATAGCAAATTAGCAAAATAAGTCTAATTTTGAATAAGTGTAATTTTTAATCCTGTTCTGTACATAAGGAAATAGAGTTTTAGATAAACTGGTTTCAACTGTGTTTGCCTAGATCTAAGGCTATGTTCTTTCCTGCATATGGTGATATCTCTTGGAAGAAGTTACAAATCAAGAGTCAGCCATGGACAGCAGAAAGGGGCTATCTATAGTACCAGCCACAGTTTACATTGTGTATAGATAGGGTGTTGGATGTTAGAAGACAGAGCAGAGTAGAAATAAATATGGCTTCCATCTGGGCACATGCCAGGGCCATCCTGGGATCCCCATGGTCCTAGGATATGTTGAGCAAGAAGCTATGACAAAGTGAGAAACGCTCACACATCTGAGTGCATAATTAAGAATAAGAACAGATGCCAAAGATGGTCCTATTAGGTTGGAGCTGGCTGGAGGCTCTTTCCCTGGTTTCTTGATATTACCTGGGAAGCTCATAAACCATCCCGCAGCCAAGTGAAGCAAAGATGAGTAGTTTCTGTCATTCTAGTTTCTGAATTTCATGCTCTCTACCCAGTCCCCATAGCACAGGCCTCAGGAAAATGCCATTTGGTTTGTGTTCAGACAACTTCAAGCCTAATGGGTTTTGTTTTGTTTTTTTGTTTTTTGTTTTTTGTTTTTAATCTTGATAAGTAGATAGTTCAAGTCTGCTGCATGGAAGCAGAGATGTACCTTTCCCATGGTTTCTACTGTAAACTTCGACTCCTCATGAATTTCGCTTTCCCTGTTAATTTTACTTCATCTTGATTTTAAAAAAAATGATGACAAATGAACAAGACGGTTGGAAGAGGGCGGGGATGGTTACATGAATTAATGTAGCTTTTTTGTAACCCAAGGCAGTGGAAGAAGCTCAGACTGAGAAAGGAGGGCGGCAGTACCACCCTGTGGCCACTTGGTGGAGAAAAGGAACCTTGAGAGCATGGGGAGTTAGTTGGTTCATGAAGGGGGAGGTGGGTAAGTCCATGAGGGCAGCTAAGGTTTGGAGCCAGTGTGGTAAGGATAGCAACCTTATACGCAGTGGGGAGGCCACAGCAATCTGAGGTAACTTCAAGTGGCGAAATTGAAGGAGACAAATAGATTTCAGGTATTTCTCTGTAGCAGAGATAGGAGCACTTTAGCTAAATGAACTGGGCTGCAGTAATCCTGTCGAAGTGTGCTGACCTAAGGCTGTTATTATTCAATCACCTCTTGGCATCTGTGGGGTGCTTGTTTCCAAATTCTCACTGATTAGATTAAAAATCCAGAGATACAAGTTCCTTATAAACGATGGCATAGAATTCACATATAACCCATGCAATCTTCCTAAAGAATTTACGATTTTTTTGACAACTTCATACACATGTGTTTTGATCATATTCACTCTGCCCATTTTCCTTTCATGCCCATACCTCTCCCTCTAAAACCCTTCTTCCCAATGCATTCTCATTCTCTCTCATGCTTCCAATTGCGCCCTCTCTCTTACTCTCCCCCACTGAGTTTAATTTGGGTTGCTTTCTTACAGATGGGTGTAGGGTTATTTACTGATCCATGGGAAAGTTCCCAGTGGCCACACCCAACTCTGCCACCTTCAGCTGGCATTACTTACCAGTAGCCCCTCGAAGGTGGAACCTCATGTGCCTTTTCCCAGTCTGTGCTTGAATAGTTGATGGGCTCAATCTTGGGCAGGTTGCTCAGTTTGTGAGCTCATTAATGTGATGGCCTTTTGATGGACTGTATCCATCTGATTGACCTGTGGTATAGTTTCTTGATTAACTAGATGCGGGAGAGTCAAGCCCACAGTAGGTGATGACACCCCTGAGCCAGTGGTATTGAGGAGTGTTAGGAAGTTACCCCTAATAGGATATGGAGAATGAGTTAGTAAGCAGCATCCGTCTGGGGTCTCTATTTCATTTCCTACCTCTGAGTTCATGTCGAGAGTTCCTGCCCCAGTTTCCAGTGATGACAGATTGTACCCTCCCCCAGGTTGTATCTGGTCAGTGCTATGTCACTTCAAATAGAAACATAACAAGGCCAGTAACCTCAGTGAATCCAAATCCATTGTCTAGAACAGGAAACTGTAAACCTGCACTGATTGTGATGAATTATGAATTCAGTGAGGAAGGAGATAGCATTCTCAAAGTACCTCTACACAGAACACTTACTCACTAACAAGACGAGAAGAACATCTTTACACTGGAGATGACTGACAGATCGCAGACTTAGTCAAGTCATTGAAGGGTATCATCAGTAATCGGACAAATCAAAATAGCATCTACCAACATCTGCAATGCACCTGCGAAAGCTACAAGATTGAAACCAAACACGTGTGTGGAGATCAGGAAAGTACTTGCACAAATCAGTTGGTTCTCTCTTCTACCACGTGGATCCTGGGGTCGAACTCAGGTAAACAGTCTTGGCAGTGACTTTACCCATTAAGCAGTATTGCCAACTCTATACAAATTGTGTGTGTGTGTGTGTGTGTGTGTGTGTGTGTGTGTGTGTGTGTGTGTGTGTGTGCGTGTGTGTGGTATGCAGGCCCAGATGTACAGAGGCCAGAGGAGGACATTGGATGTCCAGCTATATTATGCTTCCTCAAGGCAGATTCTCTCTCTTCCTGAATGCAAAGCTAGTCTGGAAACCAGCAAACCCCAGAAATCTGCCATCCTCTGTCCCCAACAACACTGGCCCTATAGGAGTATGTAGCCACACATAACTTAGTATATGGGGGTTAGGGATTTGAATTCATGTCTTCACATTTTCACAGAAAGTTCTTTAGTCCACTGATCCCCTCTCCACCTCCAGCATATGATTTTTTTTCTATATGATTTCATTATAATTTTCCAGCATTGATCCATTTATCCTTTAATCCTTCTCTCTGTATATATTACTTACTTTTCTCCTTGCTGTGACCACATCTAACAAACGAAACTTAATCATTTTATGGCACACAGGTTCAGGGTATTTCAGCCTGCCATAGAAAGAAAGGCCTGGGCCATCCATGGTGGTAGGAATGTATAACAAGGTCTTCCATACACAGTGTGACTAGGAAGCAGGATACACAGGCCAGATCCACAAGTGAATGTGACTAAGGATCTATCTTTAGCATCTTTTACAAGCTAGGCTCCGCTTCTTTAAAGCTCCAAAGCCTTTGAAATACTGTCACAGCTGGGAACAACTATTCGAATTATGGGCAGGGGCACATGTCATACTTAAACTATGACAGTCTCAGAATAAGTATATTCCTTTATGTAATTATGCCACAGCGTCTGGCTACATAGCCTAGGCTGGTCTTGAACTTAAGATCCTCTTGCTTCCAGCTCCTGAGTACTGGAAGTACAGGCATGCTCTACCACATGCCAAGGTCAATGTATGTTTATAGCAACTTCTTTTCCGGTTTTGGGATCATCCATCACATTTAGTTGCCTTACAGCTAAAAGCAGCCAGTCTCTCAGGCTTATGGCATCTTGTGTAATGTTGACAGTTGCTTTATAGAATGTTCCTCATCTCCAGATGTTTCCACTAGATTATTTTACATTTATTCTCTCTCTTTTTTTTTTGCCAATTTTCCAACATGTACTCCCCCCCCCCCCCCCCGCCCCCGCGTTCTACAGAAACAGACGTTTGTACTGATGGACGGATTGTTTGTAACATGAACTTCTTCTAATGTTTGTTTTGTTTGTTTGTTTGGGTGTGTGTGCGTGTGTTTACTTTGTTGAATATGCTATGAATCAATATCTGAAAAGTTTCAGTTATTTGAAATTAGATAAATGAAACAAGGCTAAGAAGTATTCCACAGTTTGAAAATAGCCACTTGCCATTTATTTAACAATTAAGATGAACTCTATAAAGCAAAATTCACATCAAACTTCTACACACCGTCATATTCACAAGGTCTTCTTGGCCTTAATTGCCAATAGCAACTTTATAAAGTAGCTTAGAGGGGTGAGATGTCTCTTCTATACCTACTTGGCCCTCCCTGGGTTCTTCCTCCCCTGTGCTGGTTCAGTGTTGACCTCTCACACCTGTTCCCTTCCTAGTGACAGAACTTGGTTACTACAGGAGAAATGTGGGGATTTGGAAAAGGAGGGAACTCATAGAAAGAAAAAGATGAAGCAGCCTAAGAGGAAGCGTTTACCAAGTGTGTATGCTTCCCTCCACCCCCGGGGGGGTCTGTAGGGATGGGATGGAAAGCAAAGTGAAGGGATTATGCTAAGCACAGAAAAGTGTTGTACTGGAAACATGCAGGAATGCAAAGCTGTTAGTTAAGTCATTAAGCACATAAAAGTAACAAACCTTCAGATTCTCCGGGCAATATTTTTCATTCCTGCTCACTCCAGCAACCACCAGCTTATAAAGTGAAAACATGGTGGTGTGCAAGTTAATAGGAATATTACTCACTGAGAATATAAATTCATCTCGGGGGCATGGCTCTAATCCTATGCACATTTCTTAAGGTTTCTGATGTTTTATGTTATGTAAGAGATAAGCAATATTAGTACACATATCCTATGCTTAAAGCTCCCCCAAAGGAGAAAGTTAGTTTAAATAAATCATTGAATGAGTTAAGACTATTTTAAAAAAATTTAAGTGCTTACCTAAGAAGGCATTTTAATGCTTCAGACGTAAAATACAACACTAAGTAGATCAGCGGTTGGCATCGCCCTCCATCCCCCCACCCCGTTGGTGAGTGCATGCTGCCCCCTGGTGTCCTCTGGGCATCTCTGTCTTTTAGGCCAGTGGGTTTGGTGTCTCCTGCTGTCTTCCGGACAGTGCACTGCAGATCTCATCATAGATACCTCATCTTCCTTCTTCTCGCCCCTGACTTTCATCTTCCTCATGTTTTCCACAGTACAGGGCACAATGCTTGGCACATTGTACCTGACAAAGAATTCACTACTAGTTCTAGGAGTACATGATCCCTGTCACTCAAACTAGGAAGTGTGGTGACACTTTAGATTCTCTTCTTACTCCCATCAAATAGCCAGTAGTTTTTGGTTTTTGTTTTTTATCTGCTCCCTCAGTCCAAGTCTTCATCACTTCACGGCTGGTCTAGGTCTCACTTACATAGCTTTCCTTTCCAATGAACTCTTCCCCCACCCCCACGAAACTCTGGATATCACCTTCCTTCCATCTTTTCCTCCTTCCTTCCTTCCTTCCTTCCTTCCCTCCCCCCTCCCTCCCTCCCTCCCTCCCTCCCTCCCTCCCTCCCTCCTTTCTTTCTTTCTTTCTTTCTTTCTTTCTTTCTTTCTTTCCTTCCTTCCTTCCTTCCTTCCTTCCTTCCTTCCTTCCTTCCTTCCTTCCTTCCTTTCTTTCTTTCTTAGGTTTTTTATTATTTATTGCAAAGCACAAAATGGACATTTTAAAAAAGTAGAAGTATATGCCAAAAAAGTACATTTATATCACGAAGCATCGACCACATAATAGATGCAAATGCATTTTATAGAATGCGTATACATACACCAAAGACTAAAAATAAACTAATTTTCCTTTCTGCACAGATCACCCAAAGCGCCAGCTTTCTCTGTGAGGGATGCGTGAATATAGTATGGATACAGCCCTACTCTTTCATTTTGGAAGTGCTGGTGATGAGACCCGGGCTCTTTCTCTGCCAGCTTACATTTTCAGGCCCAGATAAAGCTGTAGAAGCCATGTACATAGACAGCTTTGCCACCTGCCAACTGGGTAAATGCCTCCAGTTGCTTCAACGACAAAATAAAGATAACAGTCATTTGCTTGAGGTGTGCATGGGGTTGCTGGAGCTTGCAGGAGAACCAGAAATGTCTTCCTGATGTTATTTTCAAGGGTTTGTGCTTTGGAAACAGTTTTATTACACTGTTAGGTAGCCTAGGCTGGGCTTGAATTCAGCAATCACCCGTTTCTGTCTCCCTAGGGCTGGATGGTAGGTTTTCACCAATATTTCTGGCTATGGATGCTCTTCTGAGAGACTGTTTCCACTCCGGTGGACCGAAGACTCCTTAGGGCAAGAATTACTGACTTGGTTTAGAAAATGTCATAGTGCTTCTTGTACATCGAGCAAAGAAGGCTACTTGATCCTTCCTCGTGGGTCACGTTCTATGTTCTTAAGGTATTTAAGTTCAAATAACTTCAGCTTCTGCAGAGAAGAGGATGAAAGTCTTAGGCAGTTTGAAGGAAAGGAGAAATAAGTGGGAAATTCTCTTAAAAGAAGAGAACTGTTAGAACTTGTCTTCAGAACTCTGTGTACTTACCTTTTTCTCCCACTGCCCAGAAACAGTGTGATAAAGTTAATGGGAATAAACATAAGAGAAATACTTTCAGACTGGTACAAAACAGCAGAGAAAAGAGGAGCTAGTGGTTGACTCAGTCAGTGGGAAGAGATCCAGATGAGAAGACAGGAGGAGGCAACTTGCCACCCACCCTCACCCATCAGACACAAACCCTCGGAAAGCTCCTGAAACATTGTGATAGGTGGTGAGGACTTTGAGTCTTGAGAGAATGGAGGTACATGGTATTTTATCTGCATATTAAAGGAGACAAACCCACAGAAAGCTGAAGAGCTTGGAAGTGCCTGGGTTACATTAAAAAGCACTTCCAACTAGGCCTAGGACCACGTAAGCATAAACAGTGAAGTGATGTGCTAGCAGGTTAGTATGCAGTGTTATAACTACATTTGCTCAGAAGCAGATGGCAAAGGTAGTTGTTTTAGAATATCTCTTATAGGTCCAATGAACTTCTGATTTGTTCTCTCTCTCTTTTTGAACATTATTTTATTGTGTATTAGTGTTCTGCTCAAATATATGTATGTACATCATGCATATTCTGGAATTGGAATTATGGACTGTAATGAGCCACTATGTGGATGCCCAGAATCAAAACTGAATCCTCAGAAAGACATGCGTTCTCAACCACTTCTCCAGCCCTGTTTCTTTCTCATACATGTCTCCACTTTCACCAATGTGGGGTGAATTCTATATGGCAAGGCTGATAATTAGCTCTTTGGTTTGTGCCTCGAAGCTCCTAGTTTGAGACCTTGTAAAAAATGAAAAACAAATAAGGCCCTCTGAATTAAACTCTGAACTTCATAGATGTGGCATGAGCATTTTTACAGATCCATATTCCCAGTCTTATTTAACTATTATTATTTTTGAGATGGGGTCTTGCTTATTTACCCAGGGTGACCTTGAACTTGACATCCTCTCACACTAGCCTCCAGTATAGCTGTTATCACAGGCTGCCATCATCATGGACAGCTATCATTCTTAATTTATGCATTCTGTTGAGGATCAGGAACCACATGAGTAGTTAGCATTTAGACATCCAGATCCCAGATCCCTCCTTTTGTAAAGATGAGATTTTCCTGCCTAACCTAAGATTTGACCTCTTGTTTGCTGAGAAGGTACTTGCTCACTAACCCCCTCCTGAGCAACACAGGATGTGCTTCCTGCATTGCTGGCCGCGTGACTCCCTGTGCCTGTATTCCTGATGTAGCAACCTGGGTGGGGCCACCCAGGAAAGCCCTACCATGAGAACTGTAACAACTTCTCTATCTCAGGAGCCAAGATGTACCCCTCCCCTACCCAGAATGCTGTATAAAACTTCTGTCCTAGAAGCATTCGGGGCTCTTGGCTTCCACAGTGCCATGAGTCCGCACGTGTGTGTATCAGTATATCATTAAACACTCTTTTTCTTTAAAGTTAACCGTGGTCTGTGGTCATGATCTTGGGGCATCTTGCCCACCCCCCTTACACTTTTGCCACTTTTAGTGAAGGACTTCACTCTTGAAATAGAGAGAGATGCTTCCTGATCAAATTCTTTGTTATTATTGTTATTTTTTTTAATGCAAACCTTTCTCTGGAGTTTTAATTATCTGTATCAAGTCTGACTTCCTGAAAATACCCTAAACCAAAGTAAGAATATCTATCACAAAGACTCCTAGCTTGGAACCTATCCAAGACAATCTACAAGCGAAAGAACCCTGTTCTGCAGCAAATAGCTTAGGAAGGCATCCTGTATGCAAGCTTTATGTTCTCCTGCTGATGTGAAGCCTTAGTGCACACATTTCTGTGACTGAGATGGCCTCTACCCAGCTGGCTTTTGTAGCTATCTGCACTGTGAGAAGGTGGCTCCTTTGTAATGGTGGGTGCAAAAGGAGACCCCAATAGTCGAGCTGTCCTTTAAAAGGAAAAGGTTTATGATTACGTGTGTGGGCTCATGGCACTGTGGAAGCCAAGAGCCCTGAATGCTTCTAGGACAGAAGTTTTATACAGCATTCTGGGTAGGGGAGGGGTACATCTGGGCTCCTGAGATAGAGAAGTTGTAACAGTTCTCATGGTAGGGCTTTCCTGGGTGGTCCCAACCAGGTTGCTACATCAGGAATTCAGGAATGGAGGCACAGGGAGTCAGGCGGCCAAGCAATGCAGGAAGCACATCCTGTGTTTCTCAGGAGGGGGTTAGTGAGCAAGTACCTTCTCAGCAAACAAGAGGTCAAATCTTAGGTTAGGCTGGGAAAACTCCATCATTACACCTTGACCTACATCTGGAATCACCACATCACCAGATGTAACACGACTTATTTTTAACTCACTTGGTGCTAAAATAAAAAAGGGCCACTAAAACTAAAATAAGGAGTCAGAAGGTGATGAAAAGGATGGTGTGTGTGTGTGTGTGTGTGTGTGTGTGTGTGTGTGTGTGTGTGTGTGTGTGTGTGTGTGTGTGTATGCATACATGAGTTTTTGGACCTTCAGGGATTCTCATGTTTCAATCAGTTTCTTATATTTGATTAATAAATTTAGTATTATTAAAAGTTTTTATGAATAAAGCTGGAGCTAAAGCAGCCGGAAGAAATGCTATATTTTATTATATACATACACAATGAAAGTACAGAAGAAAAATAAATGGGAATGATACACTGCAGCATCAGAAGAGTGGTTCCCTTTGGGAGGGACAAAATGGAAAGACATCAGTGTTTCTCTATACATTTTCAAAAAAAAAAAAAATAAAATGAAACAAAACAAAAACCCAAACCATAGGCAGGGGAATGCCCATAATCCCAGTGCTTAGGAGGTAGTGGCAGGGAAATCAGTAAATCAAAGTCATCCTCTCTGCCACATGTTTGAGTATGAGGCCAGCTTGTGCTACATGAGACCCTGTGTCAAAAAAAGTCATATAAAATGTTGTCTTGTCCCCATAATATGAAGAAGTGGCCTACTAAGTGCAGGACACTGTGAAGAATGGCAGGGCCATGGGCCAAATGCTTACACAGATTGCTAAGACTTCTGTTTTCATTTACAACTTTACAAAAGTTACAGTTAAGCATGTCTACTAAATAATTTTATTTCCACGCAGACTTTGAAATTTAGCATGCCATGTTTCTTATACATACATCATATATGTTTCTTATTCAAATATTGGACATCAACTTTTCCAAAAGCATGCCTGTTTCTATCCAATTTTATTTTTATCATGATCATGTTTCTATTGCAAGCCTTCAGGACCTTAGCACCCCTGCCTTCTTGAATGGGAGAACCCTTTTCTGTGGCCATTGTGTTTTGTTGTATATTCAGAGATATCCTTGGTCCTGGTACAACAGAGGATGGTGGCACTCCCAATGCCAGAGTTGACAATGTGTTAGCAAACATTGCTTACTGTTCTCTGGGGACAGACAGGCCCATTTGAACATTACGTCACTGGAATATACAGTCTCTTGGGAGTGAACTTAATGAGACACCATGCCATCTTCTGTCTTTCAGATAGTGCCAACCTCTTCTCTAGTGTCGTCCCAGATTTCACTGTCATTGTGGTTCCCACTGCCCAGCAGCATCTACGTCTTAGTTCCTTTCCTGTTGCTGTGATAAAATCTCCCAGCAAAGGCAACATAAAGGAGAAAGGGGTTATCCTTGCTCATGGACCCAGGGTAGTCTGTCACAGTGGGAGGTCCAGGTGGCAGCTTGAAGCAGCTGGTCAAATGGCAACCATAATCAGAAAGCAGGAAATGACAGTATCCTAGCCAGAGAATGGTTCTACCCACCTTCGGTTGGTCTGCCCACTTCAACGGAGGAAATCAAGATGATCCCAACAGTCGTGTGCTGAGGTCCAACTTCTGATTCTGACAAGATGACAAGAAACAGGAACCATCCGAGTCAGTAATCCATCACCTTCGCTTCTGTGGGGATTTTACAACTTTCGTTGGTGGAAATAACTGCTTATTTCCAGCAGAGTGAGATATTAGAAACACATCAGCAATTTGAGTTTACTTCTTTGTGAACTCCGTTCCTGTGGCTTGTTCATGCAGATGGTGAGCTATCATTCACGTGAGTTAGTTGATCTTAATGCATTCAAAACTGTTGCTGAATTCAAATCCAAATTCACTTCCACTATTAAGTATTTGTTGAGTGTGTACATGAACTTGACATTGGGTAGCAGGAATAAAATAATGAATCCAACTAAGATTCCTGTTCTAGGAGATAGGTGGAAACAACGACCATACTAAAGCAGCGAACCACAACCACATAGCACTTTGCATTAATTATTCCTTTGTTATTGTCACAAAATACTTGCCAGGGTAAAAAATAGAAAGGAAAGGAGAGTTGTTATGGTTCCGGTTTTGGAGGCTTTCTCGCATGATTGCAGTGCTGGGGTGCTCAAGCTAAGCACGTGGGCTACGGCTGAGCGGCCTTCTGTCCTCTGATCCATCTCTAATATTTTGTAATTGTGATAATTAGGGAATCCAATTTAGCTTTCTCCTTGGGGCTAGCACCATTTGCTCATCCCTAGATCATTTCCAGGTTGATTTCTTTAATGTTGCCCGTGTGAGTATCTACAGAGGAAATGTTATAGATCTGGTTCTCTGATTGCTTTCCTGTTTCATTAGTCTATATGTTTTTTCCACGACAATATGACATGATTTCAATAAGCCAAAATTTTATGGTTATACCAGATCTCTGCTAGCATGAATGTTCTATTTTTATTTTTCTTCTTGCTCAGATCTCCTTTTATCCATTCATATAAACTTTTGAATTATCTCACTGAATTCCATGAACTAAGCAAAATAAATCCTGATCTGCTGTTGATGAGAATTTTGCTGAATAGATCAATGCTCATGGTTTAGTATACTGCATATATTCTCAGTCCAAATCTCTAGCTCCGTTCATTTCACTTTGATTTTTAAAAAAATATATATTTGTGATTTAGCCTGGTGGTGCACACCTTTAATGGTGGCACTCAGAGCAAGCTCAGAGGCAGGTTGCAGGACAGCCAGGATTATACAGAGAAACCTTTGTTTTGATAAAACAAACATAAATAAATAAGTAGTGATTTTTTTTCTTTTTCTTTTATTTTTGAGATTATAATACAATTATATCATTTTCTTTCCCCCTTTACTCTCCTCTAAACCGCACATATACACCATTTTTACTCTCAAATTTATGGCCCGCTTTTCAGCTGGTTGTTGTTTCATGTATCTCTGTGTGCGTGTGTGTGTGTGTGTGTGTGTGTGTGTGTGTGTGTGTGTGTGTGTGTGTGTGTGATTTTCTTCTTAAAACGTGTTGCTAGATTTATCCTGTGTTGTTAGCTGTGTTCTCTTTCTCTCTTGGTTTTTCAAGGCAGGGTTTCTCTGTGTAGCCCTGACTGTCCTGAAACTTGCTCTGTAGACCAGGCTGGCCTCGAACTCACAGACATCCACATGCTTCTGCCTCCCTGTGCTGGGATTAAAGGCATGAGGCACCACTGCCCAGCATTAGTCATATCTTCTAGTGACAGTTTTGTCTACACCAAAACTTTATTCCCTATAAAGTTTCATAGTGCTTTCTTTTCTCCATTAATACTCCACTAATTTTAAAATTATTATTTAAGATTTTATTTTTATCTTTATGTATATGGGTGTTTTGTCTGTATATCTGTCTGGACATCACTTGAACACAGTATCTGAAAAGGTCAGAAGAGGGCATTGGATGGTCCTGAGCTTCCATGTGGTGCTGGGAAACCAGGTCCTTAAGAAGAACAGTCACTTAACCTTATGTTCTGTGCATTTCCTTACAACTCTCTTGGTCTTCCTATTATTTTAGAAATTACTCCCTCTTTTCTCATTCAAAATTTTTTATTTGTGTTTCCTCTTCCTGTTTGATTAATTTTTCACTTTGTTATCCTCTGAAGGGGTGAAGTTTTGACAATGTGTAGACTTTCCCCCTCTTGCTCAGAACTGTTGGTCCCTTAATTGGGTAGTGTTTGACTATTTATAGTTATCTCAGCGTTAGGAGCTTTAACAAGTTAACACAGAACATCTTACATGGGTGATGAATTCATCATTTGGGTCCAGGAGGACGTGATACTTTCTCACCAAATGTTAGCATTAGGCTACTATTCTACCTTCCAGTAATAAATTACCTTATATTATTACTGTAAGGTTAAAAAAAACTAAGTGTGATCTAGTCTAGACCAGAGGTTCTCAAGCTTCCTAATGCTGTGACCCCTCATGTTGTTGGTTGGATCTGGTTTTGCCATTGTTTTGATAGTGGTCTGTGACAGAGCTGCTCTATGTAGCTTTGCTTGACCTGGAACTTGCTGTGTAGACCAAGTTGATCTTGTGCTCACAAAGATGTACCTGATTCTGCCTTCAGAGTACTCGAATTAAAAGTGCGCATCACCACACCCAGCTGATTCTTTGGACTTACCAAATTTTGCCCTTTGTTTTACAATCTGATAAATTTTTATAAATATTTTAAGCATATATATATATATGTACATATATACTTAAGAAATGATTATTCTCTAGTGCTTGGATTTGAATCCAGGTCTTTATGTTTGCTTGGCAAGTGCATCTAAACACTAGCATTTCTCCAGCCCAGCTTTGAATTATGAAGACGTGTTAATTCAAGATATATTCACTTGAATCTGAGGATTATGAGAACAAGAATGTTGTTTTCTTCACTGCCATGTTCCCAAGCCCAGAAAAGTGTGTGTGTGTGTGTGTGTGTGTGTGTGTGTGTGTGTGTGTGTGTACACCAGTGAAGGATTTATGGTATTCCTATAGGTTTATAATGGGCTCCTTTTCTGATCATCTAGTTGGCAGCACAGAGTACTATCCTTAAATGCTGTTTGATGCCTCTCATCCATGGGATATACTCATCAAAATTTAGATCTGTTGTTCCCCAAACCTATTCTCCATACCCAGGGTCCACTGCCCCACTGCCTCCCCTCTGCTCTTCCATTTCTAGCTCTTTTCTCAATACCAGAGTCCACTCTAAAACCACTATCTTCATGAGAAACCCACCTTTTGTACCTTCTGCCCACCTACCAGATGCAAACCCAGTGCAGTGGAGTAGCCTACCAAGCCCCCACTGGGTCCAAGCACTGTGAGGGCTGGAAGTCAGCTTTGCTCTCTGGCATAGTCTGAAGTCTACAAGGACTGCCTATACATAATAGGAGCTCAGTTTGTTTTGGATGTAACAATTAGTGGCTTAACCACGACATACCCTAGAACACCGTACAATACCAATAGCCAACATGCCACTGGAAGCTTTCCCACCAATTTTAGGAAAGAGCATCCCGATTCGTGGCTGAACACTCTCTAAGTGACTTTTAAAAAATGTTTTCCAGGATGTGATAGTGAGCCTAGGTCCTTTGCAGTTTTTAATGTTAAGCAAAATAACACCTAGAGACCAAGAACACCAAAATATCCTCATCTAAAGAAGAAGAGAAATTAAAGAAAAATATTCTTTTAAAATTTAGACAAGGTTGAATGACAAATGATAGCAAAAGTAAAACCCCAGCCTTGGCTTCCAACTTTAAAAGCAAACACGGGCAGTGCAACAAATTCCACAAATTAATGAAGAAACCAAATAGTTTTCTGTATTGAAATCTTACATCACATTCCAGGAACCAAAGTCAGGCAGGGGAGAGGAAGATGAGGAGGAGGGGGCAGGAGGAGGAGGAGGAGGAGGAGGAGGAGGAAGAGGAGGAGGAGGAGGAGGTGGAGAGACCAAGAGAGCAACAGAGAGCCTTTTTAGAAACTTTGTTTAAGGTTTTCTAGCCTGCTTCTAAACAAACATTTCCAAGTAAAATAACCACAAAAATAGCAAGCCAATGTCCTGAGGCAAAACACTGTCAAATGCCCTTTGAAAACCCGTGTAGTTGGCTTCCAAAAAACTCAAAGAGTACACAAATTGCCGAATGTTTTACTTTTTCTCCTGAGAGAGACTCCCCTACATTTTCTGAAATCTTCCCTGTAAAAGTTTTGAAAATGTGTATTTGTTTTAATGTAACAATTCCTGTTCTACAAACAGTCTGTCTATTTGTTAGTCGCTTTTGAAAATATGTCGCAAGGGCTGTCACTTCTGGCAGGATCTACAGGCTTCTGCGCACTCTGCTGCTGACATGGAGGCCCCGTGTGCAGATCAGATCTGCTTTTCTTGGGCAAGATTTTGTTTTTATTTTCTTTCATGTATTTGTTTGTTCTATTCTCTCTTTCTCCCTTTCTTCCTCTCTCTCTTTACTCTCTTTCTCTCTTCCTTCTTCTCTTTCTTTCCTTTTAGATTATAATGACATCACTTCTTTCTTTTACTCCCTCCAAGGCCTCCCATAAAACCCTCTTGCTCTCTTTCAAATTCATGTCTTCTTTTTTGAGATTACTGTCACATATATGCATGTATATGCACATACATATACATTCCTATATATAACCTTCTCAGTCTGTATAATGTCACTAGTATGTTTTCAGGGCTGATCATTCGAAACTGGATAATTAATTGATATGTTCTTGGGGGAGGGGTGTAGATGGCTATGTCTCCCAACCTCAGCATTCCCTAGTTACTTACGGTTTTTTGTGTAGAGGCTCCACAGGCTTTCTCCCATCCACTCTGACATGCTATCATTCTTATTCAGCTCATATTTAGGCAGTCATGTTGGTAAGACTTGATATGTGTAGCTTCTGATATTTCTAGGAGGCAATCTCACAGCAAACTCCCTGAACCTCTGGCTCTTATAATCATTCTACTTCTTTTGACAAGATATTCCCCGAGCCTTGCAATGTGGGAGTTTTTAAATATACCCATTGGTACCGCGTCCGGTTTGGGGGTGTTTGAGTCTTGTCCAGGCAAGGGGCATCCAGGTTAAATAATCTGCACTCTGGAGTCGTTAGGTTCTATCATTCAGAATCACAATGAGAGACCCGAGCTTTATTTAGTACACCTTACATCTTAGTCCTGCTTCTCTCTCTCCCCTAGTCCCCCACTTAGCTTCTCCTTTCTTGACTCTCTCACACCCTGCCCCCTCATCCGGCCCACCCAAGGTCTTGGAAAACCCCAAAAGACTAGCACTCAGCTCAGCAGGTGGCAGCGATAAGGAGACTGTAGAGCAGGAAAACATGTTTTTCTTAATCCCCCTATTTAACATAAGGTTTTAGTCCTTTGGGGAGGAGGAGGGGCCATAAGGGCCAGAATGGCACTATTCAGGAATCAACATCTCACCCCCCTTTATTAAAAAAAAAATATAGAAGGAAACCCCTGTCTTAGGATCGACCCCTAGCCCCTGCTACAGAACCCGTCATTGGATGTGCCAACTCCTGTCTTAGGTAGATATAGCAGGCGGGGAAGTTCCCTGTCATTGGGAGAATCCTTCTAGCATTGATATACATATTTGAGCATCAGTCGGGGGTCACAAGGCCAGAAGCCTGTTTTATTATTTCCTGCTGATGACCTTGGTGCTTTTGCAGCATGCTAGAATGAAAAGACAGCATGCCAACCCTTGAGGCAAAAATATTAAAAAGGGATATAGATCCAGACCATCAGGTAATCTACCCAGCCACTTAGTCAGGGTATTCTATAAGCCACTAGTCTCAAGGGGGTGTAAAGGTGTAAGCTAACTGCAAGGTGTAATTTAAAAAGATTGCATTCTAGGGGCCCCGAAAACACTGGTTTAGCAATATGCAACTGCTGACTTAACATTTTCTATCTTACTTGAGGTAACACAAATATCAGAATATCCAAGGTCACACAATAGCCATTATTACATATGCAAAATGTCAATAGGGCAGTTTGTTGGTTGAGGGATAAATCTTAAAATGTATTTGTCCATTTAAAGTCTCTGGAATTTCAAAGGCAGTCACCACCCTGGCTGATAGTTAGTTCACCAGGGATGCAGCTCCAGCTGTCTGGCTCAATGCATTTTCCGAGGCTGTAGCTCCAAAAGCAGCAGGGTGACTGTGTAGTTATTTTGGAGTCTCTCTTTTGCACCTGGGAGATGGATCTTGGTCTGACAAACCACCACCAGCATCACTGCAGCTGGGACTCGTACCAACAGGGCACTGGAATGTTCTTTACTCCAATCAGTTGCTTAAGCTGAAATTTAGAGCTGGACAGTTTAAAAGACCCTTCCCACCCTCCGGGGTCTGAATCTGGGTAAAGGGACCAAGAGGCAGCAGCAGGGTGAGGAAGTCCAGGCTGCAGCGCCCCCATAATTTGCATGGTGGCATTAACTGCTCTAAGATCCTGTAACAGCCTCCATTTTTCCTGACTTCTTTTTTTATAACAAATATAGGAGTACTCCAAGGTGACGTGGAAGGAACTATATGTCCCACCGACAGTTGTTCCTTGACAAGATTCTGTGCGGCCTGTAATTTTTCTTTAGTCAAGGGCCACTGTTCTACCCACACTGGGGAATCTGATTTCCATATTATAGGTGTGGGTTCAGGCCTAATCACAGTGGCCCCTAGAAAAAAGGTTCTTCACCGAGCCCTCTTCTATCTCCAGGCCTCCTAGTAACTTCATCCCAAGGTTGTAATGCTTTAGGGCGCCCCTGTTGTAAATGGCCAAGTCCTTTGCCTGGTGTCCATCCCATGTCCAACATCCTATTGGTCACAAAAGGGTTACTGTTCCGAAGAGCCTGAGTAGTAAGCACTGCCCCCATAGCAGCTAGTACATCCCGTCCCCATAAATTAGTGGGCAAATCGGGAACTATATAAGGTTGAAATTTTCCTGAATGCTCTCCATCATTCCAGTCAAGAATTTGGGAGCTGCGGGCTGGCCTTACTTGTCCCAAACCTTGGAGTATAGCAGTAGCTTCATCCTTTGGCCATTTCTTGGGCCAGTAGAGGGTGGAAATAACCAAAACATCAGCCCCAGAATCCAGAATTCCTAAGAATTCTTTACCATTCACTTTAAGGGTGAGCTGAGGTCGCAAGGACATCTGAGCAACCAAATAAACTTGGGCCCCTCCTGAGGAGCCGAACCCCCTATCACCTCGCATAGGTGCTGTGCTAGAGGCATTAGTATTTAGATAAGGAAGAAGTAACAGCTGGGCCACTCTTTGTCCTTGCTCAATCGCTGCCACTCCCCCTTTGGATTCCATCATGATTTTCATCTCCCCAGTAAAATCAGAGTCAATCACTCCAGGATGTACGATTATGCCCTGCATAGTGATGCTGCCTCTTCCTAACAACAGTCCTACTGACCCCGTGGGAAGTGGGCCAGAAACCCCTGTGGGTACTGCTTGAGGCCCCATGGAGGGGGTTAATATGGTTCTGGTGGAGGCACTGAGGTCCAATCCTGCGCTACCTTGGGTTGCTCGGTAGAGGTCTCTGAGAGAAAAGGATTGTTGGCCTGATTGTTTATTGGAATGTGATGCAGTCTGCCACTGTCTGGAAGGGGTGCTGGAGTTCTCAAAACTCCGTACGCATTGGCTTTCGGGGCCCGGAGCGGCCCCCTCACCCCGTTTCCCGGCTGGATGGGGTTTCCCTGATTGTCCCACTTCGAGCGACATTCACTACTCCAGTGCTGTCCCTTTTTACAATGAGGACAAATTCCAGGGGCATGCCTTGCCTTACCAGGTGAACCGTTTGGACAATCACGTTTTAAATGTCCAGGCTGTCCACACTGAAAACAACCTCTTCTCCTCATTTCATTTTCTGTTCTTCCTGCCTTCAATCCTTTCTAATCGCAGCAGCCATAACCTGTGCCTGCACAAAGCTTGCATCAATATCTCTACAGACCTTTGTGAGGTCGCAGGGCTTCTTTACAATGCTTGTTGGCATTTTCAAATGCCAGTTGTTTAACTACTGGCATAGCTGCTTTAACATCTCCAAGTATTTTCTCTGCTAATTGCAACAGTCAAGAAACAAAATCTGCATAGGGCTCTGAAGGACCCTGTAAGACCTTAGTTAATTGTTGACCAGCCGCAGTATTAGGCAGGGCTTTCCATGCTCTGTTTGCTGCAGCAGCAATCTGAGCATAAGTGCCGGCATCATACTGAATCTGTGCTTGTATACTAGCATACGCTCCAGTGCCAGTCAGCAGCTCTACGTCAACTTCAGGTTTTCTGGCCTGGGCGTTTAAGTGGGCAATTTCAATGCATTTTTCCTGAAATTCTCCTTTCCATATTAAATAATCTCTGCCCGATAGAGCAGCCCTAGTCAATTGTTGCCAGTCACTAGGAGTCAAAAACGACCCTTGGTAAGATTCAAAAAGAGATTGGGTGAAAGGGGCATGAGGGCCGTTACTGGAAACAGCCTCTTTGAGCTGCTTCAGGTCTTTAAAGGTGAGTGGCTCATGCTGCCGAATAGTCTGGCCCTGGGCATCTTGTACCTCGGTAACCGGGTAAACTTGCAGTTCTGGGAAAATTACTCCCTTAGGGCTGTTTTCTTCCCTATCTTCTCTCCACCGCATCAGCCGCTTTTCTGGTCTATCCCAATAATATCGGGGCGGCGGAGGTGCGGAAGGACTAACTGGCCCCTTCACCTCAGTCACTTCTAAATCCCTTAATTTTCAAGTCAATTTATGAGTGTCTTTAACAAGGGAGCGCTCCTCAAAATGTCTCTCCTCTTCACTGTCTGAATCATAACTATTTGCCACCATGCATCCTTTTCCTTTACTCTTACTGGATGAGGCAGTGGAAGCCCCCTTCTCCAATTCAAGATCGGATAAATCTGAATCTGAGGCTTCTTTAAATGATTCCTGGGTCTCTATTTCTTGCTCTTCTTCAAACGCATGCTCCAGGTCAGCGAATTGTTGTTTTACTTTAACCTGATTAGAGAGCAGCGCGTCTTTTACGAATCTCCAGAGAGAGAAGGTAAATACTGGAAGAGATTTGGGACCCTGATCTCTCAATGTCTTTTGTAAGTCTATCTTAACTTGTACCCAATCAGAAACGTTAAAACTATCGTTTTTACAAAAGCGAGTGTGGTCTGAGCTTTTATTAAAAGTCCCTGTTGCCTTAATAACTCTCAGAGTTCGGAAGCCAGCTGAACTTGCGAGGTTGAGTTTCCCATATTTCTATTCTTATATTCTTATTCTTATATTTCTATTTTTATCTTTAGGCGCCTATTTCTGGGTATTTCCCAGATCCTCCCCCAGTCTCTTCACCGGTGAGCCTCGACCGCTTATCCCTCTTTCCTGGATCCCGGTGGGACCTCCACTTACTGCGTCCGGTTTTGGGGTGTTCGAGTCTTGTCCAGGTGAGGGGCGTCCAGGTTAAATAATCTGCACTCTGGAGTCATTAGGTTCTATCATTCAGGATCACAATGAGAGACCCTTACATCTTAGTCCTGCTTCTCTCTCTCACCCTAGTCCCCCACTTAGCTTCTCCTTTCTTGACTCTCTCATACCCTGCCCCCTCATCCGGCCCACCCAAGGTCTTGGAAAACCCCAAAAGACTAGCACTCAGCTCAGCAGGTGGCAGCGATAAGGAGATGTAGAGCAGGAAAACATGTTTTTCTTAATCCCCCTATTTAACATAAGGTTTTAGTACTTTGGGGAGGAGGAGGGGCCATAAGGGCCAGAATGGCACTATTCAGGAATCAACACATTGGGACTGAACTCTGAATTTTTAATCAGTTGTATTTTTATGTAATGGTCTCTGTTGCAAAGAGAGATGGGTGAGGACTACACGTATCTGTAGGTGTAAGGACAAATATTTTGAAGGTTGTTAGGAATTATGTTGGTTTAGTAAATTGGTGGTTTTAAGTTCTCCAAGATTTATAGCCTTAGTAGCCTGAATCTAGTGAAGGTCAAGGTCTCCAGTACTAGGCATGGTTTCCCTTTTATTGAGTGGGTCTTGAGTTCAATTAGGTGGTCACTTATGGAAAATCCATTTCATTCTCCATGGCATTGGTTACTGCCAAGCTCTGTGTCCCACTGCTGCAAATGGGGGAGGTATTTTCAAGGAAACTCTAACAAGTGGCAAAAAGCTGCACTCAGCCTTTCCTATAACACCCCAGTCTATGATCATTTAGGAGGAATGTGCTTTTAAAAAAGATTTTATTTTATTTTCATTTGTGTGTAGGTATGTTGTGTGTGTATGTGTGTTTGTGTATGTTCATGCAATGCCTGCAAAGGCCAGGAACCTGAAGCTGGAGGTACAGGAAGGTAAGTGTGATGGTTTCACACGTGAGAACAAACACAGTTCCAGCTGCCACACTGGAAATTGTCAGGTGGCTACGGGGGAAGAGAAGCAGAAAAAAAAAAAAAAAAAAAAACAAACTTCCTTGTGGTGTCTCCTTATAAGAGAATGGTTGGGCACAGATTTGAATAGCCACACTTAGGGGCATGCCCTCTATGAGGCCTCTGCTGGCACCTTGTTGGGTTATTGGACTAGCACATTTACTATGTGGCCGCTACGTGCCAGGAATTCTTATATCTCACCCTTACGTTTATTATAAAAAGAAAGCTGGGTTCATGTGGTGGGGTACATGGATTGGACCTGAACAGGGTTGGCAATCTCTTAAGGCTGTTTCAAGCTGTCATAAGGGCGAAGTTTGTCTTTTTGGAAGATGAGAGCTATATCTCCTGGTGGTTGGTCTGCTGGGTTTTGTGGCTCATTTCCTGCAGTCTGGTTGAGTTTAAGGCATGAAATGATGAATTCTGATTTTCTGGAGCTCAGAAAAAAACTGAGTTAGTGAGAGAATCTTGGGAATTCAGATGATATAGTGAGGGTCCTCTGCTATTACAGGGGCTGGAGTCAGATTAAGAGAAGACAAAAGAGAGAGGGAGAGAAAGAAGGTTTGAAATTGGGACGTGTGTAACCTTAAGTTAGGCTTTGTCTGTACTTTAAATAAACCTTGAGGTAGCTGTTTTTGTGTTTCTTCCTTCTAGGGGACTCCAGTGGCTGGTGGCTGCACAATAAAATTTGTGGATCTCTGCTAGGTCAGGGGATGGGAAGAGGTTAAAATGTCTCATGTTTTTTGTTTACCTGAGGTTAAAATGGCTTCTGGTTCCTTTGGGCTCTCTGTTTTACCTGTTATTGGCTCTAAAAATGGTTCCTGGCTCCTTTTCGATAGTCTCAGGGATGGTGATCAGGTCAGCTGTTTTCCGGTGGTAAGATGGTTTCTGGGCTTTTCTGTTCTCCAGAAGTAGAAGCTGGAGGGTTCATCTTGAGGAGGGAAGGGCCAGGCCATGGAATACCTCAGAGCCTTTTGTTTGCCAACAACCCTCTCGACATCTGCTCTGAGAAGCAGGCTGGAACAGGAGAAGCAAGGGAGCGGCTGGAGCAGCTGGCAGGTCTGGATTCAGGCAAATGTGGTGACTAAAAGAAATGAAAACTCCTACTTTAGTTAAAAAAAATCCTTTCCGTTAGGGGTGCGGGGCAGGTTGGAATGACCAAGATGAGTGGGTGATAGGGATACCTCTGAAAATACAATTAAGTGGCAGCTTCTGATGAGGCTGGAATTGTATGCTTCGTCCTACTCCAACAATGAGGAGGCTAGAAAGAGAGATTCCCCCAAACTCCTGTAGGACCAAGTATGTGGCACTGATGTCTGCGAGGAAGGAGATGGACTGCCCTGATACCGTTATGACTTCCCGAGGCTCCCTTTTCATGATGACGGTGGTGGTCCAGTTAGCGGGCAGCATCTATCATCCACAGCCAGGCCTAGGAGATCAGCTGGGGAGTGGTCTGTGTGTAATGTCTCCCTGACACTTGGAGCTTGGGAACAGTCACTAGACCAGTGTTTCCCATGGCATCTAGGACAAGGCCTGGATGTCCGGCAAGAGCAAGACTGGCCACACTTAAAGCACACACCAGGAGGTCTGGGTCTCTGCCACAGGAGGATGGATACAAAGGAGCTGGTCAGATAGCTTTGGCCAGCAGGAGATATCTTTCTTGGTGAGTTTTCTCATCTCTCCTGCGATACACCTTAAAAGCCAGCACTAAGACTTCTGCCTGTGGAGTCAGGGGTCCCCTCTCAAGAGATGTAAGTTTAGGTCTGATGTCCGGGTAGCTCTAGGTAAAATATGGGTCATAGGAAGTTGCCTTCCCTCAGCGCTCTCAGGATCTAAGTTAGGATACTGTAAGAGAGCATTTGTGAGGCATTAAAAAAAAAAGTGGGATGGATTCACTTGTTTATTGTGTACTATCTACTGGATTTTTTCAAAAGTGACAGGCTTCTGAGCAGCCCTATGCAGACTTTCCAGTAAGCAGTTCACAAATTTGTCTCTGGCTAAGACCCACCTTGGTGTATTGTAATTCCAGTGGGGGTCTACATCTGGGACAGCCTCAGCTCCCATGGGGTGGGGGAGGGTGCTGCACTTGTCTGATGAACCTCATCTGCATGAGTTCTGGCCTGTTCCCAAACTCATCTTTGCTCTTCAGGAAAGAGATTATTTGGTAAGATACTATACATATCATGAAAAGTAAGATCACAGGATTGAGTAATATATTGGAATTCCTTTATGAAGACGATAGAGTTAGAACTATAAAAGCCCAATTTTTTTGCCACCCAAGAAAGTTCTGACAGGGGAAACAGGTATAAACTTTCACTATCCCATCTATGCCAGCCACTTCCCACAGAGGGAGAACTGGATTCAGATCCTTAGGAGCGAGTGTGACCGGTGGGGTAAGTGTAGGTGCCAGGTTTGGAGTTCCCAGAGACATTAGAGGAGCTGAAGGTGAGCTCAAGGTGGGGGTTCATTAGTGGGACCTATAAAAGGAATATGAGGTTCTTCAGGATCTGGTTGTGAGGCTAGAAGTAGCTGGGCAGGAGAACAGGAAGTCAGAAGAGAGGGTGTAGAGCTGAGATATAAAAAGACTTGTGTATAGGAAAACTCTTTCCATCTGCCCGTATGCTTGCAAAAGTTAAATAACTCCTATAAAATATTGGGGTCTAGCGAGCCATTAGGTGGCTTTTTTGAGTTATTATCTAAGGGGTACTTAGGCCATTTCTTTATGCAGTAACAGATAAGCTTGGTGGTGTCTAGGTAAGGAACAAGGCTAAGCAGCCTTGAGTCTCTAGAACTCATCCTAGAGGTAAGGATGGAAAGATATTTTTTGTTGGCTTAGTCCCTATTACTGAGGCCCAGAGTGGGGGAGTCCACCACTAAATCTGGGTCATCAACCAGCCAATATGTCATCCCTGGAAAACAACCCTAGCTACCAGTAAATACTCGCCTGTTCTTAGGGCAAGCATAAAAAACAATGCTAGCTACTGCTAAACACTAGGGTAGGTATTAGGGCAAAGCCCTAGGGGACAGAGTCCAGGAGCAGGATTCAGTGATCCGGGCTGGGCTTCAATAGCAGGGAAAGCCAGAAGTGAGTGTCAGGCAAGAAGGAACAGCCATGGCCAGTGAAGATTGTGGCTGGGGTGGTCCTCAACAGGACCAGAGTCCTACCAGAAAAGCCGAACGGATGATCAATGGTCATTTCCAGAAACAATTGTTCAAGTTTATGCCGACTGGAAAGGGAAGACTTACTGATAGAGGCTGGTGCTGTGCGAACATGCTGAGGTGGTGGGGCAGATGGAAGGTGGCCTGGTCAGGATCTCCTGACACCTATGTGCGACTAGGCCAAGGAGAGAGCCTATCTAAGTCACAGCACCAAAATGTTGGTTTCACATGTGAGAACAGACACACTGCCAGCTGCCACATTAGAGTTTATTTGGAAAGTTGCCAGGTGGGTACAGGAGAAGAGAAATGGACCTTCCTTGTGGCTTCTCCTTATAGCAGAATGGGTGGGCACAGATTTACATAGCCACGCCCATGGGTGTGTCTTCTGCACTATGCATGTTCTGCTGGTGCCTTGTTGGGTTATCGGACTAGCATATGTACCACATAGCTGACATATGCCAGGAATTCTTACAAAGTGGCCTGACATGGAAGCTGGGAATAGAACTCAAGTCCTCTGCACGAGCCATCTCTCCCGCCTCAGGGACCGTATTTTTATTAGAATGTATTAACTGTATAAATGATGCATTTTATGAATACAAACACACACACATATATACTTTGGTCATACTAGCACCAATGCTACCCTCACCTATACCTTTCCCCATATCCCTTTCCTTTTCTCTAATAGTATTTCCCTCCCCTTTAATCAACCTTGTTTTCTTGATTCTGCACCTTAGAACAAGTTGCAGCCCTTGGCTCTCCAAGTCTACCTTATTTCACTTTACATCATATTTTGCAGCTTCATTCACTTTCTTGCAAATGTAATTTTGTTCCTTATGGCTGAACAAGGCTGCCTTGCAAACCCACACCTCCTTTCCTCATCCGTTCATCTGTAGGCAGGCACACAGGCTGATTGTACTACTCGGCTCTTGGAAAGAGTACCACAGTAAACATGAAATCTTCAGTGCTCTTGTGGCATGCAGACTCAGGCTCCCTCAAGCAGGTAGCCAGGAGTAGAACATCTGGAGCATCAGACAGTTCTGTTTTCAGTTTCCTGGGGAATCTCCAGACTGATTTTTATTTGTCTTCCCATCAATAGTATATAAAAAAGTTTCCCATGTGTTCAATGGGAATTTGAATTTTTCCTTTCTCCTCCTTCAAGGGCAGGGGTGGGGATTTGCTCAGTTTACTTGTGCTTTCATTGATTGAATTCCTTATTCTTTTAGTGTTTGATTGTTTTTTAGCTAACTATTCTAATTACTAATCCTTCGTTGATTGAATAGCTTGCAAAGTTTTTCTACATTTCTTCACTTAACTCATGGTTCCCTTTGTTACGCAGAACCTTTAAATTTCATTTGTCCATGTTTGTTCTTGCTTCCTAAGCAGCTACGGAAGCGCTATTCTGAAAGTCTTTATCTCTGTCTATATACTGAAGCATATGTTTTCTCTAGTGGCTTCAAAATTCAGATCTTGCATCAAAGTCTTTGATCCATTTTGAGTTGACCTTTGCACAGGAGATGAGATGGAAATCTAGCTTCATTCTTACACATGTGGATGCCTGGTGTGACCAGGACCGTTTATTGAAGAAGTTGATCTCTTGTGTATTTTTTTTGGCACTTTTGTCAAAATCAGATGACAGTAAAAGTGTCAACTTTTGGACCCTCAATCAAAATGTCAAAAAGAGCCGCAAGTAATATTTAAGGAGCATATTATGTTGCAGAATAGCATTGCATTTTCATTGACATTATATATAATGTTATGGCTAATATTTTATATAGTATTTTCAAACTGGATTTCATAAATACTGTTCAGTCATCTTAAGGGCATTATCATTAAAAGCTGGCTAGGGACAAAGTTAGACAACATTTTACACTTTTAGTGGAATAGTTTAAAAACATCTCTCTCTCTCTTTTTTTTTCTTTTTTTTTTTGGACAAGATTTCTCTGTGTAGCCTTGGCTGTTCTGGAACTCACTTTGTAGAGCAGGCTGGCTTCATAATCACAGACATCTACCTACTTCTACCTCCAAGTGCTGGAATTAAAGGCGTGTGCCACCACTGCTAAGCTAAAAACTTTTTTTTCCAGAGAGGGCTGACAATGAGGTTTTTTTTTTTTTTGTAAATTAAAAAAAAATTATTTTACATACCAACCACAGATCCCCCTCTCATCCCTCCTCCTGATTCCCCCCTGCCTTCCCTCCCTTCAACCCACCCCTACCTCCTATGAAAAGGTAAGTTCTCCCACTCAGAGGCTGGCAATGTTTTTGTACCTCTTAGTTTAAACACATTTTAGTGACCTATGGTCTTCTCCAGTGGGGGAAAATGCCAATTGGTAAGAACTGGAAGACAGTTTACTGCCCCCAAACATAGCTTGACTCTTTCTGTGGGATTAATATTGCAAAGAAATAAAATTTACAGAAAGCCAATGCACACCTGAGTTGGGTGAGGCCACCTCTATATTCTGCAGTCCTCTTACAGAGTTATAGAGAGACTGCCTGTGACATGGCTCATAAGCATGCCTAAAATTTCTGGATCCTATCCACTCGGAGTGTGTAGTTATTTAAAAGCTGCAAAAGAGGTGAGACTGCAGGGTCAATTAGAAAACACCTACTTAAGAAATAATCTCTGCTTTTACTTTCGTTTTTAAAAGCTTATGTATGAGGCTTTGACTGTTGTGTGTTCAGTGAGAGAAGCCAAAGAGAAACCATCATTTCATTTGCTCAGAATACTCACAATAAGTCATTTATAGAGACAGGAGCAGATTGGTAGTTTCTATAGGAGGTGTAGAGTAGCACTCAGTAGGCACCTAATGTAAAAGCTCTCTGCCTTTCTCACTGGGCCTGTCACACAGTTCCCCAAGGCATTGTTCACTGTGGGTCATTCTTTGGATTGTGTTCCGACATGGAAGCGTAGCTTATATAACAATGTAAATACACTGTGTTGAATAATATTTTACAAGGGCTAATTTGCTGTTTCTGTTTTTGTTGTTGTTGTTATATTGAGACAGAGTATGCCTGTGTTGCCCAGCCTACCTAGAACTCACTGTAAATCTCAAGATGGCCTTGAATTCAGGCATTGTTCCTGAGTGCCACAATTACGACCATGGACCAGAACATCTGGTTTAAATGGTTAGTCTTAAATACATAAATTTCTCCTTGATAGAAAAACAAACATATCTACACACATAAAAACTTTCCAAATAACTATTCATAAGTGTTAAAAGTTTTATGGCAGAGTCTGTGTATCCTTTACAAGTTTGAAGATGCACTTTTTTTCTGTAAGTTTCTGTCCCGCCAACAACTCCCAAATACCCAGCAACTACTTCCCAAATAATTGACTTGAAGGCTTAATACAATAGTAAATGCCGGATCAGTGACTCAAGCATATTACTAACTCACTCTTAAATTAACCCATAATTCTTACCTATGTTTAGCCACATGGCTTGGTACCTTTTCTCAATCCAGCGTTCTCATCTTGCTTCCTCTGCATCTGGCTTCTCTGCCTTTCCTCTTCCCAGAATTCTCCTTATCTGTTCACCCACCTATACTTCCTGCCTTGCTCTGGCCAATCAGCATTTTATCAAGCAATATGAGTGACAAATTTTTACAGCATATAAGAGCATTATCCCACAGCAATAAGACCCCAGCCAAAGTCTGAATTCTTGACTGGTACAAAACCCTACTTACACTTCTTTTTCTCAAGCACTGAATACCAAGCTCAGGGCCTCGAGCATGTGGTAATTACACAAAATTACATGCCCAACTTTAAGCTTTTTCCCTTTCAATCTGTTCATACAAAGTTCCACCATATAGCTTTGGTTGATCTGGAACTTGCAATACAGACCAGACTGGCCTCCAACTTGCTTTGATCCTCCAGTCTCTGCCTCCCACGTGCTGGAATTTACAGGCATGCACTGCTACACACGGCTTTCCCAGCTCTCTCTCTCTCTCTCTCTCTCTCTCTCTCTCTCTCTCTCTCTCTCTCTCTGTGTGTGTGTGTGTGTGTGTGTGTGAAAGAGGTGTGGAGGGGAGAGGAAGAGATTCTTATAAAGATTAGCTTCTCTTTTAACATAGTAGCCCAGGTCCAGGACATGGTAAACATTCTGTGTCTGGTTATCCTGGGCTTAGATAGGTCTTCCTCCTACATATACATTTGAAAAAAAAATGATTTACCATTTACTAGAACTATATTTTCTATTTATTTAGTTTAACTTTTGAAATAAGTACGAAACACAGACATTGAAGTTTACTTTAGCATCAAAGATCCCCAGAATCAAAGAACAAATTTCTTAAGACTGGAAAGCCAAGGAGTTGGGTTAAATTTGGATTTCCATAATTTTAAGGTGTCTGAACTTTCTTCTAAGCACCATGGCCTTTCATAAAGCTCATGCAGGGAATAAAGTTTAAATCAAGCCTTCTCAGGTGGTAGCTAACAAGCCAATATGAGCATGTTTCACAGCTATCCACACAGAGACTTCACACTCTCAGCCTTCAAAGAGTTACAGTTGATGTCTCTGCACCAGGAAAAATTGGTTAAATGCACAAATGAAACCTTTTTAGAAAGCTAGTTGTTAAAGCCTGGCCACCACCACATCACCATTGCCTTCACCACAATAGCCCTCGCTTCTGCATTCCCGGTTTACGCACATTATAATTGGTTATATAATCTTATAAGCATTAAATCAACAAATCTTGCCCACCTAGGTGATCTCTCTCTCACTGAGCAATTGCTTTTACCTTTTAGTCAAGACGTTCTGGGACAGAATCGCATTTTAAAGCGCTCCAAGAGTGGGATAAAGATACTGAACTAACCAGCAGGGGGCGCCTAACTTCCAAACGTGGACACGACCACCTCTGATAATCAGCAATGATTTGAGAGAATATAGATAGATGATAAATAGACAGATAAATATCTAGATATCAAGCATTCGGCTTTGAGAAAAATTCATCAGAAAATGCAAACATACCTAGAAATAAAGAGTATTAAAAGAGTTATATCTTCAGAATTTATCTGAACAGGGTCTGCATTGCCCAGAACACTAAAAAAAAAAAAAGACTTACCCTTGTTAAAGTAAATAATCTAGAAGAAACATTAAGCGGGAACATAGACTTTTAAAAAGTAATATCTTAGCTTCTTCAAAGGAAACCAGAAGCATTATGCATTTTGTATTATCTGACTGAGGCTTTTTAGAATATGTAAACTTTAATTTTCAAAAAAACCTGTTCACATATTTGGGCTTCTTAAAAACCCTACCTAAAGAATATATGAATGAAATAAAACAATAATTTAAAATTCACTTGGTAAGAAAGTTGGCAAGATTATTTTAACTTTTATCTGAAAATACAAAGTCGTAGGAAGAAATTTAAAATGCAAGAAATGGAAATATTTTTTATAAGTGGGAACTTGAACTTTTAGATTTTTGTATCACATTCAGTGCCAGCATCATTATCACAGTGTGACACGTGTGCTAAAATATGCAGTCTCAAAGAATAGAATAAGCTGGGCAGACCTTAGTATGTGGGATTTGATTATCATGATTTTCCACGCTGCTGGGCAAATTGTGAATCATTCGGTAAATGTGACAGGCTAATGATTTGAAAAGAAAATTTACATACTTCTTACCATGTTCTAAAATAAAGTCCAGATGGAAAACATACTTAAACGCAGTATTAATACTTGTGAAATATATTAAATGCAATGCATTATTTCTATGATCATTATATATACGTATAAGTGGTTTTTTTTACATAAACAAATAGATATTTCATATGTGACCACCAGCTTTGCATTAGTGCACAGGAAAACTCTGGCCACACCACTGTGGCTTTGAGTAAGCACCTGCCCCTCATTTTCCATCCACTGCCGCTGCTCCTGCCTAGAGGATGGTCTCCCATTCACAACAGACAGGCCCAGTCTGGTGGGGAATCTATTTTTCTGTAGTGAAAATGGCTGTTGGCCATTCTAAGCAGAGTGATGTGGGAGGAAAAAGCCTCTTTGCTCTGGCTCTATGGGGGAAAATGTCAATGACTATACTTTTGTTCCTGTTCAAAATTGTGAAAAAAATTAAACATTCATAAAAGTAGAAAAAAATAGTGTCATCAAACTCTTGAGGCCACCATGCTTGCTGAAATAATGTCTTATTTTACATACTCTTGAACGTCCTCCAAAGACTCATGTCTTACATATTTGGTTGCCAAGGTGATTTTATTAGGAGGTGGTGTAATCTTTAAAATGTGGAACATAGGTGGATATCTTTAGGTCATTGGGAAGCTACTCTACAGGGAGACTATACAACCTTCATCTCTTCTCATTCTCGGGGCCTTGAGGTCATAAAATGAGCAGCTACCTTCCATACACCCAGCCACTGTCATCTGAACCCTCACTGGAAACCCAGAAACAATGGGTCTGCTGATCAATCAGACCCGTCCACACTGTTAGCCAGTGTAGACCGGTTCCCATTGTAAACTGGAATATCTTGTACATTGTTACAGTGATAGAAAGCTAACGCTGCTCTCATTCCCTTGAATTATTCTTATTATATTGACTCTAATATCAGAATCCTAAATTATTTCACTTATCATATTTCAGTATATACAGTTAAAAGTTGAGGGCAACCCTGTCAGAACACTGAAAATTTGTGCATTGCAGTTTTCTAATGTTAAATACACAGGCAGATTTGATTTGCTCGCGCTGTAAAATAAATGCTTCTAAATGTTAACCTAAAATAACAAATGACCTGAGTCAGCAAAAAGTGAACTTCCTGGGGAATGATCATTTCAGTGTGTTATGCGCCATAATAGACAATGTGTACAGTTAGGGATAGGGCTTTTAAAGCAAAGTGGACAGCTTACATAGGTTGTTTTGAAACAATTATCCTTGGTGAGGAGAATCAATAACAATAGTGGCATCAGTCCAAGGTTAAGCAGGCATCCCATAACAGGGCTTTCTGGGCAAGGTTACGGTGGCCTTTGTGCAAGTGTATGGTCCTGTAAGAGTTCCTGTTATGAGACATCTGCTCTTGCAATTCTCTCATACAGGATCTGTTGGCTTTATTTTTCAGTACAGCTCCACACAAGCAACTTCCTTTTGCCTCTGACAATGTTCACACTGTTTGAATGAGGCTTCGGTGTGCATGGAGGCATATTCTTATCTGCTCTTAGGTATATGCTTATATGCTTATTTCCAGATCCCAGTGATCTCTGAGTGCCACACTGTGGCTGCTCATGTCTTCTCCCTAAGAAAGCAGAATTTTTGTTACAGAGAATGTGGGGTGCTAGATAAAAGAGGCAAGAGTCAATATGACCAATATATCCAACACTTTTTTTTTGCATAGTGTTTGGTTTTTAAAGGACCCCATCAGCTTGGGACTAGAACACAGAACTACTCTTCCCAGGTGGTCTCAAATCAGCTTGTCACTATAGCAAGCTCCACTTAGGTATAATTCCTAAGAACTTTGCCACTACCAAGAATTCTCCCATTTTCTTCTGAGTTTTTAAGCGAGTCTCTTCTTACATGTTCCAAAAAGAATTTCTCCGAATCTGACCCTCAGCTTCTCAACCTGAACCCCTTGATGATGACCCTCATATGATGTTCTCAGACCTTGTCTTTCGGGGAGAGATCCTGCGTGTGAGTAGTTCCCACTTTAACTGTACCCGATCGAGGAGTTACTTTGCTATGGACTAGACTTCTAGCTGCTCTTATCATCTTGGATCTGCTCTTACCAGGAGGAAGACAGCGTTTGCACATAGCCTGAGGCATAGCCGACACACCAGGTGTCTTAATTAAGCCCCACTTATTTTTCAAGTGCTGCTATTATGATCTGAGCATTCTCTGCATGGGCTTTCTCTCCCTGTAATATCTAGGTCAGGTGGTCCCCAGCGGTCTATCCATTTTAGGGCACATTTCTATTTCTCTACGTAAGTATTCAATGCAGCTCCAGTCCTAGATTGCCATTGTCTAGGGAATGATATTAACATGTGTCATGATTCACCAACTAAATATCAGGTGTTTCCTGAAAAAAAAAAACAAAACAAAACTAGCAGGTACAAAATCCTGAGTTATTTTCTTTGAAGCAAGAAGGGTGTTCAAGACAAATTCTAGTTTCAGATTATCCAGGAGCTGGTCAATCGTAATGCAAACTGGAAAGTTGGCTTTGATTTGGATCCAGCTTGAATTTCTTTTAAAGCTGAGCTCCTGACACGTTTGTCTCTAGAATGGAGTGGTGAGGTTTTTCAATAGTCCCCAAATTCACTGCAATTTGACAGCATTCAGAAGGACTCATCCATCCCCACAAAGGATTCTGCATTTTGTGTCTTCTTTACTTGGTCTAATTGTTCAGCCTAGCTTTTTTGGCAAAGAAAAAGATTTGTCTCTTAGGTCTTAAACAGATGGCAGGCTGCATGAGAAGGCAGATTCACTAAGTGGAAAATCTACCAAGAAAATCCCATGCATTTTGTCAAAGGCTCAGATCTCAGAACTGAAAGTTTGTATTTCATAAAGCATTATAAACACTTCAGGAGTTGGGGAAGTGGGGGATGAATCAGATTACATTATAGGCATGTATAAAATTCTTAAAGAATTAATAAAATAGTTTAGCAAAACTTGTTCTTAGGTAAACTGCTGTAAATTTCTTTGCGTTTTTGGTTTTTTAAAACAAATACCTGCCATCTATGATTGTTAGGTCTCAGGAAATACAAGTATCCAGAAATGATCTCACACTGAACTATAGAAGGATTCTTGGTGCTTAGATATTCCTCAAAAGCTTGTAAAATGTGTTTTCTGTCTCCCCCCCCCCAAATTGTTTCTATTCTCTCTGGCAGAAAAGACATATGGCTCCATTGATAAGCACCTGGGGCAGCGTATCAGCATCCGCGCTGGCCTCCGGGCCCTCAGTCCCTATTCATAAGTACCGGTTATACATTTCAACCACACACACACACACACACACACACACACACACACACACACACACACACACACACACACACACACACACGCCAGCATCCTCCCTTCCCCGGGTTTTCCTCCTCCTGGATCCCATTCATTCTCTATATAATAGCACAGTTTTCCCCTTTGCCCTGAGGAATTCTCTAGCAATTCCCTGCTCACTGTCTCCTGCAAACTTCACCATTGGCCCTTGCCCTCCCACTCTCCTAGCTCAGCCCATGTCCATTCTACTTTTTCTTTCTACTCTGAACTTTTCCAGATTCCTCTGGATATCTTGTCTTAACCATCCCGCTAACCATACCATGGGACAGTCACTTCAGTGGTTTCTTTACCCCTTCACATACAATGATCTTTCTGCACAGCTACTGAGGGCAGCTTTGCCAGCTTTCCTTGCGTGTAAAGTGCTCTATTATCATGTATAATTTGCAGTCTGCAGGGCTGATGTTTGGTCGGCAATCTTGTTTCAAATGCAGTGTAAGCGAAAACAAATGAGTGATGTTGGACTGGACTGTAGCCACAGAATGACTTGTGTCCATACAGTTTTATGCTTTCGTGAATTAATAACAGGTCAGGTTTTCTGTCTCTCATATATATTGTGTCAAGAAACTTAGAATGCCCCAAAGAACAGCTTTGGGGTGACTGTGCTCCTATTTGTTCCTCTTTGGAAACTAGTTAGGGTAAAATCTGTTCACAGCCCACAATTGTTTCTGTTCACCATTCATCTAGAGGGCAAACAGTTAAGTTCTTCCCTACAAGGAAATATAAAACAATGGTTTTAGCATCTTATGGGACTCACTTATGGAAAGGAAACCATGGAAAATATTTTCAGGTTAGAATCATATCTCTGCCATGTTTTACTCATTAAGAGTATTTTAAGGCCATGGATATGCAGAAGTTAAACCCTTAGGGGTGTTGCTATAAGAAAAGTTATAGATCATGAACATATCCCTGCAATTTTCCTTATTAAAACTTGACTTTGTAGCTTGGATCAAAGAGAAGAGAATTTATTTTGCAATCTATCTCACAAGTATATTAGGTAAAAGGGAAGTGCTTTCCCTCTGAGGCAAGGTAGAAAATTCCAGGAAAGAGATTCAAAAGTTCATGGTATCCTAAGCCATGGCTATGCAGGGCCTGGTCAGTGAGAAGAAAGCTGGGGCTGAGTTTTGACACTGTCACAAGATGTTTATGATCAGAAATGTTGTCCTTGGAATCTAAGGTATCTGCAGGAAAAAAATTACTCAGAGAATAAAAGTCATAAAGGCAAGATGCAATTAGCAAAGGTGATGGCTGAGTCCTTTAGGGGTAGGGCAATAATGCAATACTTTCTTTCATTGCAGTGATGAAATACTGACAAAGGCAATTCCAGAAGAGTGTGTTTTTGCTCACAACTTAAAGGTCCAGATCACCAGGGCACCTACAGCATGAGGCACCAGGTTGCATTGCATCTGTAGTCCAGACACACAGAAAAGCATGCTTGACTTCGTTCATTTCCCCTTTTAATTTAGTCTGAGACTCCAGGCCCATGGACTGGGGCCACCTTATCCAGAGCAGGGCTTTGCTCCTCCCTTAAGCCTCGTTGGAAATGCCTTCCCAGACATACCCAAAGGTTTTCCTTCTGTGTTATTCTAAGTCCCATCGTGTTGACCACCAGGATTAACCATAACAATCAGAAGCTTCTGGGCACTCGTCCAGGGGTCTTCAATGGATGTTACTGTGATGACCTTGGAAATATTAAAGATGATTTTGTTACGTTTACCAGTGTCTGCTGAGAAGAGGGGCCATCGTTTTAGATAAGCATCTCTTAAGTGATAAAAATGCCTATGTGTAGTGAAAAGTAAGATAAAGCAAAGGCAGAGGGTCTGGAGGTGGCTTAGTGGTTAAGAGCATGTACTGTTTCGGCAGAAGACCTGAGTTTAGTCCCAGCACCTACATTAGGTGACTCAAAGCTGCCTGAAACTCCAGATGATCCAACACAGTCTTCTGACCTCCTTGGGCATCTGCACCCATACACATACCCATACACATGGACATACATATACATAGTTAAAATAATAAAAATTAAATCTGTAAAAAGTAAAATGAAGGCAGAAATGTAAGATTGTATTATGCTTTTAGTTACCTATAGGTTATCTGCAGGTCCAAGGGAAGGGTCAAGCTTTTAGGTAACCACTAAGTTCCCGTTGTTATAAGACTTCTGTGTCCTTTTTATTATATATTTTATTTTATTAAAGTTATTTATTGATTTCTTGGGACCAATGCAGCATAAGCATATTATGGCCTGAACATGGAGCTCATAAAAAAACTTGGGAGGATCCCTTCTCTCTACCCTGTGGGTCCCAGGGACCTAGCTCAGGCTTGACAATAATTTCCTCTACCTGCTGAGCAAGACCTCCTTTTCTAACACACAGTGGTCCCCTGGACCCTTAAGTGCATGTAGTAGTCCTGAAGACTAGTAGAGATGAAAACCCCAGCTACTATATCCATTGTTAAGTTCCCATGAAGGGGCAGCACCTGGCACAGAACCAGCTTTCGCTGGCTAGTATCTGAATGAGTAGTGCTGGACATGGTTGAATTCTGATACTTTGAGAATAATGTCTGTGTAGGGTTGGCCTACACAGTAAGGAGGGATAAAGATGGGGAAAAGCTAAGTGAGGAGAAAGGAAAGAAATATAAGTCATTGCATTCAGCACAGTTTGACCAGAGTATATCTTGCTTAATAGTCCATATATAGTCAAGAGTTTCAAAGAGAGATGGTGTAAGTAGTCATGTTATCACTAGGACCAAGTTTTAAAGAGAAATAAAACAATCTTAAAATCTTTCCCACCCCTTTTCTGAAATGCTCCCTGTGGGTGTCAGAGTTATGGTCTAGATGTATCCATTGGGGCTGAACATGTCACATCAGTTGTTTTCTATGTTTTGACCAGTTGAGGGTTCTGTGATGGTCCCAATGTGTTGCAATAAAAAGCTTCTTTGGGGGTGGTGGTGGGAGCTACACTTGTCTATGGGTATGAGTATTTAGAATGCAGTTAGTGATTATATTGATGTAGTAAAGTGGTGGTTGTAGGTGTTCCCCTAAGATCTGTGATCTCACTATTCCCAGGTAGCTGCCTGGGTTTCTCAACACCAGGCATTATTTCAGTCTCCTGGGTATCCAGATGCCAGAATATTTCCTAAGGAAACAGCCTAAGGTAGCAAACAAATACAGTTTCTACAGGGATAACATTCCAGATCTTCATAAAAGATGCTAGAATCTGGAAGTATTCACAGCGATTCTTTTTACGTTTTAAAATATGTATTTTTTTTTATTAACATCTATAGTTTGTTTCCTGGGAATGTCATGAATTAGGACACTTCAAGTGTCCTATATGTGTTTTCTGGGGATTGAACCATTCTCTCTTGAAAGGAGAGAGGGGTTTTTCAAAGACACATGAACTCACAAGAAACAGTTTTTAAAGGTCCCTTTCCAAAATTCTCTAATAAATAATTCCCAGAGTGGGTAGATATAGACTCTTTGATCTTTGAGTGGGCAAGGAACTGTAGCGATGCAATTTTCATGAGCTGTCACTCACACAGACATGGCCTGTATAGTAACACAACTGCCAGAGTCACCCATGTTCTTATAGGTAACCTCTTGCCCATATTTGTATAAGTAACATCAATAAAATCACTAGGCCGAAGATCCCATCTCAGCCCAGCTTGGTGGACCAGTGAATTTATTGATGTTACTTATCCATTATGTCCTGTTCCTTTGTTAGCTATACATTCCATTGATTGATGCCGTTCCTTAGAAGCCACTACTGATAATTTTCTTTTCGGATGGGAGCCTTCAGTATTGCTAATACACCAGCCTTTCTCAGAAGGCTGTATGTAATAAGCCATCCATCTCCACCATTCTCAGATTTTAGCCTTTGCTCAGCAGCTAATGCTCTGGAGAAAAAAAAAAAAGAAAAATCCTCTCCTAGTTTGGTTTGGATTAGAAGCCTCTCGTGTGTGACCCGAAGCCATTCTCAAGTGCTATTTTGACTCTGACTAATAGTCCAGCTTAAGGAGTGTTTGCGGGTCTCTCCTCACGAGGTCGTTCCCTTCCCATGTAATCACGTGATAGAGAGAAGGAAAAGGAAGCCTGGAGCCCTCACAGATGCTGACAGCTGAGTCCATTGTTCCCTCATTTTGTTCTCTCAAATACCCTCTTTAGAGCACGATTCCAATGAGAATTTACTATTTTTTTCTTTTGTTTGCAATATGATTGGTTGCTGCCTTTTAAAATGAACTTCATTAGGTACCTGCCTTCCCCAATCATTCTGTTCCTCACAAAGCTTACTGGAAACTGTCCAGAGTGGTTGTGTTTTCCCTCGAGGGCCGGAGATTCTTTTACAAAGAATTTATTTATTTATCTTTTTCCTTGTTTGTTTATGTATGTTTGTCTGTGCATATGACTGTGCACCTTTTGCGTACTCTGCCCCTGGCAGACAGGAAGGGGTATCTGATCCCCTGGAATGGGAGTTACAGGCAGTTGTGATTGGGTGTTGGGAACTGAACCTGCATCTTCTGCAAGAACAACCAAGTGGTCTTAGTGCTGAGATGTCTCTCCAGTCCCAGGACCTCATAGTAAGAGTCTCTTATGAACAGTGGTGGTGTCAATGTGAAACTTTATGTTCTAAGGACAACTGAATAGGTACCCTGGGTGAGAAACCTAAGCACAGTCTGCACCTGCTAAACCATTGCTGGAGAGAAGACTGTTTCTCAAAGAACTGTGTGTATTGATTATCATTCTTAAACAACAGGCTTGGAGACAACCTATTTTGTATCTACTTGCAACAGTCTTGGAAAATTGCTGTGTTTATAATTTATGAACTACATCGAATTCTTTACTATGTTCACAATGAAAAAATTTAGGTCATTTCTACAAGTTCATGTTTATAACATATATATAATGTTATAATGTGTATATATATATATATATGTATATACACATTTCCCAAAGGTACTTCACATTATAAGCTTAATACAAGCTTAGAGATAATGTCATTTAAATTATGTTCTCATTGTCCATGTATTAAGCACCTGGTTTTACCTATAAGAAGAAGAAAGACTGTGTCTGTGGAAGCAGTGTGATGTTGGGTTACAGAGCCAAGGCTTTGTGAACAGACTGGCTTAGTATTAAATCGTGTCTCTGTCCTGACTGTGTGACTTTAAGTAGCTCGTTTAGCCTCATAGAGTCTGCTTCCTGGGGAATGTGAGAATTTATGACGTTGATGTCTGTAAACTATCTGTACTCAGCAGGTACAGTGCCTGGAGAACAGCGATTCATGGTCCTAGACACGCCGACTATCAGTCATGGCACTTTTTAGAACAATCCCTGTGGGGAGTTGAAGGAAGAGGACTGTCCTCAGCTTTGCTATAGAGTGTGACCCTGTCTTTAAAAAACAAAGGAAGAATAAAGGTGAACAAAAACAGGCCAAAAGACAACAGACCAGATGCTGGCCCGCTCCCCAGGCCGCAGACCCGGAAAGTCTTGAGCAGCAATTGTGGGGAAAGGAGTGGACCCGAGCAGCCATTACAAAGATTCACAGGTGATTCTGATACATAATGAAGGACTTGCGTCCAGAAGCTCTGTCTTTGGGTGCTTACAGAGTTTGTACTGCTGTGTTTCCTTCATAAGTTGATGCTCTAACGCTGAGATATTCCTTCTCTTTCCTGGTGTTATATCTCCAAGTCTAGTTAGTACTGCATAGTATCTCTTTTGCTAAATGTTTGGAATTCTTCTCTTTCTGTCTGTCACTGTCTCTCTCTCTCTCCACTGCTTGCCCACTTGCCTTGTTTTTGGAGAGAAGGCAGCTGATTCCTACCATTATTGTCCTGTACAGTGTGTCTTATCTTCAGTTAGAATTTATTTTTTAAGTTAACTTTTAAAACTTGACTGTGATGGATATTGATTTGGATTCCTTTGTGCTTATCTGGCTTCAGGTCCTCTAAACATCTTAGGTCAGTGATATTTTCATCCATTGTCTAAAATCTGCAGTCTATCTATCTATTCGTCTGTCTGCCTTTCTATCATCTATCTATCTATCTATCTATCTATCTATCTATCTATCTATCTGTCTGTCTGTCTGTCTGTCTGTCTGTCTATCTTTCTATCTACCTATCTTCTTTTTCTTCCTCCCTCTCTTCCTCTTTTCCTTCCTTCCTTCCTTTTTTTTGAGTTGGAGAAGAATTTTATTGAAGCTTAAAAGAAAACCCAGGGCAAGCCAGCTGTAATTCTCAGTAGCTGTCGAGAGGAGAGAGATGAAAGAGAAAGACCATGCTCATTGGTTAAACCAGGCTGGAGGTCAGCCATGCAGAGAACTAGTAGCCATGTGACAGGATGGGAGCTTTAGAGAGTGTTGGGAAAAGCATGCTTAGAAAAGAAAGAAAGAGCAGAACAGGGAACATTACTTCATAAATAATTCAGAAGAGTGAGCCGACACAGGAAGCTTTGTGACTGCTGCTCAGTAAGTGACTGTTGGCCCAACACCTTCCTTCTGAGAGCTAAGCAAACACGTGTTTCATTGCTTGAGACTGTCCCATGGGTGGCTAACACTTTTGTCTTTACAGCTTTTTCAGCCTTGCCTTTTCAGTTTGGGTTTTAAGAGTCCATGGAAGCTGCTAAGCACACCTGGGGAATTTATTTCTGATGTGTACTTTTTCAAGCTTATGTTCCGTTAGCTATTTTACATAGGTTCACACTGTTCCGTCAGCTTGTAGGGCCACTTACCTCTTAGGCACATTAAGTCAGCTACGATCTTAGGGATCACTTTAGACATTGCCTATAGGTAAAGTCAGAGAAGAAGGAGAAATTTCCCGAGGAGGATACAGAAAAGACAAAAAAGACTTCAACACCCACCTAGCAAATGTCACATATTGATAAAGAGAGCAACCACTGTTCATAAAGTAAGTTAAGAAGGAAGAGTTAGAAATGAAGGAGGAAGTGGCCATTCCAGAAGTCATTTCTATAAGTACTGGGATTGAACTCATAGTTTTACACAGGCTCTACCAGAGCTATATCCCAGATTGAAAAACAATATAAAACAAGTCTATTACAAATAGAATTTATATTTCTGTAAAGATGGCAGCTAGGGTTCATATGGTGAAGAAAGAACAAATTTTAAAGTTACTAAAGTTCAGGGTGATAATTGAGATTCAGGAATATTAACTGATGATTGCAAGAAAATCTAAAAAGTTCGGATCTTAGAATATTGTGAGTGCGCCACAGAATACAACTATAGACAAGCTCCTATTTCTTCCAGATAATATCTTTCAAAAGCTCTTTGTCAAAAGTTCAGCAACCGATAGCACATGGCAGTGAGAATTTATCAACATGTTCTCACTTTCTTCTAGCTGTTCAGCTAAGCCAGAGCCAATAAATTTCCTAAAATTCTTATGTACTGCTCAATTTTCTGTTCATTAAAAAGCCACCACCATGCATGCTTGGCTATCCATCAACAGAAAAATCATTGCATTTGTTAGAGATAAATAAATGAGATGCCATTTGGTTGGTATTTCTAATGAGACAAGGAGGAACACACCAATGAATCTCATTCCTGCCCAGATTGCTATCACCCACTGAGTAACTGCAGCCACATATCTCTTAACAACAGGCACACATTCTGAGAAGAGCATCCCTAGGCAATCTCATGATAGTGCAAGCATCATAGAGTGCACTTACACAGAGAATGGACTCGGGACAGGAGAAAATGGCTCAATCAAGAGTCTTTAAACAGGAGATGCATTAGCACACTGCTCCCACACAAGGCATACTGTCTCACAGCAGACATCTACAAATCGGAATGTACTCCAACAGCCATAAAAGTTAGTACAGGTTAATACAGTCATTTATATTCATGGCCATGTATCATGGACTATAATTATCATGTTACTATGTTTTTACAGGATGGATAGTGTAGTAGATTTGTTTGTACCAACATAACCACAATCATGAGTAATGTACATTCTAAACATTAAGAAAGCTATATTAAAAATGTAAGCTCCTAGCAGGGCAGTGGTGGGGGTATGTCTTTAATTTTATCAGAGGCAGGCAGATCTCTGAGTTCAAGGCCAGCCTGGTCATTAGAGTGAGTTCCAGGATGGCCATGGTGGCTACTCAGAGAAATCAACCACCCCTAAAATTGCAAGCTCTATTTTAATTTTAGAGGGCTCCTGCATATGTGTCCCAGCCTTGACCATGACATCATTCTGGAGGACATGACTGTATATTTAACGGTTCCCTAGTTGGTCATCACTGAGTTACAAGTGTAAAGGAATAAGGCAAAAGTAGAATATTTTTATCTCACTGAGTATGACAGTTCACTGATGGTTATAGAGGACAATGAAAGCACTAGAACAAACAGTATAGAATTGAAAAAAGGAAAGAAAAATTTGGTAAATCTCCATAATACCAATTGGCACCAACAATCATCAACCTAAGGACAAGTCTACCACACTCATCTACCTCCTTCACTGAAACAAATATAATGTGAAAAAAAAATCAACATCATGTGTGTGGGGGGTGATATAAGTATTATGAATTATGGAAACTAACTCTGAAGAGCTGACAACTTGGAAATAAAGCTAATAGGAGGAAGAAGAATCAACAGACCCAGAGCTCTCGCGGAGTCATTAGCATCATGACCGCAGGCAAGAACATAAGCTCTGGCAAAGAAGGTAGAGTGCTGAACCACACAGGTAATGGAAGAAGATCCATTAGTTGTTTGTTTTGTTGCTGCAACAAATTTCCTGATGAAAACAACTATGGGAGGGAGGTTTTGTTGAGGTTCCGGTTCCAGAGTCAAGATCCATCACAGCAGGGAAGGAACGGGTGGCCGAAGGAGCTGGAAGTGGCCAGTCAGAGTGAATCCCTAGTCCAGAGAAAGAGAGATGTGAATGCCCATGCTTCGGTTCCTTTCTCCTTTTCTTCAGTATGGGACATGTGGTTATGGGACAGTACTACCCATATTTATAGTGGGGCTTCTCACTTCAGCTTACTAATCTAAATAATCTCTCACACATATACCCAGATTCCATCAAGATGATCAAGACCATCACACAGGAGAACTTCTTGAATATTTGATTTGTAAAATAGACAGCTTTTTACAACATCTTCCTTACATTTTCTGTAACATCCTTGAAGACCTAGCAAATCAGAACAAATGTCAGTTCCTGCACATCAAAAATAAGCAAGTAAGTAAACAAAAAGGTAACTCTCACTTTTTCAGCCAAGCTAGGCACCTCCATCTTGGAACACAAGATATCAGTTGGTGTGGGATGTCTATTCCTAAATGAACATATAGAATACAACCTAAGGCTCAGGGAACATCATGAAAGACCATAAACGTTTTTACATTTGCATATCTGCCCTAATTCTAGGTACCCATATTTCTAATAGTTACTATGATAAGTTTTGGGCAATCCTAGACAATAAGAGCTGTAATTTTTCAGTATGTGCTAGAGAAAAATATGACACTGCAATTTTCTTGAAAATGTATTTCCCCCTAAACTCAATCATTTTATCTTAAGATAATACATACCACACATACATATACCACACACATACACACACACACATATATATATATACATATGCATATATACATTAATATTCACACATATGTAGGGGGATTATGTTGTTCCATTGTAAACAGTTGTCCCACCCACTGGCTTAATAAAAAGCGCTGATTGGCCAAAGGCAGACAGGAAGTGTGGGTGGGGCTACCAGACTAAGAAGACTCTAGGAACAGGCAGAAAAGAGCAGAATGCCAGAGAGAAGTCAGAAGAAACAGAGGTCAACTATGCTGCTCTGAGAAAAGTTACCTAGCCCCATGGCTGAACAGGATAAGAGTCATGGGCTAGATTAAGGGTAAAGAGTTAGCAAGTTATATGCCTGGGCCTTAGGCCGATCAGCCTAAAACTATTGTAAGCATCTATGTGTCTCTGTGGGTCTGTGGGTCTGTGGGTCTGCGGGCCTAAACCTTGAGGCTAGGCCCGAAAGTCCAGGCCAGAAACCTCTTACTACACACATACATACACACATATATACACACATTAATACGCACATATACAGACACATATATACAAATAAATATACAAATATATACACATATACATGCATAAGCACATACAAATTTTTTCCCTTTTATCACCCCTTTTTTCCCTTTCCAGTGATTAAGACTCAAACTTTTAAAAAGTTCCATATTTTGTTCTATTTAATAAAAATGTCTTCCAAAATTAAGACTACTGAGAAAAATTATTATAATAGGATTTATGTTCACAATGTGGAAAATAACTAAATCTAGCCCTTTAAAAAGAAGTCAAGCACAAGATTAATTTAGCAGGATTGACGAGTCTCGCACATGATGCTAGAAATAAGTTTTTGTCTACTGAATAATGCATGATTTCTTGAGCTCAGATTGCTCTCTCCATATTTCTTCATCTTTCTGTTGTAAACAGATCCATAATAGTTATCAAAAATGCTCTTCTGAGCATGCTGCTCAATAATTAGTTGTAAAGTTTTTCAAAGCAAGTACAGTAGGAAAAAACCTTGTTGGAGATTTGGTTGCCCCTGGAAACCCAGACATCTGTAGGGAACTGAAGAAGAGCAGTTCACCTGGGGTTTGCTTCAAGTCCAGGACAATTACTGTGCTGGTGCCCACAGGGACGTCTAATTGTGAGAAATGTGCCGTGATTATGCTCCCTGGTGTTTGAACTTCAGTTCTCTTCTCAATAGAACAGAATGAGCTGTTCTGAAAAGCAAGAGTAAACAGTCCAAACAACAGAGGGAACTGGATGTTTTAAATAATCCGAAATATTTATTCAAATACAAATTGTATTCTTTAACATAGTTTTCTGTATTTAAAAGAATCGTCACTTTTATAGTTGTGATTTTGCAGGTTTGTATTTTTCTAAATCTGCAGATGTGCCTTTCCTCATTTTTATTTGTTCTTTGAGGATTTTCTACAATGCATTTCAATCATACTGACCACTCTTCTCCTCTCCTCCTAGATTCATCTCCCACTCCTTAACCACGTTGTGGTTGTGGTCAAGAGTAGTTGATGCTTCCCAAATACTTTCTCTTGGGTGCATGACTGCCACTGTAGGATAATCTATCCACCAAGGGCTGCACCTAAAGAAAACTGGCTTCTCTCCCAGCAGCTATCAGCTGCCAGGATCTCCTTAGCTGGGGATGAGAGCTCTTGCTGACTTCCACTCCCCATGCTGGAGCTTTGTTTAGCCAGAGTCCCTGCAGGTCTTGTATTTGCTGTCTCAACTGCTGTGGGTCCATTAGTGCAATTGCCCTCCTAAGTCTAAGAGACACTGTGTCCTTGTAATCTTCATCCTCCATTTCTAGGTCTAGCCATTTTTCCACTTTCTCTTCTGTCATGACCCCTGAGCTTTGGACAGAGAGAATGTGATACAGACATCCCATATAAGATTGAGCACTCCATGGCCTCTTATTTTTTGCACCTTGATCAGTTGTGGGTTTGTGTCTTAATCACCATCTACTGCAAAAAGCTTCTCTGGTGAGGGTTAGATGGTGACTTATCTATGGGTATAATTATAAGTCATTAGAAGTTGGTTTAATTCTATATCCATTTAGAGAAACAGTAGTTGCTTCTCCCCTAGGGCCTAAGACCTGTTCTTGATCCCAGCAATAGTGCCAGGAATGGTTTCATCTTGTGAAGCCTTAACTCCAGTCAGTAAGTGGTTGATGTTCCAATAACTTTTGTGCAACTGTTCTCTTGGTGGACATGTCTTATCAGGCTCATGGTTCCAGTTCCTAGGGTTTAAATTGGGTAAGATTGGTGATTGTTTTTCTTTTCCAGTAGCATGCACTGCACCTTCCAGGATTAGGACAGCCAATATGGATGGAAAACTAGACCAAGGATGAACTAGATTTCCTGAATCTTTGGTATTAAAAGGAGAAAGAGATGAAGAGACATAAACACACTTACTGTTCAGTATAATTTTAGGTCTGTGGCAAGCTTCCTAAGCCCTTTCACCCCCAAAGAAACCAGCCTTCTTCAACTTCAGCCAACTGCTCTCTCTAGCCCACTCTATGAGATCTTTCATAAACTTCTGTTGCAGTTATTATCAGGTCAACAAAATTTTACCATTAAGAATTTTTAAAAATTAAGAAGAAAAGGAAGCTTGATAATCTTATGTTAAATGTTTTTTTTTTTTCAGAATAATCATAAGAAATTGGGAGACGCTCATACCTAACAGATTCTTAAAATTGTGAATCACCTTATCTTGACATTGAGGGGATATCCTCAAGCAGTGTTTTCAGGGCTCTGTCAGCCTTTTCTGATGGCATTGACTCCACTAGAGCATATAATACTTTAGTATCTTCATGTTTAGTTATAACTTTTCCGAGCAGATAATTATCTTATGTAATCAGAGTCAACTGTCATTTACATAAATAACTCACACAAAAATATTGTGAGACTTTGTGAGAATTAGTAAATGAAGGTGTACTCAAGACCCAGATAGTTATACCCTTTCCAGATTAAATTTTTTATATTAAATAATTGTGTTTTAATGTGATGGATTATTTGAAATGTGTTTTATATGCATGTATATGTATAACCATATCCTTACATCATTAATTATAGTATAAAAATGCTAAATATATTTCTTTGTTTGGATAATGAGTATCCATGTTTGTTTAATTAATAGTTTTGCTATGTGGGGTGTTTAGAATTGCACCTAAGACTTCATTTGTATTCCAGAAAAATATTTTAACATGTTAGATCTCCATGAATTTGTCAGTCTTTCAAATTGGGCGTGTTAACTGTTAAAAACAAATTTGACAATACTTTAGTTATTGAAGAGTTTCTGAAATGTCCGTGGTTTGTCTAGTTTGGCTGACTTTTAACTTGTGTTCTTTTGCCTCCCAAATGCCAAGATTTCAAATATGAACCAGCCTGCCTAACTCCCCACATTGATTTTTCATTTTCAGAACTTTTCCCTATTACTAAATCTTTAAATATCAGGAAGATATAAGCCTTTGGGTTTTTTTAAGCTTATATATGTGTATAACTTCTAAAACCCTAACGTTTAAACTCATTGTCAGATAGTTTATAATTTAGTCTTCCCACACTAAATTAATCTTAGGCTTAATTTGGGGGGAATTGTCAATGGGGTGTTCTATGACAGTGTACTACAGCAATCAGTGACTCTTGAGTATATAAATATGCATCTGTTCAGGGTTAAGGGTTTTGTAAGAAATGTGAATGTTTTATTTTAATTTTGTGCAAAGATTTCCATTTGGGAAGACAAAATTTCTTTAAAGGTCACAGAGTGTGCTTGGTACAGAAAAAAAGGAATACATTTGAAGCTCATTAAAACTGAGAACTTATGTTCAACAAAGAAGACAGACACCATTAGGAATAAAAGGCACACAAAAGACAGGGAGAAACGTTGTGACATATATTCTTCCACAGTGGTCATTTTTTAAAGTAGAAATCCCACAGTTCACTAAAAGATGGGCAGCTCAGCTCCAGAAAATACAGTAAATGGGCATATTTATAAGCTTCTAGGGTGGATTTCTAAGTAAAGAAATCCAAGCCTGACAAGCTGAGTTAATCGCTGGGTCATCATGGTGGAGGGAGAGAACTGACTCCCCCTGACCATCTCATGCACGACACATGGCATGTAAATATCACATACACAGAGATAAATATGGCTTAAAAATGAACAGAGTTAAAGAGCACTTTACGAGGAGATACCCAAAATGGCCAATAAGGTTATGAGATAGCACACACCATAACTGGCCACCAAGGAAATGCAAGTCATACCCACAAGAAATATTGTTTAAGTGTTGAAATGCAAGAAAATTCACAGCATCGAGTCTCTCATACCACAGTGGTGAGTATTAATGGGATTTTCAGCTATCATTTACAAAGGGTCCAAATACCCTGACTTGACCCAGATTTCCTGTTTCCCCAGAGAAATAAATTGCTGTGTCCATCCACCAATGAAATCTACAGCTGGAGTCCCTGTTTCTGAACTTCCACTCATGGCTGTGCTCATCTAAAGTTCAAAACTAAATGAAACTATTTATAGTTGACAATGATAGAAGCCAGGATGGCAGTGTTTTGACAGGGTTACATATGAGCTGGGGGGACAGCATGGGGAAGTCTTCTAACATGAAAATGTCTTTATTTTGATCCATAGACCATAATGTAATACACATACTAAGTGAAAATCCCTGTAGTTGTGCATATTGTACCTGATAAAAGTATCTTTTTTGTTTGTTTGTTTGTATTGTTTTTGTCTTTTTCAGACACGGTTTCTCTATGGAACAGCCCTGTGTAACAGCTGTCCTAGAAGTCACTTTGTAGACCAGGCTGGCCTCAAACGCATAAAGATCCATCTGCTTTCACCTCCCAAATGCTGGGATTAAAGGCATGCACCACCATGCAGGACTGAAAGTATCTTTTTTTAAAGCAAGAATAAAAACAAAAAGAGAAACATCCACCAAGTTTGAATGACAACAGCAAAATATTAAATTTAGGCCCAGAGAAGAAAAGCATCGGAGGGAAAATTATTTCTGAAAATGGGCTAAAGCTTCACACTACAGTGTACATACATCCTTTCAGTGTAAAGTTGGCCAGCAATGCCAGTTGTAACATATTTAAACAGCTCCCTCAGTGTAAAGTTAGCTGGCACTGTCAGTTGTAATGTATTTCTCCCTCCGTTCTCCTGCTAATGGAAAAGCAATCAGTTTTATTTGCATAACTTGACTTTGGTGGAGAGCTCTATCCTACCAAGTCACTCTAAAGTAGGTCTTCATCACTTCCCAGCCCCATTTTCACTTCATTAATTAACATCTGATTTATAAACCCATCAGCAGCTGACACATCTCATAAATAGGGCATACGAAAATAAACAGAGACAAATTCAAGCATCTCGGCAAAGACGAACAAATGGCCCCTTTCCTGTTCTATTTAGTAGCTGAAAAAAAAAAATACCTTTCCCTGTGAAGGCTTCTTGACCTGCTCAGTCACAAATAATCTCTCCGTGCTTCTTGTTTCTGTAACGTTTTGTTCTAACCTTTATAGGTACTTGGTACTTGCCTCTTTATAAATAAGACTTGCTAACTGGAGTTCACTTAGGACAGAGAACAAGCCTTATCAATCTGCTCTTGCTTTTTTTTTTTTTTTTTTTTCCAGGCATTTGGTAGCTGTTTGTTGAAAGGGTAGGCGCATTAATAGACCATTCCCCTTTGAAAACTGTGCCTCAGAACTTGAGATGTGTACACCCACCTTGGAAACAATGATGACACCGTCTGGTCACGACTCTCCAGACCATATACTTATTCACATAGTGACTTCTATCTACGATGTCATTATTCTACACAGCTCCTCCTTGAATGACGTCCTCCATTCTTTAGGATTCAGTGCAGGAGTTGAGAGGCTTCTCTCTGACTCTTCAGACTGGGTTGTGTGTCACTGGCATGTGCTTTCTTAGAAACGCATGTATGGATCTCTAATTGCTATTAGATGGAGTGATTTTTTTTGCCCTGGGTCTCTGTTCATGTATTTTGCATGTCCTTAAAATGAAATTAACCTTTAAGGGACAGGAAAATGTCAAGGATATTCAGAATAGGCACACATTTGAGTGAATGGATGTCACTCCCCATTGTCTCATTAATTCTGCAGTGAACAAGAATAATGTAGACACTGTATGTCTGAATGAGAATGCCTGCAAATTCAGAGCTCAGGGTACTAGACTCAGCCCATCCACTGTCACAGGAGAGGAGCCAGTCAACACAGACTTTGTGCCTTATGAAACAGATTCACTGCTGTCACCTGCTCAGTCTTTGGTTTTGTGAACTGGGAACACTCAGCCTGTGGGGTGTGTGTGTGTGTGTGTGTGTGTGTGTGTGTGTGTGTGTGTGTGTATACATGCATGTAGAGACCATAAGGCAACTTTGGACATGATTCCTCAAACACAATCCATGGTTTTGACAAAACAGGGTTTCTCACAAGCCAAGGACTTGCTGTGTAGAGTATGCTTGCTGGTTAGCAGGCCCCAGAGATCTACCTGGCTCCACCCTACCCCCCAATGTCTAGATTAAAGAGTGAATCGCGATGCCCAACTGTGTTTAATCAGGTTTGGGGATTGAATTTAGGTCACTTAACAAATGAGCTATCTCCATAGCCCTTGACATATAGTGCAAACTGCCAACTTGACTGAATTGAGGTGCATAGGAAATAAGTAAAGCTCACCTGTAGATGAGTCTGTCTGAGGGATGTCTCCAAAGACAAATAGATATGAGTACTTTAATGTAATCAACTCTTTAACCCAATGATGGATTCAGAATGCAAACAGTTCACTGGCAGTTGGTAGAACCTTGAAAGATGGGGCCTAGTCAGAGGAGGTTAGTTGCTAAGGGTCTGGAAAGTTGTCTCTTGGTTTGGCTCTTTCCTGTACTTCTTGAGAGAGCCAAAGATCACCTATTAGAAAACTCAATATTGGTCATGAGATACCCTCTTTTGAGTTGTTAACCAGGGCTGTCAAAGAGACTCTTAAAATATATATCCTGTTGCTGTTACTCTTGAGACCCTGAGCTGGAACTGACTCAAATATCACTTTCTGAGGACTAGCTATCATGGTACCAGAAGGTACCATATAAGCTTCCAAAGGAGGGAAGCAACCAACAGCCCAGCTATGACACCTATGAACCACATCAACGACCGGGAAGGCACAATGGCTGTAAGGATGCAGTAAGAACTTGGTGGCATACAACAGTTCTTTAATTGAACTTATGACACTCAACAAGAGGGAATCCATGCCTATTACTGGAAACCTAGTCAACTCCTCGGGGCGAGTGAATTCATGCTTATTAGAGGAGAATCTACAACTTCTGAGTTCATACCAGCATAATCTCTTTAATCCTTAACAACAATCTTTACACACTTTAATTTAAAGTTTATGTATGTATATATGAAAAACTTGGAAATAAATAAAGATACCATAGACCAGACTTAACCAGAACCCCAAACTTTATGACTTAATAAACTTATATACAGTTAGATAAACATTCAAACTGGAAGCTGTTAAATTTCACGTTGTTTATTCACTTGTCTGCCTGTTAAACCAAAAAATTCTAACAGACAGCGTTAGAACTAAAAAACACAATTAGCTTTATATGTACGTGTGTGTGTGTGTGTGTGTGTGTGTGTGAGTGTGTGTCCCCATTACCTGAAATTGCTCGCATCTCCTTATATTTGCTTCTCATGTTCTGTTTTTCATGTTGGACTGTACCTACCTGTATATTTGTTCACATATATACACATATTTTTAATCTAAATTCTGCATATGAGAAAGAACATGCAGTTTCTTTCTTTCTGAGATTGTGTGACCTGGCTTAATTCTACATTCTAAGTCCATCCATTTTCCTGAAACTTTTCAAATTTCATGTTTTTAAAGTTGCATTATATATATTTTCATGACCCATACATCTGTCTAAAAACCATGAGGTTGATTCTAATTCTTTCCTATAGTTAATAAAGCAGCAATAAAAATTTAATTGAAAAATTAAGAAAATAATTATATTATCTTTATTTTATAAGAATGTTTTTGCCTGCTTGTATTTATGTGTATCATATATATGTCTGATGCCTAAAGAGGCCATAAAAGGGTGTAGAATCACCTGAAACAGGAGTTATAGATTGTTGTAAGTCACCCCGAGGCTGCTGGGAACCAAACCTGGATCCTTTGCAAAAGTAGTATATGCTTCTAACTGCTGAACCATCTCTCTAGCCCCAGGCTCATATTATTTTTGAATTGAATTGCTAATATATCTTTGCCTGCTCCTACTTTAGCTGAATAAAAACCAATTATACATCTATTGAAAAATCTATCTAAGTTTGAGATCCCTGATGTTCTGTTCTTTCCAAGAAACATTTTTTTTTTTTAACTTTACCACTAAAATATATCTAGCTTCTGGGAAATGACTATACAACTGTTCAGAGTCTTTCATTGTTTTCTATGCATGAATCCTCTGCAAATAATTGACAATAAGAAACTAATGTTTCTTCAGTATGTTATAGATATTCTGTATAGATGTAGTGCATATAAGTGTACTGTATATAAGTGTACTTTCAGTACATTATAAATTAATGTACCCTCAGTGTACCCAAATGACTAGGTAAATTATGATTTTTGGCAGGATCAAATCAAATGGGGAATCCTGTCAAAATGACTGCTATTTAAAAAAAATACAACAATCAGGGGGCCAGAGTGACAGCTAAGCAGGTAAAGGCACTTGTCCCATAAACCTGATGATGTGAGTCCAATCCCTGAACCTATGATGTAGTTGAACAAAAATGTTATTATGAGGCACATTGCACTGTAAAACAAATACTAACTGTAAACCGAGGACATGACTACCCTAAGGTATTGTTACGTGGAAGGTTTTTATTGTAGATTTGATGGAGGGAACAGCCAGAGACATCTGGAAGAGTCCAGAGAGAGAGAGAATGTAGTGGACTGATCATGACAGCGGGGGGGGGGGGGGGGGGGGGGGGGGGGGGGGGGAAGGAAACCAACAGAGAGTCCAAGAGACCACATAGCTAGAATAGCAGGGTTATAAGCAAACAGGAAGCTGAGGGGTAGTGAAGCCCATAAACTGGAGAGGTTTAGACTCGGGAGTGGGAAGGGAAGAGCCCGGATGCAGGCATGAACTCTGTAGTAGGTACTTGCGATAAAAGGGAGCCTGGAGGCTAGTGTGAGCATTTGATGTGCTAATAGTGACCACAGACAGTCATTTGTCCCAAGTTTCTTTTGGACCTGACAAACAGTATTTTTAAAGAATAAAAATCCAAATGAGTAATAGTTTATTGAGTAGCTAATAAGTACTTCACTCTCTGTAAAGCAACGTGAACAAAAGCCTGAGTGATGGGAAGGAAAATAAATGCAGGCCTTGCTTTGGGCTCATTATGATTTGTTCTAGTGTGTTTTCCTTTAGCATGATGGATACCATCTCCAAAACCGGAGGAGGCTTGGTTTGGGCTTTCAGGTGACAGTCCACCATTGCAAGAAGCCACAGCAGGGGCTCAAGGTAGGATTCCAGAGGCAGGAAGCAGAATTCTTCTACCTTCCAAGACCACCTGCCCAGGGATGACATTACTTACGGTGGGCTGGATATTCCTGCATCAATCAAAATTCAGGAAAATCCACCCAGACATGTGCACAGGCCAATCTGAGAGAGGCATTTCCTATTTTGAGGTTCCCTTCTCCCAGATGACTCTAGTTTGTGTCAAATGGACAGAAAATAAGCAGCTTGTAGACATGGGGGAGGGCCTGGTCTTTGGTCCTTGGCTTTCTCGGAGTCATCATACTTTGATTTACAACTGCAATCCTAACAATAAGAATTACAGAAGATGAGGTCCTACATTCAAAGGGGGCAGCGCACAGGACGAGTCGAGGACGGAGAGAACGATGGAAAGATATAAATACACCGTCCTCATGGTGAGATTCTCAAAATATTTGCGTTTTTAAAAAGTGGAAGGGATGGAAGGGGATGATGATAGAATCAGTAATGAGGGGCGTGTTGGAAGCCAAGCGTGGAAGCCTGCATCCCAGTAACAATTGCTTTGTTGAGACAATAAACTTCTTCTGTATCTAAAACTACAAAAAAGAAAATGAAAAAGAGAGGCTTGCTCTAAATGGGATTAACAATAACCGGAAACAGAAAAGAAGAAAGCTCTTTGCTCCCTGGGTTGAGATAACCCTCGCAGAGACCTCTCATTTCTCTGGGTTCAGAGCTCCACCCACCCCTGCCCCACCCCCTCCACCACCACCTCCCTCCCGGGGGAGAAGAAGGATGCTAGGCTGGGCCTGGTAGCTATCCTGGGTCACAGGCCTTCGGATGCCTGGCAGCTCTCAACCCTGCCTCTTCTCTGAACAATCAATGCTCTGGGGATTGAGAGCAAAAACTTGGGGCATAGCTCGGCACCCAGGTATACAGGGTTTTCTGGAGGTGTTAGAAGCAAGGAGGCCCATGTCCCAGCTGTTACGCAACAGAAAGCTGTCTATTTTTCTCCGTCGCTAATGGTGCAAAGGGTAGATTCATCCACAGAACTTGAAGCCAGAAAATCAAACTCATTATTTCTGCTCCAGAAGTCTGTCCTGAATCCCAATTATTTTTAGCATGAGTCTGTACAGTTGAACACAAAATGTCTAAAGGGAACTAAACACACGCTGATTCTAAATGCTAAGTGGATGTCTTTGTACAAAAAAAAGGTTCATATTTCTGGCCTCCCCGCTATAAATGAGCAGTTCAACATAGAGATGAAGAACCACTGATGTAAAAAATATCAAATGTAAATTTAATTAGCTTCATCAACAAACGCTGCACATCCTAAGCAGCACATACAAGAAAATAAGCCTTGACCGAAACAAATCTAACAACCAGCCAACCAGTCAGAAAAACAACCCCAAATACAAGCAAGGTCCATAATGCAATTTAATAGATAATTTCAGAGACCATGAACTTTCATATTTGAAATATACAGTTCTCACTCGTGAAAGCATTTCTAAAACTTTGCAAAGGCGGCAACAGCTACAAATTTAAGCAGCTGCATATAAGTGGAAGTGTGGTTTTCATAAGCAAGGTGATGAGCACTCCTTTCTTGCAATTGCTTTTCTTAAAATAAATTTTAAATTTGCACCACATTAACTAAAAAGCACTAAACTCACTTACAAGGTATTATATATCATTATGGCATTTCTAACAAATGTGTAGTAGGAGATTTTCCTCCTATTCAGAAAGATGCTATAAAAAGTCCCTTGGTTTTGCTGATGTTTACTGTTTTTGTATAGGACAGCCCTCACTGCGTTCCTTTGGGTAAGGAGTGTTAGTACACAGGAAGCACAGGGATCCAGGTCCTGTGTCTGAACTGGATCAAGGTTTCCCATCAACTGGGATCTTGAACTGTTTTGTTGTTGTTTGTTTATATTTTTTTAAGCCGAGATTCTTACATTGGTGAAGTTGTAGGATGACATCATAGCAGCTTAAGTGACCTTCAAATTACTCTAGATTTTCCTAATTATGCGTTATACAGAGGTGCTCTACAACAGTAGTGTAATAGGTTGCCCACGAGAGAAGCACTGTGAATACATTCTAGCCATAACAGAACCTTCTGGTTAACTACTGTACATGAGGTTCTAGTATCAACAGTCAGTGATGAACTAATCTTGCTAAAATTCAGAAGTATAATTTAATTATTTATAAAAAGTGATGATAGTACCTTCAGGTATAAATTTTGTAGTACTTTACAGTCACATTTAAAATATGATAGATATGGTTACATTATTAAAATAGCGATAAATTTTGTCTCTTAAAAAGTAATATACTACATAATAACCGTTGAGGCATTCCACATTAGTTTTTATGGCCTCTAAGGTAATGATTAATTGCATTACTCTTTATATACTTAGTATCTGCTCACTGCAAAATATAAATCCATCAAACTGATTTATGAATAAGTTATAAAAATAAATTATCTGTGAGTTGGCTTGTTCTTAGGTTTATTAATAGGACGAGTTTGAGAAATTACTTCAATGGCCTAAAAGTAATTCTTTTTTTACTGCCATAATAAATATCACTTTAATAAATAACCTAGTAAAATATTTTTCTTGGGGTCTAGGATAGTAAAAGCACAAGCATAAGAACCTGAATTTGGATCCCTGGTACCCATGCAAAGCTTAAAAAGTATGAATGCACGCATCTGCCATCTTAACACTGGAGGAGGAGACAGCAGAATTAATCGATCAATGAGACTTGTATGGCAGCCGGACTAGCCAGACACAGCAAGACCAGGTTCAGTGCGAGTGCCTGTGTGGAGAATGCAGAGATGCAGAGAGTGAGAGAGCAGGGCACTGACATCCACTTCTGCCACATCAGGGAACATGCATATCTGCACACTCATCCGCATGTACACACACGCCACACATTATACACAGGTAACACACAGAGAATAGAAGGAAGAAGGGAAAGAAAAAGGGAAAGGGAGAAGGAAGGAAAATCAGACATGAAACAAAGGAAGAGAATAGGAAAATAAAACTGTTTTTCTTGGTAATGGCTAACTTCCTATTCAGAAGAATGTAGCCAAGTTATGATAAGCTCTCTTCTAGGAATAATCTCAGGGAAAACCCTGCATTTTAGTAAACTCATGTTCCTTCTAGGAATGATCTGTACTTCAGCATGTAAGGCTCCTTTTTTTTAAGGTTATGTCTTGGTATGTAGCCTGGGTTGGCTTAAAACTCACAATTCTACTTCCACTTTCCAAGTGATGGGATTTCAAGGGTGCACCATCACACCTGGATAGCTCTTTGAATGCCATCCCACCTTCCTAATAGAAATTTCAGTGTACTTTTCTGCAAAAGTAGGAGGGGGCTGCAAAGGGAAAGGAAGATTTGCTCAAAATACATAATGTACATCGAAGAAGATGTCCTTATGAAACCCATGCCATGTGCATGATGAGATATACCAATAAAAAATATTTGAAGGTGTAAGATATGCAAATATGATAAATATATGATATTTATTGTGTATCTATAGGTTCTCATTTTCTCACAAGTGACATACAGAAAAGGCTCACACACACTCCATTCTGCAACAGAGACTTGTACCTTTCTTTTGCCAACAGCATAAAAATGAGGCGCTAATATATACCATCCATCTTTAAAATAAATAAGGAAAAAATATTTACCTGCTACCTACTATGTACCTCTATGCCCCAATACCTAATATTCTTGCAATCTAACTCTCACAGTCTGAATATGTAGAGCAGGCAAAAGCCCAGCTCATTAAAACAAAAATCTTGCTATATTAAATCCAGATGTACATATTCCTGAAAAGATTGAAATGTGTGCAGAAGTGTACGGGGATGTAGACAGATGCACTCATAGTCTTTGTTCGTTGAAATACACAGTACTTGGATGCATAAGTATTCCTGCATCAGGAAGCATACCAAGAGCTTTATGAGAATTAAGCAAGCATTTTATCACTAAGTAACACCCCAAACCCCAGACCATGGTTTTTGAAGAACATCTATTCACTGTTTTTCTCTTATGGACCTGAAAGTTATGACTCCATCTCTCTCCTTCTATTCTACAGGTAAGAAACTTGTCACTAGAGGGTAGGAAATGAAAGAATAATGAACTGGTAAAACATCAAGTGTAGTAGTAAGTTTCTGGCCCAGCCTTTCTGGCCTAGCCTTGAGATTCTGACCCACAGTTCCACAGAAACACACAGATGCTCATACTAATTTATGCTGACTGGCCTATGAACCAGGCATATAACTTGCTAACTCTTTACTCTTAAACTAACCTATGATTCTTATTCTGTTCAGCCATGTGGCTCAGTACCTTTTTTCAGAGCAGCACAGTTGTCCTCTGCATCGCTGGCTTCTCTGGCATCTCAGTTCTGCTACTCCTGTTCCTAGATTTCTTGTTGGCCTTCAGCAAATCAGTATTGTTAGTAAACTAGTAGGTGTGACAATTATTTACAATGTAACATAATCCCACTACAACTGAGATTTGGACTCAACCCTCTTCGTCTTCCAAGACCCTTGACTATCCATCCATCCATGATTCAGAATCTCCTGTACTGAGCATGGCTGCTGCAGGGCAGCACATTACTGGATACTGCTCATCTGTGCTCCTTCACTGCTTCAGAGCAAATAGGACGCCTCCTGAAACTCATGGGCAAATCTGTGGTAAGAAATGCTTGTATATAAAGTCATTTCTGTTAAATACGCTGTTTTTATTTCATTTCTAAGGGTCCTCGACATTTTGGATAAATATAATATATTAAATAATAATATATATTTAATATAAATGAGAGAATGAACTAGGTATAAAACAGCCTCTTTTCACAAATTCTGTGAAGTAAATAGGTTGTCATTTCTTTCTATTAGTTCTTTGAGTGTTGTGAGATAATCTTTTCATGCACTGTGAAGTATGTCTCTGTTTTACCTCACCTGCCTAAGGTACCTTCTTATTGGTTTAATAAAGAGCTGAATAGCCAATAGTTGAGCAGGAGATGATAGGTGGGACTTCTGGGCAGAGATAGGAACTCTGGAACCTGAGAGGTTGTACAAATCTTTCATCTGAGACCCAGATGTGAAAGAAGTGGGATGTACTCTACTGGGGAGTGGTAATGAGCCATGTGCCAAAACACAGAATAATATAAATATGCCAGTTTACATTTTAAGAGCTACTTAGAAACAAGCCTAAGCTAATGTCAAGCTTTCAGAATTAATAAGAAGTCTCCATGTCATTATTTGGGAGCTGGCATTCCAAAGAAAGACTTGTTACACTCTGAGAGTTTCATTTGACATATTTTGATTGTTCACCCCACATTTCTCCCCAGATCCATCCTCCTCTTTACTACCCACTCAATCTTTTTTCTAGTTATACAGCTTAAATATAAACACTTGTGATGTGGGAATACCTTTTTGTATGCTGTGAATAGCAATCTTTAAATAAAGGAGGGGTTTTAGCCCATGACAGGCACCATAGGAAAAGTAGGAGGAGGAATCAGAATAGGTAGGAGAAGTAGGGCGGAGTCAGAGAGAAGGATCCAGAAGCCCAAGGAGCAACATGTAAGGAACACAGGTGATCCACGGGCTACGTGGCAGACAGATTAATAGAAATGGGTTGAATTAAGATGTAAGAGCTAGCTAGCAATGTGCCTGAGCCATAGACCAAACAGCATGAACTTAATATAAGCGTCTAAGTCATTTCTGGGGGCCTGAACACCTGCGGGCAGCTAAGGGGTCTGGGGTGCAGGTCTGTGGGTCCGGGCCTCTGGCTGCCGGGGACCGAGAAAACACATTGTAACAGATGGTGTCTCTGGGTGGGAGAATATCCACTTAAAGCCTGAGAAAGTTTTAAAAGGGTTTTAGCACAGAGACTGAGCCAAAGAAGCTTCCAAATTGTGTATATGAAGCGGGTCATTGTACAAAGAAAGCGTGGTGTCCAGGTCACATTCAAAATGGCACCGGCAGACTGGCGGCAGGCAGTGTAAGCTGCAATCAAGCCGGTTCCTGAAATCTCACAGAAGACTCAGTAGCATGTTATTGGTTTAAGGTTTCTGCTTATTTTGAACAAAAAAAGAAACAAAGACGGATACTTAGTAGCAGCATTTTCCTGGGTCTGCTCTGTTTGCTGGCCACAAACAGACGCGGTCCCTTTAAGGGAACTTACTGATTCACTATGCAGCTCTTTAAGAGACTGTATTTTAAAAGCTCTTATGGTTGGAAGATGATTAAGGATTCACAATAAAACAGATTCAGATGAAAAGAAAAACCTGTAAACGGGTTACAATATATGTAAAAGGTACATAGGCTTCAGAGAGAAAAGAAAGAGGATAGAAAAAGTCTTTAAAAAGATAAATAGAGTAATAAAAATATAATAAGCCACGTAAAGACGGAAAATAGACACAAAATCTAGATTTTGGTTGTTATTGTGTTTTTTTTTAAATTTTTTAACTGTTAATGAGCTAACTGCAAAAAGACAATAGGTTGCAAATGCAAAGGCTACTAAGTTAAACAAGAATATATATTTTAAAGGTGTCTTGATTTTGAAATTTGTGTCTAAGGATATATTGCTTTGGAAGAGTTCTGCTTTTCTTTCCACAAAAGATGAGAACCTGTGGATTGTTTCCAGGAAAATATGGTTTCATCAACCAAGACCCCCTGAAAAAATCTCTGATGGAAAGAGATGGCCACATCAGCTTCAAGACTAGACTATGATCCACTCTTAAGAACCCGTGAGATTTTCAACACCCCTTAATCAACAAGAAGTAGTAATGGAAAACTACGCCCAAATTCCCAAAATATTGTTTCTAAATGTTTTCATTATAAATGGTTAATGGTCATAGTTAATCTCTTTCTAAGAAGAAAAAGGGGATATGGTATATGAATGATTTTTTAAAAATTAGATTTTAAATTTACTTAGATCAGGAAATCAGCTGTTAATCTCAAAATGTTTTACATTGGCACAGATTTTGGTTTATTGAATCAAATTTAAGGTCAATTCTCTTATGCTGTATGTATTCTACTCTTGTTTAAGAAATGATGTTTATGTAACTGATTTAAATTTGTAATATATAATTAAGAAATTCATGTTAGTTAGATTTTTAGGTATACAAAGATATAATTAGATTAGATAGGTAATCTTCAAACACTTCTAAGACCTACAAAATATGGCATTTTAAGAACTTAGACTTTTCTGGACAGAAAGACAGATATGCTCCTGGCAACACCAATTTACTTCAAGAAAAAAATGGGCATCGAAGAAACTCCATATGGAGATTAGTTTCTTTGTGGCATTGGTTAGCCACTGGACATGAACCTGTTCTTATATTGACTGCTTGGCAATATGCTGTTAAAACTGGACATGCAGGTTCCATAGGAAAGTGACCTCTGAACTTTGGCAGAACAAGCCAAGATGGTCATTCAGTTTCCTGCTTTGAAGAGAAAACTGTCAGACATTCTTCAGGACTCGAGGAAAAGTGACTGATAAACTATACCAGAATGGGCAGAGCAGATTTCCTGCCTCACTGAAATAAAAAGAGACTCTGGGACTGTAGGCTGAAGATGGATGCCCCAACTTTATAAAGGAACTTTGGGTGACTGTCCAGGCAGATAGGTGTCATCTCTGTCATTTCTGGATTTTGGAAGTTGCTTGCACTTCTGGTTTACTTAGGTAAATATATCCTTCTGTGGTCTTTGATGTAGTTAAAGATTAGATAGTCATAGGTATAGTTTTTCTTGGTTATTTTAAGATATATATGAAACTTTAGATTCATAAGGATAAGGTTGATAAGAGTATTTTCTTTAGGTTTGCTAAATACAAATAGACTATATGTTGTAACTGTAATTCTTGCTTGATAGCTATTTTGTTATATGTAATTATGCTTTGTTAAAATTTAAGCCTTCCTTTTTTATTAGACAGAAAGGGGGAAGTGATGTGGGAATGCCTTTCTGTATGCTGTGAAAAGCAATCTTTAAATAAAGGAGCTGTTTTGGCCCATGACAGGCACCATAGGAAAAGTAGGAGGAGGAATCAGAATAGGTAGGAGGAGCAGGGCAGAGTCAGAGAGAAGGAGCCAGAAGCCCAAAGGAGCAACATGTAAGGAACACAGGTGATCCACGGGCCACGTGGCAGGAAAGATTAATAGAAATGGGTTGAGTTAAGATGTAAGAGGAAGCTAACAATGTTCCTGAGCCATAGGCCAAACAGCATATGTGTCTGAGTCATTTCTGGTGCCTGAAAAGCCGCGGGCAGCTAAGAGGTCTGGGGCTGCAGACCTGTGGGTCCGGGCCTCCTGGCTGCCCGGGACCAAGAAAACACATTGTAACACACTTGAGGCTTGAATTCCCATATGAAAAAATATGTTTTTCAAATGCAATATTCATATTTTCCAGATCCATGCATCTTTTTCTTGAAAATTTCATATTATGTATTCCTCTATGGTTGAATGAAATTCCACTGTGTACATATCTTCATATCTTCATCATACACTCCTCTGATGATGGACATATAGATTAATGGGATTGCATTGCCTTGTTATTTTGAGGAGAGCATTAACAACATGCATGGATGAGTTGGTTACTCTGTAGTATGATGTAGAGGTTTTTGGGTATATGATATAGTTGAATCATATCATAGTTCTGTTTTGGCTTTATTTATTGCTTATTAAATAGAATTCAAATGCAGTCCCCCAAATTATGCAGATGACTTTTATACAGTTGGAGAGATTGCAGAGGTTACCATATCTGAAGTACAATGGATGAGTCTTGCCCCGGGGAAACCACCTTCTTGATAATAGCATCTCCCCTCCAGATAAGTATTTATTTATTATTCTTTGAGAAGCCTCCACAGGGGTTCTCATATGGCTTCACTAGTTTATACTCTCACCAAAGAATAGGATTTTCCCTTTCCCTGCATCTCTTCAGCAATTGTCATTAGTTTTCTTCATGACAGTCAATCTGTCCTCGGTTCTCTCTCTCTCTCACACACACACAGACACACACACACACACACACACGTATGATCCATATATATATACACACACATTATTCTGAGATAGGGTCTCACTCAGTTTCCCAGGCTAGTCTTTAACACATTCTGTAATCCAGGCTGGTCTTAAACTTTCAACAGTCCAAGTTGCTATTATTAGAAGCTTGTGACACTGGCTTCAGCTATTTATTTTTCAAGCCAGACTCTCATCTATTTATCCTCCCTCCCCCTGTGGCTTCTAAAATCCATTAATTTTTTTTCTCTTTTAACAGCCAAAGGTATCTCTGGACCTACACTTTCTGCCCACTCCCATCTTTTCTCTAGCTTCCTGTTCTTCCATGTATAGAAACTAGCTCTCCATAGGTGCCTATTGGCTAGCCTCACCATGGCCCCAGCAACACCACTGTGGTGCTTGCCAATTATGGCATCATAAATTCAACCTCACCTCCCACTGCCAGCCTCTTGCCATCTGTTCGTGTTTTTTCCCCAAAACATATTATCTTCAAACATTCTGTGAAACTTGCTTATTATTGTTTCTCATCTTTACAAATATCCCCATCCCATGAACATAAATGCCATGAGTATAGACATTTTATCTCGTTTGTTAAATGCCTAATCAAAGAGAAGTGCTCAAAATTATTTGACTTTTTGATTCCTTGTTATTAATAAGTCACTTACTTATTGAAAGTGTTTTCTTCCTGTATGTGTATGGGGAGGTGAGATACGCATATGTAGGACATGTGTATTAGTGCCTGCTGCATGCAGCGTATGTTTCACAGCACACATGTGGATATCAGAGAACAGCTTTGGAAAGTCAGGCCTCTTCTCTGCACATTGTCTCTGAGGCGGGATCTATTGTCATTTTGTTTGTTTGGGTTTTGTTGTTTTTTTTTTTTTTCTTTCAGAGCATCCTCCTGTTTCCACTTTCCATTTCTCATTAAGTGTGCTGGAATTATAGATGTATGCTACCACATTGAGCATTTTCCGTGGATTCCAGGAGCTAAGCTCAGGTTGCCAAGCTTATGTGCCGAGTGTTTGTCCACTGGGCCCACTCCTCGGTCTCTTCAGACTGCAGCTTCACTTATCAGATTAAAAGCATGCACTGAGCAAAGTGTCCGTTTTATAAAATGCCCTGCATGTCTGAATTTTATTTTCTTTGGGAAAAAAAAAACCAAACAAAATCTTCGTTGTTTGTGAATCATTATTGTTCATTGTCCTCATTTCTTAAATAGCCATAATTGGTTATTTTTAAATTCAAAGTCCACCGATGCTGGTGTCTTCATATACCACATTCAGTGAGAACATGAGCAAGCATTTCACAGACATCATACTGATGTGACTATTGGATGTATCTGTCCATAGCCTCACTTTCTTCACTCTTCAGCAGGTTTCCAGATGTTCCTCACATCTTGAATAATGGTTTCTGTCATCCTGATAAAGTATTTATTTTTTTTAAAAATAAATATTCTCATAGTGGCACAAAAGTATGCCATAAATAAGACATTCTTGATCTTAGCATTCAATTTCATATTATTCTCTCTTTCATAAAGTTTCTTGTGGGTATCAGTTCTTATAAGATTTTGTGAATATTAGGATAAAAATTTTAGTTTTGATAATATCATAATATTGGTTTTCTGGGGGCACTAATTATTCGTGTGCATATACTCTCTAGAAACAAGTTATATCAGCGGCCATCCAAACTATCACTGAGTTGAGACAAACCACATAATTTCTTTTGTAAAATCATATTAATAAGCACATGAAGCTTATTCAGAGTGTCAGGACAACATGCTGCCTCTGCAGGATTTTGTGTGTTGCAATCTGTCAAAGAAAGTGAGTGAAGTCAAGAGCAGGTGGACTGTAGCTTTGATTTACCTGCAAATATTTGTCAGATGGCTGTTTCATAATAATGAGAATATTAGTCCAACCCTACATATCCTATATATAATTAGGAAATAGTATATTTGTTTCTATGATTAAAGAACATAAAAGACATGTATTTTATTGAAAGATTTCTCCTCCTGATTATGATTATTACTGATTCCAAGACAGACATGCTCACTTGGCTAGCATTGACTATTCAAGAAGAAATAGTTCCAGAATTGGTAAATTTCCATTTCTCTTAGCTCTGAATTTTGAGGGGCTCCATGCCAGGCTGGGGGTGGGGGGAGCTGCTAGTGATGAATTGTTGCTGTTTGCATATGAAGTGCAGTTCACTTGCACTTATTAGATGACAATGCTTTTTTTCTTTTTTATGTTATAGAGTGTACTAACCATACATGTTTTGAATGTTTAATTTATTTACTTGTTTGTTTTAATTTATCTTTGAATTTTAAAACAAAGTCTCATACAGATAATGTTGGTCTCAAACTCACCATCACCAAGAGTAACCTTGAATTCCTGGTCCTCTGCTGCCACTTCCCAATCCTAGAGTTAAAAGTGTGTGCCACCATTCCCAGTTGGGTGTTTAATTTAACATAAGCAGAATAAGATACATGGATTTGGAAAAGAAGATATTCTACGTTCTCTAAGCATAGAAACAACACAAGACGGGACAAGAAGCTTTGAATGGGACCCCAAGATCCCAGCAGCCTTTTATGAATAGGGTTGGCCACTCCTTCTTCCAGAGCCCAGGACCCTAGATAGGCATCTTCAGACCTTATCAGCTGACACCTGAATCCCACCACACTTATCGACTGTGTGGTTTTTTTTTCTTTACAGGAATAAAATTAGCTAGAGACCCTAACCTAGAGCAACCTGTATCCAAGGCTCCTTCATATACAAAATCATCTAGTACCAGATTTATCAATGTATTTCTCAGAGGCTACATATGATAACATAGTTCCTGCTCTAGGAAGCTTGAGAGTGATATCAAGTTAAGGTATTTATATATTACATATACATTTCCTCTCATATGAAACAATCTTTCAAGGAAGGAGGAGAAGGCTCATTAGATTCAGGAAGTAAACAACTCATAAGTCTGAGGAAGTTCCTGAAATAAACCTTGCAAAGTTTTCTTCTCAATGTTATAGAAAAAATAAGCAGCTGCTTGGGAGAGGAAATTCTCTAGCCTGTCAGGCTGTTTGCCAGTCACACAGAGAGGGCCTGAGTCTTACAACTATTGTGAACTAATGTCTATTCATGCCATTTCATGAGAAGTCATCCAACACACTTGGCTCATGACAGGAAATGACAGAACATCTGGAAGACATGATTCCTTTGTTCTGACTATGTGGAATACATGCAAACTGAAGCTGAACAAACTGAAAGTGGAACACCTGTGGAGGGAATCTCAATGTGGCTTCTCCATATGTGGAAGTGTGCCTTCTTGAGGTTGTATGGGTTTTGCTATGAATAGGGAAAGATGGAGCTGAGATGGAACCACACACAAAGGTAGAGTACTTGTGTGGAGAATCCTGAGCTGGCAAACTTCTCTTATATGGCATAATTTCTTGATGAGTGGAATCTACCACATGAGCACAGAGATGCTCTGAGGACAGCGGAAAGTTTAGAGCAACACTTTCAGTTCCTGAGAGTAGCATGAGTGAATGTGGAATTGAAAGGAAAGGAGAATATGGACTAGATCCATACTAAAAAAGAAGAAAAAAGGAAGAAAGGAAGAGATAGAGGGAGGGAGAGAGGGAGGGAGGGAAAGAGGAAAGGAGGAGGGGAGGAAGAGAGGAAGGAAGGAAGGAAGGAAGGAAGGAAGGAAGGAAGGAAGGAAGGAAGGAAGGAAGGAAGACAATCCTTCTTGGGATCCCAAACTTAGAACTCATGGGAAGATCTGTAGAAAGAAAACATGGCAGAAGTGATAAAAGGCACCCCCCCACCCTGTCAGTTCTTATCTTTATTAGAGATAAAGGGATCTAATATACGCCTGGAGGTCATAACAGTGAATCAATGTAAGAAACTATGATCATTTCAAAACATTCCATATCTTAACTCATTGAATTGGGAAAGACTTTGAACAAACAATTGAAGAGCATTTTATAGTCTGGCCTATGAGATTCTGTGATGTTACGGTTGATGATATTATGGGTGCTGAAATACAGAGTAATGTAACTACCCATCTCTCATTAAGACAATGGCTGCATAAGCTGAGACAGTATTCAGGAAACCAGTCCCTAGAGAACTGGTTTATATGAGCCGTTAGGAACACATGGCTTTTGCTTGCTGAGAAAGTCCCCATAAATATTAAAGAATGGAAGACAAAAGAGGAAAGGGAGGTGTAGGACAACTCGTGGGGTTGAAGAAATTGGTTCAAACCAGTTGCCACACATGCACATAATGTACTTCCTTATGAGCCATCCTGGAATCTGCCTGAGGGCCAAGCAGCCCATACTTTCAGAGGTCCTGATTGTGCCTAGCCAATGAGGGGTGATCAGGACACAACCTGGGTGCTGGGGGGAGGGTATATAAGGGTCTCCCCATTGCTGAATAAAGGAGTTAGCTGTTTGCTTTTTACCTGACTGCAGGGCCTGTGTCATTGGCCCTGAGTCTTCTCATCCCTTCCTCCAAGAGAACTGTTAGGATTCAGAAATAGGGAGTCATTACTGGGAGAACTGGAACAAAAGAAGCAGTGTTTAATGCTTAGTTCCCTGGGCTTTCCTGGGGCCTATTATGGGAGATGGTTTTTATCAAGTAGGGATGGTTTGTGCAGATGCAAATAATCTAGACTACCATAGAAACTGGGTTTGCAAGTAGCTAGAGAAAACAAAACAGACACTGAGTCTTGTCTGAGTTATTGGAAAACAAATGTGTCATGATTTGTGCCGAGCTAGAGTTCCTTGGGGTGTGTATGGAGTTGGAAAGTGATGATAGGAAGCTAAATGCCATTCTAGTGACTTTTCAGAAGACAAGAAGGTCACCAAAGGGTTAAAAAAAAAGAATGGAAGACAAGGCAGTCTCCATTATACCTCCTGATTTAGAGGGAAAGGATGCCCTAAAGTGGCATGCCTCTAAAAGAGCAGCTGAGGTGAGGTTGCCTGTGGTTGAAGACACACATGGTGACTAGATGTCTTGTGTGGAATTATGGATTTATTAATCTGCTTTTAGTGTGCAAAATACATAGGTAGTTTCCACTCTTCCCTATCCATGCTGTTGCACCCAACATTGCTCTCTTGACTAAACAAGTGATCTAAGTAAATTGGTCTTCCCAGGCTCTATTAAACCTTAATAGGATTCTTTTTTGAAGATTTCCTTAGTTTCTAGATTCTAAGCCCAGTCTCTAGTCACTTGGAATAGTTGGCAGTGGACGATTCATCCAAAGTTACCCTCAAGTGTCATGGGATGGTGACCAGAGACCAGAATTTACTGACCTGGCCACACTCACTTTGCAAAAGGTTTTATTATATAAATAACATGATTATAACCACTGATATTTTTTAAATAGATTTGAAAAAATCATCTGAAAGATATACATGTAAGAGTATTATGGTCTGGTAAGACATGCATGATAGCTGACAATAGTAATTTGAAATTATTTTTTAAATATTACAACAGTTTGTACCTATAAATGTAAAAGAGCTTCAGGTTTTGGAATGAGGACTCTTGGAATATTGGCAGTCTTTATTGACCTTATTCAAGTTGCTTGTCATTTATATAAGTCCGTAAAGAAACCAACAGCAATAACAAAAAAAGGCTTTTGATCAGGCTAAGATCCTTGAAGGAAAGGCTTAACAGCGGCTGTGGATCTCATTATCTCAGTGTCCCTACATGTGAGAAGTTCCTTGGAGCTTCGAAAGCTATAGCTGGGGACTGTGCACAAAAATAACTTAAACAAATGATTCCAGCAGGGATTTATTCTCAGTGCTGGAAAAGAACAAAAAGTTTAGCCCCTGATGCTAGAAGAGCAATTACCAGCTGTGTGGAAAGCATCCCAACGGTGGTAACCATCACTGCATCCCCATAACAGTATAGACAGATAATACAGGTAGAGGTTGGATTAAAGGCCTTGGGCAAGCCCCCTTCTGGTAGCACATAAAGCCTATAAAGATGATATACAGCAGCATGATGTGGTGTCTACAAAAATCATGTCAATGCCATTCAGGCTGTCATGGATTCAGTGTTCTTTCAAGCCCCTAAAACCTCACCAAGAGACAACACCCATCCCTACCGATACCTGTTAAACATACAGTATGAACACGGGCACTAAACAGGAATGTGCAGTTGTGGCAATACAAACACAAGTACCATGTAGCTAGAGGGAGAAAGAAAAAGTAGCCAAAGTGAAATTAAGAGCAATATGAAGAACAGAAACTCTTGAGACCTGCTTCTGACCATCTATACCAACAGTTATACTACATTCAGAGACTTCACTTCATGGGTGCCCAATGTGTCTGAGGGAAGACATGGTAAGCATTGGATTGGCTACTGGGAGGGGGGAATAACAGATGTGAAAGGAATTACATATCAGTTCAGAACGAATAACAACTCCTGATAATCTGCTTGTGGAAGCCCACAGCCCATTGAGTCCTCCTAAAATCCAGGAATTGGATGTCTTCATTAAAGTCCCAGCCATCTGCCCTCCAGGTGCCACCACAGACAGCTTACTGGGTTCATAGAAAATCTGGTCACAGGGAAACAACATGAGGTATAAAACACCTAAGGCCACTGACATTTCTGTAAAATATTTTGATATCCAATACACTCTTCAGTCATGTGACATATGATCCAAGGCTCAGCAGATGGATTAGTATTGTGTTCCTGGCCTGATCTTTCCAAGCTAGCCCTGAGGTTCTGACCCACAGACCCACAGTCCAACAGAAACACACAGATGCTCACATTAATTTTACACTGATTGACCTAGGGCCTAGGTATATAACTTACTAACTCTTTACCCTTAAACTAAGCCATGATTCTTATCCTGTTCAGCCATGCGGCTCGATACCTTTTCTCAGAGCAGCATTTCAGCTTCTTTCCTCTGTGTCTGCTGGCACCTCCTCATGGTGTCTCTCTGGCTTTTCTGGCATCTCTACTATGCTCTTCCTGTTCCCAGAGTTTTCTTAGTCTGATGGCTCCACCTGTCTCCCTCTGGCCAATCAGCATTTTTATTAAACCAGTAGGCGGGACAATGATTTACAATGTAACAGAACATAGTCCCGTTACAGATGGGTGCTTAAATGAGATATATGTGTGTCAGTTTGTCCTAGAAAGGACTAGAAAACAGATTATATAAATTTATGCTTGTTGGCAAGGCATACAAATATGTCTTCCTCTGTGTGGACACTGCCATAGAATTCCTACAAGAATCATTATGTAAGTGAGCAACAGGTGAAGCCGTCAGGAAGGATTTTACACCATTTAGTGTTATATATGGACATTCACAGAGAAGCGGCAGAGCTAATCATTTCATTAACACTGATATATAGACTTGGGCTGATGACAACCAGATGCAGTGGTATTCTATTCACTTGATTATTTTCTTCAATCTAGATTAATTGAGAGAATTAATTAATTAAAGAGAATGGCACATTGAAACAGCAACTTAAAGAGGTAGGTACAAGAGGCATCCAGCATGGTTGGAAAAGGACCCTTCAAAGGCCATGTGTGGTGATATATTGTATATTTAACATATCACCACAGCCAAGAGGTTGTTAAATTAAATCTCAGTGCCAAGTGTGAGCTATTTCCTTCTGAAGTTGGCCAGGGAGACCTTGGAAGCCTCACAAACTACAAAGGCTACTGCCATTGCTGTTGGTTACATGAAAAAACTAGATGGTAAGACCCTATTACTAAAGACACCATATCCAAATACTTTGGTTGCTTCTTACTGGCTGGCTTTCATAGTGTCCCAGAGTGTTATGTAAGCTGCTGAGGGAGACTTGTCAACAAAAGTCCTACAGCACTAAAATGCCAGACAGCATCTACTTTGCGGAGCAATTGTGGCAGTACTATTGCGAATACAATGGACAGCTTTCTAGTTAGATTTAGGTCCACTCTACAAGAGGAATTCATATCTGGAACTGTAAGCCAGGGTACAGTGTCTGAGGAGGTCATAGCTCTCAATGGGGATGCCACAGCTATTGCTTTGTTAAACGGATGTGATAGGATTGTCATAGTGCCTTCTAAACATTTGGGCTAATGCCCATAGATTGCTTCTGCTGTCAGCCACAATCAGTCATGGATTAAAAACTTCCTTTTTGTAATGCATGATATACCACAAGATTCATAACCGCTGCTAAGACTCCTGAGTCCAAGTGACTGTTGTGGGGGCAATGTGGTTCAATTCTTAGCCTTAGATGGATGGATATGTATGGATCTGCTACAAGACTCAAAGAACCATTATGGATGAGGGAATTGAAAGAATGTAAGTGCTTGAAGAAGGGGTGGAATATGGTAAAGCCCTTTCATTCAAAATTGAAACATTCCTTCCAGGAAGAAGGATGGAAGCTCTTGAGATGCAGGAAGTAAACAACTCAAGTTTCAGGAAAGTTCTTGAAATGAACAAGATTCACAAGGTTCCTCCCAAAGCCTACATAAGCAATAAAGAAAATACTAGGGCGAGGAAAGTCTCTAACCTGTCAAGCTGCCTACAGGTCACACAGAGAGCCCCAGGGATGCAGCTTTTGTGAGTTATTGTGCTGGAGTGGACGTTGGGTGATGTCCTTAAACTGACCCATGTATAAATAAACCCTTGTCCATATTCCTGTAAGTAATTCAATAAACTGGTTTACTAAGTTGGTTTTGTCTGTTGTCAGGGCTCTATCTTGAATGAGTAGATGTTTGTCCATGTGTCCTCACAAAATGCATGTTGTAAGTTCATTTGAGTTATAATTCCTACGCCACTAGAAGCTGATCTTATGACTAGTGAAATGTCTACCATGAAGCTTGATGTCTTAGATTAGATTTATAAGAAACATACATGCACAGATATTGTATTTTGGTTGAAATACATAACATAAGGCATTTTAAAAAATGGGAAAAGAAGTTAACCTACTAGGTGAAATGGATAATGAAATAAAATCAGGTTGGAGATTTGGAGACCCCCTACATTGTCTATTTATTTTCCTGACCCTTTCTGAAAGCAAGCTGTGGCCATGGACTCCACATTTGCTCTTCACGGGGATGATGATGCTCAAAATCAGAAGGCCATTGAGGATAGTTTTAGAAGTAGGGCATAATTATAGCAAGGTTCCACCTAAGTTGCTTCTTCTATAGAAAGATACATAGTGGTTATACCATTTGAACTAATCTAAAACAAATAAAATATATAATGATGTAGTATCTAATTTTATGTATATGCTTCAAATATGGCGTCAGTAGTTTAGCTGTTACTATAAAGGTGTACTATAAGGTGTTCTGCAAGCTGGTCCCTGGTGGCATACACCTTTAATCCCAGTACTTGGGAAGCAGGTGCAAAGGCAAGTGAATGGATCTCTGAGTTTGACACCAGCCTGATATACAAAGTGAGTTCCTGGACAGCCAGGGATACACAGAGAAACCCTGTCTCAGAAAAAAAAAATAAAATAAAAAGGTGCTTTGTGGAAATGGTCAACAATTAAAATAAATTCTATTTAGATGACATGGATCTCCTCCACTTACTTGAAAGCCTTAATAGCAAAGACTGGGATTTCCCAGGGAAAGAATTCGGTCTAGATTGTAACATAAATGATCCAGGCTTCAGACGCCAGACTACAAGCCAATTATCGGAATTTCCTGTGTGCTAGCCTGCTACCATTTGAGCCAGATATTGAAAATAAGTCTCATGACAGATAGACAGACAGACAGATTCTAGTGAATATTAATGCTCACAAGAGCTCTGACCAACACAATGAAGCATTACCATCTATGCACAGATCTTGACCCCTAACCCCAGAGATCAAAAGCCATCAGTTCTTTTTCAGAAATTCCTCAATCCTTAACACCTCTGTGTCAGAAAGAGTCATCAGCCAGACTAGTATATTTACTCTCAATTGTATTGTCCTCTGCTTTACCCTGCTTAGCAATCAGATTCCACAACACTAAAGCCCAAAGATCATGGATATGGTCTGGTCTCATATCCATATGGATCATATCTGGTCTCAGAATGATGACACTCATCTAGCCAAATGATATTCAACACTTAGACACATTCACTATAATGTTAATTCACCAAAGAAAATAAACCACACAACATTCAGAAGGAAGAAGCTGACAGCTGAGACAATAACAAATATAATTTTTATAAAGGTTCCCAATCATAGACCAAATTAAATGAATTTTGAAAAGGTTAGAGTTTCATTGCACCTTATTCCAGGAAGCCAGGGGTTGCACCATTCAGACACATGGGGCATACAACAAATATCATGTATAATGAGCACAGACACTGCCCCAAGGCAAACTAATGAATCTTCGTATCAACAGAGATATGGTTTCTTTTGTTCTTAAAAAATCCAATGAAGGGGCTGTTGCCTGAGACATTCACTCCTTTTAGTAGGCAGAGAAACATTAGCTAGAAAAACAATGATACATCAAATGTTTTAATAAAAATTTAAACATTGTAATACTCAATGTTGACCAGAATGAAGTAAAAAAAAAAAAAAACTTCTACTATTGGTACATTGCTAATAACAGCTTCAACTGCTACGTTTTGGAATAGAAATTTGTCACAATCTATTCACATTCACAATACAACCATTGACCTGTCTGTCTTAGTGGAAAAGAAAAGCATAACTACTCAAGGATTTATATACAGACATATTGTTTCAAGCATATGCATAGTTATTCACAGAAAAATTAGCAAATCTAAAAATAGTCTACTTGTCTGTAGCAAGAGAATGCTTGAATAAATTATGATATCCATTCTATAAAAAAAACAGGAAGCATCCATTTAAAGTATAGCGATAGCAAGCCTTGTTAATGTCAAGGACTATTCATGAAATATAGATGAGAACAGTGGTTCTCTATCTTCCTAATGCTACAATCTTAAATACAGTCCCTTGTGTTGTGGTGACCCCCCAACCATAACATTATTCTTGTTGCTACTTCATAACTGTAATTTTGCTACTGTTATGCATTGTAATACAAATATCTGATATGAAGGATACCACATATCCTGATAGGGGGCTCCAAAAGAGGTCGAAACCCACAGATTGAGAGCCATTGATAGAAGATCAATTCATCTGATAAAAGATAAATAGGAGAGAGATATACAGGATGTGGATCCACTTACACTTTAAAAGCCCCATGCTCCTTGGTGGACTTCTTCTAAAGAAGGTCACCATGATGTTTTTCCTATTTGGCAGAGGATTTGTGACCAGTGTAGACAAATGATCTTCTATGCTCAGACTTCACAGCATCTCAGAAGACTTGGAGTCACAGAGATTAGCTGTGTTTGGATTCTATAAATAATACTGTATGGCTATTTCTGGTTGTCAACTTGACTACATCTGGAGTTAACTAAGACCTGTGAGGGATTCTTGTTTAATTCAAAGTGGGAAGATCTACTTATAATATGAATCTTTGAGGTGGGAAAACACTTTTTTTTTAAAATTTTGTTTTTATCAAAAAAAAATTTCCCATATTCTCTCTCCTGCGCCTTCTCTCAGACCTCCTTCAGCCTCTCCCTCAGTCCCCAAGGAATCCCGAGGTGAGTCAATTCGGTCTGGCATATCAAGTTGAGGTAGGTCAGAGTCTACCACCCAAGTGTCAAAACTGAGAAAGATGGAAAACACATTTTTGAAACAGATCTTTTGAGGTAAGAGAGAGATCCGAGCCATGCCTCCTGCTGGAAACCTGTTTAAGGACAGAGAAGGAGGATGGTTTTTTTCTTGCCTGGCTTGCTTTTGCTTTACTAGCAAGTCCATTCCTTTACTGGCATCAGAGCTCACTTCTTCAGGACTCTGGAGTACAATGGTATCCAACCTTCCATTCATAGGCAGCCATTGTTAGATTGGATGGACCATAGCCCATAGGTCATTCTAATAAATCTCTTTTCTCTTTATATATAGATATTCATCCTATAAATTTTCTTACTCTAGAGAATTTGGACAAATACAAAGGCTAAGCCCAGGTTTACACTTAGTAAAGCATTTGATAACATTTATGTTTAATTTTTCCGAAGACAGTGTTCACCAAGAACTTACCAATTCAAAATAGAAAAGTTGGGTAATCTCTGATGGCAGAGAAGGGGTTCTTTACTAAACTCCCTAAGCAATAAAACAGTTAAAACTAGTCATGTTCTGGGACATCCGATTGTGGCAATGGTAGACACATCTCCTGGACTCACAGGCAGAGGGAGCGTGTGCTCCTCCACACCTACATACCCATCATCCTGCTTTGCTTCTCTGTTACTATGGTAACACACTAAAATAAGCTTGGGAGAAAAAGTTTTATTGATTTATGTACACCCTGCTTCAGCCCATCATTGGGGGAAGGCAAGGAAGAAACTCAATGGCAGGAGTTTGAGATAGAAATTGAAATAGAGACAATGGAGGAGCATCATTTACTGTTTTCTTCCTGTGGTCAGCTTTTTTCTACAACCAAGATCATTTGCTCATAGGTGCCACAGTTCCCAGTGATATGGACTGTCCGGTATCTACCATTATTTAAGAAAATGCCCCCACAGGTTAATCTGATGGAGGCATGTTCTCAATCAAAGCTCCACCTTCCCAGGTGACTCAAGTAAACAAACACATAAGCTACAATGATAGGATGGGCCTTCCTTCTCATTCATATCCCCTAATTCTAGAAACTGAGTGAGTTAAACAACAGGCAGAGATTTCTCACCGCTCAAATATGGATCAGGAAATGCAAGATTAAGATCCAGCACAGTCACATCCAATGTTTCAGACACCTACCTTCTTACTGGATCATCCCATGGAGGAAAAACGTGGTCCTGTATCCTCTTCTGAAAAAATCATGATATCAGTTTCTGAGGACTCCACTCCCAAGATCTTACTATCTCTTAAGAGCTTCACCTCCAAATATCATCAAGCCTGGGGACACGGAGAAATATGTGAGTATTTGAATGTGTGTATCCCCAAACTTTCAAATACTCACATATTTCTCCTCATCCCTCATTCAATCACTACAGGATTCATGCTGGCATATATCTTGGCAAACAGTCTTTCTTTTCATTTGAACAATAAGTATGACCTTTAGAATTGGGCTGAGAAGAGATAGTCAAAGAAAGCTTTTTAACTCTTTTGGTTCTAAGCAGAAAAATTAAATGAAATTAATTAAAACTACATGGGTCTTTTTTTTCTGCAATGATATGTGAGTATAGAAATAATCAATGGCTTTCCTTTGTCTTCTCGGTGTGAGATGATTAGTCTCCTGAAACTGGCAAGAGACAGTGGCTGCCTGCAAGCAGTACTCATGTGATGAACACCTCTGTCTCTGTGAGTCAGCATACCCTTTAAACATTGTCGGCTGTGCTTTGGAACATCCACTTATTATAGAACAAAGATTGCTTGACCTGCCAGCTTAGTAATAATAAAAATAAAAAATAATAAAAGTGGTGAAAGTAATCTTTTGAAGTACAAACGTTTAAAGGGTCTTGCAAAGGGCAATCTGAAAAATATATATAGCCATTTACAAGAAGCTTTTATCAATCCATTGTGTTGTTTTACGATGAGGAATCTATTTTTAAAAACCAATTAAATCCCGCTAACAATTTTACAAGAAAAAAATTAAAATTCTCCTCTTTGTACATTATTCTGAAGTCTAGACAATAAGAAAAAAATTCACAGCTGAAATTAAGTTTGGTTCATTGGTCAGTTTATATTCTTTTGCACAAGCTGAAGGTCAGAAAGGGAGACTGATGCTCTCTGCTTGCCACTGTCAACCCTTATACATCCTGAGCATCCCTGGGATCCCATGATGAGAACCAGACTTACTGATACATCATGAAGAAAGTGAGCTCAGTGGATCCATCCAGAATCCATCACAGCCCAGCCCAGAGCAGGGCTGGGAGAGGTGTGTGTCTGCCTCTGTCCTCCTCACCACACTTTCCTTTAGCTGCTCCCATCCCTCAATTCCTCCACTCATTACCTCTTCTGTTTCAGAGTTTTCCCTCAACTCATGAGGAGAGACTTGGGAACTTAAACAGTGTCTTTCAAAACTCAAGAGCCTGAAAATGCTCCTGCTTTTGCCCTGCTCCTGCTGGAGGCTGGAGAAGGTTTTTCTCTAATATATACCAAGAACCTCTCCAGACTTTTGCACATAAGACACCCAAACTGTGGAGAGAGCACATGATTGGCTCCTCCTAGGAACTCCAGTACTCAGATTTCTTCACACTGAATGAATCTTTGCACCTCAGCAATTACCAAATTATCCCTTTTCTGGGTGCTTCCAGGGTCCCACAGTGAGACTAAAGCCATGGTGGGTCAAGAGGAAAGTGTTACTAAAATCAGAAGAAGCAGCTTAGTGATTTCCCTCAGGCAATGCTTCCTGAAGTGCTTCCATTTGTGTTTCTTTTCTGGAGACAAAAGGGAAGTGGAGTCACACAGCTGAAAGACTGTTGCGTTCCTGAGTTCCTGAAACACTTCAGGAAGAAAAACACGAGGAAAGTGCACTCCAGTATGGAATTCATTCTGAAGACTTCTAGGTAAGATGGTGAGCTAGAGGCTATTACAGTGTAAAAGACAAAATGAAGGGCGGGAAAGTCTCTATTCCGAGATGGAAAGAAGAGCTTTGACAAACCCACAAGTAAAGGGTACCTAAAGGGAATGGTGTGGAGAATGGATGACAGAGACAAATGTGCTGGACAAAGTTTAGCTGTGACTTTCCTGGCCAGAGGACAGGAAGCAGCATCCACTTCCAAAAAGCAGAGAATTGAAAGGTCAATAGGAAGACATTCAAAAGACTCTCCCCTATCCCACCCACAGCAAACAAACAGAAGTGACACCCAAAGCGCATATAGAAAAGTCACAACACAGAAACACAAGAAACATGAAGTAAGACAGGAGGACCCCTCCCAAAACATCAGCACAAGTCGACTATTGAACTCGAGGGTACCAAAATGGTGAAAATGTCAGACGAAGATTTAAAAAATATTCTACTAAAATGACCAGTGTCTCGAAAGGGAATTAAAAACAAGCAGGAGACTGAAGATGCCATCTTCTGAGTGCTATCCTTAGGAGAGGTGGACGGAGACAGCTAACTCCTCTGACTTGTCTTCTCTATAATCAGGCTGTGGCCTATGGGTGCCAACACACACACACACACACACGCCACACACATACACACACAGGTACACACACACACACACACACACACACATGCCACACACATACACACACAGGTACACACATACACACACACACGCCACACACATACACACACAGGTACACACACACACACACACACACACACACACACACGCCACACACATACACACACAGGTACACACATACACACACAGACACAGATACACACATACACACACAGACACAGATACACACATACACACACAGACACAGATACACACATACACAGACACAGATACACACATACACACACAGACACAAATACACACATACACACATGCCACACACATAAACACATGCCACACACATACACACATGACACACACACACCACATACACACACATACACACATAGACACACACATACACACATGCCACACACAGGCACACACACAGACACACACATATATACAAACACACACAGAGACACACACACACTACACACACACAACACACACATACACAACACACACATACACACACAAATACCACATACATACACATAGTCACATGCACTGCACACATATCACAATACAGATATACACAAATAAAGAAATAAATAAACTTTTAGCAGAAAAACACCCAAATCTAGAGGAAGTAATACATACCCAAACACAAGAAGCATTTAGAACCTCAAAATGTCATAACCATCAGAGAAGCTTCCCATTATATATTAGAAGAAAATGTCAAACATATATAAGCAAATAAACAATATTAAAAGCTCTAAAGAAAAGCAACCCCAACTCGCAGAGATAAACACATAAGAATCACATCAAATATCTCAGCAGCAGCTCTCAGTGCCAGGAAAACATGGAGTAAGGTATTTTAAGACCCGAAAGACAGTAACTGACAGTCAAGTATGCTATAACCACAAGGCTGCCTTTAAAGCTAGCAAAGAAACAAGCCCATTGCAAATATGCACAAACTGAGGCAATTCATGATCACCAACCAGCACTTTAGAAGATTCTTCAAACAATTCCATACATTAGAGGAAATAAAAAGAACATCACAGTGATAATAACCAAAAAAATGATCCATTTCATGAGAAGAATGTAGAACACTGGTGACCTAGAAAGGAATCCATCATATCTGTATGGTTACTACTGATTGTCTATTTGACAGAATCTAGAATTACCATAGGGGAAAAAAAAACCACTTTATTGCATGTCAATGAAGGATTGTCCAGAGTGGGTTAATTGAGTTGGGAAAATTCACCCTATATGTGGGGGACATTATTCCCTGGGCTGACTGAGCACACATATTCATCTTTCTCCGTTTCTTGACTCCAGGCAGCAGTTGCCTGGCAGTCCTGCCATCATGAAAGCAATTGCCTCAGGGTCCATCATGATTCCCCATCATGATGGGTTGTGATGGAAGCCAGTAAATTCTCTGCTCCTTAAACTGCTTTTTGTCATGTATTTTATCACAGAAATACGCCAAGTTCCCATTAGAGCATCTTCTTTAAAAATCAGGAAAAACTATTAATCCCAATAGTGAGGATAAAACCAACTACCACCAATTTTGAACCAAATTTAAAACAAGCTTGATTTTTTTAATTAGGGTGCACCCAAGAGCTGGCCAGTGACTGCCTAAGTTGCATTAAAGAGAATAGTCCCAAATCTACCCCTTGGGCCCCTTTTAAGGAGTAAAAATCATGAGTAGTTTTACAGAAGGGAGACAATGGAGCAAAAAGGAATTACAAAGACTCTTTGAAAATCATCATGAGATCACCTACCATGTGATTAGGGAGGTGTCAGCGAGATCGGGAGGGAAAGAGTATTCTCAAAAACAAATCAGGGTCATGGGTTCCGGAAGGTCAGGTTCTAGGAAAGAGAGAGCAGCTCAACTTTCCCAGTAAATAGAAATTTGTTTATAAAACTACAGAGCAGTGGCTCCCACCTTCAAAATGGAGTCAGGCAGGTTCCTCACAGACAAGACTGATGCAGTCTTTCTGCTCTTATTCAATATGGGCTCCAAGTCCTATTTAAACAATAAGGCAGGACTGAACTCACCAAGAGGAAAGGAAACAGCCTAATTCTCTGGGTGATGCCACAATCCTAGTCCTAAATTTTGTTTGTTTATTATTATTGGGTCTGGATATGGTGTGTTGTGTATATGTGTGTGTGTGTGTGTGTGTGTGTGTGTGAGAGAGAGAGAGAGAGAGAGAGAGAGAGAGAGAGAAAGAGAGAGAGGAAGGGAGGAAGGAAGGAAGATAGACAGATGATAGAGATAGAGATAGATAGCTAGATAGATGATAGTTAGATGATAGATAAATAGATAATAGATAGATGATAGATAGATAGAGATAGATAGAGATAGATAGAGATAGAGATAGATAGATAGATAGATAGATAGATAGATAGATAGATAGATAGATAGATAGATAGATAGATGGTGGAGGAAAAGAAGAGATCTCCAGGAGGAGGAGCGATATATAAGAAGAAGGAAGAGAGCAGAGAGTGGCAGGGAGCCCAGAAAATGGTCTTGGAGAGAGGAACAAACGAGAACAGTATAATGACAGTATGTGTGAAAATACCATACCGAGGGTCGGGCATTGATGGTGCACGCCTTTAATCCCAGCACTCCAGAGGCAGAGTGGGTCTCTGTGAGTTCAAATCCAGCCTGGTCAACAAAGCAAGTTCCAGGACATCCAGGGCTGTTATACAGAGAAACCCTATCTTCAAAAATCAAATAAATAAATAAATGTAAAAAAGAAAAAATATATATCATAATGAAACTCATTGTTTCACATATCAATCTAATTTTTCAAATGAATAATAATCAAACCCCTCAACAACAACAAAATAAAATACAAGGAAACCAAAAGATTTTTAATCTTTCTTACTTTTATTAGAAGAGTAATAAATACTAATATGTCAGGTATCAGAGAGAAGGAACCAAAGAACGAAGAGCTTGGAAACCAAGGTGTGCTCCAACCTATCCCTCTGCTTTTGATGCTGTCTTTGAAGGATTCAAGTAAGACATGGGCATAGGTTTGAAACTACTATTAACTAGTCACAAAGAAACAGAAAAGTACAGGACTGTGTATAAGAACAATAAAAGAGGAGTTCCCACTATCTAGCACTATCTTTAGTACTAACCGCTCAACATGTAGCATCATCTGATCAACTGTGGGATGCAGGCAGAGGTGCTTAACTTCAAACAGCTTCATCTTTTGCTTTCAGCTTGATTCAGCCGTCTGTTTTGAGCTTTTGGCTCTCTTTTAAGAAGCAGATGTTTGGGCTTCTGTTTCTTGAGCTAGCAATCTCCATAATTACAGAGTTTGAAAAGAATATTGGAAGGGGAGCAACCTAGTTCTTGGATGAATTTATATATCTGTTTGCAGGGAATACATTTCCTTCTGACTGCTTTAATTATCATCTTGGGTGTCTACAGCATTTGTTTAGCACTGAGAGTCTAACAACAGAATCTCATTGGAACAAGAGACAGTTTCTTAAATGATTTCTTCCAAATCAATCTTCTGATTTTACTCCCACATAAGAACCAGTAAGTTGTCATGGACTGTTTGCAAATTTTAAATATATAGCTTGGCCAGTCAGCTTGACTCTGGTTATGTGAGCAATTAAACCTTGAAGTTTCAAGCAACAATAGCTTCACAAGAAGTTAGATAAATCAGTTGGCTTTCCTCCATTTATCCAGAACTCCCAGTCATCACAATCAAGAGAATGTAGAAGAAGTGTGCAGAGTTCTGTATGGAACAAAATATAGAGTTGGATGTTTCTTTTTCTCTAGATTAGTGGTTCTCAACCCATGGGTTGTGACCCCTGGGGAACTGAATGACTCTTTCACAGGATTCAAGTATCTTATGTCCTGAATATCAGATATTCACATTATGATTCATAACAGTAGTAAAATTACAGTTATGAAGTGGCAATGAAAGTTTTAGGATTGGGGTCACAATATGAGGAACTGTATTAAAGGGTCACAGCATGAGGAAGGTTGAGAACCTCTGCTGTAGACACTAAGGGGCAGACCCATAGGGCAGCATGACTGCCAGGGAAACTGGGGCCAATCAAAAAGTAGGTGGATGTTTGGAAAGCACTAATAGGGTCTACATTGGATAGAAGAGTCTAAAATAAGCTTATAGAAAAGAAAAGCAGAAGAGGAAGAGGACCATCTGCTCATCTGCATGCTTGTCCTGTTGATTGATGGGGAACTGGTACCACAGCTCAGAATCTATTGAGAATTATATTTCTCCCTCATGGCAACAGCACCTGAAGCAACCGTTTCATGGAAGAAGTGGTTATTTGGATTCTTGGTGGAAGAGAGGACAAACCCGCTTATCAGAGAAGACATGTGAAGTTCATGGTGATAGGGGCAGAAGGCTGAGACTCCTAGCATCTTGGTAGACCAGCAAGCAGAGAGCTCAGACAGGAATGATGGTACCTTGCAATGATGTACTTCTTGCAGGTAGGTTCTAGAACCTCTTAAAATAGTGCTACTATCTAGGAACCAACAGAACAAACACAGTACAAACACATGCACCTATGGAAGATATATTATATCTGGACCATAACAATACAGAAGGGACAATGTCCTAGAGAAACCAGTGTGAAACATGCTGGCTCCACAAAGAGCAGACAGTGAGGAGGCAATGTATTTGGAATGAAAGTTTTGTGTGGTCCCTGTGAAGGTCAAGGTCCACAGAATATAGAACTACAAAAAAGAAACGGGTATTCAAATAAGGGCAGTCAATCTGGAACTTTAATTGCATGTGTTAAATCCCTCCACAACTAGCGTTGCTTAAATAACCAAGGGTAGAATCTGCGGCTTCATTTTAGAACTCTGAATAGCATAATGAATTGTGTTTTCTTCGTGGAAAAATAAACATTTTTTTAGAGTATGACAAAATAATGTTCCATGCATGCCTGAGTTGGTGCTATTATTCCCAGAACTCTCTGGAGATGGTCCTGGTGAGTAGAGGTGTGGAAAGAGATATAGTAAGAGGCTATGTGGGTCACCAAAATGAGACAAGATGAATAGCTACAAAAAATGTTTGGAAGAGTAAATCCCTGAGGAAATACAGGTGCTGTATGTATTGGGAATCATAACAGTAGGGTGAGTTTCCTCTTAGGTGAATCTGAGGAGAATGGCTTAGGACCGAGGAGTGATGAGTGAACAGATTTATCAAAAGCAACAAGCCAAAGTCATTCGCTGTTGGGACTGTTATGGTCAATTCTAACTTAGCATCCTCAAGGGACCTCCCCCAAACATCCTTAGAGAGAGGAACTTAACAGGGGGCATACTCATGTGGTCAGATGGGGATGATTAAAGATTCATTGCGAAACAAGGGTGGGTGGAGCTCTGTCCTCTCCCAGCTGGTGACAGTGGGGTTGATCAGAGCTTTGCCATTGAGAGTTGGGGTATACAATACATGGAACAAAACTTACACATAGACATGTGCACACACATTAACATAAACATAAATACATGTGGACACACACATGCACACACATACGTACATAAATACATGACCACACATACACATGAGTGAGCACACACACACAACACACACTGATGCCCACTTGCGCACACATTTCAGGTGCATGAACGTCTACTTACATAACCTTGCGCCGCGGGTTGACCTGATTTCTAGATCTGCTTTCCCAGCCGTAAGTATATCGATTACAGTAGAAGCACCACAAATTCTTTTTAGTGGCTAGAAGTCTAGGAGTTCTAAATTATAGAGGATAGAGCACACTCTCACGCAGTCCAACAAAGTAGCCTCTCTACTGCCCTGGCTCATATTTGTATCTTGACTTGCATAAATACATTCGTTTCTCCCAATCTTGCTGCTAAAAGAGGTCTGAGAGTCATGGTTAATGGCACAAGGCAAAATCAATAGTATGTTGCTTGCACTGATCCAGAAACAAAACTGAAAATAAATACAACATTTGAACTGGTGCTAGAATTTGTGATATATCTTTCAATTAATTTAGCATCGAGGATTGTGATGTGGTTTCTAGGCCAGACATCGAGTCCTGAAGGGCTAGCTCCTGAGCTGAGGTTACATCGCTCCATGTCATCCTTCTCTCGAAATTCCACCTTCAAAACAGCATTTTCTTCTCTGATGTTCCCAGACAGATGCTGTTCTAAATATTTACTATTTTTTTTAAATTGATAATATTGCATTCATAAAGGTTACACCCTTCACACTGTAGACGAAGATCAAGTCTTAATGTTAACAAGTAAAGATAAAATGTTCTGTGACCAGAAGGACCACTGGAGAGCCCATGGGAAGAGGCTACACTGAGGAGCATTGTGGCCACAAAGCAGAACGTTTCTGATGTGGGAACAGATCACTGCTCCCTCCCTTAAGTGCCAGATGAAGCAGTTGGCTGGTATTCAAGGACATATTGCAGCAAGAGCGATACATTTTAAAACACTGGTCTCACACTGAGCACAGCCGGGGCTCATTCTGTGAGCTCCTTGGCCTCGAGTTCCCCCACCTTCCCATTGCTTTGGGGCAGCTATTCATTGACTAGAAAATCCCTGGTGTGGTGCAGAATCAATATCTATCCATCTACCCATCCATCTGCCCAGACATCCATCCCTCCATCTAGCTATGCATTTATACACACATCTATCAGTCAATCCATCCACCCATGACAGAATGATGTACTTCTAATGAATTGTTCTTTATAGACATATTAGAGAAAAATAGTAGATTGAGAAGTTACTTCTCTTTTTCTAATTTCCTACACATGAGAAATGACATTAACTCTAGTCTAAGGGATCTGACACCTCTGTCTACATCTGGCACTGCACTCACATGCACATACCCATGCGTACATAAATACATAATTAAAAATAAAGCAATCCTTCAAAAGTTAACAATTTCCCACATCATTGAAAATACGGAGTAACAAATTCATTCTTGTAGTATTCATGGGAATAAAATTATAGAAATGTTTGAGCCATTTTTCCCAGGATTTTTTTTTTTTTTTGAAAAGGTGTATACTGGTGCCACTCGGTAATTTTACTCCTTGATTCCAAATGGAACTTTCTCATACATTCACAAAAAGAAACTCTGAGCCCAGTGAACAATAGAACACAAGAAGGCCTGATTTATGATAATTTGCCCTAGCCAAAGTGGAGGGGGACAATGACACAGTTGGGTAAGTCACAGTGTCCCACTATTCTGTGTGTTGCTTTGCTCGGTCTTCCAGTTCAGCAGGCTGAGGCTGCTAAACAGGAGTGTTTCTCTCCCTTCAGCAATGGAGAGGTCAGAAGCCAGAGCTGCAAGCATCAGCAGGGTGGGTGTCTCCTGAGTCCTGCCCTTTGGTTTGCAGATGGTCACCTTCTTCCTATGAGTTTGCCATGGTCTTTCTTCTCTGTTCTGCCTTATTGGGACACCAGCCATATCAGACCTCAGCTAAGCTTAAATATCTCTTGAAAAGCTTTATTTCCAGTCAAGAGATGGCTCAGTGGGTAAAGTACTTGCCACCCAAGCATGACTGTTTTGGATGCTCAGAATCCATATAAAAGTCAGGCAGGCTTGGTGGCAACTTATAAGCATAGCTCTTGAGAGGCAGAGGCAAGGGGACAATCAAATCTGTGAGCTATGACTGAAAGCCCACCTCAGTAAGTAAAGTGGAAAGCAGTTGAGAAAGACACTCAGTGCCCCCTCCATGCACACAATGTTACTATTCATGAATGCCATACATACACATGCAAAGAATAATTATAAGTAGACATAAAGGCTTTATCCCAATAGTCTCTTTCTGAGATTTTGGGGATTGGCACCTCAACATAAGAATTTGAGGGAGATAATTCTGCCCATATCAGTGTGGGATGCTATGCAACAGTTAAAAAAGAAAGCAGATACATGTACAAGCATACATAGTCCTCTAGGGCACCATGTTAAGTTTAGAATACAACTTCATCTGATTTGCTTTAGAAACTGAATACTTATGCATGTGATTTGAGAAGTTGTGACTGGGGTCCTATGATCTGAATGTGGTTTGCCATCTCTAAACCTCATCTCTAAGCTCGCCCCACATTCTGAGGTAGTAAGATGGGCACAGCAGCACCTGCTGCTGGAGGCAGGGTTTATGAGTAGGCTGTGGGATACCCAGACTCATCCCTATCTCTTACTGGGTGATGCATCAGGTATAGCCTCTTGATCTTACATCAGAAAAGTAAGCTGAAAGAAACCTCAATTTTTACAAAATTTACATGCATTGGTGTTTTGCCTGTATGTATTTCTGTGTGAGGGTATCCTGGATCTAGAATTGTGACAGTTGCGAGCTGCCATGTGGATACGGGAAATTGAAACTGGGTCATCTGGAATAACAGCCATTGCTCTTAACTGCTGAACCATCTCTCCAGCTTCAAAACCTCAGTTGTTTATGACATGCTCAGCCTATCATGTTGCACTATTAGCAACAGAAAACAGAATGACAGAGGGTTAGGAGACATCATAAAGGGGCTTTATTTTATTTGTATTTGTAATAAGAGGTTTCTGGCCTTGACTTTTGGGCCTTGCCTTAAGGTTTAGGCCCGCAGTCCTGCAGTCCCAGAGACACACAGATGTTTTCAATAGTTTTTGGCTGATTGTCCTAAGGCCCAGGCATATCACTTGCTAACTCTGTACCCTTCATCTAACCCATGACTCATCCTGTTCCGCCATGCGGCTCGGTACCTTTCTTTAGAGCAGCAAGCATAGTTGTCTTCTGCTTCTTCCGGCTTCTCTCTGGTGTTCTGCTCTGGGATTCTTGTTCTCAGAGTTTTCTGAGTCTGGTAGCCCCACCCACACTTCCTGCCTGCCTTTGGCCAATCAGTGCCTTTTATTAAACCAGTGGGTGGGATAATTATTTATAATGAAACAATATAATCTCCCACATATACCATTTGGACTTTTATAAGGAAAAATTTCCTGAATTAGTTCTGAATCCCTTCCTAGAAAAAAATCTAAAACCAGACACACTAATACATCTCCAGATCAAATTAAATTCAGAAACACATGTAAACAAGGGAGGCCTTCCATTGGCTCAATGCACAGCTTGGCATGACCCATACACATGATTTCCTGCATATATGCAACATAAATACATATAGATGGAGTCAGAGGATCCTGGAATTTGGTTCCCAAATCATAAAACTTAGAAAGTAAAAGTGAGCACTGATCAAAATTACAACTGGGAAAAAAAGATGAAAAAGATGTCAGCAAGCCTGGTTACCCTGCCAATGTAAATGCTTTGTTCTCTGCACAAATGGGCAAAAACTATCTGTAGTCAGAAGTTTCTATCTAACCAGAATCTCTCAAATACCCAACAGCTGCTTCTCAAATAATTGACCTGGAGACTTAATATTATAGTAACTGCTGGACCAGTAGTTCAAGCATATTACTGTCTAGCTCTTACACTTAAATTAACCCATAATTTTTATTTATGTTTAGTCATGTGTCTTGGTACCTTTTCTCGGTGCAGCATTCTCATCCTGTTTCCTCTTCATCTGGCTTCTCTGCCTTTCCTCTTCCCAGAATTCTCCTAGTCTGGTTGCCCCACCTCTACTTCCTGCCTGACTACTGGCCAATCAGCATTTTATTAAACCAATACCAGTGATAAATCTTTACAGTGTACAAGAGCATCTACATTGTAATGGAACTCTGTGTCATCAGTTTCATCTCTTAGATGTCCTGCCTTAAGCAGGTGGGTCTCCCAGGCATTGCCCTTTCCATGGCTATATACTATTTTAGGGTGTACCTTACTGTAATTTCCTTAAACAATGTATCATTTATAAGAATGACCTTTCAAAATTATTACCAAACAGTTCTTTTGTTTTTTATTAAAGTGGAACTTGTACATTGTAGAAGATTGAGCAAGATGCAGAGCAGAACACAACAAAAAGAGAAAAAAAATCCCAAATCATTTCTTCCCTGAGAGGGAGGTTCTTATACTAGGCATGACTCATCTTCTGGAGGGAGGGGACCCCCAGGCTTTGCAGCTGTCTGTATCCCCCTAAAGCAGCCACTTATGCCAGCTCCTAGCTCTCAGGGCTTCTGGTTATTAATTTCATAACTTAAAATAGCATATCCACGTATTGATTTCCTGGACTAAAAAATTTAATGTCAACATGAAAGATGAGAAACTGAATGCATGTGGACCAGGTTCCACAAGCTCTTCCTGCATTCAAAACCTTATTACATAGAAAAGCCAACACGATTAGAAAAAAACCTCACTGATACTTGAGAGTTCACAGATTGCCAGATCTGTGAGGCTAACGTTTTCTTAGAATGTTTGCATGAACTAAATCTCACTGATAATTAAAAGGCACAAAAAAAATCAAATAGAAGTTTTGGACATGGGGATGTGCAATGGGGAGGCTCCTCTTTCTATGGTCACTGTTCACTGGCACCAAAGCAACAAACTTCTCACCCTCCTTAAACATGCGCTGTTCTTTCAGATGTGTTCCAGCCTGATTGGGATGGTCAATTATCATCAGTTACGAACTTTCTTTACCCCTCTGTACCATCTTATCCATTCCTAGAGAATATGAAGAACTGGAGTAAGATGTCTCCTAAAGTCCTCTTTGTCGTCCTGAACAATGCTCACTGGCAGGAGCTAACTGCTTATATGGATCTGCTCTTGATGAAGCTGAAAATGAAAACCCTTCAGATGGTCCCCTCCCCCCAGAAGATGAGTCATGCCTAGTAAAAGAACCTCCCTCTCAGGGAAGAAAGATGCTTTAGCCTATGCTTTGTTGCTGTGATTTGATTACAAATGAATGATTGCATCAAAGGGATTATAAATCTTTTCAATTATCTTGACTTCATCTCATCTATTAACTTAATAGAAATCTCAGTCAGAGGAATCAACCAGGGACACTATGCCATTTGCTAATGAAAAAATTGCATCAGAACAGCAAGAAAGATGTAACCCAGCTGCATGTAATAAGGCTGTCAATGCAACAGCAGAAGACAGCCCTTGTTCCTTCCAATGGAAGTGGGAAAAAAAGAATATACATGGGGAAGAAGGAAATGACTGAATCTTGAATCAAGGGAGTTGCTTGGCTTTGTAATGATACATGAATATAATTAAGACTAATTGATGCTAACTGGGGCTCTTTAGTGAGTGTGGATTGCAATGGAACATGCCACATTGTTTTTCTCTGAACTATGCAGATTCCAAAGGTCCTGATGTTTAGATCCTGTTAGCTCTAAGTTTGTGTGTAGAACACCTGGACTGGGCTGAGAGTCTCCTTTATGAGTGAAATTGACTGTGCCCCTTAATCCAAGACCTGTGGCCCCAGAGCTACAGAGGAGCATTTGAATTTAGATAAGTTGCTGTTTATGAAGCCAGGTAGACTACCTTGTTTAGAATGTAGGGAAGTATACTCTGAGGATGATGTTCTGAAAAGATAGAGAGAACTTTAGATCAATGTGTGTGACAATGAGGTTTCTTGGTCCCAGGCAGTCAGAGGTCCAAACCCACAGATCTGCCGCCCCCAGACCCCTTAGCTACCTGCAGCTGCTTAGGCCCCCAGAAATGACTCAGACGCTCATATTAAGTTCATGCTGTTTGGTCTATGGCTAAGGTACCTTGTTAGCTTGCTCTTTCATCTTAACTCAACTCATTTCCATTAATCTTTCTTGCCATGTGGCCTGTGGCTAATCTGTGTTCCTTACATGCTTCTTCTTGGGAGGCTGGCTCAGTCTGTCTGACTCTGCCCTGCTTCTCCTACCTATGCTGTGATTTCCCCTCCTACTTTTCCTATGGTGCCTGTCATGGGCCAAAACAGCTCCTTTATTTAAAGATTGATATTCACAGCACACAGAAAGACATTCCCACATCAAATGTGGTCTGTGGATTCTTTTAGGAAGACTCATAATTTGCTTCAACAGACACTAAAGCCTAAATGCATGGTTTATTCCAAAGCATTCAAAAAAAAAAAACCATTTTTTTTCAGGGCTCCAACATTCAGGTGTACAGAGTACTCAAATTCTTTTTAAAAAGTGTGTGCATATTCCTGTATATGTAGATATACAAGCGTGCGTGTAGATGCATGTGTGTACTATGCATGTGTCTCCCTTAGGCATGTCATTCACATCCTTTGAGACAAGGCTTCTCACTGAGCTTGAACCTCACCATTAGCCTAACCCACTGGCCAGTGAAACCTAGGGATCCTCCTGTCTCTGCATCCTCGGCATTGGGATTGCAGGCATCTGCCACCAGATCTGGCATTTTCAGGTAGGTTCTGGGGATTCAGCTCAGGCCCTTCTGCTTGCAAGGCAAGCATTTTACAGTCTGAGCTACCCTCTCAGCTTCTCAATTTCTTCATCAGGTATTTAAGTTCCTATTGTGGAATATTATGTTAACTATGTAAAGATGTGTCACATTTGTTTATTTTGTAGAATATTACTTTAACTGTGTAAAGGTGTGTTACCTTTGGTCATACTGCATTTCTTAATGCTGTAAAGATGTGTTGCTGTTCACCATAGCCTAAGGTACCTGATTGGTCTAATAAAGAGCTGAATGGCCAATAGCTAGCCAAGAAAGAATGGGTGGGGCCGGCGGGCCATGGCCTGGGCCAGAAGTCAGTCAGCAGCCAGCCAGACATGGAGACAGCAACAAAGTACAATATACAAACAGAAAGAAAGGTTAAAAAGCTGAGACAAAATGTAGATAAAGAGAAACAGAATAAAATAAGAGCTACAATGGTTGAGCATCTATAACTAATAAGAAATCTCCGTGTCATGAATTGGGAGCTAGGTGGTGCCTTCTCCCGCAAAAAAGAAAAAAAAAAAAAAAGTCTGGTGCAAGGACCTGATGCATTTTGTGCTATATAGAAAGACATTATGCTGTAAATCAAGAGGTCTGGTAAGTCAAACAAGGTAGAGAAGTCTGGGGAAAGAGATCTGCCCTGCATGGAAGGGAGATGTATTAAGGGTAATTCCTGTTGGGCAGAGATGTGCAAGGTGACAACAGAATGTGACTTGGAAGCTTCATCTTGGAACTATAATCCATAGCTGTAGCTTTAAATACCGCCATCGTACTTGATTGTTAATGGCATCTTTCCAAGGTGGGAGGGTGCAAGAAGATGCAGTAGCAAGGTTAATTTGTAAATGCATTCCAGTGCCTGGTTGCCATGTGCCAAGCCCTGCCAAGAACTGCCAATCACTAGAATCAATAGTAAACTTCCATCTCTGCTGGCAAGGAAGTGGCTCACATGTCATAAATTAAAAGCTGGGTGATGAGGACTCTGGCTCAATCACTCCAGTCATCTGCTTCCATTCCAAAATCTCAGACAGATGAGGCAAATGCATCTCAGCATGTCCTTGCTGGAAATCACATGACAGAAGCCTCACTTTGAAATTCCTGGAACCATACACTAATAGACTTAAATATTTCACTGCTGTCAGGTTGGAAGGCTCCTGCAACATTGAATTTACACTAGAACGTTAAATTCAGATTCCTCAATCTTTTAGCTATTGGGTAGAGACTGATTGTGAAGAGGAAGATATGTATATTTAATATATTTTACCTTGTGTTTGACCCGTAGGCATATTTCCTTTCCTTCAACTTGCACAGTGACCAGCATAAGAAATAAGAACTCACATGTGAGTCCTTGTGGTCTCATACAGACTGGGTAGGAACGGAGCAAGGAGTATTGTGATGAGGAAACCCTTCCCTCGGGAAGGACATCAAACACCAATTGTGAACGGACTGCTTTCCATGTTTGTCTTTAACACATAAAAATATAAAAGCAGGGCTGGAGAGATGACTCAGTGGTTAAATGTTCTGGCTGGTCTTCCAGAGGATCCAGGTTGTGTTCCCAGCACTCACACGGCAGTGTACGACCGTCTGTAATGCTAATTCCAGGGAGTCCAACACCCTCCTGACTTCCGAGGACACCAGGCATGCATGTGGCACACATTTGAACAAAGCACTCATATATAAAAATAAAATAAATCTTAAAATGTTTAAAATATAAAAGCTTAAGTTACAAGAATGGACTACTGAAGGAGAAGTAATAACCACTGCTAAGTCAGACACATTGCTATTGATATCCTCTCGAATCATCAAAACATCTATGAAGATAAACAGTTCTATGGGCTTGTAATAAGAAAAGAGAGTAAATGGTCTTTGTCCCTCCCGACCCAGAGACTAAACTCTGAATGCCTGGGAGCCTGAGGTTCGCTGACTTCAGTGGGGTAGAAGAGAAGCATGTACTAGGGATTCTGGGATAGCTAGCTCTACTTAGGGAAGATAGAGACAAACAGAACGAGAACAGAGGAGGAAAAAGCCACGAGAGATGGCCCAATAGTTGAAAGAGCTGACTTCTCTTCCAGAGGATGAGGCACACTTCTCAGAACCCACATGATGTTCAAAAATGTCTGTAACTCCAGTTGCAAAGGATCTGACACCCTCTTCTGGTCTCCCAGGGTGCTACACGCATGGGGTACATAGATATACTTGCAAGGTAAAACACCAAACATGGAAGCAAGGTTACTGCATACAGCTGAACAAGGAGATTTGCTGTGGAATAATCCGTCTGTACACTGTGGAAATGCATTGATCTCATTGTTGATAAAAAGAAAAATAGCTGGTTGGCTTATAGCTAGGCAGGATTTTAGGGGCATGAGAGGATTCTGGGAAGAAGGGTAAAGTCTGAGGGGTCTCGAGCCAGACTCTGAAGAAGCAAATATCAAAAGTTCATAGATGAGGTAAACAAGTCTCAGAGCAGCATGTAGATCAATAGAAATGTGTTGATTTAAGTTGTAAGAGGTGGCTGGAGACAAGCCTAAGGTATAGGCTGAGCATTGTTAACTAATATGATGTCTCTTATGCTTATTTGAGGGTGACTGCCAGGACACAGAAAAGTTCACCTACAAAGGTGGGGTTATAGCATACAAATAAACAAGGCAGCAGGGTTTGTGGTATATAGCTGGATGAAAGGCACAAGTTTAGTTAATCTTTGTAGGAACAGTTTTTATAAAGGCACAGTCTTCTAGGCATAAATTTCTGGGGTGGGATGAAGAGCTATGATGGACATTTTCTTTGCACATTATCAAAACTTATACACAAACATAAAATAAAAGTAAATAAATCTTTTAGAAATGTTTATAGGACTTATACTTGCCGAATATTTGTATGGCAAACTGTCTTAATCCAACAGAATTAACTGTGGGCTGTTTCTTCTCTCGGATATTTCAGCTTTTCCCCAATATCTGGCTTTGAGTTTTCTTTTAATAACAACTAGAATTTGTGTTTCATAACCTAGCATGTTGATTATGTCTAGAATTGTAAGCCAAAGTAAACTCTTTCTCTCCAAATTCCCTTTTGTCAGGATATGTTATCACAGTCACAAGAAAATACTCATGTCAATTACTGAGGAACATTCATCAGTTAAAAAAATCGTTATAAATATTCTTTAACAGAGCTATTTCATTTTTCATTTTCCAACTGAAGAACAATCATGCATGTGCAGAGACATAAAATTGCTTTTTTAACTATGGCAATTCATAATAAAACTTCCAAAGTAATGTGAATCTCTGGTTATAGAAAATACTAGAGATTGGAGAGGTGGCTCAGTGGGTATGAATGCTCAATGCTCTTAGTTCCCAGCATCCACATGGCCATTTACAATCATCTGTAACTCCAGTCCCTAGAGACCCAGGACCCTCTTCTCACTTCTGTGGGTTCTGCACTAAGGTAGTATATAGACATACTTTCAGGCACACACTAGTACACAAAAACTAAAAATAAATAAACCTCAGAAAATGTTGTAAATCCTTTTGTTGAGTGTCAGACAAGTAGATACAGAACGTTTTAGAGCATAATTGCTTTATAAATGGTACCTGGTAGAGTACTATATGCAATATGAGGTGCTTATGTGAACATTTCTCTGCATCATGCATATACATAATTCACAATTGCACAGAAGTCTAGAGAGACACATAATCCTATCCAGTTTTCTTCTAGAAGCAGAGAACAGTGGGGTGAGAAAAGGATTGTAAATATTTACATTTCAGTTTCTTCCTTAATATTTGAAATTTAGTTAAAAATAATACCCAGAATTTATTATACAATTAATTGCAAGTGTTATTTTCTTACATTTTGTATTGGACACTAATATACTTTTTATAATTTGAGACATGATTTGAAGTTATCCACAGTAAGAAACCAGGGGGGTACATATTCTTTTTTGGTTGGTTGGCTGATTTAATTTTTTATTCTGTTGCTTTACATAGAGTTTCAGTAAGTGGCACAGCCTGACCCCTGATACCTAGTCCTAGCTGGACCTCCCAAATGCTGGGAATAAAGATATATGCCCATGGCTGCTGAGGATGGGCATTGTTTTCTTTTTACTTTGTTATTATTGTTTTTGTTTTTGTTTTTGGTTTTGGTTTTTTTTTGCTTTGCAAGACAGAATTTTATTACAGAGACTTGGCTGTCCTGGACTGGCTGGCCTCAAACTCACAGAGATCCACCTGCCTCTTCCACCCAAGTGCTGGGATTAAAGGCTGGAGACAACCATAGCCCAACTTGAGGGTGAGGAATTTTAATGCATAGGTGTTTTCCAAAATCAGATTGTGTTTGCTCTTTGGGTACATATTCTCATTAAGCAACTGCATGTCTTTGTTACCACAGGACCTTTCTGCATGATTCATATTTCTTGGTTGTGTAATCACAAAACAGCTGGGCTCTATTTCCTTTTTTATTATACTGATTAGGGATGGTTTGTAAGAGCTTTGGCACCACCAATTGCCAACTCCCTAATTTCTCCCCCAAAGCAATTATATCCCAGTTCCCCACCTACATACAAGCATCAATTTGTGACTAAGTTAGAAATCATGAGGAAAAAGACTCTAAAACCCATCTTTCCTGAAACAACGCAATGGCCTTGATTTATAGCAGCTGAATCATTACCATCCCTTCTGTAAATACATCAAATGGACAGAAATAGCTTAGGCCAACGGAACCTCTTCCTGCTCCAGAGCACTGAGGCTGGGGTGGAGTTGGAGGGATAACCAGACTCTTCAGCAGGAGCAATGTAGGTCAAATTCAATGACACATTTCCCACGATTGTTAAATACTTACAGGGTTCTGATCAATACAGACCCTAAATTTAAAAAGAAAATAAATCATACCTCTCCATCATCAAAGACAGGAAGTTAGCCATTTTGCACCTTTTTTAGAAGACTTATCCTAAGCCAGACAACTCCTGCACAAGGACTTTATCCAACTTGCAGAAGGAATAAATGCACTACATTCTTTCATCAAATGATTATTATTGATTGCTAATAAGCGTTAGGGATACAATGGTGGCCAAGACTCAGCTCTGGAAGTGTTAAAAGGGAACAGAGCTCTGTGGCACTGTTCAGAGATCCCTCTGAACAGGATTTTTTCCTATAATAAAAAATGAGGCTTCATGCAAGGAACATCTGTGCTCTGTCATATTCCGTGTGCTGTGGATTATGCTCATTGTTAATAATAAAGCTGATTGACTGATAGCTGATCAGGAAGAGATTGAGTTCGAGAGCCAGACTAGGAGGACTCTGGGAAGAGAAAGGGCAGAGTCAGGGAGCCTCTGGCAAATGTTCAGAAGCAAGATGAGAATGTTATACTGAAAAAAAGGTACCAAATAACATGTCAAAATATATTTAAGAATTATGGATTAATTTAAATGTAAGAGTTAGATATAGTAACAAACGAGAGCTATGGGCCCAGCATTTATAAGTAATATTAAGCCTCTAAGTCAATTATTTGAGAGTAGGTGGTTGGGACAAAACCACCATCTGATTACACCCTTGGTCTTTGTATGTAAAGATGTAGAAACGGGGAATTTCAGGACTAGAAAAATATAGGAACAAAGGAGGGAGTGTGAAGTAGAGAATTCATTGTGTGTAATGCTGAGTACATACCTCAAATCTGCATGGAGCAAACATGTGGTATGTTAGGTGTCACAGCAAACAACTTCCTGATCACAACTGTTACATCATGGTAAGTTTCACAGTACTCAGTAGAGAGTCATTCACATGAAAACTTGTGGGTCCATGAAGTCTTTCTATTTTGCTTTTTCTCTGTTTTCGGGAAATGGAAATGGGGAAGGAAAGGGAGAGGAAGGGAGGGAGGAGAGAAGCTCATGCTGCTGCTGCTGCTCACATTCTACTGGCCAGAGACAACTCACATGGACAAGGTACCAGTTGACTGCAAAGGACATTGGGCTACGTTGTCTCCCCAGGGAAGAAGAGGTAAGTGAACTCAATTTGTGATCAGTTTTATTTCTGTCATGAGGAGAAAATTACCTGTAGATTCTCATTCATTCAGAGCTATCATTTAATAGTTAACTACTTGACATTTTGCTACTGTTGCATATATCTTACCAACTACCATTTATGCAATAGGCAGACACTGGGTAACTACCAGGTAATGCACTGTTCTCAGAAATGGAGGTGATGCTGTAATATACCAAAACAGTTTAAGGTTTGACAGGACTGAGACCCTTAAGGGCTGAGGGAAACAACACAATGCATCATAAGGTAGATTCCAAACTATCAACCATACATAGCTTCACCTAATACTCTCCAAGCAGAGGGATGAATATACCAAATGGTGAAAACTCAGAGACATATGGAGAAAGCTGAAGTCCCAAGTAAATGGCCCCAGCTGTTCTAAGCAAGCAAGCAATTTCTGCAACCCCATTGGCAGTGACTTCAGTGAGCCTTCTGAAGGGAGATTTTTGATCTCCTGACAAATAAAATAATGATCACAAGAAGTTTTGACATTTTGGGGGGATCGTTTACATTTCTTATACCAAAAGTGGCTCCTTATTACCCTCAATAATACTGGCATCTGGGTGCTGGAGAGATGGCTCAGTGGTTATAGGCACTGGCTGCTCTTCCAGAAGACCTGGTTCAATAAGTACATGGCAGCTTACAACCATCTGTACTCCGATCCCAGAGGATCCAAAACTAGCTTTTTGTGCTTTCTTGAATACCAGGCACACACATGCTGCACAGACACACATGCAAACAAATGCCCATACACATAAAATAAAATGTTAAACACTTAAAAACAAAGAAAACTGGCGTGAGAGTTAAGCACAAACATCTTCCATCCTAGGACAATCATTTCTTGACTTGGGGCAAATCACCTGATTTCCTGTGATCTCAGTTTCCCCATTAGTAAGAACAAAAGCTTGAAAATGTAAATAATCAGTGATTTAAAGGCTGCCTCGGGCTCTCCTAACTATTTTGTAGGTTAATGAACAATTGCATTTTGTTTATCATCCAATACATGCCAAAAACGTTAGGTATTAAAATATTAAAAATCAATGTTTTGGGGGGAGGATTTAACCAGTTCAAAGTAAAATTAACTACAATGAAACCCCAGTGTTGATTTTAAAAAGTGGTAAACATTTTTATGGCCAGGACAGCATGGTAGCAGTTTCCTACCGGCTCCATCTTTAGGGGGCACAGTCGTGGCTGATTTCACTGTTGTACACAATATTTGTTTTTCTTCTGCACACTTGATTTTCAAATTCCTTCCAGCTCCTAAATTTGCTATGTACACATAATTGCTTTATTCATATCATCTGCTCTTTTATGTCCCTTCCTTTTCAAGACAGGAAGACACTCTACCCCTGCCCCCCCTTACACACCTCCCACCCCACTCTGCAACCAGGAAAACTGCACTTTGCTCTCATCTTTGAATAATTGGCCAACAGCATTAAACATTAATCTCTTGAGAAATAAATCATGTTTCCTGTCTCTTGATGATTTGTTCTGCAATATTAGGTTTCTGGTCTAGAATTTCCAGCCTAGCCTCTTGGCCCGGACTTTCTGGTCTAGTCTGGTAGCTGGGACTTTCAGACCTAATCTCGTGGCCTGGACTTTCTGGCCCACAGTCCCACAGTCCCTCTGAAACACATGAACACTTATTTTAATTATTTGCTGATTGACCTGGGGCCCAGGTATATAACTTTCCAGCTCTTGCTCTTAAACTAACCCATGATTCTTATCTTGTTCAGCCATGCTTTTTTCAGAGCAGCCTAGTTGTCCTCTGCATCTTCTGGTATCTCATCATGCCATCTCTGTGGTGTCTCTCTGACTTCTCTGTGGCATTTCTGCTCTGTTCTTCCTGTTCCCAGATTTTTCTTAGTCTGGTCACCCCACCCATTCTTCCTGTCTGCCTTTGGCCAATCAGCGTTTTTTATTAAACTAGTAGGAGGGACAATTATTTACAAGGTAACATCATAAATCCACTACATATCCCCTTTTCTCTTTTTAAAACAAGAACCCCAAATCTAATTTCCTTTGTATAATTTTTTTCACTATTATCTATAACAACTTGTAACCAACACTGTAAACAAATACAAACATCCATAATCCATTTTGGGGGACCGTGGGTGTCATTCTCTAGGCTACTTCCTGCTGAATGGGGGTGTTGGCAATGCCATTGGGATCGAAAGAAAAATTTAGGATTATGGACAAGTCTTTAGTGGAATAATCTCTAAGGCTGGGTCATCTCAGCCAGTCTCCTTGAAGTTGTTCTGGATACAGAGATCAGGAAACTTCAACAGAGGTGCTCTGAAATGATGAATCATCTGGGCCTTCCATTTCCACTGGAGATTTTTCAGGGGTCTTCCTTTATCAAACTTTATGTTCTTTATCCAGGAATAAATCCATGGCTTCTCATTTTCTGTGGAAATAAAAAGAAAACCTCTTCTCCAAAGTAGCATATCTTTTGATTTCAATTTTAAAGTCAACACATTTACAAAATATATAGGTTGAATTAACCCAACAGTGTTTATAATCAACTGTCTTTTTAGAAGCTTTTACTGCTTCATTTTCAGTCAAGAAACTTAAAGACAAGACAATAGCATACAGTATCCAGACACTCTTTGTATTTTCCATCTTTATGTGGCTTTTGTTTTTACCTTTTTCTTTCTTAAGGACTTTCTCTACCCTTTTATTTTTCCTTTTCTCTCTCAAGCCAATGTATATTTTTAACACACTCTAAACCATTCAGAGTTTTTTTTTTTTTTTTTATCTGTCTTTACTGTATATCTTTTATTTCTTATCTTATTCTGTTTCTGACCATACCTTTGCTTGGCTAGGGTACCTGACTCCACCTAGCTTCCTCTGTTTCTTTCTGTTTCTGTCCACACCTTTAATCTGTCAAGGTGTGACTGATTGGTTCCACCCAGCTCCAAGTCTAGCTTCATAGGATTTATCTTTTTAGCCCAGAAACTGGAAGAACCCACGATTACCACTCTGGGGAATTTTAGGGTCCATATAATCACCAAGTAAAGCACCGCCATCTGCTGCTCATTAACTCCATTTGGCAGTAGGATCTCTTAAAAGACTCACAAGTGTTTTGCCTCTAAGGCTGAATCAGGAAGGCTCTCTTAAAAAAGCCTCTGCTTGCCTCCAGCAAACAGAGCTGAACCAAGAAAATGCTGCTGCTACTAAGAAGCAGCCTTTGACTGTTTCCTTTTTGTCTTTATTAACAGAAACCTTAAATCCACCATATACAGCTCCTTGCTTACACTGAGGCTCAGGAACTGGCCTTGTTCAGCGTAAGTTGTAAGCAGCAAACACACCATTTTGTAATTTAGCCTAATACACCACTCAGTCTCTTTACCATGGCCCACTTGAGAGATACAACTTGGAAGCTGCTTTTGGCTCTGCTTTTTGTGCTCTAGACTGTTTTTAAGCTTTCCTGGGCTTTATGTGGGTATATTTACCCACATTGGGCTGCCATTTGTAACATAAATCCACTTTATTTTTCTCTCTGTCACAGTAAGAACCCAAAGATATCTTTTCAAGTCCTTGCCCACCCCATTTTTCTCTACTATACATCTGTATCCTGAACCATACAATATTTCCAAATAATTTCTCATATAAAATTTTATTTATCTAAGGTTTAAAATGATAATCAGTGACATACTCCAATTTCAAACTTTCTTGAAGCAAAAGCTTAGCAAACATGTATCAAATATATACATTTACTCTAGTACACAACCTCAGATATAATTGAAATAGGGGAAAGAACGCCATTTGTTCCAATATAGATGTTTTCCCGGGTGCATGAACATTTCCATTTCTCAAGTGTAGTTGAACAATAATTTTTTCCTTTTAATATGTATTCAGTTTGGATGCAGGAGAATTGTACTTGACATTTTGCTTAAGTTGCTCACTTTAGGGTACAGTGATTTGATTTATGACCAGGCAAGATTGAGCTGGTGAGAGAAAGCTGTACACACTACATTATGCTTTCCTATATGCAGCCAGAATCACAAATGTGGTAAAGCTTTTGTCATGCAAAGCTGCAATTGAAAATGATCTACAAGCCTATGGCCATACCAACCTGAATGTGCCTGATTTTGTCTGGGAAGAAGATCTGTGAGTTCTTATCTTCAAGGTTAAAAAGATGCTTTTCTGCCCTGACATCAATTTTAAACTATCCATTTCATCTGGAATCTTGTCTGGTGGAAGATATTTATTCCTGTTCTGTTACTGTCCCCCATCCCTTGTCTCATACCTCAGGCTGGCCTTGAAGCCCCTGTGCTGGGGATGACCTTGAGCTTCTGACCCTTCTGACTTCACCTCCTAAATTCTGGGATCACTGCCATATGCCACAATGCCCAGTTTTACGTAGTGCTAGAGATTGTTAGACAAGTTCTCAGCCAACTGAGCTTCAGTGGGGTCAGGGGTTACAGGTTTCCAGTCCTTAGAACACTGAGGGGCAGGGCTGTAATTTATCACTTTCATCTTATTTACTCTCAGAAGATAAACTACAACTATCATCAATTTCTTTCACATATATACATGTATATATGAGTAGTAAACATAAATATGAAACATACATTTGTATGTTCCTTTTTAAACTCAGTGTTCTGAAATTATTCTCCACTAGTTCATCTTTCAGTAGCTGCATTAGAACTCTTTTTTAAGAAAAATTTTATATTTACTTATTTTTATTTCGTGTGTATGAGTGTTTTGCCTGCATGTATATCTGTGTACTATGTTTGTGCAGTAACTACAGAGACCAGAAAGGGACATCAGATCACCTAGAACTAGAATTCCAAGTGCTTGTGAGTTACTACGTGGGTGCTGGGAATCCCTAGTCCTCAAAGAGCAACACATCCTTTTAATTGCTGAGCTATCTCTCCAATCCCAGAACTTACTCTTAAGTATTAATTCATTCTAAAATGTTTCAAAGCTTATTTCCCAAGAGTGGGATTAGAGAGATGGCTCAGTATTTAAAGTGTTTGCCACAAAACAATGAGGACCTGAGTTTAGATGCCCAGTACTCACTTAAAAGCCAGACACAGCAGTCCACATCTGTGCATTCCACTTTTAGGAGGCAGAGACAGGTAGAATCATGAAGGTTATTGGCCATCCAACCTAGCCAAATTAAAGAGCCCAACCACAGTGAGAGATAAATAAGATGGTATATGCATATACATATACAGCCACATGAATCGCAACACAGAAAATTAAACAAAAAGTTGCCCAAAGTAATAGTGGAGAAAAATATAAAACAACCATCTTGAAATCTGCCTTCTATTCCTCCCAAATCTTCAGGTTTCTAGGGACTCCACATTCCTCCAGGGCTATGAGCACACAGAGCGATCCCACTTCTCTACTTCTCAAATTTTCCTCAAACTGACCTTCATTTAGACTCACTCTCTTCATCACCAACAGCTATATGTAATCAAGAAACTTGGGCAAAGAGTCAATATTTGAGTTTACCAAGTGTGCTATTTTCTTGTTGTTGTGATAAAATATCCTGGGGGGGGGGGCAACTTAAGTGGCAAAGACCATTATAGAAAACCAAAAACATATCAAAATACAGAGTTGTGAAATACTGTCCCAACTAACACATCTGCAGAATAGCTCCTGCATTGAAGACTCAGGGATCATTTAGAAAGAGGAGGCAGAAAAACTGGTCAGAGCCAGAGGAACAGGGAGTTTGCTGTAAGACTGTGTCTACTAGAAATGTCAGAAGTGCTGCATGAAATCTCCTCAGCATGACTGCTTAATCATGCCCTGAACAAGAATGGCACCAACAGACGAGATAACACGGAAGCTAGAAAGCTCGTGAGGCCTCAACCCTAGACAAGAACTAACAGGCAACTAAAGAGCATATCAATTGGCATATCAGTGGTCAGCCTGGAAACATAGGCATACAACTAACATGATACCGGCTGAACTGACTGTATTTATGCATAGAGAAACATATATCAGCAATTAAAGAAAAAGATGCCGTGGGTTTGAATGAGATTAAGAGGGAGTATATGGAAGGGTTTGGAAGGAGGAAAGAGAAGGGGGAATTGATGGTATTATCTCAAAAAATTATAACTTAAGTCATTTAAGAGAGACCCAGCTGGCTTACCAGTCCAGGGGCCTGTGGAAGGCAAGGAATGTCAGGAGTCAGGGATGGTGTGGTGCAGAGTAAGGAAGGAAGCTGACTGGTCACACTGAATCTAGACTCTAGAAACTAGGGTGAAGAAGAAGTGGTGCCATGCTATAAAGCTTCAAGGTCCACCCCCAGGGACCCACTTCCTCTAGAAGGTTCCACAATCTTTCCAAACCGTGTTGCTAGTACATTGCAAACACATCCTATGCGAGATGTCTCACATTCAAAAGCACATCTAATAAACACACCTACTGGTTACAATCCAACCTGGGGCACGTGTGGCCAATGAATATCTTGGACATAGCATAGCTGTGAATAGCTCTTTGCAATAAGACTGCTATGGTAATTCTGACCACTGTACTTAAAACAATCACACTCTCGTGCATTGCCGCACTTGAGAATTTAAAACAGTAGTAAAGATACAAGAGAACAATGTGTGGCCACTGCATTGAACATATTTAATTGCTAAGAGTAGTGATGTAGCGACCTAGGCTCCTGAAAGAACTGTGACTGTAAATAAGTGTATGCTTGGCTCCCACACAGTGTGGGCCGCTTCCCCTTAAACATACATAAATGAATGTAAAAATGAGAAAATTGCTAGAGAGAAAACAGCTAGCAAGATGTCAGCCTGCTTGTCCAGTTTTTTTCCTGCACTTACATGTTAATATTTAATATTTGCAAATATTGCATAAGATATTGTTCACTAATCAGTATGTTCTATTTTCAAGTCATTTGGTTGTCTCCAGGATCATGACTTTGTAATTTCCTTGTGTAAATGTTTTATTGTTTGTTTATGCAGCACATTCACACTTTGAGGTATTTATTTTTTTTCATATTCTCTACTTTTCCATTGAGTCAGACAAGGTCATTATTTCAATGACCTGTCCATCCCCAGTTAAAACCAACACACACACACACACATACATACACAGACATCCCCCCATACACACATACACACACAGACATCCCCCATACACACACACACACACACACACACACAGACATCCCCCCATACACACATACACACACACACATACACACACAGACATCCCCCCATACACACATACATACACACAGTGACATCACCCCCCCCACACACACACACATACATACACACACAGACATCCCCCCATACACACATACACACACAGGTAAGAGAATTCAGTACCTGAGAGTTATTCTTAGAATGATTACGTAATAGCTCTTAGGGGAAAAATGACAATATCAACCAAAATGTGTGTCACTCACTGTTCTTAAATAATAAATAAATAGATAGATAAATAGACACCCTCAAAATAGTGAGTAATACTAAAGAAAGAATATCATGCCAAGCAACAGAGGTGTGTAGAAAGTCCCCCCCAAGTTCCCAGAGACTGAGAGAAAGTGAGTAAATAACACAAAAGCTTACTGCAAGGCGACCTAGTTTCTGCAAGACAAAAACCAACCTTGTCTACAGTTCCGAACAAACACTCAGGGTTGATGGAGAGTGAAAGAGAACACACACTTGACACCTCCCTCTGGTGTGCACGCGCGCGCGCACACACACACACACACACACACACACACACACACACACACACACACACACACACTGGGAGAGTGGATAAAGCTGTAAAGTGATGGGGCTCATAGAACTGCAGTAGAAACAATAAGAAAGGAAAATGTAGGTTAAAGAGTATTAGAGATATAAAACGGGCAGACAGAAGCTACTGATGAGAGAGAGTGAAGGGGAAAGACAGAATGGAAGACGGGTTTATGGAATAAAGCAGCTAGAAGTCACGTGAGGTCTACAGAGGACACAGGGCCTGTTTCCAATATGAGTCACCCTGATAGAGATGCCAAGTGTGGACCTGGAGGTTTTTGAGGCATCTTCACAGTTTTCCCTACAGTGAAAGGGGTGGATGAAGAGGTTCTGGGGAAGATCACAGGGACAGGAAGAAAGCAGAAGATGGAGGACAGTTGGTTGGGAAATAAATAGCAAGGTCTGGCAAATCAGTTTTCATACAGTATAAAAAGACAGAGAGGAAACATGTTAGTTCTTTCTTCGGCTCATAAAACCCTATCTGGTAGACACTGCGAAGTGCACTATAGACTACCAGGCAGCCCCAGACTTCATAGCTGGGGTATCTGCTTCTCTGAACAAAACAGATAGCTCCAGAGCTGATGCCACAGGGGCTGAGTCATAGAGCATGTCCCCCAAATGCCTGGGGCAGCTCAGGTGGCACTCCCTGGGCTAAATTGTACGGATTTTCATTATAAACAGCTGTGGGCTCTTTGTTCTCCAGACCAGTCTGACTGGTTTGTGCAGTAAACACTTTAACCTGTGAGGTCAAAAAATCCTTGCCCATCTCTTAGGTGAGTGCGTTTTGTTTTGGCTTTTGGTTTTCCTCTCTACACTATTTCTTCCCAGGAACTCAAACTGACCTCTCCCCTGCTCATGATTCCACAGCTTCCCTTCTATGCTTCACCATAGTTCTATGTAAACTAACTAGAATCACTCAGAGCCCTGGGATGACTTTGAAGGAAGGGATAGAAACAGTTTGTTTTTTGTTTTTTTTTTTTTTTGTTTTGTTTTTTTGTTTTTTTTTTTTGCAAAAGACCCCACCATCAAAATACATTGCATAAATACATAAACTTTTTGAAGAATAAATAAATACTACTTATAAAAGACTATCATACCAGTAAATATAAATAAATAACACCAACTGTAGCCAAAAAAAAAAAACCCAAAACCAGTGCTAAGAGCAGAGTTTTGAGTGAACTTGAACTTGAGTGAAATCGTGACATCAAAGCATCAGGTAAACTATCACATGCTTAGAACAGTCTAAAAGAGCTGTGCTAAGTTCAATTGTAAAGTTCAATTCAGATGTATGCTTTGAACTTTAAATACTGAGGCTGGGATAAGCAGGGAGAATTGAATAAATCAAGCAATGCCCAACAGAAAAATGTTTGCATGGATTTTGTATAGGAATATGGACACTGCATATTAGAGATGAGAGGTATAAAAGTTAGGACTACTGAAGCTGGAAATAACTGATCGCCAGTATGCCTAACTGAACTAATCATGTGATGGGCAATGCCAGGCTACATGTAAGTTATCACCTTTCTCAGAATTCGAAAGCAAGCAAGGTATGCATTGAGTTATGCCCATGCACACGCCAGATGCTCATAGGTTCAATCTGCTCCCACTGATGAGCCAGACCTAAAGAATTAAGTAAGAGTGGAATCCATTAAGTAACATCATTATTGTCATCATCCCAATACATAGGAGTAATAACATAGTCATAATAGGAAACAATAAAGGAATCAAGCTAGTTAGTCAGTATAAAATGAAATAAACTGTAATTCTGGAAAAAGGAAAGAACAGTTTTTCAGCATTCTGCAGTGGTCTGGTTTCTGTAGATACTATGTCAACACATAGCATTATTCATTGTAAGAGAATGTCCATTGTTTCTATTGAAATTCTACTTACCAGTAACAACCGCGTGTATATCATTACTGGCATCTTTATAGTGTCTCTGTTTCTCATTTCTTTTTCAGCATTGTGTTTATTGCTGGTAGCATACATCTTTAACTCGGGAGGCAGAGGCAGGCAGATCTCCAAGAGTTCAAGGCCAGCCTAATCTACAGAATGAGTTCTAAGAGAGCTAAGGCCACACAAAGAAATCCTGTTTTGAAAACCCAAACGTGTGGGGTGAGTGGGTGGATGAGTGTGTTCCTCAGCACATGGGAGGTTAATCCTCTCCTTACACCTGTGGTTCCTGGGGCCAGACTTCAGCTGGTCAGTACCTCATAGAAAGCTCCATCACTCTCTGAGCGATCTCAGGAACACCTCATTTCTTCTATTATATATCAATTCTCCATTCTAATAATCAAAGACGGAAAATCCCAGTGGACTGGATAAGACTACCCAAGAGCAAGCATTCATTAGATTTCTTTTCATGGCAAGTATCAAGCACCATGAACAGCGAGGCAATAATACCCTTTCCCCAAATCCCCACCCAGCACCAACAACTATCAGTTTTTAGACAGCCTTATTTTGTCTGTCTCTTCTCTTTTCCCTGAGCTGAGGACTTCTCATATACAAAAGCACATAATCTGGTTTTAAGCCCAGCTATGTTTCCCTAGTATATAAATATTCTTTTTTATGTCCATTGTCTCCATCCAAATCTCTCATGGCCAGGAAATAAATGTCTATCATAGACTCAGCTACAATGATGTACTTTTCTCCCTGCTTCCAGACAAGGGACCGGTGACTCAAATCCACATATTAGGGCAGGAGTTTCCAACTAGCATCAGTATGAGTCCCAAAATAGCCAGGGTATGGCCCAACACATTTGCAGATTACATAATGATGCAGTGTCAATGGGTTTCATACCTTGAACAGCTTTACTTCTGCCAGACTGCGCACACCCATAAAATGCATTTTATGTAAAAAGGTTGTATACATTCATTGCACAGTATTCCAGAGAGCTTCTGTCCCCCTATTGTGGAAGCATATTCCCTACACAAGGATATGAACTTCCGCTACTATCATATGCCAAAACTATATCAAAATGGTGCCCCTGCTCTGGCTGCCAGGTTGCCTGCCCTGACCACTTCACCTATAATTATTTCCCTTGTGTTTCTTTCAGAATTTAAACCAGGTCACTTTCCCATTTATCCCATTCTCTTAATGTCACTCTCACAATAGGATAATGTTTGGGCTTCTGTCATGTACCAAGCAATAGGCTACTGAAATGTGTGCTTTGCAGGCGAGGGCTATGTCCCCACCTAAGATGCATTCTGTTCTCCATAGTTGTAGATTCTTGAATGGAAAGAAAACCGAGCAAACAATTGGTGAGCGTCTTTTCCTGCTGGCACCGAGTTCAAGAAGAGAGAAAAGTGGCTGATGGTTCTTTCGGCGCCTTTTTCATGGGGGGGGGGGGGGACGGATCGCTGTTGTGTTATTCTTGACATTGCAAAACAGAAGTTGTCCCTGAGCCACCGCAGCAGAGTGAGTACTAGGACACTGTTTCGGAATTAAATGGTATGATCTCCAGCTGCTCCCCTAGCGGCACTATACATGCACGTTTTGGGGAGACTGCAGCTGAGTCCACACAAATAACTGTAACAAAACAGCAACTCAGTAACATCAGATTTCTTATCCAAAGGCACTACTGAGAGTGCTGGGCTTCGATTTGGGGAACATTTTTTTTTAATGCATAGATAGATCCCTGCGGGTAACTGTGTTGTTTACTAATGGGGGTTGAAGATTATTAGCTGACACAGCAATTAATACTGTTATTATAGAAAGAATGATCTATGTCCATTTTAGGCGAACGCTTCTAAATTCCACCCTGCACTTGGGTACACGCTACCTTCGATCCACTCATTTTTGGCAAAAACGTTGGAAAGATTAACCACGCCTTTTAAATGAAAGACCCAGGACCTGTCTAGCGACAGCCTGAACTTAATCCCTCCGATTCTGAGTCAGTCCACATGCCCAGGCACCCAGTTGATATTCCCGTTAGTGTATGTTGTGGTCAGAATCAAAAAGGACCTGAAGCGCTCAGGGTCACGTGAGTGTCAGTCACCACAGGTACTGAGCCGCTCTCCAGGCCAGCCAGGTGTACCCGCCCTGTGTCTCTCCAGCTTAGGAACACACAGGCCACCAGAGACTGGAGAAGAGCAGGAGGGGGGCAGGAAGGTCATTCCTATCCCAGCCTCACTCCCCCGGCACGTCCGGGCGCGGCGATTACAAGGGACCGGAGTCACACTGCCCCGGGCTCCGCCGCGCTCCCGCGCTGCACCGAGCCGACTCCAAGGCACCGCGCGCGGGCTTGCAGTCGCAGCCTACCGAGACGTGAAGGCGGGTTCGGGCGGCGGGGACCGCGGGAAGTCGCTGCTGTTGCAGCTCAGCAGGAGGTTTCCAGCGGAGCCTGGGCGCGCGGCCTCGCTGCTGCACTCCAACTTCTCTACCGAGCCGCGCTCCCGACCCGAGCGCGCTCCCGCGCACCCCGATCCCCCCCCCCCCCCCCCCCCCCCCTTCTCCACCTCTCGTCTTCCGTTCATTCTCACGCTTCTAGGCCGACATGTGGAAGTTGCATTCTGGACAGCCCGGGCTGTGATGCTAAAGAGCTCCCAGACAGCGCTGGGTCGAGCCTCCCGCCCTGATCCCGGGCTGAGACTGCCCCGGACCTCGCGAAGCGACCTGCGTCTCTGCTGCCCTAGTTGCAGCCGCTCTGTACCCCTTAGGACTGGGGTCGTGGCGGGCTGCCCGCATCTTGGGGATCTGCACGCCTGGGTGAGTTCCTGGTCTTCCTCTGCCATCCCGGTTACCCTGGAGAACCTGTTTACCCTGCAAACTTGAGACGTGCAAAACAGACCAGCCTGCCTTGCAGGGTGTGCTTCTGATGGTAGGGAGTATAATTCTGCACTTAGAGCCCAAGGGGACAAGTCAGAGCCTTAAAGGTGAAGATACATTCGTGTTTCTGGGCGCATGTGTAGCTTTCCCTTTAAAAGCCGTGACTTGGGAAAGGATTTTCTACCCAGCAGGAGGCGGGAACTGAGATAACTCGCAGCCTGAAAGTTTCCAAAGCTGAATATGAAAATACAGTTTGTTAGATGAAAAGTCAAAATAGATTGATGGGATTCTATAATAATATTTGTCTGCTGTGCGTACCTTTTTTTTTGCCTTAGCTTGGGCTCTTTGTGATAAATAACATGCAGAAAGAGGCAAGGCTTTCAACAACTCTGAGCAAGCCTTTATATCTCAGTTGCTGTGCGTGGTATCTTTAAAATGCACATAGGAAATTTCATGCAGAAAAAGACTAGATCATTTTCGTTGGGAAATTAAGTTTATTGCCAATAAGACTCGTGAGGTTGGCATTTAACACCTTTTTTTTCCCCAGCTAAAAGCACTATTATTCACACGGCCCATTAAAATATCTTATTTTTTTGCTTCCTGGAAAATGGGCGATTAATTTGTTCTGGGGTTTAGTGAAGGGGAAGTTGCAAGGTTTTTAGAGATCAAGATGTCTCTGCCTGGCCGCTAGGGCAGGGTAAACAGCTCTGGTGTCTGGTGCCTACAGTTAGTTGGGGGAGGGTCTCTGTGGATGAAGATCACTGGTGAGACTTGCCAGCCACTCTTGTCAAAGAGCCACTGACTGACTAATTATGGTGCCTTATTTAAAAAGAAACTGTGGCAAGTTGAAAAGTATCTCATCACTAAGGAAACCATTCCAGAGAAATGATGCTTTACCCATTTGGTAAAATGGTCACATTTTTAAAAGGGAGCTCTCTACAGGCCCTTTCCCTCATTCAAAAGAAACACTACTTCTAGAAAAATCTGATAGTGTAATGATGTTCTTTGGAGATAGTTTGTGAGGTACAAAGGTAGTTCAGACATTTTAGTAAATTTTTTTGTTACTAAAAGGATGGTAACATTGAAAATGCTTGGTCTGCATAGTTAAGAACCTAACCTGATTTTAAATGTAGGGACCAGGTGACACTGGATTCTCAGGAAACCTTAAATGGGTGGGGATGTTGATGCTTCTTTAGGAATTGGCCTCCAAAGCTCAAAGCATCTGACTGGGCAGGTTTTGTTCAGCTTCTCTGAAGAAGCCACAGGCAGACACAGTGGCAATGCACAGCATCTTGATGTCGAGTGAAAAGTTCAGGGTGATGCTTTGCCTTAATTTTTTTTTTTTTTAAAAGCAGGATTTGAACAAAAGATGTCATAGAAATTAGCCCATGAGATAGCGCGTTGCTGCAGTTGGCCCGTCAGTGATCAGACAGTGTCTGTTTTCACTTGTAGATGGATGAGGATGTGTTCTAAAGACAGGAGCATGGAAGTGGGAAGAAAATGGGGAGGTCAAGGATACATTGAAGGGACTAAAGCTGAACTGAGCTCAACTCTGGCTTAATCTGGTGGCTGGGAAGGCTGAAAGAATAGTGATTCTAGTGGCCAGCTGAGTGCCCCTTAGCTTTTAGGTCTCAGAGAGAGAATTTTGCTTAAAAGCCTTCAAAAGGAGCTACTCTAAGAAGGCAAAGTTGTTCATTTGGGGAACTTCTATACCAAAGAAACTTCCAGTCACTGAAGGAAAGCATTTTGCAGTTTAGTTAGGTCTCCTAAAGTACAACCCAGCTCAAGCCATTTCCTCATAAATGAAGTGGACGTAATGGCTTCTCCTAAGATGGTTGTGGGTAGTGGATGGAATAATGGTTGTAAAATGCTCAGTCGACTGCTAGCATATGGTGAGTAGTTACAAAGAGTAGATAGAGGTGCTGGAGAGATGATTCCATAGTTAATAGCACTTACTGCTCTTTCCAAGGACTAAGAATTTAGATCCCAGTACACAACACATCCGATAGCTCAGAAATGCATAAATCCCCATAACTCCTGTTTCAAGGGAATGGACACCTTCTCTGGTCTTTGTGGGCACTTGTGTATACATATACAAGCATAGAGAGAGAAAGAGAGGGGGGAGAGAGAGGGGAGAAAAAGAGGCGGAATAGAAGAAGTAAATTGAGTGTGTTGATGTAATGTCACCCATGAAGTTGCACAGAGGGTGTCTTAGTTAGGGCTTCTATTGCTGCAGAAAGATACCATGATCTTGGCAACTCTTACAAAGGAAAACATTTAATTGTGGTGGCTCACTTACAGTTCAAAAGTTCAGTCCATTATCATCATGGCAGGCACACAAATATGGTACTAGAGTAGTAGATGAGAGTTCTACATCTTGCAAGCGACAGAAGTGGTCTCAGGGTCACACTGCGGGAAGCTTGAGCAAATGAGACCTCAAAGCCCACCCCTACAGTGACACACTTCCTTTAACAAGGTCACATCTCCTGATGTGAGCCATTTCCTTTAGGGGCCATTCTTCTTCAAACCAGGGAAGGGAATTTACTCTGTCCTGGACTAGAAGTAAATGTTTGCTCTTGCGCTTCCTGCCTACAGAACCACCAGATAAATGGAATTCACAAGGCAGCCCATATCTAATGTTAGGCATAAAGCTGAAAGTAAATGAAGGCAGAAATGGGGAATTTGACCTGTGGAGAGATGGAGGTTTGAAATGCTGCTTTCAGAAGCTAGGTAAAGGAAGAACATTTAGTGGAAACTAGATCATACCTGCCCCAAACCATAGGTTCTGGGAGAACTAGGTAGAATTCAGGCATCTCTAATGGGAGCTGTGTGAAAGAGACAGGAACAGCAGGGCTGTTTTAATAGAAATCTCGTTGTATATGGATGTTTTGTCTCAAGATTGCTTTATTCAGGTTACATACACTATTGAATGACAAAAGAGAACTTGAAATTTTAAGCTAATCTGTAATAAACAGTATTTATCATAATTCATTTGCCAGTGCTTTGCATTAGAGGTCTGACTGTAAGAGAGTGTAGGGCTAGAAGTGTATTAACTCAATAGTCAAGCACAGGTCTTGTCACATGCAAGGCCCTTATTGTACCCCAAGACCCTCTACCCCCAAAAGGTTTAGATTAATCTTCCTTTAATTTTTAAAAGATGAGCAGAGTTCGGTTTAAAATGTATGTTATGTATATTTCTGTCAATCTCACAGGCATCCAGTTTGAATCTGGGAATCCATTAAGGAGCTGAAGGACATGATTCAATTTGAAATCTCATGGAGAAGGCTCTGGTCACTCAGAGGAGGGGGCAGAGTAGTGGTATGAAAATCTCCTGCCCTAATGGGTACATCTTCTCAAGGTCATTTGAAGGACTTGTGCTTGGTCATTTTCTGCATATAGGTGGATTTATTATTTTTATTTATCTTCCCTCTCTCCTTCTGTTTTTCCATGGGTGTTCTTGGTTACTTCCCAGCTTTTATAATTATATTTTTGACTTCAGCCCCATCCCTTCATCTAGGTAGTTCTGATCTGCTTTGCAACCGTTTCCTCTGTCACACAGCTGTGTGTCAGATGGCCACAGCCTTTCCTTTTCATTTTTCTCCAGAAGCATGTCCCAGCATTGGTGTACTGAATGCCTTCTTCCTTGTAACAATCAGAAAACTGTCGAAGCTACTTTAAGGCCCAAAGGAGCATAGTGTGGAAATGAAGTGTGAACAAGAAAGTTAGAGTGGAAAGTGTCAACTTAACAAACAGGAGAGAGTTAACAAACATAAGATTCCCACCAAGCAGCTGGGCTGACAGGGCCTCAGTGCTTCTGCCTTCCTCACCACTGAATTCTGAAACTAGTCAGCACCTCTGCCAAAGTGCTCTGACTTCAGGACCCTGTCATTTTTCTGTGTTCCAATACTCAGAGGAAGTCCTGCCGTATTAACCCCAGGAACCAAAGGAGGGAACCTTATCATTCCTAGACACTTTCTGCTTCCTTCTCCAGCCATTCTTTGGAAGAACCTAATCCCTTGTTACACCCATTCAAAGGATTCTGGGAAATGTAGTCTACAGGTTTCTAACCTTAGTGGTGATAAAAATGATATTAGGAATGAGAGTTGAGTGACAAGCCATTGTGTCTAACACGTATCTAAAGAGATAGAATACTAATTTATAGTAGGCTGTGATCAACATTGAATTATATTCAATTATATTGAATAAAAAAACAGAAAGAAAGGAAGAAAGGAAGGAAGGAAGGAGGAAAGAAAGAAAGAAAGAAAGAAAGAAAGAAAGAAAGAAAGAAAGAAAGTAGCTGGCTGACCAGGACCCCTTCAGACATAAGGATATTGTAGGTGCAGAGTTGAAATTCCTAGGGAAAAAAAAAAGTGTTAAGTAAAAAAAGAGAAAAAAACTTACTACATGTCACTATGCATCTAAACATAAAATACATCAAAATAAAATAGTCGGAAAATGAGTTTTTACTTGTAACTGTTTTTGTGTTGTGTGTTTGGTATATGTACTTACCTAGTGTGGCTGTGTGAGTCTATAGAGGTTAGAAGCGAGAGGTCAAGGCTGGCTGACTTCCTTTGATAGTTTTATAGCTTCATTTTTTGAGACAGGATCTCTCTGAACCCAAATCTCATCAGTTCAGCTATACTGGCTGGCTGATGAGCTTGAAAGATCCTCTCAGCTTGCCAACCTCTCCTGACAAATGCTTGGGTGGCCAGCACAAACCATGAGGCCCAGCTTCTTGTGTGAGTTCTGGGCATCCCAGTGGAAGTCTTCATGCTTACAAGCAGACACTTCAGACTAAGCTATCTTTCATGTTCCAGGAAAATGATTTTTACAATGATCTTCCCCTCCAAAGCTTCGGCTAGCTATATCCATCCCATAACCCACAAAACAAAGGAATATCAGCATCCATTCAGAAATCATAGTATCTGGCTGGCTGGTCCATTCATTAGATGAATCACCTGTGAACTTGTGTTTTTGCCGACTCTTCCTTTCCAGTGCAACATTCACAGTGTTCTTTCCTTCTGAGAAAGAGAAGAATTACTTTGTTTCTTGGATAGCAAAAGTAACTCCAGTTACTTCTTTCATGCCCTGCATTTGTCAGATTCATTTTTTTGCAAATTGCTTCTCTTAGTTCTTCTCAAATTGCTTTCTGTTAGTAAATTATGAGCTGTTTGCACTCAGAAGTTGCACTAGGGCATCTAGGAATAGTCCTGATATTTGAATTAAATCATCTTTGCTTTGTTCCCAAACCTTGGGAAAGGAGAAAAGACCTGGACAGGTGGAAGGAGGGCATGGTGAATTTGTTAGTCTGTTGCATACATTTTCTTGAATTGAACTTTGTCGAAAAGATGAGAACTGTTTCCATGGGGAATAATAAGTGTTACCTGGGTAAATCATACTACCATATGACTATATCCTTTAGCTGTAATGATGAGAATAACTTGGCCACTCTGCCTCTCACCATCAAAACTGAACATAGCTAAATCAAACATGCCTTCTATCCCAAGATGTCATCAAGCTGCTGTCCCTGAAACCTGTTTATTTCATGGTCTCGTCTATGTAACTGTTTGACTCTGAGTTATTAACTCTAAGGGAGAGTAGGAAGTACGGACCTTTCCCTGTTGTAGTGATATGTAAATGGCCTCCCTGGTTCCAGCTTGTCTTCCTTCCCACAGACCTCTTTAATTCACAGTTGAGTAAACATTGGGAGTAGAGTTCTCTATTTCTTTTTCTGGGCTGTAAAGCTGACATATTCTCGACTTGTCCAAACATATTGAGTGTACTTGGTGATAGCATTGTTTACCAAACTGCTGTTGTGGATTGATAGTCAAAATGGGGCTGAAAAGATGACTCAGCAGATAAGAACACTTGCTGCCCTTGTAGTACTGGACAACTCATAACCTTCTGTAACTCCAGTTCCAGAGGGTCTAATGCCTTTTTCTAGCTTCCGTGGGTACCAGGTACATACATAATATATAAACATGTATATACCCATATATACTCATAGGCTAATATGAGTATATACTTAGACATATATGAATATATACTGCTATGTATGCAAATATTCATAGACATAGAAATGTAAAAAGTAATAAAAGAAAATAAAAAAGATCATTTATTTACTAAGTATCCCACAGTATAACTGTGTATCTATATGTAAATAATAAGAGCCATGCAAATGTGACCCTTCCTGGATAGGTCATTGAGGTGCTAATTTGAAAGGGTGGTGAGAGCCTGTGTGGGATTTTTGCATGTCTTTTAAATAATTTGAGGAGAACCAAGGAAGACTAGCATCTAATTATGTATTTGTTCACTGACTCAAGAAGCAACTTTAAGAACTTTTTTTTTTTTTTGTATGAAAACTGCTAGGATGCATGGCTACACCCCTGAGTGACTGCTTTCTATGGTGTAGATGGTGGTAGCATTAGAATAGCATGTGTGATGGTAAATCTCAATGGTCAGCCTGCCTCGATTTACAGTCACCATGCACACACACCTTGGGTACATCTATACAGGTTTCTCGAAAGGTTTAACTGAAGAGAGATGGCCCACCTTGAATGTGAGGGCACCAGGGCACTGTGCTTCTGAATTGCGTACAAGGGAGTGATGTGAACTCTAGCATTTGTCTTGCTTGGTTTCCTGGGTACTGGTGAACTGTCTCAGGTTCCTGTATCCATGCCTTCCCACTTTGCCTTCTTACCATGGACAACAAGAAAGGTAACTAATACAGTGTGCTTCTCCTAAGTACGGAGGACAGTGGCTTTCTCACAGAGACGGTATTGTATTTGCTCATGGTGAAGCGGAAGACTAACTGAATGGAAACAATATTTCAGACTTCAGAAACTATTTGCTCTGACGATAAAAAGAGATCTTAGGAGTAAACACAATGACAGAAATCCAGGGCCATGTATTTATTCTTTGATTTGTGTGGGGCTGGGGGTTGAATGGGCACATGTGTGATATACCCTCAGAGGCCAGAAGAGGGAATTGGAGCTTCCAGAGCTGGAGTTATATGTACTTTTGTACCGCCCAGAATGGGCGCTGGGAATTGAACTCAGGTCCTCTGGAAGAGTGGCCAGTGCTCTTGACTTCAAAGCTACTTCTCCAAGCCCATGCTTTTCTTTTATAGACTTCTTTTAACTTACAGGAACTGGATCACACTATTCAACATAGGGTAGTTTTATTGTTAAAAATAGTAATTTCCCAAGAAAGGAAGGCTGCTTTTGATACTCAGATATGTTCAAAATGTAATAAAAATCACTCTAAAATGATCGGACTCCATAAGCTTTTACTTGACATCAAATCTATAGTCATAGTAATTTAAGAAAAATGCAGGTATGGGTATTTGCCAGCAAAAATGATAGTACAGTGGTTTATGCAACTAGACGTTGTAGAAATACATGTAGAAAGAGCCTTCATGAATTATGATCTAAGCCAGGACACCTTTAAGAGTGAATGGACACTAATGATTGTCTGGGGGAAAAAGCATAAATGAAGATGGGGTCATCAAATTTGCAGTGACCAAGATTTGTGGTGGCACAAGACTAAGGTATTCGTGACATGGTCATTTCTAAAACACTGACTTTTAATAAATGATCAAGTAGCCCTAACTGTTAACCAGTTTTAGGGTGAAGTCCATGTTACTTGTTTCCAGTGGCATCATTGTGTGGCACAACTGTCCACCTCCAGAACTTTTTACCTTCTCAAAGGGGAACATCAGGACCATTGGTTAGTGCCCCATCTCTCAGCCTTCATTCCCTGGCATGTTTTGTCCTTCTAAGTTTGGCTAGTCTGGGAACCTTAAAAAAAGTGGACTCACACATCTATTGCCTCACTGTGGCTGGCATATTTCACTTACCATGGTGTGCTCAGGCTTGTGTCCATCATTTGTCCATGTTGTCATGTGTATATCAGAGTCTACTTTTTTTTTTTTTTTTTGAGGCTATATACTTTTCTTAGTTCAGGGTTACCATGGCTGCAATGAAACACCATTACCAAAATCAAGGGGAAGAAAGGGTTTAGTCAACTTACGCCATCATTGAACGAAGTCAGGACAGGAACCCAAACCTGGAGGCAGGAGTTGATGCAGAGGCCACAGAGGGATGGTGCTTACTGGCTCGCTCCTCATGACTTGCTCAGTCTGCTTTCTTAAAGAACCCAGGAGCACCAGTACAGAGGTGGCACCACCCACAATGGGCTGGGCCCTCCTCCATCAATCACTAATTTAAAAAAAATTCTCTATAATCCTATCTCCAGCCAGATTTTATGGTATCATATAATTCATCCCACTAAAGAATGAAAGCAATTTTTTCCTATCATAACCACCATCATGCACAGACCATTGATGCTGCTCGTTAAAGAGGTTCCAACTAGAATATGAGTTTATACTCAGGTCAGCAGCCTTCAGAAGCACAAGAACCCAGCAGAACAGTGTGAGTTGTGATCTCTAGTTCTAGAGAGAAGTCTTTTACCCTTAGCTGTGGGAGTAGATTAAAGAAGGCCATTGTCAGGAACAGTGACATGGCTGATCTCAAGCAAGCTCTTCCCTCATGGACTTAATTCTTCTTTGAAACTGAGTGTCACTGCATTCACTAGGTAGTTCCAGTCTTGGACTGAATCAAATGAGGAACTGCCACAGTTGCTGTGGAGGAATTACTAACCCTCCTTGCAGCCCCATCCACTGTTGGCTATGTATAAAGTTAACAGAGAATTTGTGTGCGTCTATGAATGCGGTTCTGAAATAATGTGATAAACTTTTGACCATCTGCAGCAAATATACCTCAGGAAATACATCTGCAGAAGTTATGAGCTAATCAGAAATAATAGCTAATGGTTGTCCCTTTCCAAACCTGAGCCCAAAGGCCTGGAGAGATGGCTCAACATTTGACAGCACTTGCTGCTTTTCCAGAGGACCCGAGTTTGATTCCCTATATTCATACGGCAGCTTGAAGCCACCTGTAATGCCAGTTTCAGAGGAGCTGCCCTTTTAGGGCCTCTGTGGACACCAGGCATCCACACAGTGCACAGACGACATACACAGGCAAAATACACACACACACACACATAAAATGAAAAGAAAAAAAAAAGCAATAAAGTAAAATCTGAACCCAAAGTGAATTTTTTTACAACTGCTTTGAATGAAAAGCATCCTCATGTTGCATATACTTGTATTGATACAGCTGAAAATTAATTGGCAGGCACATCAAGACCTGGCTGGCAGCTTTATTCATAGTTGCTCACAATTGGAAGCAACTAATATGTTCTTAGGATATACAAATTGTGATAAAGAAATGACCTATATGAAGACATGGATGAGCCTTCGATGTATATTGCTACATGGAAGAAGTTAGTCTGAAAAGAATAAATATACTATGGTTCCAGTAACTGACATTCTAAAGAACCAATACTATAGACAGAGAAAAAGAAAATGATTGGGTTTGCTCAGGATTGAGAGGGTACAGCGAGGGATGAATAGGAAGGAGACTCTTAGGAAATTTTAGGGCCATAAAATTTTCATGGTACTGGTATAGTGAATACACAGTATGCGTCTGATACAACTCAGAATTCTGTAATACAAAGAGAAGATACTGCAATAGACTATGGATATCGGTCAACAATAATGAATCAGTATTGGCCCATTCGTTGGAACCTATCACAGCAATGCAAGCTGCTAGTTTGAACATTTCATCAGATGGTTTTTCACAATGAGACATTCTTGTGATGCTGGAGTGCAGAGGCATTCATTCAAAGGTTCTCAGGGACAGTGTGTTAAGTACTAAGACCAAAGTTCTGTCAGAAGGAGACTCCTAAGCAACTGGCACCTTAGGAGCACACGTTTCCCCTGAGATTTTAGCAGGTGAGGAGCATTTACACAGGCATCCAAGGAAAGTAATTCCTCCTTGTCAGGTGTTTCATATTGGATAAACACTTGCATGAGAGCCTGTAGAATCCATTTACTGATAGGCCTGAACCCAGACAAAATGCAAGCTCTGGAGTTGCAAAGTTGTCCATCACTGTGCCCCTCCATCATTCTACTGCAAGCCTGGATCTGCTTCTCGGCATGCTTTCCTCAGGTGAAAGCTTTAAGGCTTTATGCCAGGTTAGCAGGAAGGTGGTTGAGCTCTTACTTGACGAGGAAGGAAATTGTGGATCCTATATAACTTGGGAAAACGGTTGTATCCTACACCAATCCAGTAAGAAGCTACACAGACTCCCCCATAAAGATGCAGAACTCGTAGACGTACGTGAGTGAAATGTTGTGCTTTTTACTTCTAAAGGCTTCCCCCCCCCCTCAGCCAAAGTAATTTATGATCTCAGTTCTGATAGTCTATCTCTTCTATTTGTTAAAATGCAGGCTCTTGGAAATGCATTGGCAGTGTGTGCACACAGAATCCCTTCTACTCATCATGGTGATACATTTTATCAGGAGTAGAATGGATGGGTGTATGTGTAGCATACTGTGTTAGGATGAGAATGAGTTTTGAAATGTAGAAGGTCCTAGAAACTCCAGTTATGTCACATGTGAAGAAAGACAGACCTCACACTCTGCTGTGTGGTTTGCTATAGGCAAGAAGAAGCATCTTGCCAATTATTTGTGAGGTTGCAAACATTTTTATGTATAGAGTGTGTGCCTACTTTTCTGTATATGTATCATGTAAGTTCAGTGCCCTCAGAAGTGAGAAAGGGTATTGGATCCCCTAGAACTGGAGTTACAAGTGTGACTGCTGGGAATTGAACCAAGTTCCTCTACAAGAGCAATCCATGTTCTTCACTGCTGAATCATCTCTTGACTGTTTCTTTTCTTCCTCCAAGCTATTAACAAAACTTTTAATTCCACGTTTGCCTTTTGAGTTCCCACTGCTCTATGCCTTGGGATTTATCCATTCAAGTGGGAAATTGAATATTAATTGAACATTTCTTTTAGATGGAGAACATTCTTGACATGAATTTTATTATTGGTCAATAAGAGTCACTAAAACATTAGTTACTGAATACTACTGAATGTAGTATCTACTTCTGTCAGGGCTATTCATGAGTAATTCTTGCTTTCTGTTTATATAAACTAGACCATGGCTGCATGAAAATGTTACTCAGAATCCATTGTTTAGTTGCGAGGAACTAGAAAGGCATTTTCTGTGCTGACGGACTTCTAGGCATACACAAACTTCACCCCCACCATCTGCTTGGGTTTTGCATTCAGCTGCTTATCTTTGACTCAGTTTTTCTCCTGAGAAAGCTGTGTAACATCTCAGTTCCTACAAGCTGAGACCATAGAGCATAGATCTGAGCCAGATAACGGTGGTGCATGCCTTTGATCCTAGCACTTGGGAGGCAGAAGTAGGTGGATCTCTATGAGTTCGAGGTCAGCCTAGGCTACATAGGATTCCCAGGAAAGCCAGGGCTGCGCAGAGAAACTTGGTCTTAAAAAAGCCAAATAAAACAAAGACCTGATGGTCAACATAGAACATGGGCTTTCCACTGAAGTTTAAGAGAACCAAGTCATTCCAGGCTGTTCTGTTATCTTAATAAATTTTCAAAAATTCTATGTCTCTCCAGTTTTGAAAATATGCTTTCAAATCTCACCTAGTTGTACTATGAGCATAGTCAATGCTGTATATTTACTTTCTTGACAATAAACAATTATGAATAAGACAAAACATTGTATTTTAGGTTCTACGCAATGTTTTCTGTCCATTTGTGAGAAACCTTTTTTCTTCTGCCTCACGAGCTTTGGGTTGAGTATTTTGTCTTATTTTAAAGGTTTAAATTAAGAACCAGAACTTTCTTGCCTTGTTTCATACGCTTGAAAAGTAAATGATAATGACTTCCTTTGAAGATTAAAAATGGTGTCTGTGGCTTTAAATCTGAAATAATAAACAGTGTACAACTATACCTGGGCTTATCTCCAAAGAAACCAACCCAGCCATAAATTGCAGCATGGAAACTGAAAAAGAAAAAAAAATTAAGCTTTCCCAAACAGTTTGGTTTATTCTGGGAGCCGACTTTAATAACCCCCGCTGCTAGAAGTCCAATCTGCTGTCACAAGAAGGCTTAAAATGTCAAACATGCTCTTGTAAAATACAATGCAAGCTGCCTGCCAATGAGAGCATCCTTTCAGCTGGCATATTTCCTGCTTCTGTGCCGTTTCATAATTGTGGCACTTACTCAGAACCCAAAACCTCTCTGCATGATGTAAACAGTCACACCCCCACGGCACCACTGAGGTTTTCATAGGTACAAAGCAGGTGTGGGTTGCCGAAGACAAACTGTAAGAGCCGGCTACAAAGGGCTCAGTGTTATCTCACAAGAGAGATGCCAGGGTGTGGGATTGGGGCAGGGAGCCCAGCTGAAGAGCAGGGGCTGTCATGTTACAGGGTTACAGGTGTGGCCAGCTTCCCCAGCATCTTTATCACAGTACAGAGCCATCAGAGCCTATAGACAGTCAGTGTAGGCACCACCGAGTTCACTCATCCGAAGATCCTTATTAAGCTCAAAGCAGATAAAATGTAGCAAACTAGAGAGTGAAGGAGCCTTCTTGAGACAACTCAGAGGGTGAGAAGTCACAGCAGGTAGCAAGGCAAGCTGCAGGGGGATTAAAGAACATCCCTTTTATCCATGACTCTGCATCCACAGATAGAACCAACAAGGAGCCAAAACTATCTGGAGTGGGGAGGGACTCTGTAATGAATAATTTTATCTTACTCATATTCCTTAAACAATAAAGCTTGACTTTTTTTTTTTCCAGAACATTTGCATTGTATTAGATACAAGGGATCTAGAGACAGTGTACCACTGGGAGAAAGATGTTCGTGTGTGATATGTAAATATGTAGTTTTCTATGATACTTGAGCATCCTGCAGCTCTTGACACCCACAAGGTGGAAGGTCTTGGTTAATTCTTGTAGATACTGATAGGTGGCTATATTCAAAATGGGCAAGGCCCTAAAGAACATCACTACTCTATTTTGTCCCTACTTGAAAAAAGGGTATTTATCTGCTGCTTAGAAAGAATAAAATTACATAGCATAAATTTTCTATGAAAGCCATTAAAATATAACCTCAGTACTGAAACAGATTTATTTGAACTGTTTCCCTTACTAAATATTGTGATAGTTTCAACTTTATCTGATGTAAACATCAAGCTCAGCACATATTTATTTAGCAAGTATTTCAGATTGATACAGCGGATGGATGGTATATGCGTACACCTTCTAACTTACAAGAACTTAGTTACTTTTCTGTTCCTGTGATAAAAACACTATGAACAAGGCATTTTATGGAAGAGTTTATTGGGCAGGAACATGCCATGACCATTATGGCAGGGAACATGGCAGTCAGGCATGGGGCTACAGCATTAGCTGAGAATTCACATTGTACAATCATGAGTGAGAGAGTGCTTACTGGGAATGGCATGGGAATAGCACATCTTCTTCAGCAAAAACACACCTTCCATTCCTTCCCAAGAGGTCCACCAATGGGGAACCAAGTACTCAAACATGAGACTGTGGGGACCATTCTCATCAAAGTACCACAAGAAGGGAAACAAGAATGCCTGGATACCTGGAGAGCAGCTCGCTTTTGGTGTGTGGGTTAGGTGGGGTAGTGAGTAATTATTGTCTTTCCTGATGTCTTTGATCTGTTAAATAATAAAGTGCAGAGGGAAAACACAAGGTCACTCAAGGCTTAGGGTCATGTGTCCCACAGTGGGAATAAATGGTATAGCTGGGTGGCCTTGGCACCTCTGGTCTATTCACAAGCTGCTCACAAGTCCCTGTTCATAATCTCTAGCTCCCACACAAGGCTCAACTTTATTTGAAAACAGAAAGGTGACAGGGGCCATGACATTAAAAGGCAGGGTGGTGAGATTCTTTTGTGTTAAAATGACGTAAAAGAATCTCATTCCTGTTAATATTTGGACCATCCTAGGATGTCTGCAGTTGGATTTTTTTTTTTAACTTTTCTTCACTAAAACAGCATAAGTAATGCATCCGTTCTAATTAAAGTAGTTTTAAAAACTGGCAACGCCTTCGGATTTTCCAGTTTTTCTGTTAAAAGTAGTCACTTTGCTACTATAATTATAACCATTAATCCACCAAATGCCAGATGGTATATTCTCAGTGGATGAGTGATTGCTGTGGGTTTTGTAATGTTTTCAGAACGTCGTATGATAAAGTGATGATCCACGTGCCACTGAGAGCTGGAACCAAGCTCAGCAAGTGGATCTGAAGCATCGATACAAGTTTAACTTTGCCATTGACAGGCTAGGAGTCCTTAAAAACACAGCTGCTTTCTAAAAGCCAGTGTGTGGGTGGATGGCTTGCTGGCCAAACCCTGCAACCTGAGATCAATCCCCAAGTCTCACATAGTAGAAGGAGAAAACTAAATCTCCACATGTTCCCTGTGGCCTCCATATGTGAATTGTGGCACACAGGTGCACACACATGCACACACTAAGGAATGTACTTTTTAAAAGTCAATTCACACTATTTACATAGTGAATGAGACACTAGTCCTCTTGTTAAAGACATCTATGTCAAGGTCTACATGGGTTGTGCCCTGTTAATTAAGGGTAATGTCTGAAGGGCACAAGGTCCACGGACTTTCTGATTCTGATCCTTTAGTCTAGAAAGCAATAGGCTTGCCCTTTAGATGGGTTGTTCCACGTGAATTTTTCTCTTCTAACCATATGCTGTCAGGTAACAGACACTTTGACAATCGTGGCTTATTTGTTACCAAGAACTAGATACTTCTCATTAAACACAAAATTTCTTGCCTTTTAATTTGAGGGCTGGATGTTTATAAAATTAAGTCAGTTAAGAAGCCTCTGAAGTCCCCCATGTTTCCAGGTGCTGGCTGATGATCGGGAGAGCTTCTTCCTCCATGGCATTCAGCTCCCACTGGAACAGACAGCCCAGGAAGCACCACTGTGAGTTCCCACAGCAGCATCAAATGTATACATTCCTCTCTTTCAGTAGGCATTTTTTTGTTTAACCATGCCAAGTATTTACTAGATATATGTGCAGCCATGCTGTCATTAACCACCCTGGTTTGCCCTGGCTATATTATAAGTAGCAGCAGATCTGTAGGACCAAAGTCAGAAGTCACATAAGATTCAGGCATATATAGTATACACTCAAGTATACTGGGGGGGGGGGGGGGGAGGGGTTCAGGATGCCTAAAGTTGTCCTATAGACACTTATGGTAGTGTGACCCAGTATTTGTATATAACCTCTGAGACTCCTCCCAAATACTTTAAATCATTTACATTAACTATATTTCCTAATACCAGGTGAATGCTTTGTAATTTATTTATTTATTTATATTTATAAATAACTACTCTGTCACTTAGAAAATAAGGATTAGAAAAAGTATGTAGATGTTTAGTACAGATATATTTTTTTATTTACTACTTGTGTGTGACGTATAGAGGTCAGAGAACAGCTTTCTGGAGTTGGCTATCTACTACCATGATAGCTGGTGATCAAACTCTACAAAGTTCTGTTCTGATCTCAATATGCATACTCTGGCAAAACTGTGCCCCCCCCACACCCAAGGACACAAAATACGTAAGTAAAATGCAGTGAAAACTTAAAAAAGAAAGAAAGAAAGAAGGAAAGAAAGAAAGGTGCAGCTTCACTTGGAAATAAAAATAGTAACGCCCAACCTTTGTGCTAGCTAACTGATTGCTATCTAGTTCATCCCTGCTACCTAGCTCCTGGATCTGGGTGATGTGGTAGATTTGAAAGCTTTCTGATTTTTCTGGGCTACTAAAGAACATTTTCTGCATCAAGAATCAGAGCTTAGGGTCTGGGGAGGTGGATCAGTGGAGACAGAGCTTGCCTAGCATGCATGAAGCCCTGATTTGGTCCTCAGCACCCTGTAGATTGCTGTATGAGTTCAGGCTTATAAAGGAGGATCAGATGTTCAAGGTCATACTCATCTGCATAAGAAGTTTCAGACTAGCCTGGGACACATGAAACACTGTCTTAAAAAAAAAAAAAAGAGGTGGAAGGGGGCAAGGTGGGGAGAAAGAGACCACTAAAGAGGAGGGACACCTGCAGGATTGTTTCTACAATTCCTTATTCTTGTTCTTAATTGTATTTTGAGAACTCCATATATAAGTCATGATCCGAATCACTCCCGGGTCCCCTCCCAGATTCCTGATCTTTCTTATATTGTTGCGTATATATCCATACATATTATGTATTACATATATAGTTACACGTGTGTGTGTGTCCAAACATGTACATAATCCCTACTGAGTCCATCTAGTATTGTTTGTAAGTAAGTAGGGCCAACTAGTTGGGATTATGAGTAGCACTTTCCTTCAGCATTTCAAAATGCTGTGACTTCTACTTTTGAATTTTCATGAGGCTTAATATACTCTGGTGTTTCAAATTTAAACTTGTGCCTTTGCTGGATTTAAGATGGTGATTATTAAAGCATCTATCATAAATAGTCAGCATATGGCTGAGATTTAAAAGTATTTTATTAATCGATCAAGCATCTCATAGATAGCTTGTCCTATACTCAAGAAAAATATAAAGAATCCCCTCTGATTAAAAATTCAAAAATAAGACTGGGCCAACAAGATGGCTCAGCTGGTTAAGGTGCTTACTGCCAAGGGGAAAGACCTGAATTCAATTCCCAGAATCCTCATGGTGGAAGTAGAGTTCCAGCTCCCACAAGTTGTTCTCTGACCATCACAGGCAAGCTGGAACACAACACACACCCACACACACACACACACAGACACATACTCAAACACATACACACACAATGTTAAAGATAGTAAACAAAAAATAAATGGGAAAAACATAATATAAATTTTGCTAGAAATTTCTAAACACTTTCTAAACCTCTGTGTTGGAGGCTGATGCTGATACTTGAGATCAGGGGAATAGCTAGTGTCCTACCCAGATCCGAATCTCTTAGGAAGGGTCTTGGTGGCCTGGTATGGTGTCTCCTATGGGGTATAAAAGAGCTGAGTCTGGCAGAGTGGCTGAGCAGCTGCTCCTAATGCTGTGTGGGAGGAGTGTTGCTGGGCAACACTGGCAGGAAGGGGAAGCTAATAGAAAGGAACTGGTCCCTTCTGACTTTTGCCCTCTCAGCCCCCTGTAGGCAGAGTCACCTGGCAAAGTAGAAATGTTTATTGTAGAGCCCTGCCCTCCAAATGAGCGGCAGTGAATACAGGGGCAAGTTTAGGAGAGAGAGACGTTGTTAATTTGATAATAGGTGTGGTCCCCAGTGCGTTAGGTGGACATGGCTCCCATAGCGCAGCAGGTGGCTACACGACACAGCAGGACTTGCAGAAGTAACTGAAAATTTTGTTTTGAATTGTGGTTTAAAAACAAAACAAAACAAAAGACTGGCCCGGTGTAATGGTGCATGCTTTTCATCCCAGTACTGGAGAGGCAGAGGCTGGTAGATCTTTGTGAGTTCTGGGACAGTCTGGTCTACAAAATGAGTTCTGGGACAGCCAGAGTTATTACACAAAGCAATCCTGTCTCACAAAACAAAAGAAAAAAGTAAGTGAACAAAAAACCCCACAGAAGTTACTATTTTAACCATTTCTAAATATATACTTAGTGGCATTGCATACATTACATAATTATACAACCATCGCCCCTACCAAGAGAGGGTTTCCTTGTGTTAAAGTTAATGAAAAATGTGTGTCTCTGTCCAGGCCTCTTTCCACATCAGCAAAAGAACCATCCCCACGGATTCCACTTCCAGAGACATAGAGTCACTTACACGTCCCAGTTGTCCAATATTACTCTAAGAGAGAGAAAGCTTTGGTGAGAATGAAGGATTCTTTGCTGTAGCTTGTGACTTGCAGATCAGTGTATAGTGAAAGTGGTGATTTGGAGATGGAGCAAAGAAACTCAAGCCTTAGATGACACCGTCTCGTCCACCTGGCCAAGGGACACCTGGGAGCTCTTGTTTAAAAGAGGACCCAGAACAAAACAGCAGTGAGTTGGCCCCCCTCCCCCTTCTGACCCCTCCCCCTTCTGACCCCTCCCCCTTCTGACCCCTCCCCCTTCTGACCCCTCCCCCCTTCCTGGCCTTTTTATCTTTTTATTTATTTATTTTTCTCCTTGCCACCCAGTTTTCTGGACTCCGGCTGCAGACCTGGCTGGTATTGCGGGGTGTTTTGTGATGATAAGTATGGTGCTGGTGGGTTAGAGGTAAGGAAAGCCTTCGAGCAAAGGCAGTTTATTTTGGGGATTTGCCGTATGAGGAGACGGTGAAATGAGAGTTTAGACAACGGTCTATGTTCACACAGGAGCTGTTCGTTGTTCGTTTTTAAGAGATGCTGAAATGCGTTTTATGCTAATGGAAGGATCCAGTAGCCAGGAGGAAAACTGATGATTGAGAAGAAAGTGAAAGGGGACTCAGTTGTGGTCAGAGAGATTCAGCGTAGGGCCATGGGCTTGTTTTTATGGGACAGCGCAGTTCGTTTCCTTCCCTCTGCAAGATGGAAGATCTGAAAAAATGCAAATCGGTCAGTGGAGGGCTCCCATTATCTCATCCTCTGCTGCTTTCTTCCGAGTGCTGTGGGTGAGGAAATCAAATGACTTCTCAGAACGGGAAACATGCATCCACCATCTGTAACGACCCTGGGTTCGCCTTTGTAATTGTCCTTCTAAACATGCAAGACATTACCACAGGTCTAGGGGCAGTGAGCACTGGAGGAAACGTGGGGTGGCTGATTTCTCTCTCTTTTGTAAGCAACCTCCTCTAATGTGGGACACAGAGAGACTTCAAAGTAAGTGTCAGCCCAATGGAGCTGGAAAACAGACATATCTCTGAAGTCTCAGATCCAGTTTTTATCCTTGGTCTTGGAGCTTCGCATAAACTATTTATGAAGGTGTGAGTTTATATACTTTATTAACTTTCAAGTTTAAACCATGAGTTCATTTTTCAGCTTCTGTAACCCTCTGTAACTTTAGCTGTTCAGGGAATCAAGTTTATAGGTTAACACCTTAAGTCATTAGAGTTTAATCTTCTACTTCAGCTATTCAAATGCCTTACCACCACCTCCTTGCTTCCTGGAGTCCTTCATACTGGTCCCTGGGGAGAGTAGCTCTGACCTTTAAAGGCTTATTCCATGTGGACACACAATTCCTACAACCATGGTCAATTACAATAGGTCAGCTCAGTCGCTGGGTTGTTAATGATGCTTTTCAGTGTTTTCATAATTCACTGAGTGCAGTACAACTGCTAATACTTTAAAAAATTAGTGCCACGCCATTGTGGTGCAAGCTTTTAATCCCAGTACCCAGAAGGCAGAGGCAGCCTGGTCTACACAGTAAGTTTCAGGATAGCCAGGACTGCACAGACAAATCCCTTCTGGAAAAAAAACAAAACAAACATAAAAGATTAGTTAAAATTGAGGCTTAGAGGTTCAGTAGTTAAAACACTTGCTGTTCTTGTAAAGGACATGGGTTCAGTTCTCAGCACTATATGGGTGCTAACAACCATCCATAATTGAAGTTCCAGTGAATCTGATGCCCTCTTCTGGCCTCTGCAGGCCCCTCACACGTGTGGTACACAGACATGTGAAGGCAAATCACTCACGCACGGAAACTAAAATAAATAAATAGCTTTTAAAAATTAGTTAAAATAGTCAGGGGAGGTAGTTCGGGGTATAACAACACTGGTCCTCAAAAGTCACATGACTCAAGTTCAGTCTCTGAAATCCATACAAGAAGAGTACAAATTATGAGTGGCTGAATATAGGTCCTATTCCCAGGTCATGCTATTTGATTTCTAGGGCTGCTGTAATATCCCGCCACAAAGTGGGTGACCTAAAACAATAGAAGCTTAGTCTTTCAGAGATCTGAAATCCAAGTATCCTATATCAACTTGTCAGCAGGGCTGTGTATAGTAGAAGGTTCTAGAAGAAATTCTCACCTGCGTCTACCATTGCTAGTGGCTCCACATTCACAGGCTGAGGTACCCTCCCTATTATCACAGCCTCCTGTCTTTCCCTTCCATCTCTTCTGCTGTGTGTTGTAAGGACATTAGCCATTGGATATAAGCCTGACACTGATGACCAAGGATAATCTCATTTGAAGCCCTTGCATATATTTGCAAACTCCTGTTTCCAAATACACTGTTCCATGTAGGTCCCAATGATTAGGACATCTTCTGACGGATCATTCTTTAATCCGCCAAATATTACCCCAGTAAACAGGATTTTACTGCTTCAGGGATTATGGAGACAGATATGGCCTCTAACCAGACCCATTTTGCATACTATGAGCTTGCCCCAAGAGAAAATACATTGGGAAAAACTGCAGCTTGGTGTTGCACAGCCAACAGAACCAAAAATGGCTACTTCAGTACAGGTAGCAAAGTGTATCTGTATAATATAGTGTAGTATAAAAGAAGTTGATCATCAGTAGGACAGAAGAGTTTCATAGAGAATGCGCACCAGGTGAGCCTCAATTACACATCCCTGCAAGCAGAGTGGAGATTGATAACCAAACATCATGAAGACATTCTGAAGATCACAAATTGAGAAGGGAAGACCCTAGGTCTGTCACACTGGAAGCCTGTACTCAATGTTCATGAGTTCCTCTTCTGTCTTTTTCAAAGCAAGATTTTCATCATGGAAGAAGCCATGCACTGATTTACATTATGATTAAAAAAAAAATTCCTATCTCCTAGAAACCAAGGGCTGCTATCTATCTACTGCCAGGGGCAGTGGGAGGGTTCAGGTGTGTCCAGCAGATCAGTCAGGAGAAAAGCTGTCCAGGACCAAACTGGCCTCAGGGCCTGACAGCCTTTCTGTGACTCACTAGCATATAGGAACTTTTTTTTTTTTTTTTTTTAAACAGTGACGACAGAACTGTAGCACAGAGCTACAGAAGTGGGGGGGGGGGATTAGGACACCATTACAGTTATCTCTTACCCAAAATTCAGTTTTTTATGGCAAGGTTGATTTGTGAAAATGCCATCAGTCCACGGTTGAGATATGGCGTAATTACCTTTGCATAAAACCAACCTTTATTTAATATGAACGGCTTCCTTTGTCTAAAATTAGGGTCTCCCAGTTTCTATGGGAGTCAAGCTTTCCGCCTTCATCTCAGCAATTAGGGTGACAGTCAATGATGAGCTTTAAGTGTTGTGTCTGTCTATCATCCACATTTTCACCTCCCCAACTGGTGTCCTAGATCTCAGTGAAATAGCAGATTTTCCTGGTTAAGCAAATGTCGCCCTGGAGATTTTCCTGGGCTGTAAAGTCCACAAGGGAAGGTGACTCTAGGTTTAGTCCCAGGCAGAGGGAGTGGAAAGGACCTGTGGAGACACCAGAGAGGCAAGTTGGAGGAAGAACTCATAAAATGAGGTCCTTGGCAGTGAGTTTTCCTATACTTTATATACACAAGGTCTCTTCCTAAGACCCAAGAATATCATCAGATCTATGCTTTCAATAAGAAACCCAGAGTGCCTTTCTTGAAGTTAATTGTATTATAAAATAAAAATTTTAATGTATATTTTATTTAATAAAATACAATTTTGTTCATTTGTTGTTAGGCACCATGATCTTCATTTAAAATCTCTTTGTAGAACAATTCCCCATCCCCCAGCTCTGCGTGACCGTTCATCCTGACAGGAAAGTGAACAGATGATGGATGATTCCCTCTGATATTGCTGTTCAGAACATCAGAATCAACTCCTCGTGGGCTGCCATTGTGAGATCTGATCCTTGGATCTCTGCACGGACTGCACGCTACCTCTATCAAATTGACACCAGCATGGATTGCCTCAGGGAGGCTGGTGTCTCTATTTCCATTACCCTTAAATTTCATATTGGATTTTCTTGTTCTTTTCTGGCACTTTCTAATCTGTGAAATCAGAAAGAATTATAATTTAGTTACCATGTAGAAGACTGAATCATTGCTTGTGGAAAAGCAACCTGATAAAGCACCCTGTGTTGGAAACTCTTAGCACTCTCTCTCTCTCTCCTCTGTGTGTGTGTGTGTGTGTGTGTGTGTGTGTGTGTGTGTGTGTGTGTGGTGTGTGTGGTGTGTGTGACTTCACATGTTGATATTCACCACTTGGATGTTACTCTATTCACTTTGTGAGGATAGTATTTCACTCCAAAATAAAAGTCCATTGAGACATAAATCCTTGAAATTTTTGAAGGAAAGAATGAAGTTTTCGTGGGGACATGTTGGATCTCTTTTCCTTAATAAAACAAAACAAAACACGTTTCCTATTGTCCCTTCTCTTCAGAATACTGTTTCTGCACAGATGCCTGACAGACATTGTTGTAATGATAGAGCCATGGATTTTGTTGTTTTGAAACCCAGCTTCCTAGGTGTTCAGTTGGAATTCTTGTATTTCTTTATATTTTTTTTTGCTATGCTGTGATCTCCCTGGTGGATCTTGGGGAATTTCAGGGTAGTGCTCTGAACATCGATGAGATGATGGTTTTATGAGTCTTATTACTTAAGAGTCACAGGGTTTGTGTCACTTCAACCTGCAGAAGTAACTCGTGCTATCTGTGCTTCCTATCATTCAGTCAGTCCTTGTTCTTTTCTTGTGTACCCAGACATTATTCTTGTCTGACCTGTATCAGCCTGGAGTCCAGACAGTGGGCAACTGCATCCTTAAACACCTTCATCTTTTCTTCCTATGGTTGCCAGGGCAACTCTTGCTTAGTACGTGCATCCTCATGTTTCTTTAATTACATTGAACTATCACTCTAGTAGAGGTGACTAGGTGACATCTGTGGAGGTTTAAGTGTTCATGGCCCTTGGTGTTATCACCTCGTTCTTTTTCACTCTGTGTGATATTCTTTGACTGAACATATTTTCTTGGCCCTGTCGAGTGCTAGGATGTGTTTTGATTTTTTTTTTTTTTTTTGGTTGCTGTTATTGGTTTGGTTTTGTTTACGATCTCTAATCCAGTCCACTTTCCCAAGCTTCATTCTTTTTTACGTGTCCTTCAGACACCACAAGAACCCCCTGTCCAATTCCCTCTGTGGTGGATCACAGCACATCTAGTGCCCATGAATGAGAGAAGGGTCTGCTTAATCTTTATCCTTGGTGCTTTATCTGTATCAGAAAGAACATTAACCTTGAAAACACTCCATTAGTTTCTGTTAAATAAATGATGGTGCAGTTTTAACTCAATAAAGAAAATCCTTTAACCCTAAAACTGCCTTTGCTCTGTGGGTTAAAGTGCTGACACTCTTCTAGAACAACTTACTCACACGCCTCATACCCAAAATTTCAGGAGGTTTGTGTTAGAAAATGGCTTCTCACTAACTGGGAGAAGAGGAGATGGTGTATTCATTTCCTCTCTCGGTGCTGGGACCCTATCTAGCTTTGACCTGTGCCATTATCTGTGAGTTCATCAGTGTATCAGTCCTGGTGTGTGTGTGTGTGTGTGTGTGTGTGTGTGTGTGTGTGTGTGTGTGTGTGTGTGTGCAATTTTTTTTCCTTGGTGCATCTCCATTGGCTCTTACAATCTTTCTACCTCCTCTTCTACAGAGCTCCCTGAGCCTTGAGAGGAGGGCTTTGATGAAGACATTTCCTTTAGGGCTTAGTTTTACTAGGTCTCTCTTTCTTTGCATTTTGTCAAGAGGCCTGTCTCTGTAGTAGCTCCCATCTCCTGCAGATGGAGCTTCTCTGATGATGGCTGAGTGAGACACTGATCTATGAGTACAGCAGAATGTCACTCTTGTTATTGTTCTGATCAACTTGTATTTTTACTCCAGAATTACAGCTGGATATTCCCAATATCTTGGAAATTTAAAGCAGAATATGATGCTGCCTTTTTAAAAATTAGATACCATGTCTTCTGTGGCATTCATAATATTTGTGTTTATTGTTAGTTTGAGATTATGTGGCAGTTATATTCGCAGGGCCTGTCTATAAAATGTGTATCTCAATGGACAAGGAATAGAAAACACAAAGACAGTATCAGGGGACCTGAATCTTCACTTTGGTCTCCTCTGAGCACTTTCTGGGCCTCAAGCACAGTATTTACAGCTTCAACCTAAGACCTTTTTGCTTAGAGTATCTGGTGAGTGGAGTCAAAGAAACAGCCATTTATTCATTTGCTCTGTAATGATTCAGTGATGCTCTGTGTTCAGCACTGCCTGAGGCAATGTTGTTGTTGTACGTATTATATATGTGATATATATATATGTATAAATATATATATATTATAATGAATATACATCACATATATTTCCTGTCCCAGTGCCCACATTCTAAGTTTATACTCCAATTGGATACATACACATTTGGAAGATAAAAATCTTTCAAGGGTATCTCTTACTTCTGGGATAAAACTTACATTCCTTACTTACTATCAGAACCCCCCTGATATGTCTCCTAAATCTAATATGGCTTGGATAGGATATGAGTGTATCTGCTAAAGATTCACAGCCTGGAGCTTGGTCTACATGTGGTTAGGCTAAGAGAGACTGTAGGAAAACTGGTCCAGCCTTAGCAAGAATAGAGGTTCCAGTCTATTTTTTTCTTTTAATTCATGTAGGAAAAAAAAATGATAAATTAAGCCAGCAAGCTCAGGAATGTCATAAATGCCTCGCTGCGATTGGAGAAATAAGTACTCTTGGGGATAAAACTAAGTCTTCCCAGAGTTCCTTAGACTTCTATGGTTCAAGGGCAGTGTCTACATCCTTGATGACCCAGTGGGGAGATCTTGTCCCTGGGAGCATTTTCGGCTCTTCTGAGTACTTTTACCCAGTGACCTTTCAAGAAGTGTTATACCTGGGTAAAAGAAAACAAACCTTTGATTTTGTTTTGTTTATGGTCACATCATACAGCCAGAGTTGGCCTTTGGACATTCTGTTGCTGTTTGTTCCTTTTATCAGCCCAGAAGTTTAACATTTCAAAAACCACTCATGGTGGGGACAGATGGGAGCACTGACACACAGGGAGCTTTGGGGTGAGGAGTACACCCACTATCTTAAATGACTGGTTAGTGTTCTCCATGGCCACATATATCAAGACTTAACAGAAGAGGTACTATGGTGGTTTGAATAAAAATGGCCCCCATAAACTCATAGGGAGAGGCACTATAAGGAGGTGTGGCCTTGTTGAAAGAAGGGTGTCATTAGGGTGTGTGGGCTTTGAGGTCTCAGAATGCCCAGAGTGGCATTCTCTTCCTGCTGCCTGCCTGGCAATCCATATGAAATCTCTGCTCTGTGGGGATATGTTTCAAATTTAATAAAAACAATCTGAGATATCAGAGGGATCTGCCCACAGTCAGTCTAGGAGGATCAGACAGTGGTAACTCACACCTTTAATCCCAGCACAGGGAATGTCTGGGAGTGGTGACCTACGCCCTCAATCCCAGCAAATCTGAGTTTGAGGTCATCTTAGTTTACAGATGGAGTTCCAGGCTCCCAGGCTGACAGTGGTGGGGCCACACCTTAACTGAGCAAAGAAGAAGGTATTTAAGGCAGGCATAGAAAGACAGAGCAGGCAGAAGAAGGCTGGAGGAGCAAGGCTGAGGAAGCCAGAAGACAGCTGGGTGAGATCTGACTGTGGTGTTTACTTTCTGATATCTCAGCCTTTCCCAGAGATCTGGCTCTGAATTTCCTTTATTCCAGCAACACAGCTCCTTCTTTAACACCATGCCTGCCTGCATACCACCATGCTTCCTGCCATGGTAATAATGGACTAAACCTCTGAAACTATAAGACATCCCCAATTAAATGTTTTCCTTTATAAGAGTTGCCCTGGTCATAGTATCTCTTCACAGCAACAGAAACCCTAAGATAGGTACTTTCATTATGAGCTGGCTGTTGCCTGTTAGTCATGCCTAGATAAGATTTTTTTAAATTCAAAAATTAAAAGAAATATCACTGAATCGTCAAGTTTCCTTATTCACTTCCTTATTAAACATATTTTAGGATGTGCTGTGTAGGTCCCTGGTAGGGGACAAATTAGTATGAGTGAGAATGGTAGGGTGCCTGGTATGGTGAGACCTGGATTCTATCTGCATGAATCACAGGGGAGTGGGGGAGGGAGGCAGAGAGGAAGGGGGGAGGGGAGAGACTTATGTCTGAAGGAAAGAGGATTGTGCTATCTCAAAGCAAGCCCAATTGATATGTTGTCTATTTCACACTGAAGTCACTGAACATCAGAAAGGCCCATTTGGCTGTTATTTTCCGACATGCATTGCAGTGAGACAGGAAGGTTGCTTTGGAATGAATGTCCTCTGCCTACCAAGGCTGAACAGTAGCCTTGTCACCACAGACTCATGACTGGTGCTCTAACAAATCTGTATAACAAGAACAGTCTTTGAAGGAGCCCTTACCTCCCACAAGCACTCTCCCCTCCCACCCGGCCTCCCACCTCCACCCACCCACACATATCTTGGGAACAACCCTTGGCATGGCTCCCCTGCTCCATTGTTCATTGGTCTTTGCCTTTACTGCTCTTTGTCGAAACACATCATGGGCTCTCCTGTGAAGAACTCTTTGTACGTGCAAAATTAATAACGCTTTCCTTGCAGAGACTTGGGAAAGAGATCCAGCAAATCACACACTGTTTAAAGGTTTTCTGCTCTGAAGTAATCCTTATCTTTTCTGATCATGATTGACATCCACCGACAGTTACCAGTCACATGGCTCTGCTTGGTTGGAGAAGGTGAAGTGCTTAATCACAGGAGCGGGAGAGAGAATCCAAACACTTGTGATGTCTTAATGATGACCCTGCTGCTTGGGGCAGCAATTGCTAATTGTCCTTCTAGCTGGTCCCCAGCCAGGCACCTGCTCTGTTAATTTCCCATATTATTTCCTCTCCTCTCTTCTATGCTCTTAGGAATAAAGGCTGCAAGTGAAAGAAAGCAAAATCCCCAAAGCAATGGTGTCAGAAGTCACTGGATTAGGGATGGTTGATGGGGATAAGATCAGAAACCCAACAAGCTTAAATTGAGGAGGTGTCCACTCTGCCCCAGGGTAGAAGATTAAGGTTAGTGTCTGGGACCACAGGAACACACAGATCACAGAGACTAGACTTGGACTTCCTGATACCTCCCACTCTGTCTTCTCTCTCCTCACTGCTTGTCACCCATGACCTCACTCCCTCTGCTTGGAGATAAGTGTTTACCATATGGCCGAAAAGAAGACCTTTTTATCTTCCCAAGTCTGACATCAGAGGTAAAATCACTTCCTGTTTAACACCACACTGAAATATCCATAGAAGGACCCATCTGAGCCTGTCTCACCCATGGACCCTGACCAATGACTATGTCCAGGGGGGTAGGTCACATGCACAGCTACAGCTGCATTACAAGTCCATCCAAGCAGGCAAGACACAAGTTCTCAGAAGACAGGTGTGACAAACCGGAGCAACAGCTCCTCCATGTAAAGTTAGATATGCCTAGAATGATGTTTTAAAGTAGGTGATGAGATCCTGTTACTCTCCTACCTCATCAACGTATCTCATTAGCTCTTAGTGTCAGCACACAGTTTCTTATGAATTCTCCCTGCCTTCCCTTCTCTTCCGACTCACCACTCACATGCATCTTTGCTCCCCTAAACATGTTTCAGCCTAGAGGACACTTTAAACTAGGCATCTACCTTATAGTCACTTACCTTCTTGTCATGTATGCTCCCCTTCTTCCCTCTTTCTCTCTCACCCTCCCCTCTCTACACACACACACACACACACACACACCGAGAGAGAGAGAGAGAGAGAGAGAGAGAGAGAGAGAGAGAGAGAGAGAGCAAATAATATCAAAATCAACAATAGCAAAGAGCTATAAAGTCATCACCACAATCAAGACATAAAATATTTCCATCATGCTGGAAACACTTCTTACCCCTTAGTTTTCTCTCTACCCCACACCCTGTAAATATACTTCAGTTTGTTTAGTCTTGCCATGTTGTACTTTTATAATTAAAATACACACACACACACACACCTTCATTGGTGTTTTGCCTGCTTGTCTGTGTGAGTGTGTCAGATCCCAGGGAGCTGGAGTTAGATATCTGTGACTGCCATGTAGGTGCTGGGACTTGAACCCGGGTCCTCAGGAGGAACAAACAGTGCTCTTAACCACTGAGCCATTTCCCCAGCTCCCAGAAAACATGTTTTACATATTCAGAGTTTTAGAAACAAAACCAGAAAAGCAGTAAAGGACTTTGGAGCTGGCAGCTCAGACAGGCTTTTCTGAAACCAGAGAAAGAGTCACATGTGACAGGGCTTTGAAAAAGTGGGAAGGATTAAAGAAAGCAAGCAGCAGTGTGTTCCAAATGCACTTCTGAGACCTGAGGTTGGGACGTGGGTCACTGAGGAGGGCAGGGGGGCTCTGTGTCCAGGGAAACAACAAAGACGGTGTCAGCATCCATGACTCTCTCCTGGTCTTTCATCGATTTCTTCCCAGAGTTAGTTTCTCCTTGTGAGATTTTTATCATTTGGATCTGGATTGCTCTGAAAACCTCATGCTGAAGACTTGGGTGCTTTGGGTGACACAAGAGGGAAGTGGAAACCTAGGAGGTTGGTCCTGTTTGGAGAAGCATTAGTGGGGCTATCCCCCAAAGCATATGCTTTATTTATCTCAAACCCTTCTTCTTTTTCCCCTGGCTACCATGTGGCGAATGGCTTGGCTTAGCCATGTGCCCCAACTGTGATGTTTTATGGGGACTCATGAGCTTACAGTGACCCAGCCAAGTGTCCATGGCAGTGTGAGCCAAAATAAACTTTTATTCCTTTTATGTTGTATGTGACAGATACTTTGTCACAGTGAAGCTAATTCATTCATTGGGCTCTGCCATTATATTTGTTATTATTATTAATGTTTGATTTTGTTTTTTATAGGGGTTATGTTGTTTTATAGACTGCTTAACTGGTAACACTGGCTGTTGGTGTCCCTGAACACTCCTCTCTTGAAGTGTAAAACAATCATTTCTAAATGTTCTGTAATTTAAAAAGAAGCAATTTAATGTTCTTGCTTCTCTTCAGATCACATAAAAATAAGCAATTTGCCTATCTTAGGGAAGATGAATTGCAGGAAACTCATGGGGCTGGACAGAAGGCTATCTTAAGGCTAAGTAGAACATACTTAAAATTCCAGGTTGGGAACTTAAGAACTTCAGGACTTGGGCCAACAGTGTGAAGTGACCAGAGTCATGAAGTCAGTTGACCCTGGCAACGGTTCAGCCCCCATGGGGGTGCTAGAACTAAGTAGCAAGCAGGCTGTCCCCACTTCCTGCTCTTTTCCCGCCAGTCTCTAGGAAGCGCCAGTCTCTTGGGCTGTTTAAACCGTATAGCTGCATTTATTTTGCAGAACAGTTTTTTTTTTCCTTTTGTTTCGTCTACATGTGTGCGGTTCAGACTGAACTCCAAAAATCCAGAAGCGCCTGTGCTCATGTGATTCTCCTGCTGCTTTGCTTGAGATGCTCAAGGCAGAGCCAGCTCCACCTATGATCGCAGCTGTTGGGTTAGGCTTCACCCTGGCTCCAGTCAGCCAGTGATAGCAGCCCTGCTGGTTTCTTCTACAGAACCCGTAGTCAAGAAGTCGTTGAAATAACAGACTTTTTTTTTTTTTTCAAGGATTTCCCTGAAGTGGAAATCCCTGGAGTAGGTTTCTTCCAAATACTTTGTGAGAAGGATAGCACAGGTCCAATGGTTTTGAGAAATATATGATTTTGAAAACCAACTGAACTATTTTCTGAAATCCATATCATGTTGGTGACCCTTTACATATAAAAGGAGAGATACAAACATGGGGCTTTTGGCTACTAACCCTTTTGATCTGGAATATTTTGCAGGTCTGGGATTTGGTGACACATGGGACAGGAAGCCTGCCTAAGCTCATTTCTGTGTCTTGTGCTTCCCCTAGAATTCACTGCTGGATTTCCCCTCTAGTATAATTTGGTTAATCAGCTACCAAACCCAGGAGGAAATTGCTTATTCAGGGAACATGAAATTCTGATTGAAATTACTAGAGGGAACTCAAACCCTTAGAATTTCTAAAGTGTCACATTCACAATCAATAACTGAGTCTGCAGCATTTAAACCCTGCCTGTGACATGAGAAAAACAAAATGGATTCACTCTGCCCACTCTTTTAAAGAAAGCGGTCTCCAAGGTTACTTGTTTTTGGTCGAAGCCAGGCAATTTGGGAGAAAGCTCAGAGAAAGGTCTCCAAGGGATGCTCTTCAAATACTAGAAAGTCTGCACTTAAATTGGAGCCCCCTCTTTTTTTAAACACTGGTATTTTATATTTTATTATTTTCTAAATTTTTTTTCTCTCATATATGACATCCCTACCACAGTTTACCCTCTCTCATTTCCCTTCATAAGACAGCAGATCTTCCATGGCATAACAAGTTACCATAAGACTGGACACAACCTTCATATCAAGGCTGGACAAGGTAACCCAGTAGGAGGAAAGGGGTCTCAAGCACAGGTAAAAGATTAAAAAATAGTCCTGCCTGCAAAACATCAGTCTAATAATCATAACACATATGCAGAGGACCCATACATAGGTCAGACCCAGACAGGATCCCTGATTGCTGGCTCACTCTCTGATCCCTGCTTAGTTAATTCTGTGCGCCATGTTCTCATGGTGAATTTGGAGCCAATTTTAAGAAAGCACATTGGGAGGGATCTAGTCTATCATTTACCACTTACATTTTGCCTTATTGTACTTGTCAGTGTCATTTGTTTTAAGGTTCTCCAAAATATATGGCCCAATTGATTCTCTAAAAGGAGTGTGTCATTCAAATAGACCAATTGCTGAGATGGATATTTTGACTTAAAAGAAAAAATAATGAGGAGCTGGGGAGATGGCTGTGGATAAACATGTGCTGCACAGGCAAGCAGAAGAATGGGAGTTCAGGCCCTGGGGACCCACATAAATGTCAGTGTGCATGTAAGCAGGCATGCCTGGAACCCAGTGTTTGGGAGGTCAAGGTGAGGGATCCCTGGACCAAGCTGGCTAGCTAGACTAACCAGGTCAATAGGCTCTGAGTATAATGAGAGATCCTGCTCAATGTGTAAGCTAGAGTGCTATCCAACAAGACACCTAGAGTCAGGCTTCTACACTGGTGTGCTCTCTCTCACATACACACAAACACGCATATATACAAGCATGCATACCACACATGATATACATGTACTAAGAAATGAATGAGAAGAAGAAAATAATGAAGTATTCTGAGGTTTCTCCTGTGTGGAGAGCTGGGTCTTTGTATGGCTACAGCCTACAAAGTTAGGTAGTGAGGACCTGAGTTAGGTAGTGAGGGGGTGACAAAGATGTGGACAGCCACACAGATAGAAATAGCTGGGGTCAGGTGGCCTGGGCTCTTGAATGGAGAAAACACAACATCCTAGAAACTCAGTATGTTTACTATATGGGGTTGAACATGGAGGCGAGGTTATTGCATGCAGCTGAATGGAGAAGAGGGGCTATTGAATACAGGTTAACAAGTATGTATGGGAGAGGCAGAGTTAGCTGACCTCAATCTTCAGGCTGTAAATAACCACGGGAAGGAAGCTATGTGGGACATTTTCTGCACACACTGCCACATCATTCAAAATTCTCTCCAAAGATATCAGTATGTGTGTGCATGGATGTATGTGAGAGTGAGGACACACAAGTACCACAGCACATGTGTGGAAGGCAGAAGGTAGCCTGGGTATCAGTCCTGGCCTTTTACCTCATTCGCTTGGTGCTGTGTAGCTCAGGCTAGCTGGCTAGCCATGAACATCCAGGGATTTTCCTGCCCCCCCCCCCCATCTCACTATATGAGACCCAGGTAACCGACATGTGCTACTGTGGTAGCTTTATATGGTTTCTTGGGATTCAAACATAGTCTTCAAACTTGCTCAGTAAGTGTTTGATGCACTGAACCATCTCCCTAGCCCTATGGAGTACTTTGAAGTTCATTAATTCATTCATTCATTCATTCATTCATTCATTCATTCATTCATTCATTCATTCATTCATTCATTCATTCTGTGAGTGTATGTTTTGCCTGTCCATATGTCTGTTCATGGCATGTGTGCCTTATGCCTGCTGAGGCCAGGAGAGGACATTCTGTCTCCTAGTACTGAAATCACAGACAATTGTGATCTGCCACGTAGAGGCTGGGAATTGAATCTGAGTCCTCTGGAAGAGCAGCCAGTGTTGTTAACCACTGAGCTATCTTTCCAGCCCACAAGGTACTTTTAAAATACAAAAGTAGCAGTACCTTTTACAAAGAAGTAACATGCAGATAACCAAGTACTTCTTATATCCCAGTGTGGAGGTGGCAGTGGGTCCAGGCTATCCCCAGGGATAATACTTTCTCTAGTACACAGTGCTGTGTATGACCACAGATAATGGATCCCTTCGCTTCCCACACTCCCCAGGGTGACAATTCCTCCCCCACCAAAGCCAGAGCTACTTCATATGTAATTTCCTCAGTTGTCTAAGACCTTCTGTGTCCCAAGGCCTGAGGATGCAGGTTCAAAAGAGACAAACCTCTGCTCTCCAGGCATTGAGGGAGGCCTGTCCAAATAACTATTACAGAACTGTTTACAGCAGGCAGAAGACACAGGAAATGTAAGAGGTACCCACAGGGCCAAATGCTTTTTTCTAAGTTGTTGAAAACATTTTCATATTGGCTGATAAAAGCCACTCTCTGAACTCCTGCCCATTTCTCTTGGACACTCCTCAATTTTATGCCACAGTAGAATACAAAGAGCATACACTCAGTAGCAAGGACCCAGTTGCTACTCATGTACTTTTCCCATCTTTTCTGCTGGCCCCCATCCTTCTTGAATGAGGGGATGCCTGTGCTAGGAAAATGTCAGGATCTGCTTGTCTTTGGTTTGACCTGGAGTGTGTGACATCTAGGAGGCCTTGGGCTGTTGGTTATTACAGGTTAAAACTATGGGAAATGAACTTTAAGAGATGAGTTGAGCTCAAATCAGAGATGGCGTTAGAAGTTCTCCTGAGCCACAGGAACTTAATTGGACCACAACAAAGACCTTTGAAGACGCCCAACCTGGGAAGCAACAGGTTTGGATGTTCAACTAAGTAGATTTAAGTGGTTATTATACCAAAATAAATAAATACAAAAATAAATTGAAGTATCATCAAATTTATTTGCAAGCTGTCAAAATAGCTCAGGTCAAGAGCTATTTACTCAAGAAGAACCAGTGAACATAAAAAAAATTATTAGAATCCAAGGACATTAAAGGGTAGAATTCATGAAGGGCCCCCCCCCCCCCCGTGGTGTGTGTGTGTGTGTGTGTGTGTGTGTGTGTGTGTGTGTGTGTGTGTGTGTGCGTGCGCGCATGTGTGTTTCTAGGCCAGAGGTCATCCTCAGCTGTTATTCCTCAGGTGTTATTCTTGCCAATTAGTCTGGGATGTTTGGGGAGGAAGCTCCAAGCATCTGACTGTCTCCATCTAAGCACTTTACCAAATGAGCCATCTCCCCAATCTCAGATGGCATCTTGTTTGAAATAATAACTTCCTGTTCCAAAATTTAAAAGTCTACCTAGCATTAGATACAATTTCATCCAAATGAAACCATTTGGTACTAATGTTGGCCACGCTTCCAAAATGAAGAATTGATCCTAATTCAGCTCTCCCTGAATTATTGGATTCTGAAAGTAGGTGAACACTGTGCACTTATTAGCGCTATGGTGATGATACTGAGGCTCCATTGAAGGTTTCATTGTAGCTATAAGAAAGTACAAGGACCAGTTGTTCTGCAGTTGTAGGTTCCAATATCAGGAAGCCTATGCCCCTCCCCCTTACCTGTGTCTGGTTCATTCTCTTACCTGCCTGCTTTGTGTTGGTCTTGCTTTCCCTAGGATGGATCCTGAAGCTGCCCAGCTGGAGAAGCAGCATGTGCATGATGTGTATGAGAGTACCGCCCCCTATTTCAGCGATCTGCAGAGCAAAGCTTGGCCACGAGTCCGCCAGTTCCTGCAGGACCAGAGGCCAGGCAGCCTCATAGCTGACATAGGTAAGCCAGATTTATGTTTTGGCATGCATAGTCTATGGGCACCCAGTTGCATCTATCCTTCTCATTTCAACAAGAAACTCAATGCTATGTTGGTACCATGCTAGTCTCTAGAATAGTCTCTTGATAGAAAAATTCTTATCATCCAAGTCATCAAGCTGGAAACATCCCCCAATTTCTATTCAGAGAAAACAGTGATCCATTCTAGGCCTTTATGCACATCCTCCATCAAAATCTACCATCATCTGGAATAAATAAGGAGGAAAGTGATACAATATTAGCAGGTCTCAGTAGAGAGACTTTTACATTTGTGAAATGTGTTGTGTACTTGGCTTATCTTGAGACAGTACATCTATGTCTTTGAAAGAGCCAGACCATGAGATCATGAATGAAGTCTTATACCCTTTCATTATTCTGATGGGCCCCTCCCCTTATTTGTAGGTACAGAATTCTTATGGCATATATTTAATTAGTAGTGCTTCCATAGTCACTGATGTATCCGGAGGACTTCAGCTAAGCATCATTCCGAACTGAAAATTGGTCAATCACAACTTAGTGTAAGACTAAGACTTAAGGTGTAGGTAGATTTCTACTTCCCACCAGCTCTGCTTTCCAGGAATCACAAGCTTGCTGGGCTCAGAAGAATCCTAAGTCTATAGTTAATCATTCTTTGCCAAGATTGACACCATCCTTAATACGAATGTGAAAAACTGCCGTGTGTGTAGAGTTTGACAGAGGGTATAAGAAATTTAGTCTGGGAAGTGGTGTAGCCCATGCTGAAGTTCAAAGTCTGAAAAAGAAATCTCTAACTCATCAGTTTTAAAATAAAAAATATGATATCCTGTGCTTGGGGATGTGGTTCAGGTGTAGCAGGCATGTTCTCCATCTTCAGAGCTTTGCATTCAAATCCCACTACCACAAAATGGGGAAAAGTGTCTGGCTTTAGAGGATGGAGTGAGTTCAGAGCTCCTACTGTCCGTGTAAAGCATAGGGCTTTGATATGGGTGAGGAGAAAAGATGATATACATTCAGGAAGTTTGGGATAGCAGTATAGTAAGACAGTACTGTTATCACATCCTACATGAAAATAAATTCCAAACAAAGCAAAATCTAAGTGGAAGAATGTGGGGATATGTTTCAAATTTAATAAAAACCAGTATGAGATATCAGAGGGATCTACCCACAGTCAGTCTAGGAGGATCAGAGGGTGGTAACTCACACCTTTAATCAGCCACAGGGAATGTCTGAGAGTGGTGACCTCTGCCCTTATCCCAGCAAATCTGAGTTTGAGGTCATCTTAGTTTACAGAAGGAGTTTGAGGCTCCCAGGCAGGCAGTGGTGGTGCTACACCTTTAACCTTAACCTGGATGTGAAACTGAGCAAAGAAGATATTTAAGGCAGGCATAGAAAGACAGAGCAGGCAGAAGAAGCCGTGGCTCACACTGTTAGTCCCAGCACTTGGGAATCAGAGGCAAGAGAATTTCTGTGAGTTCAAATATAAGAATAGATTATTGACTCTTCTTTTAAAAGGGTTTACTAGCTTTAAATATTTTACATTGGATTGGATTTTGTATATTGTATACAAATTGTGTATATTGAGATTAATTGTCTTACTGTACAAATAGCTCTATGCTTGTTCAAGGTGTTATACTTATTCAGTTCATCTAACAATGTAATACAAATATCTAGTCTGTGAAGGTTTTTACTACCAACAATTAGAATATAAAGTAATTCAAGTTAGTAGTTAGACATTGCATTCAAACATAGTCATATTGGATATGTTTTCAAGATTAAACAATTATATTTTAGATGAACAGGTCTTCTTCAAACACCTCAGAGATCCAAGAATATGGCATTTAAGATATTTTAAGAACTTAGACTTTTCTGGACAGTGAGACAGGTCTGCTCCTGGCAGCACCAATCTACTTCAAGAGAAAAATGGGCATCTAAGAAACTATATGGAGCCTACTTTTTTTGTGGTAACAGCCACTGAACAAGAACCTATCCTCGTATTGACTACTTGACAGTATGCTGTTTAAACTAGGCATGCAGGTTCCATAGGAAAGTGACCTCTGAACTTTGACAGAACAAGCTGAGAGTTCAAAGTCAGTCTGGTCTTCAAAGCAAGTTCCAGGACAGCCAGGGCTGTAACACAGAAAATTCTGTCTTGAGAGAGAAAATGAAGGAGGAGGAAGAGGAGGAGGAGGAGAAGACTAGAAGAGATGGCTCTGTCCTCTGATATTCCAGACTTGTTTTTATTACATTTGAAACATATCCCCACAGAAGAAAATGAAATTATTGGAGAGGGAAATTGCCCTTAAAATAGTCCTGAGACAAAAGGCCTCTGCATATCTTAAGACTTCTCTCATCCATGCTTTAAAAAAAAAAGTTATAAAAGAACCAAATTGGTCATCATTATTTATAGTGTGTTCTAAATGTATTGAGAACATTATATTGGTGAACACCAACTCCCTGTCCCGAGGAAACATCTGGAAAGGCTCAGATACACATTAATCACTCCTTTGTGTCATTTTAGCTGTTTCTTTGTATTTGTGCTTAAGGTTGTCTTGTTCACCGTGTATTTCTCATTTGTTAATACTGAATGCTCAGTCAATGCGCTACATCCTGCTTGAACAAGGCATTGTCTTGTGTATTTTATGCACAGAAGCCGTATCTATAAGTGAACACAGGAATGCTTCAGGGAGGAGGGATGCCTTTTAAAAACAGCAAAACCACACACATGGTGCAAACTCCTAGGCATGAAATAAACTGTGATAAAGAGACCCACATAGAGCTAAGCTGACATAGTATCCAGGTAGTCAAAAGCAGAGAAGAATTTATTTATTTGGGCTTGTTTTAGGATAGCAATGTGGGAGACACCAAGTTACAGTAGCTGTGAGAATGTGCTCTGAGGTCTTCCAAAAGCGTCATTGGTATAGCTGTAAAACTTTAAAGAGGATGCCAGTTATACCTGTTTCCAGGACTTTGGACTGCTGTAGTAAGAGTTTACAAGAAAGGAATTAGGGACAGTCTATCTCTGGGCAGTTTAGTGGGAGAGGAGATGGTGTGGGTTTATTGACAGTTTACAAAGCTGGCAGGTTTCCTCCGAGAAAACAGCAGCTGGCACCAGATAGATAGATCATGAGTTCACTGTGAACCTGAGTGGGTACCAAAGAGTTTGGTTCAAAAGTTCACCTGTCATAAGCCTGACAGATGGACGGCTCAACGGGGCCTGGCAACTCATTTGAAGTGATCACTTTCACTTGCTGACAACAAAAGGCGAGCAGCAACAACTCGGGCTTTGTGTTGCCTTATAGAGTTCATGCCGAGATCACCATGAGTATAGTTGAGCAGATAGATGAACTGCAAACACACAATCAACCAGTAATGCACAGGGACTGTATTAATAACTTTGACCCCATAAAATCGAAAAGGTTCCAAGATGAAAGTCTAATAAAGTCTAAAAAGATCAAACAGCAAACTAAGTAAAATCTGCAATCTGTCTAATAGAAAACCACATGTACAGCGAATGTGCCCTAGTGACAGTTCAGAAACAAATTCTGAGACCCTGTCAACAGCCAGAATATAGAAGGAAAAATTCTTACTCTATGGAACATTTTTCACGTTAGCATAAAGCCTTGCATCCTATCATTTGTGACATCTGTGAACACAGAATACCTTCTGCTGAATGGAATAATCCAAGAAAGACAAAGGCTATAGAATCTCAGATGTGAGACCTAAAACATTTGAGTTCCTAGAAACAGTTTAGAGAAGTGACTACCAGAGATGGGCTGGGAAGATGGAGCAAATGGTGAGATGTTGGCTAAGTGATGCCCAGGTTCAATTAGACAAGAGAAATCATATATATGTATTTCAAAGGCAGATGGTGAGAGTTCATAAACAAATGATTGCAGGAAGTTGGAGAACTGTGGTGTGCATTAAAAATATTTAGGAAGTAATCGACAAACATGGGTTCGGTTCCAAGAACCCCCAGTGAAAGAAACCATTGCAACACATCCTGTCTCTGACTGTCAAGTCACCCACACTAGAGGCCACCATCCCTGCCAGTTTATTATGCACTCTTAAACTATTTTGTGTGACTGTAAGAGCCTTGTGCCTCGGGGTATTTGTGAGGCTGGGATTTCCCTTTCTTAATTTCACAGGTCATTGTGCAGTATCATACACCCAGCCTTGGTCACTTTCAATAGATTACATATTTATGTATGTGAATATATGGCCCAGGATAAAAGTCCACATAGTATCCAGGCTACTGGTACCACATTAACAGATTTTTTTCCTTCTGTATTTTTGGTACCATAAATTATAAGATGAATGATACTCTCTGCATTCCTCTACATATCACTAACCATATCTATAAGAAATACATTTTTACCCACTTGGATTCTTTGAATCATATGTAATTTATGTATTTAAACAAGTCAGTAAACATCAATGCTTTGATTAGAAAATAAAGGGCATATTTCAAAGTAAAATTGAACTAAAGAAGAAATAATGTTGTCCTGACCAGGAAAGGTCTGTTTCACTGAGATGAACTTAGCCAATAATTGGGAAGGCTGGTCAGGAAGGGAAGAGCTGTGTTAGTAATAATGAAGATATTGAAAGATGGGCACTTTCTCCAAAACCAGGTCTCCTAGCTAGGGCTTGCAGGCCTGAAGCTTTTACAGAAACACTGAAGAAGTCACATCAGCAAGACAGACACTGAGACAACTGTAATTATAAGGTGTTTGTTTTTTCCTGAAACACAGACTGCTGTTATCTGCAGATCACTGAGTACGCTGGGCTCTCTAAATATAAATAAAAGTTTTAAATTAGAAAGCCATGACTCATGCTCTATTTTGGCCCCCTCCCCAACCTTGGAATAGTTAACTCCATAGCTCATTGTTAGGACAATGTGGGCAAAATATATGGTATACCTGAATGGCAACACATTACTTTGTATCAAGTTGTTGAGATATGGAAACCATGTCTCCCCACCCCACCTCTCTCTCTTTCTCTACCTCTCTCTCTCTCTTTCTCATACACACACACACACACACACACACACACACACACACACACACACACATACACACACACCACAGGAAGAAAGAAAATGGTCATGTTTGCCTCAGCATGGAAGAAGATAGAGAAAAGCTGTTTCACATCCTTTCTTTTATATGGTCCAGAGAAATGGTCTGTGATTGCTGTACTCATAGCTTGAATGATAAGTTTATTAAGTCTTTAGTAAGCAAAAGTACAAGAACAAATCACTAGACAGAAGAGGCAGGTAGATAGCAAAGCATCATCAAATCAGTTTACAACATGCAGCAAAGACCTTCATCAAAGTGTGTTTACAACATCCCCCAGGGCGGTTGGAATGAAAACACATCTCACTATATAGCCCTGACGTGGTCATACTCCTCTCTCAGCTGAAATTACAGGTGTCTGCTCACATACCACACAGGAAGCATGAAGAACTGAGATTAAGGAAATATGGAGAATAGCATAAACAATCAGAGTTTCCATAGTTCAACAGCAGAAACACTGGGAAGCACCACAACCAACCCAGGTGGTCATGGCAGTTTATCCAGAATTGGCTGGTCCATTTTATATCAATTACCTGTATCATAGAGGGCAGTGTGTGGATTGAAGTCATTACCCAGACCTGTTCATAAAGTAGGAGCAAGACTAGACCTGGATTATTTTACAGCAAGATTCTGCTCATAATTAACTCCAGAAATATCTGCCCTAAGCACTGGAAATAGTATTTTGAGGTATATAATAAAACAAAAATATTCTTCAATAATCAAGATTCCTCAAGAAGAAGATCATCTTGACTTTCATTTGTCAGGGTTCTCAGTTCCAATGGTTGTTTTATTGGCATTAATTCTTTAATGGCTGTTCCTTCATCTGATACAATAAACGTTAAGAACACCACTACCATCCTCATATGGCTAACACTATGTTTGGCCAATGACAGATCTCCTCAACTCTGGACTCAAGAAATAAACTTAAAATGTGCTTAAAATATTTGTCTCTTCAGAAGAAAGAACAGAAAACTCTTTTAGGTGAGATATTAACAAAAACTAACTTTTGAAACATAGCTGTTTCTGGTCTAAGAATGTGGGGCCCTGGATTCAATTCCAAGTACAAAAAATAGTAATTTTTTTTTTACAAACTTATAATAAGAAGTTTCTGGCCTAGACTAACCCCAAGATCTGGACTAGCGGTCCCAAAGTCCCAAAGAAGCACATATTAATTTCATGCTGATTGACTTATGGCTCAGACATATTGCTAGCCAGCTCTTTCTCAATCTATTTTCATTAGTCTTTTTAGGCATGTGGCTTGATACCTTTTCTCAGAGCAGCATTTCAACTTCTTTCCTCTGTGTCTGTCTGGCATCTCTGCTCTGTTCTGTTCTGCCTGTTCCCAGAGTTTTCTTAGTCTGGTAGCCCCGCCCACACTTCTTGTCTGCCTCCTGTCTAATCAGCTTTTTATTAAACCACTAGGAAGGACAATGTACCAGAACATAATCCCACTGCATAAACCTTAGAAAAAATATTTATTTTTGTTATTTTCATAAAATATTCATCCATCTTGACCTAAGACTTTAATAAATTGGAGGCATGCTCCACTATCTTCTGGAGATGCTTTGCGGTATAGAGTACAAAATGGAGAAGAATGTGAACATGTAGACACTATCTGATGTCTCCCTTTAGTACTGGAACAATTATCATTAATGAGATTTTATAAGAGAGCATGTTTGTTATGGACTGGAATTTGCCATGGTATCATATATGTTCAGGATACATACATCTGAGAGCATGGGAAGACCTGGTTTGGTAATGAACTTGACTTCCTCATTATGTGAACATTCTCCCCTTGCCAGCATCTCAAGGTATGCACTTAGAAATGAACAATTGCATCGTATTTGGAAGTTCCATTGAAAGAGATGCTATTTGAACTAGAGAGGGGAAGAGCTGAGGGTAACTAAGCACTGGATGCTAAGAGAAAAGACCTGAGCCTCTTTGTTACCAGTGGTTTGCTGAATAGCCGCCACTATCTGACATGATTTATGATAATGTTCTTCACAGAATCTTTGAAGAGATTTTCCCTTTATTTTCTTCAAATGCATCTCTCAAAAGGAGAAGTGAATTTTCAAGATATTTATAAAAATGGGGCTATCATCTCTGGCACAGACAGGACTTCACTTTGAAATGAAATATAATTTATATTTTCCCTGTGCCTATCTTCAAATAACAGCTACTTTTATTCATAATCATTAGGAACAGCGGCTGTGAGGTCTAAAATGAGACTCTAATATTATCCATTTATATTGAAATGATAACATTGGAAAGCGCATTTTTTACTCACTTCTCCTCCACTGTCACAGCTGACACCAGGAAACCTTCACTTGACTTTTCTCGTCTTGTCATTTTGAAAACAGTGTATTGAGGAGTCGTTATTAAAGACTGTCCCAGACTTATTATTCAGAAGCAGCAAACTTTACATCTGAATATTGATTGATATCTTTGGTGCTGTAGAAAAATCTCTAAGTCAGAAATGGAGTAGATACAAAATCAAATCACGTGATTTCTTCAAACATCTCTAGTAAGGATCTAGATTATGTATTTGAGACTGAAGACCATACTAAGAGTCGGGTGCAGTGGCATGCGCCTGTGTGCCAACTTCTTGGAAAACAAATGAGAAAACTCACTTGAACCCAGGAATTAAGCCTGGGCAATACAGTGAGACTCAATCTCAGAAAGGAACTTGATGGAAGGTGTTAGATAATAGAAGATGTTTTGTGTTTCTTTTTTCTTTTCAAGATAATTCTGTTATTCGTGTTACTCTCTTTCACACTGTAAGATTTGACTGGCCTCGGTCTTTGAACTAGTTACTAGACCTCTGCCACGAGAAAATGAAAGTCAAAAGTGGTCTGTTTTTTAAACTCTTCGTTAGTGCTATAGACTGACCTAACAGAAATGCCCTGTACCTAGCAGTAACTTGAGAGCATGTGAAAAGACGCTCCTTTCTTTTTTAGTAATGTTCATATGTTTAAAACCACATTTGATTGTGTGGATTATTCTATTTCTAGACATTGAAAAGTCTTTAACAGTAGTTTGTTTAACATGGTCAGAAATTGGTAAGAGCTCTTAGAGAGAACATTTGACGCAATATGCAAGCACAAAATGAAATGTGTACGTCAGTGTAAAGATACATGGTGTTCATTGCCTACCTCAGTTTCTGGATGTTGGAGCATCTGTTTCCCAGGGATAATCCAGTTTATGTGGTTGGATTATGCTGATGTGTTGAGCCCCTTGGGCATTGTCTCAATAAATTTCTGTCATATCCAGCTGATAAGTCATCAGGGTCACGAGGGGCAGACAAGCAGCTGAAGATATAAAAGGAGACAGGAAAGATACCAGGAGGGACCTGTGGTTCAAAAACCATAAAGACCCTGAGTTCATTTCTGAAAGAGCTTATACATATTTTCAAGTCAGGATTCAAGCAAAGTACAGTACAAGCATCCAAACACTATCTTTAGAAAACCTTGTGCTGTCCTTGAATCAGACAGTGGGCAGCTTCATTATCACATCATGTGCCTCTTGCCACCTTGGGCAGTAAGAGAATGAATTCTTTCCCAGGAGCTAATCAGACTAGTCCCACCGTCATCAAGGATAAAATAAGGAGCAAGCTGAACTAACTCATTTGAACTCTAAAACAGCTGAGCCACTGGGACTCTTTTACTCTGTGAGTCAGTAAGGGAAACTGAGTCACTATATGGGCTCCCACAATATTGCATACATACTATTTTTTCCATACTCTAAATCTTCTCTCTTAGTATGAAATTATATAAGTATTTGCTGAAGTGTTGTATCTTGATCATTTCCTATAAAGTTTCTTTAGCTGTTATAGGACAAATCAACTTGCATTTTCCAGGAAGGACAGCATGTAACACAGGCTTTTCTCTTACAGGTTGTGGAACTGGAAAGTATCTTAAAGTGAATAGCCAAGTACATACCTTGGGCTGTGACTACTGTGGGCCTCTGGTAGAGATTGCCCGGAGTAGAGGGTGTGAAGTCATGGTATGTGACAATCTGAATCTTCCCTTTAGGGACCATGGATTTGATGCTATCATCTCTATAGGAGGTAAGGCAGCCAGGCTACAATCATACTTTGCCATGAAACACCACAGTCAGGCCAATCACATGACTTAATGTCCATTTTTTGTCCACTTTGTAGAGGTCTATGAAATGTACTTTATCTAATTTTAATATATATGTGTGTGTATATATATATATATATATATATATATATATATATATATATATTCTACTGAATGAATTATTTGGCTCTTGCCTAATACATTTAAACCTTCAGGCTATTATTGCATTATTTTTGAATATTTGTTCTTTTTTTATAAGATTATGTGCAAAAAAAATGCTAGGCTGTTACTCATTGAAGTATGCTTTGCTATATTGAGATCAGGCCAGATTCTCCTGACATAAAGTGCTTTTCAGGTGTCATATTACTGAAAAAACAGGTCCCAACAGTGCCCTTTGTTAACATAAAATTCTAGAACTAATGTATTGCACACCACCTGGATAAGTGTGTCACTCACTGGTATTCAAGTTCCTGAAAAAGACAGGTTTTACACTGACCCAGACTACATTGTTTTATCATGTTTTTATGTTTCTAATTCTAGATGTGGTCGATGATTGTATCTTATCTTTCCAGTAAACTTAGTGCCAGAGCAAAAAAATAATAACAAAATCCATGCCTAAAACATGCACATACATATATGAGCTCACTTTACCGGGTACTCTTTATATCCAGTGGGTTAGTTGTACTTACATGTGCTAAGAAGACCTGTATAAAAGGAATTCTTCTGCCACCCCTGATGCTAGCAACACACTTTTATTCTCAGCATTTGGGAATCAGAAATAGGTGGATCTCTGTGAGTTTGAGGCCAACCTGGTGTACATAGTGAGTTCTAGGACATCCAAGGCTACATAGTAAGACCTCGTCTCAAAAAAAAATATATAAGAATATTCTGCTATGTTCTTTACAGTGCTAAAATATTTTGCAAAGCAAATTAGTTGATTCCACACATTTTCTAAATTTACCTCTTGATGGAACAACCTTTACCAAAGCAAGGCGATCTTAATGAAGCTGAGTACTCATTCATGATAATATATATAAATCCCTGAACTAGATGAGAGATTGATAGGTCTCCTCAGATCAGAACTGTATCTTTGTGTAGTGAGAAGACACAGGCCTGGATGTTTGGGAACAATAAAAGATGGTTGTTAGGGAATCTCCTTCTATGCTGTCTACACCCTGCTCTTGAAACTATTAGGTGCATTTTGTTGTAAATATTAGTCTATGTAGGCTGCCATAACAAAATATCATAGACTCCTGTGTTCTAAAACAATACTTTTATTTCTTAAATGAAAGAATCAGCCCCACCAGTTCCTTAGGAGGGCTGTGGCCACCATGGTTTTTTTTTGTTTGTTTGTTTGGTTGGTTGGTTTTTTTTTTTTTTTTTAGTTTTTTTCTAATTCTCCATATAGCAGAGGTAGTGTTTGAGCATCAAGCTTGCTGGTCTCCTATAATGGCCCTAACCCAATCAAGCAGGACCACATCTGAGCCTAGTGACTTCCTGTGGACATAGTCTCAGTTCATGTGACATAGACTTAACAACAGATTCTTTTTGACCTAAGCTACACCATGCTGTGTTCTGAATCCTCAGTGGGGAAAGGAAAAGTTTCCACTTGGTCATCTTCCTAAAGAACTAGAAATTAAAGAGAGTTTGGGAAGCTCTGACCATGTTGGTTTTTAAAGTCCCGGATAGCCTGGGGGAGAGGAGGGTGTTGGTAGCAGACAATAGTTTGAGAAATGTTCCATGTTTCTTCGTGAACTGTTCTTCATACTCAGCCTAAAGGGTATGCCTTTCTGTCACAGAAAATGGAGCCTGCTTTTCTCTCATTGGTGGCCCTTATGTTAGAATTTGCCTTGGCACTTGTGAATGTATAAAAGCGAATGGTTGAAATGGTTAGTTATCACAAGCAAACCCTCTAAACCGGGGAGCCAGGGAAAGATGCTCATACCTCTAGTATGAGTTTCTGGCCTAGACTAGCCCCAAGTTCCAAACCAGCTCTCCCAAATAGACTGCCCTCAACTGCTTGGTCCCAAATAATAACACAAATCTTATATGAATTTCATGCTGATCAGCCTATGGCTCAGGCATATAACTTGCTATCTCTTACTCTTAAAGTAACCCATGATTAGTCAAGTCACTTAGTACCATTTCTCAGAGCAGTATTCTTGTCCTGATTCCTCTGCACCTGCTGGTGTCTCTGCTCTGCTCTTCCTCTAGTCTTGGGCATTCTGTTATAGTAGGAGAAATGTACTACCACAGCCTGTTACTATCTTTTAATTGAAAATGCTCCCTTGTTAGATGCTATGGGCACATATCTATAACCCTAGTCCTATGCAGGCTGAGGCAGGAGGATTATGAGTTTGAGGTCAAACTGGAGTGCACAAAGAGGGGCTGGCTCAAAATAAACAAACAAAACAAAAATGCTCCTTTAAATGGGAAAACCAAACATGCTTTTGGGAACTACAGCTATGAGGTAATGTGATAAGGTTATTTTCAGTCATATTTTACATTTGGGATGACATTATGAGAAATTTCAAGACTCACTCATACGTTCATATATATTTATTCCCTATTTTGAATTGCATATTTTGGCATTTCTTGCTTGTCTTGATGTCCCCTCCCCTCTGCCCCTCTTTTCTTGCTTTTTAGAGTCTCTTAATGACAGAGAGACAACTGTCATACTTGGCTTTGCATCCATGATACTTCCCTGGCAGACTTGAAAAAGAAACACATTCCCTGCCTTTAGAGAGCAGTTTGACCAACAGTCTAGAAGAATCTAGCAACATAAACTGGTACAAATCCATTACCCACTTTACAACGTGGCCCTGAAGCAGCGCTCTATCGCTCTCAGCCCCCACCCTCCAAGAAACATTGAACAATGTCTGGCAACATTTTGGGGGACTCACAGATGGACAGGTGTATGTGTGCTTTTGTCACCTATTGGGTAGCTCCCCCACAGCAGGAATGATCTAGCTTCAAATGTCAGTGACACTAATGTTTGTAAAACCTGCTTTCTACTAAACCCATACATTCTGAGAGGTAGTAAGACCTACGCACTTGTGAAGTTAAAGAACAGTAAGCCATAAAATATAATATTCGACAGGGTGTTAAAGGAAATCTGCTGTTACCATTTGGTTTTTTAATCCAAAAGTTGGATTCAAGTTATTTTTTAGCCTCTCTACAGGAAAAACTGCGCTAAGTACATATATAGAGTGTATATATGGAGTGCATATATGGGATACTATTTTTTTGCATTTAAGTTGTGGTTATCATTCACAAACAAAAATATTCTTTTAATTTTTTAAAATTTCAGCATAGTTTCTTGGCAATGACATTTCAGACAGATCTCACTATAGTGATACAATACTTTCTAACAGAACATGTATGTGTGTGTATATATATAGCACATTTGATATGTGTAAGGAAATCTTCCTCCTTAAGCCTCTTTTTCCTCTAAAACATTTGGCTTGGGGATGGAGAGATGGTTGAGCTGTTAAGAGCACTTTATACTCTTGCAGAGAACCCAGAGGATCCAGCACCCTCTTTAGCCCCCATAGGCACCTGCACACACATGGCATTTGCTCACACAAATACATACACATAAATAAAAACTTAAATGACTTGTTCTAAACCAGAAAGATAAGCATGGGATGTCCTCACTCATGAGTGGACTTTCGAGAAAAAGCAAAGAATTCCCAGGCTGCAAACCACAAGCCCTAAACAGCTTGGAATCAGAAAGAATTTAGGAGAGAGATCCAGGGATTCCCCCAGGAAGAGAAAATAGAGAAGATCTCCTTAGCAAATTGGGATCATGATGTTTTGAAACCAAGAAGTTGAAACAAATCCTGAGAGGAGATGGTTGAGTGAGAGGAGCAACAAAGAGGGAGAAAAAAGAGATGGATATCTCGATAGAGGAAGCCAGTGTGGGATTGGAAAGAGACTGGGTGCTAGGGAAACCTCCAAGAACTCACAGGATGTCCTTGACAAGGTCTCAAACCAATAGTGGAGGAGGTGCCTAAGCAGGACTTCCTCTAGAAACAAATGAATAACCACCCTAAGTGTCATCACAGAACCTACATCCCACAATAAATAGCGGTGGAGGCAGAGATCCATGGCTGAGCACTGGACCGAGCTCCTGGTCCAGCTGAGAGCAAGGGAGGAGAGTCTGTATGAGCAAGGGGATAGGGATTATGAGGAAAAGTCCCACAGTGATGGCTGGCTGGAGCTCTGGGGAGCTCACTGAATCAAGAATAGCCACTTGGGAACCATCAGGAAAAGGAGCTAGGCCCTCCAAGGGTAGGCAATTGTCCACTGGCATGGGCAGTATATGAAACCTCGAGGGGTGGGATCAGACTGTGTTCCTGAGCATGGGCTGGCACCTTAGAGCCCATTCCCTGCAGAGGAACACCTAACCCAGTCTTGACTTTGGGATGAGGAAATCAGACTTGCCTGGAGTGTATTTGCCACAGAACTGACCCACCTTGGGACTTTTTGTCCTTTTGGGGGAGGGGATTGAGGGAAGGGGAGGGAGGAAGCTGAAGGCTGACTGGGAGAGATTGGGAAGGGGAAAGAGGGGTGAGCAGGGGTATACATGGAAGAGAAGAGGTTTTTTTTTAATAAATAAAAAAAGTAAACCTTAGCTGCAATATGTTGATCTGCAAAATTCACTGTCCTATGACATACACTGTCTTCCCATGGGACTCCTTCACCTTTCTCAGCTTAGATTTAATTGATGTGGCAAGGGCAAGGTAAGGCTCTCGGAAAAACAGAAGTCAGTAATGGGAACTCCCAAGGGTCTCACTTCCTCTGAGCAGCACTTGGAAGGCAAGAGCATAAGTGCTAATTACACTTATAGCTATGATCATCCCAAAAATGTATCCACAAGCCCACTCTTTCCATAACGCCACCATACCGGGTCATGTCATGGGCTTTATGTTCAAATAGGTAACAGATTTTTCAGGTTCTTGTGGTTTGAGGAACATTAAAAGCAAAACTGCTCAGTTTATCTAGTTTCCAGTCAGTGGTGGCTGATGAAGATCAGACTCATGGTGTCAAACCAAATTTCTTAACTCATGTAGCTCAAACGTTTCCAAAGCAATCTAACCTCTCTCCTCAAAACATTGAGATAAGTGTTTGCTCTTAGTTGCCTGCTCTTTATTTTTTTTTTTAACATGGGTATGTTGTCATCCGGGCTGATTGTGTTAGGAGAAGATGCCCCAAAGCATGTTTGACCCATACATTGCTTCCTAAGACATGCCATCTCTAATCCTTGGCAGAAATAGCTTCCTTCACTCAGCATCCATTTGAGAGCATGAGTCAGCTTCTTTGAACTTTGAACTACAAGTCCAAATTCTCTAAAATGTGCTTTCTGAGGCACACTTCCTCTCCTCCTCACATTTCACCATGGTATTTGTCCTCTGCCTTGAGAGACAAGATCCTCAATCCAGTTTGGGAATGATCGTGCTCTTGGTGTTTGTCCAATAAAGGCACTGGCAGAATGGGTGGGCAAATGGGTTCCAGGACCAACTCGGTCACTCAGTAACACTCAGTCCTTGAATAAATCAATCACTTTCTTTCTCTGTGCCTCATTTCTCACCTGAAAATAACAACAGCAGTTATGGCTTAAGACAGTCATAAATAGCTTGCAAGCACGAAATCCACCTCATTTTTATTAGGATTTCAGTGTTTCTAGTGTGTGCTCATTTATTCTCAGCAATGATACAACTAAACATAAATCAATTCAAAAGATAGTCCCTTCTGCCATTTCAGGTTTAAAATGTAATCCCCCGGTGTCTCTTCTGTGAGATACAAGCGAGTCCAGCTGCCCCATGTCATCTGTCCTGTTCCCTCAGATGCTGCAGTTTCCTACACCTGACACATAGAGATTGCAGAGGCAAACCAAGAATTGTTCATATCTTTTGTACATGGTAGAAAGAAGTGGCATCTTTCATTGTCTTATATCATAAGGGTCACAAATAATACACACCACGATGGAAGGCAGGTAGATAAGAGAAAAGCATACATTTTTTTATTTAATGTATTATTTGACATTGGAACCCAGTGACCCATAGAAACCATTGTTATGCTTTGATTTAATAAACAGACAGCCAATGTAGAAATGTGGTTGTACAGAAACACATGATCATACGTAATGGACTAGAGGGTCTGTTAGCTTCATTTTGACGGTGATCATTCCTTCCTCCGGATGCCCGGATCCCTTCTGGAATGTGGGGCTCAGGACCTATGAGTCAGACTTCTTTGAGACAGGGAAGTGGGAAAGGAAGATGGCAGCTCTAGGTTTTATGACTTCCTCTAGGAGTTTGGGTTTCTGTATTTGTTGAGGAGAAAGAAGTTGGAGAAAAACATTGGTTTCTGGAATTTTGTTGAAGATTTTTGTTTCTGTTGTTCTTCAGGGATATTGGTCTGAAATTTTTTTCTATTGTTTTCTGATATGCTTCATTTCTTTCTTCTATAAACTTTATTGTGCCCTTCCTTCTGTTGATTTTGGACTCTCTTTGCCTTTTTTCATAGTTTTTTGAGCTGTAAAGTTAGAGCTTTTTATGTTTTAGTATAGGTATCTATAAAATTCCCTCTCAGAACTGTTTCTGCCAGCCCTCCCCATTGTGGTGTTTTGGGTATTAATTTTTGTCTCTAGAATTCTTAAGTTTCTCTTCTAACTTGATCACTCAGGAACATATTACTTGTTTCCATATATTTGTGAATTTTTCACTTCTTTCTGTTATTAAGTTCCGGGTGTTTTATTTTGTGACAGGAAAAGGTATCAGTAATATTTTAGCTTACTTACATTTGTTAAAACTTGTTTTGTGATGTGACATATGATAGATCCTGGAGGCTATTGTGTGTAATGTATAGAAGACAGCATTCTACTGGACAGACTGTTCTATATGTGTCTATTAACTGTACTTGGACTAACTTCAAGTACTGTGGTTATTCTGAATACTTTTGCCTTTTTACCTCAGTGGTGGAGTGTAAAGAACAGCAGTGTTAGGATACTGTGAATATTACTGCAGAGTTACCTTTGTCCATGACTTCCATATTTCCATGTGTTTTTCTATCAATAATCCGTGTACTGTCATCTGAGCTTGAAGATTTCTCTTTAGTACTTTTTGTAAGATGTGTCTAGAGATAATAAAAACTTTTCAAACTTTGAAAAGAAATTACTTGTTTTAAAAGCTGTTGCCCACTGCCTGTTAAATATAAATTTAAAACATTAAGAGTCACTTTTCTGCATAGATTATAATTAAAAATAAATTATTCCATATTTATTAATAAATGAATGAAGACTTTGTTTCTTACAGAATACAAGGCCCTTTGATACTGGGTAGAATCCTGGAACATTGAAGACTTATTACTCTATTGCAAAGTGATATTTATGAATGAAAACAGTCTCGTTTAATGTTTCCCCTGTCCCCTCTTTGGGCTTTACAAGATCATTGCTTTGAGTTGTCACTATTCCCAGAAGCCGTGTTCTCAGTGAACACTGCATAGCAGCTCACAACTGTCTGTTACTCCAGTTCCAACTGGAGATTCAACGCCCCCTTCTGGCCACTGCACAAATGTGGTGTAAGTACACACATGCAGGCAACACACACACACACACACACACACACACAAATAATAATAATAATAAGAAGAAATAATACAAGCTCTAACGTTGAGTGATCTCTCAAAAAAAAAAAAAAAAAGCTTTCATTTCTATACCAGACTTTCCCTTTAGATACTAATGCATCTCTGTGGCAGGTAAACCTAAGATGATCATTTTTCAATCATCTCTAACAACTTAATGGCAGGAGCACAAAGTGGACAGTTTCAGGGCTCTTGGCTAGTACTGCCCACACCAGAGCTGGAGCCAGCCTCCTCCCTGATCTGTATACCAGGTCCTGTTTCAGAGACTAAGAATGTTACCCCTTGACGCAGTGCTGTGTTAAATCCCTCCTGGACCTAATAGACTAGCACTTCTATATATTTTTCTGATGAAAATAAGCCTACTAAAACTGGGGGTATATCTCAGTGGTAGAATGTCTTCCTATTATGCTGTCTCCCGGGTTCCTTACCTAGCCCAGCTTAAACATTATTACTACTAATAATATGCACCCACAATAGCATACATACATGTAGATAAAAGATGGGTTTGATTTAAGAAATTTCACATCTCCCTTCAACTTTTTAGGGATTAAAAGTAAAGCAATTACTTAGGTTTTTTGCATACATAATTATTGTGTTATCTTTAAGAAACATTAAGTAAGCATTTGAATTTTGGTTTAGCTGGCTTCTCTTTGCATTATCTAATTAAAAATAATATTTAACCCTTTGTTATGTCATATTTGTTTTATTAATACTACTAATACCAATGATTCATTTCTGCTTATCCTCTGTTTCTAGGGAAATACCATTTATTCAGTGAAACAGTGAATTATCTCATAGACCCTATCAGAGAATACCGCCTCACTTAATGTCCCTTTCAATTCTCAGTAATTCACACTGGTTATCCTTGTTCGTTCAGTTATCAAAATCCACAGGCTTTGGAGCTGAAGAGAGCTTTCACATTATCTCTAAGGTTTCTTATTGGAAATGAAGAAAGTATTAAGTTTTATAGAATTTGTCCAAGCCAAAAACTGTCTCTCTGAAATCTAGACTGTCTTAGTTAGGGTTTCTATTGCTATGATAAGACACCATCATCAAAGAGCATGTTGAGGAGGAAAGGGGTTATTAGGCTTCCACTTCAGCATTGCTACTGTCACTGAAGAAAGTCAGGACAGGATCTCAAACAGGGCAGGATCCGTGAAGCAGGAGCTGATGCAGAAACCATGGAGGGGAGCTGCTTACTGGCCTGCTTCTTCTGGCTTGCTCAGAACACTTTTTTTTATAGAGCCCAGGTCCAGAAGCCCAGAGATGGTGCTACCCACTATGGGCTGGGCCCTTGCCCTTTGATCACTAAATGAGAAAAATACCTCACAGCTGAATCTCAAGGAGGCATTTCCTAAGCAGAGGCTCCTTCCTCTGAGGACTGTAGCTTGAACCAAGTTGACACACAAAACTTCCCAGTCATGAGGTTTTTCTAGTTTATTGAGATAAGGCTCACTGTAGGGTCAGAATTTCATCATTGCTCTGTGGAAACACATCAGCATGTATGTGTACACACATGATGTATGCACAGTGAGATCTAAGTTTTGTTTTGTTTTTCCTTCAGTCATACATCATTTTTCTACAAAACAAAGAAGAATTAGAGCGATAAAGGAAATGGCCAGGGTCTTAGCTCCTGGAGGCCAACTGATGATCTACGTGTGGGCAATGGAACAGAAAAACCGACACTTTGGGAAGCAGGACGTGTTTGTGCCATGGAACCAAGCACTCTGTTCCCGGCTGCTCTCAGAATCCCACCAATCCTGGGGGCATCAGTGTGGGCGTTCCATGAGCCAAGACTCCCAGGGTCCTGGCTCTGCGTGTGGCTGCGCAGTGTGTTTTAAGGGCAGGTGCGATTCCAAGCGGTCCCACAGCATGGACTACGGGCCAGAGGTGGCAAGAACCTGCTGTGAAGATATTTCGAAGGAAGACGAGGAAGAGAATGGATTGTATAACAATTTTGGAAAATCTTTTCGCTCCTGGTTTTTCTCTAGGTCTTTGGATGAATCAACTCTGAGGAAGCAAATTGAAAGAGCCAGACCCATGAAAACCATGAAGGATTGGGACAATAATAGCGCAGTGTCCCGTCAGCCTTCCAGACACCCCAGCTTAGATTTCCATCCGCAGGAACCGTTTTCAACAAAAGGACCAAACTTAGATGAGGTGTTTGTAGACACATCTTCTCAAAGACTCTTGGGCTGGCAGAAAGCAACAGGCTCTTCAGAGAATTCCAATGGACACCAGGGCAGAAAAAAGGAGGAGAGTGATTTTCTGGACATCATTGACACCAGAGACAATGTGGCTTCGGGTAATGTCCTCGATCCTTCTGCCAGAAAAATATTACAGAGAGTTTCTGCATTCGGCTCTACAGACTCCAAACCAGAAGACTCAGGCTATGCGGAGGAGCCACGGAATATTCCGGATTCCAGGGCCTTCATGCGTTACTACCATGTGTTCCGGGAAGGTGAGCTGTCCGGACTGCTGCAGGAGAGTGTATCCGAGCTGCAGGTTCTGAGTGCCGGCAATGACCATGGCAACTGGTGCATCATCGCAGAGAAAAGGGGGAACTGGGAATAATCGCATCACTAGGGTCAGGGACTTCCGAGGTGGCCCATCTTCTGCACACTGGGGCTAATGTGGGCACCTGAATCAACATCCCGTTTCATTGTTTTCAAATCCAGGTACGAGATAATCCTTGGGCACTTTCACTTGATCTGAGTCATTGAGTAAGCACAGAACCTGAAGCCTACTGCATCCGCCACAGGATGTGCCTCCTGAAATGTCAATAAAAGAATCCGAGGAAGCAACAGAAAATGCACTTCAGTACAGGCTTGGTTTTTATTGCTTCCAGAGATGGAAATATTATAATACGTGTGTGTCAAGTGTCAGTATTACCTTTTGGTTTTTAAATATTCTGCTGTTAAATATCTTTTAGGAGATATACATATATATGTATATTTGTACATGTATATAGATACAATCTATATATATAACATACATACCACATATATGTTATATATATTGTATATATATACACATGTGTGTATATGTACACAATGTATATATATAACATATATAACACATATATATGTTATTTGTGTGTGTGTGTTGGTTCTCAGGTCCTTACTTAGATCTGTATGGAAGGTAACAAGGATACATTTCAACTGCTGGGTGTGTATTCACTGAGGCTTGCTGTGGGAGTGTCTTGTTTCCAGGCTTTGCCTCTATCTACTTCAAGCCTTCAGAGACGTTGATACTGTGCAGAGAAAAAAGTATTTCCCAGACTCTCTAAATCACATGCAATCATCCCTCATGATGATCCCTGTGTCTAATACTGTCTTCAATGTTGTTCCAAAGGTTTTTAAAGGCACCTCTGGCAAAGGGTGTGGCTTAGTGTTAGAGCAGGCAGCTAGCATGCCCAAGAATCGGTATCCTGTACAGATAGAAGAAAAATAATAACAACACTGTTAGTATGCAGAAAGCATTACATGGGTGGGAGACATTATAAGTCTTCTGGTGCTATTTTCCCAAAGGTATTAGAAGTATAAATACCCTGAGATAATGCCAAAATTAACCAAAGAGTTTTTGACTAGGAAATGCTCATCTGAGATATTTGAGCAACCAATTTTATTTGGGCTATGAGGAGAGATATAAAAATATTTAGTCTTGGCAGACATATAGCTAGAATTTGTTGTTGCATGCTCCAGCATTTATACTCCTAAAAGTGACCACATTAGATTTACTATATCAAGACAATATATTATTACATCTAGACAGAATCAAAATTATTCATGGGTTGAATTTCTGTTACTTTATAGAGCACTGACTAGGCGGGGCACTATTGTTGCTTCTGTTTATATTTAACCACAGGTCTGTTTAATTCTATGTCATGGATCCTGGGAACAATTTGTGAAAACTAGAGACTGCGCTTGAGAGAAACAAAAATAAGTTGGCCAAGGAATATGGTTCCAGATCATCCTTTAACAAGCAGAAAATCAAATAATCATTGTACTTTCTGGACCAATGTAATGATTGAGATTGAATTAAAATCCAATCTTCATTTTTTTTCACTACAAAATTAACAAAAATTGTAATGGATCAGGTTTATTTGGTGTTTACCATCTTTGGTGATTTTGCTAGAACTTAACTGAATGAAGCAACTTTTGAAGAAAATTCAAAGATGACTTTAAAGCAATATCAGGAAATCACTTAGGATTTTTGCTCTGATGTCGGATGACTTCCCCCCATGTTGTGGAAGTGCTACGTGTGATTTGCACTTTTCAATGCATGTTATGTTCAGGGAACAATGGCAATAGACACGGGTGAAGCAAAAGTTAAAATTTAAGGGAGTGAGTGTGCCTTCCATTTTTTCAAATTAAAACATTAAGCTGCATATACAGGTGGCTTCCTGGGAGAAATAGGGACTCCAAACTAGTATTGATAACCTCCTTACTCTGGTCCCTCCCCCAGGCTTGTCACTACTTTCCTTTGACTTTGCTGTCAGACACCCGAGCTTGACATCACCTCTCTCTGCTTGTCACATGCTACTTAAAGGTCATTATATGGGACTCAGTTCATTGGGCTGTGACAGGATGGCTTGCTACCTAGCATGTCTGAGCAAGCTCATAAAATAAACATGCACCCAACTTTGCACTAAAAGGCCTTTGGAACGGTTATTGGGAGAGAGAGATTTTCATGCAGAATTGACAGAGCTGTGAAAACTAATAGCAACCTTACGCTCTGCTTGCATGTAGAGCACAAGACTTCTATGCACCCAGATGTTATATTGTATATTCAGAAAAACTAGTGACTGGGTAAAGCACTCTTCCATTCAGCTTTTGCCATTTGATGATAAAAAGCCATAGAAAACTAATGTAAATATCTTGATCATTCAAAAGTATGTTCATTTTTATGGCTGTCCTCGGAGAGAAGAACACATCATAAATGAGTATACATGGAGACAGTATGTGTCCATCAGCCTTAACCAGCTTGTCTGTAAATTTCACTGATCTGCCTGAAGTGATCTGAAAACCCTCTCCACTGCTGATAGACAAAATGACAGTTTTCTAGGTCCTTACTGGTGTCAATACAGAGTCCCCCCCATCTGTCTGACATGGAGGGGGAAGTTCAGGAAAGTTGTTAGAGAATCCTTAGAGGTAGGATTAGCCATGCCTCAGTGGCTTGCATGGAAAATGGTGTAAATAGACAAAGGCACTGAAATAAGCAAAAGGTGCAATCAAAATAATACTTTCCTGGCAGCCAAGTGATTGGTTAGTCCTCTGGGTCATTGGGTTTTGGACGGTTTCTGTTAAATTGTTTTGTTTGCTTATTGGCAGAGTGATGCAATTTGACCAGTATGCTATGGTAACTACAGACTAGCTGCATCCAACACTGGCTGCCATATGGATTTGGTCCTCTCCTACTACTGCATCCCCATACTGGTTTTTCCTTCTTCTTCATCCTAATTCTAGATGCCAAAGATGCCTGTGTGTTTAATTGACCTTCATCTGAGTTGGCAAAAGTGGAAGGTAATCCAGACAGAAAATTATCCAAATGTAAACCAAGAATGTGATTGTACTTGCGTACTACTTGCCACTGAACAAATGAACACTGTTAGATATTTCACATAAATGGCCTCTCAGGAAAATGGACAATGGAACTCTATAGTTGTACTTGGTAAGAGAGTAAAGACCTTACAATTGAGGTGTGAGGGCCTGGAGAAATGGCTTAGTGCCTTAGAGTGCTTGCTGTTCCAGCAGAGTACCTGAGATTGGTTTCTAGTACCCATATTGGGCATCTCATAAATGTTCCTTCAGGACTTTGAGGGTACCTGCACTCACATGTGCACAGACTGGTACACATGCAGACACACACAGGGGAGAGGGAGGCAGAGAGAATTAAAGCATAAAATTAATATTTTTTTTAAAAAAAACTGGGCTATAAACACCCAGTTTGGGAGAGAGAGGAAAATTGGAATGGCTGTTGGCCCAGTAACTAGACTATGAAGAATATATTAAGCCAAGTCTCCCTTACCCAGAACTTAAAGGCCAAGCTAAGATTCAATCTCAGATGCTCTGGTTTCAGCCTGGGTTTATAACCACAGCTCCCCACATGCCCACCTGTGGGGACCCAGACTCCATGTTCAAGGTTAACTATGATTGTCCTCTGTACAAAGATATTAAGCAGGTGAAGAAAAGCCTATGCATTCTTCTCCTCTGTTTTAATGTTTTACATGTACTTGTGTTTGTGTGTCTTTGTATACACGTGTATGATGAGTCAGAAGACAACTTACAAGAGTTGGTTCATTCCTCAAAGATGTCCATGGCTGATGGTGAGCATCCCTGATCCCTTTTGCCAGCCCTGGTTTTTGGTTTATTTTTTTTTTCACTTATGAATCTGCCTTAATTTTGCTTGAAAAAAAAAAGTCCTCAGTTTTGGAACCTTCTGATCCCTCTTCTACAACTCCCTAACCTTCTAAAGAGTTTAAATCATTTTCCCATTTTGAGTGAAAAACTTGAGGGCTAATCTAGAGATTACATTTACTCCATTTCCTCAGAGTCATTCAGTGCTCCAGATTCAAGTGATGAGAGGCTATGACATATGTGGGGTCTGAAGTTGCACATAATATAAGACATAATGACCTAAAATTCAAGTATCCTACCAGAACATTTTTTGTATCTGCTGTATGCCTATCATATTATATTTTTAGTTTAGTAAAACATAGTATTCAAAGTTCTGTTCTGGGGTGGCGGGGATGGCCAGGATCATACATGCATATTAATTAACATGGAAAATGCCTGTCTTAAACGCTTCATTTAACTGAATTTACCCCAGGCCAATGGCTGCCTCTAACACAATTGCTCTGTAAGTATATTTCTGAAAAGAATGTGTCCTGTAGGATAAGATACAAGCTCATTCGGAAGGCATGCAGGCCCCCAGTAAGCCAACTCATGTCATTTTTCAGACTCATTTCCCACAATTGCACCTGTTTTTCTGTTCTGCAATCTGCTATTTTAAACAATGATCTCATTAAAATTACATAATAAGAAGTAATTATCCCATCCCTTGAAGGGATCCAATATATTCAGACTTGGAATGCTGTAACTATAAGCTTTCCTCAAAGACAGATGCAGGAACAGCCTCATTCCAGCAATGGGCACAGGAATGCTAACACTCATTCATCTGGCAAAGAACAGTCCATGGGAATGAAAGGAGATCGGGAGCCCTGCTTGATTATTCAAATCCTCTGGTCCCAGTCTTAGCTCAGATACTTGTATTGATACTGTGAACTTGGTCCTTATACCCTCAGTTATATACAAAACTGGGGCAAGAACTTAAAAAGATCTCTCATTACAGCCAGGTATGGTGGTACAGGCCTTTATTTCCAGCACCCAGGAGGCAGAGGTATGTGGGAGATTATGTTGTTCCATTGTAAATAATTGTCCCCACCTATGAGTTTAATAAAAAGCGCTAATTGGCCAAAGGCAGGAAGGGAGTGTGGGCGGGGCTAACAGACTAGGAGAACTCTGGGAACTGGAAGAACAGAGCAGAATGCCAGAGAGAAGCCGGAAGAAACAGAGGACAGCTATGCTGATTTGAGGAAAGGTACCGAGCCGCATGGCTGAACAGGATAAGAGTCATGGGTTAGATTAAGGGTAAAGAGTTAGCAAGTTATATGCCTGGGCCTTAGGCTGATCAGCCTAAAACTATTGTAAACATCTGTGGTCTCTTCCGGTCTGTGGGTCTGTGGGTCTAAACCTTGAGGCTAGGCCCGAAAATCCGGGCCAGAAACCTTGTATTACAGAGGTAGGCAGATCTCTGAGACTGAGGCCAGTGTGGTCTACAGAGCAAGTTCCAGGATAGGCAGGGCTATACTGGAAGGAGAGAGAGAGAGAGAGAGAGAGAGAGAGAGAGAGAGAGAGAGAGAGAGAGAGAGAGAGAGAGAGAGAGAGAGAGAGAGAGAGAGAAATCAAGCAGAAAATGCAGACTATGAAGTCTGTAATGTTTCTGTTTTGTTTTAAACAGGGTCTATGTTAGGCTGGCCTTGAAATTGCTATATATTTGAGGATAACCTTGACCGTTTAATTCTCCTGGGTTTATGAGGGCCAGGAGATCCAGTACAGGACCGGATGCATACCAGGCAAGCACTCTACCCATTGAGCTTCATCTCCAGCCCCAAGCTGTATAGTGTTAGTCACCCTGATATCTACAATGTGCCACAGTAATAGGAGTGTTTCATTAGTGTTACCCCAGAGACTGTCCCTTCTATATGAAGGTTCTCCTACAATTGACTATAAACAGACAATGGATCACTTTAATCTATCTGGTTTATCTGATGGTCAGTTGGGAGAGCTGATACCCAACTAGGTGCCCAGTTGGCAAATCCATGCTTTGTCTTTCTTTCAACTAGAGTTGGTAAAAATAAAGCTGCTTCTGATTTAACTATTAAGGGGGCCACATGAGAACAGCTGATTTTCTTCACATTGGTTATTTATTTGTTGAGGGCTCCTAACTCCTTGTGGAAGAAAGTGACTCGTAGCAATTCCTCTGTAGCAAGTGAGACCACACATCAAAGTCCCTAGACAAAGTATCCCCATTCTTATGTTCACCCAGGAGGAAAACTACGTGAAAGAAGCATTTTTCTTACACATCAACTGCTTAGTTCTTACACAACTTCTGCTTAGATGTTCTGTTGATGTACGATAAAAAATTCAAAATTCCCCCACTTGTTTATCTGGAACATTGACAATATTTAAGATCCACATATAAGTCAAAGACACTCTGAATATGTATGTGAATATGTCCCAGGTTCTTCAGACATTCCTAAATATGTCTGTAAATATATATGTGCATATGCATATTTCTAGACCTCCAGTGTTGGCTGTCATTACTGACCAAGAAAAAGTTCTCTTGTGAAAAACAGTAACTTAGCAATTACCATAGAAATTCATTTCATTGAATTGGCTTTTGTTGCTGTCTCAGAAACATTTAAGAAGGTTGCTAGATGCTTTTGTGCCCATTTCTGGTGTTGACGTATGTATTTGTGTCCAAAGCGTAAAGCTCTTTTTTCCTACAATATAGAGTTATCCTAACTTTTTTCCCCAGAGAAAGTTAGCAATAGTTTTAGAGCACAAGGTGAGGTAAAAGAACATCCTGACTCTTATAGCCTGAAGATATTTTATTTACATTAACTAACAGTGACCAGGATCTTTTTGTAACAAATATTTAAAAGAGTTTAATTTGTATGCTTATGATATGCATTGGATTATTTATGTGTTCGTGTACCCTCTAATATTAGTGCTAGGTGAACAGAATTGTGTTTTTCTTTCTTGGGTGTGTCACATGGCAGATGCTGTGTGAATCTAATGATAATAATGATATTTTAATGAGTTAATATAAAGAATATCATCTACTTTTTAAAAGACATATTTTAAGACTAATAAAGATATAGTAGACCATCCCAAAGTGACAGTGTTTTTTATATTGCTTGACCTTCGACCTGTTCCATCTGCAGGTTATCCGTGGTTGTAATTGAAGAGTGATGCTGGGGATTTGCAGCTGGCACTGTTGTGGGACCCATAGAGCCCCAAGGAGATGCAATCCAGTAGCAGATAGTACCTTAGCAACCTACTGCTTAACAGCCCCCTGCCTGCACCCTCAGAAGGAGAGACCAGAATGGGGGTGGGGCCAGGAAATCATGGTTGGAGCCTTCACACATGTGCTCTATAGCCAGGCAGCAGGCTTCCGGGTTAAAGACACCTGTCATTCTGGCCTTGAGAGGCTGTCACTTCTTCCTTTTTGTGTTCATCTGCTATTTTTGAAGTATCAAGTATAAGCTTAGTTTTAAACTATTTACCAGGAGTATGGCAGGATAAAATTGGAAGCAAACTTCTAGCTTCAATTTTTCCACTTGGTTCCCCATACTTCACTCCTGGGAAATTATGGTATGTGAGGCCTATACTCCCAACTCAGTTGAGTTTGCCAGTCCTCAAAGGCTTAATCAGTGGAGAGGAAGGTTTAGACAGCCTCATTGGCAGTAAGTTCTTTGGAGCACAAGCAGGCCCCCACATGGTCCCATATTGTCTCATGATCAGAAGGAACCTGCCTGGGTGGGGTGGGGAGAATCCTCCTGCTGCAGTAGGTCTGATCAGGTTAGGTGTTCGGGAAGCTGAGTAGAGTCTCTTCCAGACTGGCTTAGCATGTGGTGCATGGGACCACTGCATGTGAGTGGCAAAGTGAGCCACTTGGCTTTGGTGCTACATGTGAGACAGCTGTCCCCATCCCAATGTATTTGAGGTGCTTAGTGCCCAAGGCCATAATCCCCAGATGCTGGTGAGTTTCTCACCATAAGCGAAGCAGTTGCATCCCCAAAGCTCTACAATAAGTTGATACAACAAAAGGCAGTCAGTAGGTGTCGAATCCAATTCCACACTGATGACTTGCGCAGCCTACATGGGCAGAGTGCTACTGTTAGATGAAGAATGATCCTTACCCACATTTCTTAAGTCCCCTCAGCCTCTGAGGGAGGGGATTTAGGGAGGAGGGTTTTTCTCACGTCTATGTTATGCCTCAAACATACAACTGCTTCAAAGAAGATACAAAAAGCATGACGTGAACAGAACTCCCTCCAATTTAAAACCTACATTTCTTTAAATCTTTTTGAACAACTCATAAACAGATTCTATGGGCGAAGGACTTTTAGAAACCTCTGAACACTTAATGAGAGTAAAATTTAGTTCTTGGTCTTGGCAAATTAAAACTTAGTAAGATACGGGGCTGGAGACATGATGCAGTGGTTAAAAGCACCAATTGACATCCCAGGGGACCTTGATTTGATTATCAGCAGATTACCATCTGAAACTCGGGCTGGAGGGGGTAACACCTTCTGGTGTTTGTGGGCACTGGGCATGCACAGCGAACACAAATAAACCTACAGGCAAAACGGTGACACCCATAAATAAAAACATTAATTAATTAAATAAATAACACCTAGTGGGAGAGAAAAGATGTGTGTTTGTTTTTCTTGTTCTGGAATTTTCTCCCATCCCTTGCTTGGACTGGCTTGATCTTGCTTCCTGCTCAGCCTCCGAATGCCATGCCGTTCTCAGGTAAGCAGTGAGTGGCGTCTAACACCACCTGCCTGCCGCCTGTTCCGATTCATTCCAGTATCGAGTTGACTTTTCCTTTTGAAACTCATCACACACATTTTCCTCTGTTAGTCTTTTGTCTTCCAAGACATGCCTATCACCTGGGAGGGGGGCTTGTCTGCCTCGTACATGGTCCCTGGGAGTCATAGTACCACTTGAGGGTGGTGGAGGCAAATTATCATAAAGAAGGAAAAATGAGCCTGGGGTCTAGAAAAATGACTCAGCAGTTAAGAGCACTTGTTTTTGCAGAAGACCTAGGTTCTCTTCCAAGCACCCATATAGTAGTTGACCTGTCCCTCCAGTTCCAGTGGATCCCACATCCTCTCAGGGACTAGGTGCATATAGATACATGCAGACAAAACATTCATACAGTAAAATAAAAAGTGTTAAGTGAAATTTAAGAAAAAAAGAAGAAATAAATGCAAGGCTAGCCCCCAGAGACACATTGTAGGTAGACAGAAGGCAGTGGGGGGTCGGACAATTTTTAAGGGGATCTGAGAGGCTCAAAGTCATTTGTTGATAATGACAATGATGATGTCATTTATTATGTAGGCTCTATAAACCAGAAGTGTTCATAGGAGCATCTATTTCTAAAACAAGCCTTGAGGGTAGGCGTCACTGATACCCCTGTATAGATAGAAGCTGAGGTTCACAAAGACTAATTCACATCTATGGACAGCAAAGACACTCAGCCGTGTCCTGATTCATTAATACAGAAACCATAAAAAGATCATTTTGTGAGCGACAAGAGACAGGGAAAGAAGCCCTAAGAAAAATGATTGTCACAGTCATGAACACTAAGGTAACAGATTCAGATTTTCTCCTGATTGCTACAATTATTTCCTTCATTGCTGGAGAAGCTTTGAAGAGGTCTGGACAGGTGCTTCAGAAACATTTTGTTGGATAAGAGAGCCCCTGGCAATGGGAAGGAAGGAGTTAAGACTCCAAGGTGGCAAGGGCAGCCCACCCGTGGAGACGGGGTAGGAGCTGGGACAGAGAATTTAGAAGTAGACATAAGACTCATTGGGATAAAAGAAAGTGGTACTTATGAAGAAAGTCAATGAAAAGAAAGAAGAAAAACTGTCTAAAATGATTTTAAACCAGCCAAGACCGGATCTGCAGCTGTGAAATGTGGAGAGAGGCTGCCCTCTTCTGGAGAGCTGAAAACTTGCTTTGAAACGCCGATCTGAAGGCGAAGTCACATTCACTCATTCTTTTAAATACCTGGTAACTAATAAGTGGATGCCCAGGTGGGAATTCAAGTAGATTCCACTGTTAAAAGAACAAGAGCTGGGGCCGGAGAGATGGTTCAGAGGTTAGGAGCACTGACTGTTTTCTCAGAGGACCCAAGTTCAATTTCCAGCACCCACATGGTAGTTCACAACTGTCTGGAACTACAGTTACAGGAGACTTGACACCTTTACACAAGCGCAAGAAACCAATGTATATAAAGATAAAGAAATAATTTTTTAAAATAACAAGAGTCTATGGAGGCCTGTTAATGTGTCTTCAACATGGGCCACTGCAGTCATGTCATTTGGTGATAGAATGCCACTTCGTGAGTAGATAAGAATGGGGTTGGAGAGACGGCTCAGTGGTGAAGAACACTGACTGCTCTTCCAAAGGACTCAGGTTCAAATCCCAGCACCTACATGGTAGCTCACAGCTGTCTGTAACTCCAGTTCCATCTGGTCCTATACAGGTAGGCAAAACACCAAAGCATATGAAATAAAAATAAATATTATCTTTAAAAGAGAATAGTATTCATGGTGTGGAAATGAAGACAAATGTTTTGGGTAAGTTAATTTGTGTGAATATTTGAGATAAATCTCTAGCTTCTGGTGTGATGCTGATCTACTTAATATCAAGCTTTGAAAATATAAAGATTTGAACAACTTAAAACTGATAATGGAGAGAGAGAGAGAGAGAGAGAGAGAGAGAGAGAGAGAGAGAGAGAGAGAGAGAGAGAGAGAGAGAAAACAGCTGGATAAAATCCACAAGACCCACCACTCTGGGAGGCATCCAAGTATCTCCCCACTGTACCCCAGCATTAGGTAAGGGTCTACTCTCCCACATGCTGCTCTTGTGGCTTACACATGCTGTGGGTCATTGAAAAAGTCTGTCCACTTGGAGAGAGCCAAATGGGGGTTGGGTCATCTTGAGACTCTGGATAGCATGGCTGCCCTCACTGCCTGTCATAAGAGAGCTGGCCACCCCATTCAGAACCTGGCCCTACTGTTAGCCTCTAAAGCCACGCCCTCCTCTGAGCTCCATGGGCAAGTCCCATTTAAAGCAGGATTCCTGTTTCTCTGCCTTTGTTTTTCTTGGAACTCCCCTATCTCCTTCACCTACTCCCCTATCTCCTTCACCTTTCTCTTGTCTCCTTCTCTTTTCCCTCCCTTCTCTGCTACCATAACTCCGTTATCATAACTTCTCTTTAATCATAACCACACCCCTCTGACGATAAAGCTCTTTTCTGCATAGAAACAGCTAGCCTCAATCATCTCCTGCTATCCGCTGCTGCCTTCTGCTGTGTTTCCACGCACATCCATAGAAATCTGCTAGGTAACTGGGTAAATGCGAATCACCCCAAATCCACACAAAATCCTAACACATAAGAGAGTTGACCATCCCATTCAGAACCTGGCCCTCTCCCCCTCACCCTGTCACAGTGGACCCCTTCCGGTTTCTCTGTCCTGGATCCTCATTATTGCTCAAATGTTTTAGACCTCAGGACATTTGCACTTTCTATTCTTTCCCCGGGGAATGTTTTCTCTGGAATATATTCTCCTCACCTTCTTCCATGTTGGCCCAGAAGGACTTGTTCTGAAAGCAGTTTCCCTGGCAACCATTTTACAACTGCCCATGGACATTCCTCCTCACTGCATGAACCCAGCCCACACCCCCCTCTTCCCTCCAGTCCTGTTTTCCTCTGTGTCACCTCTGGTCATGTTTATTTCTCTAGAAAGCAGCTCTTAACCTGTGGGTCATGACACCATTGGGGTCTAACAACCCTCTCGTAGGGTTGCTTAAGACCATCGGGGAAACCCAAATATTTACATTCTTTGGGGGGAATAACGCATTTTATAGGCATTATTTTGGGGTAGTTGTTATAATGAATTTATAGAGCAAGGCGTTATAGTGGTAATTATTTTCAGAGTTAAATTCTAGTCTTCTAAGGGGACCTACAGAAACAGTTCAGTAATAGACATGCAACCTGTCTCATAGCCCCTTTATGGGCTGTGGCCAGCTTTGTCCCTATTACCAAAAAAACAAACAAACAAACAAACAAACAAAAAACCAAAAATCGCTGGTAGGAAAGTTTTAGAGAACTGGTTCTAAATCTGTGGGTCGCAGCTCCTTTGGGTCAAACAACCATCTCACAGGAGTCATGTAAGACTATCAAGAAACACAAATATTTACATTATTATTCATAACAATAGCAAAATTACAGTTATGAAGTAGCAAGGAAAATCGTTTTATGAGGGGGGTCACTACAACATGAGGAAACGGTATTAAAGGTTTGCAGTATTAGGAAGGCTGAGAACCACTATTCTAATATACGTTACTCTCTATCTTCCCAAGAATCAGGGCTTCATGGGGCACAGACACTGTGCTTTTATTTAATTAGCTACTCCAGAGCCTCCCATGCCTAGATTGCCAATCATTCACTGAGTACAACTTGGTGTCACTAGGGGTGAGTTCAGCTGTGTCCATACCTTTAACCTCTTCCTGATAATCGTGCTTGCCACTTTCCTAGCCCTGGTGACTACAGTGTGAGAATGAGGAGAAATTCTTAATAATAATAATAATAATAATAATAATAATAATAATAATAATAATAATAAACCAAGAGTTGAGGGCTTGGAAAACAAAGCGTTGGCTGGTTGTCTGCACTGCTTTTCTGGTTTCAAGCCCTTCCTTTTGAAATCCTTCCTCAGGAGGATGGACACTCACTTCAAGCTGAGTGTCTTCCCTCCCTCCCTGAACATCAATCATGTCTAAGGCTGGTCAGGAGAATTTTGAGAGGACAGTAAGCTATGGCCAGGAGGTAGCAAAGAAAACAAATGGCCATTCCTTTGAAGTCCAGCTTTTGTGGAACCCTTAAATCCTAAAACTGAAATACTCTACAAATTTGAAAGTCTGAGCTCTGACATGATGCCACCCACAGGCATGTAAGAAATTCCATGAGAAAACTTATTGTACATAAAACATATGATGTATATATGAATTTTGTGTTTAGTCTCAAGAGGTCTCATTACATATATATAAATATTCCCAAATTTACAAAAGTCTTAAGTCCCAGATGGGTCTGGTTGGGAGCGTCCTGGATACAAAATCTTAAAATCTTAAAATTCTTTCCTCTTTTTCCCACTTGTCCTTTGCTGCTATCAACATTCCTACCTCAATCAAGTTGCTTAAACCCACTGAACCTTAATTTCCTGTGTGTGCAATTTTTTTTCACCTATAAATTTGGATTAATATTCACAGACCTAGGACAATTAAATAAAATGGATCCTGGGCTGGGGACTCATAGTCCTAGAAAAGGAGGAAGCTAACAGATGGGTTACACTCTCCCCAAACACCAAGGGAACTTGCAAAGACCTGGGGGGAGAGGGGCCTGGGTCCACATTTGACTTTCTCTTTTCTAGTTAGGAAAGGAAGCACATTAGATATCTGTATCTGAAGGAAAACCAAATTTCAAACCCAAAGAATACATCAAGTACCAACCATGTTTAGAATCATCAGCAGGCCAAATACTGAATTTCAAATTTAAACAAGTATTTTCTGATATGACATCCACCTACATAAAAGTCTTAGGGATGGATTAGAGCAAGGTCAGGGTCAGAGATTTCTTGTTAGTATACCATACCATTGTTGTTCCTATGGGTCCTGATCTAGGGTTAGCAGAATTAGGCTACTCCCAGAAGACCGAAGACTGAAGGACCCTGAAGGCCATATACTGCTAAAAAAAAATAAAATAAAATAAAAAATCTAAGTTTAGGGTGATAACCTGGCACTCTTACCCGAGACTCAGCTTAAAGTTCTTTCCTTATGGCCATTCCAGGGTAAGGAAATCCCCAAAGCTCTGCCCTCTGTTAACTGTGGCCTCCTTTGTAGGGTTATCCATTGCACTTCTGCTTGGCTGTCAGTCACAGAGAACTCAAACCTGCTGTAGAATCCTTTCCCAGGCTCTCCGTTCCTTGTGGGAATGGACCTCGGTGCTAGTTTTACAATGGCATTCAATGCAAAGTTTATGCAAGCAGTCAGATTATTTAAGGTGATAGATATGTCTGGTACCCTGCTTTGATCCCTACATAACGCATTAATAACACTGTATATAGTAAGAGGTTTCTGGCCCAGACTTTCAGGCCTACCCTCAAGGTTTGGACCCACAGACCCACAGTACCACAGACACACAGACGCTTACATTAATTTCAGGCTGATCGACCTAAGGCCCAGGCATATAACTTGCTAACTCTTTACCCTTAAACTAATCCATGATTCTTATCCTGTTCAGCCATGTGGCTCGGTACCTTTCCTCAGAGCAGCATAGTTGTCCTCTGCTTCTTCTGGTTTCTCTCTGGCATTCTGCTTTGTTCTTCCAGCTCCCAGAGTCTCCTAGTCTGGTAGCTCCGCCCACACTTCCTGTCTGCCTCTGACCAATCAGCGCTTTTTATTAAACTCATAGACAGGACAATTATTTACAATGGAACATCATAAATCCACTACAACTGTACTCCATAAGCATGAACAATTATTGAGTCAACAAAATAAAAAAAATAAGAGGAAAAAAAGAAACATAAATAGGAACAGCAACGAAAAACTCTGAGAGCTTTTAATACCTACCAGTGAGCAGAGTTCACCTGTAACACATCAGAGCAGACCTTCCACACCTGAGTCCTTTTAAACATGTAGTCCTGCAAAGGAACTCTGGCTTGCAGAGCCAAGACCTAGTGTCCATGCCTGCCAAGCCTCCCCAGTTAGGCTATTCTCACAGCACAGGCTTTTTAAGAGACACCCCATCTGAGTGTCTCCTGATCATTTTATGCCTGGAAGGTTTTACACAGCTGTCTATTGGCCTAGGATCCAACTACCCATAGTGTAGCCCATGGACCAATAAGCATCAACCTTATCCAGATCCTGGAAATATAGCATCTCAGTTAGATTTTCTATTTCTGTGATGAAACACCATGACCAAAAAGTAAGTTGGGGAAGAAAAAATTATTTGACTTATATGTTCATTGTAGTCCATCAATAGAGGAAGTCAGGACAGGAATTCAAACAGGGCACAAACCTGGAGACAGGAGCTTAAGCAGAAGCCATGGAGGGGTGCTGTTCACTGGCTTCCTTCTTATGGCTAGCTCAGACTGCTTTCTTATAGAGGCCAGAACTACCAGGCCAGGAGTAGCACCTCCCACAATGGACTGGGCCCTCCCACATCAATTACTACTAAAATAAATTCCTTACAGCTGGGTCTTAAAGAGGTATGTTTTTTTCAACTGAGGCTCCCTCCTTTCTGATGAGTAGAGCTTGTGTAAATTTGGCTTACAACCAGCCAGCACACATACAATCAAAATCTTTTAATTCACAGACCTCCAAGCTCCAACACTAAGGTCTGAAAAACATTCTGAAGACCTTGCATTCAGGCTTCCATCTACACCTTAGGTTACTCATCTTCTGAGAAACCTCACTCAGCTCCACCCTCTTTACCACTGTAGACATAGATAATAGATAGCATCTAAAGAGAAATGACGATCACTTAGGAATAGAATGCCTGGGAATATGGGAAGAAGATGGACAGAAAGTTCTTAAAAAAAATGGGGAGATTTCATAGTGTATTTTGATACCATAATCTTTATCCACAAGCATTAAAATTTACAAAGAGGATGCTAGCCTGAGGTTAATTTGACCTTCGTGTGGCAGCTAGTAATTTTTATGTGAGGTTTTTGTGGTCCTTATGTAAAATTGTGGTCCCTGGAAGTCTTTTCAGATCACTACTATGAAGCCATCTTACTTATGAGAACCCTTCCTGCAAACCCCTTGTCTTGTTGACACAAGTAACTCCATTTTGATGGCAACTTCCATATGACCCTCTGCTTGAAAGAGTAAACTCTTCTCTTCTTGCTCTCCCCAGTTTCCTGGTTTGTGTTGTTCACAGAGGAGGCTCAGAAATAAGCACACTAAGAAATTAGGAACAATTCTTATTACGGAGTCACAGTACACACCTATAAGGTGAATGTCTTGGTTAGGCTTTCTGTTGCTGTGAAGAGACACCATGACCATGGCAACTCTTATAAAGGAAAATATTTCATGGGCTGGCTTACAATTCAGAGGTTCAGTTATTATCATCATGGTGGGGCATGGTGGTATGCAGGAAGGCTTGATGCTGGAGAAGGAACTGAGAGTACTGCATCTTGAGTAGGCAACAGGAAGGAAACTGAGATGTTGGGCATAGTTTGAGCATATACGAGACCTCAAAGCACACCCCCACAGTGGCACACTTCCTCCAACAATGTCATACCTACAGCAACAAAACCACACATCCTAATAGTGCGGCTCCCTGTGGGAACTATTTTCTTTCAAATTACCACAGTGAGTAAGAGCTTTTCCAAATACCCTTTCTCCACATCTCTGAGTTTTGGATAGTTCTTCCTAAAGAAAAAAAAAAATAGAAGGGGAGAATTATTCATAAGTTAGACTGAAACAGTAAATTCCAGGAATGGACAAAGATTTTCCTACTCCCCAAGCCCCAAATCCCAACCCAACACATTTATCCATTTGTTCTTATATGGGATTTAGGGATGTGTAGTGGCTTCAATGCATAGTGGAAGCAGCCAACTCTATAAGCCTAATGACACGGAGGTTAAATGCAGAAAAGCACAGTTTTGACTGGCTCAGGAGCCATTTTGACTCAGACATTTTTGAGTTTCTTTGTTTTTTTTTCCACTCTTTGGTTTATAAACAACGTTCTCCAGCTCTACAGACCCTCCGGCCTCTGCTCACTATTGCAATGTGGTTCCTTCTTTCTACTATATAGCCTACCACCAAACATCATTTTCCATGCTCTTGTTAAATAGCCTAGCTGCTTGCTCCAGGATATCTTGGCTCCCTAGGGCACAAGTAACCATGAACGGAAGAACTTAGATATCAAGACTAAGACTTTGTCCATGGAAACGGCTTCAGGACCCTAACTTCACTCCATCAAACATAACAAAAGCTATTGTGGCGAAATACAGAATGGACCCAAAGCTACCTTGCAACATGCACCTTAAAAACACTATCCTGGCCTCATGGCGTATAAATACTAGAAGTTCTTTTTTTCCTTTCTGGGGGTTTTGTTTTGAGACATTATTGTGAAGTGATGTTTGCCCCCCCCCCCCCCTACAAATTGAATGAGCTCAGTTTTGTTCAGTTACTACAGTTTGTAGTCAGTGAGCAGTCACCATTTTACTGGGGTTGTAGGGGTAGGAGCTTGGGCCCTGGTAGCCCTAATAAGTGGGGCTGCGCCATTCATCTGCCGTGGGCCAATTAAAGGGCCAAAGCAATAATGAAAAGCAGGTAAATGGTACTTATTCAATATGGTCATATTGGGAAGAGGAACAAAGAGGCAAAGTGACACCCCTAAGATGTCTTTGGGGGTGATAACATGATGTTTAGGTTTAAACAACTGACACCAGGTATGGTCTTCAGTTTCTCCTTTAAGTTGTCAGCACTGTGAATTCTCTTTCCAGTGGACAATTTCCTCCTCTGGCTACAGCTTTTTCCTTCTCCCAGCATGAGATTCCTGGGGAAATTCCAATTTCTTGGGGTCCATTGTTTCAATAGCCTGTTAGCCAAAGGGAGGGGGTACAAGCATGTGTTTAGAATGTCTTTATTCCTTCCAGGAAGTGTAAGCATATCCAGCACACAATACTGTAATTATTTATCTGCATGGTGGACACTTCCCCACTTACTGCCCCATCCTGCACACACAGGCACGGACAGACATATCCTGCACTCCGGTTCAGGACATCTAAACCCAAATAAGACTATGGAGAAATACATTCTGGAAAGCAATTTAAATGCAGAAGGATGCCTCCTTGTAGCCTGTTTCAGAGGAGCTATAAATATTGACAGAAAGAAAGAACATGTGTCTTATGGTTGCTTCATATTGAGCCCGAGCCAGGAGGAAACTATCTCCTATTCCTTCCCTACTCTGCAATGCTTAACACTGTTCCATCACATCCACAGCTCAACCCCAGGTACCCACCATAGCCGCTTGTAGACAGAGCCTACAAACCCCAGAGATCAATGGAGAGAAGCCAGAGCCCAAGGCGTGAGGCAAGAAGAAAAGCATTCAGCCAATAAGAACCAGAAAGTGTTGAGAGCGATCCCCAAGGAAGGCATTTCCCATTAGCCTGGAGAAAAGAATCCAGCGCTCCTGTCCCACCCCCACCCCCTGCCTGGCCCAGCAATGCCCTCTACTCCCTAAAGGCTCTGATTCCCTGGAGAAGCCAGTTTCCTGAGCAGCTGGCTCTGCAGCATTTGAGGGTGGAATGTAAGGCTTAAGCTGCAAGCAAAGGGCTATCTCATACATCCTGTGTATGCTTAGATAGCCATTGTTTGTCCTTGCTCAACCAATGTTTACGAGATATAAATATTTAAGTGTGCAATATACGTAACACTGCCTTGGCTATCTTAGTGTGATACTGTTTGCATCCATCCACTATAAAGATTAGGTACTAGCCAAGAATGTCTCAAGTAAGAAAGATTACAGTGCTACAAGCTGCTGGCTGCAGATGAAGAGCTGGATGCAATAATGTGCAGTTCCTCCATAAGGTCCCTTTCAAAGTGATGGGTCAGCAGGGACAGAAAAGGACAAAACTGTGGCTAAAATGTTCTTCCGAAGTACGCAGTTAAACTCCTGATAGAGGAAAGAGTCCTCTTACCAGAAGATACACACGAGAGTGTTCTTAGTACTTTTCATCAAAGTCGATATGTGGAAGGAATCTAAACACTCACCAAAAATCAGACAGAAAGGTAAACTGACGTGTGTTCGGATAGTTTAATGTAACAGAGGGGCAACTGCTCCCTCCCGCATTTACTCTTAAGAGTGAATCTCACTAGTATAGTTTATGTGGAAGAAGGGAGAGCCAAATACAGGCAGAGTTAATGTAAGGTGAGAGAGTCAGAGACACAGTTCCTCAGGCAGTGGGCTGAGTAGATGCCTGCTTCCCAGTTTGATTGTACATCTATGACGTGCCATGTGTGAATTCAGGGGTAAATTTTGATGTGTGTATTTGTGTATGCAATATGTGAGTGCATGCTCTTGTACATGTGCATATGTGTGCACATATCTACATATAACTCTTTATACATATGTGCACACATAATATAACGTATTATGAAATGCTCATAAATCTTAAGATACCAGATGATAGATTAATTTTAAAAGGAGAAAGTAAAAATGTAGAGACAGAATATGTGGCTATAAGTCATTTGTGCTTTAATATATAAGATACTAGTGTTTTCTAACTATTTTATTCCCCTTAAATAAGTTAAACCCCATGAGGAAAAGGGCGGCACCACCTCCGTCACATTTGTGTCCTCTGAATGCCTCAAAGAATCATACATTGGCTGTTCAGGAAATATATTCAAAATAAAATATTTGAAGCCAGGCACCAGCAGTGCATCCCTTTGATGTCAGCACTCTGGAGGCAGAAGCAGGCACATTTCTGAGTGTGAGGCCAGCCTAGTCTACAGAGTGAGTTCTAGGACAACCAGGGTTTACCAGAGAAATCCTATCTCAGAAAACCAAAAAATAAATACATAAATAATATTTTGAATGTTCTGTTTATAGCAAATTCTTTTTGATAGGTATGGTGATTGAATAAATAATGCATGCCATAAAAAATTAATAACTGAAGACAAAATAACTAAAGAACTTTCTAGGTGGCTCTGGGACACTTAAAAAGCAAGAACTAAGAAAGGGAAGCCCATATGTGGCAATATTGAACATGAACTTTTAATGAAGGAACATTAATTTGTTGCTCTTTAAAAAAAATTACCCCCAAACATAGCAATTTAAAGCCACAACCATTTATTTTTACAAGTTTCTGAGGATTGAGATTCTGAAAGTGACTTAGCTTGGGGCTTCTATGTTGGGCCTTCTCTTCCTTGACGGCTTGGCTGAGACTACAGGAGAGCTGGTGTCTGGAGCCTCAATTCCAGCCCAGCAGGGAAGTGTCTCCCATCCTGCACCATGCATGGATGGAAGAGGAAGAACATGCTGGAGACAGTCACTTTCCGACTTTGTCTCTGAAGCCACACTCTGTCGTGGCTATTCCGTTCTGTCTTTTACTTGAGAGTCATGAAGAACGGCCACACACAGGTGGAAAGGAATTCTGTCTTTTGAATCCACCAATATATAATCTGTGGACATGATGTAAATTAGTGGTTCTTAACCTGTGGGTCATGACCCCTTTGGGTGTCAAATGATCTTTTCTTGGGCATCACATATCAAATATCCTGCATATCAGATTATTTACACTATGATTCATTACGGTAGTAAAATTAAAGCTAGGAAGTACCGGAGAAAATAATTTTATCGTGGGGTGGGGGAGTCACCACTACATGAGGAACTGTATTGAAGGGCCACAGAGTTCAGAAGGTTGAGAACCACTGCATTAAATCATCACAATGCCCATTGTGTTCCTCCCACATACACAATTCTCCTTGTTGTAATACAGCGCCAGAGAGATCCTGGTAGATGGAAGCCAGGGGGTCCCACACCATACAGACACAGTGGGCAGTGAAGTGAGAGCCGGGAGAAAAGACTTGTAGACAGTTCTTTATATGGAAAAGGTTTTATTTTATTGGGGGTGGGATAAAAGAAGAGGAAATAGAGGGAAGAAAGAAAGGGGGAAGAGCAGAGGTGTGCTCTACCTTGGAAGAGAGAGAAAGAGAGAAAGCAAAGGGATGCGTCTTTTCTTAAAGGGAACTTAATGTCAGGATGCTGGGGGGCGGGGCAGAGTATTGTTTATTGGCCAGGACTCCAGGAAGTAGGTCAGATGCTGATGATTATCTCATGTCTTGCTCATTCACCCTGGCCTCTTCTGTACACCCGGGACACTTCTCTGCTCCACTCTTTCTGGCACTTACCACCTTTCCAGGACTAGCCCCAATGGGCAATAATAATAACCTATTTTTTCTCCTAACAACCTGCCTTCTCAACTCCCTCAAGAGGTCTCTCCAGGATGACAGCTGACTGGATGCTTCTTTGCTCACACCTCCTGTTATGCATGACCCTGACTCCTAACTCCTCCCCCCCCCCCCCCCACACACACACTTCATCCGAATCAAGAGAAAACTTCTGGAATTCTGCAACCCACTCCTTACAACACTTGCTACCCATAATTCACCTTTTTATAATAATCAAAAATGAAGAAATGTTATAACACTCTTATCCTTCCCAATTTTTCTCAAAGCCTCAAGCCTGTAGGCCTCAAATCTAAGACCAGATATCATGATAAGCCAGGCCCTATGCAAATGAGTGTCCTTAGGTGTTCCACAAGACACAGCCTCAAGTAGATTTTCTGTCAAAGCAGTGAACTAGAGACTACTGTCTGAAATGTTCATTGGTTATCTATCGCTTATCTATTACTTCAGCTGGCTGACCTGAACCTCCATCTTGCCTTGAGACAGCTTCTTTGGTGTTCATTGCACCACAGGATAGTCTAGCTGGGCTGCAAACCTCCAGCTCTGTCTCTAACCCCTATCTGTATTGCACTGGCATTCCAGATAAGACAGACTGTGCCTGCTTTACATAGCTTCTGGGGACGGGATGCACACCAGAATTTTCACACTAGTACTACAAGTGCTCTACTCACTGAACCATCTCTCCAGCCTGATTATCTACTGCCATGTGGCTGCCCCATAAAACAGTGATTTAAGGAAACACACATTTATCATCTCCACTTTGGTGGGTTGGGAGAGCTGGGCTTTGCTGGGGGTGTCTGACTTCTGAAGAACAAAGTGCCATTGGGACTACTGTCCTGACTAGGGCTGGAATATCTGCTTCAAAGGTCATTCGTTGGCATGACTGGCAGAGTTTGGTGTCACCAAAGAGATCTCTGCATAGATTGCCCATATCTTTTCACAACATTACAGTTGACTGTCTTCATGGTAAGGCAGTCAAGAGCAGTAGAGGTATAAACTGCTGTCTTTTATGACCTAGTCTTACAGGAGATATTTTGTCAACTGAGTTCTGTCTCACAGAAAAACACTGATGAGATTTAACAGTGGTAGATAAGAGTGTGACTCTAGGGGTCTGGACCAATATGGGCCATCTTGGAGCCGCGGGAGTACAGGATTAGAAGCTGAATGGAAGAGAGTCATGAGTGACTGACTGTAGACGCTGCTACTGCTCCTTAGTCTTTGTGACCTTGATCAACAGTATTCCTGTGTACCATGAGACAGGAAACAACAGCAATTGATTTCACCAGATTAACCATGATTTGGTGACAAGGGCTTATCGATACATTGTATAAATAATCCACCAAAATCCAAGCGACAGTGGTTTGCATGAGAGGTAGTGACATCACAGTGGTGATGTCGAGTGAGCTTGGAAAGTGTGTAATTCCTGTTCCCAGCAAAGTGGGTGTGATGGCTAATCCTGGGTGCCAGGGTCACTGTTTACGGGATCAATTAAAATGCAAGCATCTGAACACTCCTGAGGGGTTTTCTTTCTTTCTGAAGCAGGAACACCCACTCTAGATATGAACTGCATCTTTTCATGGCGGCTCATATAAATGCACATGGAAGAAGGAAGTTTTTCTTTGTGCCTATTTGTCCTAATGCCCCCTGTCAAGTCCGCCCTGCTTATGGCATTCCTTCATGGCTATTAGGACCTACTTCTGAAGTGTTCCAACACAGACGGAAGAGGAAGACCCACAGCTCACCAAGAGTCCTCCAGGCCTTTGTTGCCAGATTGGGACTGAAGAAATCCGACCTTGTGAAATGAACTGAACAACACACGGTTCCCACCTCTCCACTGTGAGATAGCCATTGTTAGACTACCAGATGGCTTCCTGTAAGCAATGTTTCTCCACAGCTCCTGCTTCAAGCCCCAGCCTTGGCTGGCTCCCTCCTGCAGCTTTTCTCTCCTATGGACTCTCGCCTATAAATGAAAATAAGCCCTATCCTCCCAAAGCTGTTTTTCATCCTGGCATTTATCACAGGACCCTGAAGCAAACTGGGACAATCACCATGGAAAGAATCACTAGTTTTCTCTAAGCTTTGGTTTCCTGAGCTTCAAAATGGGCATACTAGGTGCATCTGTGAGTTTTTATTGTGAGTCATACATGTACACGCATGTTCACATCCTAGCAATTACTAAACAACGGAGAGATAGTATTACGAACACCACCTGGTGTCTCATACTCTGGTGAGTAACTGAGTTACTAGACATCTTGCAGCTCTGCCAATTTTTGTTTTGTGTTTTGGTTTGTTTCAAGACAGGGTTTCTCTGTGCATCCCTGGCTGTCCTGGAACTCACTCTATAGACCAGGATGACCTCTGACTCCCAAGTGCTGGGATTAAAGGTGTGCACCACCACCTCAGGGCAGCATTCTGACCTTTAAACTAATGGAAATGGTAACACTGTTTCAGTTACTCACTAAATGGAAAACCAAGAAAAGCTGTTACAGCCTACTCTGATCGTATTCCCCCACCATCTCTCCTTGTAACTGTCTTCTCTGTTGCCCGAAATTAAAGTCGAAGGGTACAAAAATGTCTATTGTAACTTCTTTCACTTTGTGTCTTCACCACAGACTTTGGCAGGGTCGGGCTCTGTAGCTCATGCCTGACACTGTGAACTCTTTACAGAATTTTACCCAGGCGCTTGACCCAGTGTGTCATCCCTGGCGGTGACCAGAGGGTATCAGTGGGGGGTGAGCAAGCTGAGTCAGGATCTGATGTTGTGCTGAGCCAAAGGTCACTGAGGGCTACAGTGGAGGTGTTCAGAGATTCCTAAAGCTGTCCTTAGCCAATCCCAGCTCCTTAGCTATAAACTGAAAGGCTTTACATGTATCTATTGCATCCATCTCTACAGAGCTTCATGGGTGGTCAGTAAAGGTAATGGAGTGTTCCCCACACAGAAAATATGTTGTTAAAATAGCAAGATTGTATGGATCCAAATTTAGTAGCTTAGGGGTGGTGTGTGTGTGCGTGCCTGCCTGTGTGTGTGTATATGTGGGATGTGTATGTGGTGGGTGGAGAATGTGTCTGTGTGTGTGTGTCTGTGTGCTTGTCTGTCTGTGTATATATGTATATATGTATGTGGGATGTATATGTAGTGTGTGTGTGATGTGTATGTGGTATATGGGGAGTGCGTGCATGTGTGTGTGTGTATGGGATGTGTATGTGGTATGTGGGTATGGGTGCTTGTGTGTCTGTCTGTCTGTGTGTATATGTATATATGTATGTGGGAGGTATCTGTAGTGTGTGTATGTGTGTGTATATATGTATGCATATGGGATGTATATGTGGTGTATTTGAATGTCTGTGTAAATATTCATATATATGTATGTGGGATATATATGTTATGTGTGTGTATGTGGGATGTATATGTGGTGTGCTTGTGTGTCTGTATGTATATGCATATATATGTATGTGGAATGTAAATGTGGTGTGTGTATGTGTGTGTGTGTGTGTGTGTGTTTCTGAGGATCCTGTCCAGGGCCTTGGACATGGTAGACAAGTACTCTCCCAGTGAGCCACAGCTTCTGCTTTCATTTATTAATTATTAATAAAATTAATAATTAATTTTTGTCTTGCTATGTATTACAAGTTAGCCTAGAACTCAGTATGCAGCCAGACTCACCTGAAACTCAGGATTCCCCCGCCTTGCTTCCTAAGTACTGTACCCAGCCAGTCTAGGAATTCTTAACAGACTTTTCAAACTCCAAAGGATGTCTAAAATATCATGACTTTTTTCTGTGATAAAGGAAAATTCATGTAGCTATCAAGTCATTATGGGTTTAGTCATGAATCTGAAACATTGGTGGCTATCTTAGGGTAGGGTTTCTTTGCTGTGAAGAGGCTTCATGACCATAGAACCTCTTATAGAGAAAAACATTTAATGGAGGTGGTGGCTTACAGTTTCAGAGGTTCAGTTCATTGACCTCATGGTGGCACATGGCGGCGTGCAGGCATCTGTGGTGCTGAAGAGAGGGAGTTCCACATCTTGCAAACATCAGGAAGTGGACTGAAACACTGGGCAGCAGGCATCTTGAGCATATATGCAACCTCAAAGCCTGCCTCCACACTGACACACTTTCTCCAGCAAGGTCACACCTCTTAATAGTGCCACTCCCTCAGAGCATCTTTTTCGTTAAACCACCACAATGTCAAGTATCAATACTTAGAGAACCTAGTGGGTAACTAGGATGGGAGGCTGAGAGGAGCGTGGCAACCGTAGCACACAAACTGTTGCCCTATGGGAGTGTGGACCGGCCTACATTAGCTACTGGATAGCTAGGGAGCATTTCCACTACATCAGAATCACTTTGTGCCATGCCACAGAAGCAAGGTGATGCTGCTAAGCTGTTCTGCAAATTTGCACACGCTGCACTCTGTTACATGTGCCCCAGCTCAGGCTGTTTGCTTCCTCATGATTGGAGAGGTGTCCCATTGTTTTGCTTTATCCCAAGCTATGGCATCTTTATGCATACTAATGGTGCTCTGATTAATATAGTGCCATTAGCCTATTTATCATTTGTTTTCCCCATTATCTTCTCTTCCAATTTGTAACCATTGAGTAAATTATCATGATATTTATCTTTGTGAGTCAAATTTCTTTTGAAATGTTAAATAAAAACTTAAATATCATCAAATCAGAAGACCTATCAAAAACATCACAACACGCAATAAGTGACAGTGATCCAGCATCTCTACACCTGTGAACATCGTTCTCTGGGAGAATGGAAAGCCACACATACCTAAAAGGTGTACCATTGAGACCAAACTACAGCTCTGGCTGACAGAAGATTTTGTGAAGGTTTGTAGTTTCTTGGAAACATTTATACCTAAAAGAAGAAAAAGAAAAATAGAGGCTGATTAGAAAGTAAACTACTGGCTTACACAGTTGTTTTTACGCAGGATCATAAATTACCAACAGACATCTTATATGAAGAACACAAAAATCACAATGAGAAATTAGTCAATGGTGAGTCTGCTAAAACAAAAGTCAGAAACCATCACTTTCCGTGGTCCACGGATTCTGTAGCTTAAAACAATTGTGCTCGGTAACAAATTCAATCCTCCTGGAGACTATGTGGGCTAGATGCAAGACTTCCAGTGTTTTTGCCTGTTTTTGCCTGTTTCTCCCAGCAAATTTTTAAGTCCGGTCCATCAGTCAGCAAAGCTTTAGCTGCCGTATCGCTAGGTGGCGCAAAACCCGCTTGTGGAGGACCAGAGAAAGCCATCAGTGCGGGACAACCTGAGATTGTAAAACTAGTTTCCAACCCTGGTTCCATTTTAAATGTTCATACTCAGATACAGACACGAATAAATTAAACAATCCGTTTTGCATATTTAAAACTAATTGAATTTAAGAACAAAACAGAGCTATAGAAATGATTGCCAGCCCAGGGGCTCTGGGTCGACCTTTGTCAGAACGAAACCCAATCTCCAAACTCTAGAGGCTCCAGGAACAGAACAGGAAGCAAACACACTGTGGCCTTTCTTTGCAGATAAAGCCCGCCACTTGTAATATTTGTGTAGAGACAATGGGGTCTGGATCATAAAGGCTCATGAGGAGACGGTTTCGTAGCACGGAAATGCAAGAAGATAATATAGAATTAGCCAAAAGAAATATGAGGGCCAGAACCCATTGATGCAGGGTGTCAAATCATAAGGGGGGGGGGGCAAGTGTTTCAGAACGGCAAACCATGGGGAGCAGAAAATGAACCTTTGATCAGAAGCCAGATATTCTGATGCAGGAATAGAACTGGGCTTGAATATGATATAACTTAACAAAATCCATTTTGGGGTAATTAGTGGCGGCCGTGAGAGGAAGGCTCACTGTGGCTAACTTATGCTTTTTTTTATCAGGAATATATCTAGCTTTAAAAAACAAACAAACAAACAAACAAACAAACAAAAAACCTTAGCAGAATCTAAGGAAATGCAAGCAGAAGCCTGCCCTTGCTCTTCACGCTCCCCTGCGTGCACATGTGCACACACATCCACCATTATAGCAATACAGGAAATGGATGGAAGCCGTCCGAAACGTTGGCAGTGCCCAGCAGCTACTGCCCCAGATAACATATCAAACAACAAGCTGGAAGCGAGCCCCGTTGCCATTCACACAGGAAGTCTTACTCTAGCTGCTGGCCCCTACTTCACAACCTGTCCCACATCCACGAAGAACGTCAGAAATGCAAGAGGGTAAACAGAAAGAAGCAGATGATGTTTCACTAAGGGAGAGGACTGATCCCGAGAACTTTAAAGGGGGGCCTGCTGATTGCACATGAAATTTGGTAACTGTGACATCCTCCTTCCTTGATTTTTCCAACCCAGGGAAACAGCCTTTTGAGGCGGTTATTCAGATAACTCCAATCAAAGCCACGTTTAATCTCAGCTGCTCTTCATATTTCTAATTATCAGCCAATACATTTTGATCTGATGAGAGGTGATGAAGGGAACCTGGATTAGTAGCTAAGCCCTACATATAATATACGCCTTGGGATAAGACAAGGGGCCAACAGTTTTGAACCTCTTACATCAAAATGGGATGGGTTAGCTATTGCCTCACAGAATACTTTCTTTTCATGGAGGAGGTGAGCATCAATGGCCTGTGACATTAAGGGACCCCTTAATAAGCCTTCGGCTATTTCTCCCAGATGAATTTTCTCCTTTGTCAATATTATGAGCTTGGACTCATAGCTTTTTAAGGGAGATTACTGATAAAGCAACCCTTCTGCTTTTATACATGGGAGATACATTCCACTGCAAGACTCCAGAGGGTGCCTGAAACCCCAGAAAGAACACGCCCCAAACCCCATAGATACTGCATGCTCCCCCCTTCCTTCCTTCCTTCCTTCCTTCCTTCCTTCCTTCCTTCCTTCCTTCCTTCCTTCCTTCCTTCCTTCCTTCCTTCCTGTCTGCCTTCCTTTTTTTCTCTTTTGGTTTTTGTTTTTCGAAAGTTCAGCAAAAGCTCTGGCTATTTTGGAACTCACTTTAAAGACCATGCTGGTCTTGAACTCACACTGCCTGTCTCTGCCTCCTGTGTGCTGACATTAAAGGCTTGCACCATTGCCTGGCTGGCATGTTTGTTCTAAGCATATGGATGTGTACAACATCTTATCATTTCATAATGAATTAAAATGTAAAAGGTTCTCATTTCAGATGATGTATCAGAGGGGGAAACACTCTCTCAAATTATAATATACATAACAAGTCATCATAATTAACAGATAAAGAATAAACATAAAAATCAATTGTGAAAACACTTTTTGTTTTTTTTCTAGTCAAATTCCAAGTCATGGCTGTGTATGGGATCTTCAAAAAAAAAAAAAACCCTCTTAATTTTGACATCACCTAAGTTAAAAATATAAAAATTATTACAAATATATTTTTTAAAAAACCTATTCCATCAATATGATTAAGAATGATTAACTTTGGTGAATTTGTCTCCAGGCTCAATTTAGTCTTTGATCACCTCAGTGTAAGAAATTGACAAGATTTTTGGATTCTCCCCCAAATCATAAATTATAGACACAAAGTATTTCTTTGCCATATATTGTGGACACTTCTTCCTGAATTTTCTCCTAGGATTTTTCCACTTTGTGTTCTGGGACTATAATCAACAGCAGAAAATCACGAAGAAGAAAAGCTAAAGTTTAGAAAATAAGCAAATGAATTCATCATACTGGAAATCAATGCTGAGAAAACTCCAAGGATTTATTTATTTTAAAGTGACAACGGAGCTGGAGAGAAGACGCCATGGTTAGAGTCACTGTTCTTCCAGAGTTCAGTTCCCAGCGCCCATAAAGAATGGCTCACAACTTCCTGTAACTCCGGGTCCACGGGATTTGTGGTCCTCTTTTGGTCACTATGGACATTCACACACATAGCTGGCATTCACACAGACACATAAACGAAAAATAATTTTTTTTTGAAAAATAACAACACACTGCAGGTTGTATCAATAACTTTATAAAAATAGCATTCTGAAACAAAAACGCAGCATGAAGAGTGGTGTTATTTGCAGTTGACACATCTTTTTACTGTGCAGCTAGCAGGAAGTAGCTAGATTCTCACAGATGCTTTGTGTACTGCTGTCATAATGTCTTGTTTTAGTAGAAGGCTATGAAGAAAATTCAGCTCCTCTGTGAATAAATCGTTTAAAATAAGTGAGCTTTTTAAAAATACTATACCCAGGATCAACAAGTAGCAGTTTTTTTTGGTTTTTAAACAAAAAACAAAACATTGATTTCAGCATAGAATCTGCAAATTTACTGGTAGAGTTTTGAAACCCTGCTACCTACTGGAAATCCACTGATCTATCTCAGTTTAGAAAGGAGCTTAGCCATGCATGACTTTGTAACCTTTGGAAAACATTGGTTGGTCAAGCTACATATGCTTTCCAAATTTTAATGTATTTTACTAAATGTCCCATTAACTTTTCCTAGGGAGATGTGGATAAATGTCTATTCACCACAGATAGGGTCCCAGTGACTGAACAAATAAACAGTTCCATCCGGGTCTAGTTTGGCAAAAAATGGGCTTAATAGGGGTTCTTTATAGGATTAAAGGAGAAGGGTGTCTATAGTGGTAGTTCTCAACCTATGGGTCGCAACCCATTTGGGGTTGCATATCAGATATTTATGTTGGAATATGTAACAGTCACAAAATTACAGTTATGAAATAGCAATGAAAATAATTTTATAGTTGAAGGTCACCAGAACATGAGGAATTGTACTGAAGGACCGCAGCATTTGGAAGGTTGAGAACCACTGTCCCACACACTAAAGAAAGATCTTTTTCTCTCCACAACTGTTAATTGTCTAAGCACCCTCCAGGAGGTGTGACACCCCTGTGACTCATGTCACCTCAGGCCTATGAACTGCTCATATACTAGTCATGTGCTGCCTTCCTAGTGGATCCAATCATATGAGGATCTCATCTTAGTAATCCTCGATGCTCTGGTTCCAAGATTGCAATGTCTGCACCATGTCTAGAAAATGGCATGTCACACTGTATGGTCTTTCCAATATCACCAGGAATCCCCATCAGGATGGTAAGGGACATTCTTGTTGTCTAAGTTTGTGTGTGTGTGTGTGTGTGTGCAGATGTCTAGAGATGTCTGTCACAGGAGGGCACTGGATCCCCTGGAGCCATTGTGAGCAAACCATCCAATGTGGGTGTTTGGAATCAAACTTTACAATGTACAGCTCAGCTGTTGTCTCTTGAGCTATGAGTTTTCTATACTTCTAACATTCTCCTAAGTTCAAATTTTATCCTTGTCTATCAGTATCATCTTATAGTGACAGTGACAAGCTTGCTTTTCTTCTCTGGGAAATTGTCAGTGAAATATCTACATCTCAATAATTAAAGTCTCTTCCATCCTCAGAAAGTGTTCTTTTCATAAAAACCGAAGTCTTTTTTTTTTTTTGACACAAAATTCAACTGTCAAGTGATTTCCTCATGAAAACAAGCACATTCGAGGGTTCCACAGAAGTGTTTGACATCGAACTTTGGCTATGTAGTTCCCAAGTGGTCACACAGAATATTATTTGAACAAATACTCAAAAGGGGAGATTTAATAAATTATTTTTAATTACATTACTGTATTGTGTGGGGGGAAGGATGCTCATGCTACAATGTCCATGTGGAGGTCAAAGGACAACTTCCAGAGTCCCTTGTTCTTTCTACCGTGGATGTCCTAGGAATTGAAATCAGGTCATCATGAAGCACCTGTATGCACTGAGCCATTGCACTGGCCTCTTGAGTTTATTTTCATTAACAAAGCTTTTCCACAGGTGAGTATATGACTGCGGAGGCCAGAGGGCAACTTTTGGCATCTTTATTTTAGGGGAAGATCACCTTGATTCTGAGATAAGGGCTCCTGCTGACCTGGAGCTCACCAAGTATATGGGGCTGGTTGGCCATCAAGCCTCAGACAACGGTTTGCCTCCTCCGCCTCATCAGTGCTGGGGCTACCAGTCTGCCCATGGGTAACCTTATTCACATGGGATTTAGGTGTCAAATTCTCCCCACATCTTCTTCACCATCTTTTTTGAACTCTTCTCCTAGCTGCTTCATACTCTGCCTGAGGCTGGTGACAGAAAGAGGTAAGGGTAGAGATGAGGTATGGGGATATGTTTCAAATATAATAAAAGCATATTATATATATATATATATATATAATATATATATAATATCAGAGGAATCTACCCACAGTCAGTCTAGGAGGGTCAGACAGTGGTAACTCACACCTTTAATCCCAGCACAGGGAATATCCAGGAGTGGTGGCCTACGCCCTCAACCCAATCAAATCAGAGTCATCTTAGTTTACAGAAGGAGTTCCAGGCTCCCAGGCAGGCAGTGGTGGTGTCACACCTTAACTGAACCAAGAAGGTATTTAAGACAGGCATAGAAAGACAGAGCAGGCAGAAGAAGCCATGGCTTACACTGTTAGTCCCAGCACTTGGGAAGCAGAGGCAAGAGAATCTCTTATGAGTTCAAAGCCAGCCTGGTCTTCAAAAGCAAGTTCCAGGACAGCCAGGACTGTTACACAGAAAACTCTCTCTGGAAAAAACAACATACAAACAAACAAAGACGGGAGGAGGTGGATCTGTCCTGATATCTCCGACTGTTTTTATTATACTTGAAACATATTCCTACAATGAGGTTTTTTGTGTGTGGACTATCCATTGTCTTGGTGGCAACAAATAGCTCATGAAGCTATTTGGACACTGACCACTCCTTCTTAGTAGAGGTGTGACAAGCGCACTGGTAGAAATGTTAACATTTTTTACATGGACAAGAATTCACCTAGCCCACATATCTAAACTAGACCTGACAAATACAGGAAAGTTCAACAATAACAGAACACACACACACACACACACACACACACACACACACACTTACTCAAGAAAGTTTCTCTAGCTGGATGTAGTGGTGCATGCCTTTAATACCAGCCCTCAGGAGGCAGAGCTGGGTGAGTCTTGGCGAGTTTGAGGCCAGCTGCATATACACAGAGAGTTCCAGAACAACCAAAGCTACACAGAGACGCTGTTCAGACAAAAAAAAATCTTTAGAATTACTTTATGGCTTGTTTTTATCCCCTTTTACCTCATCAAAATGGTCTTTGTGGCAGAGGACATATCCTTTGCAGCAAAATTCCAGGCTAATTTTTATGGGCTTTTTTTTTTTTTTTTTCATTCTGGTTGTTTCATTTTGTTTGATATTTGGTCTCTCTATGTAGCCCAGGCTGGCCTCAAACTCAATATTCTTCTGCTTCAGCATGTTGAGTGCAGGGATTACTGTAGTCAGATGACACTGTGCCAGGTCCCCCACCCCCTTCGGCACCGGGAATTACACCTATGGTCTTTCCCATGCTAGAGAAATGCTCTATCCCCAGGGCACACCCACAGCTCTGCTGATATTTGCTTTTGAAGCAGGTCTCTTTCTTCCTTATGAGTGATCTTTACATGCAGCCTGCTCTTAACTTTGCTGTGGTCTCTTCCCACTGGCTCCCTCTTTTATGCCTCACTAAAGATTCGTGGTGATTTTGTGGGCTTCACACAGTTTCTCCGAAGCTAAGTCCTTTGACCCCAGTGGCTTTCACTAACTCTCTCCCATGAGTCATTGCTCCTTTAGTCACTCCAGGGATTTTGGAAAGTACATGCCAAGAACTTGCAGCTCTCTGCTGAATATGCTTCAGACAGATCTCATTTATTCAGCTTCCAATACAGCCATCCCTCAGTCACCTCCTCCCATTGAATCAACTCTTAAAATATACTACTTTAGCATTAATGCAGTAAGTCCCTGAGAGTGAAGCTGCCTATCAACATGGGGTCTGTATGGAATGAGCTCCTGGGCTTGGTCGTTTTAGTTACTAGAATGAATTGTGAGAATTTTCTTCTTAGGAAGAGACATTTATCCTTTCCTCCAAACTGGTTTGTTCCCACTACAGTTCACCCTGAGGAAACTGAGTCATTAGGCTTACTTGAAGATCTTGCCTGATCCTTAAGCAAATGTGTGGGTGTAGCACTTTTAATGTATTTGGCCCCCATAATCTCATAGGGTGTGGCACTATTAGGAAGTGTAGTTTTAGTGGAGTAAGGAATGCCTTGTTAGAAGAAGTGTGTCACCATGGAGGCAGACTTTGAGGTTTCCTATATTCAGAATACCACTCAGTACTTGTAGTAAGAGGTTTCTGGTCCGAACTTTCGGGCCTATCCTCAAGGTTTAGACCCACAGACATGCAGAGACACACAGATGCTTACAATGGTTTTAGGCTGATCAGCCTAAGGCCCAGGCATATAACTTGTTAACTCTTTACCCTTAAACTAACCCCTTACTCTTATCTTGTTCAGCCATGGGGCTTGGTACCTTTTCTCAGAGCAGTATAATTGTCCTCTGCTTCTTCCAGCTTCTCTCAGGCAGTCTGCTCTGTTCCTCAGGTTCCCTGAATTTTCCTAGTCTGGTAGCCCTGCCCACACTTCCTGTCTGCCTTTGGCCAATCAGAGCTTTTTATTAAACCAGTGGGTGGGACAATTATTTACAATGGAATAACGTAATCTCCCATACAGTATCTCAGTCAACTTCATGTTGCCTGCAAGATGTAGGACTCTCAGCTACTACTCCAGCACCACATCTGCCTGCCATGAAGATAATGGACTGAACCTCTGAAACTGTAAGCAAGCTCCCCCCCCCCAATTATGTTTCCTTATAAGAGCTGCTGTAGTCATAGGGTCTTTTCACAGCAATAGAAACCCTAAGACAGTGGGTGATTCTGAAGCAGTGAAAGGCCCAGCACCCTGATAGATGATATACGCCCCCAAAGCTGCATAGATGAAGCCTTTTCCCCTTATCACCTTCCAAAACATGTATTCTAGCACACACCCCAGATCATGAAGCCAAAATTAATCAGGAAAATATTACATACAAAGGGCATGGGGAAGTGATTGTAATATCTTGCAAGGGTCCTGTGATCCTTCCCACCCTCTCACTATCTGAGGTAATGTCAACAGTCTGCTTAATCACAAAGGACCCCTCAAGCAGGCACTATGGATCTCCTGAACATTGTAGTGCTTCGTCTGGGGGATAATACCTTATAGCAGGTTGCTAGAAAAATCTCCTTTGAAAGTCTACAGTGTCTTTTATGTGTGACAGGAAGCTGCCCCACAAAATTCCAACAGCATGGATGGCTAACCAACACCTGCCTTAACATCACCAGTTTGAAATGCTAACATGGATGGAGGAACTCTCACTAGGGCCCACAGCTAGATGAAGGCAATTAACTGCTGCTAAGAGAGGGAGAATTAGACCTTTCCTAAGACAAAACGCAAGTAGAGGATGACAAGTCCCCAGGCAGTCATCTTTAAACACATACGAATGGGCTTAGCAGGCTGTATGCATATAATACATATAAATACACACACACACATGCATACAACCATATTTGTGTGTATATAATAATCAGGATACTGCTGCTGCTGCTGAGATCATGAATTTGAGAGGGAGAAAGAGAAGTTGAAGGGAAGAAAGGGAGAGCTGGAAATGATGTAAATACAGTACTGGTATATGAACTTTTCAAACACTTTAAAAAATTAAAAACAAAACCAATGCTATTGTGCTAGATCCTTTATAGTGTCTCCATGGAGGGTGAGTGCTGGTGATGATAGTGAGGGACAGATGGGCTTGGTACCAGTACTGTATTTACATCATTTCCAGCTCTCCCTTTCTTCCCTTCAACTTCTCCTTCTCCCTCTCAAATTCATGATCTCAGCAGCAGCAGCAGTATCCTGATTATTATATACACACAAATATGGTACTCCATCCTTAGCAACTCCATAGGATGCTGATATAATGTTGCTGAAGCATGTACAAAGGACTACTTTTCTCTCTTTTTCATTTCTTTCTTTCTTTCGCTTCTTTCTTTCTTTCTTTCTTTCTTTCTTTCTTTCTTGTTTATTCATTTATTTATTTAAGACAGGGTTTCTCTAGATACCCTCAGCTGTCCTGTAACTCACTCTGTAGATCAGGCTGACCTTGAACTCAGAAATCTGCCTGCTTCTGCCTTCCAAGTGCTGGAATTAAAGGTGTGCATCATCACCAGCTAGTTGCAATGCAGATTTTCTAGCTTCAGAGCCCTTTGGTCCTGGGGATAGCAGCTTCTGAGTGTTTACATCTATATGGGATTGATTTTATCTCCTAAAGTTGGAGGCCACATAAATTTTGACAAATCAGTCTTGCTTTTGAATGCATGTTTGAGGGGGGCATGTGTATGATAGCACATCTGTGAAGGGGGGCATGTGTATGATAGCACATCTGAGGAAGGGGGCATGTGTATGACAGCACATCTGAGGAAGGGGGCATGTGTATGACATCATCTGTGGAGTCAGAGAATATCTTGTGGGAATCAGTTTGTTCCTTCTACCATAGAGTCCAGGGATTGAACTCAGGTTCTCAGACTTGGTTGCAAGGTACCATTACCCAGTGAGCCAACTTGCCAGCCCCCGTCACACTTTTTTTTTTAATCACAAATATATTTTTCTGTTTAGCAGTCTTCTGGGCTATAGCAGCTTTTCTCTTTGAGTCTGGGCAACAGAGCAATGAAATAATATAGATTATTAAGGAAAAGGAGGGCGAGAAAGACAAGGGGGGCGCGTAGTTCTTCTGGCCTCCTATCCCAGCTCTGCTCTGCACATATGTACTGTAAGCAAGTCAAGAACGTTAATCCTGACTGGAATAGTCTGGAGGAGGGTCTAGCCAGAGGCTGCAAAAAGCCCAGGATGCCACAGAGAAGGTCAGAAAGCAGCAGGAGAGGTATCCAGGTTCTTTAGTCCATTCTTCAGAAATGCCTCAGTTTTGCCATGATTTGTGCTCTGAGAAGCAAAGCTGGGAGACCAGATTCTATTCTAAGTGGCCACAGTGGTCTTTTCATCCATTTCTTTGCTGTGTTGGCATGCCCATGGCACCCTCAGTCTCCCTTGGCTTTCTGCAAGGGTCCGACTTACCTTCCACCTCCTTGGTCTGCACAATTTCCTTGTTCAACATTAGCTCTTTGTCACTCTTGGGGCCTACAGTGGTAGAAGACAGGCCAGCCTCAGAAAGGCCCATTTAACTCCGTCTGGTTAAAATCACAGGCATGAATGAGCACGAGGAAGACCGGGTGGCTCAAACCCTCACTGTTCAAATATTTTCCCGGGATCATAAAACTCACAGAGAGGAGAAATAAAGGGGGTGAGATACTAGCTTGTGTATAACTTTTTGTAATATCAGCTCAATTAATTTTAGACAAAAATCTCTTATTTTGTAACTGTCCATCCAGGACTTCAGAGGAAGGTAAGAAGCATTGATAACATTAGGCAGGAAAAGGCTAAGGCTGTGCCTTGTGGTCAGTTTCCTTTGAATCTGGACAACCAAAGAAGGAAGCACTCAGCAAGCTTGCTCAGGAACTCCCAGCATGCAATGTACTGCTTATCTAAGCAGCTGTCTCAGCAGAAGTGGAAGTCAGCAGCTAATCCAGAACAGAAAGCCTGAGTGCATGGGGTCCTCATACCAACTAGACAGACTCTCAACAGCACGTTGGGGACAGCACTGTGACTTACTTGAGGAACACATGCCTAGGTCACTCCCTATTTAAATGGGCCAGTGAGGAGGACAGAGGGCAGCAAAAATAAATACATACATACATACATACATACATAAATGGATGAATAAATAAATGGATGAATAAATACATACATACATACATACATTCATACATACATACATAAATGGATGAATAAATGGATGAATAAATAAATACATACATACATACATAAATGGATGAATAAATAAATGGATGAATAAATAAATACATACATACATACATACATTCATACATACATACATACATACATACATAAAAAATCATTGTTTTGCTTTGGTTTTTGAGGCAGCCAGGGTTGCCCTTGAATTTATAATCCTTCTGCCTCTGTGTTCAATTATCTAATGTGTCATCTTATTTTTATTTTATTTTAATAGCTTCTAGAACTTTAAAATTGTCACTCCAGGTGCTATAAGATAGCTCTGTGAGCAAAGGTTCCTTCAACCAAGCCTGACAATCTGAGTTCATTTCCTAGAACCTGTAAGGAGAGAATCAACCCCTATAAGTTGACATCTGAGCTCCACACCAGGGCTATATACATGCAGATGCATGCACACACACACACACACACACACACACACACACACAGATATACATACACAAAGACATGCATATAGACACAGATATACTCACAGACATACATGCACACACACACACACAGAGGCATAGACAGACTTACAACACACACACAATAAGCATATACACAAACATGCGCACAGACACAGATACACACTTACACACACATAGACATACAGACACACACACTCACACACAGAGACATACAGACATAAACACACATCCCGTAAATTAATGTTAAAAGCCAGGCAAGGTGATATATGCCATTAATCCCAGCATTTCAAAGGCAGAGACAGAAGGATCTCTGAGAGCTCAATACCAGTCTGGTCTATGTAGCCAGTTTCAGGACTGTATAAAAAGACTCTGTCTCAAAAATACCAAATACACAAAGTGAAAAACCAATTTTAAAAATCCTTCCACCAAAAATGAACGTGTCAGGCAACCTTTTACCCTGGAGTGTTCTGAATTCAGTAGCTAAGAGATGAACACTGGTCTGAATTATACATTGGTAAGTAACCACTGTCTCAGCCAAAGTACCTGGATTGCACAGAGTATTTATACTCAAAAATATCTCTAGTTGTTTTAATTTGAGTGACACCTTCCGGTAGCAGGACATGAAAGAAGGAAGCTTTGCTCTTGGCCTGTTTGACCTTCACTCTTGATAGCAAATACATTCCTTCACTGGTATTAAAGATTACTTCTTGGGGGCATGTAGATTGAAGACCAGCTAAGACATCATCCATCCTTGTAGATTAGCCACAGCATCAGTAAGTGTTCCTGGAATGGATTAGTCATGTTCTTTAAATCATTCCCTCATCTCCACACATTCTCCTGAATCTTTGAAGTGTCCACATACAAGACATTGATTGCCTTTGTGTGGTCCCATTTAAAGTTTTCAAACAGGCATAGCCAATTAAAAGACCCTTAATCTAGTGATAATTGTTCAGCTCAGAGTCCATCATCATCTATGACAGGGTTTCATAAGCTCCATAAGCACAGATCAGGTAAGCTGTTCAGTCCTTATAGTCACTTCTACATTTTCTTATATTCAATGTAAAGGTTTCATGCAAAAGGAAGCCACGGTTTTGAACTGTTTTTTTTGTTTGTTTGTTTGTTTGTTTTTTGTGGTTTTTTTTTTTTCTTTTTAGGTTTTGGTGTATTTGTTTTCTTTCCTAAACTTGCAACTGACTGAGCAAAATAAAGTATGAATCTGGCAATTTAAGTACCTATATTCCACCTTCTTAGACCTGTTTCTGTATGTGAAGATTTGAAATTACATTTCAAATGTATAGTCTAGGATTACAGCTTTTGACTTACAGACAACGGAACTGGGCTCATGGTGATGCAGCATAACCAGGACCACATGATGCAGCACGTGATGGTGCAGATCAGACCCTCATCTTCTGGTACTACAGAATGGACATCATACTGCAGCGGGGCTCAATGAGCATGGGAAGGAGTGGTGTTATATTGCTTGTTTTATGAGTGCACGAACCTTCTGGTACTGATGAAGAAGACAGTCAATCTGAAGCAAGGTTAAGAAAATACTGGCTTAGGGAGGTCTTGGGAAAGGAGATGATAATGCTCTGCTATGAAGTGTCCCTAAGTAGAAACCATCAAAATGAAAGCAGAGAAGTTCATGCAGTTTTGTTTGTTTGTGCTTTTTTCTTCTTTCTTTTGGTGACATGTGTTGGGAGTAGAGTTCGGAAGCATTAATTTGCATTCTATTGGTGACCTATACTTACTACTAGGTGATGATAAATGCAATGAGATCGCTTTGTTTAAAAAAAAAAAAAAAAAACCTTGCATGAAACCTGTGAGGTCAAGCAGTATTTTCTACCAACACAGAGGGTGGATTAAGTCTCAATGCCTTGCTACCTATAAGATTTTAAAGAAAGCATAGTACAAATCGGAGACACTAAAGACTAAGTCTGCTGTGTTGGATTAGCTGGTAAAAGCTGCTATTGGAATTGGAGGACATTGAGAAGGTACACTCTGTTATCTCTAATAGCTTCAGAGTCACCCTTTCTACAAAATGGCTAAGTAAAAATACACTCTTCCTGGGTGAGATAAGTCAACATTCTCCTTCTCTAAGAGGTAAACAGAACCGGAGCAAGAGAGTGGAGTGTAGCTGGGGAGAGGAAGGTGTTTGGAGATGGTAATATGTAATCTAAGAACTCCAGGATAAGGAGTGTTTATCTCTGAAGAACTCAATTTATAGACTTAGTGTCAGATAACATGGAGCATAAGGACAATTAAGATGGAGAAGCCATCGGACCCTGACCAAGTACACCTGGTCTAGTCACACAGTGTACTTGCAAAGAGAGAGAGAGAGAGCTAGGAAGACCAAAAGTCCTGGGCTGGGCTGTAATGTTTGTGATGACAGAGTGTTCCAAGAGGAGAAGTCAGATCATGGTTCTGGTGGGAAAGTTTAATAAATGGGTTATTTACAATAATGTGAGCAGAGTATAAGGGGAACTCAGCGACACTGTGGTGCTTTGACGGCAGTGTAGAGCCATTTCTGAAGGTAGCATCAGGGGAAAAAGAGAACAAAGGAAAGGAGAGAGACAAAGAGATGGCAACCTCTTGGGATCTGCGGCTTTCAGAAGTGCCACAGCCAACCGGAGGTGACCCACTAAGAGAAATTATAAGTTTTCCAACCTTACGCACCTCCAGCCTTCAAAACCTTGTTTGGAACCATCATAGGACAAATCTTCCTGGAAATTAGGGGGATTTTTGATGAAACCCATAAATAGATGGTGTGCCAGAAAGGAAAAAAAAATAGAAGAACAAACAGGGAATGTGCAGCATAAGATGGGTTTTCCAAACAGGTGTGTGCACTAGCTGGGAATACTTAGCATGCAGGTGAGAGGTAAAACTGTATAAATGGATGAGGTCACAGGAAAGAAGATTCAAGAAAAGTCACTGAGCTGCAAAGAACATTGATTCAATTCCTAGAAACCACAATGGCAGCTCACAACTGTCTATAGCTCCAGTTCCAGGGCTTCTGACATCCTCACACAGACACACATGTAAGCAAAACAACAATGTACATAAAAACAATCTTTTTTCTAAAAAAGTATTTTACCTTAATTAAATACAAAACTGTGTGTCTTTCTGTTACTTCTTATAACAACAACAAATGACATTGTTTTATATCAATAAATATATTTCTGTATTAATACTTTGGTAGCTATATAATGTGTTTCATTATTGCTTAACTTATTTAACCCAATTGTCCCCTTTTTAAAAAATTTTTACGTTTTTAACAGATCTATCAACATGAACATCTAACATGACCATTGCCATTAGCTACATCTTTGCCAACTCTGCAATTATGTCCTTGGAATAAATCACTGGAATGGAATTTCTGGGTCACTACAGAGTTTAGCCAGCATCGGGGATAAGGTGGAGTGAGAAATGAAATCGCAAAACTCAAACCTGAATATCAAGCAGCAGACACTTGAGCACTGAGTTGATATATCAAGTGCTTTACAAAATGTTACTGGCTGGTGAAGGGCAATGATGTTAATTTGTTCACACATTCGTTGTATTAATGCCATTGAGAGTCTACTATGCAAAGACATACCATTGCCCATACTATTTTCATCCTAGACACTCAGATATCCAGTTAATAAGTGTCTTAGTTAGAATTTCTATCTCTATGAAGAGACACCATGATTATGGCAACTCTTATGAGTTAATTGAGCAGGAACAAGTACAATGTCAATGGTTCAGTCCATTATCACCATGACAGGGAGGGAGCATGAAAGCATGGCAGGCAGACATGGTGCTGGAGTAGTAGCTGAGAGTCCTACATCTTGTAGGCAAGAAGGAGGAGACTGAGACACCGGATGGAACTTAAGCAAAAGACCTTAAAGCCCTCCTCCACAGTGACACACTTCCTCCAATAAGGCCATACCTACTCCATCAAAGCCATGTCTCCTAATGGTACCACTCTCTGAGATTATAGGGGTCAATTACATTCAAACTACCACAATAATTTATTCTCGGATGCCTCAAGGCAGCTCAAAAAGAGAGAATGATAATTCAACCCCTTCAGTACAGTGTTTGCAAATACAGTGAGGCTTTGTCAGGGAACACTGGGAGCAGAGAGACAGCTCTATCAATGAGGGAAGGGTTTCAAAGGAATGGGCTGGATGTCAGAGAGCTGAGTTCCAGATAACTTAGAGTGATTTAGGACATTGACCACTGTCTCTATAGGATGGGGTCTTCTCCCACCAGAAACAAGAGATGTGCTTAGTAACCAACAGAAAATGACAGAGATAATAGTGTGTAAATTCTGAAGCTAAACTATAGAGGACAAAGCAGTAGTCATCTAGCTTTTCTCTGCCCTTAGCAAGTTACCATGACATGAAGATACACATCTCCCAAGTGCAGCCTCAGGAACTTACCAGCCACGTGAAGAAGTCACTTTAGAATTGGAACCTGCAGCCCCAGTGAACAATCACAGGCCAGGTTTTAGCTATAGGCTCATGAGGGAATCTCAGGTGTAATAAATAATCATTGTAGTTCGTTTGGTTTCACCGCTGAAATGTTTGAGGCTTACATGTTTCTCCACAATTGTTAATTTAACACTCTACATCCTAAATATATGTGAATGTTTAAATGAACAATCCTGAGAAGACAAAAGTGTCTGAGATGATCCCAGAGAAGAATTTGTGTGAGAACTGGCAAGCATTGGTTCTGAAGAGAACAGCCAGACCAGGCAGTGTTTACCTCCCTGTCCACAGAATTGATTGTACTCGCATATGAGGTGTTTGGGTGAGAAGATGAGAATTTGGGGACAGTGGGTTGTATAAAACAGATTGAGCAGGGGGAAAACTCTCTGAGAGATAAGAAGACAAAGAAATACACAGAGGCCTGGGAAACAATTGGCAAGAACTAAGAAAATCAAGGTAAATATGCAAGCGCTAATAATGCTCAGATAGCCCAAGCTCTAATGCTCAGATAGGGGCCTGTGGAAATGGTTCAGTGGTTAAGTGCCATACATATGAGTGTATGGACCTCAGCTCACATCCATGGAACACACACACAGGCACTTTGGTGTCCACCTGGATTCCTACTGCTGGAGAGGCCATGACTGGGGATCTCTGAAGTTTCCTGGCCAACTGGCCTTTCCAAATCTGTGAGCTTCAGGTTCAATGAGAGATTGTCATAAAACAAAACAAAATGAAATATAGCAAATACCACAAAAGTCTGCAAGTGCAGAGTGATAGAAAAAGATACCTAACATAGACCTTTGATCTTGGAGGGCTTGCTGTGTGCACACACAGATCATGCATGCATGTGCGCGCGCGTGCGCGTGTGCACACACACACACACACACATACCCTCGTACACCTCAACACACTGTCACACACACCTTCATATACACCCCCCCACACACACACATACACACAAACCCTCATACACCCCCACACACCATCACACACACCTTCTTATATACCCTTTCTCTTTCCCTCACATACACACCTTCACACCACACACAAACACACACACACACACACACAAGACTGAGTAGCTTCTTTTTCCTTTTTTGTTCATTTGTCTGTTTGGACAAGGTCTTACTCTGTTCTCCATTTGGCCTCAAACTCTGGTTCTTCTTACTAAAGCCTCCCAAATGCTGAGATTACCAACCCATATTGCTACCCCAGATTAAAACAAAGATATTCATAGAAAATCAATCAACAAGCTTTAAAAAATACATTTCGCCGTGTAGGTTATATATAAAGGCATAACTGGGTAAAAAAGAGTCCTCATTATAATTAGACTAAATGGCCCTCTCTTGTTCCCAAATCAGGGAACATTCCCAGAGCTGAGAAGAGCCTTTGGTTTCCTGTTGTTTCAGGAAATAGCAAGACTGACATGCCACTGACAGATGTCTAGGAGGAGGAAGATAAAGATGAGGTGTCACAAAGAGGGAGAGGAGGAGGAGGGTTCTACCTTGAGGTGCTCAGTATCAACCTCATGGCTGGGCTAGCCTCAGCCCCTTATTAAACTATCAAGCCCTGGGTGGCTACCCAGAATGCCAGGCAGACTGCTCCCATAGCCACATATTCACCCTAACAGTAACAATCCAGCAGGCTGATCCCTACATGTGCAACCTCTGCAGCCCTCTCCCTCAGGCCAAAGATCTTGACGTAACCCTTGACTCATTTTCCCGCCCTTTGCCTCCAATCCCCCAATCACCTATCAGCTTTCCTTTTAAAGAAGGTCCAGGCCCTGACTCTCCATTTACCTCTAGGCCTCTGAGCACCCACTGTTCCTTCAGTCATCACCCTCAGGCTGACAGCATGCATGCCACTCTCTGTGTGGTTTTTTCAGAGCTGCATTGTCTTTGCCTCACATCTCCCATTGTTCCCCATAGCCCAGAAGGAAGCCTTGAGCATCTTTCACTTTCTCCTGTTTATACCAGAGGGTAGAACTTCCTTTCTCAAATCTGTTCCCAGACTCCAGCAGTCAGGCAAAACTTTAAATATCAGCGAAGCCTTGACAGAATGAGGCTCAGTTCCTGTTTTCAAGAGCTGCGGACCCAAAAGGGAAAACTCACCCTAACAATGGTATGACCACAGCCCTGTGTTAGCCACACAGTCAAGTACTTAGGGAGCGCAGCAAGGGACAGGGGAAGTGATGTGGAGCAGAGGTGAAGGACAGCTAGGGAATGGGGAAGATGAATCAACCAGTGGAAGCAAGCCAAGGACAGACAGGGGATGGCTCCCCAACCCTAGGGTGTGGGGACCTCAGAGGGGGGCTTCATACGGGGTGTTGTGACTAGATTGGGAAAGGGAGCTACCCCTCCCCCCAAGGACAGGCAGCTCTCTTTACCTCCGTTGCTAATGATGGAGACAAGGTCTTGACTAATTTACTCAGACTGGCCTTGAACTCCCTGGGTACTCCCAGGCGAGTCTTGAACTTTCGGTCCTACTGTCCCTGGGTCACAGGCTTTGCATCACTCTCTGGATAACCTTAGCTTTTAACCCTGGAGAAACCTCTTGTCATTCATATGGTGCCTGAGGGAATAGTAGAGTCACTTTGGTGTTTTGCTTGCCATGAAGGGGAGGTGCCAGAACACCCCATAATTCTGTTTGGAATAGCACGGCTCCTGGTAGAGAGTGTAACATGGGTGTTTTAACACACTCTGCTTTTGATTATCCCTTTGGAAGGCTGTATGTGTGGCCAGAATTTTGAAGTTGTGTGGTCTCAAAGCATGACCAAAGTCCAAGTAGAATCACATTCTCTCTTCACACGGGAGAGCAGTTCCCTGAGCTGTCTGGGTGGCAGGGGTAGAGAGAAACGAATCTTCGAGGCTCTCTGGGGCTCACACACTCTTAAGCCATGCTGTTTAAGGACCAATGCTGCTTTCAAGGACCATGGCAAGTCACCCTTCTTCAGATGACTGTTCTTGTTGCCAGCTCCCATGGGGGTTTGTGGGGATATGAAGACTCCTAACGATTGAGCAAGTGATTGACATAGGGCAAGCCAGCATGCGCACCACAGCTGCAGAAATAAACTAGCTTTTCCAGGACTTAGCTTAAAAGTCTTAAGTTGCCAAACAAAAAGTAGGCAAAGGGTGGGATGGTGTGAGGCAAGAACGAAATGCCTGCTGGTGGGGGTGGGGTGGCGCACCTTCTCAGAGCTTTTCCTTATCAGCCAGCCAAAAGCTACTGAAATCCCTGGTCCCAGAGCACCCTGCAGCCAAGGCGACACTCCCTCCTCTTTGAAACGTGCAACTTGTATAGATGTCCCTGGCTCCTGTTTTCTGTCAATTTTTAGCAAGTGTGCAAATAAGACTTCGTTAGGACAACGCAGATGATCCCTACACCATCAAATGCTGACCTCGAGAAGTCCACAGTCCTTGGTAGTTGAGAACCACCTTGCAAGACTCAAGGCTACGTGACTGAGGGCTCGCCACGACCCTGGCCACCCTAGGTCAACTCTCCAGCTGGGCTGGCTCAGCCGCTTAGGACTGGCTGCTCAGCCCCGCCCTAGTCCCTGTTCCCCCTCCGGGCTAGACCAGCTAGGACGCCCTTTCACGTGCAGAGTCCTTTCTGCATGCAGAACGTGCCAGTTCTAACTGAGCCTCAGTAATTCATCCTCAGACGATAATGATTTAGGCAAACCTCAGCCTGAAGAACTAAGATCCGAGGATATAGGATATGGGTTTCTGAATGCTGTATTCCTAGTAGGGAAATGCTAATACAATCACGTTTATCTATTAAGTGCTGTGTTTATTAGGGTTAAAGTGCTGATTTAATTTTTGTCACGTTTATGTTGCTATTGTTATGTGACCTCAAGTCCAGTCAGTATTTAAAGCCATGAGATGTAGTGACCACAGAGCATCCCCACTTAGTTGACAGGGAACTTTGAGCTTTGGACTCAGCCATTATTCCTCTCTTAAAAGAGAGAAGATTCACATTATTTCTTACAATATTAGTCATGATTTTTATTAATGAGATCCATTTTGGAATGAGAACACAGTGAGGAAAGAAATGTTTGAAAACTCTCTTCCTAGGCAACTTTCAAGGAATGCTCTGGACCTAACCTTAACAAACCGAAGGGGCAGAGCGATGTTATCTTTTCCTTCAGGATAATAAACTGGGTTTTCTGTTTTCTTTCTGTCTTTTGCAAGCAGTGACATTTGAGAAGTTTCTCACCAGCAGGTTTCTGTCCCCGGCCTGAATTTATCTGACTGACATGAACCTAAATAAGGCTGGGGGCACTGGGGTGCAGGTGGGCTCTTCCCCAGCTATTCTCTAAGACTGTGTTGTGAGCCAGCCAGCAGAACCTGAGCTACTGATTTGATTCATCTTTCCCTGGCAGAGATAAAGTCTTATCTCAGGCCTTCTTCTCCTTAGGCAAGCCGTTCATCCCTGCTCTACAGACCCCGAGGCTGCAGGTTTGGGGAAATCTTTCTGGTTCCTTTAGTTGTTTTTACCTTGCAGTTAAATTGTTTGATGTCTGTGGCCTAAAAAAATGAAAGCGCTCAGAAGGAGTGAGACCGGGCAGCATCCACTTGCTGTTTGAGGTTGGACAATATCAAAGGAATGGACCCAGGAGTGAAGGTCACCCTGCTGACCTGGACAGGAAGGGAGGGGAGGAGGCTGCGTGTAGAGCACCTCATACGCAGAACCCCATCTTACTGTCATTGAACCTGCAGTGTTGCCCTGGTTAGTTTGCATGTTCCTTTCCATTGTATTGTCACGTCTCATGATGATGTTTTGGTCAGCAAAGGGCCACTTATAAGGCAGTGGTCCCAAAGATTGTATAATGAAGCTTAGAGTCTAATGGCATTACAGCTACCATGATGTCATAGCACAATAAATTACAGGGATGCTGGTATAAGTGAAATACTATGTTACCATTATTATCAAAGTAATATACATTACAGAAGCCTTGACAGTTGTAAAAAACTGTTTTTCTGGTTCATGCATTTTCTACGCTATACCTTTTTTGTTCTTATTTTAGAGCATATTCTAAATTCTACATACATAATACAAAGGTTGGTGTCAGATGGCACACTGTGCTGTATCAGTGCTGGCCTTACACATCTCTGGTTAGTCACATCTCTTGATTGCAATGAGGATTCGCCTAAGGGGACTTGTCCAAGCCATCCAGGTTTGTGTCAGCACAAGGATGGAATTGCCTAACAATGCATTTCTCATACTGATCAGTAAGTGACACAGGACTGTACAAGAGGCTCTGGAAAACTGCCTCAAGCAAGGCAGCTAGTAATTACAGAGCACCAGCCCACAAGTCCAGCGGCCTGAACTCAATCTAACAAGGTTGTAGATCTCACTCTATCATCTGATGTCTTGAAAAGAGGTGGTTCGGTAGGCAAGCAGTGGGTCTTGGTCTAAATCAAGCCAAGTGAATCATTCTTGTGATATATAAGTTGCTTTCTCTCTCCACACTATAGAGCAGCCTTCAAAGCGCTCTTGTTATTCAAGGTACTTTTATGCTGTGAAGTTACCATGAAGGTGGAATCAGCACACACTAAACACTATGCTAGGAAAAATACAAATGTTAGTTTCTTGTGCCATTTTTTTTTTGGTTAGTTATCAATAAATACCTTTATTAATATGTGTGTTTCTATTTGAGTTTCCCTTACCATAAATTGTTGACTCATCAAATGAAGCTCAGACAGGCTTGATGTTGCATACTAGTAATTCCCAAATTAGGAAAGTAGAGCAGAAAGATTTGGAGTTCAAGGCCATCTCCAACTGTATATCAAGTTCAAGGCCAGCCTGGGCTACATGAGCCTCTGTCTCAAAAACAAGAATAAATGCAAGGATACAGGTTCCAGCCCAGTGGCACCTGAAACTCAGGCTGCAGGGAGCCTCTCCAGAACAGGTGTTTTGTCCATGAGGTATATCACAGGAACACTAGGCAGCATTCCAGAGCTCTGTGTGTGTGTGTGTGTGTGTGTGTGTGTGTGTGTGTGTGTGTGTATGTGTGTGTGGGGGGGAGACATTAAACAGTGAAGTTCTGACAAAAAACACAGAAATATCAGCAAAATAAAATAAAAAGGTACTAACTAGAAACATCTGTGAAAATGCTACTTATAACATGAAGTTGAAACAGAGGAATTTGCTATATTTACCAGCAACTGGGAACATGGAAGTCAGGGATCTTAAAATTTTCACTGCTTTTCATACACTCTGTAATACCTATCAAGGCACATTGAGTATTTTTTTTTAAGATTTATTATTTTTATTTTTTGTGTGTGTTCTGCTTGCGTTTCATGCGTCTTGATGTACATGTGCATGCCTGGTGCCTATGGAGGATAGGAGAAGACACCAGAGTCCCTGAAACTGGAGTTATAGATGGTTGTGAGCTGCCATATAGGTGCTGGAAATTGAACTCAGGTTCTCTGGAAGAGCAGCCAGTGCTCTTAACCAGTGAATCTCCATCTTGGATATGAATAAGGGGCTTACAAACCCATTTTAATGAGCAGGCAAATTTGCAAGAGCAGAATCTACAGATAATGAGAGTAGTCATAGGTTCAATGGAGACCAGCTAAGTGGGGCAAAGGGTAAGAGATCCACTGTGTACCCCTTTTTAGTGTTCACCCACCCAACTCTGCAATGTTCCATTTTCCTCCAAGGGAAATACCTATTCCTTCATAACAACATTCCACCTAAAAAACCTCTCCCGCGAAAAAAGCAAACCTAAATCAGGTAAAGGGTTAGGAAACTGGGAACTTGGGTAATAACTCTGAGAGTCTCTCCTCCCTGTGGGGCTAAACTCAGTTTCTTCCTTTCTCAGAGCTTCTACTATTCATTCAACAAACCTATTTCTCCAGGATGCCCTGGGCAGCATGAATCTGTGCCAAGTATTGTAATCAATGAGAGATACCAGTTTTTTTTTTTTTTCTAACAGAAACACTATTACTGAAGGTGTTCATAGCATAAAGTAGTGCTTCTCTACCTCTGAGTTGAGACCCCCCCCCTAGGGTCACATGTCAAATATTTACATGATGATCCATAACAATAGCAAAATTATAGTTATGACACAGCAATAGAAATATTTTATGGCTGGGAGTCTTAGCATTAGGAAGGTTGAGGACAACTGTTATAATAAGGGAAAAAAGAAAAGGGTCTGGTTGACTACAGCTTGAGAGGTAGAACTCTGAAACGGAATGTTTTGAATACTCGGCTTGTGTCTCTGCCATTTCCAGAAAGGACCGAAGACAATGGAGACAAAGCAGAAGCAAAAGGCAGAAAAGGGCTGGAGAGAGGCCTCCGTAGTTTAGAGCACCCAAGCTAAGTTCCCAGAACCCACCTGGAGGCTCACAATTGTCAGAGACTCTAGTCCCAGAGGATCTGGCATCCTCTTCTGGCCTCTTGAGACACTCACTGCCCAATGTGGTGCATAGATATACACGAACTCATGCACTCATAAATGTCAAACAAATAAATAAATAAATAAATATTTTTAAAAATTAGGAGCACAGAGAATATCAGAGTAGGCCAGAAAAGTCAAAAAAAAGCAATGTGACAAAAGCAGTTGACCTTGGGGACCAATAAATAAGTAAGTAATTAAGTAAGTAAGTAAGTAAGTAAGTAAGTAAGTAAGTAAGTAAGTAAGTAAGTAAGTAAGTAAGTATGTGTCCATATGAGAACTAACTCAGACTCAGGGAAAGCAAGGCTTTCTAATTCTTTAAGAGTAAAGACTTCCGGGAGGAACCACATGTAATAGTGGACCCACCATGACCCCAGGGGCTGTGCTATCTCTAGCCTGGTTGAGTGTGAGGATTGGGAGATTAATCTCTGTAGGTACAGTCCAAATGCCTAAGCAGCTGCTTCCTGCCATGGCTCTCCCAGCTTCTCTGATGAAAATGTGATATTGAATCTGAATTTAGAACTTAAGTCATTAAGCATCTTGGGGTCTATCATTTTCTGACATCTGGCTATTTCCAAAGAGAAAAGCTGCCGTAGCAAGATGAGAAAATGGACTGAGATTTTTGAAAGGAAATTTCTCAGGGGATTCCTCGTCGCCTAGCCCTGTGCTCAAAACAGACCAGGTTTTGTGCTGTGCCCAGAGGGGCCACTCTAGACCTCAGCAATATTAGCCTGAGTGGAGGAAGTGAGATGTGAAAGCATAGCCAGGAATTTTTCTCAGGAAGCAGCAGGGTCCACCCTAGCCAGGAACAAGTGAGAGCTTTATGCTACAGAGGCCAGAGGTGATTTCATCCTGGAAGGCTGTCAAAGCTCCTGTCCACCACCTACCAAAATATTCCAGCAGTTCCCACATTTGTAAGAACAAAAACTCACGGTCCTCCTCGGCCTTTGTGTAGTTGAAGTCCATCCGGGACCCCCATGTCCATCCTTGAGAAGACATTTTGGTTGTTGCTTGTTTCTTGACAAAGGGATGGGCTCAGACAGATGAAGGACTTACTGCATACTGTCCCATGACCCTGACTCCATGTGATCTTTCCAAGAATTGTGTCTTCTTAGTCTCAACTGTAACCGCCTCACGTATGAAAGGTAGGGCCGTGTAACATCATTAACAGTGGTGTGCCGGACACTAGTGCCATTAAGCCACTCTACCCAATACATGCCCGTCAGGTCATCCTAGACATACAGAAAGTTTTCTTTTAAGCCCTGTAGTGTGGCCTTGAAAATCCTTGCAGGATTTCTCATCAGGGAAATTCGGAGACTCAGAAGGGTTAGCCTTCCTCCCAAGTAACATCACAGACGGATCACGGATCAAGTCTATACCCACATCGAAGTCCCCTCTTCCCTTCCTCCCTACTGCAAGGTGTCCCTGAGATCAGACACATGTGACAAGATAGTGGGTTTCTTGAAATGCCTCCGCTTTATTTTTCCTAATTCCTGTACTAATGTACGTTCCTGCTAAGTACATAGCATTTCTCGACTTCAGCATATTTACTAGCACTTGCTATCTACTTCCATGTTTTTGTTTTGTTTTTTTTGTCAAAACATGGTTTCTCTATGTAGCCCTGGCTGTCCTGGAACTCACTAAGTAGACCAGGCTAGTCTTTGTCTCCGATGAACTACCACTGCCTGGCTACTATTCTTATATAGCAACAGTAGCCCATCTAACCGGGGCGGAATGGAGCTAACCAAGGGCCTTGTATCCACTAACCAAGTGCTGGACTGCTGGGCTATTTCCCAGGCTCTGGTTGTAGCTTAATTTTAATTTTCATAGAATAGCTGAGCAATTTTCATGTGTTTATTGGGCATTTGCATTTATTCTTTTGAAGCGTCTATTCATTCTAACTTTGGACTGCTTGTTTTAATTGTTATTTTTTAATTCTTCAAACATTCTAGATATTAACTAGTACACGAATGGCTGCCATTTCTCTAGTGTAGGCTGTGTCTCTGCTCTGTCTGTTGATTCCTTTGCTGTGCAAGAGTTTAATTTGATGTGGTTCCCATTTGCCAGTTTTTGCTCTTGTTTCCTGTGACTTTGGGGTCCTATCCAGAAAAATATCACCATTTTCCTTAGTAGTTTCAGGGTTATGGGTCTTACATCAAAATCATTGATTTCTTTTGAGCTATTTTTGTACCATGTGAGAGATAGGCCAAATTTTGATCTTTTGCTTGTGGATATGCACCTCACATTTTCTTTTCTCCCTTCATCATGGCAAACAAATGAACATGGTCACTGTCACCTGGAGACGCACTGTGGCTCTGGGATGAGTCCTCTCCCGGATTTACAAGATGACAAAGACGGAAAGGTGGAGAAAGGCTCTTTCTTCAGGAAGAACAATGTCGGGAGGCAGGATGCTGTTGAGGTTGTGAGCCACATGTTACCTGTCGGACGCGCACTGATGTCTGGGTTAGCTGAAGAGTTTAAAGGTAACCATTTCAAAATATATTAAGAAGTCAGTGAGATTGCTACAAGGAGAGACAAGCCTAAACCAATGACAGAAAGTTGTCTTCTGAGTGTCATACACATAACACATTATGTCATACTCACACAGATGAACAAAAAAAGACACACAGGAAGACACACAAAATCAATGTTTTTAAATACATTTTAAAAGAAATACATTTTAGAAAATCGTTGAGCTTGGTTTTTCTATTTTTGAGCTGTGTGTTGTAAGTTGAAATATGATCTTGGGTCCTGGTTACATTCTCTTGGCTGAGTTTGAAGCCAAAGCCTCATGCATACTGGGCCAGTGTTCTAGAGCAGAGCTACATCCAGGACCCTGATGCTTTCCATTTTTTTAAACAACACAGTGAGTATGCAGAGCAGTGGCAGCACACGCCTATAATCCAGCACTCGGAGAGGCAGAGGCAGGGGGATCTCTGAGTTTGAGGCCAGCCTGGTCTACAGAATGAGTACCAGGACAGCTAGGGATACACAGAAAGACCCTGTACTAAAAAAAACAAAAGAAAAGAAACAAATCCAGACTATAAAGAACTGAAAAAAAAAATACTTGAAAGAGGAAATAATCCAATCAATAAATGAGCAATAGACCTTAATGGATTGGTCACAAAGGAAGAAAACAGACATGTTTCAAAAAAGAACCATGAATAATTAATTCATGGCATTAAAAAACAAAAAGTATCCCCAAACACTGCAGGCTTTTGTCCGTGTTCTTGGCTGCTCTCCAGAATTCCATGGTAAGATCCTATGGTTGAACATACACATGAACACAGAGAAATGAGCTCGTACTGATCCGGACGCGGTGCCTCCTACGGCTTAGCTTTCATAGGGCTCGCAGCTCTTGTGAATATGCTGGAGTAGGAAAGGAACCCTGAGAGCTACAGGAATGACTGGACTGATAAGAAACGCCCCCTGGAGCAACCGTGGCCTGAACGTCACGAGAGTAACCAGTAGTTTTGTGTCAAGCTAAAGCCTTCTGAGAGGAGAGAACAGCAGTTTAAAAAATGCTTCGATCAGATAGGCTGTAGGCAGGCCAGTAAAGCATTTTCTTAATTAGTGATTGGGGGGGAGAGCCCAGCCCATTTTGGGTGGTGCCATCCCTGGGCTGAGCAAGCCATGAGTAGCGCACCCCCCCACCCCCCATCATGGCCTCTGCATCAGTTCCTGCCTCCAGGTTTCTTCCCTGTTTGAGTTTCTGTCCTGACTTCCTTTGATGATGAGCAGTGATTTCGAAATATAAGCCAAATAAACCCTTTCCTTCCCAACTTGCATTTTGGTTATTTCATTGTAGCAATAAAAACCCAAACTAAGAGGCAACCACTGCTTGACTAGATTTAAGTTCCACTTCATAAGATGAAACCCATACTAGGTGTCATTCTTAGGCCAAGAGCCTATGACTAGACAGGTCATAGGTTGTATGGGAGAACCTACTAGTTAATGGATACAATATCAAACTGACGCTCTAATACATTCTTGTTATACCCATATATTAACGCATCTCTCAACCCTCATCAGACAATCTATTTGCAGTGACTCTGATTAACACAGAGTCTCATGATCAAAATATTTGTATACAATTCTCAAAGAACTAATACTTTATAAATGCATGAAAGTACGTTTGTGTATATACACATCAAAACTGTGCTGAGATCCCATTTCATTGTACTCAGACTAGCTATTGTCCAGTGGGAAGGCTGGGGCTGGGAGTAAAGAGAAATGTACCCTTACACACTGTTTGTTGGTGAGAATGTACATTAGTACAGTCTCTATAGAAACCAGTGTGGAGGTTTCTCAGAGACCTCAAATCAAAATGACTGTGTGACACAGCTCTACCATTCCTGGGTACATGAATACAACACAGTCAGCAATGCTCAGAGACCTGTGCCCCATGTTTTATCACAAAACTGTTCATAATTGCCAGTTTCTAAGGAACCTAGGTGCTCATCAACGATAAATGGAAAAGGAATGTGGGACATAAATCTGAAAAGTTTCCATACCCCATACCAAGCCTCTCGGCCCACCCAGTAATCCAAATCAGACTGAATCAAACCGAATTAAGGAAAATGCAGATTTAACGAGTAGAACACCTTGGATGATTTTCAGGCCCCCAGAAAGGAGAAAGAGAGAAGAGACCAAAAATTCATGTGTCTGTTCTGGGGGAGGGGGTTAAATACCCTGTAGGTGTGGTCCTGAGTACCTCTGGATACTCTGGAGTCATGTTTGGCAGGCTTTCTGAGATAGGGTAGTACTGCATGAATCCTAATGTGGAGCCAGATATTGGGGAAAAGCAGAAAGGTCAGAGAGACAGAGAAACAAGCCACAGCCACCTCTCACCTAGGCTCTCCTCAGGAATCCTCAGCCTGACGCCTCTGAGTCCTCCCCCAGAAAGGGAGGTGGGGTCTGAGGTGAAGGGTTCAGCTCCTGCCTCCTCAGGCCTATCTTTCTTTCTCAGCCCACCTATCTCACTTCCTGGTTCAACTTTCCTAGCGCTGACATTAATGGTGTGTGTGTGTGTGTGTGTGTGTGTGTGTGTGTGTGTGTGTGTGTGTGTGTGTGTGACTACTGCCTGGCTCTGTTTGTCCTTGAACTCAAAGAGATCCAAAGGGCTCTCTGCCTTTCCCACCACTCCATGACCTCTATTGGCTAAATCTATGGGTGGCTCTGTCCTCTGATCTTCAGTTAAACTCTTAGATAGATAATATATCACCACATCACCACAGGGCAAGGTTTGGCGAGAGAGAAAGAGGGGAGGGGGGAAGACAGGGACTGAGGTATCACTTATCTGAACAATATCTACACAACAGATTAAAGGATAGTCATGTCATCTACAAGAAAATGGATGGAACTGGGAGACTCCATTATGTTACATGAAATAAAGCCATCCTCCGGAAGATAAATATTGTATATTTGTTGTATTAAGTTTCTGGCCCAGACTTTCCAGCCTAGCCTCGAAGTTCAGACCCACTGACCCACAGACAAGCAGATACACAGATGCTTACATTAATTTTATGCTGATTGGCTTAGGGCCCAAGCATATAACTTACGAACTCTTTACTCTTAAACAAAGCCATGATTCTTATCCTGCTCAGCCATGTGGCTCAGTACCTTTTCTCAGAGCAGCACAATTGTCCTATGCATCTGCTGGCTTCTCTAGTATCTGTGGTATCTCTGCTCAGTTCTTCCTGTTCCCAGAGTTTTCCCAGTCTGGTAGCTCCACCCACACTTCCTGTCTGCCTTCAGCCAATCAGTATTTTTTATTAAACTAGTAGGTGGGGCAATTATTTACAGTGTAACATAATCCCATTATACATATTTTATTTCATATGCAGATCTGGATTTAAAAATTTAAGACATGGCAACAGAAAAGTGCTATTGAAACAAAGAGGATCACTGTGTGAGGAAGGAGACAACATGGGAAGGTAATGGCTGTTAATATGATGATTCCACACATGGACGAAAATACGGAAACTGTCACTGTATACAATTAGCAATAATAAAAAGTTTTGTGCTTATGTGTTTTGGTGGTTTGAATAAAATGGTCCCCATAGGCCCATAGGGAGTGGCACTAGTAGGAGGCGTGATCTGTTGAAGGAAGTATGCCACTGTGGGAGTGGGCATTGAACTCTCTTGAGGCATTCACTTCCTGCTACCTGTGAGTCAAGATGCAGATTCTTTTTCCAGCTCCATGTTTCCCTGCATGCCACTATGCTTCCCTCCATGATGATACTGGACTAAATCTCTAAAATTGTAAGCAACCACAATTAAATGTTTTCCTTTATAAGAGTTGCCATGGTCATAGTGTCTCTCTCCACAGCAATAGAAACCCTAAGACATGTGTGTTCATGTATGCATGTGTATATACATGTGTGTTCACATATGTGTATAGATATGGAGACTGGGGGTCCAGTCAGATGTCTTCTTCATTTGCCCCTTATTTTTATTTAAAACAATTTTTAAAATTGTATTTGTTTATTTTGCATGTATGCATATGTGTTTGTGCTCACATGTGCCACAACACATGGGTGGAGGTTAGAGAGCCATTTGCAAGAGTCAGTTCTCCCTTCTGTGAGGCAAAGGGCACAGTCAATAAGACAAAACATCAACCTACAGAATGGGAAAATATCTTCACCAACCCTACATCTGACAGAAGACTGATCTCTAAAGTATATAGAGAACTCAAGAAACTAGAGGCCAAAGTCCCAAATAATCCAATTTTAAAACAGAGTTCAGAGCTAAAAGGCAATTCTCAACAAAAGAATTACAAATGGCTGAAAGACGCTTAAAGAATTGCTCAACATCTCTATCAATCTGAAAAATGCAAATTAAAACAACTTTGAGATACCACCTTACACCTGTCAGAATGGCTAAGATCAAAAACACAGATGACAGCCTATGCTGGAGGGGATATGGAGCAAGGGGAACACTCCTCCATTGTTGGTGGGAGTCTAAACGTGTACAGCCACTTTGAAAAGCAGTATGGCAGTTCCTCAGAAAACTGGAAATTAATCACCCCAATGATCCAGCAATACTACTATTGGGCATATATCCAAAGGATGCATTAGCTCAACTATGTTCATAGCAGCATTATTCTTAATATCAAGAAACTGGAAACAACCTAGATGCCCCTCAACTAAAGAATGGAATAACAAATTATGGAACATCTACACAATGGAGTACTATTTAGCAGGAAAAAAAATGATGCCCTAAAATTTGCAGGCAAATGGATGGAGTTGGAGAGTATCATTCTGAGTTAGTTAACACAGGCTCAGAAAGATAGACATGGTATATACTGACTCATAAGTAGATATTAGACAAAAAACAAGGACTATCAAGGCTGCAAACCACAAACCCCGAACAGCTTAGGAACAGAAGGAACTTCAGAGAGACATTCAGGGATCCCCTTGGGAAGAGGAAATAGAAAAGATCTCCTGCGTAAATTGGGATCATAATGGGGAGCGACCAAGGAGGGGTGGGAACAAATCATGAGAGAAGATGGTTCTGTGTGAAAAGCAATAAAGAGGGAGAAAAAAAGAAATGGATATCTTGATAGAGGGAACCACTATGGGGTTGGAAAGAAACCTCCAAGAACCCACAAAATATCCCTGGCTAGGACTCCAAGCAATAGTGGAGTGGTTGCCTAAACAGGGATTCCCCTATAATCAAATGAATGACATTATAGAACCTTCATCCAGCAACGGATAGAGACAAAAGCAGAGATCCTTAGCTAAACATCAGGTCGAGGTTCCCATCTAGCTGAGAGAGAGAGAGAGAGAGAGAGAGAGAGAGAGAGAGAGAGAGAGAGAGAGAGAGAGAGAGAGAGAGAATGCATATGAGCAAAGGGATCAGGATCATGAGGAGATTCACAGAGATGCTGACTGGAGCTATTGGGAGCTCACTGAATCAGAAACAACCTCTGAGGAACCAGCAGAGAAAGGAACTAAAACCTTCAAAGGTGATAATTGTCAAATGGTGTGGGCAGTATGTGGAGCCTCTGGCAGTAGGATCAGACTATGTTCAGGGTGTATGAACTGACATCTCGGAGCCCATTCCCTACAGAGAAACACCTAACTCAGCCTTAATACTGGGGTGAGGGACCTGGACCTACCTCAGTTGGATATGCCAGACTGAACTGACCCATCTTGGGACTCCTTACCCTCCTTGGGGAATGGACAGGAGGATGGGGTGGGGGGAAGCTGAGGGAAGACTGGGAGGGATGGGGAGGAGGAAGGGAGGGGAAGCAGTGGTAGATATGGGGAAAAAAACTTTTAAAATAAATTTTAAAAATGAAAAATAAAGAGTCAGTTTTCACTTTCCAACATGTGAGTCCAAGGAATATAACTCAGGTCAAGATTGGCAGCAAATGTCTTTATCTGCTGAGCCATACCACCAGTATCCCCCAATCTGTGAGTGAGTGTGTGTGTGTGTGTGTGTGTGTGTGTGTGTGTGTGTGTGTGTGTGTGTGTGTGTGTGTGTATACATTGGTGCTTTCTGATAAGGCTGGGGTAGCTACTTCTTGCTCTGCGATTTCCAGGTCTACCTTCCGAAGCTGGAATTACAGGCGAACCACCTTGCCTATTCAACTTTGCATTGATTGTAGAGATCTGAATTCCAGTCTCCTACAACTGCATAGCGAGCACTTCAACCACTGAACCATCTCCCCAACCCCCACCTTATTTTTTGAGACAAGGTTTGTCTCAAAATAGCAGCGTGCCAATAATGCAAGATTGGTGGGTCCAAGAGCCCTAGGGTTGTTCCTGCTTTCAACTCCCCAGCACTGAAATGACAGGCCTGTGCTGTCAGACAAGGCTTTTTACATGGATGGAGGAGATAGAAGTTATGTCCTCATGGTCACAGAGCAGCATTTTCCCCACTGAGCAACCTTAGCATCCTCCTCATTGATAGATAGTATGTTAGGATTTTGGTCCCTTACTGTGGCGGTGTTGGGAGGTAAGGTTAGTGTGTGGCAGATGAGTCATGGCGTGGGACCTCCATCGTGAGGAACTACTGCCTTTCTCACAGGACTGACTCAGTCATATGGGAGTTAAGACCGTCTTCTCTTTCCTACCTGCTCACCTTCCATCTGCTGTGGTGAGCTGAAAGCCCTGACAACCAGGCAAATGGTGCTCTCTTGCTACAGCAGGCTCTTGGACGTTCCAGCCGGAGCCAGCTCTGGCAGGCAAAACAAGCCTGTTGGGTGAGTCAGTGTTCTCAACAGGACAAAGTAGTGACTAAAAAGAGAAAGAAGTGTTTCCATTTGTGGTTTCAGAAGCTTCTGTCCGTCTCAGCCGGGGGAGGGGGAGATAACAGCTCTTGTCTGGGCAGCTAAGGAGCAGCAGAAACCAGCACCACTATGCTAGCCTGTTCTCTTCCCCAACCTTGCTCCCATCATTTCCCAACCTGCTCTGCATGTTCAGGGAGTTTCATTTCATCCACTTGAGTGAATCTTCTCTGGAGACACCCCCTGCAGTGTTCCTTACCTGACATCCTGGGGGTGTTTGAATTCAATCCTGTCCACAAGCTTTAGTTTCACATCTGTGTTTTTTATAAATTACCCAGCCTCAGGCATGCTGTTACAGCAGCAGAGAATGGGATACGACACTGCCTAAAAGGTTTTCTATTTACCCTGTCTTCCTTCCTTCCTTCCTTCCTTCCTTCCTTCCTTCCTTCCTTCCTTCCTTCCTTCCTTCCTTCCTTCCTTCCTCCCTCCCTCCCTCCCTCCCTCTCTCTGTTTCTCGCTCTCCTGCTTTCGGCCTAGATCATGAGTGGCCCTTCTCACCCACTATTTCCCTAAGCCGGAAGCTGGAAAATTTCATGGCAGCTAATTATGTACTTTTCTTCCTTCATCCTTCAGACAAGATTCATACTAAAACAGGTTTTCTGATCCTGGTCCTCACATTTACAAAACTCTGAAAATATGCCAGACACCATGTCTCGTACTGGGGATAGAGAAAGGAATCACACAATGTTTGCCTTTAAAAAGGCTACTGTCTAGTAGAGCAGCCAGACCTGAACCAAAACATAACAAGAATTGAACCCAGACAATGACTGGGCAATGTGACAAAACAGAGCATGCCCCAGGAACGCCTCAGGACAACGGCCCGCTGGGAGAATTACCTGAAGTGAGCTAGACAAGATTTTAAACTATTCCACTCACCTTTTTCACAGCAAAGTTGGGACAAGTTAGACTCTCTGGTTCACCACAAGGGATGCCTGTGGCATTTCTGGGTGGTGCCCAACTCCCTCACAAGGAGCGTGAGTAAGGGCTGAGACCTTGCAGTCAGCTCCAACTTTTGCTCATTGCTTAATTCACTGGGGACTTCAGCTTTTGAAAATTAATTCTGCCTGTTAAAATGCACGGGTTAAGCTATTCCAATTATGCATTCTCATAATATATCAAAGCTCATACCCACAAGTACATACCCACATACAGACATATATGCATAATTAAAATAAAATAAATCTTTAAAAAATTATAAGCCAGCTGGTGGTGGTGCATGCCTTTAATGCTAATACTCAGGATTCAGAGGCAGGCAGATGGGTTCTCTGTGAGTTCAAGGTCAGCCTGGTCTACAAAGGGAGTTCTGAGATAGCCAGAGCTACACAGAGAAATCCTGTATCAAAAAAACAAACAAAGAAAAAAGAAATTATGCAATTGCCAGTGGAAGCCAGTGATGGGACATTGGGAACAAGAGTCGCTGCTCTTTATAGACTCAGCAGAGACCTTCAGTCAGTTGACAGCTGCTAGGATGTGATCTCGCATTCACCTCTTCTTGTTTATCGTCTTTGGCTTCTCCTTTGTGTCTAGAAGACACTGATGTAAGCAACCAGCGGACTGGGAGACACACCTACTCTCTGAATCACAGGCTGTGTGTAAACACCACACAGTACAGGCTACTTCACTGCATTGTTTCACAGATGTACACACACCCCCCAGCCATTCTTTCATTCTATTTCACTCGGGGCCCTCAGTAACTTTAGAAGGAACCCAATATCTCTAGTAGGGTAGATAGTTCATGAATTTAAGTATTAGTTAAGGAAAAACCAAATCCTTAGGTTCTTTATGATTATTAGAAGATTGGTCTCCCTATCTTGTGATTCTGGAATCTTCTTTAAAGGTGATTTCCCATCATGTGCCAGTTTTCCAGGCTGAACAGCACAGGATAGGATCGTCTTCTACTTCAGTACAGGAAGTTCCTTATCCTCCATTGCCATGGGTATGTTTAGCTTTACGAATTCATGCCTCACACCAGGCCTCCCTCAGGAATGCAGCCTATTTTTACCATGGCTCATGGAACAGTAACATCTGAGGGACTGTCATCTTATACGGACCCACTGTCCCATTGTTTTTACTTCCTTCTTTTCAAGCCTGCTTCTTAGCCTTTTCTGCCTGTCCCTGTCAGCACTTTTAACCCATTATCCTCCAGCCAGGTTAAGGAGCCATAGAGAGCAAGCCTTCCCCCCAGTCTCTCATTTCCTAAGGACTGTCATCACCGGCCACTCCTACTGCCCCTCAATTATCTCTACTTCAGCCTCTTCTCATGTCTCCAAAGGTATTCTCATGTGCTGGACACCATGATTGTGTGTGTGTGTGTGTGTGTGTGTGTGTGTGTGTGCGCACGTGCACAAGCAAGCATTCAATGTCACTTGGGATTGAACTCAGGTCTCCTCATGCTGGGCAAGTATAGACACTTAGCTCTAGTTTAGCCTACCCACAGTCTTTCGGAACAACCTTGCCTCCATCTTTCTGGCCATGTCCAGCCTCTCTTTCAATTTTTTGTTAAGGAGTCACAGTCAATGGCATAGTTCCTCTCTTTCAGAGCAGCTTCCCACTGTCTTAGGTGACATTCAGATCCCTCAGGTAATAAAGCAGCCTCCTTTCAGGCTCCCCAGTGCCTTCTCAGGCTCTATGTCTGCCTCCCCTCCAGCTATGTAGTCCTTCTGGCCCATACCCATCATCTCAGCTCTTTAGGCCACCTGTCTCCCTGAGGTTGCCCCTCTTAGAAATGTTTCCACTGTTCCCTCACCATCCTTCAACACTCAACTCAGGTGTCACTTCTGTCCCCGGGCCTCAGTGGAATCCCCACTGCAGCATGGCTCCCTGAAATGATTTCCCTGTCTGTCCCCTTGGAGAAAATGTAAGTATGTCTAAGGTAAAAGGAGACATTTACAGTTTTGTGGCTTTCCTTTCAGACATCCTAAACAAATACGTGTTTGTTGAGTGATTATCTAAGTACTGTGGTAATGGTCATGAGGGGTCAATATTGCTAAATTCTAGAACCTCTACAGGGGAACAAAAAGCTGCCAGGCTTTGACCTCCTTGCTTATGGGGTCCTGATAGCCAAGCTTGGGTTATATTGTTTGACTAATAGTTATTGTATAGGCTTGTAGTTTCCATTAGACTCAGGTTTAAGCTAGGAGAGAAGGAAAACCTTTAGAAATGGCAAGATTATGTAGTGTTTACTGTTTGCTTCTGTACTGCCATCTCTGTTTTCTATGAAAACAGAGGTGAAGTCATGAATTCCTTGAAATCACATCTCTGAATCAAATGACCATTTGACACCAGAGAGCCTGTGGCATTGAAGTCTGTATAGTTACCTGATACAAGACTGGGCCCCTAGTATAATAATCCAAAGAATAACAGCTAACAGACAGGGAGTTCTTACCATATACCTGGCTTTGTTCCTAAAGTTCCGTGTGATTAACCTGCCAGCAAACACTGGGCAATCTAATCCAGCAATACTTTATTTCTCTGGTTTGTGAAATAGGATAATGCTTCCAGTCTTTCAGGGTTTTGTGGCAGGGATTAAGTAAAATAATATATGGAGAAATTTGGATCATATTGACCAACCTGCTTCAAGAAACAATTATTATGAACCCCAGAGAATGTACTCTTCCTGGGTATCTGTGGGGAATAGATTTCAGAGCCTTTCTCAAATATCAACAAACACATTCATGTCCCTCAATGAAATTACGATGTATGTATGAAACAGAAGCTACAATCATCCAGAGTTTCATCTAACACATAGCATGCTGTACATGCCATGTAAACAGGTGATAGACTGTATATTGTTTAGTGAAAAGTAGGAGGAAAATAGTCTGTATCTGTTCAGTCCAGATTCAATAAAAAATTTTTTGATTCATGATTATTTAAATGGGCAGATGGGGTGTTGCCAATATGGAAGCCAACTGTGCGTGGCAAGTTAGATCCTGGCAGACTTAACTGGCTGGAATAATTATGCATGAAACTCCGAGGAAGCTTTCACTTTGGGGGAGTCATGAGAGCAAATGGAAATAATAACACTGGTTCGTGCTAACTGGGGTCCTCCTGGCAGCCAGAGGCTTGAGTGACATCAATCCAGGATGCCTTTGGGGAAGGATACCCAGGGATGACTGAAGTCAAAGTCCTTCTGTTCTTTGTTTAGTCTTCTAGCCTGATTATTGCTCTTGTTTAAAATCTTGAGGCAAGTCCCAGTCTCTCTGAGCTGCTTTTCTTTCTAGAAATTAGATGCTGGAATTCAGCGCATTAAAAGGCCTATGCATGCCAATGAACTCTGACTTGATAGACCCACAGCTCTTACAGACCCAGATCCTTTCTGAACTGGTGGTCGAGTCTTTCCTGGCAGCAATGTCCCTGAGAAGATTGTCTTCTCCTCATTGGCATATTTGTCTCCCAGTCTATACGGCCCCAGATTGCCTAGTCATTATCTAGCACTTTAAAAGGCCTCTCTGATATCTCACTTTCTACACGGCCCTTAGCTTTCCATCCCTTACTTCACCACTCCCTTGTAATATTCGCCTGTAAATTTACATGGGTCTCTATTACAGTAGGGGCATGGAATGAAGTCCATGGTCTGTGTAGAGAAGGTGGGCTCAATACTGTCAAGGTCCTGTTCTTTCCTTCGCTTTCTTCCTGCGCTTACGCTCCCTTCTTTGGTTGATTAGATGAGGCTTTGGTTTCACACCAAGGCACTGGTTCTGGATCTTATCTCCATTTGTACTTCTCTTGACATCAAGTGGGTTCAGGGTGCGAGAAAAGTAGAAAGTACATGATGGCAACCAAATGGAGTAGGTCTACGAAATCACCTCCTGACTCTCTTAGGATTGCTCTGGTCAGTTAATAGAGTCGTTTAAAAAACACCCATGATGCATTGCTGACATCTGAATGGGCAAGGGTCCTTTGAGAGACAGCTGGACAGCATGGCTGAACTGCCCACAGGTGCGTGTATCAAAATAAGAGTTTGTGGATAGTGCTGGTCAGTGCATGACGTAGAAAGCCATTGGATGCCAGTGTGGCCCTGGCTGAGACTGATCTAAGTCCCACAGTTTTGTGCATTAGGTTGGCTAAAACAAAACAAACCACCACAACCATGAAAAACAAAACCCCAAGCCAGTCATTCTGCTTTACCAGCTGGTCAGTTTCCTCTGGAAATTTAGTTGTTTTTTTTTAAACTAAGCACAAGCTGTAAGATAAATAAGATGTTCCATTTTTAGCATTCTAGGGTCTTAGGATGAAATATTCTCCTGATGTTTGAGATATCCTAACATTCCCATGGTCCCCTATGGGTTTGTTTTCTTCTTGCTTTACTAATTTTTACAGTGTGTGAACTTTAAATTTCCTGTTTCTTTGGAATGTGATTAGTGACCTGCTTGTCTGCTTATATTTTGAAAATGCTACAAGGACATCCATAAAAAGGATCTTGATTTATCTTTGTTGTTGGGAAAAGTTTACCTGTCTCAAGCCAAGATAACATTTGAGAAAAAAACTTGCTGCGCTGGGCCAGATCTAAATCCCCCATTTCCTCGAATGTTCAAGTCCATGCCAAGTGCCTAAGACAACACAGAACTTTAATGGCTGCAGACCTCTGGCAGCCATAGTTCAAAAGCCTAACAAAGTTGCTTTCCTTTGAAAGTGTTTGCAAATCATATACCAAAGAAAGTTGGTTTACACTTCTAAAGAAAATAGAGACATTTCATCTTAGTATGTTAGATTACTTAATATGATAAACTTTTGAGAATAATGAAAGAAATGAAGTCTGTTAAGGCAAGTAATGAAGAATTTTTTTAGAGAGCAAAGGTCTAGACTAGAAGACTGGAGAAGATACATCATTGTATCATGTCTGTGTCAGACATTTGGGTATAGATGTCTTTGTTGTCAAACCTAGTATGTTAATCCATGTTCTAGTGTATAGCAAAATACATGAGGAATCAACTTATGGTCTACTTTGCCTCATAGGACTGGATGTTTCAGTGCATGACCAACTCTCTGTGTGGCTTTAGCAGCAGAACTTGGTAGTTGGTGTATATGAGAGAGCAAAGAAGTTACTTCACGACTGGGATATAAAAAACATAAACAAGAGGGAGGTCTGAGGTCTGATAGTCTTCTGTTCCCTAAAACCTCTGAGCAGGCTCCACCTATGGACATTTCCACTCCATCCTGTTAGTGGTGATCTACTCCAGGAATTACATCTTTATGGCTTTTTGGAGGATATTAGTAGTGCAGTTAAGAACTTGTGTAAGAGAGATGGTTCAGTGGTTAAGAGAACATGCCAACTCTTCCAGTTTTCAGCATCTATGATGGATGGCTTACATCCTTTCTAACTCCAGCTCTAGGGCAACTTATGCCCCCTTCTGGCTTCTGTTGGTACCTGCACTCACATGTGCATACCTCTTCCGCAGACAGATGAATATACACATAAAGTAAAAAACAAACAAACCACCTCATCTCATTGAAGAAGTCCGTGAGATCTGCTGTTGCTGTTGGCCAATCTCAACACCAGAGCAAGCATTGGTGCTGGACACAAATAACTGAGCATACTAGCAGAGTCCAAGAAGAACAATTGTGATGTTTTCTTTATTATTACTTTCTTTCCTTAAAAATTTTATGTGCATTGGTGTTTTGCCTGCATGTATGTCTGTGTGAGGGTGCCAGATTCCCTGGAAATGGAGTTACAGACAGCTGTGAGCACCCACATGGGTGCTTTGAATTGAACCTGAGTGTAGTACGAGGTTTCTGGCCTGGACTTTTCAGCTTAGCCTCAAGGTTTGGATCCACAGACCTGCAGACCCACAGACCTGCAGACCGCAGGCCTGTATGTAGTAGGAGGTTTCTGGCCCAGACTTTTGGGCCTAGCCTCTAGCTTTAGGCCCACAGACCCACAGATCCGCAGAGACACACAGATGTTTACAATAGTTTTAGGCTGATCGGCCTCAGGCCCAGGCATATCACTTGCTAGCTCTCTACCCTTCATCTAACCCATGACTCTTATCCTGTTCAGCCATGCGGCTCGGTACCTTTACTTAGAGCAGCATAGTTGTCCTGTGCTTCTTCTGGCTTCTCTCTGTCGTTCTGCTCTGTGCTTCCTGCTCTCAGAGTTTTTAGTCTGGTAGCCCTGCTCACATTTCCTGCCTGCCTTTGGCCAATCAGCGCTTTTTATTAAACCAGTGGGTGTGACAATTATTTACAATGTAACAACATAATCTCCTACACCTGTAGACCCATAGAGACACACAGATACTTACATTAATTTTAGGCTGATTGGCCTAAGGCCCAGGCATATAACTTGCTAACTCTTTACCCTTAAACTAACCCATGACTCTTATCCTGTTTAGCCACAGGGCTCAGTACCTTTTCTCAGAGCAGTATAGTTGTCCTCTGCATCTTCTGGCTTGTCTGGCAACTCTGGAGTCTCTGTGGCATTTCTGCTCTGTTCTTCCTGTTCCTAGAGTTTTCTTAGTCTGGTAGCCCTGCCCATACTTCCTGACTGCCTTCAGCCAATCAGTGTTTTTATTAAACCAGTAGGCAGGACAACTGTTTATAATATAACATAATTCCACTACACCTGAGTCCTCTGGAAGAGCAGCTAGTGCTCTTAACTGCTGAGCTGCCTCTCCAACGGCCACAAGTTACTCTTAGTGATTGATAAAGCTTTCTTAGAGTCAAGGAATAGCATGGACTTCCTTTCCAAGATCATCTGTATCTTAACTGGGAAGAAGGAGCTGAAGAACCCCTGTGAGTAGCCCTACCTCCCCTTTCCCATTTAAAGCCCAATGAAGAGAAATCTCTGCAGGCAGGCCTGTTGTAGGTATCAACACAGCTTTTGGGCCCAGACTGGCTGCTCTCCTGGGACCTGTGTACACACACCAAAGCTAATTACTCTGGGCTACAGCTGCTAACATGATTTTACAAATTCCCAGGCTGCAGAAGACTGATCATCCCCCCTCCCATTCCAAAAAATAAAAAAAAATGGGCCTGAAGTTATTGCAATTGTGCAGGGCAGGCAGACCTGCCTGAGTTACTCCTGCCATGGGCTCTTTGAGGGCTTTGGTAATTTGCATTCTTTAAGCAAATGGAATTTAAATTCCTTAGGCAAATTTCATCCTGATGGAACACCAGACTGACATGCATGCTATGATCTCACTCTTCAGGATTTCTGGTTTATAACGACTCCTGTGTGCTTCAACAAGCAGGCCAGATAAACTGCTGGGGCTCAGCGCTGTTCCATTCTCGTGACTAGCCCTTGGTTTGAAAGCAACTGTATAGCAATCTTTATAACAACTCTTGGAAAGCTTGCAAGATGGCGCGGGCATAATAGGCTACTGCAGAAAGAGTAAAAAGAAGAGAACAAAAACACAGAACTGTGGTTCTTGGCTACAGGTTAAAAAAGTAGATGGACCCTTGTACCATCAAGCAACGCAATTACTGAGTTGCAATCCGGAGATGTTTAATTGTTTGGGTGTAGACTGGGAGTCAATACCTACACAAGAAGTGTAGACTCTTAGTACCTTTGAAATAATTTATTTGGTTTGCTGGATAGTTATTTTACCAGCATCAAAATAGACTTCTTCTCCTATCTCTCCTGGCCTATTTAATCCCTTTGATCTTTTAAATGGAGTGACAGGGTAGCAGCTTCCTTGAGATGCTAACAGCTATTTTACCTATGGTTTAATGTGTCTTTGTTAATCCTGTTTCTAGTGCAGAGATGACAGTAGTTTGGCTCCAAGAGTTAATGAAAAATCAGCTAACAGCAGGTATTCTGGGGCAGGGGCCTTACTTATTTGGGATTACGTTTTGGTCACCCAGGTCTGGGGACTTAACCTCTTAGCAACATACAACCTGGTCAAATGGTTATGCCTCACAAGATATGTGTGAGGCTTATGTAAGTGTTGGAAAAATGGCCAAAGGTAGTACAAAGACACGTGTGTCTAGCTGTAAAATCATACACACCTTGTTAGGAAACATTAATGTAGGCCATTGGCTTCTCATTTTTCACTTATCTCCACAGCCCTGAAAAAAATATCAAAAGGAGGGCTGGAGAGATAGCTCAGAGGTTAATAGTATTTGCTGTTCTTATGGGTAACACATGTTTAGTTTCCAGCGTTCACACTGGGCATCTGAGAACTACTTGTAACTCCAGTTCCAAGGACTCTAATGCTCTTCTGGCTTCCATTAGCATCTGTATGTATGTGGTTCACACAGAAACACCTAGGCACACACTCATAACATAAACAAATACTTTAAGATCTAATAAAGAGCACTAAAAAAAAACCATTCAATTAGAAACAGGCATTTTCAACATCTTCATCTAAAGTTGGTAGGTAGGAAGCTATAGAGATGGCTCAGCAGTTAAGAACATTTGTTGTTGTTGCAGAGGACCAGGGTTCTATTCCCAGCCCTGTATGTTGACTCACAACCACCTCTACTTCTAACTTCAGGGAATCTGACATTTCTCTTCTGAACACAATGGGCATCAGGCACACACAAAGCACATACACATACATGCAGACAAAACATTTACACATGTAAAATAAAGCTCATCATAATTACCTCCCCCCACCCCCCAAAAAAGTGGTAGGTAATATGCATGGGGATTAAGAATTCCTTTGAGCTTTATTTGGTGACCACCTCAACTTGTCCTGAGTGAAAACAGAGCTCTTGCCGCTCACTCACTAATGGAGCAGTTTGTACTTTAGTGTCTGAGGGAGTAATTCAGTCAGTGGAGTGTTTGCCTAGCATGCATAGGACTCTGGGTTCACCTTTCAGCACAATGCTGTATGCTTGTGATCCGTGGGCATGGTGGTGTATGCTCATGATCCATTTGGAGGTTGGAGGCAGGAGGAATGGACATTCAAAGTCATTCTAGACTACTTATTAAATTTGAGTCAGGATATGTGTCCCTAAAAAAAAAAGGAAAGACAGGAAGATGCAAAGACATGTTTAAGAGCACGGGACAACATAAGCTAGCTTTGTTTAAAGCTGTCTTCAGTACTAGGCCGTGTGAGAATCACATTCCATTTTTATACAAACGCATGATGTTACAAAACAATCTAAACCCACAGCTGTGGCATGTGAACTAATATTAGTTGTGGAAACTATATACAGAGCCTGCTGGTAATTTGGGGATTCTAGACTCTTAGAACAATATAGATATAGGAATTCTGGTTCAAGACACTTATTTTGTATATCTGTCTTGAGAGAGCCAAAAAAATTAATAATTGGTCCTTTAGAAAATTTAGAAAAGGTTTCTCTATGGCTCAAGTAAACACTGACAAAATAAAGACATTTGTAAGACAAGAAACTGGTTTTAAAAAAAAGTCTATCAGAGGGCCTGGGGGTGTAGTTTAGTGGTAGGGCAGCCTGTCTTATATGTGTGAGGCCCTGACTTCAAAGCTCAACACAAAGACTCCCTGACAAACCTTCTTTGTTACTGTTTTTTTGGTGACACAGTCTATTTTTAGCTTTGGCTGTCCTACAACTCACTACATAAACTGGGCTGGTCTCTAATTCAGAGACGTACATGCCTCTGCCTTCCTCTGCTGGGATTAAAGGCTGTGCCTCACACCATGCTTGACAAAGAACTCAGAATCAACATGCAGATAGTTTGACATATTCTCTAATGACTGCACTTTGCAAACGGGCATCTGGGCAAGGCAGCACAAGCTTGTACTTTTAGAAGTCAAGAGGCTGAGGCAGGAGGATCATCAATTTAAGTCCAGTCCGGGTCACAGTGAGTTTGAAGCTAGCCTGGGCTTTGTAGAAAGACCCCATGTCAACCAAAATACCGAAAATCTAACAACAACAACAAAACCAATGAAAATGAAGAATAGAAATAAGGATTTAAGGTTGATTTTAGCTCATATTTTTGTTGTTTTAAGAAATAACAGAAGCAGTTCATGCACCAAGAACATAGTCTGGTCCTACTGCAAGAGGCACCACAAACTGCCCACGCCATTTGACAGTCCTCTACCTTTGGAGGGTTTAGTTCTTTTCCCTGAAGGTTCCTCAGCTGTTATTTCAGAGTCAGTGAGCTCCCGATAGCTCAGGTCAGCCAGCTCTGTGAATCTCCTCCTCATGATCCTGATCCCTTTGCTTGCACACTCTCTCCTCTCTCTCTTTTTAGCTGGACCGGGAGCTCAACCTGGTGCTTAGCTATGGATCTCTGCTTCTGCCTCTATCCATTGCTGGATGAAGGTTCTATAATGACACTTAGGGTGGTCATTCATTTGGTTATAGAAGTCCTGCTTAGGCACCCACTCCACTATTGCTTGGAGTCCTGGCCTGGGTCATCTTGTCAGTTCTTGGAGGTTTCCTTAGCACCGGGTTTCTGACATCTCATAGCCCATTCCCTACAGAGAAACACCTAACCCAGCCTTGATGCTGGGATGAGGGAATCAGACCTGCCTCAGCTTGATATGCCAGACCTACCTAACCCACCTTGGGACTCCTTGCCCTCCCTGAGGAATGAAGGGGGGATGTGGTGGGGAGGAGGCTGAAGGAGGACTGGGAGGGACTGGGAGGAGGGAAGGGAGGGGGAGCAGTGATAAATATGGAGAAAGAACTTTTTCAATATAAAAAACGAAAAAATAACAGAAGCAAATTCTATTGGTCTTCTTTAGCAAATGACAAATTTATTAGGTGTCTACAAGTACAAAACACTGAAGGCTGCTGTAGAGGAGTATAAAGGTGTGCAGGAGATGTGCCTGCCCTCAGAGAACTCACAATCTAGACCATGAGTAACCAGGACAAGTTGTGGGCTGTTATAAGATGTAGCCTCATTCCTGGAAAGTCCAGAGCTCTGAATTCTTCTCTGGCCAGACGTAAGGAATCCCTTCAACAGGAAAGTCAAACTTGGGAAAGAGACGTTTTTGTGGGTTAATCAGTGACCTTGACTTTGCTTATAGGAATTGTTCTGCTGCTGTTGCTGTGTTCTCGTAAATTCTCAGCATCATTTCTGACCTTGGTGAGGAGAGAATCCCCAGCTTCCTGAATCTTCCCTGGGGTTTCCTGTTTGCGGGCGAGTGGCTCAGTTGCAGCTTGGCCTTGGAATGATTCGTCATCCGATTTTTCTTTCAGCCAATATATCTTTGGACTTTGCTTGGCACTGGGCCGCTATGCTTTGCAAAACCTGCTTCTAAGGGTGGAGGAAGATGCAATGCAGTAAGCAGGCCAGAGTCTTTCCCCTTACTTTAAACATTTAATAGTGCATTTACTGAATATATTCTGTACAGATATAGGGCAAATTATAAACCTCTTCCTTTATTTATTCATTTTTTTCTCACTAAAACTGTATTCACGGAAAGTGTATTTACAATGCAGAGGGGGAGCCTTGAGGTACAAAACCCAAAAGAATATCTGAGGTATAAATACAAGTATATTTTAAATAATAATCTTTATCATGCTTTATCTATGTCTGAAAGCACAGTGAACAGACATGTGTACATGTTTCTCAATAGAATGGTATATACAGCATACAATCTTACAGATCCAGAAGCCAACAAAGTTGAATATACACACACATCTTCACAAGCAACACTGATAATTCAAATACGCAAATTTAAAAGCTCTACTCTGATCCCCTCCCCCATTCTTCAAAGAACCTTTGAAATAATACTGACAAGGTAACTAAGTTATAACAAAATAAAAATCCTTCCTCAACTCTCATTCATATGTTATTCACTTTTTGATCCATACAAAATAAATTTACTAATACTGTCTAGAGTCCACCTTTACCATTACAGTAAAACCTGTATAAAGACCGCCTTTCCAAACATCTGTACTATTTGGTTTTCACTGAGATTACTATTCCCCATTGTTACTAAAATATAGCTCAAGGGCATTATAAGGAAAAGAAAAAATATAGGAAAAATAACAAAAGAGTCAGAAAACCTATTTGTGCACTAGGACAAACCCAATGGAAATACATACTGAGAACACCAATAATCAAAGGCCTCTTGTGCTTGGGTTAAATCTACCCAGGATATATTTCCCCTTGTTCCCTTGTTTGTCTCAGAGTTTATGTAACAAGCATGAAATTACTATGAATTACAACAGGCAAAAGTTTTGGTGAGCACCTCTGAATCCAGCTAGCAGACAGACAGAGATAGGAGCCTCAGCTATATAGTGAATTAGTTGTTCAAGACCAGCCTGGGCAACGTGGTGAGACCCTGTCTCAACATAAAAGGCCAAAAGAAAGCCGGGAATAAAGTTCACTGTAGAGTGCTTGCCTGGCATATAAAAGGTCCCGGGTTCAACTCCCAGGACTGGAAATAAAGTTTTGGTACTTTGCATATGGGTGTTAGTGTTTAGCCTTTACATCTCACAGAAACAAAACCCTTCCTTGGGAGGCAGTCAAGGGAGTGGAGAGGATGCATATTAGTTACCACAGTCATGGGAAACTGCAGTTTATGGGAAAGCAAAGGTTTGAAGAAAAGAAAGATAAAACATCTCCCCCCAAATAAACAACAATGGGGACGGGGGGGGGGGGGGGGGCAGGGAAGGGAGCTGGGTTCCCCTTCTGGGTAGATCCCTGGGTAGTCAGCTATTCCAGGTGGAGCTAAACCTGGTGTATGTATCAGCATCCTTTGTAGAGAATCTCAGTGTGCCAGACACTGCGTCCCATCAATTTATCTGTGCCATTCAGCCAGCCTCACACACATTCACACTCCTCTGTGCAAACTGCTCTCTGCTCATCTCAGGGAGAAAACCTGTCAACGAGTACCAACTATTCCAGTGGATACATCAGTCCCTCAACACACTCCAAACAAGTGACATAGGTACACATGCGATGACGTCATGAGAGAAATGACGTCTACTCACTTTCTTCTATTATGCGCTGAAAGAGTTCTTGCTTCTCAGAAGCAATCTGAATAATACAGGTATCTCCCCCTCCCTGCCCCAAGTCTTATATAATCCAGTCAAGGTCTATAACACAGACCTAAGACAACAGGAAGCAGCTTTAAAAAAAAAAAAAAACAAACAAAAAACTTGTCAAATTGTTTTAGTCAATGAGACCCAGATGAACTCTTCCAAGGAGTGGTAAGGCTCTAGAACAATCGTCCAGGTAACTGACACAGGTGCTTCGTCTCACTAATCACCTAGACTTGGTATCCTTGGGTTCAGTGTTCTGATTACTGAAGGAGTCTCGGATTTTTACCACTTCAGCTGCACACAAGTGTCCAAAAGATTTTGTGTACCACTCTGGCATGTGGCCCCTGTGAGACAAAAGAAAAGCTAGTGAGTTATTTAAATTAGAAAGAGCTGCGATGTGATGAAGGCAGCCTTGAATACTCTCTTTAAAAAACTTTAAACTGAGGATTATGCTCAGGACCTCAAGAATAAGAGAAAAGTACTTCAAAACTGAGCTTGGCCAAAGCTTCCTCTTCTCATTTCCTTCTTTGCCACAAGTATCTTTAGACAGCCTTAAACTGACAGTGATCGGCCTGCCTCAGCCTCCCAAGTGCTGCGATGCCTACGTCTCCTCACTGGTGAGCAAGATGTGAAAGGAAAGGATACTGTTTGTCTTCAGACAACCCCCAGGCATGCCCACTATACACCTAGAACCAGAGTTTCCAGAGAACCCTTAAAGCATGGATACCGAACAGCCTTGTTTAGAGAAGGCTTGGTATGTGTTACAGAAACGCATTTCATGGGTAACTGACATCATAAAAGGGAACTTATTTAAGCAAAGAGCATTCGCTAGTTGATTTTGGGCATCCTTACAGCTGGTGAATCATATTAGTTAACTGTACAAAGCAGAGGCATAATCAGTTACAAAACATGCACATGGTTCAGACACCTTCTGATATAAAACAGGAAATATCTACTTCTTGGCTCAATATAAAATATGCTTCTTCCTGTGGCTTTAAATTTGTGATAAAACTACCAAATTCACACTGCCTTAGCAGCAAATTTCCTAAGGAATTGGGATTGGAACAGTATCCAAAAGGGTAGCAAGCATCAAGGCATTGCTTTGTAAACACCATTCTTTATAAAATCTCCAAAGCAGTGATAGATTCATTTCACCACCCTGAGCATCATATAAAAATATCTACATCTTCTGCATCACCATCCCCATGTGAGATCAAAATCAGAACATACCTTAAATCTGCTCTGCACATGTAGGTGAGTTTGGATTTTCCTGAACCACAGGGTTCAATCAAATATCTGGACAGGAGCACATTAACCCTCACCCCTACCACTGGTGCCCGGTCATGATCCACAGAGGTGTGTAAGAGAGCACAGGCTCCCCTGGGTAAATTAGTCCTCCAGGTCCTGTGGAGACAAAAAACAATGGGAAAATGGAATTTCTCAGATGTTGGGCTGAAAAATGGTACCTCCCTCTTGGCATCCTCCCAATCACTGTACATGGACTCTGGAGGGACAACCTGTACAGGGCAATCTCTACTTGGGGTGGAAATGCTCAGTCACCCAGTTTCCTTTTGGAGAAGAGCCAGTTTAAAGTGTTTGTTTGTTTGTTTGTTTTCCCCATTTCCTGAATGTCTCAGGATGTGGACATCAAACAGCTGGTGAGCAGTTCTGGAAGAATAACACAGAAGTTCCTCAAAGTTCTTTCAGAGGACTTGGGAATTACATAGAAGTTGCCTTAACCACATCTTACGTGGGATTAAATGCTATTTCCTGACCTTTTCACTGGTTAGCTGCTTCTAACCAGAATATCTATAGGCAAGGGGGCAGAAGTCTAGCACCATGACCCACATTCATGTGAAAGCTTTTCCCCTTTTGAGCTCAGTTCCAAAAGGCAAAGCCTCACTCAAGTGAAGTGCCCTGTTGGCATAAACATAAATGTGCTTTAAAATAGCTCAACACTTTCCCTGACATTGACACCTGGTTTTAAATAATAAAGCCATATTGCAAGTTTGAAAGACACACAGGCTCAGCCCTGAGTTTAGTCGTCGTATGCCACGTTCAAGCTCTTACCTCAACACGACGTAGTCCCGAGCAGGGTGAGGCGCCATGCTGTTTTGGACGTACTGGTAAATTTCAGTCTGGCTGTCCAGGACTTCGATCACCTTTGAGTCCAGCAGGTCCACATCCCAGAGGTGCTGTTCTTTGAGAAGTCGATTTAAGACTTCCTCAGGTGTTGCTGGGACTTCGATGGTTGACCTCCAAAGCCTCAGTGGTGGTCCTTCACTGACCTGAGAAGAAGATGTGTTGTTTTCAGTGCTAAGCAAAAGCGGTATATAACTTTGATTTTGAAAGCAAATTCTGAGCGGGGGACATGGCCCTCTGTTCAGAGGTAGATTAATAAATCTATGAAGTTAATAGGCTACTAGCCCTGAATATAATGAAGAGCAGTCTAGGAGTGCAAATAAATAGTGTCAGCTCTCATCATAATCATGACTTCTGTTTCCTGGGGGCTTGTATCAGAATGACTCTGATAAATTCATTTATTTTATCTCCAAGTCTGGATGGTTTGTGACCAGTGTTTATTTTCCAGGTAGTAGAGACAGTGTTGAAGGACATTATGCTGAGACATAAAGAATGCCCCAGACAGTTACTCAGAACAGATGAGGGTATAAAACTATTCAATTAACAGTGTATTTATAAAAAGCAAGCATGTCCAAAGATGCCTTTTGGAGCTAATAAGGCTAGTGTTCAGGTAAGTCTAGGATGATTCTATGGGAGGAGAGGACTTCATCACAAACAGACTGAGATTCCCCGTGGTCTAGTGTTCATCCCTCTGTGACAGATATCCATTATTATCCAGGGAATCTCAGTCACCTGGTTGCCCAACCCAGGGACAGTTCTCAGTGACCTTTCTGGAGTAGAGATCCCCAGAGAACACAACCGGGCACAGAGTCTCATGTCTGATGACTCAAAGTCATGACAACGGGAATGAACAGGGAGGAGACGGACCTTCTTATAGGACAGCTCGGCCTGTTCAGAGGTAGGGTAGCTAACCCAGCCTTTGAACTTCTCTTTGACCTCCTTAAAAAGGCCATCCACACAGTCCTGGAGGAAGTGTCTATAGTCAGCAGGCTGATCATTACTCAGGTGCCCCAAGGCCTCCAGTGTGAGAGGCTTCAACTCTTGTTCAGGTAAGAGTTTCGACATCGGCTCATTTCCTCGGGAACCTTGGGAGAAAAACAAAAGACAAGAAGGTGATGGTCAACCAGGGCCCCTGTGAAAGGGGAAGGGCAGAAGCAATGGGCCGACTCAAGCCAATAGTCAACTCCTGCTCCCAGGAGTTAATGGAGGGCATAAGTCATTACAGCAGGGCTTACATGGATCCAAGCAGCTTCTTCAGACAGAACTGTAATTCCAGATAATTTGTTGCTTTTGCTTTTTGTTTGTTTGTTTGTTTTTTCTTCCCCACCAAGACAGGGTTTCCTTTGTATGGCCCTGGCTGTCCTGGAACTAGCTCTGTACACCAGCAGGGCCTCCAACTCTGCTTTTACTTTTTAAGTAAAAGGTCAATTTCACGAAACAGTAACTGCAATGAGTATATATACACACATATATTTAAATACATAGAAATAGTTCATGTGTGAGTGAGGGAGTGTATGTGTGTGTGTGTGTGAGAGAGAGAGAGAGAGAGAGAGAGAGAGAGAGAGAGAGAGAGAGAGAGAGAGAGAGAGAGAGAGAGAGAGAGAGAGAGAGATTCTCTGCCTATGTACATAGTATCCAATTATGGAAAGACTTTTTGCCCAGATGAGAACAAATACCTCACCCATCCACATTATCCTGAGCATAGCAGCCAAGCTTCAGGACTATATACCTGGAAAAGCTTCTTGCACTCAGCAATCATGTGGGCCAGTCCTTGAGTGGCAGCTAGGTTTTCATTCAGATCTTTCTGGTCTGGTTTGCCCAGACTCTGTTTTCTTTGCATTACCCTAGTAAAAAGAAATAAAGGGTTTGGATAAGCACGTTAAGAGGTTCAAAAGTTTTCCTTTCATTTGGCACAGTTTCTCACGGTTTTATTAAAAACACAACACAAAACACAAAGACATATCTTGGCTAAATATCCAGATTATTCAAAGGCATTTTATGAAGTAGTTCCTAAGAGTGTGTATTTCCTGGGGACTGAAGCAGCTTCCATAGGAGCTGAGGTGGGAGCTGGTTGGAGTAGGTATAGATGGTATTACTGTTCTTATAGACTAAGTAAACGTGCCCTACCTCAGGTGAGGGATGACCCTATTGTTTTCTGGATGGTTGGTCTTATTCTTATCTGGCCCCTCTTCTGCTCATCTTCTATCCCATCAAAGTTGGAATGCCCCAACAACTTTTAACACTAGTTAAAGGGCCACTTAAGTACTGTATGGCTTCCAGGTGCAACTTCAGTGCATCAAGCTGAAAAATACTTTTCAGGTTCCGAAAGCTGAATAGAAGCAGAATGTGTTGAGTCTAATCATCTAGTCACCCTTTCTTCCTGTGGTGATGGGGATCTTATCATGAGCTATTCATGTAAGAACTGCAAACCATATCTGTTCTTCCTTCATTCCAGAACCAACCTTTCCAAGAAAGAAAGGAAAGAAAAAAACAAAGAGGGAAGGATGGAGGGAAGGAAGGAAGGAGGGAACACTTGGCAGGTTGTCTATCTCCTGTGGTTGTTATGACATGAGAAGATTAATGGGAAGAGGCCTGTGCCTGGTATGGAGTAAGTCCCCAGCAAGAGTCAGCCTTGGTGAGCACTGAACTTCCTCCTCTTTTGCCACAGCTAACTCCCACACTGTTTACATATATTCTAGGCAGAAATGTTGCCCGATAATGGGCTCAGGCCATATGTTAAGTAGGAGCAAATCTGGGGTTCAATAATAACCTTTGTACTTTGTATCCGTCAAGCACAAGTCAGAAATGTGTCTGGGGATACCATCTGTCCCTACTCCAGACAGCTCCCACCTCAGTCCCTTTAGACCAGTAGGTCTGCAAGGCTGGTGGCAGGGAGAATGGGAACAGTGTTTGATTTGTCTTAAAACACTGGACACGCACCATAGCACAAACTCATGGTGCTCTCTCTCAGGACCCCTCCTCTTAAGAGTGCTTGTAGAAAGGAATGCTAGAAAAGGAGATAGAGGCCTGGGGATGCTCTGTGCGCCAGGAATAAGAAAGCCTAAGGAGAAAATGCTCTCAAATATTCTGGACAATTGGGGCCCAAGAGATAAAAATAGGTCACTGGGGGTGGGTCCCTGAGTATCTTGTCCCTGTCCCCCTATTGTTCTGTGACCAGGCTGCCATGAAAGAAAAGTCCCACTGCCCGGTGATGTCCTGCCAACCAACTAAGGGTTGAGCCCTCTGAAACCATGATCAAAGTCAACCTTTTACCTTCTTTAATTGTTTGTGTCAGGTAATTATCATAGTGACACCAAAGGATTCTAGAGGGAAGAAGCCAGCAAGAACACAGGGACACAGCCCTAGGAGGAAGTAAGAGATGCCTCTCAAGAACTGGGCCTGGGTGTGCTCCTTGCATGTGATCTGTACCTTGGGGAAGAATTCTCTCTCTTCAGGGTGTTGAGGTGGAAGAGAGAAGGGGCTAAACACACAGCCAGGTTGGTGGGAGTCATCTGGTTTTCTTTCACAGCCGCTGTGACATCACTCAGGAAGTAGAGAAGCGTCTGGAGAACCTCCCGGTTCTCGTCAGGCAGGAGCATAATGGCTGCCTTGATAGCTTGGAGGCGCTGGTCCTTGGGCACATCTGCGGGGCACAAGCATTCTCAACATCAGCCCAGTAATTTCCATGTACTCGGCAAGTCCGCATCCCAAAGCAAACACCGGCATCAGACACTGAACAAGCACACTTGCAGAAAGCATACTGACGATTAATAAGGAAGAAATTATGGGCTGCCATCGGCGTCACTACCCTCAAGTATTTCCTGCCTTGTGGGGGAGTTGAAACATTTTAAACACCCACAGTGCTAACACACTCTAAAGTCTACCTTGGAGTTCGGCTCTGGATGATATGTTCTTGTAGTGTACAGAACTGTTTTTTCTAAGCACTTAAATTTTTTAAATTCTAATTTGCCATCTTAATTACTGAAATCACTGTACATTTAAGATTTTGCGTATTTTCCATAAAAAGTTTATGTGAGACACATGCAAGATAGTTAAGAGCAGAGATTGCTCAGCTGGCTATAAAAGGTTCAAAGTATCCTTGGGGACCAGTTTTGACCCATTTTCTCATCTTTAAAATGGGAAAAGTGGTTGAAATATGAAGTCAATTTACATAGACAGATTTTAAATAAGACATTCTTAAATTTTAAAAAGTATACCAAGGTAAATGTATAAAAATTCATGTTAAGCCTTAGAATAACTGACACCACAGTAAGTCTGCGCCCAGCCTTCTGGTCTTATTCACCATGCAAACTTAAATTTTTTAAAAGCATGTGGTGGAAAAATCAAGTCACTTAAATGCAGGACCATAAGACATACTGATTAAACAGCTCCATGGTTACAATGCACAACAAATACCTCCGTTGGGGAAAATGTGACCTATGTTTTCATAAAATACGAAAGGATGAAATAAATAATGAAACTGTCCAGACCAGACCAGCTCCGTTTCTCATAAAATGAAGCTCAACACGTCAGTTCTAAATACTATTTCAGCTGAGAGAAGCCGCTTTTAAATCCTGCTGCTCTGAAGCCACCTGAGCCAAGAAAAATACAAGGCTGTGAAAGCCACAATCCTCATCCTGATCATTTATTTCCACAACTGTTTGCTTTCAGCTGCACTTGAAAGTGAGGAGGCCGTGTGTATTGTTTACCCAGGTATTTCTGGAAGGGATCATGATGAATAATAGAAAAAAAGGTTAGTTATTCATTTTCCAGTGAGATAAAACAACAGACACTAGAGAAATTAAAAACTCAACAGCCCTATGAAAGAGGTGTATACAGGGGAGGAGGGAAGGGGAAGACAGGTGGGTAGAGGGGAGAAAGGACAAGATAAAACTGGGGGGGGGGCACCAGAGGGCAGGTGTATGGTTTTGCTAACCGACTTCTCAGCACCTACATTGCCCTGCTCTAGACAAATGGAAGGATACAAGATTTGACTGTAAGGATGATAACTGCTTCACTTATAGGTTCATCAGCAACATTTATTTCCTCTTTCTTTTTAAGACCGAGGTCTTATAGAACCTAGGTAGCCTTCAAATTCAGTATGTAGCCAAGGATGACCCTGAACTTCTGACCCTCCCCTATCCACCTCCCAGGTACTAGGATTTACGTGGCGTTGGGGAGCAAACTCAAGAGTTCCGTGCATGCTATACAGTCACTCTGCCAACACATTCCCCAGCCACAAAAATTACATTTCAGTAAATATACACAACCCTATTCCACATGCAAGGCAAGAAAGAAACTGATAACTTTTTGTATTCAGAGGGTCCCCATGCAGATTTTCTTGGTGAAAGAAATTCATGAAAAGCTATAGGTTTTAGTTGGTTCCACTAGACCCAGCATCAACTGTCTTCAGGACATTTAAGAATGCTTACACTGGTAGATCTGCAGGAAGGTTTCTGAGAGCTTGTTCGTCATGAGGGGTTCAGGGAGATCTCGAAAATACTGCTTTAACATGTCTGCCACGTCGTAAGCAGACTGGCCTTCGTAGTTGACATAATCTTCAGTGCTTTCATTCATTTGGCGTAGAGCTTGAATCCTGGATTTGACACCTGATTTTCTGAAGAGCCCAACCTTTTGGAAGAAAAGCATTGGGGAATGAGGGCAGAAGCAACCAACACCTTCCCTTTTTGAAGAAAAAAAAAGCAAGAGGAAGCACAGTTCTCATGAGTGGGATCCATAGGCAGCTGTACCCACCTGGTCCAGACAATGGTTCCGGAGGTAGCGCATGGCCTGCTGGATGCTCTGAGGCAGGGGCTGTCCGGAGCGCTGCACGTTCACAGTCAGAGGGACCCCAAACACACTCCGGTCCTTGTAGTCTGGAACCTTGATCCTTTTCATAAACTTGGGCACAGCCCTGTTTAAAAAACATGATTGTGGTAAGGGATGCATTTACTTACTTGATTTCACTCACACACACCCCACTCCTTGTTTTTTTTGTTTTTGTTTTTTTTGTTTTTTTGTTTTTTTCAGTTTCTCAGGTGTACTAACCACATTAAAGGCCTTATTGGTTATTTGTGTCCAGTAATTGTGAGAGTATATAATGGTTACTTCCCACACTATTGAGAAATGTCCTAGGAATTTTTAGGGTGTTGTGTGTGTGTGTGTGTGTGTGTGTGTGTGTGTGTGTGTGTGTGTGTGTGTGTGTGTGTGTGTGTGTGGTATGGTGTGGTGTGCAGGAACCAGGGCAAGGGCTCTACTATTGAAGTACATGGCTAACATTTCTGGTAGCCCTGTCTGGTCTTGAAATTATCATCCTCCTGTCTCAGCTTCTTCAGGCATGCATCACCATGCCTGGCTATGTTCTAAATACTTGAAGAGTTGGAGTTGTAAGACCTGCCTGGTCAAATTTTCCTCAGCTATGAATTGATGTTAATCTTAAGAGTCTGTGGTCCTATGGGAGGCTGATGAGCTTTCCTAGCCTGCTCTTAAATGTATTCAGGGCTAGTAGCCAACTACAGGGTTCAGGAAGGAAGAGGTGAAAATACGTAATACCTTACTAGGCAATTTTGATCTAAAAAAAAAAAAAAAGAAAAAGAAACTTGAGAAACATTTTCCTTAAAAGGGTATGAATCCCTTCTAGGTTCTTGAAGACATCTGAATTGATTTGGGTAGAGCTCTGGGTAACACTGCATAAAAATCAGCAAACACACAATTCTGACTGGCTTGCCATACTGAGAACCAAGACCAGAGCCCAAACAGGGCATGACCTGAAGTCCAAATAAATTCCCCTGCCGATGACCCCAGAGAATACAGCATCTTCAGGCTTCTATGGGAATGTGGGAAAGGAACAATGGGAGTTTTGTGAGGCTCCCCAAGGCTGCCAGCCATCCTGAAAGCAGGCCCACCCCCAGACATATATGCAACAGCAGGAAACCCATGTCAGGCATTTAAGGTCGTCAGGCAGACATCTGAGCTCACAAATGACCCCTCCGAGTGAGGCCAGAAAGGGCAAAGCCAAACAGGAAGGGGACTTTGGGCAGAAGTGTTCTGTGCTGTCCAAATTCCACAATGCCAGGCTTTTACGCTTGGTTTTGACTCACTGGAAAAACTGACCAGAACTGAAGTAGTAAGGGTGGACTTTCAGAGTTTTTGAGGGTTTGGTGAGAAAGGGGGTGGGCACCTCTGAATGGAGAATCTAAACTATGCAGTTTTAAATAGCAGTGAGGAAAATATTACTCTAAGCACAGAGGGACACCACAGAAAGCCAACTGCCTTGCCTTCTGGATGCTTGCCCACAGCCATGACATGTCTCTCTTGATGGCTCTAGGGAAGAAAAAGCAAGAGAGTAAAGGCAAATTTGTGTTTCCATACACTTAGGAATATGGTCGTATGGTAGAAGTGTGCATAATACTGGCTTTGTTGGGGATGAAGAGCCTGGCTGTGGAATGTGGGAAGAACACATTACACTCCCTACTGAGAATCTGAGGCATTCTGGGATAAATTGGTCAAAACGTATTTCTGTCATTGGGAACAAACAGCTTCTGTGTTCAGGGAGGTTCATGTAACTGCCTTAGCTAGGGGGGCTGTTTGATGCCACAACTACATGCCCTGTACATCTCGAGGAGGCAGGAGCCAGAGAAGAGCAGGCAGTGGACTTTGCTTCAGACTCTCTCAGGCCACCTTGGATGGTCACAGAGTATGCCAATGAAATGGACAGCACCTTTGTTTTCATAACAATTGGACAATAAAAACTCAGTGAGTGGAGAGATTCAGGCATGCTGGGGACACTGTGAAACACAGAGACCTGGCTCAGACACAGATCTTGTCTGAGGGGATATGTTTCAAATATAATAAGACAGAACAGGCAGAAGAAGCCATGGCTCACACTGTTAGTCCCAGCACTTGGGAAGCAGAGGCAAGAGAATCTCTGTGAGTTCAAAGCCAGCCTGGTCTTCAAAGCAAATTCTAGGAAAGCCAGGACTGTTACACAGAAAACTCTGTCTGGAAAAAACAAACAAACAAACACACAAAAACCAAACAAACAAAGCCTGGAGGAGGTGGATCTATCCTCTGATATCTCCAATTGTTTTTATTATATTTGAAACATATCCCCACACTTGTCTTTGTACTAGAGAACAAAATAAGTATGTACACAGATTATGTTGTATCTACAACCCATCCTTGACTGTCCACTGTATACTCTGGCTGCATTTTCAAAATTATGAAGAATGTCTAATAAATCTAAATGTTTAAAATATATTTATTTACAGTGGGGTATGGTGGCATGCGGCTTTAATTCTAGCACTTGGGAAGTGAAGACAGGTGAATTTCTGTGAGTTTTAAGCCAGGTTGGCCTACATAGTGAGTTCCAAGACAGCCAGAGCTACAAAATAAGACAGTCTTTGTTTCAAAATACGAGAGAGAGAGAGAGAGAGAGAGAGAGAGAGAGAGAGAGAGAGAGAGAGAGAGAGAGAGAGAGAGAGAGAGAATAATATATATATATATATATAAGATTTTATAGTTAGTTACTTAAACTTATTACTCCCTGAACATTTTGCCAGCGAGCCTCCCCCACTAATAAACAACAAAACAAGCAAAAAGCCCTAGACTCTTTAGCACAGGCAGATTTTTGGGCCATGCTCCAAATATTTATTCAAACATGACCAACAGAGTGATGGAGTCCTGTGCTCAGCATGAATGAAAGATGAAAGCCTGAGCTAAATTTCCAACATTGCTTAAAAAAAAAAAAAAAAAAAAAAAAAAAGCAAATATGGCCAAATAGCTCCTAACATTTACCTTCCTTCCTCCCATGAGCATAGCCTGATAACGTCTGCATTTGCTTAGTGTAGGCTATTCCAACACCTGAAAAGAGGTGTCTGTTTTACCTAATGTGAGAGGGATACAATCTTTCACGTAAAGGGCTGAAAACCCAACCAACCAGTCCTGCAGTTAATTCCCTGAAACTTCATAAGCTTCATCAAGTATTGAAAACATGGCCTCAAGGATGTGGAGACAGGTGGCCTAAGGATGACAGATTGGAGATGTTGATAAGGGACAGAATGGACAGCCTCAGGGAATGCCTGGCATCATCTGCAGTTACAGTTTATTGAATCCTTTTTTCTCTTACCAACTAAAACCATGCTTGTTGGAAGGTGTGTATTTTTCCAACAGGGCCGTCAGTTTCAGGAGTGAGTATTTCTGTAGTAGGTTCATCTGGGCCACAGACTGACAGTTAATCTGCAGAGATACAGAGTTTAAGCTCGGCCGGTGGGAGCTCTGGAAACTGTGCCATCTCAATCTGTGCCTGCAAGAGAACAGGGCAGGCGTGAGACAGTCACCTCTCTGTAGGGGACCAAAGAGCCTGCTCACTGGCATCTCAAGAACCAAGAGGGTTGAGGCTCCTTTCTGGTTTTACCCATAGGAAAACGAACAGTCCTTTCTACGTAGTCATTGAACGTTCATCTCAGAGCATCCTCGGATACTCAGACTCAGCACCCTTGGGTATCTTACAGAGGAGATGAAGTATCTATGCACGCTGGAGGTACTCTCCCATTTAATTATCTCTGGATTGCTTAGTGCCTGTGAGTAGTTCACTGTTCTACTGTATTATTTAGAGAATGATGAGAAGACAGTAGTTTCTTCCCTAATATTTCTCATTTGTACCTGGCTGAGTCTGATGACCTGGAACTACAGGAGGGCTGACTGTACGAGCCCTTTACCATTTTAACCATTTCTATAGATACACCTTGGTGGTGTGTAATCTGATGACACTGTGCAAACACCACCAATATCCAGGTTCCACTGATTTCATCCATCTCGACTAAAGGTCTATCTATACCTAGTGCACAATACCCCCTTTCATTCAGATTGTTGGGATATGCTGGTTAGACATTACACGGCTGTGGCTTCATCCTACCAAGCAAATGATTCCTGATCCCCACCTTGCCCTGGAGAAGCAAGACCCTTACCTCTTGCATCTGGTCAGGGACGCCCCCACCCCAGAGTCCCTTCTTTCTGGGATGTCAGTGGGCTCTTCAGGCTCATTGAGGGAGTTGCCTGTGCTATCCAGGTCACTGGGTGTCCTTCGGTCATGGTCCACGTCCAGGTGAATCTGTTTTGGAGATGACGGGCAAGGAGATACAGAGTCCAGGGCTGAGTCCGAGTCCCCCTCATCTGAAAACTTTTCAGACCACTGGTTGACTATCCGCTGCATCCCCTTCACATGGTAGAGAATGTCATCCAGCTCAGGGAAGATGTCCTCATTCTCCAAGTCAGCCAGATCCCCCGAGCTGGAGTACAGGATGGAGCCTGGCACGTTGTCATAGATGCTTAGGCGACTGCTCACAGAGCTGGACGAATTGCGTCTCTTCAGTTCCTTAGGGCTGTCGCTGCTGTTTTCTCTCCGTAGGCTGAGGTGGCCAGGGCCGTGGAAGCTTCCAGTTCTCCAGTTCACAGAACTGTTTCCCGAGGCATGGAAACTGCCATTGGAGAGGGCTTTGGGGAAGGTGCCAGGCTTGTGATCCTCGGGAATGTAGAACACTGTGTCCTCTGGGTAGCGCTCCCGGTTCTTATAGTTCTGCTCCGTGATGTTATTCAAAGTGGACTGACTGAACGGGTCGAAGCCCTCTAGATACATGCCCACCCGCTTGTTACAGGTGCTGAGGCTCCGTGTCCTGGTGACTGGGCTCGGGGTGCTGACGGCACTGCTGGTCTCTGATTGGCTGCTGCTACTGCTGGTCTGTGTGGAGTTGGACACGCTCCTCTTCCGTACTATGGGCACGTTGATGTGATTGCCATTGAGGGCTGAGATCTCCACGCAGTTGAGCTGCTTCAGTTTCTCCTCATCCATTCCCTCCTGCAGAATCGGGGCACTGATGATCAACCCCAGCTTGGGAGGCACCTTGTGCTTGCTGTGGTGGGAGCCCTTGAGCTTCAGGCTCTCCATTCGTTTCAGTAGGCTCCGCGTCTTCGACTTGGTGTTTTTCTCATGGCCTTTCATACTGAAGCTGAAGCTCGACAGTTCCTTGGGAGAAGGTAGGCTGGAGAAAGAGTCATCATTGCCTACAAAGTGGCTGGAGGAGCAGACGCTGATGACGGAATTCGTTCGGGGTGTCACGGCATCCCCACTGTGGGGCACATGGGTGGGGACGCTGCTGGTGCTGCTGAGGCTTCGGACAGAGGACACCTCCTGGCGCTCGCTGACATCTGTAAGCATGCTTTCGCGGCTTGTGGCGCTCTGCAAGTGAGAGGCGTCGTCTGGGGACCCGGGGATTGGATCCTGCTTTGGAGAAAAGACATCAAACTCTTCAAGCCGGGACCATCTCTTACTGTCCCTCTGGAAAGTCCACTTGCCGCTTATAGCACAAGGCTCATCTTCATCCGAATCCTCACTCTGCAAAGACAAAATGAAGCCGTGTTTGTGCTAGGCCAAGCAGATGACAAGTGGCAGGAAACAGACCAAAAGACTCCCAGTGTCCAGTACACACTTCTTTCACACTGTTTTTAAGCATCAAAGAGGGACTGTATTTTATTTAGAGAATCTGTTTGTATGTGTGTGGGGGGGGGGGATATGTATGGGTGTATATGGATGTACCATATTCAGAAGACTATGGGTCACCGTGGGCTTTCTCCTTCTACCATGTAGGTGCTGGGTACAGAACTCAGTTGTCATGCTTGGCAGCAGGCACCTCTAACTCGCTGTCATTTTACTGTCCCAGATATAAAGACTTTAACAGAAAGTCTGACCAAGTGTTGGCAGCTCAATGAGTTATTTTTATTGAAAATCTGAGTCTTTGGGCTGTTCCTTAATTGCTCACAAAGGGGACCTCTGAGATTGGTGAAAATTCCAAGCATGCAAAATATTCTGAACTGGAACTTGAGTCAGTGGCTGTGGGACTCCCTCTGGACTGTCTCCAGTTTAGCTGACTGTTGGCCGGGTCTGTTTATATTCTATGTGCAATCTTTTAAAAGCCACTTTTAAACAGCAGAATGGTAGCTGAAGACTCTAGGTACCCCCCTCCCCCAAAGTCAAGACATCCCTCACATGGTGATCCATCACTGGCAGCCCAATCCTGTGTCACCTCTTACTGGTACCTTTCCCCTACTCTCTGACCACAGTTAATGTCACAAGGGTCCTGGGCAGCTTCAATGTCAGACGCGTTCCAGGTAGTTTAACAGAGCTTCAAGAAAGTCCAGTGAGTGCCACCAGCATGGGGTATTTGTAAACAGTAGGGAACTTGGCAGCTGATTATGACTGCCTTATGTGCAAGAATTGGGAATGTCCCACCAGATCACTGCCTTTCAGAAGGGAAATTAAAAGAACCAACTCTGTATGCTAGCTATCCCTGCCACTGGTGTAAAAGTATCAAGACCCAGTTTTCCAAGACAGAGTAAGCAACCTCCCACACCCACGTGGAGACTCTGTCTGGGCTCAGTGGGTACTGAAGTTCCAGATCATTTATTTACAAGGTTTAACTCCTGAAGAAGGCAACAGAGACTGTCAGATAATTAAAATTATACTCTCAACAGTCAGGACTATGTTGTGTGGGCAAATTTATTCCTATTTACCTCCCCCCCCCCCCTTATTTGTGACACTAACTTCTAGCATTGCCTCACCCCTTCTCAAGGTTCCACAACTCTTACCCCCCCCCCCAAAAAAATCAGTACACATCACCACCGACAGAGTGTATGTGTGAGACTTCCTGCCCTGGTCTCTTTCTTCCTCCCTGCCCCCACACCAAATCTCCTACTATTCTATAGTATCCCCCAAGCCAGCCTTTGCTTTCATCTTGACAGCTTTGAGATGGAGTTACTGTTCCATCCGGGAAGTGGTAAGAGTTCCTAAAGAATGTTAGCTTTATTTCCTCTAGGGAGCAAGGCGAAATTCCTCTGAGACTCAATAGGCTTCATGTTTTTAATCACACGGTACCCACTAAGTTCAACAGGAAATGCAACAGATGATTTCCTTCAGGTCCAAAGCAACAGACACCACAGTCCATTGCTGACTGCGAATATGGGTTCTAACATTTAGAATGGGCAAACAGACCTTTTTACAGGGCATATAGTCCTATTTGGGCTTTCCAGCTTGTTGCCCCCCACCCTGTTGTGTAAATCAGGTACTCACTCGCTTCCGGTGAGGACTGATCTCCAACTTCATCACAGCACATTTGTTTAAAGTATTTAGTCGCCTACAGAGCAGAGAAAGGGCATTAGCAGAGAAAGGAAACCACTAATGGGTAGGCAAATGTTTCTTCTAAACAACTGACACATATAATGAGGTTCTCTGAACTCATTTCTAATTTAGGCAAGTATGGTAAGCTTCTTTTATAAAGTGAGTAATTCAATTCTTGCATGGTGGTGAACGCCTTTCTACTCAGTACCCGGGAGGCAGAGGCATGTGGATCGCTAAGTAGGACGCCAGCCTAGTCTAGTGGGTGAGTAACTTAAAGGTCCTTTCTATTTCTTGCACTTTGTGTTTCAAATTTATGTTCTGTTGAATAGGTGGCATATTACAGCTGTATGCTACCTACTCCAGCGAGACAGAGACAGCGGAAAAACCTAGGAAGGGCCCATTGTATTTCATTTCTCCCATCGAACAGAAATTAAAAAGAACAACAGGCCCAGTAACCAACGAATGACCATCTCAGAAGGTGATTTTACAGCTTCAGTTTATTATAAGAGAGAACATTTCAGTCCTCTTTAATGCTCAGTGAATGCTTTGTACAATTTTCTATCCGCGGAGAATGTGTGCCATACTAACAGCAACAGCACAAACATTTTTTTAAAAATTTATATATGGCATTCCCAAGTACCAAAATCTCACTGGGTTCACACAGGCCCTCAGATCACATTCTTTGGAACAGGAGTCAAATTGTAGCTTTGAAAATTTTGCCTCCTCAACGGGAACATCCATTTAACATTAGTGAAACAGGGATGGAAGTGTAGCTCAGTGATGGAGGACTTGCCTTCTACATCACAAGGCTCCAGGTTCAGTCCTTAGCACAACAGAAATCAATCAATCTATTTCATCAAAAATAAAATACTTAAGGAACAGTCACAGGAAATAAGAAAATTAAAATAAAATCCTTTATGTACTCCCTAACTAGCATGATTGTGAATATGTGACAGCTTTTCAGGTCTTGGCTTTTTCTAATATCTTCCAGATAAGCATCAGAGGGTCTTCCTTAAATGACCCTTTATAAAGGTGTCCTGCTTGCTCCCTCCTAAGCCTCACGAATCTCCCCATCAGTCTTATATTTCTTTCTCAAGCTGCAGCCTTATATTTTCATAGAATAAGAACACTTAATTCCCTCCACTTCAAACTGATCCTGTTCATTCCTCGGGCTTTATCTCCCTATCCTGCTCTGGTAACTTGTCTGACAACCTGGATGCACCAGGATAGGCAGGATTTCTGCAGCCTGATAAGCCGGCCTTTGATTCCACAGATTATGTGCAAACCTGTTTATAGAATAAACAGAGATAAGCAGAACACTAATGTTAAAAACTTCTCTCCACGGATGGGATGGGGAGGGAATGAAGATGGCTGGTTAGTATAGCAGGCCCACAGAAGGGTGTAGGGTCCCCTTCTCTAAGGGGCATCCATTAAATGACACAGCCACTATTTTCAGCTCCCCCACCCCCATCTTTTCAAGGCTTTAGGAATGAGGAATGGTTATAGCTAGTCTTAGGTCTGGGTTTCATTAATCAAACCTGTAATCAAATCTCCACTTGACTCCATTTGGGCTTTAATGGTTGAGTGATGTTTATAACCAAATTTACTAGGCATGGAGGCCTATGGGGGTGGGGGAGGCGGGGCGACTTTCACAAACTCCAGATTTGAGCCAAACAAAAGAGACCAGGAGGTTGGTTTTATAAAGGTCAAGTTTATCTTTTCACATTGGTAGTGTCAAACTAATGGCATTGCATTCTTGGAGGTCAAAGTTACTTTCCAGGTTTCTGTGGTTTTCATTTCCCTCACCCACCCAAATTCCTCAAGATCTCCAAAGAAGGCTTACCAGGAGGACCTGACTACCTCTATACTGAGGGCCACAGGGACACAAGACAGTAGCTCGAAGCAAAGAAGAAACGCATCTCATAGAAGGGAACATAAAAGTGGTCACCCGAAGCAGGCAAGGGGCAGTGAGTCCTAAACAGGCAGGTAGCTAATGCAGCACAAGGAAGGGTACTCCATATAATGGGGTAACTACAATTAATATTAATTTTATATTTTAAAATAGCTAACCAGAATATTCTGAAGGCAAGAAAGGATAAAAGTATAAGGCGGTAGATATATTAATCCCCATGATTTGGTCATACCTTCCACACAAGTGTTGAAACACCACATGCTACCACAGAGATACTAGTCAAGCTATGTCAATAAGGAATTTAAAAAGAAATGATTTTGCCACTGTCTTTGGGTGAGTCACTGTGCTAGACACATCGAATGCACTGGCTCATGCTTAGTCTTCTGACAATCTTCCTAGAACAGACATCATGCTTTATCTTTACAAGGGACAGAAAGGGGCTTAGAGAGTTCAGGAATTTCATCCAAGGACCTGGATTAAGGATTAAAACACCAACACTGTGGCTTTGTGCCCAAACACAACAAATCTTCTGCACTTGGTTCTGAAACAAATATTAATGATGGGGGCAGGGGAAGGGGAAGCAAAGTACATCTAAAGTAGCATGTTTCAAGTAAGTAGATGAAATACTGCTGTCAATGACCATCTGGGCATTCATGGCCCCCACAGGCCAGGGTTGGGCCCCAAAGGAATGTACGGACCTTATCTCCTTCTTAACTTGAGTCTGTTCTAAAGACAGAGGGAGCCAAGGGCGGACTATCAAAACTTCAAGAGTTTTGCTGCCCAGAGCTGTAGGCATGTAGATAAAAGCAGTGAGGTAGATCTGGGCCGCCTAGCATTTCAAATAAAAGGCAGAAAGGTTAAAGGAACAAAGGACACGACAAAAAAAAAAAAATCCTTTCAATTCTTAGCATATTTTCTTGGAATTATATAAAATATGTTTAAATTATTTGTTTCTGGGTGTCATCCTAGCACTTGGGAGGCTGAGGCAGGAGGACTGTTGACTTCTAGTCCAGCTTAGGCTACACAACAAGATTTTGCTCCCAGCACCCCACCCCACCCCACCCTCTCACCCAATTGCTGGCTTTAAAACTAAATGGAAAGAGTAATGTGGGGGGCAAGAGCACCTGCCTGACATAGCTTTGATGAGTCACACGTAGTTTGGGGACAGAGTACATATTGAGGATGACAGGGACAGAATAGAAGGTGATCTTCATTTGACAACTACTAGCTGATGGTCACATTTCTTTCACGTGTTGGTAGAAGGAGTCAGTTTTGATTCCAAAGAAGAACAGCAATATGGAATGTCCCTGAAGCCATAGGAAGTTGGAAGCATGCCAGCACCAATCACAGTCTACAGCATGATCAGTGTGTGCTTTGAGACAACGCTGAGCACTCTTCTAGTATCCTAGTAGGGTGCCCATAATCATAGCTTCCTCAGTGGGTTTCGATTATTAGTGAAGCTAGTCAATCTTCTCAAGGGAAGAAGTCCATTACTACCACCTCAGAATAACACTTGGAGAATGTTGGGAAAGCCAGGCAGAGGTGGCACAAGCATTTATTCCCAGCACTTGGGAGGCAGAGGCAAGCAGATCTCTGTGAGTTCAAGGCCAGGCTGGTTTACACGAGCAAGTTCTAGGACAGCTAAGGCCAGACAGTGAAACCCTGTCTCAGAAAGTACTAGTTGGGTAGCCTACGAGTCTCCTAATTACAGTTTTTGATTATTAGTGAACTTTGTACTTTGACAGTTCCACTGTTCAAACTCACTGTATCCCTGCTTTGACTAAGGGTCTTCTGTCCTGAACAAAACAATATTAAAAGAAATCAGTTCCTTTTAGTTTTTCATCACAACTGCTATGTGACCTACAAATATAGGAATGTGGATATTTTCTATCCAAGTAGAAAGCCAGTGTGATTGCATATAGAATGTGGCCCACTTCATGAGAGAGCACTTGATGTGAGGAATCACGTGATGCTTCCAATTGAGTTTCTACAACTCATCCGCTTAAATGTGTAAATGGGGGAAGGATGGATGGCCACAAAAAGTTGGTCCAAAGACAATATCACAAGCCAAGAGGAGACATTTGCAAAGACACCACAGCTCTGTCAGACGACTGCCCTGAAATTCCATAGGCGGAGAAAGTCTTTGCAGTAGGCATACGTAGAAAATAAAATGAATATCAGAAAACCCATAGGGAGCTCTTGAAATTTGCCCACAGCTCCCATCTGTTTCCACCTCTGAAGGCCAGCATCACTCCCATTATATGGACAAAGGCCCTTGAGCTTTCTACCCCCCAAGTTTTGATGACTATTACTATGGGTCCTGAATAATCTCTCCCTTTTAACTAGAAGGTAATGTTTTGAGGTAGGATCTTGCTATTCAGCCCAGACTAGCTTTGAATTCCCATTTATTTTCTTCTGTCTCCCCAGGGCTGAAATGAAAGTGAGCACCCATTACACGCTGAATAAAAATTTCAAAAAAAAAAAAAAAGAAAGAAAAAATGTAAACTCAACCGTGGACTTTGCGCACATCCCCCAAGGTGGGTTTAATGATTTCTTGTTTTTTTTTTTCCTTTTTATTATCACATCTAACATATATGGGATATGTTACTCTATAAATTTAAGGGGAAACTGAAGATGACCCAGAGTACATGGCCAAGTTTGAACATAGATAAAGGCCTAGTTTTCTTCAGGCTTTTCTGTTTCAATCTAGTCTCTTCTGTGGGAGATGGTTTCTCCTCTTCATGGGTATTTAGTGTAAATCAAACCTTTTCCTTCAAAAGAGGAAAAAGCTGATTTTGAACTGACATTCGAGAAAAATTCTTAAAAAATAAAATTCTTCAAGAATGTAATCATAACTCTTTGGGCTGAAATACTGCAATGGTATTTTTCTGACCCAGACATTCCTAAGCTGTTGATGTAGCAGTTCAGAAGGCCTACTCCCTAAGTGGCTTAACATGTGTGAAACGGGCAACAAAGCTCATGTATTTCCTAAGAAGCCCTTTCCGAGTCACCTCATTCATATGCATTAGCATCAGTGATGACCTGAGAATAAATTAATTCGTCCGCACAGCTAAGCACTAAAACATCTTTACCATGTCCGGAGTAGCAGATTCCAGCTGCTGACTTCTCTCCCTCTCCAAACTGACTGAACTGGTGACATTTTCATTCCAGATGATATTACATACTCCAGGACACAAATTCACTTTCCCCAGAAAAATGTGTGCATGTCTTGGACACTTACGACCAAAGCTGCACACTGTTTCGGGGGGGGGGGGGGGGGGGGGGGCAAAAAATAGGGCTTTTTTCTTCCTTTTGTAAACTATGAAATCTAGTCTTTTCCATACTCTAAATATATCATCTACCTTTTCCCTACTACGAGACTACTCAAGCTTACTTCTTCAAACAACATTATATAAGAAAGGATGTGGTGTGTGTTTGTGCGTGCACACACTTGTATGTGACAGCTGTTACTGTGTTCTTCACCTACATAGGAAAAGAGATACTACATATCATTTCACCTTAAGATGTTTTCCCCAGTTAAAACAGACACTGGAATTAGGGAGGGACTGGTTAGACAGCCTGGCCATAGCAAACATGAGGACCTGGGTTTGGATCCCCTGTGTCCAGGTAAAGGCATCACAGCAATGGAGCCCATTTGGTCCAGGTTCACTGAGAGATCTAGCCTCAAAAACAAGGTACAGGACAACTGAGAAGGACACTGAACACTGACCTCTGGCCTTCGCAAACATGCACTCAGGTGCGTACTACACACACACACACACACACACACACACACACACACACACACACACGCAGAGAGAGAGAGAGAGAGAGAGAGAGAGAGAGAGAGAGAGAGAGAGAGAGAGAGAGAGAGAGGAGAGAGAGAGACGCACATACACATATACACACACAGGAATAATTAAGGTTTTTTAGAAGCCATCCAAATAGAACTGACTTTAACTTTAGAATCCAATCAACATGTGAATTCTGTCTATACATACTCTTCTTCTTAGAACCAGCTATGAAGGCTTTTCAAGAGTTTTGAGAAAAAATTACAAGGGATGAATAATGGGAGATGAATAAAAATGTCATCCAGGGTTTGAAAGGATTATCTGAGGCCCTTGTAGCCTCAGGTTTTATTACCTTCATTTCTCTAAATCCCACAAGCTGTATCTCAGGCTGGAGAGCAACCAGCTCACTCATCAAGGGCCTCTGACAGCTTTATTCACAGTTCACATAGATGCCCGTTTACTGCCTGTCTCCTATACATTAATGACCGTGCTCAGTGAGTTTACGGCCTATTTAATTCTGTCCTCACTTTACCTGGGGCAGCTAGGGCTTCTGAAGAGCCTCCCTGAAATGCAGTTGACAGCCCTGACTGGCTTTAGAAGCCCCTGCCCCTCTGAGATCTCATTCCACTCCATACAGTGGCAGCTTCCACTCCCATGGTGCTCGTGGCCAGTGACATCGACTCTTCAGAAAGTCCACATTTCCAAACCACCAGAAAGTTTGCTGTTTTCTGCCATCAAATGATGACAGAATATGGGGTGGTGTTAACGTTATGTGAGGGCCTCCAAGACATTGTGGATGCTGTTGCAAGGAGGGTCTTACACAGCAGCGTTTTACTTTAGTGTTCATCAATGCTCTGAAACACTGCAGCATTCATCATTTATCATCTGACCATCTAAGAATTCCAGGTGATCAAATTGAAAGCAAACCAAGGCTGGGAGATGAGTACCTCCCCCCCTTTTTTTTTTTTTTTTTAAAAAAAATTAACCCTCCCCCCCTTCCCAATAGGGTCTCTCACTGAAGCTCTGGCTGTCCTAGAATTTATTCTGTGGGCCAGGCTGGCCTTGAACTCAGATTGGACTGCTTCTGCCCCACTGAGTGCTGAGATTAAAGTACCATGTTTTTAAAAGAAAGGAAAATGTCAGTTTACCTGCATAGAGCCTCGATGGCGTCTCTGTCCAAGAAATCATGTTCTCTCTTGACCAGAGAAATATCAACAGGAAACAGGAGATCTGTAGGGGAGAAAAAAACAGGCACATTTGAGCACCTAGGATCTTTCCAAATTGGCCTCTTTGGGCAATATACTGAGTATCTGTTGCACATACAACCCCTCATTCCCTGGCAAGCTATGTGGGCACATGCAACAATACACTTGGGATTTAAACCAGCTCTAAAGTACTTTAGAAACTCCAGGTTATTTCTCTGTTCCAGAAGCAAAGCACTTCCCACCTTCAAACTCATTAGCAGGCAGTTATAATTTAAGCCAGAATGAATCCAGTAAGGATTCTCCTTTGTAATGGGGCTGAAAAAACTAATGTCTTTGCTCACATGTCATCAGGGAAGGGGCCAGAGGAAAAGCAAAAACAAAAACAGAACAAGGGAACAATGGCAAAGGGCAGCTGGAAGGACTGCTCCATTTACATGAGAGGATGCACAGCAGAGAATTCAAGATATGCTATTTAAAAACAAATATTAGCACTTCCATATGGCAGTGACCAAGGGGTTAACACCCAGTAAAACAAAGGACTGACTATACAGTTACTGTAAAACAATGGTAACCATGTCCCCAAATCTGTAAGAGTCCAGCACTCTCAGAACAATGGACCACTTGCATCAGACTGAAAGCAGGAAGAATTTGTCTGTGCTTCATGGGGGGTGGGGTGGGGGGAGGGGGAGAGTGCTTCCCTTAGAGTTGATCAGTGGTTATAAGCCTGGGAACATGGGAATCTGCAGGGGTTGAGGAGAGGGATAGAGAAAGATTGTTTACAAGGTGCTGGCTTAGATGAATGACTAAAGCTCTGGTGTCACCAAGACACCTATGAGTGACCATGACTGTATTTTTCAAAACAGCTAGTAGACAGAAGATTATGTATGTTCCCCCAGACAAGTAGTAATAAATATCTGGGATGACAGCTATGTCAATTACTATGTTCTGATTACTGTGTATTATAAACAAGTAATATAATGGTACACCATACTTTACCCACATATATGATTATTATATGTCAACTGGAACCAGAAAAAAATTTAATATGCTTCTTGGGTTCTGGGTCTTAAAATAGAGATCCCTTCAAGGACCCAGATGTGATGGCACTCGCCTTTAATCACAGCAGAGGCAGGGAGATCTCTGTGAATTTCAGGCCAGCATGGTATACATAGAAGTTTAAAACCAGCCATAATTATAGTAAAACCCCGTGGATAAATGCATCCAACGTGGCACAGAAGAGAGAGATGACCAGGAACCATGGAAACATGATGTCAGCTCCGAAATTCCACTGGGTGAAGGCAACCCATCCCTGTGTACAGTTCAGCTCTGAATTTTGATAAATGGCCTTCCCAGTAGAAGGCACATACAGTACCCCAACTCTGCGCTTCTTTGTGGAGCAGAGACCATCATCCCAACAGGGTCATCACCAACACTCACAATTCCTTGGTCTTCAAAGCAGACAATGTACTGCCAAGGTTGGGAGCTGAGGTTAACTAGTCACCCACATTGTATTCCCTATGTTCCCAACTTACAATCACCGGTTTTACACAGTGGTACATGGTACGGAATTCCTGAGAATGACATTTACAGCGTCTTTTCAAAAACAACTGTGGAAGCTATCTTGGCATCAGTTTACCATCTGCTCTTTTTTTTTTTTTTTCTGGAGGCAAGAGTTGGATTACTCTTAATATGATAATATATGCAGACCAAGGACATAGTTAAAGCTCAATGGCCAATGAAGATACGTATGAAATTTAGTATTCCACAAGTACACTTCATCGGTAGACAGAGGGATGGCTAGGGACACTTGTCACAGTGACCATACAGAGAAGGCTAACAGTGAATATGAATGTAAATTACTAAACATAACCAAAGGGGCTCAGACTCTATTAAACAGTAAGCCAAGATCAGGCAATATATTTTTAGATAGTCAGGAACACAAAATCTATGAATGTAAATAAAAAGTATCACTTTCTGGCCTGTTAGGCACATGTGAAAAAGCAACCTTGTTATTTTAGCCATGTCTAAGTTCCTGTGCTATACTTAAGTCACTTTTCTGATCCAAATGACCAACAATTCTGTTTTTGTTTTGTTTTGTTTTAAAGCCAGTAATGACTAACTATGAGGAATGCAAGAACTCAATAGATTTTTTTTTTTTTTCTTATTTGCCTGGATTGCTTATTGAAGGAACGGGTTTTTAAAAGGTGATGGTTTACTGATGAATAGAAGTGGTCTGAACCCAACTTACAGCTTGGGTTTAGAGGGAGCAAATGAAATTAGGCAGTAGCAAATGGTGCTAATTGGGAAGATGAAGGATCTGTAGGCCGCCAGGACACCGAATGTGTGTGTTTTGTCCACCTGGCAAAAGGGCAGGATGTGGCAGGAAATGTCTGCCCAGAGCACGATACAACACATCCCAGCAAGAGCCAATGCTTCAGATGACTCGGACAGGTGCAGGAGGTATCAATCAGGAGGATGGAACCTGCCTTAGAAAAGACAGGGACTGGAAATTGGATTTACCAAAGCCAACAGGCACAAGAAGGTGCCACCCAGATGCAAATCAACACCCCAAAAGGACATAATTGAAGGAAATTTAATCTTAAGAGGCAAACAAAAGCCCAGCAATTGCAAATCCAATTACCTTTCCCTAGCTCCGGGAGAGCTGTAAATTAGGATCAAGTGCTGTTCCTGCTTCCACCTCCAAAGTTTTGTCTGAAGGGAAGCAACTCTGCCACATTAAGTACAGTGTCAAAAACCAAAATGAAAGAAAATAAGAGACTGCACATATGCTGTGAAATTGAGGGACAGTAGGCAGGTTCAGCACAAAAAAGTTAATAATCACCGAGTGGTACCAGAAAGATTATATATTAAGGTTAGAAACCACTCTACATCTCGCTTTATTTGAAAATGATCTATAAGATGAGAGCCTTCACCCCTACCTTCTAGGGTCTTTAAGTATATAGGAAGTTACTCTATTCACTACCAAAAGAGAAATGTACATGCTAATCCAGCCACAAACTCTGATCTACAATGGTGCCGTCTGCAAGAAAAGCTAGGGCAATGGTGGCACAGAGCTTGTGGGAGTCACCAAACAACCAAGATCTGATTTGACTTAAGACCCACTCCATGAAATGGAGCCCATACCTGACAAGACTTGGGTGTGCAAGAATCTCAGTCTAGGGAGTCCAGGGACCTTGGGTAAAATCAAATACTATTGATCTAAATTAAAACAAACAAATGAACAAAAAACCCTGTAGCAATAAAAAAAAAAGTTCTAACTACACTCTGCTACACTCAAAGATGAGTGCCTTGCTCAGCCATCATCAGAGAAGCTTCCCCCTGAAGCAGATGGGAACAAATAGAGAGACCCACAGCCAGACATGCTGAGAAGGATAGTTCTTTGAATACTCATCCCTAAATGGGTGTTTCTCTTTCCAGGTTTCTGCTTGGCATCAAGTCAGAGTTCGTTCCCTAACATCAAGACTCTCCCCTTAGAACCCAAGGAACCCTGCAGTAGAGGCGTCAGAAAGAGTTCAGCTGTATCACCAGAAAGAGAGGGAGGGAGGGAGGGGAGGAGGGAAGGAGGGAGAGAACCAGGAAGTTGCGTGGGTAGGGAGGTGGAGGAGATTCTGGAATCTGGGAGGACTTGCTGGAGGGGAAAACATGATCAAAATACATTGTATAAAAAATTTAAATAAATGAAAATAATGAAAATTTTCACAAAAAAGAAAATTTTAAAGTGGAGTTCACTATTTCACAGCTGTGATTATTATAAAATAATTTCATAGACAGATAATAGGTCTCCCATTTAGATGAATAGCTAATTCATCTCAATGGAAGCAGAGCACTTATTATCGGCCTCAGAGAATGAGTTACAAATGACTGTGCTTTCTCTGTCCCTACCTAGCCTTCTGACAATTTGACACAAGTCAGGGGTGTATAGGAAGAGAGAGGCACAGAGAGAAAAACACCTCTATCAGATTGGCCTGTAGGCAAGTCTATGCTGCATTTTCTATATTAAGTGACTGCCTTGGGAAGGTCCAGCCCACTGTGAGCTTCTGGTGCTTCTGAGCTAGAAGAAAGCAAACCAGTGAGCAGCAACATTCCTCCAAGACCTGCCTCAGTTCCTAGCTCTTGGTTTCTGCCCTTACCTTCTCTCAGTGACGGGGTTGCAAACTGTCAAGAGGAAATAAACCCTTCTCTCTGCACGTGGCTTTTGGTAATATTGTTCATCACCGTAATAAAGAAATTGAACTAGTACAGTGATCATGCTAACTTTAATTTTCCTTTTCTGTTTTGGTGTATGTGGGAAAACGTGCACTACAAAATGTGCTCTGCCCTTCATTACTTGGAAACCTTATTTTTTCTAGGTTCGTGCAAGTTAAAATTATCATGCATGTGTTACAAAAAATAGGAACATGAATGTTTAAAAATAACAGCTTATAAAAATTAAACAACTGAAATACCCACCAATCAGAACAGAGAAAGAATGATCTTCAATTCATTTGATGGAATTATTATATAGTAGTCAAATGAAATGAACTATAGGGGCCACAGGTTAGAGGAAATTTCATATAATATTATACGAACAAATTATATCCATGTAATAACTTCCTTTCTTTTTTGAAAAAGCTAGACTTTACACAAAGTATACCTTTCAAGTACTTCAATAAAATTACCGAAAATAAGAACACAAAAGCTAGTAAGTCTTTTTGGGACATGGGTTACTCTTTGTAGAGGGACAAGATGACTCCATTATTACCAAGGTTCTGTTTATCTCTTGTTTTGAATGGTGGGGGTCTTGGGTACTTATCCCATTGTTTTAAAAAATGAAATATTTAGCTAAGTAACAAAATCTCTCCAAATAACTCCTAGATCTATGAAGTCAGTGTTATGACTATGCTGACTTAAAAGAATGGCACTGTCATCTTACCTTCATAAAGCTGTGCATACTGGGGGAATCCAGTTACCCGCAGCCAGTCACAAGCTTCCTTGGCTTCAATTTCTAGAGACAAATAGAAGACAGAATTTGTTAGCCACATTATCCGTCCATGTAGTTTCTTCAAATTAAGAAAATGATTCTCTAAGACTAGTAATATATAACTTCTATACAACAATATATACCAGTAGGCAAAGGAACTGACAGAAAGTTCACTTAATACCAGTGGCATACATTTTATACATTTCTACCTTTCTAAAATGAATGTAATGATCTATTTTCTCTTTATAGAAAACAGAAGGGACAAGGGCTGTAACTCAGTGGTATAGCCATGCATAAGGCCCTGGGATTGATCCGCAGTGCTACAGAAATCAAAATAAACAAATCCAAGATGGATCCCCAGCAGTAAGTTACTCCATGCTGCTTCTGGACAGGCTTCCCAAAAATAGTGCAGTAAGAATGCAGAGTGCTTGAATAGCTAATCTGAAGCTCAGTTGTAGCTAATCTGAAGCTCAGTTGGTCTAACAAAGGGAAATGATTATTTCCCGTTTCAACAAAAACTCACAAGATCACAAGATAGACCTAGAGTAGAACTTGAATGGATACAGTTACAGCCCTTGTGACACTTGTGGACTGAGCATTTTAATAGCCAAAGACTATGTCAATGTGCCTTTTGGAGCACAGGTATTCACCAATAGGAAAGAGACACAGGCTGCTGCAGAAAACTGAGGGCATGAAGTCACTAAATGCCAGCATCTTGGCAGGCTATCTGCCTAATAAAGGCCCCACTTCCCTGTGGTTAAACATCTTGTAGATTGTATGATAAACAGAGAAGCCAAGAACGTCTGACACACTGTGTTAAAACTCACTCAAGCACATATTTACAATCCTGTTAAAACTGACTCACAGTGGTGGTCCTGGACACATTAATTAGTTTCTGTGTTTGCACAAAGCATATTCCTTTCAACTCCCTTCCCACCTTCTTCAGGCCATTAGAGAGCTTGGTTATTTAAGGCTATTCACTTCATAGAAGTCTTAACATTGGTAATCAATCCCAGATCCCGTCTTCATTAAGCCAGATGTCAGTCTAGTGGCCACTATTACAGATACACAGCTCCTAACACTTTTGCCTACTAAGACTTTAAGGTTCTTGGGCTTTTTTTTTTTTGTTTTTTGTTTTGTTTTGTTTTGTTTTTAATTGAACTTGTTCTTTTTTCCTGTCCATTCAAGAAGAGCAACTCATCAATTCACCAAGGCAGGTAGGAGGAATATATGTTCCTGGGCATACCCTGGAGCAAACAAGCCGAGATTTTCTAAGCTAGTTAACACCCAACTGAAGTGCAGAGAACACCAGACTGTTAATAAATAACATCCTGAAGTTGTTTTCTTGAGTTATTGTAGTGGAGAGAGGGTAGGAGTATGACTAGCCACGGACTCAAGACCTGATGGGGAAGGGCTGGAGGGGTATCAACGCAGAGGGCTTCAATGCTTGCACGGGGTACGGTATACAGATGTGAATTACCTCAGCCCAAACAGTCTGTCTCATGGATTAATTTTTTTATTAAAATTATTGCATTTACTTATTTTGTGTGTATGCATGTGGGCATGTGTCCTAAGGGACGTCAGAGGACAATTTGTGGAAGTCGTTCCCTCCTTCCACTAAACTGATGTGAGATAGATCTCACATCATCAGACTTGGTGGCAAGCACATGCTGAGCCGTCTTCCCAGGGCTCACATGATTTTTTTTTTTTTTTTAAATCCATGTCTTGTCTTCATAGACATTAAGGAAGTTTTAATTAAGATTGTAAAACAGCTTCTCGAAGACTATTGTAAAAATGAAAAACATGAATTCTTAACATTTTACTTTAAAGACAATGAAAATCACATTTTCCCTCTGTGTAGCTCTCCTGACTCCCAAAGATGAATACAGAAAGAAAAAAAAAAGACTGCTTGTTTTTAAAAAAGTGTTTTTGCAATGATTTCTTTCATTTTTGGAAATTATATTCCACCATTCTCCCTTTTCCCTTCTAATACCTGTAAAATACCCTTCCTTGCTCTTTTGCTAATTCATGGCTTTTAAAAATTATTTTATGTATAAGGGTGTTTGCCTGCATGCAGATCTGTGTGCCATGTGTGTGCTTGGTGCACAGGGAAATGAGAAAAGGGTGTTGAATTCGCTGCACTTGGAGTCAGAGCTGTTTTTGAACTACCATGCGGTTGCTGTGAATGTAACCCAGTCTTCTGAAACCACTGAGCCATCTCTCCAGCCTCACAAATTCACAACCTCTTAAAAGCATATTTAAAATAACTCACTGTTATGGTGTCCTTAGAGAATATTTCCAAAGCACAGACTGTTAGACATTGGATAATAGATAGTTAAAAAACAATATTCACTCTCTTATTATTAGTTATTAAGTAACTAGAAACTCTAAGTATCTGTTCATTTTTGGGCACATGTAGACAGAGTACCAGAGCAGAGCACATACAAAGACTTCATTAGGAACCAGTTTATAAGGTTTCGACTCCTATTTACAGCATGTTCTTGGCTTTTCTCACTCAAGTAGCTTCAAGTTGAAAGGTGTGAAAGAGGCAATGGATTTTTCTAAACCATCTTTATCTGTTAACATATCCTTTATACACTACAGGAACTTTTCACATGCATTAATCACTTAAGGTCTCATTCAGTTTCAGAAAACACCAACATATCTACAGCTGGCTTGTGTGCCCATTCATTTCTGTCATTACAAAATTTCTATGTTCTTGTATAACCTCAAATTGATGTCACCCACTCATTCTTAGAACCACCTGGTTAGAACTGAATTGTGTGCACTGGGGGGAGGGCTCTGTGGGTATCTGCTCTGTAAGCATGGGGACCTGGGTTCAAATCCCAGCACCCATATATAAAGGTGGATCTGAGGAACTCAAGACAAGCCAGAGCCTTCCACACACCATTTCATTTCCTCACACTGATCCTAACACATGCTCATATTGCCTTCAAGATAAACAATCCTAAAATATAGGCAGAAGAAGTCAACCTAGAAAATAAGCTCTCTCCTTGAAAATAAGCTCTATGTTCCAGGTGAGAGAAGAAACAGGAATGCACAGGATGCTAGTTTGTGTATAGTAGGCCTTTCCTTTGGGGGGTGGTGTAGCAAGGGAAAAAGTTTAAGATATCAAAGAAGAACCAGGGGGATGGATGTTGTGTTAACAGTATTCTTGTGCAAGTCTTGATTCCCTGAGATTAAGCTGCACCTGCACGCGCGTGCGTGAGCACACACACACACACACACACACACACACACACACACACACACACAGAGAGAGAGAGAGAGAGAGAGAGAGAGAGAGAGAGAGAGAGAGAGAGAGAGAGAGAAAACATTATATGCCTGGCACCTGGCTCTAAGGGGAAAGCTTCTTGAGTGCAGGTGTGTGGTGTTGTGAGGGCAATGGGGATAGTGTTTTTAAAAACAGAAAGGCCACCAGAGACTTGAAAGTACATGGCCACACAATGAAACTTGTAGACCCGAGGCTCTGCTAAACAGACTAATAGGTAAAGAAGGAAGCAGGAAATTTGTCTTGGAAGCAGCTTAGCTGTTGGTCTTCTCAGAGCAGTTCTGCATATGAGATGAATGAGTACTGAGACCTTTAGCCCATATTTTACACATTTCCGGACAGGCAGATGCTCCCTAATTTCTTCTCATCACACCTTAACTGTTCGTAAGTTTACAGACTTGCCCTGAGCCAGCAGCCTACCTGAACAGGTCAATCAACAGCCCACAAGTCTACGTGGGCTACAAAGTTTCCACAGTGGGAACTAATTTGGGGATGCTGTGGAAATGCAAGCACTTTCCTCAATCCTGTGGAAGTCCTGAGATAAAACAGATGTGTGGGCAAAGGTTCAGGTGTACAGAGAGAGAGAGAGAGAGAGAGAGAGAGAGAGAGAGAGAGAGAGAGAGAGAGAGAGAGAGAGAGAGAGACCGAGAGACAGAGGGAGAGAGAGACAGAGAGACAGAGAGACAGAGAGACAGAGAGACAGAGAGACAGAGAGACAGAGAGAGACAGAGAGAGACCTGCTCTAGCTACGGGCAGGCAAGCTGGGCTTTCAGATTCAGATTCCTTCCTGCCCCTGGGTGACACAGATTCCTTCAAAAGGGAAGAAAGGGCCAGCTTATCAGGTTCTCCCCTCCAGGTCAAGGAGGTCAGCAATGCATACAATGGCTTTAGTAACAGCCCACCTTCACTTCGTGGGTGGGGCTCAGGGATGGGTCATCTACAGAAGCATCCAGGTCCACAAGTCCAGGAAGGTATTAAGGCTTCAGGGAGGAGATGGGAACACTGCCTTGGGGACTTGTTACCATGCCAAAGATCATGTCCCTGTATTCAGTTTGGTCTCACTGCAGCATTGACATCTTATTTTACAAAAGCCCTCTAAGCAATGTATGTGTAGGCAGGACTGACTCCCTTAGTAACCACACACCTCTCCACAAACACCTAGTGCAGTGGTTCTCAACCTGTGGGATATGACTCTTTCACAGGCGTTATCTAAAAACACTGGAAAACATAGATATTTACATTACGATCTGGGGCAGAAACAAAATTACAGTTATGAAGTAGCGATGAAGATTATTTTTTGTTCAGGGGTCACCACAACATGAGGATCTGTATTAGGGGTTGCAGCATTAGGAAGGTTGAGAGGTACTGTCCAAGTATATTCTTTTGTCCTGGATTCTTCCTCTGAGTCCAACAACTCTTGGTTAACCCCCAGGGCCCCCCCCCCCCCCCCCCCCCCGCCCCTCCACCCTACGAGTCCCATGAATTACCTAGACTGGTTTTCACTAACCACATATTTTTGCTTGTAATGTTCAATGACTTTTCTATCACCTTTGAGTTTCAATTCAAACCCCTGTGCAAAGTCCTTGGGCCTTCCTAACTTGGCTTCTGCCTGCCTCTTCAGATCTTAAAAGGTCTCCCAATGTAAGCTGAGTTCCCAGGATGCCCTGGCTATCAGGGCCTATGTTCTCTCTTCAGACTCCAATAAATATCCCCCCTTTCACCTCACAAACATCCCCCCTTTTGATTCAGGCACACCCCAAAATACATCTGTACACTAGAACCACATATATATTTGTCTTAAGAATGCAAAGAAAAAAAAGTTCATTAATATTTTCATTTCTACAAAGGCAGACTAAGGCCTTTCACTTGACGATTATAAAAATAAATGTTAAACATACAGAACTGCCACAGGCTGGTTCTCAGGAGTTATCTATGTAAAATGAATTCCTACTAGGGCCAAGTTACATAGAATACTTGCTTAATATTTATTAAACCCCAATGTTATCTAATCACAGGAAAGATTCTCAGGGCATCTAACCTGCATTTCTACCCTCAGGTGCCTAAAAGAAAATTCCAAACATCTAAGACACATAGTCTGGAAGTTTCTGGGAGACAGGGCAATCACTCAAACGGGGCTTTGGGCAGACCCAACCCCACCATGAGGCATTAAGTGAGCAAGCCAGCCTGCATTTTCTCCTCCATACTGTCTTTTTGTTCTGAACTAGATGAGTTGCAGGCTCTCTACAGGGATAATCGAAGCCCCAAATTCCTGCCAAGCAGGACACCAGGTGAAAAAGCATGCCACAGCACCAGAACAGGGGGCATAACGACCCTCTGCCTTCTTCCAGGGAACCACTTAGGTTTCTCAAGTGCTTTTTCTAGGATCCCCTGTGTTTGTTAAGCTCCAAGTCATTTGTTGAGCCAGCATCAGTGAGGCCCTTTCCCCTGTGGAAAGCCTTAACATATCAAGCCAGGTTGCTGACTACCCTATCTATGCCCACTCCCCCATGCCAACCCCTCCCCCCACGACTGATCCAGCCTCCCTGGCTTCCTCCTTCATGGCATGTAATGCTTACATTCTGTGTGCCTGCTCTGGAAGCTCCAAGAAGATTCTGTCCTTTTCCTTCACCGATATTCCCCAAATCCCACACTATGTGGTGGCAGCGTGGTTTATCCCTCAACAAATAAATAACTGTACAAATAAACAAACCACTGAGTTAATTTTCACCCTCCTAAGTGTAACTGTCTGATTAATACAGTGAGAACTTGTTATACACACACACACACACACACACACACACACACACACACACACACACACACACACACGTATGTATACAACTGTAAGTGCCCATGTGTGGATGTACATGGAAGCCTGACATTTCACATAACAGTTACAAAACCTGCTCCCTCAGCTTTTGTTTCTGGCACTTCCTTTCTGCCCTTCTCCAGGACATATTCTCTTCCTGTTCACGTCCAGAATTCTATTTCCTCTCAAAGTACTAGAAACTATATGAGAGGCATTTCTCAATGTTGTATACGTTGTTGATACTTGGATCACTTAAATGTATAAACTACTTTTTGATGAAGCAATGCTTTGATTTGATTCATGGTCATATTTATAGTATAGAGAACGTAATGCCCCAAATATTTGCATATATGTGGGTCTAAGACCCCAAACTAAGTTCAATTTTCACAGAAAACCCTATAGAAAACTCTTGCAATTATATTTTCTGTTGGGCTTTAAAGTTATACTTCTCACCAGGCATTCTGACTCCTGGAGAGGTAGTGTGCTGACATGCACAGAGGACCTTGCTCCTTATTAGGGAGCTGGTCCAGTTCTCAGACAATCTCCTCCAATTCAGAGGCACCAGATGGTGTCTCCAGGCCAGAGAGCTTCTTGTCCATGGCACAGCGCTCTCATTTAAATTATGGAGCTGGCTCTCAGTATTAATAAAGAGATGGAAGGTTGGGGCATTTTCTTTTAAGTGTCCTCTCCATCTGTTGAAGATTTGGAGAGAGATGTGCTGCTTTCTAGGAAAGCATATTCCTAGAAGTAACTCAAGGAGGGGAATAAAGAAGCCACTTATGCAGTGACAATTTAATAAAGCGTTATACTCTGAAAGGAGGGAACCTCTATGGGGACACTGGGAAAGCCTACACCTTGATTGAAAATTGAGGTGACACTTCAGTGATGTAGAAATGACATGAAGTGAAACCTCCTTTGGGGATCCTTTTGCACAAGCATATGCAAAGTACAGCTTTTGCCCCTCAAAGCGGGCAAGAGCGGCTCACATCCACTGCAGTTCTCTGTTGATGTGAGCTCCCCTGGTGACAGAGGCACAGTTAGGAACCTTTAGCCTCCACACTGATGCACTTCATTTCCAGGAATAGAAAATATCTTCCAGCTAATCAAAAACTGCCACCTGTGCTCCGGGGACAAAGAGGTCAAACCGAGAGGGAACGGAGCCATTAAGGAAATAGATGCAGTGACATCACTTCTTTCTATTTCATTATCAGTCTTGGGGGAGATAAAAATAGTACTTTGCCCCCCTTCACCCTCCCCATTCCAGAGCCCCCATTCTGCTTTTATGTCACATCATGAAAATATCACCACAAAGCCCATTACTTTGAATGCCAATTAAGAATAAAAAAGAACACCAGGAACTCATGATCTGTCAATCGATATACACACTTATGGATTTCAAGGGTTCTGTATCAAATGCTTAAAGACTTCAAATAATAGACTAAGGAAAATGGCTCAAAATAGTTCTTCGAGTGCTAACTGCCTACATTAAGATAATGTCAAGAAAGGAAGCGACATGGCTTTGACAACTCTTACTTTTTAAAGCCTCAATTCGGCAAAAGGTGGCACAGTTTTTGAGGTTACAGTTTCTGAAGGCCAGATACCTGATTACAGACCCGGAGTCAACCCCATCTCTGTCCAGCTTACACATCAATTGAGTCTCTCTGTATGTTAGCGAAACTTATTCATCAAAGACCCCGGGCCTCATTGGGGCTTTTACCCCGGGGGTGGGGGATGGACTCCAGGAGGAATAGAAGAAGCAAAACAAAACCTTTAAAACTCACAACATGACCAGAACCTTAAGTTAGAGATAAAGGGGATAGCAAGGGATTCCAACTGCAACAAAACAGCAGCAAAGAAAAAAGCCATCAGCACCCTGATTTTAATTCTTTCTGACCAGAAAAGGAAAATATGAAAATTAAAAAGAAATGAAATATGATGCTATGGTTCATCAAAGACTAATGAACACAGGATGTGGCGAATATTGCTTAAAGGTATAAGTTGCCGCCTCCTTTGGTTTAACTTAGAGCAAAAATGCTTTTCAATTTAACACGCTGAATTTTTTGTCTGAGTTGCGTTTTTTGGTGGTCTGATGATCAAACTTACACACGTTAGGTAAAAGTGGTATATCCCCCACCTTAACACGATCAGACCAATACCAAAGTAATGTAAGAAAAAAGAACCATATTCCCATCTTCCAGATGATTAAATAATACTTTTCTTTAAAAATCGCTCGGGGAATCTCTGCACCCCAAGCACACCCAATTTAATAATTAAATTTTAACTCGTGTCCATCTACTTAATGTCCTATAAACTCATTAAGACCCCCATTTTGTGAGGGTCCCTGTCTGTTTACACAGACCAGCAGGAAGGGGTCTGGAGTAGCATTGGGATGACTGTGACCTTGGGTACTAAACTTTTAGCTCAGCTGTCTCTCAGCAGGAGACAGACAAGCTTTTCCAAGAGGATGCCTTGCAAAGTACAGGAATTTCCCTTGCAGTGACTTTTGCAGATGCTCAAGCATCACACAAAATCCCCTTCTGTATCATACAGTTTGGTTTGAAACAGGGAATTCGGTAGACCCTGGCTCTAGTACAAGGCCTCCGTTTTACCCAGATTGGAGAAAGCAATTCTGGATTTGTCAACCCTGAGTGTAACACAGGGCACACAGCAGGACAGAGTAGCTGCAGGGCAGACACATACCTGGGTTTCAAGCCATTTCCCTCCTGTCTTCTCCTCACTGGCTTCCTAAATGTGGTGAACCTGAGAACACTACAACCTTAGGGTGGGGAAAACTTCTGTCCTTCTGACATCCTTTGGAGACTTCTAGAGGAGAAGGAAGGCGCCTCTGTGACAAGAATCAGGAAGTGACTTCCAGTTCTCTCTGCAGGACACTGAGAGGCGGGGCAGGCAAGAGATCAAAATGTGCTTGGGAGGTGTCAAAGGCATCTGAGGACCCAACTTCAGAGTTCACTGTTCTGACACCTTTTGATTTTTCCCCTACTAAGGGACAGGGTAACCTGTAAAAGGCTACCAAGCAGAAGTATGTGCGAAAGGAAAAAGTATCTGGTATCATAAAAACCTAAATCTCCTAACAGAATAAAACCAGCGGAATGTGATGATGAGAAGTCTCTCCATGTTGTTGGCTTGGAGTTTGCCTCTGGTACCTAAGAGCCTTATTTCCTAGGAGGCAGAAATTTCCTAAGATGCCATGCAACTATTTTCACTGAAATCTAGCACAGATATTTCTCTTAGAAATTAACTTCAAAGTGCCTTCACTGGAGAAAGCATTGCTCAATCCAGTGGAAAGTAGACTTTCTGAAAGTGGTACCTAAGATGTTAAAGACATTCTGGGACTCCCTCAAATGTTAAAGACAGAAGCTCATCTCTATCTGCTAGGCTACATCACACATTAAAGTCCCCTATGAACACAGAGGCCTGAGGAAAAAGAAGTCTTTGCAAGGCTCAACTTGACTTTTGACTGTGAGGGCCTACATAGCATAGAAGCTAAATATGCAGGGTTGTATTCCTGTCTGCTACTGACAGTTAGTGAAGAAGAAATATCTAGTACTAAGTAGTCAAGGCAGAGTCATGCAATTAACCGCCCCAAGGGAGACAATCCTCCCTTTATCACTGATCACCATAATCCTCAACAATAACACAGGGGCCCATCTAAGGAAGAAGTGACAGACAGGGTAGGCTGACAGACTTCTTCAGCTGGAAATCTACCCTTTTCATATTAACCGAGTGTCCCAATACAGTATGGCCCCCTTAACCTCAATCTCTGCTACCCATGGTCAACTGGAAAAAAAAAATGAATGTATGAAATGAAAGATTCCAGAGATGAACAATTTGTAAGTCCTCAATAACTTCTATTATGGCTGATTGTTACTTACAACGGTCCTGTTGTGAATCTTTTACTGTGTCTAATTTATGGAATTTATCACAGGAATGTATCTATGGCAGAAAAACATGGTACATATAAGGATGGGCATGTCTATGGTTTCAAGAGCTCACTGGGGTCTTGAAACATATTCCCCAAGGATAAAAGAGGATTACTGTAACTTGAGACTGAAACACCCCTGACTGCACACATTCACAGCAGTAATGTGTTCCTATAAAACAAACTGTAACTCCGGTGGTTTCCCTTCAAAGACTGTGTAACTCTGCATTCCCCTATTTGCAATGGCCGGAGTCAGAAAGAGATGACTGAAAGGTTGTTCCCAAACCCATGTTTCTTCTTATTTCACAGCCCTGGAGATGAACATGGGCTTGTGCTTGTCAGGCCAGGGTAGAAGACATTAACTCTTTATAAACTGGGCTAGCTTTAACTTGACCTTGACCACACCAGAAGGAGCCTTTTTATAGATGGGCTGTGCTAAAAAGGAGTGTACTTAGACTCAGGCTCAGAAGGGCAGCTATGTTTAGACACTAGAATCATTCTCTGCCACTGGCTCTAATGCACAGCACTATATCACCCGCCTGTATGAATCTTAAAATGACAGCTACCTTTCCCCTGCTTTGTTTGGCTTGTCTGTCAGGAGTCTGAGTACCTGGGCCAGGTTGTTCTGACCCCTCTGGACAGAACAGAGACATCAGTCTGCACTGATTTGGTAATATCCAGGGAGGAAGCGGAAACATCTGAAGCTATTTTTACTTCTGCAGGTCTTCTGGCTGTACAGGGTGAATAGCAGGGTGGATCAAGTATTGTCTGGAGCCCTTTAGGCCTTTTTTTTTTTTTTTTGTGCATGGCCTCATTTCCGTCTTCCTGTTGCTAGGAAGGAGAGTTAAGCATGAGAAACTTGTGTTTACAATACTGGCCCATCCTGTCCAGAACACAGAACAAGGCTCTCTTCAAAAGAGTCCCGTTTACTTCGTTCACTGTACTCTGGATGCCCCCAGTTCTTCTGCACCGAATCACTCTTCCTTGAATATTTTCAAATTGAGTATTTACTCGCTGGAGTCATAAAAATACGACTCTCATTTAAACACTGTATCATGATTTAGAATCTCCATAGGGACACCCAGGGAAACCCAAGTACTAATTTTTCGTATTTGAAACCACTGCATGGGGCCTCATCAAGCCTCAGATTGGAAGCATCTTGCAGGAATCTCCTAGGGCTGCTTTAAGTCCCACAAATAAGAACTGGACCACTAGACAGTTTAAAACTCACTTTATTTAGTAAAACCTTGCTGTGGCTATAACACACAACTATTAGCCTGCTCTGACGGCTTTGTTCTTTAAACTACAATACAGAACAAAGGCTGAGGGCAAACTGTCTTGTGTGTGTTTCACAATTAAAGAGAACTCCTTGGATTGGTTCAGTGAAGTCCGAAACAGCTTAATCTTTTCACTCCTAGACAGTGGTCTGCATTAAATCTACAAAAGCAGGGAAAATAAGAATACAAGTCGCTGAAACTACTTTTCTCCTCCAGTCTAGGACAAAGATCTAAGCTGGAGACCACATATCCAGATTGCAGATTCTGTAGCTTGGAGGAAAAAAGAGTCCAGCCCCACGCCCCTGAACTTCTAGCCTGTTTAGGGCAAGGTGTCACTCAGCTTGTAAGAAAGTAAAATCAATTTGTCAAAAGCAAACTTGGAAAAAAACAGCTGGATAGAAAGTCTGTCTGCTGTGCTTCATTTTAAACTCTCTGAGCTGTAGTGCTAATGAGAAAATTATGCACCCAGGCCAAGGCCATGCTGCAATTCTGGCACGCCTCAATAAAAGGGAATACAGGCAATCTCCAACATTTTCTCAGGAAATGTCTTGAAATAACTTCTGAAGGCACATCTGCTAACCATTTGACACTCGTTCTCAGGACTTTGGCTTTTCTGTTAGGGGGGCTGCAGCCTCGAAGGGTACGCCTCTGACCATCTGCTGCAATCTGCTTGCCAAGATGGCACTGGGTGCCTCCATTAATTCCACCCTTATGGTCAGCAAATTATCCCGCAGAGGACTAGCCTGCTATCCAGATGGAGATGCTGATAGGTTTACATTCTGAGTGCAGCAGTCCGCTGACCTATTATTTTCCCTCAACCCCTCAGCAAACAGAATTTTGCAGGGTTAAAAAAAAAAAAAATGTAATTTGAGACTGGGCATTCTGCCTTCTCCAGAGCCTGATTTTTTTTTTTCCTTCTCAAATGCGTCACATATGCCACCCCCATGAATCTTTTGGTAATGGATGGCTGTGCCAAGTCTGCATTCCTCCGAATCACCAGCCACAGCTTGAAACAACCTCTGACTCTTGAGAATGAACCCATTTGTGACCACGTTGGGTGTAAAAAGCCCCATTGAAAGCAAAACCGGATCGGGTAAATTTTTTTTTCTCTACGGAGCTGATTAATGACTTTAGGCAGGCCTTCCCTTCTAGTTTTTAGCATCATTTGGAAACAGAGTGAACGTCAGTATCCATCACCCCACTGAGCACGTTAGTGTACTAGTTTATTTGATCCTCACGACTTCCCACGTATGTCAACAGTTATTTCCCTGGGTTGGAAACAGCACAGTGAGGTTATGCCACTTTTGAGGGTCGCGCATCCTGCACGAGGCTGATCCCAAATTCACCTCCCCACCATCACTCCCTCCTCCTCCCACCAAAGGCCTTGTGCCGCCAAATGACTGGCAGAGACAGAAAATTACACCAACAGGGTGGGCTGCTGCTCTGGGAGCAACCCTTAAGGATCAAAGGTTCTCAGCTCCTGACATTGGAGCAGGGGACGGGAGCGCAGAGGGGGCACTTGTCCAGGAAAGAGGCCATCTCCCTAATGGGGGGGGGGGGTAGGGAGCCCAGGCCTGGAGACGTGTTTCCTTTCTCCAGCCCACCACGGAACTCTTCCTCTCACGCCAAGGGCGTGGGCATCTGGTGAGGCTTTTCAGGAACCGCGTCCAACCATCCCACACAGCGGGAAAGCGCTGTTCCCACTCGAACCCCACGTGCGTTGGCGGCTGCGGGTGGCCAAGGACCAACCCTGACTTAGCCAGCCTAAGCTCAGTGATTCCCAAAGTTTAAAACAGGCGAACAACGACAAAAGAAGGGAACGCTTTGGTAAACGTACCCTGAAACAGCGCTAAGGAAACGTTTTTTCCCCAGGAACAGCTAAAATCTACAGTTCCTTCAATAAAGATTTCTCCGGGAGACAATACTGATTTGGGATTTGTAGGGTGTAGGACAGCAAGAAGAGATGAAACCGTCCCCCAACGAAATCGAAAAGGGGTCGCTCGCCCCTCGAGGCCCCGAGGCCAGCCTCTGGGAATAGAATGAGTCTAAGTCACCCGGACGCCAATCCGCAGTCCCCTAGGCAATAGGTGACCAAGGGACATGACCCGAAGTTAAAACCTCCCTCTGCAAACTCTGATCCAAGCTGCTTAAACACACGCGTTCTTAGGGGGCCTGGGGCGACTCCTCTGCAAGTGTGTCAAAACACACAACCACAATACGGACTTGGCAGGGCGGAGTGACAAGCCCCCTAGGTCAGTCCCCTCAGCAGCTGACCCCAGGCAGACTAGTCATCTTACGTGTTAGGATCATGGTGTCAGGCTCGTCTCTACACATCAAGGTCGGCGCAGGGCGGCAGGAGCGCACCGGGAACGTCGAGGTAGCCCGGAGCAATCGTGATCCCACGCCCGAACCCACGGTGGCACCCGGGACGCGATCCCTCTCGGTGGTCGTCAGCACATCCTGTTTTGCAGCTTTCCTGCCTTTCGCCCTAGCTCGGGCAAAATCGTGGGTTTTGATTGCGGACCGCGAACGGAGCGCTCTCAGGGAGCGGGGCACGGAGCCGGGGAGCCTCCGCTCCTGCAGCGAGGACGCTCAGCCATGGCCCAGCCTGGAGCGCAACCCCTTCCGACCGACCGCAGCATCGCTCGGCCAGCTGCACGCCCTCCCACTGAGCCCGCCCCCACGGGCGGGACCCACGTTGCGGCCTCGGGCCCTGCTCTGGATCCGCCCACCTCCCACCAGGCCCCGCCCCAAGCCCGCCCAGGTCCCGCCCTGAGCCTCCTCCGCCCTTTCCTGGAATGTTTTCCCAGGCTCTGTACTTCTGCTACGGCGGAAAGCGCCTAGAAGTCGCCAACTACTGGCCTCTGGGGTAAAGGCAAAAAGCCTGGAGGCATTTGCTGGGTGACGGGGTCTGGACCTCTCAAGCTCACTTATCCTCTATTTTCCCCTCCGTGGTTCTGTTAACTTACAGCCTCTTATTCCGGTCGACATCACAAAAACTTGTCGTGATAGTAGGGACAGTGGGGAGGTAAGGATCGATTAGTGTTTTTTGATCAGAAAATGGGGAAAACCAGTACCTGGTCTTTGGGACACCCATTCCTCGATAAAACCCTCATGTGTACAAAGGGAATGAGGAGATTAATACTGCTATGGAAGTTTTTCCTAGCACGTGGGGAAGAATCAGCGAACTTCTAACTGTAGTATTTGGATTAAGGTCACAGCTTCTAAAACTGCTCATGGACTGGTCCTCAGTCTGTCATAATTATCCCTGACGATGATAATCTGCCTTCCACCCCCATCCCCCGCCCCCTAAAGGTTCAGATGATTCTGAGCTGCTTAGTCCGAGCTTCCTCGAAGCCCCATTTGGAAACTCGCTACAGTTTCAGATTAGAGTAAGTTGTTTAAATGTCTACAGCAGTTTCCATGAAAATTTACTTTGGAGTAAGGTGATGTTTTATGTGTGTTATCTTAACTGATGGAAACTCATCCATTCGGTCCCAAGAGAACATTTACTACGGGCCAAATGGTTTCTCCACTGGATCATACAGCAGCCAGCAAAGGAAATCCATATCCTTCTGGAGTTGGCCTCTTCCTAGGAACTCTATACAATCAGCAAAACAAGTGGAAAATAAATGTAGTATGTTAGATGAGAGGTGTTAGAACAGGCAACAGAATCGGGACTAAACACAACTAGAAAAACCTATTTCTTTATACTTTAAAATGGATTGATTTCATAGCCATCTGCTAGGTTACAGCAAGATACTCCCCACTTCTACCAATGGCATCCTAATTTACTCGACTAGAATTCCTCACTTTGGAGCACATTCATCCTTCATTCCACAGATCTGTATTTCCAGGGCATTTACCTGATGGCAAACGCTGGAGAACCAAAAGAAGTGCAAGGTGCATGTGGCTTTCGCCTGTCAAGAGTTTATAGAATGGTGGGATGAAATGGGGGTGAATGGAAATGAGGAACCGTTAGGGGCCCAAAAAGTGAAGATCTAAGTAGACCAAGAAAATGAAGTCATCCTCTGAAGTGTGGACGCTGGAGGAACTGTGAACACATCCACAATTAGCATGTTCTTCAGGTACTCACATCTCCGAATGCACAAGCCTCTCATACTAAATCACATGTAATTTGCATTCAACTTATGGACATCCCTCCCAGCAACCACACCCGAGAGCTCATGACCACTTGGAAATCCAGCTCCTGGAGATTCAATGCCTCTGGCCTCAGAAGACACTGGAACGTAACCCCCTTGCCACATACACATCATTAAGTTATTGCAAAAATGAAACTTAAAAAGAGAGGGGGAGGGACAAGGGGGGGAGCTGCCGGTCCAGTACTTGCTGTTTGGCATGTGCTAACAGAACAACCTCAATATACTGGGTAAAATGTCAAAAGCTCTGTTCTCTTTCCTCCTGCTTTTCCTTTGCTTACTTTGCTATGTTGATAATCAAACCAACAGCCTCTGCATGCCAGACAAGCTCTCTACCACCAAACTTCACCACCAGCCTCATTTATGTTTATTTATGTCAAAGCTCCCACTGTTTAGATGCTGGCAACTAATTAAAAAAAAAATCTGAATCCATCCTGAGCAATTTCAACTTTGGGCTTCATTTATCCCTGGGGCAATTAGTTTAAACCTCTGGTCTAGAGATAGGAGCCAAATAATCTCTGGAAATTTCTTTACCTCCCTTGGGACTTGAAGACTCTTCTGTGCTTGGAAAATGTTGTAATATAATTTGTGCTCAATGGAACATTGTGAAATGACTGAGGAAAATAATTTTGATTTGTAATGCTCAAAGGAGCCATGACAAAGAAACACAATCTTGAGAATAATGTTAGCGGTTCTCCAATTAAGGGACATAATTCAATTGGAGACCCATTGGCTGTCCTGAAACACTCCTTTATTTTTTAGCTTCAGTGACCCCAGTTTGGGATCTTCTTTATTCCTTCTGCGAATTGATATTTAGCCCTTTTAGAAGTCTTCAAATCTACATGCTGGAGCTATAGGACAGAAAGCAGAGAGGAAGGGAAGACTTGGGCAGCAAAAACCTCATGCTTTTAAAGTTTTAGCATGAGTAGCTGCCTGTTCAGCTGGATCTGTTATCACTTTTGGACAATCCACACTTGGGATAGGGGGAAGGGTAACATTTTAATAATCTTTAGATTATTAATAAGGGAGAGGTACAGAGACACTATTCTTACAAATGATGCAAATCTACTTTTTTGGATAATCATTTAAAGCAAACTGTGAACTAGCCTGGGATGGTACATGTATGTATCTGTCAAACAAGTGTTTATTACGCCAGAGAAAGGCAGTGAGGCAAAAGTGAACATCGGGGGCACCCGGAAGGCAAGTTTTTTGGGGAAAAGCTGGGACAGATAAACTTGCAGAGACGGTGAGATTCTTTTTTTCTTCTTTCTCTTTTTTTTCTCACTGAGGCACTAGAGATTAAACCCAGACAAGCCAAGCAAATACCCTACTCTCGAGCTGTATCTTTCGTCTTCTTTTCACGTGAGACAAAGAAAGCAAACAAAAAACTGTATTTCACTACGTCTAGAAAGCTGGCCCTTGAACAGGAGCTTCTCTGGCTCCATCCTCTGTAGAGGAGTTACGGGACGCTCACTCGGTGGAAGGTCTGGATACACTGAATTCTTGACAGGGATCTAATACTTCAGTGAACAGGCTTCCCTGGGATACTTAGCATATTTACAGTAGAATTTATTTGAAAACCTAGTTTATTCAAAGGCTCAACTGCAGCTTAGCCTAAGGCCTCACTACTAACGATGGCAGAGATGAGAAGCCAGCAGTGACACACCATCTCAGGCCTCTGGCACACCCTAATTTCATTTGATCTTTGCCAAGATGAATCTGGTTCTTTCATGTGGCCCCTGGCAATACAAAATTCAAGCAAGTGGCAAACAAAAATTGCAATAATTTATTTTTACCTCCATGTGAGCAATGAAGCTGCTTTCCCACTGAATTAGCCAAGTTAACTGCAGGCTTTGATCGTCTATTCTGTGAGCATCCTCTGACTTCAATTCTTTTTGAGCATGTAGCACACAGTTCCCTGACTGCTGGAGATGAGCTACAGTGTTAGAAGCAAATGGTATTTTTATCTTTGTCATTTAATATGGATTTAAAATGCTAATTGTGAAAAGTTAAGAAAATATGGAAAAGTGTAAAAAAAAATGAAGCTTGATAACTAAAGTACCTAAGATTACTGAGATGTGCTGAAGGTCTGTCTATTCCAGCTGCATGCCCGGGCTACCCCAGAGACAAAATTGAGATCTTAGTATATATTGTTTCATTATGTGTATGTGTACTTATTTATTAAGACTGGGTTGTATGCAGCTCAGGCTGTCCTTGAACTCAGAATGTTGCAAAGGTTGACTTTGAAGTTATCTTCCTGCCTCTGTGTTCCATGTATTGAGGCCACAGGCATGAGCCACCATGCCATCTTTATGTACAGCTGTGGAGCAAACCCAGTCTGTATGTATGCTGTGCATAAATTAGCCACTTTCGCAGCCTAAACTGCATATCCCAATTCACTTCAGATAGCTGGTGAATATGCTTTATGTTGCATTATATCTATCTTATGAGCATATCAAGCAGGTAACAAATGATGAACTTTTATTTTTCACATTTTTCTTTAAAAATAGGCATTCCTAGATAATATAAACTTAATTCAAAGATCAAAGGTAATAATTTTATAGGTAAATTCACTTACTTTAAATTAAGAGGCCAAATGATACTGGCACATTTTATCTATCTATCTATCTATCTATCTATCATTTATCTATAATCTATCCATCTATCTATTTACTTACCTACTACCCACCTACCTATTATTATATATCTTTCTAAACTGTCTTCCAGAAAGTTTTTTTTGGCATTTTTCAGAGTTTGAATGTACTTGCTTCTTTTCCTATTTAGTTTTACCAGCCTGATAATTTTAATTGCTATTGTTAGAGCAATAAGCAAAAATAGAGATTTCCCCATTCTTTACATTTTTTTTGAGTATTAAATTTGTTGAAGTTTGTATTGTATTCAATTTAAGTAATATAAGATTTGCCATCATTACCATTTCTAAGTGGGGAGCTCAGTATCTTAAGCAGATCTTCATGGTCATATGTCCAACTTTGCATTCTTCCTTGAGAATTTTTTCTTTTCCCAAACTGAAATTCTGTTTCTATTTAGCACTAACTTCTAATTCTCCTTTCCGAGCCTCTGATAGCAGCGATTCCAATGACCTTTGTTGAATTTGACTGTGCCTCATACTTCATATATGTGATAAAAGGAATAATATATATTCTGTTGGGCCAAGCTTATGAGGCCTGAGTGACTTCATGCTTTTAAACCAGTATATAAATACACATGCAAATATATTGAGTATGTGTGGTGATCTGAATGAAAATGGCTTCCATAGGCCATTAGGGAGTGGCACTATTAGGAGATGTGGCCTTGTTGGAGTAGGTGTGCCTTTGTTGGAGAAAGTGTATGGGGGGGGGATTTGAAGCAGGCATGATGTAGAACTCTTAGCTACCATGTCTGCCTGCACGCCACCATGTTTCCTGCCATGAGGATAATGGACGAAGCCTTTGAACTGTAAGCCAGCCCCAGTTAAATGTTTTCTTATAAGAGTTGTAGTCACAGTCTTTCTTTACAGCAACAGAAACCCTATGTAAGACAGTATGTATAAATTAAAAAGCATACTTAAATTATCTATTTAAACATACAGTTTTTATTTGTATGTAGTGTAAATATATATACTTGATAGCCTGCATGAGTGCATATGTGGTCTTCACCTTATTTTCAAGACAGTGTTTAGCACTGAATCTACAGCTCACCAACTCAGCAAGACTACCTGACCAGCTAGCTACAAGGATCTTTCTATCTCTCCTCTCAATGTTAACATTGCATCAAAATTTGCCTTTTTTCCCCCTTGTGGGTGCTGGGGATCTGAACTCAGTCTATACCAACTTAGTTGTCTCCCAGCTGCCTTAGAACGTTGTTTAATGCAGCATTTTCTTCTACTGATTTAGAAGTATTATGCTTATATTCGCTTTTGTTTTTATTATTTTTAAGACAGGTTTCATTACGTAACCTTGGCTTGCCTGGCTTGGACTCACTCTCTAGACTAGGATAGCCTGGAACTTGTGAAGATCCTCCTGCCTCTGTCCCTTGAGTGCTGGGATTAAACTGGCCCACTTGCCATTTATTTTTAATACTTTGCCACTGATTTTTATATTTTTTTTTAGCTTTTAAGAAAAATTAAAATGTCGCAGAAAATCCAAATGTCTTACTTATTATTATTATTATTATTATTATTATTATTATTATTATCATTATTATTATTAATTAGGTAGTTTATATGGTTTGAAACAGGAAATGCTAAGACACAAAATAAGTTTATAAAATAAAGTTTTACAATGCCTGGTATTTTTCCCCCATTTTCCTTTAAATTATACATTTCATGATTTCAAAAACAGTTCTAGGGTTTCTTTCTGTCTTTTTTTTTTGTACTTTTGTGATACTAGGCATTACACCTAGAATTTGTACTTTTGAGGAAAGTGAAAAGTGTTATACTGCTAAACCTTACCTTCCTTATCCTCAGCCTTCTTTTGACCTTTTGTTTTGTGACTACTCAGAAATATTTGCACAGGCTAGCCTCGTGATCCCCCTGCCTTGGCTTCCAAAATAGCTGGGATTATAGACCTGTGCCACCAAGCTCAGTTTGTCCTTACTTTCCTTGCATTTAGATGTGGTCGTTTGAAAAAGAAATGCCTTCCCTCACCTGCCCATACACTCAATTATGTGAAATCTAGGTCATCAGTAGCACTGTTTGGGGAGCTGGTGCAACCTTGCTGTGGGAAGTGAATACTGGGGGTGGGCTTTGAAAGTTGGTTCCTCACCCCAGTTCTGGTCACCCTTTCTCCTCCCAGTTTGTGGTTGGAGATGTGCTCTCTCGGCCATTGCCATGCCTCCCTTGCTATCATGGACTTCCTCTTGGGAACCATATGTCCAACCAAACTTTTGTTCTCTAAATCTCTTTTAGTGGTGGTGTATTTAGTTTGAAAAGTAACTAGTACAGGTGGCTGGCATAAAGGAAAGCCTTCATACAGAACAGCTGTGGAAGACGGGGAGTAGGCTCAAGACTAAGAGGCTTTATCTTTACTATGGGGCATTATCTTTTTGAGAATCATTCTGATTTTCAAATTCTCCATAGGTGCTAGCATAGTCTGCATGTCCATGTATGCCTCATTATAAATATGACCTAGAGCACATGTGAGTTTTTTCAGTAGACAAGTAAGACGCTCCTTTCACCTCAAAGAACTATTTATAAGTTTGCACCTAAATTTTCTATTAAAATCAATATTCAGATATTTTTGAACCACCTATAAAATAAAACTTCCCACCGAAATTCTAAATATCTGAAGGGAAACCCTCTTGAGTTTGTTTCTGCTGTGGAGGTGTTTTATATTCAGTGATTTATAATGTGCCTGCCTTTATCTATGATAGGTTGGTCCACCATAAAGATGCTGTGAGGTCAGTGGGGTAGGTCCAGGAAAGATAATGAACTGGACTCTCTTAGCTGTTTACTGTAGCATGTTGGTTCTTATGTTGCTGCTGGAAACTCCTCCACAGCTCTGGGTCATTAACTTACTTTAATAGTCAGTGGGAGAGCGGAGCTATAGCAGGCCCACAGCTTGCCTCTTCATGCGTAACTAACTCCCTTAATTATCTCTTACTGATTCTGTTGAATTAAGTTGGATTAAGTTGCATTTTGGGAAACTGCAAGGCTGCAAATTGCCCATTTTTAAAAGGAGATCTGGTAACAGGACTCAAGAACTGTGAAGGATTGACATTTAAGAATCAGTCAGCAGAGAAAGGACCATGTCGTGTCTCGATTGGGTTTCTGTTCTGTTGCTGAACACACAGCTACTTCCTTGCTATCTGTGGCCATCGTTTTGATGGGTTAACAATAGGAAAGGCAACAATAAGCAAATAAATGCAATCAATCAGAAAGGCCAATTATATCTCTGAATTTTTCAGATACCTGAATTCCCAATAACAACAAAAATAAAATCCTACCTATATTTATTTACTTGAGTTACACCAAAAGATTTGCAGAGGAAGATATATTAAGGGTGTACCCTAAGGAAAACAGGATAAGTATATACATGTCAGAAACAAAAAAGCTTTCAAAATTATAAGTAGTAAAGAGTTATTGCAAACCACTCCTAGGTTTGTTACATAAGAGAATGACCTGTATGTTCATAGCCTCAAAATCCACAAAGCAAAATTTAGCAGAATTCAGAAAAATGTGTAAATATCATAGTGGTGAAAAATTTCAATGGATTTCTCACAGTTCTAGATAGCTTGAGCAGGAAAAATAAATAATAAAGTTTTAATGATCACATGCAGGTATTTGTAACCATCAGTCATACCATATATCAATTACACAATAGTCTCAATCAATTATGACAAATTCTTGATTCTGTGATATTAGGAACAAATAAAAGGAAAGAAAATAAAAAAGTGTGGACTATAAAGTGTGCCATAAAGCTAATCCTCACAAAGTTCAAAGAGGCAATATCAGATCAACAAACACATCCACAAACCCTTGGGCAATTCTCTCGTCAGTAGACAGGATGCTACTGTTTCTCCTGACCCTGAAAGGGTCTTTGTAACCATCAAGGAGTGGAAGTGGTTCTGCTTTTATTTCCAGGGTAGTTTAGCAAAGGTCTTGATTTAATTACTCTGGATGTTCCTGCTATTCCATAATAAGTATGGTAGCCCTATGGATCTGCTATGTAGAGTTCAAAAGGGAGCCTCACAGAAATTCCAGAAAGTTCTAGCTACTTCAGCCCACAGCTGTTGGCGTATATTGGTTATGACCTAGGCACATGTGAATGCGGAAGCTTGAAAGACCCCAATCCTAAGTATCATTACACTCAGCAGCTCCCTGAGAGCCCTGGCATGTGTAAATTGAGGGGTTCATGAGACTAGGTCAGAGATTGACCAGATAGCTGGTAAAACATTATTTCTTGGTGTATTTTTGACATTATTTCTGGAAAAGATGGCGTTTGGAACAGCGGACTGATTTTACCAGTGCCCTGACCAAACAGAAAGGCAGAATAAGGGCAGTTTCGTTCTCTCCTGGAGCAGGAAAAGCACCTCTGCTTTTTTACAACAGAATTCCAGGTTCTCTGGCTTTGGGACTCTGGGATTTGCACTAGCAGCCCTTGGGTCACGTCTTTAGCTTTGGAGTGCGAATCGCGTCATTGACTTCTTTAGTTTGGAGGCTTTTGATTTCAGACCAAGGGATACTAACAGCTTTCCTGATTCTTCTCCTTGTTGCTGATGTAATATGAGGTCTCCTAGCCTCTGCAGGGAATCAGCCGTCCCTGTGTTAAATTGTTCTCTCTGTCTGTCTATCTGTCCGTCCTTCCATCTATCTATCTATCTATCTCTCTATTCACCTATCACCTATCTATCCATCCCTCCAACCATTCATCCTGTTGGTTTTGTTTCTCTGGGGAACCATGAATTATTAGATCCTAAGGAAACATAGCCAGCCATGCCCTGTCAACACTCCATAAGCAAACTGAGTAATACCTGATACTGCTTTAAGTCACTGTGTTGAAGTAGTTATGCAATGATAGATAACTCAGAACAATCATATTATCTGAGAAAAAATGGATCAAAATTCAAAATCAATAACAGTCATAAAATCATAAAATGCTTTATCACTTGAATCACTATTAAATATATAATGGTTTGAGAAGCTATCATGCTGAAAAAAACTTAAATACCAAGGGATAGTGGATTGTATCTTATGATGAAAGATGGTAGTTGATGAAATATGTACCTGGTATTGTTCCTGCTAGCCAAAAATATATGGCAAAAGTATATGCAAGCATGGAGTTTGGAAACAGAATAAGAAAATAATATTTAAGAATAAAAACTAAAGAATCAATAGAAAAATATTATAAAATAATAATTTTAGAAAACCCCCTATCTCCTATTTAATGTCTTTGGAAGACTTTTTTTGTAATTTTAAAAATCATTTTTAGTTTTTCTATTGTAGTGTTATTATTAAAACATTCCAGAACTGCAGGCTGGAAATGTCTCAACTGTTAAGAATCTGTGCTTCCATGTCCCTTCAATTCCGACATGGCAGCTCACAACTATCTGTACCTCCAGTTCAAGAACCTGACTCCCTCTTCTGGCCTCTGCAGGCACTGCACACACCCAGGGCACAGACTTACATGCAGGCAAAACACCCATATACATTAAAAAAAAAAAAAAAAAAAAAGTCTCAGAATTGGCAGACTAAAAAAAAACAAAAAACAAAAAACAAAAAACTGATGGTTAATATGTAAGTTTGTGTTACTTAAAACACCCCCTAATTTTTTATATTTCTGCCTTTTTATACTCTCAGTCTAACATTCTTAATGATGATAGTAATAATCATAGGAACTTCTTTCATAAAAAGGTATAAACTCTCCAATACTGGTGCTGGCTGTAGTCTCTTCCCACTTGGCACATGGGAATTCTCTGTGTAATTTTGTTCTTTTTTTTTTTTTTAAATTGCTATTATTATTATTCTTATGCTACAAAGATGTTGAAAATTGGGAAAGAGAAGTCTAAAACATATTTCTGGAAAATTTAAAAATTATTTACTAATGTATATGTGTGCTCTATTTGCGTATTTGCCTGCATGACAGAAGAGGCCATCAGATCCCATTATAGATGATTGTGAGTCACCATGAGGTTGCTGGGAATTGAACTCAGGACCTCTAGAAGAGCTCTTAGCCACTGAGCCACTGAGCAGACTTCTAGTCTGCTATCTCTCCAGCCCCTTTCTGGAAATTCTACTATGCTCCTCAGTATAGAAAGCCATCAGAGAGAGAGCAAGTAGGAGCTTTCCTTTAAAGGCCTTAGGAGATTTCAGGTGACTCTGGACTTGACACTGACACAGGGCTGCCTTTGAATAGCGTTACATATTCTGCAGGAATTTAAGAAGATTGGAGAAGGGCCACTGATGTAGGGAAATGTAGTTCTCTTATGGGTGATTGATCCACAACATGGGCAAGAGAATGAGAAGAGTGTCCTCCAAGGAGTGTTAAAAACTAATCAGGCAGACCAGGTTTATATACTTCCCTTCACCATACGGTACACAGCTACAATATCTCACGAAACAAAACAACCCTATCTGTTCTCTACTTGGCTATCACAGAAGCTGAATGTACCAGTTACATCACCTAGATTTACCTCCAAATGATTTTGCTGGTCTCCTGGGAAAGGAAGGACCTAATCTAAAACTGACCTATATGAATCTCCAGCAGAAAACTGAAGAATCTCTGATAGTTGCCCTACATGAGTATGTGTGGACTTCATTTTTATTCCTTTCAAAATGAATTACATTCTCCACTAACAGCTTTGAGCCCAAATCATTCTGTACTAGGCATTTTCATTGCTTTTACAACAATCTCAGATCTTCAGATAGACAGAGGTAGTGCAAATCTGGCTGGCCCTAGGACAAGGTAGAGGAACATCTATGCTAAGAAAGAATGGGATACAAACAACAGTGTTCTCTCCACCCTCAAACTAGGTCTGGGACAAACCAGATTGTCTGGAGACAACAGGCTACATTTACAAACAGTCACAAAAGTGAAGATCTTTCATCTGGATTTCCTGATTTGAGTATTCTGTAGTTATGGAGGGGCAGGAGCCTTTATCTGGAAATAGAGCTTTGCAGTTAAAGTCAGCAAGGCCATGGCTTGAATCTGGCTGTACATGCACATTTACATACTGTGAAGAGAAATCGAAGTAGGGCCTGTAGGGAGACCATCAACAACCAAAGTGTGTGTGTGTGTGTGTGTGTGTGTGTGTGTGTGTGTGTGTGTGTGTGTGTGTGTGTGTTCATGCACATCTTTCAAGCCCCCAACTGATGCAGCATGCTTTCCCCAGTCAGTCTTCTAGGCATTTCTTTGATAATTATCCCCTAGATGGGAAGGACTGAGGTGATGCTGGTTTTGTGATTCTAACTGGAAAAAAATCTCTTAGCAGAATCCCAATAGAGAAGTATGTGTGTGTGTGTGTGTGTGTGTGTGTGTGTGTGTGTGTGTGTGTGTGTGTTGGGGGGGGTGTAACACAGCCCTCTTTCAAAGATTCTCCTTTGTGCTTCCGATTTCCAGTCCCACCACAGAACCAAGCTCTTCTACCAGGTTAGGCTGCTTGCTAACATTGTAGGTGGATCTTACGCTTTCCTCTTCACTTCCCCAAGAGTCCAGGGACAGATGCTCCACTGTGTTCAGAGTGTGGATCATCCCCTCCCCCACCATCCTTCTCCCAAGACTCCTTCTGTCTTTTTTTTTTTTTTTTTTTTTTAAGGAACAAATGATGACCTGACTCAACTTTTTCTCCAGCCCTTTACTAAGACAACACCATGAACTTTTAGAACAGACAATACTTTCACCTCTTTATCTGTGAACCTCTCCATCTGCCTAGGTTCTTCTCTCTGGCCCTATCACTCCAGACTCACTCCTGACCAAAAATGGGCCTGATACTTTTAAAGCTCCCTGCTCCATCTGGTTACTGTTTTCCTCATCTTCAGAATGATAGAGGTCATGTCTACCTAGATGGCCTGACACCTGGTCTGACTATTTGTGTTAAGAAGGAATGGGGAATAAACTCCAGTGTCTCCCACCCCCAAACTATGGCTGGCATAAAGCAGGTAATTTGGAGATGAAAGGCTTCATCTGCTAATTGTCCCTGAGGTCATCAGGCCTCCTGTTTGCACTTGGTTTTGGAAAGACTTGTCTAAGTGAATTACTCTCAGTGGAGCCTTTGGTTCTGCTGGTAACCACACCCCTTATTTAAATAGCATTTCCCAAGGCTATAGCAGGCATCTCTCAAGATCTGTCAGCTCATGGTCAGTATTAAAATTGCCATTTGTCTATGCAGGGTGCTGTATTGCCCATAAATTCAACACTGTATATTGTGGGATGTTCGTTGTGCGTGTGTGCGTGCTTGTGTGTGTGTGTGTGTGTATGAATATATATTTCTTCAGCTTTCCCAGACAACTGAAAAAGGAATGATTGTAAAAGAAAGAGCTACATGTTATGTTAAAGATGCTTTATGAGCCCTCAAACTCCATCTATGTGTTACAGGTCACAATAATTACAGAGGTAGGGTCTTGCTCCTTTGTGCTGGCTGGTCCTGAACTTATGGTCTCAAATGGTCTTCCTATGCAGCACTGACTACAGATGTGCACCTCCTGTATCAAGGTATATCTGTATCTTTATTTAGAAACAAATATCTTTTACTTAAAAAAAAAAAAGGTTAGTGAGTGGAGTGTTTTATTCAAGATGCACTTACTGTCATTAAAGACTCTTAGCCAAAGATAACTTGCAGAGAACCAAGTTGTCAGGGAAGAAGAGATGGTATCTCATAGAAGGGTTTTATTGTGTCTGTTTGTCACCAATACCCTAATTGGTCACTCGGTTGCAGTTAACAGGAGCTCAGGAGGTGCATGGGGTGTCAGTCAGATCATGTGACTCCCTGGCACAGACAGGGATTGTGAAAAAGACACATGACTGGCTGTAAACACAGGAGCCCAGGGATGGCTTTAATATCCTCTTAGACAGAAGCATGACAGATTGGTGGGGGCACTCCTTCCTTCTCAGGAAACCAGGCCTCTGGCTATATATAGCTTTGTCTTAACTGCTTTAGATCTTATGAACTCTTTCCCTCTGAACTTTAAAGGACCTACACTTTCCAGTAACACTTTAATGTGCATGAAACAAAAACTCAAATGAAGGATCTGAGCATAAAATCTCATTGAAGGGTCTGATTTCTTAGGATGTTTTACTACAAACAGACTTCACCTCCAGAACAATATTTCAACAGGAAACTACTTTCCTGGAGAACAATGGCCTTAAAGATAAAGGTCCTTCATAAGTACTATTGATTCTCAACTCTTCCCAAGGAAAATACCAAAAGCAGCAACTTTGTGCATTCTTTTACAGGAGAGATAGCTGTAGTTGAGATTTCCAATTTAGTGTCTTAAGTAAGAGACATATAAAGGGCTCTAATAGCTAGGAATTACGGGAGCCAGAATGAGCCGATAGTAAAATATATGAGGAAGATGGAACATGGGGAGAGACTGTGATTCCTTTTGAAACATCAGCAACTATCTAGGGCATGTTCATGAGGAAAAGTGGGGTCCAAAACTCTGGAATAGGAACATCACAAAGAAACCTGGGATAGATGGAAAAGCACAAAGTATTAGTACAGAAAGCCTCATGAATAAAGATGTTGGTTCTGCCCTAGTGGGTCTGTCAGCCTGACATAAAACCAATAAAAACACCAGCAGTCTGTTTTCAGATATGTGTTGGGTGTTATCTATATTGTGTTTCCGAGTAGTTTCATCCACTATGTAGATTAATTTCCTAAATATTCAGGGGATTATTAACATCTTCACTGTATAAGCAAGTTCAGAAAAGTAGACAGCTTACCTAAGGAAGCCATAGCACTAGATTCAAACCTGTGACTTCCCACTCTGGTGTCTATGTGGAACTTAAAAAGTGTTTCGACTCAGTGGAACTGAAGAGGAAGTTTAGAAATGGACACTTATACAAGAATTTAGAATATAAATAAAATTAAGAAGACACGTGATTAATCAATGCTTAAGGTGGTCACCTGAAAACATACCTTGCCTACTCTTTATACCAAATTATTTTTGAAATGTTTCAAGACTTAAAATATAAAACAAAAACGACTTTAAGAAAACACTGACAAGTGAAAAATGGTTGAGGGGACTCACTTTTCATTCTGTATGGTATCGTAAATGCCAGAGCTTACAATTCAGATTTACCGGCTATTAAAATTGATTTACAATAAAGAAGTAAAGCTTCTCTTTCTCCACATGCAGGGGTATGTGAGTGATGGATGTGCACTGTGGACCTTCATAACTGATCCTTCATAACTCTTGGAGTTTTAGTTTGTATGTGATATTATTCATTGTCTTCTTTAAAAAAAGAAAAACATTTAGTAAGTACATGTTACAAAGGACTTATATTCAAAACAATGATCATGTCATCTTAAGTCAATGTTAAGCAGTAAAACAAATTTTTAAATAAAAGCATCAGACTTGCATACTCCACAGACATGACAATGGCCTCCTTTATAGTCATCTATGGCAGAGGTTCTCATCCTTCCCAATGCCGTGACCCTTTAATACAGTTCCTCATGCTGTGGTGACCTCAAACAATAAAATTATTTTTGTTGCTACTTCATAACTGTAATTTTGCTACTTTAAGAATTATAATGTAAACATCTGTGTTTTCTGATGGCTTTGGTGATCCCTGAGAAAGGGTCATTTGATCCCTCAGTGGATTATGACCTACACAGGTTGAGAACCACTTATCTATGATGTTGATACATAATATAACAACAACAACAATAATATATACTAATATATTCCTTGCTTTTGCATACTAGTACTCAATTTAAAATCTATTCAGAACTTGAAGCTGTTTCAGTTGGGGTTATTATGGAGAAGGCTGATGTGAACATTGTTGTAGAAGTCTTTTTTTCCCCTTTAAATTATGGCCAAGACTGTAAAACTTTTTATCTAAACTTGTGTGTGTGTGTGTGTGTGTGTGTGTGTGTGTGTGTGTGTGTGTCTGTGTGTGTGTATATGTGTGTGCCTATGTGCCCATTGCCTTGCATAGCCAGGCTGAGTGTTTTGCCAGTGGTTGCCATGAGAAACAAGAAGGAGCAGAAATGCATTGCTTAGTTTTTATGGTTTCCTATTAGTTGAACAGTATGAACTTTAGCTCCGTGTTCACTAAATATAGTCTCAGAACTGCTCTGAATGGGGAATTTGCTAGAAGATGACTTGTGAGCCAGGGGCTGGATCTCTCCAACACTCCTGATCATTAGAAAGTGACAATAGTTCCACATTTCCTGAATTTTGTATTTCCTGGTCCCTCAGAAGTGTCCTGAAATGGTGCAGGACAGAAGAGCCAGTAGGCATTACTGAGGTTGTCAAGGACAGGCGTTTTCTGTAATAAACACAAGGAGTTTGGATGGAAGGGTTTCTCTGCAAAGTTTTCAGATACAATTCGATTCTGAGTTTAAAATGTATAGCAAAAAGAAATATTTATATGTATTTCCCCACTTTCAAGAGTATCTGATATAAAGCTAATAGTTAGAGCATCTTTGTTTAATGAAACTATTATTCCCAGTAAGTTATGTGATAGTTTTAATTTCCAGAGGATTCTGAGGGAATGGCTGAAATGTGATTGCAAGCATGAATATATGAATGTGAACCATGGCTATATCACCATTAAGCCTACCAAGTGGACATCTATAGCCACCTAGAATGTCTTATCAGTTATCTGAAAATCTGCTGGGTTTTTTTTTTTTTTTTTTTGATCCTGGGGAGTCAGTTGCTAAAAGAAGCTATTCATTCTGAGACTAAGTACACCGCAACACTCCAAGAAACATTCTTTGCCAGAACCTTCCTCTCCTGAGACTGGCCTATTCTTCACTTTAAAAACTTTGTAATCCACACTTTGCTGCATGATCCCAGGGCTTGAGAATGACAAGGAGACAAAACTCCAATCCTTTACATAGAAAAACTTAGATATGTAGATAAGGGAACCCTGCTATAGCAATCACTTTTATGAAAATAAGAAACATATCAGTATGATGTATACATTTAAAAAATCAATGTAGAATTGAAAGAAATAAAAAGGGAAACATTTGCATTCTGTGGCGGGTAGTTTTGGGGGGATTTTTAGTTGACCACCTTGCAGGTATTTGTACAGTATATTCTCTTTTTGTATGTATGTGTGTGTGAATATGCATTTTCCTCACTATTTAGGAAAACTTCTATAAATTTCTTATTTTGAAAAACATGATTACAAGCTTTTCATGTCACCACATAGAGATATACCAAATTTCCTTTGTTTATATAGAATTCTGTTACATGGCTCCACCATACCTATTTAACTATTCTTTTGATGAACACCTGTGTATCACAGCTTTTTGTAGTTTGTTATTACTATAATGCCACTGTAGTGAATATCCTGGTGCCTACAGGCTAAAGCACATACCAGTAGTGAGCACATACCAAGTTCCACCCACCAAACACACACACACACACACACACACACACACACACACACACACACACACACACACACACACACACAAAGGAAAAGAGACTATTAGAGTCAGTCATCAACATTTTTAGTTTTGAATCTTTATCACTATGGTTTTAATGATTATACTATTCTTACAATCTTTTAGGGTAAAAACGGATGTAAATCTATTTATATTTTACAGGAAAAGTATGTTCACCAAAATAGATATTTTCAGTATCTTAGGAAGCTCATTAATAAAATTTTAGGGTAAATGCTTTTTGCTGAAAAAATCTTAAGCAGTTAGGGTTTGCTTTACAACCATATGTATAAGTCATATGTTTGCTTTATTATTTATTACTTGATATCTCGAGATTTTGCTTTAAATCTTGCTAAGTTGGAATTGCCACCAAATCTATGTTCTCCCTACAGGTATCACTTACTAATGAAAGTGTATTGAGGATCTCCCAGTACACTCCCAGTTCACAGAGCTACAGTTGGCTGTAACGTTACCCAACTGTTCATTAAAAACGACTAACCCATAAAGTGACATGAGGTTAGTCTATTTCACTTTTCATTCTGAGTTCCAATTTTTTAGGTATCTTTATAAAAGTAGAACACTCTTTAGATTTATTCTGAAGCTACCAGCATCCTTTTCTGACTTATGGACATTGAGGGGAAGGCATGTCCATCTGTCTTCTTGTTATTCAACAAGGAAGGAGTGGCATATGGCAATCTAGCAACAGTGTCACGTTGTTCAAGATTAATAATCTCAGAGGCATAGTGCAGTTTCATTGGAAAGCTAGTTTTGATTAATAACACCATTAAATTTAATTTCTCCCAACCCTTATCATGAGTTGTGTTTTATAGTAACTTCCTCCCACCCATCTGATGCTGAAGGGATGTCCTAAATGATGTAAGTTATAGACATATAGGGACAGAGGTCTGTTCTGCCTTTCTTCTAGCCGTCCCAAATGACAAGGTTACAGGGTTGGAGTACACTAGACAAGCAGACGCTCTTCATATTCCAGTTCTGACATTACTCACATTGTTCCACCATGTGAAAAGAATGGTCTTCCTTCCCACCAAGCCCTAGACAAATCCACCAGATATTTTCTCTTGGGAATACTGAGTCTTCATTCATTGGTGGCCATTTATTGACAAACTTCCCATCTCTTCCTTCCAGGGTTTATTCAGAGTTGTTGGTTAGAAGGAGGAAAGGGTGGGTTCCCACTTTTATAAACTCTTGAACGAAAGGTTATGAAAAGTCCAACTGTCCTTGGTTCTGATTTGGCCAGTTTGTAACTAAGAGATCTGAGGCTTGGAGACCACAAACTTGCTTACTACATCCCTAGGGAGTACTTAGCTAGCATTTAGTAACTATAAGATCTACCTGGGAGAAACTTTACATTCCACTCTTTTGAAAGTCATTGAGGTCAATGTCTGTTTTCAGAGAATATGTAAAGAACAGAAAGGGTAGCTGCTGTCTATTGTCCTTGTGAAGGTGTATGTGTGAGTGTGCACACACATGCACGAGTGTGCTTGTGTGCATATGTGTGCGTGTATGTGTGCGTGTGTGTTGGTATGAATCTTGGTGCATTCAGCAGCAGCAAGATTAACTGCAGAACTTGGAATCTGATCCCTAGACAAAAAGTATAAGCTAGGTGGATTTTGTTCACTCAGAACCCAGAGACACTTTAGTAGAATCTTCTTGGAACTAGTCATGCATGCCACACTGACCTTGCAAACTTAATTATCCATGTCACAGGAGGCTGGATGCTTATTTCTTGAACGCTAGCATACAAATCAAAGCCATATATTTAATGAAACAACCCTCCCCTTTTTGGTACAAATAACCAAGTGTGAAATCCTCTAACACACTAAGAACTGAAAAGACTCTAATGCTATAAAGAGGAAAAATAACATATATCCTTAAATGCAATTCAAAAAATAAGAGCTAGTGCAAGAGTAAAAAGTGAAGTGGAGCCTTAAGGAGTCTAGGAGGAGAAAGAAGTTCATCTCAGGGAAGATCACAGAGCATGTGTTTCTGCAAGACAGAGTCTGCTAAGAGCTCTGGAGGGAACAATAGGGATAGGCAGAGTAAAATTAATTAAGAAGAAAGGAGAGAGAGGCAACGGGCAAGGGTGATCTAGCATTTGAAAAATAACAGAATGGGCAATCACCACATAGTTATTTGTTAAGTGAGCCTAATCTAAGAAGTCTGGGCCCAGAAAAGTCCAGCTGTCCATCTATGTTCTAAAAAAGACAATAAATATACCTACAGGTTTTGGCAAAAAAGGAGATTCTTCAGTAACCTTATTCTGAGCTCAGAAATGTAACTACCAACAATATGACTGTGTTCAAATTCTACCTTAGAGATTTTTTTTCAGGTTTTTTTTTTTTACATTCTGAGAAGTAATTTAGATTTTATAATTTTTATTTTATTTGGGATTATAATTATATACTTTTTCCAATGGACCAATTTATATTTCCTCTAATTTTTTAAAATCAAAAGTATGCCTTCTTACAGAAATAAACAGTGAAAGAGAAAGCTCCTCCTGGCCTTAGAGTTTACTCATCCACTTACTGTAGAAGAATTTTTTTGAAACTAGATATCATGGGAATATTTCAGAATTTGGAACTTGTGCATACAATCCAGCTGGGCTTTGTTTAAAATTAAGCCTTCAAATATTTCACTGAAAGAAACCCAAGATATATTAAAAAAAAAAAAAAAAACAATTTTTAATCAAAGTAGGTAACCAATTTCTCCACAACAAGAGGAAGTTTAGCTTTTGTTGAGTTCAGCATATATGAGCGACACATTTAGCCAAATGCATTCAACTTTCTATTAAGAGGAAAGTAATAAGCAACAATAACAATAACAATAACAAAACACCATTTTCCCAATTCCTTTTCTCTTCAGGACTAGCCAGTTTAGAGTTAAACAGAGGAAAAGTTATATTAAGCAATTTGTGCATTTAGTGGGGGAAATGCTAGGTATTCAATCACATCTCCGCCTTCTTGACTCTCACTGAAGACCATGAATGCTATGGCCAGACAAAAATCAGGCGGTTGAGGGAGAGAAAAGTGAAGGAGAAATGCATTCCATGATATTTAACTGTTCCTCTTCGGGTCAAACAATATTTTGGTAAAAAAATATCCGAAATTCGGTTGTTTCCTATGGAGAAATCTGGAGCATTTGAAATGCACACATTTTCACTTAACATTACCACTGCTTTTTTCCAATAGTCTCTTAATAAAGTTTCCCGCCAACTTTGATACCAGCGTCTGTCCTTACAGGAAACGTGCGCATGGGCAAGCACCCACCCCCACCCCACATTCTTCCCCTCAATGTCTCTGTCACCCTCATTTCTCTGACACTTCAGATCATGGGGCAGCTGTTTAACTTCATATTCTGAAAAAGTGTAATAAATCAGGGTACCCAGCCTCCACAACTGGTACCAACACTGAAGCATCAGAGTCCCAGATCACAAATGCCTGGACCCATGCTGTGAAGTACCTCTCTGAAAGCCAGTGTTCTGTTCATATAGACAGCTGCAGAATGTAGCAAGGAAATTTGTATAATTAGCAAAGCAGGCACAGATAAGAATTTTGGCTTCAGATTAAAATTCCACTCCATGATTCCAAGTCGGAGAGTGTTTTGTGATCTACCCATGTGGGGCTCATTTCCCTCATAGGCCTCTTAATCAAATACCAGTACCATGGTACAAGCCCAGAAGATGGTAAAGAATGGAAACAGAAAGTTCTCATATGTGCATTCCCTCAAGCTTTGGTTCTCTAGTCCTTACCAAGCCACAGACACTCCAGAGTGAACTGGAGTAGCTGTGCATTCTAAGCAGTCCTCTTGTGAGGCAGTGATGCCAGCCAGAGACTAAGGACTGAGTCACTTTTCCTATGCCATGGTTTTGGCCTCCCTATATGGTGGCCAGTCTGTCACATATTCTTGCTTTTGGGTCTTTCAGTGGGCGGGGAAGGGACTTAGTTGGCTGACTGTGCTCTGTGTCTCAACTTGAAGTCTAAGAACTCCCTTGCTTGAGGCACCACCTCATTCAACACCCCCACTTTTGTTTACTTATTATACAATCTAAGGGTGTAGGGCCTCAATTATAAACCCACACGGGGCTTTCCTTCCGACACTCTGACTCTCTATCATGTAATAACTTTCTTGGGTGAGCTGGCTCCCATCCTGTGCAACGGACCCCACACAAGAATCCACTGTCTTCTCAAAGACATCCAGAGCAATGCTCGCCTCCCTTGGAACTCAGAGGGAGTGGTTCATTGATACACGGCGCTTGGAAAGTTCTTCCATTTGGTGTGTGAACCTGAAGAACAAATGGTATGAAAGAAGAAATGAAGGGATGAAGGGAGGAGTGAACCCCCCCCCCCCAAGGTAGATAGGCGATCACAACACCATAATGCTAACTTTAAGCCATAAACCTTTGAGTCATAAAGAATGACTCTGATGCATGGACCAAATGCCTTTTGACTCAGAGCATGTCCCAGTACCTGTCCCAGCTTGATTTAAAGCCTTGAAATGTTTCTCATCATATCCATGTGGTGTTCAGGGTGCTGCCACCCTGGAATGCTGGGCAGACCTGTCTCCAGCTAGTCTCACCTTTGGGGGGGGGTGTGCTTGTAGACGCGTCCCTACATTCTCCCCTTAGCTTTCTCATCAGTTAGATATTCAGAACGAATGACTTGAAACCAGAGAAAGCTTAACTCTGTTAGAAGAGGGTTTTTAATCTGGGAGAAAAAAGAGGAAGTGTAGGCAATCATCCTCAGCACCTTTCAGTGCTTTTTGAAACCACTATCTGAAGGAAGGGTGGTGGATCTGGGCTGCTGGGGTGGGGAAATGGGCCTTATATAAAAGGTTATAATGCATGTAGGCTTATCTGGTCTGACCACCGCCTGAATATCTGAGCTAAGCTAGATGACATAATTATTGCCACTGCTGACATAGTGACTGTCAGGACAATAAAACCAAGAATTCTAAGTGCGGTTCTGAATGGAGCAGGGTTGGGGAGAACCTTTAGAATTCCGGAAGCCTTTCCCAAAGAATCAACACTTAGTTTTTTATTCTTCTTGTTCCCATCATCCCCGTCCTTGCAACTTGGACTTGCAACTGCCCAGATTATGTGACCATGTTTCTTGTGGTAACATTTCATATCCTTTAGTATGCTCCTCTGGGCAGATATCAACTGAGGTGCGAGAACACACACACAACAACATTGTGCTTCTTAATCTGTAGGCTGGGTCCCATATTGGGAGCTTCATGCTTCTTATAAAAGATTCATCAACCAATATCCATTATATTTATAGATGGTGGGAACCAAATGTCTCACTTAGATGTTTGCATTGTTATTAATACACATGTAGAAGCTCTGTGATCAAGAAGATACACATTACTTTCAAGGAATATAAAATATAGAACAACTCTTTGGTTTATTATCCAAATATGGATAATAAAAATATAGGCATGGTCCTGGGTGAGTTTAAAAATGTATCTGACTTAAATAATTTATGTCCAAGAGGCTAGAGATGGCTACCAGAGGGACTCTACAGACATGAAGATCTTTGATCAAACTAATAATGCAATGTTTGTTATGGAACAATTTCATACATAATAGAAATATCCCAAGGAGTTCAGGAGAAGATAAAAAAAAAATTAATGGCCCAGGCAGAGGAGCTGAAACAATTTTGAAACTTGAAGAATATCAAAGTAAAAGCAGTCATTGTCTTGATCAGTGAGTAGGGGAGACTGGCTTTGAGCATCTGGTTGTTATCAACCAGTAGATCTAGCACCTTTGTCCTTACAGAAGCTCATGCATGAGACTGATCCTTGTATCTGAGTCTGATCTGACATGTCTGTAGAGATAGATTCAAGGTTAATAGCTGAATAGTGAGTGCTTTTAGTCTCATCAAGAACTCAGGCTCCTCTAAGACAGCCACACTTGGCAACAAAAGTTAAAACTGAAATGTTACCACGAATTTTAGTCCATACATTTATAACATGTTTTACCTGTATTCTGCTAGCATTAAATTGTTTGGTGAATCATGTAATTAGCCAATCAAAAATGTGAAAAAGGAAAAAAAAGGACAACTGACATAGTGTTTGCTAAGGCTTTTAAGATCCTCCAGAGAGCATTGAGTGCCAGTGGACACTTAGGGCGATGTATGAGAATCTCCTGCCAGTCTTTAGCTGGATGAGGCACTGTGAAAAAAGGCTAAACTAGCTGGATGAAGTAAGAGCCAGTGAGAAGAGATGGCTCTGCCCTGTAGTTATGGCATAGGGTGGGAGAGAAGCAGTGGTGCATTGTGGTGTGTGATTTAGTGGAAAGCAGAGGAGGAGATGTGTACCCTTTCAGATCAAGATGGCTGTTGTTTCTGAGGAAGCAGTCTTGGAAGAGAGCCAGCAAGGTCGTGATGGTGTATGTAGCTCAGCGTACACAAATCACATCTATCATTTCAGCCAGTTGGGCTGATATTGGGAATATGACCAATCTCATCCTGTGGCTGACTAGTGTATTTCTGACACTCCTTTTGGAAGTTATGTTCCGGTGGCACCGATTCCCACCAGATCTCATTGAGGTGACAATCGCAACATAGGCTCATGGACATCCAGTGGAGTGTGACTTAGTTGAAAAAAATTGACCCTTGTAGAGATGGCAAGGAAGAGCAGGGGAAGACATTCCTACTTCTCAGCCAGGAGAAAGCTCTTAGCTATTTTCAGAATTATTTTTCAACCCAAAGATCTCCCCAGAGCTTTGGTGTGTGTTATGCTCCCAAAGTAATTTATTGGATCGACCAGGGTCAAACTTGTTTATATGTTTTAATAAGGCACTGGAATATCCCTGCCACTGCAGTAGTAGAACATCAGCCGCTCACATGCTGGAATTATAGGTCTGTGCTGCCTCCTCGTCTGGTTGAGTTCTCTTAAAATACAGCTGCCCCAAAACAATGCATAATGCCCATTGAGTTACAGATACACTGAAGATGAGTTTTAAGTATTAATTATATATGATTAAGGATATAGTCAGAGTAAAAGAAAAAACATTGTGTATCTGGGATCCGAATTTCACTGGGTATTCTGTATTGTTAATTACTGGTTCTAGTGATCCTCCTTTATAGCTTAGACTAAGGGCTAAAGCCGAAAAACAAAAACAAACTAAAAATAAGAAAATGAGAGAAAGTAAGCCTTATAATTTAAAAAGGGGGGAAAGAAAGAATAGGAAATGGTTTGCACACGACCAACCGAAAGGATTACAGATGGTGGGCTGAGAAGTCTTCTACATTTCTGAATATGTTCTGACTTTCTCGCCAAGCCTGTCAGTCCTGGGTTTTCAGCATTCAGCGAATGATCTCTACCTGATGCTCCAAGGCCATTTCTAACAAAACACTGTGAGGTCTGACAGGTCTGCTCAGAGCCCCCCCCCCCCCCCCCCCCCCCCGTGCGCCCCCGGAATTGGCTATCTGCTGACCTGATGTACTGAGAATGAGTACAGAAGCAGGTGGGTGGGTTATGAAGGTATTTTTATACAAAAATGAACAAGGTGGAGACATTTGGTTACCTCTTTTTGGTGAGACCCAACTCTGAAAAACGAATAAATTCTGAATGGATTTTTAAGAAAAATGGTTAGGAAGGAGCTGAGGTCCCCCACTAGAGAAAACACACAAAAGAGTTTGCCAAGTGGAAGGCCTCCTTGTATCTGAGGGCAAATAGTCAATAGGGAGATAAAGCTGGAAAATGGTTACAAAAGAGGCTAACAGGGGTGAAAGCCACAAAGGGCAGCTGAGTGGAGCTTCCAAGGCCTCCCCTTTTGTCTTAACATTTCCCTATGTTCTTAAGTCTAATTGGGCAAGACTTTCTGAAAGGTTGTAAAAGAATGTAATCCTCATATGAGGGATTAGGGGGGCTCTTCAGTAAGAGCCTCTGATTACGGAGAGTTCCATATATTCTGTGTGTGACCCAGACCCCATGGATTTAGCTGAGACCCTTTATGTTCAGTTCTTCAAGGATTATGGATTACAGCTGAATGGCTTCTCAGTGGGGAAGCCAGGGTATTTTTATCTTCCTGAGCCTCCATGTGGCTGACTGAGGGTGCTTGAAGATCCTTAGAATGAGATCCTTAGATACTTAGAATGGTCAAAATTTTACCTAGCTGGGAGTCACCAGGTCAGACATAAACATGAATTTCCAACAGCTGCTGGCACTGGACTGGTTTCTTAGCTCTAGGGAAAGTCCCTTGAAATAGTGTTATCATGATCTTCATAGTCCGGTATGGACTATGTAGTCCTGTAGGCATACGTAATTCCAACTGTAAATTGTGACTTAAAAATTTTTTTTTATCAGTTTTAGGTCACTCAAGTCAAACACTGTGACCTATAACCGATGATGCTTGCAAAATACATTTATGTGTGAACTTAGTCTGTACTTTTATTTTCTTACAAATCTAACTCTTCAGTTTTCTTCTCTTCATGTTTTAAAGGAAACTACACTTTCAAAAGGAAAGAACCAGGCTAGAGACTAGGTCAGATCTGGCCTCTTCAAACCACAATGCTGCCTCTGATAACCCCGCTGAACTGTTTTCCCACTCTCTACCACTGCACACATTCTCTCTCTCTCTCTCTCTCTCTCTCTCTCTCTCTCTCTCTCTCTCTCTCTCTCTCTCTCTCTCTCTGTGTGTGTGTGTGTGTGTGTGTGTGTATGTGATTGGTGTGGTGTGGTGTGATATGTGACATTTTGCTTCTTTATTTAATTTTATTATTGGCTATTTGAGACCAGCTGAGTATGTAGCTCAGCTCAACACACTCTCTGGTGCTGGGATTAGGATCTCTAGGCTTCAGTTACTTGCCTGTAATCTTTTCTCTCTCTGTGAGGTTACACGAAGACACGCAGTCTCTCTTTGTAAGTGTTTGGATGAGGAAGTAAGTAGGTGGCCTTAGATGAGAATGGCTTCACATGACTTCTAAATTTTAATATGGGAAGGAACCAGATGAAGTTCTCAAAGCTCCAAGTCCATATCTAGAAACTGCCCTGATGCTTTTAGTTCACGGGGCCATCAGGTGTCACAGAAGAAAGCCCAAGAGGTTTTTGTTTGTTTTTTTTTAAACCTCCAGTAGTAAGTGGAAGCTATTTCCATTTTTCCTGTTGTGACATAAATGAGACAAGTTCCAGAAATTGATTTTCATGCGCAAAATACACAGATTAATCGCCAGGCTATTGCTGCCAATCAGGAAAGGGAGGGGAAGGGACAGGAAGTACAAAGCAAGGAAAAGATCCCAGTGTCTTTTGTTCTGAAATGGAAATAAACCGTCCTCCGTCCAGATAAGCCTCCTTTTGATCCTCCTCCGTGGAGAGATGAAGATAAATAATGGTTTGTTTCACATTTGTTTTCAGAATTCTCAGTCAAGTCCTCGCCAAAGCCACTCTGAATGCACATTACCTCAGAGGAGGCGCATGGTTGACCTTCTCCTTGGCTATCTCTCTGCTTCTGTCTGCAGCCCCCAATCCCCACAGTCCTCAGGAAATGAACTTGGGAGACTTGGTGCTCTGTTCTTTTTGAGGGTAACCCTTGGTGATGGCAATTGATAGGAGAGTCTAATTTATTACCACAATGTGAAGGGCAACACATACCCCTCTTTGCATGACAGAGGTCATGGGTATAGGAAATAGGGTTTAGAATTTTCTGAGAAGTTTATTATCCGTCTATGAATAGTACAGATATCTTTATCTCCATTGCATTGTAAATCAGAGGGAATGGTGAGAAATGGCATCGGGAAACTCAGGGGCTTTACTGCTATGGAGCTCAAGGTTGGGACCTAGCAACACTTCCTGAGTTTAAGGCTTGACAGGTTTGATGTTTCTTACAGATAAATCTAATATGTTTCATAGGACCCACTAGTTTCCTAATGCTTATATTTTAATATCTCAGAGCTACAAAGAGGCAGTGATCTGTATGTGATAAGTTTTGCTTTGGAGTTTATATATGCAGAGATTTAAATCTTGGCTCTGTTGTTGAATTATTCATGGGAATTTGGTGGAAAATAATCCCTCAAAAGACAGATTTGCTAAAAACAAGGAAACAATTCCTATGTGGTAATTCCTATATTCCTCTTTTTTTTTTAAATATAAAGTATTAAGAGCTAATATGCATAAAATATCTTGGAATATTGCTTAACTTGTAGGAGAAATTTAGTAAAGAACATGTCATATGCCTGCAGACTTAGGGTTATGGTAAATTCCCGCTACATTGTAGCTTTGTCCAAGTCTGAGCTTTTGAAATATCTGAAAATGAAGATGATCTAAATTGAGATTTCATTTTTGACCCCATAATGTCGTCTTACTATATTCTTAAGAGGATTAAAAACCTAGTAGAACATTTTTATGGTTTAGATTTGATAAGAAGAACATAATAAGACCAATCTCAGTTGCTGAGAAGAGAATTCATCAGTGATGGCTATCCATAGTAATTAGGAATGCCCAGAAGTCATGTGATCAGAGAATGAGCTATCAGTGGGTGTTTAGTATTGATTCTACAAGCCTGCCACACAGTGTGTTTGTGGATGCGAGTGAGCCAACACCATTCTATGCTGAAGAGACCGCATCACCAGCTGGGGATGCTTTCATGGGGGGGGGGGTAGCTTTAAGGTCTTATCCTTCGAAAAGGGCTTGAAATATTTAGAATTCAGAAGAAGCCCTTCATAACTCGGGGTCCTGTGATCTGTGAGATCAGAAAGACAACTACTTTAGGTTTATTGAAGAATTTTAATTTCTCTTGCTTACTCTTTATCAGAACATTCTGTGGGTAGCTAGCTCAGATGTCGAAGCAGGAGGAGAAGGTGAACTGTTAAGTTTATCAAAAATTTGGAAATCCTGTGGTACAGGAGGGAAAAAGGAAATAATTTCTCCCTTAAGTTATATTGAGGATTCAGGAAAGGAACAAAGAAATAAAATAAAATGCCCAATAAATGAGGGAATATAATGCTTAATAAAATGCCAAGGACTATTTTTTTTGTACTGTTTTTGTTTTTCAAGACAGTTTCTCTATGTAGCTTTGACTATCCTAGAACTCACACTATAACCAGGCTGGCCTTGAACTCACAAAGATCTGCTTGCTTCTGCCTCCCCAGTGCTTGGATTAAAGGTGTGCACTGCCACCTCTGCCAGGCTAAATATACTCCCCCCTTCCCGTCATTCATCCCTCCCTCCATCTCTCTATCTCCATATAACAGTCCTGGCTGTCCTAGAGATGGCCTTGCTTTGTAGATAGATCAAATTGGCCTCTAACTCAGAGAGCTCCTCTCTCCTCTGCCTTCCCAATGTTAGGATTAAAGATGTGTGCCACCATTCCCATCTTGCCAGGGACTTTTATTTAAGATTAAGTAAAACTTTTAGGGATAGTATGATGCACACTGTTTAGGCACAGCTAAGCTAGACCTGACTCTTTGACCTGGAATTCGCAGAGAGCCTGCCTTTTCTTCCTGAGTCCCAGACATGTTAGACCTTATACTGATTCTTATTTTTTAGTCATAGGACTTCAAAATGTGTGTGTGTGTGTGTATGAGAGAGAGAGAGAAAAGGAGAGAGAGAAGGAGAGAGAGATTGTGTGCATGCACTCATGTAAGCACATGTGGAGGCCAAAGAACTTGGGCCTTTTTTTTTTTTTTTTTTTTTTTTTTTCTGTATTATCTTGACTCATGTCTCTTACTGAATCTGGAAGCTCCAAGTTTTGGCTAGACTGCCTGGCCATTGAGTTCTCTGAATCTCCCTGTCTCCATGACCCAATGCTAGCTAGAGTTACAGATGTGAGAAGTCATGCTTAGCTTTCTAGACGGATGCTGGAGATTTGAACTCTGGTTCTAAAATTGGCCTCTTACTCATTGAGGCATCTTTCCAGCTCTGAAACATGTCTAAAAGATGTGAAGTGAATAGGGCTCAAGGAAGTGGCCTAAACTCTGAAAGTCCTCTATTTCCTTCAAGCGTCGGTCGCCTAAGGAGGAAAGCAGATGTCTATGTGGAGTCTAGGAAACAATACCAAATTCTGGCTCTGCTTAGGGTAGAGCTAAATATGCTTTGGAAGCTGCCACCCTCCTCCAAGTGAGGACTTGTAGGGAAGGGAGGTACTGTTGTTTCTGAAGTGAATTCCAAAGGAACAGGTAGCAGTATCTTTTGGAACAAGCAGGCTTCCATCAGGAGTGGGGTTCCAGAATAGTTTCCCAGAGCTCAGCCTAAGAAGATCACTATGTCTCCACGCCCTCACACCCACAAAAGTGTTGACCCTCATAACAACAACCCCCACTGAATGAGAATTGTGCTTCATCTATATGGCGCCACTCTTCAGGGAATAATGTATTTTATAAGCATCATTTGGGAGAAGCCATTTTTATAACTAATTTACAGAGCCTGAGGAGTTACAGTGATAATTATTTTAAGAGGTGAGTTCCAGCCCTGGAAGGGGACTTACAGAAACAGTTCAGTAATAGACATACATCCTGCCTCACAGCTCCTTTGTAGGTTGTGGCCAGTTTTGTCCTCATTACCAAAAAATTGCGAGTAAAAAAGCTTTAGAGCAGGCTTTCAACTTATGGTTCGAGACCCCTTTGGATGTCAAAAGACCCTTTCACAGGGGGTCTCCTAAGACCAACATCAAACACAGATATTTACATTATTGTTCATAAGAGTAGCAAAATTACAGTTTTGAAGTAGCAACAGAAATAATATTCTGGTGTGTGTTTGTGTGTGTGTGTGTGTGTGTGTGTGTGTGTGTGTGTGTGTGTGTGTGTGTGTGTGTGGTGGAGGGGGGGGTCACCACAAAAAGAGGAATTGCATTAAAAGGTCACAGCAGTAGGAAGGTTGAGAACCATTGCTGTAGTGTAACAGAAAACCAGGAAAGGAACACAATGTACTTGTAGAAGCTGGCATTTTACAGACACAGGGTAGTAGTAGCTGAGCTGCACACCACAGCCCCACTGACTCCTCACATTCACCTGTTACAAAGTGGGATTCTAGGAGCTGTTGTTATAATATAACCAAGCAAATCATGCACAGAATGGATTTGGATCCAGCCCAGGTACATAGGGACCCTGTAACATGTCATAAGCTCTGCTGTAATTCCTTCTCACACATGACACAAGTAGACTCAGAGCATCTTAGAGACCTCAGAGCTTTCACAGCCACTGGCAGACTAGGCACAGAATTGGGTCTGTCAGAAATATGTGCTCCATTTTGAATAAACGTCCTCACCTTACCCCCCACCCCCACCCCCACACACACACCAGCAGAGATCCACTGTATACCCAGTCTGGTTTCTCTCACCTCACTCTGTGTTTTGGCATTTTGGTCCAAACGAATTTCTGATATAGGTTTGTATAGTTGTTCCTATTTCAGTCCCAGACATGGAAGCTCCATTCCTCTGTAGTGGAGCTGTTCTAACTGAAACTCACTGAAGGGCCTGAGCTGAAGGGAAACATGGGGATCAAGTTGTAGAACCTTCCAGAGCCTGCAAGGTTCATTTTCACTCTAAATTATCCTCATTTTGAACTTCTCAAATCTCATTAATTTCTGCTGTACCTCTAGCTTTCCAAAAATAAGTATTGTCTTTTGATTTCAGAACCTTATCAGATAAGTGACAGGTCATCAAGCTGTATACAGTGTCATTTTCCCTACATGCTCTCCTACATGGGAGACTGCATTTCTTCCGGCACAGAAAGTTTCAAATTCAGAATGAACACGCTTATTTCTTAAATCAGCGTATTTTCAAAGGTGTTCTATGGACTTGTCTTAACTACCTTTCTAGAGCATACCCTGGAGTTCTGTTTTTATAAAATTCGGCTTTTTACAAATGTTTAGCACACCGTGTCTTCTGGACTCCATCTGCTCCTGGGAGTCCATATGGGATAGAGATTCAAACTCTTCATATTTCCCTTTGCAGAACAAGCAATAACTTAACTTTTAATTCTAAGTATTTATTGTTATATTGTTGACATTCAACACTTGTTTACTTTTGTGTGTGTTGTATAATGGGGTGTGCCTAAGAATGCCATGGTGCTCACGTAGAATTCAGAGGAAACCTGCTGGGCTCAGTTTTTTTTTATCACATGATTTCCTGGGATTGAACTCAAGTCATCAGGGCTGGTGGCAGATGCCTTTACCTACGCTGATGTTTTGAACTTCCATAAAAACCAAAGGATGTTTCTTTTCCCTCATTTCTACATTTTTCCCCTTTCTCAGATGTTCGACTAAGATATCATTAGAAAGTTCAGTGAACTTAAAGTATTTACATATGAGACTATAAATTTTCAATGAATTAAGAATTATAATGAATTTTTATTAATTTGATGAATCTACCCTAAGTTGGTCTTAAATTCCCAAAGCTCCTGTCTCAGTCTCTCAAATGCATGGTTTGTGTGCATCTTCAGCTAGACAATGAGTTTGGGGCAAGCCGTTCTGGGATGTACAAACCTTTTCTCAAAAACCAAAACCGAAACAAACTATAAAGAAGAATTTTAGGAATATGGTACTCTCCTTACGCCTTACTTCCCTCAATTTTTACATAAAAGACTTACACACTTGAGTTGTGTAGGGTCATGGATGTTCACACTAGAAGACAGTCATCCTTTGCAATAAAATATGAGTCACTCTTTACAACAGTGATAGCCAGGGCTGCCTATTAATTTGCAATCTATCTCCCCAAAGTGCCAGCTTTCCTGCTCACTTTGCTATTTGGCATTTCAGATACTTTTCAAGACACAAATACAACCAGGAACATTTTAGGTTCTTGGACTGGAAATCATATAGAGTTTAAGACTCATTTCTGGGCACAATGGAAGATGGAGAATCAGAGTAGACCCTATGGTTTTATTATCTGCCTAGTCTTTTAAAGTAGTGAAATGAGCTCACTTTTTTCTAACTCCTTCCCTTTTTTTGCTGAAATTTTTAGCTAACTGAAAAAAGGGAGCTGACATCAACTGAGATTTCAGACAGTGCAAACTAGTTTAGGAAGACAGAATGCACACAGTTTTTGCCTTATACATATTAAATGAACTAAAACAATTAACCTATTTTAATAAAATAGTTCTTGGTAAATTCAATATCTACATAGGAAAAATATTGATGTCAACTTTACATTATAAATTAGAAAAGTGTAAACAACACAGAGAAGAAGCAGAAGAGGAGGAGGAGAATTATTTCTTCTCCACAGGAAATGAGAAAAGATGCAGACATAATTCAGAGGCAATCCCTAGAAGAACTGATGGGGAAATAGTGTGTTCTACATTAAATCCTGTTCATCAAAGGACAGTATAAAAAGACAGAGAGATCATTGATAATGAATATACCCAGAAGATACAAAGAACACCTACAGATCAGTGTGAACAAGATAGACAGATATACAACTACTGTAATCACTAAAATAAAGCAAGTGAGAAATAGGTTGTGTTGAGAACAAAGAACTGCCATACTGGTAAGTTACTTGTACAGTTTGGAAAACAATTTGGTCATATCTGTCTATTGTGATATAGCAATTATACAAAATAAACATATTACAAACAAAAATCCATAAATTTGATTAATAAAATATGCTCAATAAACTTCTCATAGTAGCATTGTTTGAAAGAGTCCAAACTGAAAATGCAAATACCTATCAAAAGAAGACTGATATATAGATCATAGGGACTAGAGAGATTGCCCAGCAGCAAAAGCAAAGAAAGTTAAGAGTCCTGGCTGCTCTTGGAGAGGACCTGGGTTGATTTCCCAGCACTTACACAGTGCCTTACAACTGTCTGTGGCTACAGTGTTAAAGGACCCAATGCTCTCTTCTGTCCTCTGAGGGTATTGCATTCATGCAGCACTTTTATACATGCAGGCAAAATATTCATCTGTATACATATATTAAACATAAATAAACCTTATCTAAATCTAAGCTGTAGTAAATCAGTACAATAGGATGCATAACTGAGCACAGAGAATGGGCCCTCTACTATTTACAGGTGGGTATGTTTCATGCTCACAATGACCGAAATCAGGTATAAATGGTGTCATTATATTTATGTGAAATCAAAATGAATCTCTACTGCTAGATATCAGACATTTGGAGGATGGGGGTTTAATTTACTGGAAGAATGAGTGCATGAGTTCCCACCACTACTATTAAGAAAATAACTTTGGAGGTGAACTGGTGGTAAATGGGAGGTGGGGTTGAAAGCCTGAGGGTATTGCACAGAGCTGGTAACATTTGTGCCGTGATATGGGTATGGATTGAACAGGCATGTTGAGTTTTAGTAAATGAATCAAGTCACAAATGTGCTTTTCTAGATACATATCTTTGTTAACTAGAAGATAATTACTTGGCACTCATGCATAATTTGATAAGATTCATTTAAAACACTTTATGATACTGAGGATTATCGATTATCAGAACCAGCCCCAGGTGTAAAATTCTATAAATTTATGTTGAATTCATATATTTTATTAATATAGCAATAAGTGTGCTTAGCAAATGTATATTTTGCTTCATTTCCTCCCTTATTTTTTAAACTCACCCTTTGTGGCTTCTAGTAAAGGATTACATCAATGGGGTGGTAGGACACACCTTTAATCCCAGCACTCAGGAGGCAGAAGCAGGAGCATCTGTGAGTTTGAGGCCAGCCTGGTCAACAAAGTGAGTTCTAGGGCAGCCACGGCCACACAGAGAACGCTTGTCTCACCCTCCACTCCCCGAAGGACCCTTCTCAAGTGTATTGTCTTATCAACTTTTCTATTGCTGTAATAAGACATCATAACCAAGGTAACTTAAAGAAGAAAATGTTAATTTGGTGCTTACAGCTTCAGAGGGCTGGAGTTCATGACCAACATATTGGGAGCATAGCATCATGCAGGCAGGCATAGTGTAGGAGCAGTAGCTGAGAGCTTAGGTCTTGATATACCAGCAGTAGGCACAGAACTAACTGGAAATGACATAGGCTTTTGACACCTCAAAACCCACCTCAGTAGTACATCTCCTGCAACAAGGCCACACCTCTGAAGCCTTTCCAACCTGAACTACCAGCTGGGGACTAAGTATTCAAATATATGAACTTAGCGAGGTTATTCTTATTCAGACCACCGTTGTCTTTAATTCAACAAAATTGTCAACTATGTTGTCCATACTTTGTATTTCTGTTTAGTTTCTTAATTACTTATTAACTTTTATTGCATATAATTTTAAATATTTTTTATTTTTAAATTATGTAGATATGTGTGTCTCTGTGTATATGGGTGTAGTGCCACACAGAGGCCAGAAGAGATTGTTGGATCCCCTGGACCTAGAATCACAGGCATTTGTGTGCTCCTGATATGGGTTCTGGGAACCAAACTAAGTCCTCTGCAAAAGCACTTTACACTCTTAACCATTGACCTATTAAAAGTATCTTTCTTAATAAAAAGATTTCTACCCATGATGAGAAGAAGCACCTGTTGTGTGTCCCAGAACACAGTGTTTTATACAGACACCAGCACCATAAGTGTGTGTTTGATATCTTTAGTACTTACTATAAGTTTGTAGCCTGCTACACCAACAAATTATGCATCTAATAAAGACCCTCTAGAGGTTCTTTGGATTTTTTGTTTTTAATTAATTAATTATTACCATGAGGGCATTGTGTGCAGTGGCACAGTTTGGAGGTTAGAGAGCAATTTTGTGGAATTATTTCCTTCTACCTTTACCTGAGTTATGGGGATCAGGTCACCAGGCTTGTGCTTTTACCTGCTGAACCCCTTATCTGGCCCTTTAAAATAATATTTTTACATAGGTTCTTAATAACTGCCAGAGGGTAGGAGATGAAGACAGCTTGTATTGATGCCCGTGTTTTTGATGGCCCATTTAAGAAACTCAGAAACCGATGCCAAAGGCATCATGATTCCAGTAAAACATTCCTGATACAATCAACAGGCATATTACACATAGGTAGATCATTCACTTTATCAATCCAATTGTCTCAACAAGTTACGACTTACTTAAGAATGCCATTGTCTATTGAAGCATGGGAGGAAGCAGAGTTTAATATCCATAGACACAGAATATGAAGCAAAAATTCATTTTTCTCTTTGGGCATGCTTCGATCATGTATGAAAGATCATGCTTTCAATATGGCAGGAATACAGAGTGTAGACAACCTCGGAACAGCTGAGAAATGAAGGGGTAAAATCAAAGATAAGGAACTGATCTGAGAAATGTTTTGGAGGTATCTACTTCAAATTAATCTTTTTTGGAAGATTTCTGTATATTCTCCAAATGACATAAAGACGTATATATGCAAAGATTTATCTATTAATTAGTGATCCATTGATCCATCCAATATTTATTCATGGCTTAGCTAAAACAAACAAACAAACAAACAAAACTCTATAATTCATTTTAGGTGAGAAGAGCCTGAAGAAGTGTTTTGTTAATTTTGACAGCGGGCCCTTACTTTCATACCCTTCCTTTACATAATGTCTCTAATAGAATCATTTAGTTAAAATGATTTTCAGATGTAATTTTTTTCTTTAATAGTTGATGGAAAATTATCCCAAGTACTCTGCTTAATTTTGCAGGAGAAATATCACTGAACTGAATTAGAATTTTCTAAATGACCACTAAAGATTAAGCAAATACGTGTTTTGCTGCCTTCCAAAGATTTTTCAACAGCATGGGCTGGCCTTCTTAATTGCTGTCTAGCTGAATAGACTCTAAGAGTCTTAAATGGCCCTCAGAGTTCAGAGTGAAGAAGCCACCTTTAATTTCCAAAGCTTCTGGTTTTGCATCATGTCTTTCGTAGACACAGGTCTCAGGGCTGTCATGGAGGCTTGCTCCTTAAATCATGGGACCTGGAGTTAAAATGGTTTAAAACAAATCGATTCTGTGGCCAAAGGGGCTGGCAGCATAGAGATACCAAACAATGGTTAACTATTAGACAAATGAACAAACAGAAATGAGGGGACATGATCCGATTTGGGTACCAGCTTTCCCTTACAGAGGCCAAGCGAAAGTGAAAGTTTCCTAACATGCACGTCTTAGAACAGGCTACTTAATCAGATTCCTGTCTGTTTGTTCATCATAAACCTTTTCTTAGCCCACAAATGGCCTGAATCATAGGATAATGGTCCAGCTTCTCAATGAGAATCTCATTAAAACCAAAAGGATAACATGAGTGGTTCATTCAGAAGACATCTGTGCTACATAAGTATGTGAACCCAAACTTCTGATATAGAACTTAAAAGTTACAATTTCATATTTATTGTCTAGAATTTATACTTTTTACTTATTTTATTACTATTTATCACCTCATAGATAATACTCCTTTTGGTTGTTGTTGGGAAATAATTATTTATATTCAAATTTATCAGTAACTACAGACCTGTTTTAGATAGCACATATGTCCAGCCTTAACTTTCATGGTGACATAAGTAGAACACGTTATATAATGCTATCCTATTTCAGCTCTCTTTAGTCATGTCCCCAGGTTATTCTTAATCCTTCATGTATCCATGACAATATAAACAAGGACTAGGTCCCATCTCCAGTTGTGCAGTTCAAGACCCAGCAATTTTGTCTCTGTCCAAAATTGTCTTTCTTTGAAATCCTTGCCACAGCATAAAATCCCTTTCTGGAATTCCTGTCTCTGCTCAGATCAGCAATCCACCTACACGTTTTCTTTCTTTCCTTCTTTCTTTTTGTAAAAAGCTTTGAAAGTCTACACTCACTGCCTTCAAGCTTACTTCTTCCTTTCATTTTTAACTCCACCTCAAACTATTTCAACTTCTGTTTCTCCATCAAAAATTTCTCACCTGGAACTGTTGACTTTCATTAGCAGAGCAGTCCTGGGCTCTCAGGCCCTCTTGACTGTTCAGTATTCCTTGGTAGGTGACTAACTTTCTATTTTCCTTAGGAACATTGCTCCCCTTTACTTCTTTTTCGTTTTTTCTTTTTCTGTTGGATTGCACATCCCAGCACCTTCCCAGCTTTCCTATTACTCACTGTCTTCCATCTCCCCTCCCCCGACTTCAAGTCAGAATGCCCTTGGGCTCAGACAGACACCTTTGACATCTCTTCTAATTAAACTCTCCCTTTGATGAGCTCATCCAGTGTTATGGCTTTACAACCATCTATATGGTAACGAATCCCACGTTTATATCTCTAGCCTAAACTTCTCCCCTGTATTCTAGACCAGATTACTCAACTACACATACACTTAGATGTCTAATAGGTATTTAAAACTTAATTACTGAACCAATAATAAACTCTGGGTCTCTCTCTCAAAACCTGCTTTCCTTAGTCTTCATTGTCCTGGTTCTTGGCAGCACTGGTTCTGCCCCATCTTCTAATCACTCCTGCCTTCTCTTAGGGCTCACACCCCCTTCATTAACCAGTCTTGTTGGTTTGGCCTTCAGACAACTATATACTTTCTCATCATCTCCAGGGGCATTAACTTGGTCCAGGCTGGGATCATCTTTTTCCTGGATTTACTCCAGAAGCTTCCTGCTTTCACTGTTCACTCTGGTCCCTCTTGAGTCTGTTACTGAAGTTTCAACAGCACCCCTCCTCTGCTAACCTTTGGCTGGCTTTTTGTTTTACTAAAGAGTAAAATTTAAAGTCTAATTGTATCCTATCATTTCCTTTCTTGTGTTATTTCACCTTCTTTTTCTCCTGAGACCCTTTGTGTCTCATGTCCACAATGGCCCCCTTGATGTTTTTAAAAAGAAGAACTTGGAAGGCCAACCATAATCTCAATACTTGGGAGGCTGAGGTAGGTGGACCTTAAATTCAAGAACAAAATCAGTGAGAGGCTAGTTTGGGCTAGAAGAGGAGGCACTATTTTAAAACAAACAAATAAACAAGCAGAGATTAGAGACTTCTTGTGTCAAAGCCAGTATACTTTCTGCTCCCACTTCTGGGAAGCTCTCAGCCCAGAAAGTCTCATAGATGCTGCCTGTCCTGGTGTAATTTTTGTCACTGTGACAAAATACCCTGACAGAATGCAATTTCAGAGGAAAAGGAGTTTATTTTGCCTTTTAATTCTAGGTTATTGTCCATTATGTGGCAGGGAGGTCACAATGACAAGAGTTTGAGGCAGCAAATCATTAGATCCATGGTCAAGAGCAAAGAGCAACGATGCATTAACGCTTGCTTCCTTGCTTGGTGCTTTCTTGTGCTCAACTTAGTTTCCCCACTCTTAAATAGTTCAAGACCTCCTGCGTAGGGAATGGTGCCACCCACAGTGGGATAGGTGTTCCCTCACCAATGAATTTAAGCAAGACAATCCCCCACAGACATGCCAATAGGTCAACACAATGTTGACAGTTCCTCTTAGAGAATCTTCTCTGTGAGTCTGGGTTGTGCCAAGTTGACCGGTAAGGTAACCATCATATTATCTTCCTGTTACATCTCAACTGGTTCCTTCTTAACACCCCACTTCAGATACCACTCCAGTTACCTTTCTACCAATCTTGCACTGCCTTTTTCTTCCTTTACTTTTCCTCACAGGATTTATAAACTTCCAGCTTAATAGCAGTATATAATGTGCAATTGACTTACTCATTTTCTGTTTGCTCATTCTGGAACAATGCAAAATCCATATTAGCCGACATTGGTCTGCTCCAGTGACTGATGCTTGCATGATGCATAGAAATATTTGGCACATAATAGGTGCTTAATAAAAAAATTTTTAATTAAAGGGTCTTTTAAACCTCTCTCCTTTTCTTGTTTTTACAATTTTACTATGCTTGCAAGCCCCTTTGGAGCACAGATCTGTTACATTCAACTTCAGAATTCAGTGTGGTATCTGGAAAAGTGTAGGCAGTTATGAATGTTTGCTGACATAAACTCTGGAAGTATATGACTCCATGATTGTTTGAGTGCATTCCAAGATGGGCAAAAGGATGGCAGAGGGCTATGTAGATGATATTACAAGCAGAGAGACAGAGGAAAACAGCCCCAGACTAAAAAGCTGCTATATTGTGTGTTATATGAACAGGAAGGTAGAACCTGGAAAGACAGAGGACTCTGGAGTACTTTCTATCAAGACAACAGGAATCTGGAAATGACTCAGAAATCACCTGGGAATATTGGAAACATTCAACACTGCAACCTCTTCAAGGGAGCCTCTAACATTGGCAGAGTTTTAGTGTGATTCTCAGTGCTTGCTGCTTTGTGCTTGCCTGAACTTCCATCCTCTGGCTCCATCCCAAAGAGTTGTGTTGCCCTCGGTGGCATCATTCTCTGATATAAGAAAACAGCCACACAAGTTCACAGTGTTCTTTTTCTCTTGCTTTCCTTCCCATCTTTTCCTTCTCTGTAATGGAAAAATACCTGGCAAACTGAATAAATAGCTGCTTTGTGAGTTTCGACTGTTATACATCCTAGGGTTGTTATTTTAAGACAATCTGAATATTAAAGATAATTTTAAATGGCTATAATCTAGCTGACTTTTTGTGATGGACTTGTTTTATTTAAACCAGCTGTTTATTTATTGTGGTGGGTTTGTTTGGGTTTTATTTGAAGACAGGGTTTTGCTTTGTAACCTAGGATGGTGTCAAACTCTTGATGACTTCAGTCTTCCTAGTGCTTGGATTATAGACATACATCACCATGCCTACCTTCATTCAGCTTTCATTCTTTAAAAATATATGTCACACACACACACACACACACACACACACACACACACACACTATCAGCCCTGGGCATTGAACTCACACCTTCAGTCTTGTGGCAGGCAGTTTTACTTTATGAGCCTCCCACAGCTTTTACAAGATTTCTTCCAGAGCAAAATCTTAACTAAATGCAGCATAATAATAAGTATGAAATTTAGGCTACCTATTAGCTTGGGCACTAATGGAGCCTTTAAAAAAATTTTTTTTAAAGATGTTGTGGACACTCAGTTTTTAAAAATTAGAACAGTGATTATAAAAGTGTTTATCATTTTTAATAAGGTCTATATACTAAGCTGCATGTATGGAGTACGCCTCTTCTCAAACAAAGGCTTTTCTGGGGAGATTATGTTGTTACATTGTAAATAAGTACTCGCCTATTGGTTTGGCTGAAGGCAGAGAGGAAGTGTGGGTGCAACTATCAGACTAAGAAAACTGTGGGAACAGGAAGAACAGAGAAGAAATGCAGAGGACAACTATGCTGCTCTGAGAAAAGGTACTGAGCCGCATGGCTGAACAGGATAAAAATCATGGGTTAGTTTAACGGTAAAGAGTTAGCAAGTTATATGCCTGGGCCTTAGGCCGACCAGCCTAAAATTAATGTAAGCATCTGTGTGTCTCTGTGAGACTGCAGGACTGCAGGACCATAGGCCAGAAACTTGTGTGTGTGTGTGTGTGTGTGTGTGTTTGTGTGTATGTGTGTTTGTGTATGTGTGTCTATGGATGTGTGTGTGTATGTGTGTGTATGTGTGTGTGTATGTGTGTGTGTGTGTGTGTGTGTGTGTGTGTGTGTGTGTGTGTGTGTGTGTGTGTGTGTGTATGGGGTGGTGGAAAATAAGACTGTATTGATCATTAGGATTAAAATGGTTCTGGGGGTTGGGGGGACTGCTCAGTATAATAAGACCCTGGTTCAATTCCTAGCACCCACCTTCAGGGGACCTGACACCAGTTTTCAGGTGTTCTCACTCAAAACCCAAGAAGCCTGGAGTCCCCACTGTAGCTGGAATCTGGAATTTGCATTACTTCTCTATCCCCCAAGCTAATATATAGACAGTAAGTGAATACTGTGGTCTAGAACAGAAATTTAAGACTTAAGGGACAGGGGCCTGTGAATGGTGCTCACAAGGGGAAGGCATTTAATATACATGAACTCACCAAAGTCATTTCAAGAGCATAAAAAATAGTTTTCCATGATAAAATAATTAAAAGTATCTCAGCTCTTTCTGTGGAAAGCTTTGATGTAAAGGTTACCCAACAATAGAAGCCAAAATAACCCCTTCCTGTTAAAGTTAAACACAGATTCATTTTATTTGTTCATACTGTTTGTTTTAGACTCGAAATGTTCCTTTTCTAATCCCAGCAGGATTCAGTGCTAGGAAAGATGTGTCTGCTTAACTCAGAAAGCTCGGTGCTGATATTCAGTCGCTAGCCAACGAGTAGTCAGCTGTAGCAAGTAAAGACACAGTAACCTAAATAAGGGATGCAATTACCATAGGGGGAGAAGACAAGGCTTTCTCTGTTACCATCACAGAGCTGGAGGCTTCCAGTGAGTGGGAGATGGCACTTTGCCTGGTACAGACATGTTGGCAGGGGTTGTTACAGTGCCCCCAGTACAAACGTAATGAAACTAACTTCATAAAGATTCATTTTCTAGTAGGCATTTTGCAAAACCCAAGAAGGAACAGACAAGATCAATTCCAGCACTAACAGGTACTAACTTTTAGCACCAATATATCTCAAATGCTATTTTAGAAGGAGGATCAGTATTTCTCCAACTCTACTTCTATATTATTATGTAGGTAAACCACATAAAGATTCACAACATGTTTTACATTCTTTACCTCATATTAAATGTCTGGGATATAGCTTATACTTTACTCATCCAGACTAGCCACATTTTAAGGTGCTCCATAGTCCTGTGCAGCTATGGATACTTGAGAAGTTGATCTATGCAGTTTCTGGAATTCCAAGGTGTTGGTATAAACGGGGTCTGAGGCTCTTGCTCCTGGCCTGGCCTGCTACTGAGGGATTCTCTCTCGCCTCTTTGTTGTAGAGCCTCAGAATGGACCTTGTCAGAAGACAAAAATCTTGTCCTAGTGTGATTACCATTTAGAACCAAGAATGGGCATGCAGTACTAAGTAACACAGTAAATTGTATCTATAGAACCAGTCATTAAAAAAAAAATCTGAAAGAGTAAATGGGGAGCAAAAAAAATCCATCTGGGGTATTCAGAAAGCTTAGGTTTGGTTACACTTAGGGAAGATTTGGGATGAGAAATTGGGGTAGAGAAAGCTCTAGAGCACTGGTGAAGAAGAGAAGGAGGTAAATGAGTGGAAGGTTGCTACAAGAGAGAAGAAGCAGGCAGGGTCAGGAGGACAGAATAATTCTGAAGTCACCAAGAACTGAAGGTCAGACATGGCAGGGGAGGATGAAGCTACTTTAGGCCTCTTGCCACTATAATTTGCTCCCAGTTACTGACTTGATGGAAGGTTCAGAGTGGCACAGCTCTTAAGAGAACTCCACAGAACAGCCTGTGCTTGGGGGAAGGTTGTGAGGAGATGATATTGAAATGGGAATAGAAAATAAAGTGGGAAAATTGCAGTGATGGGTTCTGCGTAAGCAAACTGTGAGTAAGGAAGTATGGATTACTGGCAGGAAGAAAGGAGGTGGGATGGGGGTGGACTTTGTAGTCACATGATTTGCAGGATTGCAGAGATGAATTGGGGATCCCCTATTGCTAAGTAGATGTTTAGTGACTGGAAAGACTGTGGGGAGATAGGAAAGCATGAGCCAGGCAGTGTGGACCACAGGGACTATTTTAAGACGCCACAAGAATTTGGTCACTAGAGGTTTCCAGCTGGAAGCTCAAAGGATGAGTCAGAATGGTGGATCCACCTTTGTGTGCTGTAACTCAGCAAAGCTAGACTCTTTGAGAACCGCAGAACGGAACACAAAGTCTAGTATCTAGTCCTTGTTCATGTCTGGGCTACCAGTGATTTTGGCTATGTCATGCCCTCAGAGCATCCCTTTCTTTAGGTGTAAAATAAAGAGTTTGGCAGCAGTAACTTCTACTGTTCTTTTGCCTTTAAACATCTATGTATGACCTGTGCCTTTAATTCCAGCCCTCAGGAGGTGGAGGCAGGCAAATCTCTGCAAGCTTGAGGCCAGCCTTGTCTACAAATGAGTTACAGGACAGCCAGGGGTTTGTAGAAAGATGCTGTCTCAAAATGGAAAAAAATAAATGTCTATGACACTGAGTTAGATATACCCTGGCTTACTAAAGTTCTTTACAACTATCCCCCCCTTATCTATGGGGAAATAGGCTCTGGGAGCTGGAGTCACAAACAGTACTGGATTTTATATATATAAATATATATATTTATATAAACATATATATATATATGTTCTACCCTTATATAAATACTTAGAATAAAATTTAACTTATAATTTAGACAAGAAAGAGGTTAACAACAGTAACTACTTGTAAAATATCATAATTATAATACCCTAATATTATGATATTATGAGAATCACAACTCTTACACTAAGGGAACCACAATTAAATAAGTTAAGAATCATTCAAACATAAGCACTCAATATCTTGACAGTGAGTCTAATAGTCCAAATGGTTCCTAAGTAACATATGAGCAGGCAACATATACACTGTGGATACATTAAGCAAAGGTCATGTCCACAGCCCAGGAAGCACACAGAGCCTCACTGTGAAGTTTCTATTTCTCTGTTAAGAAAGACATGGTATTTAAAGTGATTAATCGTTTGCTTCTGGATAGCTCCGTTTAATATTTTCTAAATGCAGTTGACTATGAAGAACTAAAACCTTAGAGAGTAAAACTATAGACAATGGAGGACCATTGTGCCTCAGGGATGTCAGCCATATTATCCTTTGATCAGTACAGAACCAGGTTTGTGAAATCAAGTTCCACAAATTTTGGAAGATGCCTTTCTCTAAGGTACACAGGGATAAGGAGATGACTCAGCTGGTGACGTGCTTGCCTTGCAAGGCATAAGGATGTGGGTTTGACCGTTAGCACCCATTGGGAGGTAGAGATGGGTAGAATCCTGGAGTTCACTGGCAAGGCAGCTTAACCTAATTGGCTAACTCCACCAGTGAGAAACTGACTCAAAATACAAGATTATGACTCCTATGGAATAACATATGAGGTTGACCTCTGGCTTTCCACATACACCTGCAAACATCCATGTATACTTATACACATGATATATACCTACACATGCCCACACAAACACACATACACAAGACAACACACAACTATATACGCAATATAGGATATGGAAGTGACTTAAAATAAGAAAAGACATCACGAGGTTCTTCCAGACATTAGGTTTCCATCATATTCTTTGGATGTCTCTGTTGACAGCACCCAGGCATGAGCACATAGAAGTGTTTCTTGAGTCTGCTAGACTTCCCTGTGCTCTCAAGAATCTATTTCATTTTAGGGTCTCAGCATGTTAAAGTTCATTACAGGTGAAACATCCAAATTCCTATGTTGAAATCCTACCCACTCTTGCATAGTCAGAGTATAGCCTTATTTGGGGATAAAATTCATAAAAAGGTGATTGATATGACTGTTAGGGGATAGACCTCTTTCTTTCATATTCACACCTTTGCCCAGAACTAGGCCTTCCCTTCTCCATCAGTTCCAATCCAACCTAACCTAGTCTTCCTTGTAGAGAAACCCCCCTAATTCAGAGTACATCAATTGTTCATTTTGCATAAGGCAGCCAAACTTGCACATGGCTTCTAATATTATTATCTTACAATCCTCCTTTGACTTTTCAAAAGATCCTACAATTTCGTCCTCATTGGGCAGGTCTTTAGGAGACCCACTGCAGAAAAAAAAAATTGTATATCAAATTCAGATATTAAAAAAATTACTTAAACAATAATTTTTGAGAAAGGGGGATGGGGACTCATGTAATTTTTTAAAAAGTCTTCTTTTTAAATGTTGTTTTTGAAGGGAAAAGATAATGGAACCCGCTATGCTTACTGATAGTTTATTATTGTATCCGAATGGAACACATAATGGCTACATTGGACTGAAAACTGGAATCCCCCAGTTCCCCCACGACTTCTCACTAAATCACTTATCGCTTTTCTGTTGTGGCAACCCAATCTTGGTGATTGCCTTCTGTTTTTCTACTGCTTACGCCAGCAACGGAAGTTCACAAGAATATCTTCCAAAAACCTTTGGCCACAAGTAAAGGAAGTGAGTACATTCAAGAGTAGAGGATGATTCAATCTCTTTGAGTGCTTAAGTCTTGGTACCCCTTCTGAAACCATTGGAAAGAATGCCAGCACGCCGTAATTGCCATGGTGCTCCCTGGGAGGTGGAGATCTGCCAGTACTCACTGGATTTCAACCAACAATTCATTTTAAGTGAGTCACTGAAGGAAATGAGTATCTATTTTGGCCATTTTAAGGGAATATTTAACACTCTTAAGAATCCAAATGGGTGTTTGATACAAAGGTTTATAATATATATATATGTGATATATATAATACACACATATATAATACACACACATATATATATATTTAAAATAGAATCTCTTTATGTAGTGCTGGCTGCCCTGGAACTTGCTATGTAGGCCGGCCTGGCATTGCCTCTGCTTCCTGAGAGCTGAGGTTAAAGGCATGCACCACTGTGCCTAGCTTCAATGGCATTTTTAATGAAGACTTAAATATGCACTAAAGATAGTATTTCATTAGAGACTCATGACATAAACGAATAAACTTAATTCATAAAAGTCTGCACACAAAATGAAGACTTATTGTCCTACCGAGAAACTACCTTACTAAAGATACCTCTCAAATGCCACATTCTTCCACAGAACCACGATCTCTGGGAAAAAGGGGGGTTCACTACCCTTCTCAGGAAAGCAAGACTGCTTTTGCAATCAGAAGCGCTTCCAAGGCCCTGATGCCAATAATGGTGTGGAATGATTTACCATCAGCTTCGGAAACTTCCTTGGGAGCTGAGTGGGCAGCTATGAATCAGTGCACACCCTCTGCACACATCGTTACCAATCTCTTTGGACTATTCTATGAAAATCATACTTCGCATTTTTTGGTAAGGAATGCTTTTCCCGATGGCATCAGACTGTCTGGGAGTAAAAGTAGAAGCAGCCCCCAGTGAGCTGTGTACCTCGGGGTTGGATGCGCTCCAGCACTATCTGCAAATGCTGTTGTGATTCTGAGTCAACACACCTGATCTGGAACACAGCCACAGACTGAGGCTGTGCCTCTGGCAACGGCACAAGAGTCTCATTCTGGTGATTTCAAAGAAAACATCCAACTGATTTTTAACTCCTTCATAGTTGACTAGAGGAAGTATTGGTGGCCTGAACCTACTTCTCTCAGTTTGGATAAGATTGTAAACCTTGGGAAATCCATCTACATCCCAATGACTGAGTATGACTCTCCCTTTGGATACAGTGGTTGCCCATTTACTGTGCCAAAGTTAGCGGTAAGCCTCAACACTTCGTGTTTTAGTGCCATGTATATCCCGCACTTTCTGTGTAACTTCAGTGCTGGACAGGTTCCCTGAGCTATCTGTCGAGGCTGATGAATGAATGCACTTTGTCAGCAACTGTAGGTCAGATGGCAATCATTCTGTGGCGAGATCAAAAGCTGATGAGTTTCTCAATCGGACGTGTTCTCACAGGCAGCCATTGCTGCAAGGGTCTTTATCAAGCCTGTATAGAGACAAATGAACAGTGCCTGTCAGTGGTGACTGATCAGGCTAAAGGGGCTGTGAGTGCAACTCTATGCCGCCAAGATCTATAGCAGGATGCTTAATTCATAGAAAACATTTCGAGAACATTTATCTTCATTTTTAAAAGTATTATTACTTTTAGTTTCTTTGTATGGATAAAATCTTCTGTAAAGGAAGAAACTTGGATTTGGTTTTGCTAATGTAACTTTAAAAAGTACCCATGACCAGTAGGTTGAAGCCATCTGGAAACAAGTTTCTGACTAAACGAAAGGATTTTTCTTTCCCTCCTTCCCTATTTTTCTCTCCCTTCCCTTTCCTCCCTCCCTCCCTCCCTCCCTCCCTCCCTCTCTCCACTCCTTTCTCTCTTCCTTCTTCCCTCCCTCCCTCTCTTTCTTCCTTTCTCCATGTTTTCATGAGAAGATCTCATGATGTGCTTCAGGCTGGCCTTGAACTTGAGATCCTTCTGCCTCACATTTCCAAGTGCTAGAATTGCAGGAGTGCATCAACATGAGCAACTGGAAGACTGTTCTAACTCCACTCACTGGGGTAGACACCACAGTTCTAGCTGATAGACACAACTCTGAAGATGAATGCTTCAGGAGAGGCTCATGGCACCATTACATTTGAATTGCAGGGATTCTGGCTGTTTTCTTTTAATACGGAGAGTTAAGGAAATCTTAATTTTCATTGATATATATAATCACTTAACAAATAAATAAAAGATAATATATGTCAAGAAGAATAGAAAGGAGGTGATATAAGAATGAAGCATAGTTTGGTATACCACACAAGTTCAGCTTTATAAAACATATGCTATTTACAGAAACATTCAAGAATAGATGCTATCACAGTCTCCACTCACACATGTACATCATACAGATGTATGTGGATGGGAAGAGCAAGTATTGACTCATTACATGGTTACTTGGATAATGAAATTAGGCTGAAACAGAGGTTTTATTTAAAAGTAGCTTCAACTTTAGTCACAATTATTTTTTTAATGCAAAAAGTTATGATGCAAAAAAATTGCACAATACTTATATATTTCAATTTTAGATATGGGAAACATTGGTATTTATTTTATTTTTATTTTCTCTCTCTCTCTTCTCTCTCTCATATATATGTCTACTTGACACTAAATAAGGTCATCTGGTAAGTGGGAACCACCAATGAAAAATATGCCTTCCTCAGACTGGCCTATAAGAAAGCCTGTGGAGGCATTTTCTTGGTTAATGGAGGTCCGTCACACTGTGGGGATGCCTCATCTGGGCTGGAGGTCCTGGATTTTATGAGAAAGCAGGCCGAGAAAGGCCTGGGGCGTAGGCCAGTAAGCAGCTTTCCTCCTAAGCCTCTGCCTCAGTTGCTGCTCTGGGGTCCTCCTTTGACTTTCTGCCCCAGCTTCCCTTTGTGATGGAGTGTGACCTGTAAGCTTAAGTAAACACACTCTTCCTAGGTTGCCTTTGGCCATACCGTTTATCACAGCAACAGGGAAAGCAAATGAGACCACAGTCAAGTAACAGAGAGCAAACCCCTTATTTGGCTTCATTGCTTGGACTTTCTCATTCCAGCCTGGATCTCTCCGTCACCCACCATTGCAGATCCATTAGCCATTTTCTGGGAGATGAGGGCCATTCACTTACCAACTGTGTGTTCCAAATGTACTATAACCAAGGCCCCATGGTTATGATTTCTCAAATGGACATGAGCCTCTGTGCTTAGACCAAGAACTTCCATGTTTCTACAGTCATTCACTTTAACCCATACTCTCTTCACATTCTTCCAAATCTCATATTTCCTCTAAAACCAGAAGAAAGCCCTTCTTGTGGAAACTGAGCAGCGATGCTGATTACCATTTGTGACTAAGAGAATATCCCCTCCCTTGGGAGAAGATTCAGATTGCTGTAGTTTTTAATCATGTGAGACCATCATATGCCTTTTGCTATTTACCTCCATGGCACACATATTCTGAATATTTTCAGCTATGAAAGCATATTTTCTAAGCAAGTCATGATGTAGATATTGCCTGTCTTGGCTTCGGCAGGATCACTCACAGCCTGAGCTTGAGAAGAGATGAAAAGCTTGAGTGAGAAGACAGTTTAGGGGCCAAGCAGGGCGTCCGGTTTATTCTACTGCTTCTAAGAAATAAAACGCCACCCTGGCTTTCTCCAGCTTATGCATTTGGTCTTTAATATTGCCTTAGGTGTTTATATGAAACAAAAATCCTAGTTAATGATAGGAATGAAGTTTTTTTTTTTTTTTTTTTTTTTTTTTTTTTTTTTTTTTTTAAGAATGGGTGAAAAATGATCACCTATGGAATTGTTAATTTCCCATTTTATCGATTTTATAGGTAAATAGATTTTTAGATTAATTTTGTAAGTCATTTCCAATTTCAAGTTTTGGGGGTGCCTAATAGGGGTGAAGTCAGCAATGTGGTATGTGTCAGAAAGTCTCACTTAAAATGTCCTTGTTAGTTGAATTGGCTACAACTCTCAGTGTCATCCATAGTGGCATGCCTCTCTTGATAAGATTCCCTAGGCAATTTGTGCTCTCATTTTTACAAGAGAGAATGAGAACTACTGCCTAATAAGTGTATTTTGTAACCGAAAATTCAGAATATGAGCTCCGTGGGTGGTGAATCATAAACGGGATAATTTGGGTTTAAAAATGTGGAGGGAATTGCAACAATTTCAATACTGTAAATGGAAGAAATTGATCTGTTTGACTTCAGGACAGCCAAAAGATGACCTTCAGGAGAGTCAATGACAACCAGGAGTGGGATCTGGGAGAGTAATCTTTAAAATATGTGATAAGATAAAATCTTTGGGCCAAAGGACAATGCTAAATATATTCACAAATTTGTGACATTCTTTCTCACTTTGGGTGGGTACCATTGCACAAGTGTACAGGGAGGCTCACATGCAATGGCTTTGACTTTATCAAAATCTGAAATCTAGTATTGACAGCATGCTGGGCTCTGAGAGACTTCCAGGATATGGTTTAACTTTCATAGCTTCTGCATCATGCTGCTTTAGTTTTCAAATGAGATGCCAGGCAGCTAAATGGTCTTCTTGAGGTCACTTGGCTGACAGTGGTAGAACTGAGGTTCATAAGAAGGTGGTTTGGCTCAGGATCCAACACTCTTAGTAAAAGTAGACGATGTAAACACTGATGCTGTCTCTCCTAAATGAAACTTGAGGCATGAACACTGTCTCAAAGATTAGCTTCAACTGGATACCATACAGACTATGGAACCCAGGTTTGGTTCTGGGTCTCCATTTCCAGCCCCAAATGTAATTACAGAGCACGGGAGGGAGAGGGTGTAGTCAGATAATTGAGCGCGTTGAGTTTCATGTGCATAGTTATTATGAAACAGCCAGCATTTTTATTTTTGGATTTCTCCCCCCTCTACCATCCAAATAATAAGGCAAACTGGCAATTGAGAAAGAGCAAAAAGGGGAAAAGCCCAGCAACCTGTTTCTGATTTGTTTGGGACGATAGCCAAGGTTTGGGGAACTACTTGGAACTGTATTTTCGCAGTACTCAAAGCAAATACTTTCTTTTGAAATAACTTCAAGATGAAAAATCTAAAATTATAAACTACGAGCGTTAAGCTTTTATATTAAAGATATTTTCATATCACAATGAAGACTGAACAATAGCTTTATTAGGTTATATCCTCAAGTCCATGAATATAAAACCCAAATAAAGGTTGCAAACATACTTCATAACCATTTTGTACTTTCTGATAATAAAGTAATAATTGGTTTATTAAGAAAATTAGAAATGGTAATGTTTAACAAGAACCATAAGTTCTAGTTGGAGCTAGGTCAAAGAAGTATATCAGATCCAAACCTAGTCCATATTCTAGGTATTGAAAACCATTGGTGTTTAATGATTAAATAGAAAAATCAATTTCTATCACAGACCCATTTTGACACCCCATCTCCAGTTATTTTCTTTCCTGTCAAACATTTTGAATCAGTGGGTCTCAATCTGTGGGTCCCAGCTCATTTGGGGGGGGCAGAACAAGCCTTTCACAAGGTCACCTAAGACTGTTGGGAAATATAGACCTTTACATTATGATTTATAACAGTAGCAAATTGCAGTTATAGAGTAGCATTGAAAATAACTTTATGGTTGGGGGTCACCACAACATGAGGAGCTGTATTAAAGGGTGGTAGCATTAGAAAGGTTGAGACCCACTATTTTGGATGCTATAGGGAAGGTTCATGTTCTTGGCTGCTGGGGTCACATGACCTGGTCTAATGATTTTTACTACCATTCACACTGATGCTCCCTCTTCTTTGTTCATTTCTCTGCCCCCTTTTCAAGGACAACAAGAGATTGTAGTGTTAGTTAGCTTTTCAAAAACGTCAGCTTGCAGGAAAACGAGATTCAGTCCTAGGGGTCTCCTTTTGAACACTCACTTCACACACCGTGCCTCTGCTTGCCCTTCCTTATACTTCAAATAAGGCCAGCTCTGTAGTAGTTGAGCTGAGTTCACTTACTGTTAATTGTTTAATAAATCTTTTAAAGCTTTTCATTTTAAGTTGTAAGACATTAGAGTGAATTCATACCAAATGTCAAACAACGTTTTTTTTGTTTGTGCTTAATATTTTTTTCAAAGTTTATTGAGATGATTTCTTTCTTTCTTTCCTTCTTTCCTTCTTTCCTTCCTTCCTTCCTTCCTTCCTTCCTTCCTTCCTTCCTTCCTTCCTTCCTTCCTTCTCTCTCTCTCTCTCTCTCTCTCTCTCTCTCTCTCTCTCTCTCTCTCTCTCTCTCTCTCTCTCTCTCTCTCTTCTTTCTTTGAAACAATATATGTGCCAGTCAGTAAAAATGACAAACACAGAATTTTAGGAGGAAATGAGAAATATGAGAAGAGGCATATGTAAGAAGTGTCTGGGTTCCTTGGCTTTGGGCTCTATTGAGTGTCAGTATTTCTAAGCCAGGCACTCACACGAAGTAGTGTTTGCACAGGAAATGTCTCCCTAAAGGCTGCTGTATCAAAGGCTCTGTCCTTGGCTGCCAGTGCTACTGAGGGATGTTTTGGAAACTTTGGGAGTTGGGGTCTTGCTGGAGGAGGTCAGTAACAGAGGATGTCTTCAGACTGTGTCAAGGCATCCATGTCTTCTCCCTCCATCCCTTTCCTTTCTCTCCACTTTCTGTCTCTGTCCAGCTGTCTCTGTCTCTGTCCAGCTGTCTCTGTCTCTGTCCTTTTCTGCCGCCTGCTATCGTTTTCCTCCTGGGTACACTGAAGTCTCTGAAACTCAGAGTCAGAATGAATCTTTCTTCCTTTCCAGTGTTTCTCTTAGGTATTCCTTCACAGGCAGGGGGAAATAAACAATACAGACGGAATAGTTTGTGAGCATGAAGAAACAGACAGACAAGCCTGTGTCCAGGCCTGTGCAAAGGACAAGTGTGCTGAGTCTGCACACACACACATATCTCGATAGAGTTGTTTGGTGTCCCAGCCTTGCTTCTTGCCAATTTTATTCTAAGAATATCTTTCTCTTCCGTCTACACTTAGTTTTCAATAAAAGCTCCTACTTTTTAAGACAAAAAGTTCAGAGTTACAGATGAGAGGAAATTCCTTTTAAAATAGCTTTGCGATAGAACTTCCATCCTGTCCCTTAAGTGAAATGAACTTTCTGTGATTTTTTTTAAAATTTTTTTTATTTTTATTTTTTTTGTCCAGCAAAATAAAATGGATAGGAAATAACACGATAAGGAAGCAGCTTTAGCGTTTACATTAATTTTATGTCTACTCTCTTCCCCAGAGAAGATAAGAGTTGCTTCCACTAATGCTGTTGCTATGGAAGACATCATAAGACATCATATGTATAGCCATAGCACTGGTGTTTCTCGGATATGGTGCTCCTTGCATATCCTTGGTAGGCATGGAGTCAACAGAGCCATTGAAATTGAAGTATTGTGGAAACAAAAATTCCCAAAGGAAAGTCTTGTCAAGTGAGATGTTTCTAGAATCATTTGGCATAGTGAATCCCCCAAGGACCCATCTAGACCCATAGATGGGCAAGCTCTTTTGGCTGTACTAAATGAGCATCAGGAGGCTGGGGGCAGGGCTGCACTTGACAAGAGTAGCTATCTACCAGATCCATTCACTTTCAGCTATTTGCAGGTCAAGGTAACAAGAACATCAAACGTGGTTTAAGGTTAAACACACTGTTTCCCAAAGACTTTCAAGTTAGCTTTAGATTTCTGTAAATAAGTACTGATAGGCAAAGCTCAAATTCCAGAGGGTTTTTTTTTTTTTTAAATCCAACTTTTTAACCTAGAAATAAATAATTATAGACTGTCTCAGGGTAATTTTACATTCCAAACACACACAGACACACGTATGCTCACAGGTTTCAGAAGCAATAAAGTATTTTATTGAGCTCAAGTCATGGCTATTTCGTTTCATTATGAGCAGGGTATGTTACAAATAAAATAACTCACTGGCAAATAAAATGCTGTGCTTTAATGATCTGAAAACACGACCTCTTTTTAAATAGTCATTCGGTATTTTGCCGATCTCACCAATTACCTGTCACATTCTGACTGGAAATTCTGAACTGTTCCATTCCTTTATTAACTCGGCCAGGGAACTGTTTTAACTTTTTATGAGAATGCTTGTGGTCAGATTCCTTCGTTACCTTTACAGATGACTAAGTGGAGAGAAGGCTTTTTCAATCAGTTAGTGGTAGAAGCACCTGTCTTGTATTTTGCGCTGTAACTATAAAGTGGGATACTAATTGGCTTGTTTCTTAACACCTTCTTGATCATACTGCCTGAATTCAGCCAGTCTCAAAATGGAGCATTCTGTGATCGCATGTTCAGCCCAAACAGTTATAGACCAGATGGAAAGACTGGGTGGGCAGACCAGAGGAGAGAAAATCCCAAATCCCTTATGCCAAAGAACTACATTTCAAGTTCTAATTTTAGACAGTTAATTTCAGTCTGCAGTTATAGGCTGATGTCCATCATTTGCCCTTCTGAGAACACCTAGTAATTACTCTAAGGTAGGGAGTCTTAGAAAATATGGTCTGGTAACAGTGACTATGCAGTATGGTCCACTGGAAACAATATGATTAACTTCCAATTTTATTTGATATTGTGACTACAGAGGAATGAAACAGCCTTTCAAATTTTAACTTATGTGGATCAGCACTTGTTTGTGATTCCCCCACACGGCACTTAGGACATGACAAATCTGGTAAGGAAGAATGTGAGCCTTGGGCAGGCTGGTGGAGATTTCAGGCACTCACTGGCTTGTGGCCTGTTTCAGTTCACTTACAGTCAATTTGAGACAGCCAACACTTAACACTTGAAATTGAGCTAAAATAATGATAATAAAATGATGAAGGACAAGACACTGCTGGTATTCTTTTCTGTTTGAATTTGCATTGACAGTCTAGTCAGGTTTGGCCAAAATGTCTTCTACTCTTGGTACCCCCTAAAATGACCAATATAGATTCTAAAATATAAATACCCAGCTAATGCATTCAAAGCAAATCTTTCTTAGAGAAAAACTGATCCTTGATTATCAGCTCCAAATGATGCAAGATAATCTACTCTGATGCATCTAAAATGTGTTTCATCACATCTTTCCTGGGAAGTCTGATTTATTTATTTGTGTGATATTCACTTTCATGTTTATGTTAAATGCTTAGCGATCATAACTGAAGTTTTCATTTAATTACCAGGACAGCCAGGGCTACACAGAGAAACCCTGTTCCAAAAACCAACAAAACAATCAAACAAATAAAAAAAATCTAACGTTGTTTTCTAACCTGCTAAAAAGTTATGCTAATCTCGGGCATATTTTTATGTAAAGATGCAACTTCCTGTTTGTATGTAAGAATTCAAAGTACAGATATTTAGTAACTTCTAGTGAAAAATCCTCAGAAAATGGAGGGATTGCATGAGGCGCATTTTGAAATGGCTTAATGAGAAGCTGTTTTACACCACATTTTTCTTTTAACTTCCATGGGCTTTACAAGTGAATACTGAAATAGACTGGTTTGGATCAGGGTGCTTCCTCTTGGTAAGGCAAGATTTAAGAAACAATTTGATGTGGCTGAGTACTTGCCTCTCATGTGCAAGGCCCTGGGTTCCACCTCTCATTTCTCTAAAGGCCAAGAACCAAAACCTTGAAGTAATATGAATGTCATGTTTTCAATCAAATTCTTTTTCAAAAACATCTGATTTGTGTGTGTGTGTGGGGGGCAGGTGTATACTATGACATCTGTTTACTATATGAATGTGTGTGCAAATTGTGCAAATATGTAAATGCTTGGGTTTGTGTGTAATATGACATCTGTTTATTTGTGTGTGGTGTGCAAGTTTGTGGGCATGAGTGCACCATGGTACAAGTGTTGAGCCAACGTTGTGAGCGTGAGTTCTCTTCATCTCCCATGTAGGTTCCAGCAACTGAACTAACTCCCTAGCTTTGGAGACAGGAACCTTCACTTGGTGAATCATCTCACCTACCCGTAAAAATTCTCAATATGTTTCATAAGAAGACAAAATAAACTCAACCTTAATCATTAGATTCTCTTCGTGTTTGCTTTGCATAAAATATTGTTACAGAGTTACACATAAATGACCCAGAATAGTGAGTGCTCTTTCTAGGGGTGTTTTTACTCTCCAGGGGACCTTTAGCAGTCCCCTGGGAGATGTGATAACTGGGGTGGGGAGGCTGTTGACAAGCCCTCCTGGAGGACTGAGGTGCTGCTAAACATCAAACAGCACAGAGAGCAGCCTCCGGAGACAGAGCCTTACCAAGATCAAAGTGTCAATGTCAACAGGGCGGATGGTGAGAAGCCACCCTTAACGCACATAAAATATTTTATCTTGCAAATGTGCACATTGTATACTTGCAAATATTTGTACTATATGTTTTTAATATTTAAAAAGTCTATAACATGTGGTTTTTGTTTCTGTGCACCGTGGTGCTTTAGTTACAGCCCCTCCTGTTCCTGTTTTCACCTTGGGTGAAACATAGACTGCCTCTTAAGAGAAGGGCTTATCAATCAGCAATGTCAATTCAAAGGATGTCTTAGTGGTTGATGTATTACTTTATTAAGGGAGAACATTAAAACAATCAAAAAACCGTATTTTATTTTATGTATAGCCTTACAGTTAACATTTTAAATAACACTACAATAGACAGACTTGATACCGTTTTAAAAAGAAGAAAATTGAAGAAAATTTGGATTGCAACCTCCCTCCTCACAACTGGAAACACCTACAAATTATAAAGAAACCATTTTTTTTCCAGGTGGAGCAATGTGACAAACTGGTTTATTATCTAAAAAGCCAGTAAAATGTTTAATATAAAAGTTTGCATTTTAAATTTGTATGTATATATGTATACATATATGACTCATAGATGAATATAGTATCCAATGTAGACATGAGAGTAAACTTCATATATCTGCATGTATCTTTTTACTTATCAGTTTTAGGAATGATTGGATTCACGGGTCCTGTGTCTCTTTTTGGTCAATCTTCACAATAAAACTGAAGATATAGTAGCAGAATTATCAACTACTATATATAAAGCATCACAATGAACAGAAACTTGTAGATTCATAATTTCAAGCTTAAGCACTACCACAATGAACTTTGGATCCTGGACATGTTTAGTGGGCACCCTTCACTGAGCTATGTCTACAGCTCTTACATTTATTAAAAATGCATAATCCAGTCAAAATTCCTTTACTAGCCTTGAACTCACTATGCAGCCTGGACTGGAATTAAATTTGCCATCCCTTAGAATATCTGATACATGCAAAGACAGTTTTCTAATCATTTTCTTTAGCAAGGGCTGTTAAAAAAGGCTCATGTGGAAAACTTACAATCAGGTGCCTGAATTCATTATTTGTAAAGTCAATTGGAAAATTTTTATTTAAATTGGCCAATTTATTATGTTCAATACACAGTGTTATTTTCAGTTGATGTTAAAGAATATGAAAAATATTAGGATTATGGAAATGAAAAAGAAGTTAATGGTCATTATGGTTTTGATTTTTGTTAAATCTATCCCAAAGCGTGAATTCCAGGAAAACCGATGATCCCTTCCAGAATGTAAGAATCAGGGCAGGGCAATCCAGTCAAAGATAGGGAGGAGGGATTATATGAGCAAAGGGGTCAAGGTCATGATGAGGAAACCCACAGAGAGAGCTGACCTGAGCTACCGGGCGCTCACTGACTCTGGATTGACTGTTGGGAAACCTTCATGGGACCAAACTAGGCTCTGAACATGGATGACAGTTGTGTGTCTTGAGCAGTTGGTGGGGCCTCTGGCAGCGGGACCAGGATTTATCTCTAGTGCAAGAACTGGCTTTTTGGAACCTATTCCATATGGAGGGATGCCTTGCTCAGCCATGATACAGGGGGAGGGGCTTGGTCCTGCCTCAATTTGATAGCCCACACTTTGTTGATTTCCCATGGGAAGCCTTATCCTTTTGAGAAGTGGATTGGGTTTAGGGTGGGAGGAAGCTGGGGTGTGAGTGGGAGGAGGGGATCGAAGGAGACCTGTGATTGGTATGTTAAAAAAAAAAACTTCTAAAGAAAAAAAATGTCAAAAAAAGAGAATTGGGACAGGGACTGGTGTTCAGTGAAACTCTTCAATTGAGTGGATACTGTTTATATACGACTGAGTATATGAATCAGTCTATGTGCCTTTCTATCTCTATCTATGGAGAGATGAAGACAGATTTTTTTTTTTTTTAGAATCCTTGGAATCTTAACTTACCTCCTTTTATATAATTTTAATTACATTCTTTAATCTCAAGTAATCTTTAGTTTTATTGCCAGAGACTATGCGGAGGTGACCCATAGTAACGGGACTATTGCAAATAAGTAGGAAAGAAAAAGACACAATCCCATAAATGTTAACTATGGGATGGCAAGTCTATTCAATCAATGAAAACAAGAGCTGTGCTTTCTGATGTTGAGACTGTGGTCCCTAAAAACGGAGTGATTTAGATTGGGGAGGAAGGCTGACTTGCAAGGGTCAGAAGAGGGGGCCCAAAGAAGCATTTTCTCCTTTTGCTTCTTTCTATGCTTATGTGCTACAGAAGAAAGAAGAGGAAGTGGTAACTGGTCACCTCCCTGTCATGTCTATCAGATTGCTCTTTCACTTTTTCTCCTTGAAATTCCCAGCAAACAACACACTTCTCTTGATACATGCACACACACACATACATACACACACATACATACACACACACATACACACACACATACATACACACACATACATACATGCACACACAACATACATGCATACACACATACATACATACATACACACACATACACACACATACATACACACACATACATACACACACATATACACACATACATACATACATACATGCACACACACATACATACACACACACATACATACACACACATACATACACACACATACATACACACACATACATACACACACATACATACATACATGCATACACACATAATACACACACACATACACACATACATACACACACATACATACATACATGCACACACAACATACATGCATACACACATACATACATACATGCATACACACACATGTATACATACATACATACATAATACATACATACATGCATACACACATACATACATGCATACATGCACACATACATACATACATGCATATACACATACATACATACATACATACATACATACATGCACACATATACATACATGCATACACACACATATATACATACACACATACACACATACACACATACACACATACATACATGCACACACATACATACATACATACATACATGCATACACACACATACACACACAAACATACATACATGCACACACAACATACATGCATACACACATAATACATACATGCACACACACACATATATAAATACACACATACATACATACATGCATACACACATACATACATACACACATACATACATACATACATGCACACATACATACATGCATACACACATACATACATGCACACATACATACATACATACATACATGTATACGTATACACACATACATACATATATATACATTTGTGTATATATGTATATTAATCATCTAATATACTGAAATAAAAACACCTCATTAGGATTTGGGAGAGTAACATGTCAGTTTCTTTTTCTAGTTTCCTGAAATAGAAACTGTATGTCACAACATAATAACTACAAAGTAGAAATTCAGGCCAGCCTTAAAATAAACACAAATAAATCCCCCAAACAAACGAAACTGGGGCGGGGTGGGGGAGACGGGTTTCTAAATTTATCAGAAGTCTTGACAGGTAAAACCATCTAAACCTGTCTAATCCCTCTTTCACTGACAGTCTTCTGTAGTGAATTTTTAGCTCCACTCACATGTTGAATGCTGGTAACCTAAAGCTGGTCAACAATGGAGTTACATAAAATCGCAGACAGGACCATACCATGCCACAGACAAAGTACTTAAGCAAACAGCTGCCTCTGCTCCCACAGACAAAAGATAACCATTGACTCCAGTTTAAACAAACTTTGGTGTAAATATGTAAACACTCCATGCAGCATGTCAGCTAATATTACAAAGATTTTCATCCCTGATAAACAGCAGTATAAATGGCACTCTTTATGTCAAGAAGGCTAGACAGCCAGCCATAATGGCCTCGTAAGCATCTATACTTACGTCTAATCTTGCCCATATCCTTGGTCCTCTCCCAGACTAAACATGGTCACCCTGGATTCACAGTTCAAAGACCCTCTGATTTTCTTTGGCTCATTCAATAACTGCAGCCTCTTCTGCACTGTGGGTTCTTGAGGACAGGGATGGTGTTTGCATTGCTTGGCTGAATCTTTAGTGCTTAACATAATGAATTAATGTTTGCTTACTCCCCAAGATTAGGTATTTTCTGTTTGGCTAGGTTTGTGAGGTTTCAGTATAGCTTTTGAATTTTTAAAATTAATTTTATTTGTGTGTGTGTGCTTGTGTGTGTGTATGTGTGTGTGTGTGTGTGTGTGTGTGTGTGTGTGTGTGTGTGTGTGTGTGAGAGAGAGAGAGAGAGAGAGAGAGAGAGAGAGAGAGAGAGAGAGAGAGAGAGAGAGAGAGGTGTATAGAGTGTATCCTGACAAGTGTGTGCAGATGAGTGCATGCACATACAACAGAGGGAAGTGCATCAGATGCCTTGCTCAACCACTCTCTGATTTGTTCCTTTTGGACAGAAACTGTCACAAAACCCAGGGTTTGCCATTTTTGCTGCTAAGCTGGCCAGACAGAAAGCCCTGGTGATGCCCTTGTGTCTGCCTCCCATAGAGCTTAAAGGCATGCTTGGCCATCCTTGGCTTTTGACATGAGTGACAGTGTTTCAAACTCATGTCCCCATGCTTGCATTTTTTTTTTAAATACACTGAACCACCTCCTCAGCTCCCCCTAGTATTGCTTTTGAAACTCATCTCTACCAAAGATGATTGGCTTATTAAAATGCTAACTATGTGATGTGTTAGTGTCTGAAAATGTCAGAGAATGATGAAATGTAGAGACAAAGAAACCCACATGCCTGGTTTGGATGCGGAGCTGCACAGAATTGTGGCTCAGGACACTGCTGCGTGTGTTTTCTGGAGTGGCTTTCCAAGAACTTCAAACATGCCTTTAATCCTCACGTTATCTCTGTGATAGGTGAAACATTTTCATTATCACCACATGACACCTTGTGAGGCTGTCAGATCTAAGAGGAAGAAGCCCAGAAGTATTTTCCATGCTGGTTTCTAGTTTTGGCTTCCATTCATTTTCATTTGCTCTCATTCCGGTGAGCCTTTTGCAAGGACATAGGTTAAAACTACTACCTGTCACTTGTCTCTTTCTTTTTGTTGTCTCACAGAATTAAAACCTGCTTTTTCATTCTGTATATGTCTTCAGATCACAAGAAAAGGCATTCAACGCAGTAAGAAAAGGATATGTGTTGTTAACACACTCGAGACCAGATCACAAATACCAGTAACTCATGCTAGAGTTTATTAAACAGGATATGTCGTGATTCGAGTGCCCATGGGAAATGTGTGTGTGTGTGGAGAGAGAGAGAGAGAGAGAGAGAGAGAGAGAGAGAGAGAGAGAGAGAGAGAGAGAGAGAACAAGGTGGGGTTTTGGTTTATAAGGGTCATGTCATGTGTGGAGCTTAGACCATCATGCCTGCTTATGCATATGGGTGAAAGGGGCATGCCCCCGCATGCAGTATGTCTGGATGCCATGTTGAATACTGTATTCTCCTGGTGCACCCGGAATCCCAACATCATGGTTATTAAATTATTGCTTTCTCTTTAGTCTCACTTAGAGAAAAGGTAAGAATTAGACATAAAAATTCTGCATGGTAACATCAACCTTAACTAGACATTGAAAATGAATTCATAAGAAAAGCTTTCCTGAGAAATTCTTATTGATTATTGGTCATGAAGCATAATGAACACACAGATGGCTGCCATGGTGACTCCAACAGTACAAAGGCACAGACCAGTGCATCATACATCTGCCATACCTCAGTTCTCCAAACGACTAAATGGCCACACATCAGGGTCTGTGTTTTCCACAGAGACAGAAAAATGATGTTTCCCTTGCTGTATTGGGACTTTCCAAATTTTCAGAAAATACCTGAATCACAAAAACTTGAAAGATGTTGACAAACTATTGGTACTAAACCCAAGGACATATCACTTTTTAAAACATTTTTAGAAAATACCCTAATTACAGAATCTTGAGAGATGCTAGAAACCTATTGGGGTACTAAATTCAAAGTCATATTACTTTTATATGACAGGGTTTTTAAAACTAAAAAGTTAAGTCAGTTTCATTCATGAATCAAATATGAAATGGAAGGAAGAGTCACTTCCAGTAAAGAGATGCCTCAGTGTCTCTTTCTTTTCTTCCCTTGGCTCTGAAAGTGGTGAGCCTGAACTCTCTAGGAGTCTCAGTGTGGCCTGAAGTAAAGCCAACTGTGTCATGAAACTTTGAATGTTTAATGGTATGCTTAATTTAATGCAGTTCATATAAGCACTTTCCATTTATTTTTTTTTATAGGAGGATATATTTTGAATAAATTGTTCACGTGTTTCTTTTCTTATGCTGAATGAAGGTTTCAAGTATTTGGAAAACAATCTGAGGACTAATACAGGAAGTGAGCTTCCACTGTTAGTACTGGGAAGTCCTCACCATGGCGGTAGTGAAGGAAATCACTCAAATGAGGATCCTTCTAACCTGGAGGGAAACCTTTCGAGGTCTTGCTTTGTTTTAACAATTCCAGGAAAGTTGCTCTTGTAATTTCCAGAACCCTGTTGGCAGGCTTTCAAGGTCGCTCTGCCTTTGCCTTGTGAGGAGGACCATGTGGGCTCTGCCCTGAGACATGCAGCCTGGGGCCTTAGGGACTGGCGGTGCTCCAGGCTGTTCTTATCTCTGGTAGAATTGGCACATTGTCAAGTGGTACTCAAGAGCCCTTCTTTCTGAGGAGACCCAGCAATGGGCCTGCTAGCTACACCCCTGTAAGGGGGAAGTGTTTTTCTTCAGCAACATGGAAATGCTTCTCTTGGGGAAAGGTGTAAGCAGACAAACCAATTGCCACTTCCGAGGGGTGAAAATTGATCCCTTTGGGCTCTTATCTGCATCCACTTCTGACTTTACTGATTTACCTCTGCTGGGTTCCTGAGGAGGGAAAAAGGAGAATACCACTGGTCTGAGAGCCTGTGGTAACAAAGGAGTGACAACAGATCGGTCTTAGCAAGATGATCTTGTTAACAGTCTCAATTCATGAGTAGGGGTCAGATACTGTCATATCGAACACCACAGAGTGACACGGTATGTGTCCAATCGCTCAACAACATATGCCTTTGCTAATTAGTTGATTGATTGCTCCATCCATCCAGCAAATATTGAGCATTGGTTAGTGTGTGTTGGTCATTATTCTAAGCACAGTGTTACAGCAGTGAAAACCAAAGCAAAACCAAACAACCATAATTCTCTTCGCTTTGGACGCTTACATGCTAAGAATTCCATATCCCACATTCTCAATGGAGTAAAGTTACAGCACTATTTTCTAAATGGTTTGTCCTTTTTTTAAAATTACAAAAAGATAACACAGAGAATTTTCTTTTTTTGTTTTGAACTGGGGGATTTGAATTTAAATATGTATTACACGTTGAGGAGAGAAACTTTAAACACAGAGAAAATGCATTTTGCCATATATTCATGCTTTAAAAATAGTGCTATTTACAGTACCACTGAAAATTACACTTAATTCAAGGAATATTCATTATCCGCTTCTATTTGGAATTCTATTGATTATCTGTAGAATATTAGATACTCAGTCTTGGAAATGGTATGCATTTTCCAACTGTGATCTCTTATTACTTAGGAATAGAATAAAAGTCCATGGAGCCACCTGCTTACTTTACTGCCCAACTCTACAAGGGCTTCAAACTATTCTTTAGTATGCCCACCAGGAGTGTCATTCCAATCAACTCACTGTCTACTAGGCTCCTGCTCTCTAGTACTTGGGGACACGGCAGAGGCCTCTACCTGGCTCCCTTGTATCTCTTATATAATTCTGTAAAAAGGATTCCTAGATGGCTCCATTTGTCCTGAACATTGAGTCACGGTGCCCCTCCCCTCTGTCTCTCTTTGATTACTTTCCTGCTCTAGATGATTCACCACACCTGGCTCCCTTTTGCCCAGCTTCCAAGGCTCCCACTCTCTTTCAAGCACCAGCTCAATTTGGTAGATATCACCCGGACAAAGAGAATAGCCGTGCTTCATGGTTGTAGTTAGAAATGATTTTACAAGAGGGTCTCATCAATACTAACTCTTCCGTGTCAAAACTGTTCAAAAGGTCTGCAACTGGCAGTTTTCTGACCAGCTCTAAGCCACTCCCTTGGCAAGGGGAGGAAGGGGAACTTAGAGTCAAGTTCTGAGTTCGAATCCACATCTAGTTCCTGCTCCTTTTCACAACACATTCTTTGCTCCACTCAGCTCAAGCCACATTGAGTTCCCCCACTTGTCCCCATCCCCCCTCCCATCCAGTGCTCTTATTACCCACATTGCCTGACACTGACATTTCTATCCAGTTTAACTTGTCAGGACTCCATAAGTGCCCATCTCTTCATGCCATCTTCTTCAAGAGCTCTGCTGCACAGTTGCTTTTTCTTTGAAATATTTTTCTTAGCAAAGGTTTAGACTTGGGTTTCTCAACCTCATTTTGCATTAAACAGTTCTTTGTTTTGAGGGACTGTCTGGGTCATTATATGATAGGATGCAACATAGATATCCCTAGCATGTCCAGTGGTGAAAAAAAGCAAACTTTGGACATTGTAAGATGTCCCATGGAAAACAAAATTGCTCCAGGTTGAGAACATCTGCCTTAGCTTGTCATTGCTCTTGAGTGTCCCAGCAGATCTGAAGCTAAGGGCAGCATGCTCTACTATGGCCGTCCTTGAAGGGGTTCCACACAAAGACAAAACTCCGTATAGGTTATAGACTCTTTTTGCAGCTTTGCTGGGAAGCTATTTCCTCATATTTGAGACATTCCCCCCATGGAGCGGGGAAGCAAGCTCAACAGACTCAGGAAGCAAACAAAGCTCAGGAGCCTCCTGGAACTGAACAGGATTTACAAAGGCTCTTGCAAGGGGAAAAAACTGCTGCAGACGGTACTCTGTGGTGAAGCCTCTGGCTGTGTGTGAACCACTCCCCTCCACACCTTTTAAATTTTATTTATTTGTTTTTGGTTTTTTGAGACAGAATTTTTTTTTGGTAGCTTTGGCTGTCTTAAAACTACTTCTGTAGAACAGGCTGGCCTTGAACTCAAAGAGATCCTTTTGTCTCTGCCTCCGGAGTGCTGGGATTAAAGGTGTGATTGCCATCACCTAGCTGTGTGAGACCTCTTAAAGCAGTTGAGTAGGACTGGAGATATAGCTCAGCAGAAAAGCACTTCCTTTGCATGAGCAGGACTCTTGGTTCTATTCCAAACACACACACACACACACACACACACACACACACACACACACGCGCATGCACACATACACACATAGACATACACACAGATACATACATGCATACATACACACACTCACTCACGCACACCACTGAAAATGAGTATTCAAATAAAAAACTTGCACAAACATTTCTAGAGCCTTACTATTCACATTAGTGCATTTCAGACAATCATGGCTTGGCTGATAAATGGATGGATAAAGTGTAGTATGCCCAAACAATTGAATAACATCTATTCTCAAAGGGAAGCTATGGTGCTGTACACCTTTAGTCTCAGCACTGGGGAGATTGAGGCAGGAGATCTCTGTGAGTTCCAGGCCAGCCTGGTCTACATAGACATTTCCAGGCCAGACAGGGACATACAGTGAGACCCTGTTTCTTCCTCCAACCCTCTTTATATGCAAAAAGCCAAATACTATAAGATTTTGATTCTGAAAAATTTCTGAAATAGCTAAATCTAGGGACAGAGGAGAAAGTAGGGATTTCTGGGCACAGGAGAAGGAGTTATTGAAGGTAACTTTCCAAGCATGATGATATTCATTCAGAGGGATGAAAATATTCTTTAAAAATATTTTTAATAATAAATTTTAGTCTCAGAAAGCTCTGTATGTTTATACTTTGTATATTGATCATGTCTAGGAAGTAAACACTGTTAAAAGTTGCACAATCTTGTTAGTACAGTAAATGTTTCTGAAGTATAGGTTTTAGAATGGGTGATGTTTATGCTATGTGTGTTACAAGCAAAAGGAAGATATGTGAGGGGCTCAAAGCAAATGTAGAGGTGGGCCTGTGGTCAAAGGTAAGGGCAACCCCCTAAAGATGAAAGCTGAGCAGAATGGCCTGTGGCAAGTATGGCTCAGGGAGGACAGCTGAGGAACATCTTTATAATACTGGCTCTGGAATAAATAATTAAAGCTCAACATACATCTTCACAAGAGACAAAACATTCTCAAAGCATTTCAGTAACTGAAAGTATAAAGAGGAACATATTCTTTGAACATTACTATAAAATATATATATATGTGTATGTATATATATATATATATATTTACTGTGACTTTAAGGTACATATTTGTTTGGATCACTCTATCATCACTAAAAAACAAACATATGATTTGCAAATAGTAGGTCCTTTTGGAGAAGGGTCATAGGGACCTACACAGCATATTTATTTTCTCTGTATCCAAAGCAAATCCATTCATTATTACTGTAAGAACTAAATATGCACAGTTTACTTTTGATTGATGATATTTGTAAAGTACAACCTTCAGGACAGAGTTTGAAATAAGGATTATACACACGAAGACCAACAACTTCTTGAGGGCATGCATGGGTGTGTGTGGGTGTATGGGTAAGTGAGTGAGTGTGTGCATGCGTGCGTGCGTGCGTGCGTGCGTGCGTGTGTGTGTGTGTGTGTGTGTGTGTGTGTGTGTGTGTGTCCATCCTGCAGAACAGCCCCACTGACAGACAGTCACAGTGCAATCTGTCATTGACTGGTGGAATGATGAAGCGCATCTCTACATAAGGGCTAGCTAGGTGATTGTGTTTTAAACTTCACCTTGCAGATTTCTGCAATGGAGGATTTGAGGTTATCCCAGCATACCATCTTTCAAATCTTCAACTTTTAGCTACTTTATACTGCTTGGGGTCTCTTAGCTCTGAACTAAGGTCATGTCACTTTTCCTTCAGCCAGACACAGCTGTCCCAGATGATCATCACTAATGGCTCCCAAATAAACACATCCAGGTTTGGGGAAAAGCTTCAAAAATCTGGCTGGCAATCAGAATTTTCACACAGCAATCTATTGAACTCAATGGGAAAAGATGAATTCCAAAGGATCTGAATTGCAGGGTCACCTACCTCTTCTATGAGAACAAAGTGTAATTCCAATGTGTAAGAAGTCCTTTGCATTATTTTCATCAATTAATGTTTGTTTAGAAACATTGGTGTTTGGGTACAGTGCAGTGAAACATGTAAGTTATTTAAGTAGACTACATCAAGAAGTATATAACAATTGTCTACTCTTGCTATCATAAAATGAAAAAAAGATAAAGCCTGTATTTTAAATTCCTTTTGGTTTTGATTATGGAAGGAAAATTTAAGCTAAAATTTTTAGAAGTATGGATTATTTTCTATATACTATGAATCCTCAATTATTCTAGTGTTTTGAGTTATGTTGATGCTTGAGACAAGATGTGTGTTTTCCAAATTAGGAGTTGGTCTAATATATAAACAGTATTTACTGTAGTTTAGACACAACTTTCAAAGACAAGACATGAAAAACATTTCACATTCCTTTGGGCTATTGACATCTGATTGTCTTATCAGAGATTCAGAGCTGCATTTGCTCAAATTTCAAATCTGTCTCTCAAATTTAAACTGTACCTCATAATTTCTTAACCTCCTCATTATTTCCTGCAGCTTTATGTTTACTCTGTTGGGATTTTGCTTTTCCCTCCTCTCACTCTGTTTTCTGGATACTCTTCATTTCTTCTTATAATAAGAGAAACTTTGGAGCTAAATTCAAAGAGGCCTAGATAAGAAGGAAGTCCAATCACTGACTCATTTATATGAGCTTTGATCATATTCTTAAGTATTTCTGTCTCAGTTTCTTTCTTTGCAAAAAAGAGAGATAACGCTATATCCATTTGAAAGCGGATGATGGGAAACATTTAAATAGATACATATATAGATGACAAATATGTAGGTGAAGATGAATCATAAACACATAGATAATAGATGACAGAAAAATATTTAGGATGCAGCAGTACATACAGTAGATGTCTTGTGAAGATTGATCGCTTGATCCACCGGACTAGATCTTACTCTGTTCCCATCCCAAGTCTGAAAGTTAGTACCTAATACCTTGCAGAGTATCACAGTACCTATTTATCTGTCCTGTATTTAACAAACATTAGTGCTCACTTTAAATAACACTTATGATATTTTAAAGCTTAGTTTTTGGTTATCTCTGTGTGTCTGTGTGAGTGAATACACATATGGATAGGGTGCCCATGGAAGTCAGAAGAGGGTGTTGGGTCCCCTGGGGCTTGCTTGAGTTACAGGTAGTTGTGAGCTACTTAGAGGGTGCCAGGAACCAAACTCAGGTCCTTTGCAACAATAGTACCCCTTTAATCCTCTAAGCCATCTCTCCGGACTCTTTGGTGTTTGTTTGTGATCATTTCTTGAGTCCTTATTTTGAAAGGGCTACAAATACAGAAGAACTACTGACTACCAGTGATTTTCCTTAAATACGGTAAAAGGAGAAAATATGAAACTAACTTCATTTCAAGTCGTCTTAAAAGAAACTATGAACATTGATTAATTTAGAAACATTCCTTAATACTAATTTCCCCCCAAGAAAAATGTAATAAAAGAATGAATTGGTTGCCTAAAACTATTGGAATTCCAGTGTCCAACAAACAACGAACACTCCATTTTATTGGTCTGTTAGCACTACACATCTGAAAGCAGAGCTTTATAGTCTGAAATTTTTATTTTAGCTTTAAGGCCCTTAAAACTGGCTTCAACGATTCCTACTGTTTTTAATTTTTTTCAGGGGCTAATATGCTTCAGTAAAAGGTAAAGAGTTTTACAGGACACATTAAGGCAGAAACAAATCAAAAGATTTCCAAAAAATGCAAGGAATGTCTGAAACCAGCCCCAATGAAAACAAAACACAATTAAAGTATGTACAAAAGCTATTTCTTTTCACATTCATTTACCTTAGACCACCAAAATCAAGGCAGGCAGATGTTGGCATTATTATACCTATTGAAGACATACAATAAAACTAAGTATCTAAAACACAAAGAATCTGTTTGATAAAAAATTTTGAAACTCTGATTACAATAAATAAATAAATAAATAAAAATGGCTTGGCACGCAGGTGAACAGAAAAATAACCACCCTATACCCTGGCAAGGCTAATGGACTTCTTCAAGGGAATACAAAATAAAATGCTTTGCAGTCTATGAGTTGAAGATATTGGTTGTTTGAAACACGGACTACAACAAATCTATCTTCTAGAAGGTTCCTGCTCAGTCCCCACCTCCCGTGTCTTAGAAAACCATGTTAATGAAATAAATTGGCAATGAAACGTCATTAATGTTTTGATTCTTAGTCTGTCAGAGAGATGGGCAAACCAATGGCGTCATTTCAGCTGCATCTCACATCTACAAATGCCAAGGATAGCAGATTCAGAGAAATATTAATATCTACGGACAAGGACAGGCTTAAACAGGCTTGCACACACGTCTTCCGGTCCACCAGAACTTGGACTCGAAGCAGGGAACTTAAGGAGGCTGTCAAAGGTGAACTCTATTTTGGGAAGGTTCTGGTTTGTTCTTCCTGCACTACCTACTTCCTTCCTTAAGAAGCCACTTCCGCCTCAGCCATTTTCCCTCCGCTGTCAGGGCAAGCATGCACAGCCCAGCAAGTGTTTTCTATTTCCAGTGTAGCTATTTTCTCCATGGCCAAAGTTAATCCGCCCTACAGTAACAGCCTCTGGCATCAAGACATCATGCATCACAGGAGACAAAACAGAAAATATGTAGAGATTTTGAAACTTCCCTAGGAATCTTTGGACACTTATTAATGAAGATGGGCTTTTGGAATAGGGGCGCAGCTATCTTTCCTTTGCTATTTCTGTTCTGTGAGTTGCCCTCTACACCAGGAAACCGATGAGAATTCTTGGAGAGGCTGGCTTGAGTGATGATTGAAGGCTGTTGCATAAGGCGGAAATGTCTGCCCCTTCTGCATCCTAGAGCGATTTCACATAGACAGTTGAAGGTGGGGCCTCTGTCTTTTGGAGTGTGACTCTTGAATGAGAAGTTTCCCTTTGATAATGGGCTCCAGGGCACCTACCTTCAAAAGGCTCCCCCACCCCAAGTACTTCAACATTGGGTATTATCGTCACACTTACAGTTAGAGGTTGCTCAGTAAAGTCAAGAGATTTGTTAGAGTTTAGGAAAGAATGTGACTAGCAGGTTGGCAAATAACTTAGTCTCTTTTCCATACTCAAGGACTCCTGACTTCAGTTCTGGCCAAAACAGCTCCACAAATACTTGGGCAGCATTGGGAAGTGAGGTGTCCCCAGCCAAGAATCCATTTTGGCAAACAAGTACAAATTCCGCCCCCCCCCCCACAGGGCTATTTTTTTGTTTGCTTGTTTGTTTTTGTTTTTGAACACCAATAAATTTGTTTAAGCACAACATTCTGACTGATGTAGTGTGGGACTTACATTTTGAGTTTTCTGCAGAAAATTTTCACGTGTAGTTTCTGAAAAAAAGGAATCTGTACAGACTTTCCAGTAAAGTCATAAACTAATGTTGTGCAGTGATGAGGAGTGATACAAGGCTATACATGGATGTCCTGTTCTTCCATTTAATATCACCAAGAAATACTGGTGGGTTGGTTAAATATTGACTTTGAAAATACTTATGTTTTCTTAAAGTTGAATACTGGCTCTCTCACACAGCCGGAATGAGAACTAAAAGGTGAAAGTGTAAAAGTTTCTTTGCAGGTCTTTTGGAGGAGATGCCAATGGCATCTTCTGATGGGTATACAAGATAGGATGCAGGCCCTACATTTCCATTGTGACTTAAACTGCATTAGCATTCTTTACTAGCAGATATGATCTGAATTTTGCTTCAGAAAACAATTCTCTCTATCTATAGGTTGATTGTCTATTCAAGTTCTTGCCCTCCTCCCCTCCCTCTTTCTCTCTCTGTTACTCTTATCGACTCTGAGACACTGGGAGGCCTGAAGATGCTCAGGCTTTGATCTGAGAACAATTCTGGTCTACTCTGGAATATTGCTTTGGATCAAGATTTAATTGGCTTTGTGTTTTTAATCAAGTGGTTCAATTCAAAGCTGTCAGAACAACATGAACCAGAATCATAAAACCTAATATAAGGAAGCTAATCTTCATGGGAAGCCTTGACAAAAACCTTGAGCACAAATGTGGAATGGGCCATTATTTTCCTATATATACTGTAGGGATTAGGAGTGTGACGAATACCAAATTGGTTCTGAATTCTCTGCTCACAGTGATCATGTTCATGGAAATGTATTACATGTCATCCTATCTTGGGACTAGCTCAAGGAAATGTACCAGGGACTCATTATAGCTTACTTGGAGGCCCGAAGATCCAGTTTTCGATGCCTCACTGTTTATTTAATCCCAATCTCAGAGATCAGCTGGGAAAGTCTTACAGACACAGAGACCAAAGACCAAAATCAGGAAACCAGGTGACTTTTTAGATGGTGAGTCTGAGCTGAGAGGGCTGAAGGTCACACAGTTACTAGGCGAAGAGGCAGCATTATTTTCTCAATTGTATCACACTGTTAGATTAAAAACTCAAAATGTAGGTTCTAATTTGATACTGAATTCTCCAACATCATTGTCACAGACTCATAAATGTAAAATGTAACAGAATATTAATGAAGGTTGTGGGATGTTTTGTGTGGATTGATCATCATAGCTAATTTATTGTGACACAGGGCAGATATTTTACTTTTCACCACCTTATAAATTTAGCAATCATATACAACTGGAAAATCATATGATTTAGTGAATTTTATGAGTTTAGTGGCTTTTATACTTTATTTAGTAAACTTTGAATTGAGTTGAGTATGTTGACATTTACATAGCTTGTGTTTAGGCCAACCAACCTAGTGTTAAGGCAACACACTGCTATTTGTATCATTTTCTTTATACACACACACACACACACACACACACACACACACACACACACACACACAGAGAGAGAGAGAGAGAGAGAGAGAGAGAGAGAGAGAGAGAGAGAGAGAAAGAGAGAGAGAGAGAGAGAGAGAGAGAGAGAGAGAGAGAGGCTAAAAATGTAACAACATTGAGGGAACAATAATAACTGTATCTCTAGGCTTTTATTCTTGTATTAATAATATTAGGAGGCTGTATATTTGGCACCAATGGGGTTTTGAGATATGCTGTATTTTCCCTTTTGTGACTTATGACTTCTTTTAAAAGAGTCTGCTGTTCCTCAAAATATGAAATACACAATTATATTGGAACAACAAAATGGAATTAAAGGAAAATTGAAAATCATACATTTGATCGAGAACTTGTATCATTAATATATGGAGAATTCATAACTCACACCAAAAATATGCCCAAGTTAGTTTAAAATGGACAAAGGTTAAGGACGGACATTTCTTCAGGGAAAACACACAAATACAAATAGTCAACACCCATACAAACATGCTCAGCATTATCAACCATGTATATAGAATGGGAAATCCAATTCAATTAGGATAGCTATTAACAAATAAGTAATCAGTATGAGTACTCATGAGGGTGTGGAGGAATTAGAACCTATACTTCTGGTGAGAATGCCAAATTCTATTGCTGCCTTGGAAAATGGTTTGCAGTCCCTCAAAGGGTTAAGGGCAGATGTTAATAGACATCATCTCAAAATTCTGGGATATATCTAAGAACAACAAAGATGTATTTTCACATTTATACACACATATATATGTATATATATGCAAATGTACATGACAACATTACTCATAGTAGCATCCATTGGAAATGACAATGTGCTCCTTAATTGATACAATGATAAAAATGGCAGGTGGCACATACATATAGTGGAATATTTTGTGGCAGTATAAAAAAAATAAAATATTGACACATGCTACATTATTATGAACTTTGAAAATATTCTATCAATGATAGAAGCCAGTCACACAGAACTATGTAGGCTATAATTCCATTTCTATGAAATGGTTGTAATACTCAAACACAGACAGCAGGCCAATGGTTGTCTAGGACCAGGTTAGACGGGCAATGGAGAGTGATGATGGCAGGGTAAGGTACCCTCTTAGGTGATGGGATATATTTAACAATTCTGCATTTTTCTTATATTAAAAGCTATTGAACTGAATGTTTTAAAATGAGTGAACTGTACGGCATAAAAATAATTCAACAAAGGTTAAGGGGGAGGAGAAGGGAGAGATGGAGAAAAAGAATTCTTTTTCCTTGATTGTAAATTTTATATGACAATGTCTCACTGAATATGAGCGACTCTGCAATAAACTAAGGTGCTTCTTTACATCTCAGGTTAATAAGGAAAGCTTTGTCCTTAAAACATGCATTGGATTCTGAGAGTCTTTATTTTCTCCAATGGGTGACCTGCAGCTATGGTAAACATTCTCAACTTAGGCCAGATGCATTAGGAAAGTGAATCTGGTCCCATGCGGACCAAAGAAATAATGGTCAGAAGCTTTGATGATCTCAAGCAACTAACCAAATAACACTTTGGGTAAAAAGAAAACAGATGTCCAGACCCCACGGAGGTGGCTTTGATCTCTTCTGTGGCGGCTGCCCACTCATAAAGAACACCAGAAACTTTGTTCTCCCTAACAAGCTTTCCTACTTTATGAGGTTCACTGATTTCATGCACACCCAACAGGTGGGAAATGGAACAGCTTTCTACGAATGGACTTTGATGTTTCACTAACACCAGCCAGCAAAGCATTTCTGGCACTTTTGGTCAGTAAATGTTGAGGACAGGATAGCTTCATAAATGCTACATTCAGCCTCTGCTGGTGTAAACAGAGTAGAAACTATCACCGCCAGGTGTCACAAACTCCCTGGGAGTCCTAATCAGATACATGGGAGGGAGAGCAGCTCTTCTTGTTTGGTTGTGTGTCTTCTGCTGTACAATCATTGCCTGTTTGTCTCTTGATGCTGTTCAATTCAAAAGTGAATGATGGGACATTGGAGAGACAGCTCAGAGGTTAAAGCACTTGGTACTCTTCCAGAGGACCAGAGTTTGATTCCTAGCACCCACATCAGGCTACCCACAACGGCTGGTAACTCCAGCTCCATTGGCTCCTACTCCACTTCTGGCCTCCAAGGGGCACCTATTCATGTTGGTATTCATACACACACACACACACTCACACAGACACACTCACACACACACTCACACACATACACACACTCACACTCACATAAATACACACACTCATGCACACACATACATGCTCTCTCTCACACACAAATGCACTCACACACTCACACACACACTAATTTAAAAGAATCTTTTAAAAATAGTAAACAATGAAACAAGATTAGCGTACAATGTATGTAGAAGCAATGTCACCCTGTCAGGCTTGATATTTCAGGGACCTTGGAGACAGAAACTGCCCACACGGAGTGATCAGCAAAAGGAGGCTTTCATTCATGAACTTTAAATCATGGGGAGTTTTAGGATGTTCATCTACCTGCAGAAGTTTTTAGATATAATGTGAAGGAATGGCAGGTCTCTGTGTCACAAACATACATGGCCAGATGCTCGACCAAGATCTTAGATGAGTGTTGTCAGCATATAGGAATGCAGAGCCAATATGCTAGTACAGGTTAGTGTGAGCCTTTGGGTACGTGGGATTCTTAATTCTGTTGCCAGTCTCCAGTGTCTTTTCAGTTCCAAGAGGAATATGCAAATCAATGAGTGACTGTCAGAGAGTCGAGTTAGCTGATAGAGATGGCTAGTTTCCACCAGTACCTTGCATGTGTAACAAAAGAGCATTTGGCATGGGATCAGGTGAATTTGGTTAAGATTCTATACTTGCAACATACTCAAAAATAGTCAAAAATCTTTCCATTTCTTCCTGTTCTGTGAATGTCTATGCTTATGACATGACTTCAAATCTTAATTCTCATATCTTGTGACTTTTAAAAAGATACAAATCAGTTTTGCTTCCTAAGGAATAATACAGATATTTGCCTTCTGTGGCAATTCAGAAGGGACAAATAAGAGAGGACATGTCTTTCACATTTATTGGACTGAGATTCTTCATAACTGTTAAGTCAGAGACTGTTGGAACAGGGATCAATTATCTGGCCTGATTTTCTGGTTTAATAGCTGCACAGGCTAAGATGCAGTTTGCCCGGATTTACACAGCTTATTGATTTGAGCACTGTGTCCGTTCTTGGGTCTGGCTAGTTTTAAACTCCCTTGTCCTGGAATTACTGATGAAAGCCATTTGTGACCTTTACTTTGAAAGTTCTACATAAGTATAGTCTTTGAACTATCATCTCTCTCTCTCACTGTCTCCCCCCCTTCTCCTAATTCCCTTTGTTTCTCAGCACACGATGTTCAAATTCTATCATGGAACTACATCCCCAGCCTGAACTATCATTTTTTACATGTTCATATGTGGAGTTGTATTTTGAGTTTTGGGTAGACATTTTTATTGGCTACTGGGTCTTCCTTGTGTCTCCAAAAAACACAAACAACAGAAGAATCCTTAATATCTGACACATCAAATTTGGCCCACAGATTTTTGTTCATTGTAGGATGACATTAACAGCCATTTGTAGCTTCTTGGTTCTCTGGTCAATGTGGTGGCAGCTCTTCTCTGTGGGGAAAAATGGTCACCCCATTTCTCTTAGCCATTGGAGGCTGCATTGGGCACAGCATGGTGTCAGTGACAAAACAGTGTTATGAATGTGGAAAAACAGACTTAAAGGTGGGGATGCAGATAGTGCTTCATCAAGGCTCTGAAGCTTGGATAAGGGACTTTTGGCTTATCTGATTCCACAGCCATTCACACACCCAAAAGAAATGGATAACCATCCCTGTTGCTTGCCATTCCAGCTTCATAATTTAGCTATAACCCTAGAGTGGGAAGAAATCCATGGATCTCTGCTCCCCATCCCATTTAAGGGTCCTTAATATTGCCTTGGCAGCTTCAAGAGACTATAATATTTAGATAATAGTTTCTGGAATGTAAAAATCAAATACAAGTTTCTAGATGCATCACACATCATACTTCATCAGACAGAATTCTTGGAAACAGCCATGTGTGACATTATCTCATCTATGCACGGTAGACTGAGCATTTCTATGTTTAACTTTTTTAGATTTATATATTTATTTATAGAGGAAAAAAGGGAGGGAGGGAGGGAGGGAGGGAGGGAGGGAGGGAGGGAGGGAGGGGGCATAGTGTGAACATAGAAGTCAGAGGACAACTTGCAACTGTGGGAATCAACTCTTTTCTTCTACCATGTAGGTCCTGGGATACAACTCAGACTGTCAAACTTGTCACCACTTGTCTTTATCTGATGAGCCTGCCCTCCCTCCCTCTCTTCCTCCCTCCTTTCCTACCTTTCTTCAGAAAGAAAATAAGGACCAGAGTTTGATTCCCAGCACCCACATCAGGCTACCGACAACAGCCTGTAACTCCAGCTCCATTGGCTCCTACTCTCACTTCTGGCCTCCAGGGGGCACCTATTCATGTTGGTATTCACATACACACACACACACACACACACACACACACACACACACACATACACACACACCACACACACTCACACACACCACACACTTACACACACATACACACTCATACACACACCACACACACCACACACACATACACACTCATACACTCACACACATACACACACTCACACACATACTCACTCACACATACATAAACACACATATACACATGCACACACCACACACACATACACACTCATACACTCACACACATACACACTCAGACATACACACACATACACATACACTCACACATACACATACACTCACACTCATACACACACACTTAAAAATTAAGGGAAGTAAATGATGAAAGAGGATTAGCATGCAATATATGTAGAAGCAATGTCACCCTCTCAGGCTTGATACTTCAGGGACTTTGGAGACAGAAACTTCCCACATGGAGTGAGCATCAGGAGGCTTTCTTTAATGGACTTTTTATCATGGGGGAGTTTTAGGATGTTCATCTACCTGCAGCAGTACTTTACAGAGAGTATAGTTGTTTGACTTTCCCAGAGTAAACATTACCTTTGGAAAAAATCAATATGTAGCATGCTTATTTGTTGGGAATGCTAGCCCACCAATAATTACCTGGAAACTTATTGTCAATTACGAAAGCTTGGTCTTTAGTTTAGACGTGTCTCAAGTAGCTCATATAACTTAAATTAAATCATATTTTAAAATCTATGTTCTGCTATACAGCATTACCTTTTTTCCACCTTGCACCCCCTGTCTCCTTTCTGTGTCTGGCTGGTGACTCCAGAAATTCTTCTTTTCAGAGTCCTCTCTGTTTCTGGGAGTCCTCCCTATACCTTTTATCTAACTACCACTGCTCAGCTTTTTAGTAATCAAATAACAGCAATATATCTTCACCCAGTGTACAAATATCCCACAACATAAATGCTTATTGGACAAAGGAAAAATAGCATTATCAAACTTTTATTTACTGAGAACTTCATACTTTATGATTTGTTTACGTGTACTTGGAAACCCTGGCCATCATCAACATCTGTAATACATTTTAGAGCCCTTTCCTATAATACTTAATATTTTATTTCTCATAAAATAGTTTGGATGTTATTTAATATTTGGTCCTCATCATAGATATAGTCCAAAGAGGAAGATTAATAGAGATGAAGAAGCATGCCAGGCATTCCAAGAGGAGGATGTATAATCTCATAATTAGCATGTACCTCATCTTCTACCACAGCGCTTCAGCACTGATAAAATATTTAAACACATGAAGGAAAGTGAAAAACTTGGCTTACCATGTGGATAATTGTCAGTGCAATGCTGTGATGCCAGGATAGGTCTGAAGTGTTCAAGCATATCCAGCTGTGTAAATCTATCTATCTATCTATCTATCTATCTATCTATCTATCTATCTATCTATCTATCTATCTATCTATCTATCTACCTATCTATCTATCTGTCATCTGTCACCTATCTCTCCTTCATTTGCAAAAGATATATGGGCTCTGACTGTGGTGCAATGGATTCTCTAACAGTTTGCCCTTTTCTGTGAGTCAGTATGCTAACATGAAATGCCTCAAAACTTTCAGCCTTCCAAGCTATAACAATATATATTCTTTCTAAATTCTCTTTAATTTCTTTCTTACTTTTAAAATAAAAAGAAATGTACAAGTCAATTATCTCTAAACTAGATACTCAATCCTCACAAGTAGTTCAAGTCAAAGATAGATTTCAATGAAACATTTATTAAATAGTTGGAAATTTAGGAAGGAGAGGTCTATTTCAAGCTCATTTCCTGTTTACATAAACACTGTAGCCCAAAGCTTCTTAGCATCCTGTAATCAGCCTTAATTAAGGCTTTTATTTTGGCTGTGTTGCTACTTTAAGACAAAGTACTCACCCTGTGAGGAAAAACTTTGTATACGTGGAAATCCGAAGAGATATTAAAAATGGAAAGAGGTTATTTTTTTTTCCCTTCATGTTACTGCCTTAGAGAGATAGAGTAGGGAACACTATCTTTCTTGAATCCTCTATTCTGCCTGGGCTTCTGTTGATGATAAAACAATGGTTCATACATGTTACCTTGCTATGGTAAACCCTGGGGATTTGGCTAGTTAGATCATGAAGCCACTTCAAGTCAGATTAAGGTTCACAAAAGCTAAAAAGTTTTATTATGTCTCAGTTTTCTTTGGGCATAAAATCTGACAAAAAAAAAAAAAAGATTTGACATAACAAAACAACAGAAACTATTCCACATTAATACATCTGCAAACAATGTTATCACAAAAAATGACAAGAGATAGAATATTTTGCTCTCCCTTAAAAAATATGTGTCATTGAGACCGAACTCTCTTCATACATTTTTGTATATTATCAGGCAGTTTAGTTATAGCAGTGGATATCTGTGTGAAGTTTATGATGGAGTCCTATCCAGCCATTTGATTGAGGATGGCATGTTTGGATGTGCTTGCATTTTTATACATATATCCATTTAATAATGAAAAGCTAGGAGAGGTGATTAAAAGAACAGGTATAATTATCTTTGATTTCAATTTGCACATGAAGATGAATCACTCAGTGACTTACTCTTTGTTTTAACTATGGAGCATTTCCAACATATCAACCATTTATTGACAGTTACAAGATGAGATATTAACAGTGAAAAATGGACTTCAATGGCTAGCTCATTAAAATGTGTAATTTAGAGGAAAAATATGGGAGAATGAATGTAGTTCCTCTGGAGGCTAAAAGGCCAAAGACAATCTGAATACCTGATGTCTTTTTTTTCAAAATCTCTCCATTCTCAGAATGGTAAAATTCTTTGGTGTCTGTTGCTCTGAGTCTGCTGTAAATTAGTGATTCAGGACTAATTGGTGTCTGTGTCTTTGCTGTGGAAATAGATGAGCTACAGAAGGGAAGCTCACTAGCCTAAAATATAGCAGCAGTTAACCCACAAGATTACTAGAAATGTATTTATTCTTTTAGATGAAGGATAATTAAACCTGGCAGAAATTCACTTGAAGGGTGTGCTGTGTAAGAAATGGAGCCTGATGGCCCATCCTTGCCCACCAGACCACAGTCATAGCTAATTTGGACAAATTGCCACATACATGTTCAGTCAGGTGACCTTTAATTTCTAACAGCTTTAAGGCATCCATTAAAGCAAACAAAGGGCAGAGACTGTACATGGCTGACATGCACTTTCTTAGAGACGTTTGAAAAGGAACTTCTCTGCCACTTATACAAAGCAGTAGGAATCAGGGAGCAGCAAAGTGGGACTTAAAATTGACAGGTAAGATGGTAGTTAAGTTTTGAAGGCCTGAGGAAGCCCATTTAAAAAATTCAAAGCAATTTATTTATTAAACCTGAAGTGTGTTCTGTGAATAGGAGACATAACAAAGTATTAGTAAGAGAAAAAAAAAAAATTACCCTTTCCAATTATTGGAACAATGCTGAAGTCAGAATGGATTGTGCACTTTGGCTTTGTGAAACAGTTCAAGGTCATATACACATCTGTGTTTGGTTATTTTTTTTTAAATCTTATTCATTTTTCTTACATTTATTATCCCAGATTCTTTATTTTCTGATGATTTCAAGGACTGGATTTTAAGTTTGTTTTGTTTGTTTATTGAACTACTGGGAGATATGGTTATACGATTTCAGTCTGCTTCTCTTTGAAAACTTCTGCAAAAACTGGAGTTAAAATCTAAAACCCCCGACTCACCTGTCAAGCTTATCAAGAGTAGCTTTATTCTCGTCCATGTGAAAGCTCCATGTCAGTTCAACAGCACAGAATGGCGATGCCATTGAGTGTATCACAGGACAGGCCTCTGGGTCCTTTTCAAATGCAACTGGTAGCTATCTGGGTGGAGTGGCAAGACCGGCCGCAGCTATATGTGAGACCATGTCACAAAAAAGGGGGGTGCAATCAAGAAAATGAAACCCCAAACAACAATCAATAAGAGCAAAACACAAAAACTTCCTGATGTCTCAAAAATACTCCTTTTAGAGATGTTCAGAATGCTGAGGGAGGAAATTTTACTATATTTTCTGTATCTCAGCATGGACCATCCATATAAATCAGGATCTGTGAGAGAAACAGTCTAATGAGTGATGAGTCTAATTCTGTATCATGAATTTAGTGACAGAATATACAACTCAAGGTCAATACTATGAGATGATATCTGTCTGAGAAGTAGATGTACCACACGCTCAGTGATCTACTGGTGCAAGACGGATGAAGCTGTAACTGGTGGTTCCTGGGACTAAAAGACACAGAACTGGCCTTCAAGCTAATTTAGCTTCTCTAAACCAAGAAATGAACTGGAAATCATTGAAGATTTCCAGATTTAAATATTCTCCATGAAAGGGAAGATGCCAATGGCTCGGGGAGCTTCAGGTTCCTTCCCACCTCCAACCTTAATTGATTACATAAATCTACTTTATATAGAAGTCCCCCTTATATTATTTCAGGTTTTTACTTTTTCTTTCTTTCCAAGGACTGGCAGTATGTGGGAAAGCCCATGCCTGGCGCTAAGGGGAGAAGACAGGACAGCAAAGGCTTTCCCACTGCCAGGCTTTCGAGTGCCTTGTGGAGAAATAATTACAGAGTCGCTGGAGCAGAGTACAAGGCGTCTTGTTTCTCTTTCTGAGCTGTACCCAACTGTTTTAAAACAGCACTAATGTAATACATATGTGGGAAGAAACGCGGATGCAATGGGTAGTTAAGTTTTGAAGAAAAGAGGAAGGGGAAGCAATGGAGGGAGGAAAGAAGGAAAGAAAGAAGGAAAGAGGAATAGGAAGGGAGAGAAGGACCATTCTGACATCCTTGGAGTAAACATAACTACTGAAGATGTATACTTTTAACATCTTTGTTCTGGCATATACGCCCCAACTAAAATTCCTTGTATATGTGTGTGTCCCTTCAAGTGTCAACACGTTGTATGCTGATAGAATAGATTTTTAATATCTTAAGGTAAACCTTAAAATATCTGCATAGACCCAGATAATGTTAAATCTGCTATGTATCAGCTCAATCAACTAATCTTGATCAATCCAGACCTTATTTCTGGATTCCTGTGAAGCCATGTAGAATCTTCCTGCAAATCAGAAAAACATTTTCTCTTCTAGAAGCACCCATCCTGCAAGACAGCAATACATTTGACATGTTAATCAGAGCTGTGACTTCTTCAGCATGTAGTGGCTCCCCCTCTGGGAATTCCTGATTATCTTATGGCTGGGAGCCGATAGGTGGGGCAGATTCTGTCCAGTGTGTCTTAGGTTGCATACTGAGTTAAGGAGATCAGTTTAATTTTCTGGACGCTCATATAAAAATCATTCCTCTTACATGATGCACATATTCATTGAAGTGTGCTTCCAGGAGAGTGTGAATTTGCTTTGGAACAGTCAGAAGCTGAGACAATACTGGCAGAGCCTACTGTGTGCACTGAATTCTGCCAGGTTCTATGGGGTCCAGATATAACAAAAGCCCATCTTTGGCTTTAGGGCACATGGTCTAGTTGAAATGTCAAAACAAATTGGGCAATGTGGCTGAATTTGGAAGCCAGGTTTTGAATACACAATTACTTGGTGTACTTCTTTCTCACTTTGGATAAAAAGGGGTTGGGTAAGAGAGTTTTGAGTATATCTACTCAAGGTCATAGGTTTCTTCTCTCTCATCCTTAAAAAAGAGAAAGGAAGACTTCTTGTTCTGAAGAAATAAATATAGATGTAGTTGTTGGGTGCACATAGAAGGAAAACCTTCCAAGAAATGAAGACTTAATTATGTAACACGAAGGATTGGCTTTCCAGAGAAGAAGATATTAGAATTTGGTGCTTTATCACCAAAAGGACAAACATAGGACTCGCTCTATGATCTGTGGGTTTTCAAGAAAGTCCCAGGGTCATTCAAAGAGGGGAAGGATGTAGAGCTATATTAGATATGATGACACAGGTGGGGAGAGAGGAGAATCACGTCTGCCACTCCCTCCTTTCTATCCAATTACAGACACATTGCTGACAAACAACCATAGAAACAGGCACCCGTAGCATAGCTCAGAAGCCTCCTGCTTCAGTTTGCAATTACACTAGAAAGGATGAATCCAGGATATAGGCCAGCAGTATACCATGCTCCAGGCAACCAAGGACACCTAGTCAGCCCAGACATATGCCTACTCACATCGACAGGTGGATAGAAAACTTGAGAGGCTAACAATCCCCATATTTACTCTTAGGCTGTGTCCTTTTCTCCAGCTTCAGAGGATTCTAGCAGTTGAAGTATTAGAAATACAGACATTTTTTAAACAAACAAACAAACAAACAACAACAACAATGTCAATCTCTGCAGCACTGTAACCTGGAGAGAGATGCATTCCTTTAACAGAACAACGGACAAGATGACTTGTCAATCAAGAGAGAAAGCAGAGTTTGGGAGGTAAGCCAAGCTTGCATTTCTCTCATGCTTGCCTTGCTGCCAGGGATAAACAGTAGCACACCCCTTTAGCCTCAGCTGCCTGGAGAGGCATCTGAGTGGCTGCAGTGCTCTCCAGACATAAATAATCTTAATCTTCAAATGCATAGTAGACACCTGGGAACAGCAGCAGGAAGACTACTTTTATTGTAGCCCTTTATGGAAATTCTAAGGGAACAAACAACCACTTATGGAAGTTTGCCCTGCAGGAGGTGTGCTGGTGGTCTGGACGTACCTCAGCCGTTTGCTGGAAGGGGTTTGCTTCTTCTCATTAGAGCTCATTCTAAACCACAGAACGTGTGGAAGAAAGAAGGGGCTTAAGCGAGGCTCAAAGGTGAAGAAAGAGTGAATAGTTTAAAGAATGAACATTAAAAAAACTACCTTGCATTTTTCATTCCCCGGTGTGTGGGTGTGGACTGTGCACATCATGTACAACATGTTGAAGCCAGCAGTTAATGTCAGGTGTCCTTTGCAATTGCTCTCTACCTTAGTTCAGGGTTCCCTCTTGTTCCTAACTATTCTGCACATGTGTACAATGGAATATGTTCATCTACCTCCCTGTAGCAGTTTGGATGGACAATGTCTCCCATAGGCTCAAGCATTTGAGTATGAGGTCCTCAGGTGATGGATGGTGCTGTTTGGGCAGACTATGAACTCTTTATTTAGGAGGCGTGGGCTTGCTGGAGGAAGTACATCACTTGGGTAGACTTTGAGAGTTGTAGGCTTGTCCTCCTTCCAGTTCAGCCCCTCTATTTCTTGTGTGTAGATGAAGATTGAGCTGTCGGTTCTAACCTGGCTCAGTGCTCTCATGTTTCCCTTATCATGATGGACTGTCCCTGCTGGAACTATGAGGCAAATAAACTCCTCCCTTGGTCATGTCATTTTATCATAGCGACAAAAACTAATTAATATACCCCTTTATTCCTCTCCAACTGTACCCATTTACTCTCAACATACCCATAGGATGCATCTCTTCTAACTTTGTGTTAGGGGGTATCCGTTAAATCCAGCTAGTTCTTTCCATACATGCATAGGTGTGAGGCCATTTGCTAGAGCACAGGAAACTTATCAGTGGTTACATCTTTAAAGGAATCATCCTTTTTTTTTTTTTTCCCTCCAGCAATTATTCATCCCCAGTTGTTCCTCTGTGGGACTTAGAGACCATCTACCCCACCTGTGCTGCAATTTTGGCTGGTTTGATCTTGTGTAGGTTTTGCACAAGGAACCACAGCTCCTGTGAGTATGGCTGTGACAGCCAAGTCATGTCCAGGAGATGTCATTTCACAGCCTTTCTCTCCACCCTTTGGCTCTCATACTCTTTCTGCTTCCCCTTTGGTGACGGTCTCTGTACATTAGGAGCTGTGAGATTAATATAGATGTCCCATAGCACGAGGACTAGTTAAGCACCTATCCACTGACTGCTGTCTACTGAAAAAAAGAAGCTTCAATTACCAAATTTGAGAGATGACCAGATCTGGTGGCTGCTGCTGTCTATATTTTTGAGCAAGCTCTTAAACCTAGAGTTTTGATTTTGTGAGACTACCTGAGCAGCATGCTTTAGGGATCTTCCTATCTCCACATTAGAATTGCAGCTCTGGGCCACAAAGCCCAGCTCTTAAGTGAGGGCTGGGGGTTGAACTTAAGTTCTTATGTGTACACAACAAGTGATTATTAATCAAGCCAGATCTCCAGTCCTAAATGATCTTTTTTTTGAGTAATGTGATAGTCATATGGCTCATTTAATCTTCCATAAGATCTTTTTTAACTTAGGTGTAGAAAAACTACACACGCACATCCATGCATGTGCACAGGCCTGAACACACACACACACACACACACACACACACACACACACACACACACACATACACACACTTGCACAGTGTTTTAGCATCTTTGTATGGCCAAGTTGTGAATGATCAAATCTATTTAAATGCAGATATACTATTCAATTTATAAATATCTTTGCTTGCAGTGGAAAATAAAGTGATGCCCAGTGTAAGCTCTGGACCTTACCTGGGGGTGGGTATTACTAAGACTAATGGAGGATGTTTGCCATAGCTCAGTGTGTCAAATGTTAAATGATGGAAAGTGTTTGCATAGTATCAGGCTATTTCCTTTATCCAGATTCACGAGGTGGAGAAAGACAGGATATGGAAAGCTATGGGTGAGACTAAGAGAAAAGAGGCATAGGTGCAGAAGGAGAGAGAAAAGATGGGTGGAAAGGAAGACAGCATCCCAAATTATCTACCCCAAATAATCTCGCACAAAAGTTATATTCTTGCATGGACTCACATCCTACTTGAGAAATGGGCCTCAGTAGAAAGCTTCAGGAAGTCAAATGGTTGATTCACAATGATCCCTGTAAGCAGACTTTAAACTTGGCTGTACCCAAGATAAAAGCAGATGCTTAGAAATCATTCTAGGTGAAAAATGTTTGCAATGAAGAGTTAAAAGAAAAAGACCCTTTTTTTCACTTTACTGTATATGTTCTTCAAATACCCGAAATATTAACAAGTGGGAAATTACCTCGCATAATCATCCATGTTTTTCTATGTTAAACTTTCTAATGTGATCCAGGGTGCATTTCTTTGCTTCAGCTTTTCTTTTTTAGTGTCTCTTTATCTTAGGTGTTTCATATTCTAGATCAAACTTGGTGTGGAGACTCCCCTGGCTGTTGAGGTGTCTTCCATGGGAACCCCACTGTGTTGTTAGGAAGTTAGAGGTGTTACTACAACTCTCACTGTCTTTCAAGGGCTAATTAGTCAGTCCTTTTGGGATATCCAGACCCTTGGTGCCTTTCTTTTTCTTCTTCAGCTGTTTGCCTTTTAGTAATTTTTCCATGCTTCATTTAAAGAAGTAGAGTGCAGATCTGTCCATTTGGCTCATTGTTCTGAGAGAAGCCATTGAAAGGAGCTGGGATTATCTACAGACAAGGATTATAATGGTAGTTTTAAACTCTTTTAACTCATTTACAGGCTAAAAAGGATGTGTGGCCTCTAACATGATAGCAACTCTACCATTAACATCTGTTGAGGAAGACAAACACATCATGGGACAGGGGCTTGTTCATCTCGTCCACTTAGCTCCCAAACACACTCCGGTCAGCTCCTCTGGGAAAGATATACTTCCCACAGTGTACTATACCTAATTCCCCTTGACTCAGGTCTAAGTAGAGCAGTGAAGCTTTGCTCAATAACAGTGGGTGGAGAGGGTGTGTTCTTTAAACAATAAGATTTGCTGAAGAATCTGGAAAGAGTCCATCCTGCAGAGATGCTCTGAAACTCAGGAAATAAACAACTCAAAAGTTTCAGAATGTCCCTGAAACAGACCAGACTCACTAGAGTGACCAACTATGACTAAAAAGAATGTATTATAAAATACTATCTCCACTAGCCTGACTGTCTATAAAACTGACCAACTAAGCTACTTGAAAGAGACATTCTTCAACCTTTGAAGCTGCCTGTATATTGTAGGATGAGTATCAGGTTTCTAGCTTTGGGAACTACACATCATGCTGGGGAGAGTTTTTTGATGATATAGCATTTCTTGAATCTTTTCCCCCCTTGTAAGCAACCCTTCATCCCATTCCTGAAAGTGATCCTGATGTAACTCATTGGTTCACTAAGTTGGACTTTGTGGTATCCACACCTTGGTCTGTATTCAGTTCCTTATCTGGGAGGAGTACATGTTTGTTTATGTCTCTCCAGGAACAGTGTCACACATTATCCAGGGTAGCAGTTCTGTAACAAACTAGATTTCTCCTTTACTTATAAGACACAGTAGGTAAAAAGTGTCTCTCCACTGTCTATGACCAAGTTTCCTGACTGTTAGGCTGATACTCAAGACTTTTCCTTCCACCAAAGATCACACACCCCAGTCAGCCACTTGGAACCTCCTTTTTTTCTTTTCTTTTCTTTTTTATTTTTTTTTTTTTTGTATCTGATTGACTCTAAGCCAGTGGTTTTCAACTTGTGGGTCATGACCACTTTGGGGGTCACATATCAAATATTTACATAATGACTCAAAATATATGCTTGGGGTCACAATGGCATGAGGAACTGTATTAAATGGTGGCAGTATTAGGGAGTTTGGAAACATTATGTTCCCTGTACATTATGATCAGAACAGCACCTTTCCTCAGCAATCCTGTTGGATCTTGGTCATACCTGCTTCTCGGCACCTGTGTGAATGCAACTGTTTGTTGAATCAACTTCCTGCCCATACTTCTTCCCTCTGCCCAGTTTCATATCTAGAAATCTTGTTTAACAAAGAGCTCTCAGCCTGGCTTCCAACCATGTTCAAAATAAAGATACTCACAAAGCATGAAGATATAGCTATTCAGATACCTTTTTTTTTGCTATAAATACATTCCACCACCCAACACCCACTTGCATACCAGTGCCTCACTCATTTCTTTATCTCATTTATCTGAGTCCTTATTTAAATATTGGGAGATAGTCTAGAGAGTAGGGCTGTGTCCCCCCAGGATGGAGCATGGCACTTGGACATATTTATAATATTTGTGGAGTGAATAAGATAGTGTCCTAAGGCCAATGTATCCTATCATGTAGATCATAAATACTGTTCATTCTTGTTCTGTTGTCAGTATATAGCCCCACCTAGAAGTGACCCTGGATTGCACAACGGTGATGAATGAAACTCAGACTGAGTGTCTCTCTTAAACACAGGCTGAAACAGACTCCTCTGTTAACGGCATACTCTACAGATAGGCTGGGCCCTCTGCATTGGGGAGCCTCACCCACTGCTCCATAAAAGGTGTTGCTGGTGGAACTTTGTAATGTATGACCACTAAAAACATTAGAAATAAAAGGCAAACATGCTGCTGAAATCATGGCAAGAATTCATTATTTGGTGGTGTGCCAAATGAAAGTCATGGTCCATTTGTTCCATTAGCAGTGAAAGATTCGGATGCTGCCAAACATTGCTATCCACTTGTGCAATTTGGTACTGTTGTTACCAGGACAGAATTGCAATATGCAAAGCTTGTCAAGTCAATCATTTGGCATAGAATTTCAACTACAGAAGCTACAATCCCTTTCAAAGAGAGATATAGCCATATGCAATCATAGCAAATAACACAGATTTAGATCTCCCATTATGTTAGTGCTTCCATTCTAGTGACCCATTTAACCCTCACAACAATGTAAGGAGGTAGATTATTCATCTCCATCTCACAAATGAGGTCAGCAGGGCACACAGGGGTTAAATAACTTACCCACTGTTACCCACAATGTGACAGACAGAGCAGGGATTCTGATCCTAAAAGAGCCACGCTCTCAATTTCCATATGCTAGTGTTTCTCACAGGCGCTTTGCCTAACTATCTTAGCAGGGTGCAACTGCCTGGTTGTGAAGATATGTTTGAAATTTGGATCACATGAGTACAAAGAAAATACATAGTTTACTACTGAGCCTATACATCCTAAACTTAAGGCTTGCAATGATGTGTGAATAATTTTGAACACTCTTATGTCATGTTTTACTAATGGTATAACTAGTACAGTAGAACTACGAGGAATTGCCCAAAGCTCAAAAGCACTTTCTCATCTGCATTTACTTTAGTGGGATGTTGTTTACAGGGAGCTTAGTATGTAACATGTAAGTACTTAGCTGTACTTCTGTGGTAGCTGGAGATGGCACATCTGCTCTATAACTACTGGTAACAAAGCAAAATACAAACCATTTGGAATTAAGGCTTTAAGAAAACAGGGATAGCTTACTCTGTCATGAGTGTGTGTTTGCACAGGGCATTTCAGTAGGCCTCATACACAGTGTGGCCCAGCACTTCTTCCTTTCTATTTCTATCCAATCAACTCCTTTGTCAGCCTTATTTTACATATCCTGCCATCCCCTTGACAGTGCATCAGTTTCTGCACCTGTAGATCCTAATAGAGACATGAGTTTCCCCTCAGCATATCTTTTCCCTTATAGCTTTACCTTAGTTTTATATTCTACTGTATTGATTGCAGGACAGTTAATGCTCCGACCCTGAGCCACTGTTTCTGAAAGATTGTTTTGGCTTTGTTTTGAATACATGCATATATGTGTATCTCTATGTGTGCTCATGCTGTGAAGCCAGGAGAGGATGTTGAATTCCCTGGAGCTATAGACAGTGTGAGCTGCCCTAGACTGGTGCTAGGGATCAAATTCAGGTCCCCTGCAAGAGTAGTGTGTGCTCTCAACCTTTGCGTGATCTTGACAGCTCCCAGAGCAACTATTTCTTAATTATGGCTTTGAAAATGCAAGTCAGAAATGCTTCATCACTCTAATCTCCAGCTTATTATTAATTAAAGGCTCTAGCTCCAGATCCATGCAATTCCCCCTTTGACAGCCCACCAGAGGAGGCCACCCTGTAGACATCTTCCATGCATTGTAATCCAGGGCCATCACTAGACTATCTTCTGGACCTCCTGTCTTCTAGGGGGCTCTATTCAGAAGTCTTTACCTTCACTGATTTATTCTCATTTCATTATCTTTCTTTCTCTCCCTCCACAGCTGGGCTCTGGATGAAACAGTCCTTATATCTGACAGGTACTCTCAATTCCATGGCCTTTCCTTACCTTCAACTAGGAAAATGTTCACACTAAATTTAATCTGTGATCCATTTTTTCTTTTGGTTCTTGCAAATGGCCCATTCTTTAAGAGAAAAATTCCACAGCTCTTCAGACAGGAACCTTATAGACTCAAGCTCCAGTCTTTGGTGGTGGTGGTGGGGGGTCTTTACTCATTCTAAGATGTCTCTGTGCTTCAACAATGCCTCTGAACTTCCCTTGCACATCAAATTCAGACTCATTTTTAGCAAACTTTACTATCTCCACTGTACTGAGAGTGCCCAGGCTATCAGGTGTGCTATCTCTTAGGTTGTTGTTTTAATACGCGTCTCTTAAAGGCCTATGTATAAAAGGACTGGTGCCCAGCCTGTGGTAGCACAGTGAGGTAGAAGAACCTATGTGAGGTTGGACTTGGTGGGAGGATGTTAGGTCATTGGGAGTCTAAGGTTATTGGGATCACACTTCTCTCTTTGCTTCTAAACTGCTGTCAGATGATTATATGCCATAATTTGTTCCTATCCCAATCTGTAGCCCCATCACAGGCCCCAAAGAGCAAACCAACAAAACTCGGACTACCACCTCCCAAACCATAAGACTAAACAAACTTTTCATTTCCTTAAATTTACTTATTTCAAGTGTTTTTGTTTGTTTGTTTTGTTTTCATTGTAATGCTGAAGTGGTTAACACTCCTGGCTTCACAGCTACCCTATCATGTCATCTACTACCACAACAGTCCCTGCTGTAGTCTGTAAGTCACTAGGGGAGGGGACATGCTCCTGGGCAAGAGTCCCCTTCTCTTCTGCTTTCCACCCAGTCCTTAAACATTTTCCTATCCCTTTTCCAGAGATCCATCCTCACTCTTTTGGTCTTCTTCTCTTCCTTCCTACCCCACGGTCTCTTCAGCTTCCACACGTGTGTCTGTTCCATGCTGATTAAATACACCCCAAATAAAACTAACAACAATGAGCAGGAAGCCCAGACATCCCCCCAAACAGTTATCTGCAATCACAGACTACCCCTCATTAGCATTTTCATGCACAAATCTTCAAATGACAGGACCCCACTGAGGCCACCTCTTTCTTCATAGATTTGGTAGCTATTTCTTATCTCTTCCTCCTTTCAAAAAATGTATGTATTATGTGTGCACTGACTAGTGTTTTGCCTGCATTTTCGTCTATGTGTAGGTGTCAGATCTTGGAGTTACAAACAGGTATGAGCTGTGATGTGGATGCTAAGGATTGAACCTGAGTCCTCTGGAAGAGCAGTCATTGCTCTTAACCATTGAGCCATCTCTCCAACTCCCATTTCTTATCTTTCTAATCTTCCTGAAATGTCTTTGCCACCATGCTCCTCCATGGCTGGGTGGAGCTTTTCATTATGCTTTCGGATATTGGGCTCATTCCTCGTTGTGGTCCCTTACAGAGAGGTAGGTGGTGAGATCTTACAGAATACGAAATTTGTAATTTTCATTGCTGTGCCTCAACTGCCTTGAGTTGTGAGAGAAGATTAACAAGTGTTTCTTTCAAAAGAGGTTTCCCTATAAAGTCCAGTCAGACACTTCTGTTCCACTCATACCACTGCTTTATGGCTTTTAGATCATCTTTGTTCCAACATATTATTGCTTCATTCCAAAAAAAGATTGCTTCTATTTATGTCCTTCACATCTGCACAGATCTCAGAGAGTTTGTTGTAGTTCACAGATTGCTCCTGGGTAAAGCCAGCTGGTCAACAATAGCATTTCTTCAACTCACATACTCTCCTTCAATAACTAGACCTCTGGACTAATTCAGTTGAAGAACTTCTATAGACACGAGATTAGATGGCTAAGATTAGATGGCTAAATTCTCTTATCAAAAGTAAATCTATGATCCCACATCATTCACAAAATCTTCTATTGTCATCGTAATGTCATACAAGCAGGGCTATATTAATATAAAGAAGAAGAAATTATGAGAGAGGATTTTATATAGAATAATAGACTGCTACAGAAGTTCATTGCTGCACAAGACTTCTCAGGCTGTGGAGAAAAGGCAGTATTAATGTTCTCGTAATTCAGGAGCCAGAAGATCAAGTTCAAGTGGGTTTCTGGTGAGGTTTCATGGTTGCTGCCTTTTGCTATCTTCTCTTACAGCTTTTCTCGTGCGTGCTCTTCAGCTGTATGTCTCCCTCTCTCCCTTTTGAGATAGTATCTCACTCAAACCCTGATCTCGAACAGGAGGAGGAAATCCTTTTACCTCAGCTTCTGGAATACTGAGAGTGAAGTTGTAAGCCACCAAGCCCAGCTTTCCCCTTATTAGAAGGGCTACAAATTCTACTAGATAAGAGCACCACCCTTATGGCCCTCATTTGTCATCAGCTACTTCCCCATAAGTCCTAGGTCCTCAAACAGTCACATCGGGGCTAATGGGAGAGACATATTTCTGCTTATAACAATGGTTTTTTTTTTTTTTTTTTTTTTTTAATTTGGTGCTGACCACAGTCTGTAGCTCCAGTCCGGGAGGCAGAAATGGGGGTGGGGGGTGGGGGGTGGGGGTAGGGGTGTCTGATGCCCTCTTCAGGCACTGCACCCATGTGGTTCACAGACACACAGGCAGGCAAAACACTCATACATATACAATAAAACTTACAAAAGAAGAGTAACCGGTGGCAAGCTTACAAAATCTACAGACATTTAAAAAAAACTGAAATAAAGAGAGAATATATGAAAAGATAAATACTTAGAACTACCTTAGTAGGTTTAATTGATAGCTAAGGAAAGATAAATATAAAATGTACAAGATTAAATTAAACACAGACAGAGGCCAATTGTATATTTAGGCAAACCACAAAACTAATTTGTACTGTAGAAAAGGAAAGGCTTTGAGATTCGTGTCTGTATAAAAAACGATATCCTATTATCTGTGCACAGAAATGTCAACTATTAAAAACACCAAACATATCTCCTGAAACATTAGACTGTGGGAACATTGTCATGTGGTTTGGATGAGGGAGGAAGGAACCCTACACTGTCCTGGCATGTTTAGAGCAGGTGTCCTTTGTTTACTAAAAAGGAGAGCTAAAACTGGAGACAGAATGTACAAGAGCCTATTTAGAGGTCATGAAACCTTTCCCAGTAAGAAAATGTTCCAATAGTTAAGCAGATTTGTGATGGATAGAAAAGGAGATGCTAGGGTCCAAGAGATAACATAGCAGATGAAGGTGTTTGCCACAAGCTTGATATCTGACTCTGATCTCTTGAACCTGCATGATAGAGGGGAAAACCATCTTCTAACTTCCACATGTGTGCCATGTATGTTGGGAGCCCATGGAGGCCAGAAGAGGACATTGATCTGATTCTGGAGTTGCCAAATGACGTGGTTGGGGGGACCTGAACTTATGTCCTCTGAAGGTGATTCCAATGGCTAAGTTTTATTGCTCCTTCCTAATGGCTAAGCCATATCTCTATTCCTCCCTCTTGTCCTGTTAGTGTCTTTGAGCACACAGCAGTGGTGGTGGGGGAGGGGGCAGGAGGAGTATCCTTATCAGTATCCATATTGCTACCAAGTAAATATGCTACTTTGAACCAAGAACCTAAATCAGGAAGGCGAGTCCACCCATGCAAAAGTCATATGTGTGGTGATATATATGTGCTCATTTTCAAAGCCCTTTGGATATCTTAAAATGCAATATAATGGATCTTGATGAGATTGGAGAAAAGTTCATCTAATGGATGCTGAGAAATGGAAGCTGTTTTATACAAGTCTAGCCTCCCACATATACAGTAGAAAGAAACATAAGTCAGACCCTGAGAGGCAGTCAGAGTAATTCAGATTAAAATAGAAGTAATAAATTATTTAGAACTTATATGGGATGTATCAACACAAAAGATGGAATCAGTTAAAACACTTCAGAAAAATTAATGAACCTACATCCAAAACAGGTTTTGAAGGGGAAGAATGTTCTTGGAAGTTTTCTGCACTGATGTCATGGAGCGACAATGGACTTTCCAGGCTCTTGGATGTTCATTGTGGCAGGATCCACTCCAGAATAATGGCTCTTATGTGAGTGCAGGATTTCCTCCCCTCCTCTTCCTTTTCCTTCTTCTTTATCCATCCTCCTGCGCCCTTCTCTTTGTATGTATATAAAACATGTATGCATAAGACAACACTCAGATTGGGAAGGAGAACAACCATAATCATCAGTCCCGAAAAGATACAGACAATCACCTATCTTAAGTCTGAATAGCAACTGAAAGGAAATATCGTCATGTGAGCCACCCTGGAGCCTGGCTCCTCACAGACTGCATGCTGCCACGGCTCGATCAGGTCCTTAGGAAGAGGAGAAGGCGGTTACTCGGGTCAGTGTGGTAGGCTAATTTCAGTTTTCCTTTCCGTCCCTAATGACCTTCTTGTATCAGTAACTTAGAGAACTTAGAGATGCTTAGGAGTAACAAAAACATTGCTAAGTTATAACATCTGGAATTCATCACAGCAGCTCTGACGTCAGGATGCGGCCCAGATGTTAACTGTAGAAACCAGCTAATGTTTGGGTGAATGTTGCCTCTCCTTTAATTTACAAAAGCCTCTTTTTAAAAATCTTGAAAACAAAGCAGTTCAAAGATGTTAGTAATCTCTCGGATATTCAGATCAGTTTTGGGGTCCCAGGTGGATTCCTTTCTCCTGACTGATATGGAAACCCTCCTTCTTTCTCACCCTCAAATCCATCAAGAACAAAAAGTGTGAAGAAAGAAAACCGTGACTGTAGTTGTAAGAAATTACTAGACACTGGCCTGAATTGATACGTGGACACTAGCAAGTGACGACGTTTTCCAAAGTAGACTGCCCTTTGGATCCATTGTGCTAAGACAAGTATCCAGGATCTATGTTCTCTGTGTATTCAGGTTTTGTTTTTGTTTTTGTTTTTGACAGTTCAAGAACACGAAGAGATGTGGTAGGCTGAAGACGAGAAAAAGTCTATAAAATTGTGGAGTCTATTTACTGTTTTATTTTTGTGGTTTTAGTTATCTATGACCATTCGTAGTTAAAAAATATCATAGGGAAGAAATCACATAATGAGCACTTTTTAAAAATTAATTCAAAAAATTATTATTTTTTAAAATTCTGTGTGCATGATATGTTGGGTCCCCTGGAACTGGAGTTACAGACAGCTGTGAGCTAAAATATGGGTGCTGGGATTTGAACCTGGACCCTCTGAAAGAGCAGTCAGTGTTCTTAACTGCTGAATCTTCTCTTCAGCCCCATAATGAGCCATTCTTATGGTTTAATTGAGAGAAGCCATGGTTTAAAATGTGATAAGCTTACACTATGCTGCTCTCTCCCTTCTAAAATGAGCGTCATGCCCAGCATCTACCATATCCACCATGTATATGCTGCCTACCTGGTAGCCATTTAGTTGCTACTAGGCTTCTAAACTAACTGTTGCTTGTACACAGGGCTTGGTATTGCCCATGACTTTAGACGTATTGCCCATGACTTTAGACATCCATTGGTAATCTTGCAATATCTGTCCTATATATAGACCAAAGGGAGGGTAAAAAAGATATATATTTCTTTCTACTGCTTCGTATATTGGCTGAATGTGCAATCAGTTTCTTCCATATTTCCCATTATTTAGTTTTGAAGTTATGTTACTGTACTTTGGATGATTATTTACATGTTATTTAAATTCTGTTCATACAGAAAAAATTTCCTTAGATATCTCCTAACATATCTATCCCAAATTGTGAAATATTAAGAGAAACTATAGACTGGATTAAAAACAGAAATGCCTAAATGGCAATGGTAAAAAAATAATAATAATCTGGGATTAGGAGACAGGATATACATTTCTAATTTACTCAGAGACCAATATCTAAGTATGTTATGTCTTTCATCTGTTGATTTCATTGGTTCGATTGACATGTTGCCTCTCCTTTAATTTACAAAAGCCTCTTTTTAAAAATCTTGAAAACAAAGCAGTTCAAAGATGTGAGTAATCTCTCGGATATTCAGATCAGTTTGGGGAAAACACAGTGGTGATGGCGGAGTGCATAAACACTGGACGTAAATGATCCGCATTCAAATTCTTACTCCTTCACTTATGATCTGATATTGAAAATGTACTTCAAATAGTAAAAGGGAAGTAGCAAGACCTGTACTTCACCACATTTGTAAGAGTTAGTGATTGGTATATAAAATGTTTTTGGCAATCTGTCATTTTGGAGAGCTCAAAAAATAACATGTTAAGGTCTAAGACAGAGGTGAGTCCTGAATGTCTTTGTGTCCTGGTTCTTCTGCGGTGGTTTGATGAGTGCTCAGAAAATACTTTCGGATATTCGATGGATGTAGGAATGAGGGATATGGACAGACTCCAGGGACTACAAACAAACAACAACATTCCACGTTAACGAAGAGCGGTCACCCCTGGTGGGCCAACTTGACCTTGCCTTTGCTTTTACGGACTATGTGTCTTTCCCCAAGATTAATGACGCCTCTCCTTTTCTTGAACCCACTTAACTTTGACTAATTTATCCACTTGGCCCCGTCCCCACCTCTGTCATGTTCACTTTCCTGACAAGAGCAAGGCAGTATCCTTGTTTTATTTGAGTTTTTAAAGATATAATATTTGTATTAATTCTTTGAGTCTTTCACAATGTGCTGTGCCCACATTTCCTCCCACTCTTCCTTCCAAGTCCTTCTAGATCTGTCCTTGTGTTCCCTACCTCCACCTTGTTTCCTTTCATCTTAATATGATACAGAATTTGGACAACTTCTTTATAATATCCATGTTATGGCCACCATTCATGGTTATCTTTGCAACACTTGGCATTAGACTTAGCATGTCAGAAATGTTCAATATCTGTTAAAGAATATTGTCCTGTGTCCATTTTGTTGCTCACTGCCCAATGTGATCAGTCTTGGGAGTATACATCCTCTGTGCTTTTACTTCAATAGCGTGTAATGATGAACCAATAATTGAGCACACAGCATTTGGGATTGAAGAAATCTTAGCAACAATTATTAAATATAAACCATATCTCTATAGAAGAGCATGAGTAGTGTTGAAGATATTAACATGTTCGAGCCTTATTAAACTATTATTGGCTCCAGGATGGGGAATACATACTGGGATTGCTAGACTCATGATTTTCTGTAAGAATGATCGCTTGTCACTGATGTTTAAAGTGGGTTATCTAGTTAAGGGTGAACAGTATCTCTTTGGAATCTCAAGCTGGCTGGGGGTAATTGTTGATTATTGTACCTGATGAAATGTGTGCAGAGTAGGAGAATGAGGATGTCAGTAAAGCAGGTTTCTCAGTCTTAGACCATCTTTAATATTTGCAGTCTTGGCTGCACTAGAAGATATTATCAGGATAAATCACTACAGTGAACCTCTGTGGATGTCATGAAATCAAGGTGTCCCCAAATTGTTGTCCACAGTGGTTGTGATTCATGCCACAGAATAGGATTTTTTTTATAGCCTGTTACTTGTAATCCCAAGACCATATATGCTGTCCTATAAAAAGGCAATTAGGCATGCCCACTGAACAGGTGAATAAGCTATAGTTGTGTGGGGGAATGATCACATGTGATATAAAGCATTTTGTATTTTTCTGTCACTGTAAGATGGTATATTCTGGCTATCACTCCATAGGAAATATTTGCAGGATTCAGCCTGGAAAATACTGTAATGAGCTATCCTGATTACATAAAAATGTCAACTGAGGATATGATGCAGACTTTGTTTATGTCAGACACAGAAGAAAGGCAAATAAAAACCTTAGAAACTGTGGGAAAGTAGAATGCTGAAGGTGGATGGCTCCCTTCCTGACCAGCTGTCCTTGCTTGAAGGCATGGGAATTTAACAGAAGCCTACTCTCCCTCCCAAAGCACAGTAATGTTTAATAACTACCACGGTGTCTAAGAAAATACAAGAAGGAAACCATCAAAAGTTAATTTGAAATAAAATAGGCCAGTTCTAGCCTATTCTCCAAGGCCAGTGGCAGAGAGCCACGGTTAAGTAATTACTTAGGCACAGCAAGTTTCAATTCACTTACCGTTTCAAGTGGCTGCGATCTCAACCTGAAACACCCAGAAAATCATAAGAGTATGGGTGACTGAAGCAAAACATTCCTGCACCTGCACAGATAAACAGTCCCGGAATCACACTCAAAGCTCTTCAGCCCTTGCCAAGATGCCTTCGACACTTACTTTCCTGAGGCCATGATAAATGTACAGATTCACAGGGGAAACTTAGGATGTATTCAAAAGTCTCTTGAAAGAACAGATCAAGAGAATCTGGAGGAGTACAGGAAAGTGAGACCATCTCTACTTTTGTCTATATAAACATGCTGTGGATAGAAACAGGAATGCTAAGAGAGGCTTTGGGGAGGAGACTCAGGAGAGCTGTTGCTGTGAAAACATGAGGATTCTAGTTCAAATCTCCAGTACTCATGTAAGGAAAAAAAAAATCCAAGAAAAGCAAACAAGCCCTGAGATGCCATCACTTTAGCCGGCAGAGGTGGAAGGATCATTGAGGGCTGGCTGCCAGCCTGGCTCCAGCTTCCAGAAAAGATCCCCATTTAAAGGGAATGAGGCAGTGTATGTTAAAGTGGGACACCTGGGTCTTCCCTCTGGCCTCCACGGACATGAACACACTAAAGCAGAATTTAGATTTCTCCTTTTTAAAGAAAAATTCTGAAAGTGGCTCTCCAGATACATGTCCTACTTATTCATTTGCGACTTCTGTTTCCTGACTTTGCTGTAATCTCTGTAAGTTTACAGGAACACTGTGGAGAATTGAGTCCACACCCAAATTGAAACTCTTAACTATTATGTAACTTCTGACCGGTTACCTAACATTTTGAACTTGTGGTTTCTCCTTTATAAACTGGCAAAACAAAATCTGCCTTAAATGGTCCAGAACGTAGAGATGATTGGTAACTTTTGTAAACCGTGGGAAGATTAGTTCTTAATGAAAAGTAGTTTTTTATTTTTATTTTTTTAAATTTCATATCTGCCCTGTTCATTGTCCTGTTATATCTTGTATGGAAAGGAGATATTCTAGAGATGGATTCTTCAGTTTTGTTTTTCAAGTAAGTAAACATAGGAAGAAGAATTACTATCAAAATAATAATAACTGCTAGTCATCCCAGTGGCACCTGACTTGAAAAATTATAAACATTGAAGGTCTGTGGCCACCCTATCCAACTCAAGAACCAAGGAACATGACACACCCATAGTCTAATCAGGGCTGTGAATCATAATGGTCCATGATGATGTGAAGTGAGCACAGGTAAGAAGGTCTTTATTCAAGTGTGTGTGAGTAATTTGCTCGGGTTCCTGAGATGTTCGTTAGCTGTATGATAGATTGACATTGTGGTTGAGGAGTATAAAGAGCTGCAACTTTTTCCCATTCTGTGGATTTTAAAAATAATTTATTATGGGTATGTGTGAGCTCTTGCATGGCTGTTCATCACATACTCTTGGTGCCCATGAAGACCAGAGGAGGACATCATACTCCAAGAACTTAATAACAGATGTTTGTGAGCTTCCATATGGGTACTGGAAAGGGCAACTTTCAAGATAAATAAGGCTTTTTATTGTTGAACCGTCTCTTTGGGCTCCAAATCGATTATTTTCATTATTTAAGAAAGCTACAGATGGGGCTGGAGAGATGTCTCAGTGGCCAAGATCACTGTCTACTCTTCCAGAAGACCTGGGTTCAATTCCCAGCACTCACATGGCAGCTCACAATCACCTGCAGTCCAAATCCAAAGAGGTCTAACATTCTCTTCTGACCTCCTTTGGCACCAGGCAGTTAGTTGACAGAAAACCCAGTTGTATCACAGTGACCTGGGATGGCCTTTCAGTAGAGGTAATCATTTTAACAGATATATGAATGACCCAAAGACGAAGAGTACCATAGATGACTCTCTGGGAAAAGTATTCAGGACGAATCAATAGCAAATGCCAAAAGCCAGCAAAAGAGGCCAGAACACACGGAGCAAAGTAAACTAGGGAAAAGATGTAAAAAAGTGAGGTGGGGGAGGTAGCAAGTCCAAGGTCAGGGGTAGACTTGTTGAACATAGAGGATTTTCTTCTAAATATGTCAGAAGGATGCAAGAGGGTTAGTTTTAAGTTAGTTGTAAGACATAATTTGAATTTGTGCATATCGCTATAGTTTCAGAGTTTGGAATTAACTATATTAGAGGTCAAGGGTTAAAGAAGGAAGGGAGCTAAGAGCAGTCTATAAGAATACAGGAGCAAGACGATGGTGGTGTGGCTGGTGGCAGTGAGGGTGGTGATGAGTGATCTGAGTGTTGATGTGTTGGCAGGAAGAGCTGATACAATTGTCTGACAGAAGGAATTTAAGGTATGACAGAAGAGAGAAGCCAGAGACTACTCCCATGAGCTGAGATCACAAAGAAAAAGACGTTTATGTGGGAAAAATCTACGAGCTCAACACAATTTTATGGGAAAAATCCACGAGCTCAGTTTTGGACATGTTCAGTGATTTGGGGCCACGATACATAACCTTTCTGAGTATGTTTCCTCATTGTAAGACAAAGATAATAGCAAATTCAAACTTTATTACATATTTAGGGACAATATAGGGACTGTGCTTAGCCTAACGTTGAGTGTTAGGGGTTTATTAAGGATTAAAAATCCAAAAATGAGTCAAAATGCTCGTCTTTTACTATTTCTAATTTTAGAAAAAGACAACAGAACTCTTCCTATATTTTTCATTAATGATCCCTCTCCCGGGTTGAGATTTTGGTATTTACTGGATTAGAATATTATTTGTAAACATCAAGTCATGGTATGTTACCTGAGCTGCTCACAACATTGTCAAGTGCTTTGTTGATAACGTGATTGGGAAATCAATCTGGTGAGACTGGAGAATACCAGATGAAGAATTAATGAATGGATACAAGAGCAGAAGTTACCCTGTCCACTTGCACCGTGACTGTCACAATGGAATTAACTGTCATTAAGTGGGCATCTTTCTCTGTAGAAGCTGAGATACAGATTTTTTTTGACATATATATCATTCTAATGTGCAATGCTAGAGTTCAGATCCAGGGCGTTGACCATCCAGGGCAGATCCACCACTGAGGAGTTCCGTCCCTATTCCCCAGATATATTTTAAAGATGGGATAAAGGTTTTGAGGGACTGAGAAGGATCCGAAAGAAGAAAAGTATAAAATAAGAGAAATCAGTCTATGTAGCTCAAAATTGACTTCACCTTGTGATGCTTATGCATCAGCTTCCTGAGTGCTGAGATTACAGGCATGGCACAAGTAATCATTGTTTTTCAATATCATTCAAATAGTTTCCCCCTTTATAGCAGGTTTATATCCATGAATACCTGCAAAGATTTTTAGGCAGAAAGAAAATATTCTCTTAATAAGTGCTTTTGTAAGTATTTATTATGTTATTGTGAGTATATCATTTCTGAAAAAAATTGTTTTTACTGTTCCTAATCGCCAAATTCATTCAACCTTTATTATTTGTACTCAGCTTCTACCTTAGTTTTATTTAGTGTTCAGTACAGGCCTAGATTTGGTACAAGTAAACTTTAGGCTTATTATCTCCTTTAAACGGACACCTAGATATATTTTAGCTTCCTCCAAATAAGAAGCCACACCAAATGAGACACATTCATTCATTATTTACAACTTTCACTCAGAACTTCATTCATGATCTACTCATTTAAACTCTCTTGAAGACATTAATATTTAAACTTATTAGTGAGAGGTGTGTGTTGATTGCTGTCTATTTGTGTTCTGACTTAGTTCTATTTTGTGCTTCTGCAATTATAGCTTTTCTTTGTCCTGTAACCTCTTGCAATGACTTATTTGTTGCTAATGCATGTGGGAACAAACCACACTACCGATGACCCACGCTAGAGTTTATTTGGGCAGGTTGTGAGGCAGGTGAGTGAAAAGAGAGTGATCCCTCATGGCTTTCACTTAAGAGGGAACAAGTGGTTGCAGGTTAACATAGTCATGCCTAAAATATGAATATTGATGAAAGGGCAGTGCCCAGGTATCTTGCAGGGTTAATGTGACCCCACCTCGTCATGCATATGAGTGAGAGGGGAATGTCCTCCCCACTTGGCTATTCTGCAGGCACCATGTCAGCTAAGTGGGTTAGCACGTTTACCTGTGCCAGGAATCCTTACATTATTCCTTTCTCTGGTCTGGGTTACTGCTTCCAAGTTTGAGGGGTATGTGTGTGTGTGCCTCTGGTATGTAATAATAATAATCTCAAAGAGAGGTGATGAATGTGAAAGCGTGTCAGGGGACATGGAAGTAGTATTAGGGGGAGTAAGATTGGTGGAAACAATACAAATATAGTACTCATGTATGTATTTTTCAAAATTTAAACTTAAAACTTTAGTGTTTGTTTAATCTTGTTAATAATTTAATATTCTTTATGACATACAAAATAATTTCTATGCATGTTTTTATATGTATATGCATACATATATATGTAATGTATATATTTGACATTGTTGGTATCCTACTGTCTATGTTACTTAAAAGTAGCTATGTTTTAAAAGTAACTATTTGGCAGATTTCCATAGTGGGTGTTCTTACACACCATTGGTTTTTGTGTAATCCTTGTTAAACACTCTGGCTCTCTATATGTGGATCACTTGGACTATGAAATCGTACCACCTAAGAACTTCTGTATACACACACACACACACACACACACACACACACTCACACAGACACACACACATGAAAGAGAGAGAGAGAGAGAGAGAGAGAGAGAGAGAGAGAGAGAGAGAGAGAGAGAGAGAGAGAGAGAGAGAGATCTGAACACAATTATTCACAACAGCAAGCGTTTGCATTAGCATACAGCCGTAAGGAATCTAAATGTGGGGAAAGGATGGCATGGTTCTATAACAGCAATGGGGGTGAACACATGGTGTTGGAACATGAACAAATATCAGGAATATAACTCTGAGCAAGGAGAGCTGCTGATGGATACTTGCAGTATTATACCACTTAATACTTTCAAATGTGTGGAGCTAATTGATACTGGCTGGGATGCTTAGACATGTGATGAGATAAAACCACTATAATAAAGTCACAGCTACAAGGAGAGGGCAGAGTAAATAATCCCATCCAGAAGTGGCTTATGGGGACCTTCCACAGTAACAGGAATGTTTTATTACTTGCTAGTGGTTGAGACTTGTAAATCTTGAATGTCTGAAGTGTTTAGTGAAACAACCTTTCTGTGAGTTAATTAATAACCTACCTAAAGATTATTTTTGGAGACAAGGCTTTGGGAAAGCAAAGATAATTTCAAATGTCACCCCAACTGTATTTAATAAACAAACAATGAGTAGGGAATGAAAATGACAGCAAGCCACAGGAGACGCCATGACTTAGTGCCTCATGGTGCCACTGCATGGACCGTTAGCTATAGCAACATCTCTTCCATGTTATAAAGAAATTAGTACATACCACAGTGTCCAAAGTGAACAAAGATTACTCACTCTTAAAACATTATTAAAAGCACTTGGCTTTTGACCCTTACAACTCAATCTGTACAGAGTATGGGTCTTCTTTTTTCCTTAAGTAATAAAAATAGCTAAATGTCATTCTAAGCTTCATCAAAAATAACAAAACAAAATCCAGATATTACCTAAGTTACTATTATTTTTTAAAAATGTACTTTTCTTTTGAGGTCAGAGGAGAACTAAAAAAATGAACTTGTATTAATTCACTAAAATATTTAATGTGAAAATAGGAAAGACATAGGGCAGCAAGAAGAAAACATTTATGTTCAAGGACAAGTTACACACAGTGAGCTCACCAAACACAGTACTGCACTTTAAGCACAAAATTGAAAAACAAACACCAGTCACAGAAGACACATTAGAGTGGGTAGTGGTGGGAATTAATGAGTGTGAAAGGCCATAGAGCATCACTCTGAGAATAGTAGATGCAATGGCGTGGGAGTCATGCTCAGGGTCGCTGAAATGAAAACATCTTCTGTGAACTGGCATCACAAGAATGGGAGTCTGGAATGTGTATGGTGGTATCTGTGAGGAAGGGTGCCCACTTTTGATCTATTTGCCACAGCCTCTAAGAGAGTAGACAGCAGAATACCCTCACCTTCCCAGATTTGACATTACTCCATGTTTCTCCTTCCCTCCTTCCTTCCTTCTTCCCTCCCTCCTTCCCTCCTTCCTTCCTTTTCTCTCCTTCCTCCCTCCTTTCCCCTTCTTTTCTTCCATCCTTCCTTCCCTCTCTCCATCCCTCCCTTCTTCCTTCCTTTCTTTTAAATTCAATGTTTGTTTTTCCTCATTTCCCACCCTATGAGCATGTACTGGCTAATCCTTGAGGTACATACAGAATGGCTGGCCAGGGACTGTTGTTATTGTCTTAAATAGTGTCATGGGCATTCATTCTAAGTTTTCAGGCACTGCTCTGGCATGGTTTTCTAGAGTTTACCCTCTATGTTTGTCTTCACTTTGTGCAATTATTATACTGTTCTCAAAAGCTCTGGGAAGAAGCACCATGTTGAGTTCCAAGTCATGACTTTACAAAAATAACCACTGAAGGGCTGAGGGAAACCTTTAGTTTATGATTTTCCCTAAGGAAACAAAGAGAAAGGAAGGGAAATGCCATCTTCAAAGTGTTGGAATTAGTTATCAAACGTACAATCAATCAGTTTCCAACATCACCAGTACTAATTCCCATGGTATTCACATGACATTGGTGTATCTGCAGTTTGTACACTGAAGACATTAGTAAAACACACACTCTGGAGTGGTCTTATTATCTAGCCACAGTCTTCTTCCTGGTGTTCATGGCTGTGGCTGTGTTTTTTCATGGTGTTCAGCTGACTATGATCAGCATTTCTGGGATAAGAGAAAAAGGACCAGATTCTCCCTCAGTGATAAATATTCTGGTGAGCTTGGGCCCTTACCAAAGCTCTCTTGGGGGGCTGGAGAGATGGCTTAGGAGCTAAGAGTACTTGCTATGGAAACATCAAGATGTGTAAGGAAACCTGAGGATCCCAGAGATGTAAAAAGCTGAGTGCTTACATGGACCTATGTAACTCTTAGCTGAGGTTTGTGGGCTACCAGCCTAGCACCAGTTTCAGGGAAACACCCCTCTAAAAGGAATACGATAGAGCAGACCCCAAGCATCCCCCTGAAATTCTACACATGGGTACCTGTACCTGTTCACACATGTACACATTATACATACACAAACTCATAAATACACATTTATTGAAAAAGCTCTTTGCGTAGCTCAGATACAATAAATGTATCTTAGAATGTTAAAATAGCTCTGTGCAAAGTGGAAATTTAGGAAGTCTTCTAATCATTTTGGAAGCCCCTTACTGCTGTGAGTTGGGTCTCCCTGTCCTTCTCCACTCTCCCTGTTACTTCTTCCCTTGTTCTACACGAGGTTGTGCCCATGTTAAGTTCAGATGGCTGGAATTTGCCAAGTGAAATTGTAGTTTCTTGTAAGAGCACAAAACAAAGATGTTTCTTGCAGTCCGAAATGGCATGCCCAAACTTGTTTCCCTCCGTGAAAAACTGTGATCCAAAGACAATCTTATCAGAGTGGAGAACAATGTACTTGATGCTGTTCTTTGGGACCTGGGATGGGTTTCATTTAAAAGAGTTTTATTTGAAACATCATATGGGGGAATTAGAAAGGTTCTTATTCATCTAGTAGGGTTCTCTACCTCTGTCTCTCTTTTTTTGATAGATATTTGTGTTGGTGAGAAATCAACAATGCTGTCTAGACCTCTAGGATGCACTAATCAAACATCAAACATGAATGAAGAACATTCAAAGGTCGCACTTCAATCCAGACCTACAACATCCTGCTATTCAAGGGCAGATTAAAGATGATGGGTCATGATAAACTGAGCAGTACTGACTGCTGACTCAGTAATTTGAGAGTTGTCTGCAAAAACGCTAAATATGTCACCAAAAATTTACAAGATAAAACAAAGTCTAGACTCCATAAAATGTGCTGTTTCCCCAACTACAGGTTGTCAGTGGACAGCTGCTGTGTCATGCCTTTTACACCAGTATCTTGTAAATCAAGATCCTTCAGTCTTTACTAAGAGAAATTCCTTGATGTCATTTTGCATTTGCATGTGCATATATGTGATTGCTTAGATGTGCCATGTTGATAAGAAGTTGCCTGAAGACAAAAGGACCAACTTGTAACAAGGAGGTTCAAGGCTCATCAGCTAAGACTTAAATAGTAATACTCAGTGTTTTCACTATATCTTTGTGATTTTTATTGTTTAGAAGTTTGTAATTCCCCTCTGTGTGTGTATGTGTGTGTGCATAGGTATGTATGTGTGTGTATGTATGTGTGTGTACACATGAACTCATATGTAGAGGTCAGAGGTTAACCTGGGTATCATTTCTCAGAAACCATTTATAGTTTTTTGCAGATAGAATCTCTGTGACCTAGATTAGGGTAGGCTGTCAGAAAGCTCTGTGGATTGGTCTGTCTCCTCATTGCTGAGATTACATGGGTTCACATCCACATCTAGCATTTCGTTTTAACATGGGTGCTGGAGACTGAACTAAAGTCTTTATGCTTTGCTAGTGAATCCTTTACCCATTCATTCAATTATCTCCTCAGCCCCTAATAACTTGTACTTATTATTTATCTTGATGGAAATGGTTAATTAAGATTCCTGCTATAGAGAATAAGCTGAGACACCTCTCTGTTCCTATACTGACTTCAGTACTAAGATTATTTTTAGGGTAAAATTACGAGGGTCCATAGTAGGTTGGAAGAATTATCAAAAGGGACTTCGCTGTTTTCTGGATGTCTTTGTCAAATCTTCATGACACACGTGGAAAAACATCTGCTTTACATTGAATGTAAAGTTTGGGTCAACAACTGCCTCAAAAAATACAAGCCTTTTTGCTTTGCAAGTCATTACAGGAGTAAAATCACAGGAGTACCAGATGTCTACAGAGACATACATATAAAATACACATATTCATGCATGTTATATATGTGTTTCTTTATACATGCTTATTATATACTCAGTGGAAAGAGGAAACTGACCAGTCAGTTGAATAACTAAGGGGAGAATTTCCTGAAATGTTATAGAAATGAATATAGAAATGCTGCTATGACACAGGGTAGCTTTCAGTGACAGCACTATCTTACTACCTCACTTCTGAAATACTTTTCTTATACACACACCTCACCACTGCCACATTTTCATAGAGGCCTTTCAGCAATGATTCGGTGTTTTTTGTTTTCATAGAAAATAGAGGAAAAAGAGATTGTTACGATGTTAAAGGCTTATGTGTAAAGGAAGTTTTCACTTATAAATACAATTCAAAAGCATGCAGAAGGGGCATGACCCTGACTAAATACAAGGGTGAAATGGCATGCATGTCCTTTTGTTTTTAATGCAGCTGCACTAGTGGTGACTCCCTGATGCAAAAAGGAGAGGACCAGTGAAGGAGTCACATAAGGACAGAAAGGTGGAAAAAAGAGAGGAAAGAATGGAAGAAGGACATGAGTAGGGGGTGATGGTGAAGGAGAAACAGAAGAATAAACAGGACCAGGCTCAACAAGCTCCTTCCTCTAGCTCTCAGATCATGCTTCTGAGCTTATTTCCTACACAGATAAGTTTTTCTGTTGTTGTTTTGGTTTTGTTTATTTTTGGGTTTTGTTTCTGTTTTTGTTTTTTTGCTGTCAGAGAGAGGCATAAATACTAAAGCCCAGAGGTGACCCTTAATTTATCTCTGTATCATTTCTGCTGTCTACCAGAGTGTCTAGGGCCAGGTGTCCAATCAATATTAGGTAATATGAAATTGATAAAGGTAGTATCCATCTGTCATAATAACCCCCTTTGGTACCCTTTGCTATAGTGTGTGTCTTGTCTGTTTTCTCCATTATACAGTATTTGGTCAATGTCTTCCTGACTATACAGTATGACTGACCTCCTCTTGAGTGTAGAATGTAGAGTCAATGTCCTCTTGAAGACACAACATATAATCAATGTTCTCCTGACTGCATACTATATATTGTTAGTATTCTGTACTTTCTTCTTACACTGGATAATTGATAAAAATTCAACCTAAACTTTTGTTATTTTTTTAAATTAAGCTTATTCTTTGGCAACTTCATATGTGCGTATAATACATTTTGACTTGTCTTATTTCACTCTCTTTATCTTTTGCACACCCTGCCAATTCCTCCACTTCACCACAAATTTCTTTCCCATGTCCATGTCTTTTTGTTTTGGTTGGGACCTACTATTTTTTTTTTTTTTTTTTAAAAAAAAAAAAGGCTATGTGCATGACTCCATCTAAGCCTGGTGGGCTCACCAGTGCCTGAGGACAATGATCCCCCCACCTAGGCATCCATTAACAGTTACTGGGACTGGTATTATTTTCCTTTATTTGCATCTTTTACCCTCTCTACCAAGTAATAGTAAGAAATAATAATAAGATTGCTTGGAATACAGTAGTAAAATCACCTCTAATGTAGAGTAAGATACAACATATAGAATAAGAGTTTTCAACATCCAGATATGTCTTGGCTAATTGGAGAAATTAGTGACAGCAATATCTTTTATCTTTTGGTAATTTTCACACTAGTATAATAGATATGTGCATTGAGTAGATGATAACTAATTTTCAGACCACTAACATCAGTGTAGTAAAGTTAGGGCAGGAACTTCAAATATCTAGTAACATCATACCTGTAATCATCAGCAAAGAGAAAAAAAATGGATATACGCTCAATTTTTCATGCTCAGCTTAATCTCTCCACTCTCAAACAGTTCAGGATGCCAGCCAAGGGAATGGCGCTGCCCACAGTAGGAGGAAACTTTCACATAGATTAACTTAATTAAGGCAGCCCCACAGACCAACTCCATGTAGACAATGCCTCCCTGACACTCTTCCTAAATGACTTAAGATTTTGCCAAGTCAACAAAAACAGAAGCAAGAAGCAAACGCCACAACTAGAAAGCATTAAATAAAATAAGAATCATACTACATTTTAAATATAATACATTTACTCCCAATTTTCCTTGGCCTCAAAACTTTAAATCAAAAGTATATTTTTAAAGTTATCATCAGATGAAAGGAGGCTTGACTTTCAATTTGGATCTTTGAGAATCTCTATGGGATCCCAAGTCACTCAGAACAATCCATTTCAGTCCTCTCGCTTGTGCGCACTGAAGTCCGAGCTTAACTGTATATGTAAACTGAGATATTAAAAGGACGACTTCTAATTTTAGTTCATTCCGATCTGTAAATCAGCCAAGAGCATCCTGTTTCAGAATGTATTTTACATTTTTTGTTCCTTAACTTTGGAAAGAAGGTCAACAACTTATTTTTTTGAAAAATGATTAAGAATATGTTTTAGCATTTTGGAAGTAAGCCTTCTTCTCCTTTAAACAAGAGAAATGCCACTTACCCGGAAAGAAATACTACCAGGCTGATCTACATCTGTAGAGAGGATTTCTCTTGGGTCTGAGAATGAACCAGATATTTATTAATTCTACAAGCTATGCTCTGTTCAGGAAGGGATCTGGCCCCAAAGGGACCCGCAGGGCAGCTTGAACTGTAGTCCTTCGACCTTTATATTTATGCTGAGCTGTGAAGAGTAAAGAGAGTAGTGAGTGAATGTGTAAGGAGTGGATTAAGTTATGAGTGAATATGTATCATTGATGATGAGCACAACTATATCAAGAATTCCAATGCCTCAGACTTATGGGAGGGACAAAGCCTTCCAAGGATAAGGCTCAGAAGATGGCAAAGCCTTCCTCTGGCCCCAGTGCAAATGTCACTGTGTATGTAGGAACTATCAACCATAGCTTCTATTCTGGGATAGCTTTAGCCTGAGATTGCTCCCTACAGAGATAACCTACTGAGATAACTGCCTGTACATTTATCTGCATACCACAGCCCCACCTCCACAATTATCTACATACCACAGCCCTGCCTCCATATTCATCTGCATACCATAGCCCCACCTCCATTTCATCTGCATACCACAGCCCAGCCTCCATATGCAGCTGTATTTGGTAAACTCACCTTTGCTGTTCAGATGTATGAAATAGACACACTAAGTTTCCAGGTTGCTCTGGCAATTGATATCCTCCATCAGAGCAAGCATAGCTCACACTATTCCAGATTTTTCTCTATGTGCCCCTGTATCTGTCTTTTCTTCATGTCCTTGTCACCCCAGCCTGGTTTTCAGAACCAAATGTTGCAGAGTGTGACACCAGACCTATCTACCTACTTACAATTTCTCTCCGTCTAAGTCAGCAGTTTGCAAGCTGTAGCTCATACTATGAATGCAGCAGGTTAGTACAGTTAGTACATGTTTTTCAAAGCTACTTGTACACCTTGCTAATACTGTCCCTTACAAGTGTGTCTTTTCCCACATCACTGTTGATGGAAGTCTAAAGATACTATCAGTCAAGAGCTTCAAACATCCTTGGAGCTTGGAACTAATCTGTAATTCTTTCTTAGTAAAATGTGGTTTTCTAGACCCAGAAAACTGTGTTCCTTAAGTCCATAGTCAAAATGTCACACCTGTGACAAGGCCGGCAAAGTCTGTCTTTTGTTTGTCATTTCGTGTCCAGTATAGTGTTTATGTGTTTATAGTGTCTATTCAGTGCCCAGAGACTAGCAACAGTAGAACCACCATCCTGAAGCCTAATGAAGATGGCCTTTATTATGATTATGTTTCCATCAATAAATCCAGGCAAGCACTAAAAATATTAGTGCTCATTGATGATCCACAGGGAAGAAATCAGCACAAGCTTTCATTGTGACACAGGACTCCAGCACATACCACGTGGGTGGGTGGTGGGTCCTCCCTCTTTGAAAGGACACATTAAAAGTGAATAAGTGACTGAACCAGGAACTGAACAACACTTACGTTTAACCTTAATCTCCACCTAAATCACTCTACTGGAGCAGGGAGCTTCCAGAGGAATGTTCTTTTAAACCCAGTTTTTGCTACATAGCACAGCTTTATCTCCTTAATTGATACATATCTGTCCTATCAAGGGCTTTAGACATCTACTGATTCCAAATTCAGAGACCTTTGGCAAGTTGGAATTTCACTCATGGGTACACCTTTCAATAATAAAAGAGTTACAGCTTGTTCTGCTCCAGGAAGGGACATATGGAGGAAAACCCCTTTCAAATGCTGGGCCTTGACATTTAGCGTCTTTCTCATACCAGAGTGGAGCTGCATGTCTGACACCAGCGGCTTGCTGGCCCTGCTACTTTCTTACATGTTCAGCTCCATCCACATTGCACTATGCAAAGCAGGTTCCCGCATGCCTGGGAAGATGGCCAGAGATTGCCCATCTACTGTGACAAACCCACATGCAAGACTGATTTCCTCATCCTTAGTGAAGAAATGGTTATTCTGGTCACTTCCTTTGGGAGTTCACAAAAGTCTGCTCAAAAAAAAAAAGGAAAAAAAATCACTTCTTTTAGGTCCTTTGCTAGAGGTATAGAAATAAACCTACTGGCCACTGAAATTTTACTTGGTTTGGGAACCGACTGAGCTACTTCTGCTCCAAAGCCCTAGGCAGATTACTGTGATGGAGCTCTATGAGGGTGAGCCTCCTCAAAAAGTAGGGCATAAGAAAAGAGGTGAAGTGTTTATAACAAAAACAAGACTGCGCTTTCGCAGTATGCCAAAGGCTCTTCTAAGCATGTCTGATAACAGCTCACTTACCCCATTTGCAGGAAATGTTAGCATCTTTTTTGTGCTGGTGAGGAACACACTGTTTTTGTTCAACGTTACCCAGTGCAAGAGCCACAGTCTTTTTAAAGTCTCTCCCTCTTACTAAAAACAGATTATTTTCCCATACAATATATCCTGATTATTGTCTCCCCTCCCTCACCTCCTCCCAGTTCCTCCCCACCTCCCTCCCCCTTCAGATCCCCTCCTTTCTGTCTCTCATTAGAAAAGGCTTCTGAGAGAGAACAACCAAACCTGACAAAATGAAGTATAATAGGATAAGAGGAAAGCTGTCACACTAAACCTGGACAACACAAACCAACAGAGGAAGAGAACCTAAGAGAAGTCATTCACGCACTTGGGGATCTCATAGAAACAGTAAGCTGACGGCTTTAATAAAAATGCAGAGGACACAGTGCAGAATTGTAGGCCCCATGCTTACTGCTTCAGTCTCTGAGACCATACGATCTTTGGAAAGCCACACTCTTAACTCAGGCAGTCTGAGGCACAGCTGCAGCCTCAGTCCTCATGTTAACCTAGATCACACCCACCCTTACACCGACTCATCCTCTCTTTATCAAAATAGCAAGTTTAGTGGCTGTCTGCTCACATCACAGTAGCTCAGGAAGCATCCCTAATGGTTGGTCATCTCTCTTTAAATGTCTAGAGCAGGGCTGTCTTTGTTTACTACATATTTTGAGGCATACCTCACGCCCAGTTAAAAGGCGTTCCATGTGCTTTTACTTGCCTTTTCACCGTGAACTGAGGGAGCACGGAGCAGTTCACAGAGTCAATGTTTGTGGATGTACTTCACTGGAATGGGGCCTGAATCCTTGAGAAGAAGTACACTGCAAATCAGGCCAGATATTTATGTTGCTTATTACTCACCTGGTCATTTGAAATACAGAGATCTCTTTCCCAAAAGATATATGATATAGTAAACACACAATAAAATACCCTAGGTGTCCACCAACGCACACACTTAAGTGATTTGTTTTATGTCAGCGTAAGCTCATCTAGATTGAAATTTGCTTACATTGTCTTGCTTCATCATCAGATAATCTTTTTTCTTCCTTGAGTGCTTAGCTGTGGAGACTGCACCCTGATTTGTGTCTCAATATTTGAGACACTTAGATTTCCCCCTGAGATAACCAGATCTCATATCATTAACAAAAACATTGGATTTCTTTCCCCCAAACCATGTGTTTTTATACTGTGTATTAGATCTTTTTTTAAAGCACAGATTTCTTTTTTAATTTATCAATTCTTTCCACGCTGGAAAAAGTTACTACACATTCTGAGTCTGGATTCACCTTACTTTCAGTCTTTTTTTTTTTTTTTTTTTTTTAAATAATTCTACCTCCAATTTGAATCTGTTTTTATTTTTCTTTAGAGTCGTCTCAACTGGCTTGTAGAATTTTGTCAAATATACTTCATGCTATAGCCAGCTAACTATGAGAGCCTGGCATCACAGTGGTAAGACTTCTTAATGCTTATACGTGCCTTTCGTTGGAGCTAGAACCCCTGATACCTCACTAGGTCAAGAGCTAGTGCTCAGCAAAGCTGCTGGCAATGTTTGAAAACCACAGCAAACACCAAGCAGAGATTTTTAGTTTACCGTCTATGGATATGTCAAAGGATTAAGAAAATTGGGGGGAAAAGTCATTTATCGATTTTATTAAACTCAACTTGGCAGATTCCACAATTATGAATGTAGATGAGTCGTCTTTCCTCTTAGGAGGTTATTAGATGTCCCTGGAACATTGTTACCAACAAAAACCTGTAGTGTATTTATGATGTTACATTGTAAATAATTGTCCCACCTACAAGTTTAATAAAAAGCGCTGATTGGCTGAAAGCAGACAGGAAGTGTAGGCAGAGCTACCAGACTAAAAAAACTGTAAAAACAAAACAAACAAACAAAAAAAAAAACAGAGCAGAAAAATGCCAGAGAGAAGCCAGAAGAAGCAGAGGACAACTGTGCTGCTCTAAAGAAAAGGTACCGAGCCCCATGGCTGAACAGGATAAGAGTCATGGGTTAGATTAAGAACAAGAGCTAGCAAGTGATATGCCTGGGCCCTAGGTCAATCAGAGTACAATTAATATGTCTGTGTGTCTCTGTGGTCTGCACGTCTGCAGGTCTGTGGATCCAAACCTTGAGTCTAGGCCTGAAAGTCCGGGCCAGAAACCTCATACTACAAAAGCTTACATTTTTCTATATCACATTGATTGTTGCACATATCACCAAATATCTCTATCTACCCCTTCTAGACAGTTATACGGACTTGCGCTCACTCTGATGACACATAAGGGACATTTTGTTGTCCACAGATGTTCCTATCACCTCAGTGCCCAACTACTAGGCACCTGTGGGCGTTACAGTCATTCAGTAACCAAACAACGAAGTTACAGGCCCAACACTGGTGACCTAGCATTGGCCATTGCTTCTTACTATTTTCTATTTATTCTGGTCAGTGAAAATAGCTACATTAATGAGAAGACAAATGCAGGTTAGTTCTAAATCTAGCTAAGCCACAGTTTGTTCACTGGGGTCTTTAAAATGCCTTTTACTTTATAACTAAGTTCCCGTATTTAAAAATCATCATGTAATTAGTTCATATTAAGTTACTCTATTACCATGTGTGATCTGAACATTTCTATAGGTATGTCTCATTGTAATTGGTTTTCCTTCATAATTCTCCATTACTTTACAGGGAATTACATAGATCTCTACAGTAGGATTTACATTTGTAAATATTCTGAGACGTGAACCATCGGAGTTATCAGAATCCTATAGAGATCCATCCTAACACAAGGCCAAGAAGCACTGTGTGAAACAATTATGAGACAGCAGGCTTTGGGAAATGAAGTGCACTGTGATGCCAAGATGTTCAGGTACCAAGTGGGAAGGGAGATGAGTGGGCTGGGGGGGCTCTGCTTAGACTGTGAGGACCTAAGAGATATGACAAAGACATGTTGTACATCCAGAAAGGACTGTGTGCCCCATCAATCAATCACAACCATATTAAAATTCCTACTTAGTGACACCATCTACCTGAAAGATGGTAGCAAGCCCAGAGGGCTGGGACATGGGTAAGAGAAACTCTTAGGCGTTGTGACTGGGTGTGGGGGGGGAGACATATATAGAAATGGGTGAAAATAAGATAATTCTTTCTGTCATTTCTCATACCTGGGTGACCTGTGCCTAGTGGCAGTTCTTTATTTATATAAGAATACAAATCTTTAAAATGAGAGTCCATACAGAATTTTAAGGCAAGGAGAGGTGAATGACAGGTTTTGAACATGGCATAATTTAGGGCATCATACAGAAGAACTATTAAATGATGAGAGTAGAGAGCAAGAGAGAGACTGGTCAAGACGTGGATGCGTCAGAGATAATCTAAAAGGAAGCTTAAAACTCATTTCATGAGCAAACTCTTTGCCTAGGTAGAAACAGTCAGTCTCCAGTTGTTGAGAAGCCTGGTGCAAGTCACCGGGGCCATCAGCACCAGGGCAGTAGCATTCCAGTCACTTGAGCAGAAGTACTTTCCATTAGAAGCTTCCAATTCCTCATACCTGTCACCTCACTTGTTTCACAGTGAAGAAGGAGGTGGGGACATTTTTTACAACCCCCCATTCTGCAAGGGAAGGCCAAGTAGTGCTGTCATATAGTAACAGTTTTCTCTGCTGTTTAGAAAAGCGAATCTCCATGAACTCTGAACAGCTGTGGTTTAGTGTTTTGGTTGGTGGGAGGGTTAAGTGCAGAAATGCTGGAAGGGAGGGGGTGGGGGAAGCCCTCTTGAAGGTTGCAACAGACCAATCTCCAATTTGCAAACACACTGACAGCGTCAGCCATGAGCCAAGGGCCAGGGAATAAGCAACAATGTCCAGGTCCCCAGTAATCAGCGTCGATTGCCACCAGGGTTCTTTTTCTTTGCCCACATTCTCCACTATGTAAATATCCCGGCATGCCTATGCTCCTCCTTGAGGAGCCCAGTAACATGAAGAATTTTAGTGTGATTTGAGTAGCAAAATTCTACTTGCTGCCAGAGCTATGGGAATGCTTCATTTTCTATCATACAGCACCAGTAATGATTGTTCTCCAGGTGGTTTGTATTAATGACTTCAATCAGCTCCTGCATTTTGGTTGTTAATGTACTACCCCCCCCCCCACAATGTGAAGGACACAGAATTCTCAAGCCATAATATTTTCATTCTCATCTGTCCTCAGCTGTCAAATTCTAGAGTTTATAAAAATCAAAGAGGAAATCCAGGGGAACAGTAATGTTTCAATTAGCCTAAGAAATTCAAGCTAATAGAGAAAACCATAATCAAACATTGCGGTGTTAGGAATAAGAAATTTTATGATAATGATGGAATAGTTCTTTTCTTTCCTTTCCTTTTTGGTCGGTTCTCTCTCTCTTTCTGGTCAATTCTAGCTGGGCACCTTATACTTGTGTATCTTATATCCGTGGCTTCCTTTGGTCAACTGCAACTTGTCATTGGATAATTTGGAAAGTCTGATGGCCTTAATTAAGGCATGCCATTTTGGTAAATTTAAAAACAATTTGCCTTCTGTGCTCTGCTTTATGGTTAAATTTAAGATTGTTCATCCTCTCCCTGACCTGGGAAGTATTATTTAGATCAACAGAGAAACATTTTAATTAATTAATTTATTTATCTATAACCTCAGTACTGGAGAGATGAAGTAGGCCAGCCTGGGATACATAGTGATACCTTGTCTCAAAGGTAAACACATCACATTCATTCCAACAAACATACCAAGGTATGAAACTTTCATGTTTATCTTCATAATCTGCCTTATCACATTCATACACCTTAAACGCCCCTTCTGCAAGTCCTGACCAGACAATTACTTTGATATCAAGTGACCTTTGTGAAGAACACAGCCCACAGATTTGGAACAGCCTTTGGAGGCATGTCCAAAATGGTGAACAATTCCTGGAGTCCATCCAGCATTCAGAAAACCAGTGGATTAACACCACCAACAAAGCCAAGAAAACATACTCGTTCACCCCTCCACGTGGATGTCATAGTAAAGTCCTCTCAGGGCACCAACTCAGAGCCCTAAAAGGCTGTTGGAATGTCACTCTCCTTCCAGGGCCACTCCCCACCACAGGAAAATGCTATCTGCTGACAGTTTCAGAATATTCTTCCTAGCAGATCTCCATTTTTTTTTTTTTTTTTTTTTCTCATTGGAGTCCTATAAACTCAGCCCTGCCATTGAGTGCCAGCTACTCGAGCCCTGGAACATTTGAACTGTACCAATGTATGGATGTTTTACTGCATCTCAAAGGGCTGCTTCTGGCATACCTGGTACCCTCTTGGAGCTCAGAGCTTAGGCTAGAGGAAATACCAGCTGACTGATGTCGGGCGGGACTCCCACTAACCCACACCCTGTCAGGCCCCTGGCCTGGCCACTTCAGGCCAGACCGGCTCAGAAGATGACCCTCGACTGACCGCTCTGCAGAGCTCAGGGTTACTGCCTGCAGTTTGTCATCTCCTCTGATTTCCTGACACTCCAAAGGACCTTGCTTTTCTTCTCAAGGTTAAAAGGGGGAGGGGAGGAAGAAAACCTCAAAAACCTTAGCTGGAAACAATAACAAGAGGCAATAAAAGAAAAAGAAACACCCCCATCCCCGAAATGTTGAGCATCAGAGACTGTTATAGTCTAACTGATGAGTTAGAATTCCCCGAGTTAATGGGAGTCTGCGCATTCAAAGGCTTTCTAGTTAATTCCCGGCTCTCCCCCATGCCCCTCACCTGCCAGCCGTCTCTCTCTGGTGTTTTTCCAGATAGCATCCAGCGCCCTGGCGGTGGAGTCCCTGATGTGGTCGCTGAAGGACCTTCGCAGCGGGGCTCGCAGGGGCCGAGCCATCACGTGGTCCCCAGGGTCCCCCATTCACCAGCGCAAGTGACTTGGGGAGAGCCCCCGGGACCCTGGTCCGTCCCGGGCGCTCAGGACGCGGGCATTGCGGCTGGCGCTGCGGCCTCGGGAAGCTGCTGCAGGCGGCCTCCTGGCCCACAGCCCAGCGCGCGCCGCGGCCACATCTGGAAAGGCTTAGGGCCAGAGGCTCCCGCGCCCCGCTATCGGGATGTGCCCAGTTGTAACCCAATCACCTCGCTCCGGTCCTCAGTGTGCCAGCTGCTCCTTCCCAGGCGCGGAGCTGAGGGCAGGGCAGGTAGTGCTCTCATCCAGGTTTCTTCTCATGGGCGCAGTGATTTATTTTCCTGACCCCAGGCTTTAGAGGCGGCTGCTTGTGAGACCAATGCTCACTTTTAAGTTTTACACCACGGTAAAGCAGACAGGACCACTGTACTGTTCCTTCAACGGCAGCCTGAGGTTTTAAAATAAAATATTCACCAGTTCCCTGTGTTTCGTCTCCATGTTGCTCCTTTAAACTCGGTGGTTTACTCAGATAAGCTTACGCTTTATTCTTATTTATTATTTATCTTATCGTATTCTTATTTATTATTACACTCAAAATGCTCAGGTTTTGCGACACCACCTTTCCGAATAAGCAAACTGATTATTGGTTATACCTCAAATACCCATCTCAAAAGATTAAAAAAAAAAAAACAAAACAAAACAAAAAAAAAAACGAAGTGCTAGGTAGTTCTCTCTCTCTCTCTCTCTCTCTCTCTCTCTCTCTCTCTCTCTCTCTCTCTCTCTCTCTCTCTCTCTCTCTCTCTCGACATGTTATTGCTTTTCTAAAACGCCAAACATTTACTTCTACACCAATGAGTTTGGCAGGTTTTCTGACTTTGAACTTTTCCTTCTATCTCCTTTCTCACTGCCCCTCCATCCCACACCATAACTTTGAAGGTTTGGCCGGGAAGCCTAACAGTGGCGTGAAACAGCATCAAAGGTCCAGTTCACAACCTTTGCAAGATGAGATGATGCTGACAGAGCAGCGTGAAAATTGTCAAGTGCTGTATGAATGCTGTTCCTATACTTGTTTTAAGTCAAGAAGGCATTTTTTTTTTAAACCCAACCCAATCTCCTGCATCTTACAGTTCTAGGTATATCTACTTTTACATATACCTTTCACAACTTATTCATACAAAGAGTATGCAAACAGAGAAAGGAGGCTTAGAAGTCATAACTAGCAGTAGTAACTACAGCTTTTTAGTAACACATAAGTCCTAAGATTTATTGTTCCCAGCTTGTTAATGCTCACAAGGCTTCTTGTTTTGATTGGTATAATGAAATACTTGAGACTGCACAGTTACATAAAAGTTTATTTAGCTTATGATTTTTAAGGGCACTTTCAAGTGGCCCTATTAGGTCAGCCTTTCTTGAGGGCCTAACTGTGGGTGCCATCTTTGTAGTAACTTGTGAGGAAAGAAGAGATCTCTGCACTAGACAGGGAAAGGAGAGAGAGAGAGAGAGAGAGAGAGAGAGAGAGAGAGAGAGAGAGAGAGAGAGAGAGAGAGAGAGAGAGAGAGAGAGGGAGAGAGGGAGAGAGAGAGAGAGGGAGAGAGAGGGAGAGAGGGAGAGAGAAAGAGAGAGACTGACTCAGGGTCAAGTTCACTCTTAAAACAATTCATCCTTGACAGGACTCATTCTGAATCCCATGTGAGTTATTTCAACCCAAGGTCAGACCCTCAGAGACCTCAGTTCCCACTAGGCCCAAGCACATCAAAGCCCTCTGATTCCACCGAGTCTGAAGCCCCTAATACTTATTCATCTTTGGGGAACAACTTCAGACTATTTCTAAACCACAGCTTCTTGACAATTAAGAATGTTCTTTTTAATTTCTGGTTCTGTAATTTGTCACTGGACTAGGCATCTTTTGAGCAGAATGAGAAAATTCTTACCAATTATAGATCTGATAGCGTTGCATCTAGAATATAAAGAATCAGAGACACAGCATGACAAAAAATGAGTAACCCAATTAAAGATGGAGTATAGAATTCTCAAAAGATGAAACACGAAACATAAACATATTCAATATTCTTAGCTCTCAGGATTATACAAAATAAAACTACTTTGAGGTTTCATCTTACCCTAGTCAGACTAGCCAAGACAAATTAAAGTACTCCTGCTGGAAAAGGGTAGAGTGAGGGGCTACAGGGAAGGAAACACACATTCATTGATGGTGGGAGAACAAAATGGTACAGCTGGTAGGAAAATAAGTGTAGGGGTTTCTCAGGAAGCTTGAAAGTAGATCTACCTCAAAATCCTGCTCTTGGGAGTATATCAAAAGTATTGAAGTCTACTTCAGAGATACTTGCTCATGCATGTTCATTGATGCTCTTTCCATAACTGAGATAGAAACTTGAAGCAGCTTATATGTTCATCAACAGAAAAATGGGTCATTCACACATGGACTATTCCTCGGCTATTAAGAAATTGAAATTTGCAGGTAAAATAGATGGAACGAGAAGTAGTCTAGGGAAGTAACTCAGACCCAGAAGGACAAAGATTAAATGTTTGCCCTTATATGTGAATGTTAACTTCTAAGTTGTAGCTGCGTGTTTAAATGAGAAAAGCCATAGAGGGTAGGTAGCTGGTAAAGGACCACAGGAGGAAGGGACCTTCCTAGGAAGGAGATATACAGTGTTATATATAGCTAAAGGGGTAACTAGAATAGGATCAATTGAGGAGAGAAGACGAGAGGATGTGGAAAGGGACACTTACATTAAGGCACTGTGAAAAACCAGTACTGTAGATGTTCCTATAATATAGACATGTATGAAGAGATTTTGTAAAAGAGATAATGCCCCAACTAGACATCATATGCTACTAAATGTAAATCCCAGGACAAGAAATGAGTTATATATATATTTCAGTTGTTGCTGAAAGGGATCCCATAGTTTACTCCCCCAAACGTTATAGGATATCGACAAGGCTTACTTTCTACAACATTTTTTTTTTTCTGAAACAGCATTTCTCTGTGTAGCCTTGGCTGCCCTGTAACTTGCTCCATAAACTACTCTGGCCTCAAACTCATGGGAGTCCACCTACCTCTGCCTTTCCAGGTGCAAGGACTAAAGGCATGCACCACATTATTATAAGGTTATACTGCTAACAATAACTGTTGCATGAATCCTAATTTGTCTTATAATAAAAACCCAGAGCCAGATACTGGGGCAAATGCTAAAAGACCAAAGAGACAGAGGAACAAGCCACAGCCATGTCTTGCCACTCTGAATTCTCAGTCTGAAATGGGTAGTGATGTGGGAATGCCTTTCTGTATGCTGTGAATATCAGTCTTTAAATAGAAAAACTCTTTTGGCCCATAACAGGCACCATAAAAAAAAACATAAATAAAAAAAAAGTCAAAGACATCGAGCCAGCCAGCCAAAATACAAATAAGCCACAAGCCACATGGCAAAATAAATTAATAAAAATAAATTAAGTTAAAATTTAAAAACTAATTAACAAAAATACCTAAGCCATAAACCAAACAACATAAACAATATAAACATCTAAATTATTAAAAAAAAGCCTAAATAACAGAGGGTGGCTAGTGGTCTATCATTACAAATCTATAAGTCTAGACCTCTAGCTGCCAGAGACCAAAAAACCCTATTACAACAGACGGCGCCCAATATGGGGTGCCAACTATTGTAATAAATTTTATTTGTCATATATCAAATAGAGGATTAATATTTACTGGAGAGCAATTTAATATTTATGATTATGAGTTATAATTTAGGATGATTTTTGGGCAATGGGATGATCTAGGCGATGGATTTGATCTAATCTTTTAAGAAGGCAGGAACAAAATGGGACGGTCAAGAACCCAGCAGCCCCTTTTGAAAGGGACTGGCCACAGCCCCCCAGGCTCCCAGGACTCTAGAGACATGTCTCCCAATCTTATCAGCTAACACCTGAATCCCACCACAGGGTAGATCCTGTCTTCAGGAATCCTCAGACTGAATAGGGGAAGTGAAGGGAGCCACAAGAGACAAACTCCTGTCTCCCCTCACCTTATATTTCTTTCTCTGTCAAGCCATATCACTTCCTGTTTCAACTTTCCTAGTACTGGCATTAAAGGCCTGTGTGCTTCCCAAGTCCTGGGAACAGAGGCATTGCATCCGAAATGCTGGGATTAAAGGTGTGTGCCACCACCTCCTGGCTCTGTTTCTCTTGTGGACCAGATTAATCTTGTATAATCCAGGCTGGCCTTGAACTCTCAGAGATCAGGGCAGATCTCTGTCTCTGAGTGTTAGGATTGAAGGAATATGCCACCACTGCCTGATCTCTGTGGCTAACTCTGTGGCTGTCTCTGTCCTCTACTCATTAGGCAATCTTTATTTGCTACACATTATATCACCACATTTGATAAAATTTACTAGCCTTCCCACTAGCGTGATTGGCCTTAAATGAACAGTAACAGTGCTCCATTAATAATCTAGGTTTAGCTGGTATCAAGCAATGGACTAAAACTTCCTAATCTCAGCTAAATAGAATAACCAGTTAGATCTGGAGTAGGGAAGTAACCTGAACTTGCTGTAGGGCTTTAGGTCATCTTAGCTGTGGAAATTGAAGGGCGATAATTCAGGAGAACCAAGCCCAGTTCAGTGCTCACTGTAGGATACACCAGGTCTCATCTTGAAATGAGAATAACTCCAGCCTAACTCCCCTGTAGCACAGCTCTCTAGGACAGCAGCCTGAGCTACTCATTGTTGCTCATCTCAGTAGTATAGAAAATAACCCAATTTAGAACCCAATTCACTCTCAGCATAGATTCCCTGACAGTCCTCCATAGACCTACTCTAAGAAAGTCAAAATACTTTAAACATGTATGTATGTAGTGTGTGTGTGTGTGTGTGTGTGTGTGTGTGTGAGAGAGAGAGAGAGAGAGAGAGAGAGAGAGAGAGAGAGAGAGAGAGAGAAAGAGAGAGAGAGAGAATGTTGATGCATGCAACATGGTACTCTCTTGTATAGATCAGAAGAAGATGACCTAATACAGAAGCTGAATCTTTCCTTCTGTTACTGTTGGCCTCAAGCTCCCAGTTCTCCTGTGTTCTATGCTTCTGTCTCCTTTTATCCACTGCTAGAAATACAGATGTACCATCAAAATCTGCCAGATGAATATATTTTTAAGGCCAGATAAATGTTTTCATCAATGTTGGGTTTTAATTGTTAATTTTATTATAGCCCAATGTAGAACCTTGTAACCTTATTTCTGAAACCTTGTCAAGCTGACATTTTGTTGTGAGGCTGTTTCAATTGTATGTATGGCTACATCTTAGCCATAAATCATAGATATGATATTAAAATCATTTTAATTTAGAGCCCATTTAAACTTATTATTGTTGTCATTATTATGCTGGTTCCTGTAGACCATTTGAAGTGTTTTGCATCTGTATTTGCTGCTTTTCTAACCTCTGCAGCTAAATTCTGGACAAGAAGCAATTTAAGGGTGGAGGTTTATTCTGGCTTATACTTCAAAGGAGTGCATAGTGCATTCCATCACGCAGCAGGCATGGCTGTGGGAGGAGCTTGATCCTTGGCAACCACAAGGAAGGGGAGAAGAGGATACTGGTCTTTCTTTTCCCTCCTTTCTCATTGGCTACCCTGTCTATAGACTGGTGCCACCCACAGTTAGTGTATTTTTCACTCCCAGTCAAACCTCTTTAGAAATTTCCCCATGAACACAAACCAAAGGTATACTCCAATGTATAGCCTGAGTATTTCTTAATTTAACCAAGTCAACATTCCAAATTAACCAGCAAAGTAGATAACTGCCACTTAGAAGCTAGAGTTTAAACTTGTTCAGCCACTTTGAAAATCAGTATGCCAGTTTCTCAGAAAACTGAGAATCAATCCACCTAATAACCCAGTAATATCACTCTTGGGCATATACTCAAAGGATGCACATTCTTACTCCATGGGCATTAGCTCAACTGTGTTCATCGCTAGAACCTGAAAACAACCTAGATGCCTCTAAGCTGAAGAATGAATTAAAAACTGTGGTACATTTAAGAATGGAGTACTACTCAGTAGAAAAAAAATGACATCCTGAAATTTGCAGACAAATAGATGGATCTAGAAAATATTCTCCTGCATGAGGTAACACAGACACAAAAAGAAAAACATGGTGTGCTCACTCATAAGTGGATTTTAGACATAAAACAAAGAATAACCAGGCTACAATCCACAACCACTGAGCAGGTAAGAAGGAGGAGCTTAAAGAGCCTCCTGGGAAGGGGAAATAGAAAAGATCTCCTGAGCAAATTGGGAACTACAGAAGGAGGGGACAAGGGGAGGTGGGAAGAGAACATGAATGGGATGGTTGAGTTGGGGGAGCAATAGAGAGGTAGAACAACAAAATAGATATCGTGCTAGAGGGAGCCATTGTGGGGTTAGAGAGAAACTTGGTGTTCTTAATGCACAAGGGAATGATCCACAATACCAGTATCCCACCCTGGAGTTTATTTAGGAAGCTTGGGGAAGAGTATGAAGACAGAAGAAAGAGAGAGTAAGCAATGTGGGGTCTTTGGCTTATAAGGGTGCAAGGTGGCTTACAGGGTTTATATGGCCATGCCTGGTATACATATAGATGACAGGGGCATGTGCGCACCCCCAAATGGTGTGCTCTGGTGACATCATGTTAGAATAGTGCATTTACCAGGCAGCTACTACGGGCCAAAAATACTAACACCTGGTGGTAGGGAAATGCCCAAGAACTCACAAAATGGCCCTAAGACTCCAAGCAATTGTGGAGATGGTGCCTAAACTGACCATCCCCTATAATCAAATGACATGACCACCCTAATTATCATTATAGAACCTTCATGCAGCAACTGATGGAAGCAGATGCAGAGATCATCCATAGCTAAGCATTGAGTGGTGAGCTTCCAGTCCAGTTGAAGAAAGAGATGGGGGATTATATGAGCAAAGTGGTCAAGATGATAATGAAGAAATCCACAGAGAAAGCTTACCTGAGCTATTGGGAGCTCTCTGACTCTAAAATGACAGCTAGGGAACCTACATGGGACTGAACTAAACCCCCTGAATGTTGATGACAGTTGGATTGTGTGAGTAGTTTGTGGGGCCTCTGGCAGTGGGAACAGAATTTATTCCTGGTGCATAAACTGGTTTCTTCTTGGAGCCCATACCTACAGTGAAACATCTTGCTCAGCCTTGATACTGGGGGAGGGGCTTGGCCCTAACTCAATTGCCAAACAGCTTTGATTCACCCTGGGAGTCCTTACCCTCTTTGAGAAATGGATGAGGGAATGGGGTGGGAGGAAGCTGAGGCAGGACAGGAAAGAGGGGAGGGAGGGGGATCCGGAGTAGGTATGTTAAAACATGTTTTTAAAATAACAAATAAATAAAAAATAAAAATAGGAAACTGGAGTTTAGATAGTAATTCTTCAAGTAAATTTTACAAAATTTGAAATAACCCCAGTTTTTATGCTACTGAGAGGTGAGGACAGTTTTTGATAACCAGCTCTGTCTTAGCTAGGCACCTGGAAAAGAGGGATGCAGTTTCCACAGGTCCCTCAAGACTCCACTGGAATAGTATAAGAAATACTTCACAGTTTGTTAGTTCCCTATTTTTGTGATAAAAATCCAATGTCAGCCATAGTCAGAGTTACTCTCTGGCCAGGCAAAGCTGTGAAAACCCTTTCTGATCCCTAGAGAGCAGAGATTCTTATCTGTATTTAAATTTAGAGAGTTTGATTTAAATAGGTTCTTAATTGCTTTCATTTCAGACAATTATCTTGACTTACTAATGTATTATAGATCTTATCCAATTCTGTGTAACTTAGTAATCTGGTCTTCTGGAAACAAATACACTTCATTATTTTATGGTGTGTCTAGGTCCCATTTTCTTTGGTTAAGTGACAGGGATACCTTCTTTTCCAAAACTCTGTAGCATAAATGCACTCTGGTTTTGTGATGGAACATGCTTTTGTGTATCAATTGTAACATTTAGGACTGTCCTAACTACTATTATATGCTTTCTGAATAATATGAATAATGATAGGAAATGGAAAGTCTTTTTTAAAGACAAATTGGAAGAAGCTTAATAAAACCCCATTTATTTAGCCCCAATTAATGATCTGGTTCCTGAAACTGGACAATTGGTTTAGTGAATGGCAATACCTAGTCCAGCATAAATCTGCCAGAGACTGTGACTTCACAATGGAAGTCTCCCTTGTGTAGTTATCCAAAACGCCAGAGCAAGGAGAATTTGCAGAAAAAAGGAAGTATCTTTTAGTCTAAGGAATGTCTACATCATGTTTATTCCAACAATTAGCATCTGGCTTGTAGGGTAGATAGTAATGATGTCTGACTGTAATGTGTATGTTTGCTCTGGTAGGAGACAATCTTGTGTCTTGATCTGTTTCTGCCTTTGGAGCTGGGATGAGGATAATAATAACTTGGTTGGGAATCTCTTTGATAGTAAACTTTCTTAAATCTTCTTAGGTAATAAACTTTATTAAATTTTCTTAACTCAGAAGAAAGGGGAAATAGCAATGCCTCTAGAATTTTTTTCTATGTTATGATTTCATTTTTTGTCCTGATTTCTAGAATTCTAATTTCTACAAAAAGCAAGTAAAGATACTGCAACACAATGCAAAATAAACCGTATACCTACAATTTATATTGATTTAGCAACACCTGCGTACGTAAGAATAAAACAAACTTTAGGTACATTTAAAATTACAGGGAAATAAGTCCATTCCTCTTATTCTTTATTTAATTAATTTATTTATTTTGGTCTTCCTATTTATTTTTATTTTTAATCTTTTATTCTTTACTATACCAAATTATAGTATTTTATTAAGTAAAGGAGTTTAGCATGCTGATGTAACCATGCCATTTCTCTGATCATTGTTACTACTTAATTTGCCTTTAAATTGTGTATATCCCAATTCATACTAGCTATTGTATGCATTTTGCTATTGAAATTGGTATTAAACATTTTCAATATTTTGTAGATTTTGAACTATAGGACTTCTTTCTGGGAAATAAGCAAAAAGCTCATGTCTTCTATTTTAGTTTCACATAAAATATACTTATTGCAATCAATGTTCATGAACTGCTAGGTGTTATTACACTTTGTGTTATAATAACTATCATCTCAAATGACTAAAATACTAATAAGATCAAAAGCAAGTTGAATGGTTTTCCACTCAATCATGTTCATTTAGGAATAACAAAGTTCAGACTAAATAGGAATTTATTTACTTCTTAATGTTAATAAAACTTATTGATTACAGCCTTTTAGCCATATTATTAATACATATCTATAAGGAACACAGGTGAGCCACAGGCCACATGACAGGACAGATTAATGAAAATGGGTTAAGATTAAAGAGCTAGCTAGTAATGTGCCTAAGCCATAGGCCAAACAGCATGAACTTAATATAAGTGTCTGAGTCATTTTAGGGGGTCTAAGCAATTACAGGTGGCTAAGGAGTCTGGGGCTGCAGGTCTATGGGTCTGGACCACTGACTGGACCAGGTCAGAAACCTTTTTGTAACAGATGATGTCCCTGGGTGGGCCGAATACCCACATAAAGCCAGAGAAATATTAGAAAGGGCTCTAGAGCACAGAAATTGAGCCAAAGCAGCTTCCAAATTGTGTATATGAAGCAGGTCATTGTACAGAGATAGTACAGCCTCTGGGCCACATTCAAAATGGCGGCAGTGGACTGGCGGCAGGCAGGAACCAGGCTGGTTCCTGAAATCTCACAGAAGACTCAGTAGCATGTCATTGATTTAAGGTTTATGTTTATATTGAACAAAAAGGAAACAGAGTCAAAGAAGGCTTCTTAGTAGCAACATTTCTTGGGTCTGCTCTGTTTGCTGGCGACAATCAGAGACACAGCCCCTTTAAGAGATCTTACTGATTCAGCTTTATCTGCAAAAACTATGTGGCTCTTTAAGAGAATGGTAGCATTTTAAAGCTCTTCTGGTTGGAAGATGATTAAGGATTCACAATAAAACAGATTCAGATTAAAAAAAAATCCTGTAAATGGGTTGCAATGTGTGTCAAATGTACACAGGTTTCAGAGAGAAAGGAAAGAAGATAGAGAAAGTCTGTATAAAAGAGAAATAGAGAAACAAAAATATAATAAGCCATATAGAGATGGAAAATAGACACAGAATCTGGATTATGGTTATTATTGTGTTTTATTTTAATTTTTAACTGTTAATGAGCTAACTGCAGAAAGACAATGGATTGCAAAGACTGATAAGTTAAACAAGAATATATATTTTAAAGGTATATTGATTTTGAAATTTGTGTCTAAGGATTTATTTCTTTGGAAGAGTCCTGCTTTTGTTTCCACAGAAGATGAGAACCTGTGGATTGTTTCCAGGCTCCTATGGTTTCATTAACCAAGACCACCTGAAAATTCTCTGCTGGGAAGAGATGGTCACATCAGCTTCAGGGATGCAGACTAAGATGATCCAGTCTCAAGAACCTGTAAGACTGCCAGCGCCTTTTAATCAGCAGGAAGTAGTAATGGAAAACTACGCCCAAATTCCCAAAATATTGTTTATAAATATTTGTTTTCATTATAAATGGTTAATGGTTATAGTTAATCTCTTTCTAAGAAGAAAAAGGGGATGTGGTATAAGTGATTTTTTTAAAAATTAGATTATTGAATTTACTTTGATCAGAAAATAAGCTGTTAATCTCAAAATGTTTTGCACTGGTGTGGATTTTGGTTTATTGATACAAACTTAAGGTCAATTTTGTTAGTTAGGATTCTTTAGGTATACAAAGATATATTTCAACTAGATAGGCAATCCTCAAACACTACTAAGACCTACAAAATATTGCATTTAAAATTATTTTAATAACTTATACTTTTCTGGACAGTGAGACTGATCTGCTCCTGGCAGCACCAATATACTTCAAGAGAAAAATGGGCATTGAAGAAACTCTATATGGAGTTTACTTTCTTTGTGGCGAGAACCTGTTCTTGTATTGACTGCTTGAGAGTATGCTGTTTAAACTGGACATGCAGGTTCCATAGGAAGGTGACCTCTGAACTTTGGCAGAACAAGCTAAGATGGTCATTCAGGTTCCTTCTTTGCAGAGAAAACTGTAAGAGATTCTTCAGGACTCAAGGAGAAGCGAATAATGAACTATACCAGAATGGGCAGAGCAGATTTTCTGCTTCACTGAAATGAAAAGAGACTCCTGGCCTATAGGCTGAAGATGGATGCCCCAACTTTGTAAAGGAACTTTGGGTGATTGTCCAGGCAGATAGGTGTCATCTGCCATTTCTAGACTTTGGAAGTTGATTGCACTTCCTGTTTACTTGGGTAAATATTGTATCCTTCTGTGGTCTTTGATGTAGTTGAAGATTAGATAGTTATAGATTTATTTATTTATTTTTAGTTATATTAAAAGGTATATTGGATATAAAACTTTAGATTCACAAAGATAAGGTAGATGATAGATTATTTTCATCAATTTTGCTAAATACAAATAGACTAGATATTATAACTGTAATTCCTGCTTAATAGTTATTTTGTTATATGTAGTTTTGGTATGTTAAAATTGAAATGTTCCTTTTTGATTAGACACAAACGAGGAGATTATATGGGAGTGTCTTTCTGTATGCTGTGATATCAATCTTTAAATAAAGGAGCTGTTTTGGCCATTGGTGAGTACTGTAGAAGAATTAGGTGGGGAATCAGAATAGGTAGGAAAAGAAGGGTAGAGTCAGAGACAGATTGAGCCAGGTGCCCAAAGGAGCAACATGTAAGGAACACAGGTGAGTCACAGGCCATGTGGCAGACAGATTAATGAGAATGGGTTGAGTTAGAATGAAAGAGCTAGCTAGCAGTGTGCCTGAGACATAGGCCAAACAGCAGGAAGCTAATATAAGTGTCTAGTCATTTTGGGGAGAGACTAAGCAGCAGTGGGCAGCTCAGGGGTCTAGGGTAGCAGATCTGTGGGGTCTGGACCTCTAGCTAGCTGGTCCAGAAACCTTATTGTAACACATTTCTATTGAATAAGAGCTTGAACATTTTTACCCCTCAAGGCTACAGTGTTTTCTAAAAAAAGATACCTGCAGTTTGACTTAGCTGTTCTGCATGAAGGAGTCCTACTTGTATGCAGACACAGGTAACATTCATTCTCCCTAAAAACCTCAAAAAATTAGGCAGGCTAATACAGAAACTGAACACAGTACATACGAACTGTAATCTGTTAGAGAAAACTAAAAAAAAAAAAAAAAAATAGTAATTGACTCTACTATTGTCTTAAGGTCAACTGTTTACTATTATCAAGTCTTGGGCCACAGAAAAGGAAGCCCAAACATGGCCTGGCAGTCTTGAGGCAAATGGGAAAGATCAGCTAGCATTCATAGCGGGGAATACCAAAGATGAAGTAACAGAAAGAATGAGCTTCATGTTTCTGCAGACAGATTTCTCTTGCTTTTGAGTAAGTACCTATCTGATTCAGGAATGAGAAGGACCTGTCTGAGAACAGTAAAGATGAACCAGGAGTCAGTAGACAGATCACTTCCTGAATCTTCCATCAGTCACTGTGAAGAGAACTCAAAGTACAGGGCCTTTGCGAGAACCTCTAGACTCGTCATGTCAACAATGAGGCTCAATTAGTCATAAGCTAAAGGATCCACTAGATCCCACAGGAGAAGGATGAAATAATAAAGTTACAAGCAGAAATCCTTAAATTTGAAATCAGAAAAACAAAACTATCAAAATCTAGTTCTTTAAAGAGATCAATAAAACTGATTAATTTCTAGTTGGAGTAGCTAGAAAAAAAGAGTAGGTACAGCAAGATCACGGGATTAAAGGTTAATTAAAACTAATTGTATATATTAACAATAAACATAAGATACAATTAGATTTCAGCATGACAATAAAAGTAGGACACTTAATTAAAATTGATGAAATGCCTGTGTAAAAATAAATGCTCAGAAGTTATAAAACCTTGTTATGAGAAATTAATGAATATCCAACTATAGGATTTAGTTCATGGATTTAAGGACACATTATTGCCTAGTTGACAGTTTTCTCCAAGCTAAATCTATAGACTTAATACAAAACCAACTCAACCATTGTAGAAAATTTTGTTTGTTTCTGAAAAGTAATACTCTGTTTTGAAAATGTATAAACAATTATGAAAAACCTAGATAGTCAAAGTGCCTTCACAGAAAAAGAGTGATCTTGGAAAATTTCCAGTCTCTGACTTCCTAGCAACCTTTAAGCAGTGACTGATAATCAACAGGGTGACACTAACATAGAAATGTAGCTGTAGACAAGGGAACCAAAGAAAAGATTAAAGACTGCTCTGAACTACACAATAAGTTGATGTTTTTAAGTGCTATGATAATCATTTCAACAAACTGTGCTAGGAGAATTGTAGTGTAACTGTTTAGAAGAAGAACCAAATCCTGACCCTCACCTCATACCTTAAATCAGAGGTTCTCAACTTGTGAATTGAGACTCTTTTGTGGGTCAATCAACCCTTTCATAGCAATCATCTAAAATTAATCACATGATACGTGAGACAGAAAACACAGATATTAAAATTATGAAGCAGTAAAAAATGATTTTATAAAAAAACAATTTTATGATTAAGGGTCACTACAACATGAGGAACTGTATTAAAGTGTCACAAAATCAATTTGAAAATTAAATAAATCATGGGCTACATGTCTAAAAACAGCAGTAAATCCATAAGACTTGAAGAAGTCCTCCATTATGTTCCATCAAGTGAGCAAAGAGATGAAATTTACTTCACAAAAGAAGGACAATTAATGGCAATAAGTACATAAAAGAATGTTCAACCTCACTGACCACCAGTAAAAAGCAAAACTGAACTACCCGTAGATATGCTGCCATTGAAACAAAAAAGACAGACCATACTAAAAACTAATTTATAAATACTTCAGAAGCCTTAATGTATTATACACAAGTAGTATATATATATATAATATACATATATTCTGGTTAACTAATTTCTATTCCCAATATTCCAACATTATTCTAAAGGAATAAAATATACATTTGAACTTGTATGCATATATGTACAACACCTCCTCTCATTTGTAGATAATTATACAAAAGTCATGATTATAGGAAAGAGATGTATACAGTGGTTTCAGAAGGTGGGGGGTGGGAGAGTGGATGGGGTGTCATTAATCACATAATACATGAGTTGTAAAAGTGCCAAAGTTAGTGGGGTACCATTGCCATACTCCAAATATATGCTTGAGACTTGTGTTTTGGGGCTAATTTAAAAAAATAGCAAAACAATAAATGAGGGAAACATTTGTAATGTAAAGAACAAAGGAGTGTTATTACTTCTAATAAATTACCTTTACAAGTAAAAAAGGAGATTAACTGAAAATAGATGAATTTTATAAATAACCATTTGATAGGATGTCTGGAAACGACAGAATCGAGAATAGAATCTTAGTGTTCAGACTTTACTGTCACTTACAGTTGAAAGTCAGATAGATGCACACCCTCACAGGGAGATGGCTAAGAGATGGCCTTTCTCACACTAAGGAGGAAGTGATGTGCCATGGTATGCACATGTTTCATAGTGATGTGAGAACTAGGTCAGACTGTATTATAGGAACACACTTATCATTACTGATTAAGGATAATATAGAAAAACTTGAGCTTTATCCTGACAGACTCATTTCATATTGAATACTGATTACTATCAATGTGTGTAGTACAATAGAATACAAACATTTCAACTTAATAAATGTCGGCTATTGTATTGGGGTATGTTACTTGTATAAAATACATACTGCATTTCAAAGCACTTGGTGAAACATTAAAAAATACTTATTTAAGTGAATAGGCATTTGGTACCATTAGCAACAAAAGAACACACAGCTTTCAGAGATACTTCTAAATAGAAAAAACCTCAAAGCTATTTTAAGTATTTTAAATAATGTAATCTTAAAAATTTTCAACAAGAAGGCACAAGAAGAAAGGGAAGCTTTTATCTACCGTTCTGATGAGATACCGAGAGGTCAAGAGAGGAAGTCAAAGGAGGAAAGAGAGAAAAGTCCCCGAGAAAAAGAAAGGAAGCTTCCGGAGCCAATCAGCTATGTTAGAACTATGCAGGAAATAATAGCCTCACACGTCATGGCTAAGAGCAGAGACAGTGCCTGGTGAACATGGAATGGCCAGGAGGGGACGGACAAATGGTGGAATACTCACAAGTATTCCTTCTGGAAAAAGTCATTTGGGAGGGGGTGATCCTTTTTGTTAATAGATATAAAAAACAAAAAAAACCTCATGGTATCCATTTAAGACATTTGACAACCACATGACTTTCCTGTCTCTTGAACTGGGCCTTAGGAAGTCTTTGCCTTGCTCACACAGCTCCTTGGCTTGCTTGGGCTTTCTGCTCTGAGTCTCTTCAGTGTGTGGCCAGGAGCTGGTTTGAGTCTAGATAGCCGTCAGAGACGGGTATGTGAGAGGATCCATTTAAAAACTGCTCAGATTGCTCAATGCTTTTTGTGCCTATTTGGATCTAACAGTAAAGAACTTCGACTTGTTCCTTTGTTGTATTCTTCTTCTCTAACTCGATGTTTACATTGCTCTGTTTCCACTATTCTGGCTGATTTTATGACAACTTGACACAAGCTGTGTCATCTGAGATGAGAAAACCTCAGTTGAGAAAATGCTTCTGTACGATCTGGCTGTAGGGAATTTTCTTCAGACTATTGTGGGTGGTGCCATCCCCTCCCCTGGAAGGGTGGGGTGTTCTGGGTTTTATAAAAGTAAGCCAGGAGGAGGAGCAAGCTGTGAGCAGAACTGCTCCATTGTCTCTATAACAGCTCCTGTCTCCAGGTTCCTGCGCTATCTGAATTCCTGTCCTGACTTCAACGATGGACTACAATGTAGAAACATGAGCCAAAAAAATCATTTTCTTCTTAGTTTGCTTTTGTTCACAGTGTCTCATCATTGCATTAGTAACTCTAATAAAATTTTACTTTAAGTGGTCCGGGTGGAAAAAAAAAATAGGTCATATTGGGAAACCTCATTCTGAAGTATAAGGTGAAGAGACAATGATTGTAGACAAACATAATTTTGTTGGTGCTTGAATGAGCCTCTGTGCCACAGTAGGGATGCTGACTATCTCTCAAAGGCAGGTGTGTTAAAAGATTGTTTCTCAGGTGCCCAAGCTGGGAGGTGGTACAGCCTCAAGCCTTAGACTTCCTGGGAAGATTCTGAATTATTATAGTTGCCCTTGAAAGGGATTGGGAGGTCTACTCCCTGATCCCTTCTGTGCTTCCCCTCCTCTGCTCTCACTGCAGGGTAATGTACCAGCATTGATGCTAAACGGTGGCTGCTCCTGAACTGCAAGTACCATAGATAAAAGCCAAAATCCATAATTCAGTTATTTTAGTTTGCACCGAGTAGCGCATTGTGCCTTACACAGATGATACTGGCCCATTTTTTCTTAGTTACATAGCAGCATAGAATTGGTAGGTACCATCATTATTTCAAGGAGAACAAGGAAAAACTACCGGGTCCCTGGAAACGGATGTGCTTTTGCTTTTGGAATTTCATGCAGAATAAGTGAGTGGTTCACATCTGGCCCAAAGACTAGGTTGTCAACGAAGCAAGAGACCTGAAAGCTAAAATACTAAAAGAAAAACAAAGGATAGCAGGTGGCAGGAAGTGAAATGGCAACCTTGCCATGTAAGTGTGAATTTTCATTATTTAAACAAACTGCTTGTATGTAGCTATGCTGTAGCAAATGGTCAGCATTTCATATAAGGGCCATAGTCTCTGAAATCAGTTGGAAAATTAAATTTTAGAAGCAGATATTTTTCTTTACTTCTCTAAATTCATGCTATCTTTTCCTATTTCTTAATGATGTCATTTGTTATCAAAAAAATGCTTGAGTTCTAATAACAGAAGCTAATTTTAACAAAGCCTGCCATGCAAAACAAAAGCATAACTCGAAAATATTCAGCTCTGTCCAGTCAAGTCTTTTATAAAAAGTGATAGTGATCAGTTAGCAAATGGTTTCTGGAATGGTAGCATATCATTTAAAATAAACTGTTCCTGCCTTTAATTTTTCTTTTTACTGTTGAATAGAAGTTAAGAATAGAGATATCTAGATATTGCAGCTGGGATAATAGTGCTGATTAAAAGATTTAGTGTTCTTAGTCAAAGTTATGATGACTTTCCAAGGCCTGTTGAAGCTTGGAATTCTCCTATTTCTCTATCTCTCCCTCACTCTATTTTTCTCTCCAAACACAAGCTTGGGCTCCAGCTGGCAAGCCGCACAATTGCATCATCAAGCCTCCTGCATTCCCACAGTCCTGACATTGCCAACATTTTCTTTGCCTAGAAATGTCTAGCCCTCCTTTTCAGTTTCAAGGCGCCCAGCTCAGGTGACCTCCCCCTCAGCTAAAATGTCCAAAGTATCTTGAGAATTTTTCAGCTTAGTGCTTACCACTTATCTTGTTCAGCGGGCTGTCTGCACGCGGAAAGGACGTGCGCTCTCAAGATCTAGAGAGAGGAAATCCTGAGACAACCAAACAGGCAAGGCAGGAAGGCACCACATACCAACATCACTTGCTCCCGGTGCCTTTCCCTTTATCTGGGCTTTCAAGTGCAGGGAAGAGGAAGTGGGAGCCCAGAGAACAGAGGGCCAATGTTTGGCTGCACTTAGATCCTCGTGGAGGTGAGATAGGAAAGGAACAGCAGATCCAATGCGGGGAAGCTAAAGTGTGTGACTTCCCTAAAGGACATAAAGCACATCTGTCTGCTTTTAGGAAATGTTTTCTCCGCGTCACTGGGCTCTTTCTATGATGACAAAACTGTGAAGAAGACGCTCCTTGGGTCGTTTCCTCACACCTGTCTGAACATCTTCAGGCCTGCTAACTTCTTTTTCTCTGAGGCAGTCAACCCTTTCTCTATCTTGCTGTCTGGCATTACCGCTGGCTTCATATCACCCCACTCCATCTTTCAAAGCCCGGGATTCCTTTCTCTTATATTGGTGCTTGGTAATACTCTCTGGGCTGTCTCAAGATGCAAATAGTTAAGCTCTAAAAGAAGAGAGGGTGTATGTGCCCTGCTGTAGGAAAACTTACTTGTGAACCAAGAACCTGTTTTCCATGTGTATACATAAACACTTATTGAATGTTAGAGGTGGAGCAGTGTGGCACGTAACCCCTCCTTCTATTCCTGCCATATAGTATATGTAATTACTACCAATATTTTCAAAGGTTGTTAACTTCCACAGACTAATAATGAGTAGGTTCTCCAGAGATAAATAGTGCAACTGTGTGATTCATGGGCCATCCTCTGTCATTATTTGTGCTCAATAAACTTGTACATATGTAACATTTTTTTTTCAGTTTGACTACAGACTTCTTAATGTGTAGTGTGCTATGTACTTTAGAGTGCAATATGGGTTTTAATAGGCATATTCTTGCTTACATATAGCAAGACAGAATCTTTTAGTAGCTAGCCATTGTCATGATAATTTGTCTTAATCCTCAGAAGGATTTTGATACCTAATAATGTTTCTTTTTTAAAAGCAAAAATTGAGATTATATATCTGTGAAGGAAAATGGAAGCCAAAGCTCTGACAGTAGTTGAGTCTTACCATTCAGTGCCGGTGAAGTCCTTTAGAGAATACACATTTGTGATGTCTGGACCCAAGAAATCTTCAATCAGTATGTTTGGAGGCTTCCAGAAATATGTTTTTGTTTTTTAAACTAAGATTTTTCCCAAACTAGGATATACCCTTTAACAAACGTTTCATTAAAGAACATTCCTTTAAAAAAATATGAAAGATACCATTTTTCTTTTCCTGAGATAATTATTGATTGGTATCTATGAAAAGAGGGTCTTTGATTAATAAATTGCTCTGCCAGATTGGCCTGTGGAGCTGTCTGTGATACCTTTTTAGTACCCAAGTGATAGAGGAGAGTCTAGTCCACAGTGAGAGGGTCCATCATTGAGTGAGAGGTCTCAGGCTGGATCAGAAAGGTAGTTGACCGAGAGGAAGCAAGCCAGCCAGCAGCCTTTCTTCACCTCCCGCTTCTGTCCCTGCCTTGAGTTCTTGTCCTAACTTCTTAGATGATAGAGCAGAGCCTGTAAACTGTAATAAACCCTTTTCTCTCCAAGTTGGTGTTGGTTAATGTTTTTTATCAAGAAAAAAACAAATGAACACAATAATAGAAAAAATATATCCCACTAATAGTAAAGGGTATAAAGGGATAAACACTGCCTGATGTATTTATTTACAATTTTTAAGGGTCATAAAAGGTACTGATTTCTAAGTGGGAGAGGTCCTGAGAGCGCTCAAATAGGCAAACAGATAATTTGAGGTGGCCAACAGGCAACTTTTTGAAACATAAAGGCTGGATACTGACATGGGGACATGAACGTCCGGAATGAGAGTCTAAGGAAGTGGTTGAAAGTGGGGTATATAGCCTGGGTGAGTAGCTAGGGCTGGAGCCTGTGCAAATAATCTCCAGTGAGGAAAGAAAGATCTCCAGAGAAAGAGTGAAGTCAAGGAGGAAGAGATAATCCAAAGGCCGAGGCCTTATAATCTACTGAAGACTTAGGAATAGGGTTCATTTCCTTAATCATATAGGACGACAGTAAGTACCACGAAACCAATGTGAAGCCTTGTATGCTTTGTGACATTTAACATTACAAGAAATAAGTGAAGTCAAACCATTGGATTGGAAGCTTAAAATGAATATTAAACCAATTAAAATGAATGGCAAAGTAAAGTGTCTAAGGGATTTCTAAAATATTATCCTATAAGGTTTGTCAGATATTTGTTCTTATTGACATTTATATTCTTTAAATAGGACCAGACACTGAATAGAATATTTTAAAAAATTAAATTCAGGTGCATTATTAAAAAAAAAAAAAAAACAAAACACTATGAGGAAGTCTCATGCATGCCTATTCCTTGAAAACAGCAAAATAAAACCTGAAACCCCAGGGGTTAAATAGTTTCACTAAAGAAAACAAAAGCAAAGTAAGTTGAAGTCATGGGAAATGGTGTAGGAAGAACAGGAGGCCTCAACTCCACCACAGATGGAGCAAAGCGTTTCCAGATGTGCAGCTCTGTCTATGGATCAGTGCCACCAGTGCGGCTTACTCGGGTTCTATCAGGAACGAATACAAGGAGGGTTTCTTGCTTGCTTCTGTCTGTAATCGAACGAAATCTACTTTGCTGAAATTTTATATGTCATTTCCTGCAGGGCAATGTCTGTGATTCTGTGATCTTAAGAGCGTCTCAGAGACCAGGAGTCTGCTTTAGACCGGAATGCTTTCGTAAGGCCTGGCAGTATGTGGTTGCATATGGTTGTCTGTACATCTCCATTTGCAAGGGCATTTCGAATGTCTCCATCCCACTCTGTTCTAGTCTGCATCACAGAAAGGCCTCCTGTAGGTGCAAGTGAGAATGGGGATAGAGGATGGGAATATGTTTATGTTTTTGTTGCCAGGGACCTTCTGGGAAGAATGGTTTCTGACTAGCTGCAGGATGGTAAGTGCCATCTCGGAATCAGGTTCACAAAGTCACAGTGAGATAGACGATCCCCTTCTTCTCACTCAGCCTTTATGAGATATAGTTTCAGTCAGCCATGGCTTGCCTTGTATTCACCATGTAATCAAGGATGACCTTGAACTTCCCATTGTTTTGTCTCCATCTCTTCAGTGTTGCTGGGCTAACAGGCAAGTGATACCAACATTTCTGTATTTGACCACCAAAGATTTATACATGCTAGACAAATCTTCTACCAGCAGAACTACTAACCCCAGCCTCAGTAACCTCTACTTTTTAAAGGGCCTACAATTTGGTGCATTGCTATATTATAAAACAATGAAAGTTTTTTTTTTCCCCCCAAAATAATAACAATCTTACGTCTGCTGGAACACCAGGACAACCTTCTGTCACAACCATTTCAGCTAGAAGAGAGTCTCTTCTCTGGCTGCCTGAGACATAGTAACAAAACAAAAAATCCCAGCAGGGTTGGGGAGAGGGCACAAGTGGAAAGTCCTTGCTGGGCAAACATGAAGACCTGACTCTGGTTGCCCAGCACTAACATACCAGCTGGGTGTGGCGCACATGCCTATGATTCCAGTGCTGGGTGATGGTGGGGATGTGGACACAGGCACGTCCTAGGTTAGCCACTTTTGCTAAGTCTGATCTCCTGTTTCAAAAGAGTAAAAAGTAAATTGTTGAAAGCAACTGGAGCGGACAATGAACACTACATACATATGTGCACACATGTGGACACACACAGCTTCCTCCCAGTCACAGCTGGCGGTGGTGGTCCATGTTTGTTCTAGCCCACATGAGGCTGAGGCAGAAAGACTCCAAGTTTTAGAGAAGCCTGGGCTACATGTGGAGATCCTATCCTAACTGAGAGAAAGACGGGAAGAAGGAAGAAGAAAGGGAGGGAGGGAGAATAAGTAAAGAAACATTACAGAAATGCACCCCCATAAGCATATTCTTTCCTTCAAAGACAAACTGCATGTCACATGTCTAAACAAATTCAGAGATTTGTCTCTTGAAGATTATTTTACTTATAAATCTGTACCAAGTATCACATTCATATTTTTTTGGATTATATTTTTTTAGATAAACACATTTAATTGTATTTCATTGTTTATATTCCTCCCTCTGTGGGCTTACCTTGTTAACTATTATTAATTAGTATCTCAATAATTAATTTTAATGAGTAAACATAAACATAGGGTACTGGAAATTATTGAGGGCAATGGCAATATAATTAAATTATAATGCAGATTTAAAACAGAGTAGTATCCTTGGATAACATTGAGTGATTTAAAAAGACAGAAAAATAAACAATCTACTTGGTTAAGAAGAAAAAGAAAACTCACAAATCTTATAAACAAGTATGGTACCACTGACTTAGATGAAAGAGATGAAATGGAAAGATATTCTATGTGTTGAAATATAATTTTGAAGTGACAATATGATTTTATCCCTTAAAAGGTAATATTGTAAAAATTATGGTACCATCAAGCATTCACATTATACTCAGATTCTGCTAGATCTTGTGGGATGAAATAGATAAATAGAAAGGTAGGAACTGGTTCTTTATTAATGCTAATTATAACATATTTTGAAACCAAAAACATGTATATTAAACATAAAAAAATGATGCAAAATCTAATGAAGAAATATGGGGCAGACACGGATAAGCCATAACTGTCTAGTCACAGGAATTTGGGGATGGATGTCCAACCATCCAGGTGCAAGGAATTCATTGAGATTTCATCCAACAAAGAGGATCAAACATGTAACAATTCAGACCGGTTATGCTGGTGTTCAACAGAGGTCTCCTGGGACCTGGAGCTGACAGCCAGGGACAAACAAGCCATGTTTTCGATTGCTTGCAGTTCTGAAGGCAATAATGCAATATTTTGCTATTCTGCTCTCTCCCACCTGGAATACAAATACCATCCCTTCCAACATTGTACACACTAGGCCCTGTTAGTTACTCAATAGCTTATGCCTAGAAAAAAAAATAAGCAAGGTATATAGAGGATTCTGAACTGTCTATAGTTTCAAGTACCCATTGGAAGTCTTGCAATATATTCCACAGATAAAAAGGCAACTATTGATCCACACAATGGGATATTATTCAGCATCGAAAGAACTTATCAAGCCATGACAAGCCGTGGAGAGACTTAAATGCATAGAACCCATGGCCTCATCTCACTGTATCCTTTGTTATGTCTTTAATACAATACCACACTTTGAACTATGCTTCCCATTCAGTAATGCTGTGAACTTAAAACTGCTGTGAAAAAAAAAGAGATGAAAATAAAGAAAAAGAGAAGCATTCCTTTATTATCCAAGTTCCCCTTCAGTGCCCAGCACTGTGTTTAGTGATATTTCAAATAACAGCTTGGAGACTGTTGCATACGAGAGTGAGGTAAACAAAATCTTCAAATAGGATGAGATATGTAAAGAACTGACATAGGTCTGCATGCTATAAATGAGCATGGGTTATTATAGGAGATGTCCCAGTAAGAATGCGACACCAGCAAGTCTTTGGAGGGACACGGGGAGATAATTTCTAGCAGGGAAACGGGAGTAGCAAAGGTCAAGCCAGCCAAGGAAGATTCAGGAAAAAATGTGAAGTTGTTACCATGGCAACAACGGAAGGTGTACGGTAGAGGAGGATGGAAGATAAGGTCGGAAAGGAAGGGTAAGGCCAGATTATGGAAAAAAAAAATGGATTCATCAGCTGAGGAGTCTTGGCATGTATGCACTTCATGCAGCCAGAGTGTGACTCTGCGTTCCTTAGGAGTCTCATTGAACCTTTGTTCTTCCTTCTCTGGGATGGAGGAAAGCAGCTACCTTTCTTGCAGGGAAGCTAGGCAATTAAGTAAGTGTCTGGCTGCTGAGCATCTATCAATATGCAGGCACGCTGTTGTTTAATTCACTCCATTATTTATAAACACACCTACTCAAACACCTGCTAGAACTCTGGTCCCAGAAGTACAGTAAAAATGTCTCGGAAAATCACAGGACAGTGGGAAAATATTTGATGCACACACCCAAGCAGTCCAGAGACTTAGAGCATGAGCTGTGTGCTGTTATCCCCACTTATCCTTTGCCTTCAATCCATAAGGAAGAATGGTGTTAACCTTTACATTCAGGGTAATATTAAAACATGATCCTTTGGGAGTCACCAGGATGTGTTTTCCAAGAAAATCCATAGCTGGGAAAATTTGAAAGCAAACACATTATCTTGCTGTGACAGTTGAATGAGGATTCCTTAGCAGGCATTTAATTTAAGCATTGTTGGTGGAACTCTATCTTTTCTACCTGACTACACTCAACAGGACAAAATAGTTTCCCTTATTCATGATCAATTCTTCCTCTGATTAATTTTATATATAGTCTGCAATCAAAAGGGATACTATCTTTTTCTTGGGCAACAGTTAATTCATTTTGTTTTAAATGATGACTCATGATTTCCTTTTTAGATAGATCGCATGCCAAAATCCTGTCTTAATTCTTCTACATGAATGGTCATTGACCCATGGTGACCTATGGAAGAGGTGCTGACTTCAAACTCTTGCCAACAAAAAAAATAAAATCAGACTTCGTATAGCCAATAGATGTTATTAAGAGAAGAATGTGTAGATCACTCTATCTTAGACAGATCAAGATTATACTTTGCTATATGTAACTTTCAAATTGAATGCATTTTCTGGAGAAACCATAGTCAATGTGTAGTTACTCCCAAGATGTAGCAGATGAAATGGATATAACTCAATAGAAAATATCTCTCAGTATTGATTGAAATATAATTGAGAAAAAATTGATATAATAAATTTGTTTTACTTAATTAACAATACACTAAAAACAGAAAACTATTTAAAGATATCCTAAAGTTAAGATTTTGGCATTTAAGAGAATACTTATCTATCCATATATTTTTAAAGGAATTCCTGATACCTGGAAGTAAATGTGTTTCTTCTCAATAGACCACTCAAACAGCCAACTTTTCATGGGTGAGTTTACATTAGGTTTTAGAGAAAATAAGAGGCTATGTGTGGGCATACCCTAAATTCTTTCCTCATAAAAAAAAAAAAAAAAAAAGCAGGCAAGTAGAGACCATAAAACTTTTTTTTTTTTAAATGCAGCAAGTGAGTATTTATAAGCTATTTGTATAAAAATAGTTTAAGTCATTTTCCTGAGACTGAAAGTGGATAGAGAATTTGGAATGTTGGTCAGAGCCCAGCCCAGCCAGATAGAGGCAATTTTTAGACCCTCTGGAAACCCAACAAGGAGCTGGGGGGTCTTCAAAGTTGCAGGAAGAGCTTCATTTAGAAGATTCTACAGTTGGTTTTGACAGCATTACAAAAAGTTAAGCAATTGCAGATTTTAAGTGTATTTTAAATTTATTCACTTACTTAGTAAACATAATGCAAGGTCCTGGGATAAAAAGCAGAACGCAACAAAATTTTCTGTCAACATGCTAGTGGTTTAGTGCAGGGGACAGAAACTAAGCTAATGCTATTAGTATTAAAATGGAGACAGGAAACAGAGTAAAGTTTTGCAAAGAATTCTGAAATTGGGCAGCCGTATTATCTTTCCCCAATCAGAGTTCTTTGTGTCTGTAAATATTAGAAGATGGCTGGGAGATTCTCACATGGATAACTGAATGAGTCTCTGATACTCAGAATGGAAAAGCTGGTAAGTGACTTTTGATTTTAGGGTTTTTTTTTTTTCTTTTTGTCTTCTACAAATATTTTCATCTGCATTTCCCTTTTTACTCATCAAAGGCTGCCAAGGAAATTTATACCAAATGGCACTCAGTGTGGGGTTTGCTCTTTATGGTGTATACAAGGCGCATGGCCTGAAATGATGCAAACCAGGGTTTTCCTTCTCACAGGTCTGTCACAGAGAAAAGTGGGTTTGCTAGGTTTCTGCTTTTCTCACCACAACACAAAGTTTGCAGAGACTATGACTCCACTCCATGCTTTTGAAAGATAGCTTTCAGAAGAGTTCCAGACTGAATTATTCATTGTCTTGATTTTTTAGCATTTTTGCAGGCAACCAAATAACCTCAAGGCAGAACAGACATTCTAAGAAAAACAACCAAGGAGCCGGGCCAAAGTCAGATTCAAAGTCATTTTTTTTTCCTCAATGGTATCCTTTGGTTTATGTGGGGAAGATCTCCAACTACCACCCTTAATTAATTACTTGGCTGAGATATTTGGCAGTTGTGGAGAAGGGTGGGAATAAAGAAGAAGGAGAGAGAAAGTTTAAGTAAGAAATTCAGAAGCATGCTGATTAATACTAAATTTGAAACACTTTTGTGATTACGGTTGCGTCAACCTGTTTACAGAGCACCTGCAAGGAAGCAGATTGTTCTAGGTTCACAAAGATGGCATCGTGGACGAAGACAGGCTCATGACTGGAAAGATAACAGCTAAGTGACGAAACGTAACTGCAACAGAAGCACACAGAGTCTGGTCTTCGAATTAGAGAACAATAGCTCACCTCATGCTGTCCGGATAGTGATTCATTAAAAAGAAAGTAGTACTACTGGACCTAATAAAACGCAACTGTGAGGGGAATGTGCCATTTTAGCTAATAACAATGGACAAAGACCACTCTGTAAGCCAACAAAGGGTTCGATTTCATCACAAACTGTAGTACTTTTAAGATGCACTCAGAGAGTTCATTCTAGTGACTAAATTGTATCAATTTTCTAAGTTACACGCTTCTATAATAACAAACATCCTAATTCACTTGGGTAAATATATTTCTCCTTCACTGGATTTAATGTACATATTTTCAGTTAGAAATATGAAAAACACAATCCATATCATTTTTTTCCAAATTGACCATCTTTCTATTTCTATTTCATTTTTTATCTACCACTCCTATTTTTTTTAATAAGAAAGATTCATACCCTAGATCTAGGCAGAAGTAGAGAGATAAAAACTTAGAAGACATATATACATATTTTGAAACAATATATGTTAATATAGTATATTTAATAAAATGCATATATATATATGTCAGTGAAGTTCCTAATGGGAAGCAAATGACACGTTAGGTTAAATTGCACAGAGTTTAATTATAGGGACGTGTAAAAGCCATGGAGAGTGGCTGGAGATTACGGTCAGTGGTTAAGAGCCTGTACTGTTCTTGCAGAGGATTCAACTTTGGTGGGTTTTTCAGGGTGGCTCAAAATTGTCTGTAACTCCAGCCCCAGAGGATCCAAACCTCTGGCCTTTAAATACATCAGCACTCAGGTACACAAACTTCAAACCCTGATAAACCATATACATATAAGGAGAGAGAGAGAGAGAGAGAGAGAGAGAGAGAGAGAGAGAGAGAGAGAGAGAGAGAGAGAGAGAGAGAGAGAGAGAGAAGCAGGAAACAAGTAAGTTCTGGAATTCCAGTGAGAAGGGGAGCCTCCAGTGAGATGGATGGCAGGGGCATGGGTTGAGGAAATGCCAAGGTTGACAGGACCTCATGCAAAATAAGAGCAGGCAGAACAGCTGGATAATCTATGAACCTAGCCAGGGTGCTGCACAGACAGGATTCAGTTACAGAACTAGACTGGGGAGACAGAGTGATTATGGAAGCATGGCCATCTACACTTCTCAAGGACTGAGTTTTGGCAGACATTGAAGATTATTTGTTCACAAGAGAGAATTTTACTCTCAAGAGAAAAATAATCTCTAGAGAGTAGGCTAAATTTGACCAACTGGGCCTGGACTGCAATGTCTTGTGTCTGAATCAAGCTCAGATTTGTGAAGAAAATGATCTCTCTTCCACAAGGCCAGCTTCACAGCTGTTATGTTGTGTCCTAAGGAAAGACGTAGACTACAGCAACAAAGCTAGCCTTCATGAGGCCCAACATACAGTGCTTCTGTGCGCAACTGCCTGTCATCAGAGTGAGCTAGGCTTCTAGGACTCACTGTGTTCTAGGCGTTCTGCTTACATCAGTACCATGGCGGATTCTTTATTTACACTGTCTAATTGAGAGGAATGAGGAATTACATAATGTTCTGAAGGCTACACAGATAGGAAGCAGATGTGCTAGAGAAGATTCCAGTGACTGGGGCTCAGTCTGTCTTCTCTTTCTTAACTCTTAAAAAGTAAACCCTAATTATATATCCCAGGTTGGACTTGAACTTGCAATCCCAAGTGTTGCAGTGGTTCCAGCACACCATTGTGCCTGGCCCATTCTCTAGGTGTACACATTTGATGCCTAATGAAGATAATAACTTTATATATTGAGAACTATAATATGTGCTGATATTTATGTGGTTTGAGTCTAATTCTCTTAAGAGTGAATTGGATGGTTGTAAGAACACATATTGCAGTCCCACAAATACATATTCTGACATGGGTTGCTAAAAACAAACAGACCAACCAAAAAAAGGGGTTCAGTATGATTCTTGTCCTGAGAAGTGTTTGAAGAAGGTGCTGAAGAAATGCTCTGTTGAAGAGAGGAGGAGGCTCCCTACCTGTGGAACTTAGTCTCTCCAGTGAGAGTCTGAGTTCCTGCAAGCAGGGTCTGAATTTTTAACCACAATTAATTCTTCAGAATAGCCTAACAAGACGCCTAGAAGATATAGCTGTAAAACAAATATTTATGGGATGGGTGCACAGGATAATGTTTGCAAAGCACTCTCCTTGGAAGGTTGGTATTCAGGAGGCAGGCAAGCAGCTGCAGAACTGTCCAGGAAGCCCAGTGGCACTGATGGGGACAGAGGATGGCCACCAGGAGACCACACAGGACAACAGAAGGCTACACAAGAATGATAGGTAGAAGGCAGGTACAAATGGCTTTGTTTAGGGACCCAGTGGAGATGGTTCCAGTTAGTTTGGATAAGTGGTCACACAAGTTAAAAATAGACTTTCTTAGCAATAGCTAAGCTTCATAGAACACGAAACAAGCAAAAAAAGAAAGAAAGAAAAAAAGATAAAAAAAGACAGCCCCTGGGGTAGATAGGAAATTTTGATCCTGGTAAAATGAGCTCAATTACTCAGGGAGATTGAGTAGGTCTTCTGCCTTTCTGGTCATGCTTCTCTCCAGAGGGAACTTATAAGTAGAAGCTCACAGACCAGGGAATCAAGAGAATCCCTCTCATAAATAAACACGAATGATGCTTTCTACAGGGTGTGCTAAGTTTAGAAAGAGAAGAGTTAGATGCTTACACTCTCTCACAACTTTTGAAAGTAATATTTCCTTTGAACTATATGATCTATTAGCGTTATTCACAGAACGTTCAAATGCAAGGCGTTATCTTCACAGGTGAGCTCCACTAACGTTTAAAGACATAATCTCTTTCTTACATTTGTATTTTCAAAAGATTGTCTTTCTTCAGAAGCATAACATTTTGTCCAGGAACCTAAAAGTAAAATTCATTTAGGAATAAATTACTGTAATATAAATGGTTTAACATAGATAAGAAGACAGGTTCTCCGTGAATGAATTCAGCACGAATCATCAAGAATGTGATAGGGGACATCCATGTTCCTGCAGTGGGGCAAGATAATAGATTTCAGCTGGCTGAATTCTTCAGAGCGATCTTATGAAAATTCATGAATTGAGCCTATCAACTTCTTTCCTCTGTTTTTAATTTACATTGTATGTATGTATATATTGGTGTATGTGTGTGTTTCTGCGTGTGTGGAGGCCATAACATAACTTTTATCCTTTTACCGTGTCAGTCCTGGGGATTGAACTTGGGTTTTCAGGCTCGGTGGTAGTGCCTTTAGTGGCTAAGACAACTTGCTGACCCTTTTTCTTCTTTTATTGGGACCGGGATCTCCCTCTGCAATCTTCAGACTGGTCTGCAATTTACGATGTATTCTAGGCTTTTCTTGGATTCAACTGGCCTCCTGCATCAGCCTTTTAACGTTAATTACAGGATTGTACCACCACACCTTTCTGTATCTTTTTATTTTTTGAGATAGGATTCTGTTAAGTAGCCCCAGGACAGCACTGAACTTATGAATCTCTAGAGTATGCCTTTCTCCCTCTGGCGTACACCATTGCATAGTCTATTGACTTTGAAATTTTTGCCTCTTTAATACTAAATGCAAATATTAAAAAGTGTGGTGTCAATTTCATTTTTCTTTCTGTTTTGGAGGAGGAGAATGTGCAGGATGAAAGGAAGTAGTTGATACATTCTATTTATACTGTACCTAACTCCAAGTTATAGTAGGATCTCTGAAATATCAGAGAAATTATACAATGAAGCACTTCTCCATGTCCAAGTAGAATGTTTTAAGTAGAAGAGAAAGGAACTAGCTCTTTGCTACTCTATTCCCTCAGACAGGGCCTCTCCTCTCCATCCCTCCCCTACCCACCCCCCCACCAGCCAACAGTTTACATTCGAATGTTCCTTGGGAGAATGAAAGAATTTGCCAACATTCTGCAGGAAGATGACAATTTTGCTCTGTTATTCAGTTTGTTTAAATCACAGCTAATCTACAGGATTACAGTGAATGTCACAACCCCAGACAAAAAGGGAATCCAAGTGGCTTTGTCTTTGAGATATATATGTACACTTAACCATTTGGTTCTTGTTTAACTAGACAGTCAACCAAAATCTGTGTGAAGGCCTGGTACTGCTTAACAAAGCACTTTAAATTCACCTGAAAAGAGAAGGTGTAGTTAGTCTGCATGATCAAAGCCCCATAACACACAGAGTTTTATTTTCCCTTCATAGGAACCTGGATCCACTCTTATTATTTCCTCTTATTCTTATTCTTATAATGAAGAGGTCAGATACCAATTTAAACATGGTAGAAAAATTCAACTCAGAGAGTTAAAGAGCTCAGGTCTTTGTGTGAAAATTGTCTAGCTACTCTAGCTACAAATAAAGATCTCCATAGGAACAGATGAACACGACCATTCACAGGTGAAGAAGATGGCAAGATGGCCCAGCTGGGTGAAGGCATTTACTACCAAACTTCAAGGCCTAAGTGTGATTCCAGAACCAATGTGGTAGAAAGAGAGAGCCCACTTCTGTAAACTGATCTAGGACTTTCATAGCCATGTCAGGGCATGTACACTTCCTTCTTTCAAATAAATACATCAATAAATATGAATAAATAAAAACTCATATTCCACAAGGCCTAAATTCATTCGAGAACTTGATGTCATGATACTTTCTCTTGGTTCAATACAAGTGGCCTTAACTGTTGCAGTTAAACATCCCGTGCTAAGATCTCAATAATATCCATGTCTGTTCAAAGTGATTTTGCTTTCTCTTTTGTCTTTATTCCCTTTAGATAGAACACACAGGACAATACTGAGATAGACCAACTTATTTTAAAGCACACAATTCCACCAATTCCATCCAAATGTTTTAAAGTCTCTCATCATTTGTTTTCAACTTCCCACAATGTGGAGTAGTCACAATCATCACACAACATATAAGATAAGACTATCTTTTCTCCAGCAGGTACATTGTCTCCTGCCTGCCTTCAGTCATGCTCTGTTCATTTCAACCATCCAGTACATCTATTTCTGCCTACTGAACAAACTACTTCAGATTAAAAAAAAATAAAGCTTGATAAATACCAACAGTTTTTAAAGAGCACTCCTTAATACATTGGCCAACATCATTTTTTCCCCTGAGGGAGAAATAATTGTAACTGCAGTTAATTGTAAGCCTACAAGAAGTCTTTTAACACAATACGATACTGAAAAGTCATTTTTTAAAACATTTTGAAGAACAGCTGGTTTATTTGCTAAGAATTCAACAGTAACATTTCCCACAGAAGTTGATGAGTGTGTGCATTTGAGATGCTTAGAGAGCTTTCTATTTTAAGTTGAAATTTTATTGTAAAATAGGTAGGAGAGAAAATACAACTCAAATGTTAACTCACCAGCAATTTCCTTTTCTCCAATACATGGAACAGCCTGAAAAAAAAAAGAGATGCATAAAATTACGACCCTACTAGAAAACAAATAAACTAATATCATTAGGATTAATGTATCATAAGAGTAGTAAAAATCTAGATACACATAATAGGGAAAAAAGCATTGTAGAGTATTCATCTGACCTGGTGGTGAGAGCCACATCCATTCTGTAATGATTTTCTACTTCAAAGTTAGAATCCAACTGCATTATCTCTAAATAACATTGCTACTATATTAGAGTAATGTATTCTCTAACTTTGGGTGAATTTCTTTGTCCTATTTTGGGGAAACCCACAAAGAGTACTGGCAATAGAAGCCTTTTGATTGCTGACAAGACTGTGAATGTAGGTGGCAGGGAATTAAAGGATAATCACGGATGGAGGAAGACCCCAGTACAAACCAACTCACACTTACTTAGTGTTTAGTATATGTAGGGTATACCTTTCAACTTTCACCCGTATAAATCTACTCAACCCTCAGAACTACGTTATGAAGTCATACAGATTACAGTAGCTTGTGTGTGGTCCTATGGTCAACTATAAAAAGTAGGACATACCCTTTGGGATGTTGGCCTCCATGCTACTTACTATCATTCAGGTTGATTGGGGAAATAAGGTTCTCTTGAAAGATATTGACTTACATATATGCATATGCTTGTTTGGTACAGTTAGAAATTGGGCAATAGTCCTCTCCTTACAGTTTAGTCTATAAATTAAAACTCTAGCCCCAACCTACAAGTTGACTAGTAACAAATAGACATGTTTTATTTGAGTATAAAAATGTATTCTTAGTATGTAGAATATTTAATAAAATTGTAATCATTGAGTCATTGAGTTGAGTTATAAGACAAAGATATTTTCCCCTTCATATGCCCCATGCCCATATTTCATGTGGCTAATACTGATTATTTTGGAATCTTACCATGTTCCACATGCTGCTTTCATTCACCCAATCTCATTTCCATTAAATAACTGCAACAGTCATATTACAAACGATTAAAGAGAATCAAAGTTTAATGAGCCTCGATGGTGATAATCTTTCTTTTCAAGCAAGACCACATCATAATAACAATTGGAAATCTCTCTGCTGACTTATTTTTTAGGGCAGAACATCTCTTCAGAAAATGATCTATGCATACATTGATTAAATTTGTGAATTTAGGCAGGGATGTAAGGCATTGAAGCAATTAAAAAATGCTGATGCTTAGTATTCAGTTAATTAAAGCTTTTTCTTGACTCTTAATTACATGTCTTAAGATACCTTGGGTACAAAAAAAAGACCTAACAATTTTCTTCAGTGTGAAATTTACAATCTAGTTGACAAAGAGACATGAAAAGACGAAAATAGTTAAACACAGTGGACACTGAGTGACAGTTGTTGGCTCTATCACTGGTATGGTGTTAAAGGAAATGATTAAGTAGTATATAATTAAGAGCACCTGGGGCAGGGCTGGAGCGGTGACTCAGTAGTTAAGAACACTTGCTGCTTTTACAGAGGACCCAAGTTTGGGTCCCAACACCCATCCTGAGTAACTAATCTGCCACCGTCTTTTTGCATCCTGGCCCACTCATGTATGTTGCATAAGACATGGACACACTAATAAAAATACAAATAAATCATTAAACAAAAAATTATTCAAGTAGAAATGAAATGGTTTCACCCACTGGACTCCTGGGAAAGAGAAACTGTTCAGGACATTGTCTTTTTACCCTTGACTTTCCTGATGAGCATGATGAGTACCTCATGGTCTTTGTCTTGAGGTCTCAGAGTCTCCAACTATCTATTTCTTGGAGTTACCAGAAACTTCTTATGCAAGATGGCTGTATATATATACCCAAGTGCAAAGTAGGTGTTCATTGAACATTTGTAGAATGAACATACCATACATATTGCTGTTTATGATATGAGGAAGTTCCCACTGAAAGCATATTTTTTAATTTGTTAGGGTCTCTTGCTAATAGATGCCATATGTTTCATTTGAACTGCCTCTTCAGGAAGTTATTTAACATTTCTGGCAATAAAGCAATTAAATAGGGTTTTCTGCTGGCCATATGGGTTCACTATAACTTCATATTTTTTCTCTCTCAATGGAACAAAGGAAAGGCTACTAATAACTTCCAAATGAGAGGGAAAAATCATTCATATTTTGTTATTCTCCTCTATGATATTCAAATGATAGAAAGACATCACCATTTCTATGGCTCTAAACCACTACTACTTGAATACTCTGACATTCCAATAGCTCTCCTAAGAAAGGGTGCTAGACTATGTTGGCCAATTAAGATGGTTTAACACTTGAGATTTTTTTAACATCATTGAAGAAAGCTTTTTAGTAAAGGAAGAGGAAATAATTTGCCTTAATGAGCACTTTTAAAGCTGTGTATTGGAGGTTAGCTGGCTGCTCATGTTTTTGGATGTAAAATGTGCTTAAAGAAGTGTGGCTTTGACAGGACTTGTAGAAATATTACCTGTGTGTGTCATGCCTTTTGGTTTCCAGTGAGGACAGTTCTCTGCACCTGGGATGAACTCTATCTGACAGAAATCGCTACCCTACTATAGACAGCATTGTAAGGAAAAGAAGTCATATCAGAATCCACTCCAGCACACTGTCAACTCACAATGCACTCCAGCACAATGTCAACAAAAGATTCTAATTGATGTAGTTTCTTCTGGACAACAGGAATGATATAATTTTCTGCTGTGATGAATGCATCTTATCAATATGGTTTTTCCTTTGGTTAGATAAAATACTTTTTTTGTTGTTGTTATTTGGAATTAGTCCCATACAATGCCACTATCAAGAAGGCCTTTTTTGATGGCCAGTCTCTTCAAAGAACAGGAAAATAGCACAGAAAAAATACTTCTGGACTCCATGAAAGCGCAGCTCCTCTGTTCGTCTACACAAAGCCTTGCCCGACAGATTTTGGTTACTCTTTGTCTTTCCATTTATCTGCCTCCATCTTTCAGTTTCTATCTCTCAGTTCCCCCTCTCTGTGTGCTAACTAACTCTCTCTCTGTCTGCTTAGTTGGAATTCTTTCAAATATTACAGATGTTTACATAGAAGTGTCTGAAATATTTTGATTTTTTTTTCCTGTAGAAATTTCCTCCATTTCCCTTTGAAGAAATAGCAAGATTCATAATGAATCAGTGAGAGTATTATTTATTCTCTTTGCTTAAAAACACTCCTATTTGTTCTCAAAAGCAGAGGTCTCAGCATGCTGCAGAGCCTTGGCTGTCAAACTAGAACCAGTAAATACATCCAGAATTCATCATCTGCAGACACACATTATGACTTAGCCTCAAAATGGAATAGTAGGTATCAAAAGACTCATTACTTAAATATGTAATGGTGGGGATGGATGTTTCTACAAATTGTTGAGGAAAAAAACAATAAACAAAATGAACATGAAGGTTATTACTTCTTTTTTACCGAGGCCTCTTTTGAACCAGGGTTTCGTGATAAGGTTCAGGCTAGCCTGAAGCTTACTTTGTAGACCATGCTCTCCCTGATATTTGTATGCTTGTATTTCAATCATTTATCACTCATCAAAACTTATTATTTCATATTTATAAAAATCAAAACCAGCCAAAAATTAGCTATGCTGATAGGACTCATTATAGTTTTTACCTTCAGGGAAGAGGAAATTTGGGTGGGACAGCACTGTTTCCCATACCACAAGGAGCCCAATGATCATCACAGCTTTATCTCTCCCAGGGTTCTAATCTTCCCATTGATTCGTAATCTACTTAACTTACTTCTTAATTCATAATAGACAATACCACATTGTCCATCAGATTCCACATCCTAATGAATTATTTCAAGTGAAAGCAAGCTGAAACCATTGAGTGGGTGGCTGTATTTATCACCCAGGTCTCAAATTTTTTCAAGTTAAAATAAATTTTGTATACACTTAATAAATTATCAATATACATCAAACATAAAATTTTATGTATATAATGCCAGGAGAATGGGATAAGAGGATATATACTTTAGAATACATAAAATATTTGTTAATAATTTAACATAATTCAATATTATTGCTAGTTTAAAAGTAAAAACAGCTGGCATTATGAATTTGTTTTCTTTTTTTTCACTTAGTCTCTGAGAAGACTAAAAGGCAAAATACTATTTAATTCATACCTATTTGGGACATGATAAATATTACCAATTATATTAAAATAAAAGCTTAATTTCAGCTCAACAGTTCAGTTCAGTGCCTGTATAGTTATTTATCTCCTTCAAAATGTAGTAAGATTCACATCATTTCATGTTTCATAATCTGTAGCTTACAAACTTTAGGTCCAAGCACTGCCGGGACAGATCAGAGCAGCCGTAGATACAGATGAAAACCACTTGAATAACATCCATAAATTTACTTATGACACACTCTGACCTTGTTCACTGAATTGGAATTTATTCTTATCACACCTTGCTTCGTGTTTAAGTGAGCTCTTGGCTAGGGCCCAGAAATATTTTTGTTGAAAGTGAGATAGTCGTTGTAATGCTAAACACTGACAAATTTGATTTGAAATATGTATCTTTTGGGCTCTGTAACTTCTGATGTCCACAATGCCAGGATTAGCTACAATGCGGGTATTCCATCCTGAAGGCAAAGGTTCTTTAATGCTTTTATATATATATACATATTGAAGCTTATTATTGTAGGCCTCCTGATGGTGGAAGCTAAGGAAGAAATTTGGAGTTCTAATCCATCTGTTGAAGCCAAAATATGGTATGAGAATTTTTGGAAATGAGAACGATAATAAGCAATACCTAAATATCTGATATCTGAAAAGTTGTGAATCATGTTAATACTGACAGTCTTTTTGCTTCCTGGCCATTGTCAGGTCAACTCTGCTCTTTATACTGATATAGATAGATACTGCCTTGTCAACAGGCCATCTGGCAAAGGAGCAAACTGAATGTAGAAGTCCTCAAACTATGAACCAAGAGAAAGCTTTTCTTCTTTCAAAACAAAACTGAAATCTTCTAAGTTGTTCTGCCCTTTAGAGGATGGATGCTGGGGTGCACGTATGTCCATGCTATCAGTCTGAAGCAGAAGCAGAAGCCTCGATCAGTTTGCAAATTTTCAGAGGTCTTGATGTTAGCCCCTTTGGTTCTCAATTATGATCGACAAAATAACTATTCTCAGACAAATGTCCTTTGTCAGTAAAGTCACGGATCCTGACTTATTTTCTCTGACTTCAGAGTAGATCTGAGTCTCTCAATTTTGTGTTGGGCTTGGCTGCTCCCTATTGTCTTCCTCCCTTGTTCTTCCTCCAGGAAAGCTGATCTGGATGGTGGGCAGCATCATATACCCTTGAAAGTCTAGGTTAATCTTAATTGAAGTAGATTTCCCAATCAGAATCCTCATGTTTGATGGCACAAGGTAGCAATAACTGCTTTAAAATAAATCACTGCGGTGTGCACGTCCACCTGGGGTAGTCTTGTCTGTTGTACAAGATGCAGATGCAGAGAATAAATCTCTCACTTTAATATGAAATCTAAGATGAAAGATAACTATGAGATAGCTCCTCCCACATCATCCAGATTTCACAGAACAAACACACCTACTCACCAGGGTCCCTCCTTCCAGAATAATATGGAGGTTAGCGAAGCGCACTGAGGTAAGTGGTTACAGGTGGCTAACTCCTGATTTCAGGCGCACTGTTGTGGCTCTCATGATCTACTAGCCAGCCTGGAGCCAACTGCATCCAGAAAGAGGACAATTTAAGGAAGGTTTATGTGAAATGTGTGGAGTAAGAAAGTGGACAGCTTTGGCTGAGGAGTGCAGAGTGGTAGATTTTTCTTCCTGGAGGGATTTGATCATTTCTTTCATGGAATGCAGTTGTTAAGGGTGATGTAAGTGCAGCATGGTTTTCTTTCTAGTAATTAAAATTAATGTTAACAACTCATTTAGCTGTCAGAAGGGTTCGAGCTGGAGAATTTATACGTGAACAGAGTTCACACATGTCTGGGTGAAGAGCTTATGAGCCCTCTCCTCTCCTAGAGAAGACATTGGCAGTTAATTGTTGTTGGGGGAGGGGGAGCTATTATTTTCAATGGTGTAAACAGTGATATCTTACCCACTCGGAAGTGGCCCTCCCCTCATGCAAGGAACCCTGATCACAAGCGGTGGGGCACCACAAACAAACCAACCCCCCCCCCCCAAAGACACAAAATTATGAGGGGACTTGGCTGGAAGCAGGGCTTTAGGCATAGTAGCAAAGTATGGGGTTGAGAATGGTCAAAATACAGTCATTACACATATGAAGTTACAAAATAACAACATTAAATGTCTCCTATTAAGGGAAAGGTGAGAGTTCTCAGGTGAAGAGGAAAAAAAAAACCCTCTTGTGGAAGGTTGCTGAGGTCCCCTGTGAAATGCCACTCTGCAGAGACATTGCTTGATCTCACAGTATCCACTGAATAATTTAAACATCACTATTTGTATATGATAGACATGGTATAAAAGAGCTCTGTGATCCTGAACATTTATTTGGGTCTTGGAGCATATTCAAGCAATGAGAGGGTAGAACCACTGCACAGAAGACAGGCAAGACTTGTGGACCTTCCTATATAACAAAAGGCAGAAAACTGGGAGAGTAGAAACAGATAGAGAAAGGAACACGAGAGAGGGAAGAAATGCAAAAAAAGAGGGTCTGGTCAGCCATTCTTTAGAAGACTGTGCAATATACTTCAGTGACATAGGGAACGGGCAACATTTACTGAGCTGACACCGGGTGCTTGCTTTATCCCAGCCACTCTATTTTTTGGTCTTTCCATAAAACAATAACTTTTTATTAAATTTGTTCCTTGAAAATGTCATACTTATATTTAATGCATTCTGGTTACTGTTTTCCCCTGTGGTGAATTGAATAAGAAATATTCTCTATAGGCTCATGTATTTGAACACTCGGTCCCCAGGTGTGACACTGTCTGGGAAGGCCATGCAACCTTTAAGAGGAAGTACATCACTGGGCCAGCCTTATAGGGTTTATAGCCTATCCACTGCTCTCTACTTCCTGTGTGTGAATGAACATATGATCAGCCAGCTTCCTGCTTCTGCCTGCATGGCATGACTTCCGGTCTCAATGAACTATATCACTCACACCATAAGCCAAGCAAGCTCATTTTCCTTAAACTGCTTTGGTCATGGTACTGTTATCACACAACAGAATAGTAGCTAATACAGCCCTCACTCACTTAACACTCCTGCAATTACCAATTCCTGCTTCCTTCTTTGTAGGCCCCCTTCTCCCATTCATGCCTTTTTGTTTTCTTTTGGGACTTGCTGAGTTTAACCAGGGCCCTCAGTTTAGCCCAATTCAGTGGAGCCTAGTGGGTTCATTAGTGGTTGTATAACCGTAGATAATATCTTCCCCTCCTCCGGTACCCATTATCTATAGCATCCGTGAAGGATTCTGATAGGCCCAGCCTTCTGTAGTCCCATTGCAGGCAGCCACAGCTGCTGTGAGATCATGATTGGCCTGGCTGTGCCTTGCAGAAGACAGCGTTTCCTTGCACTTGCCCACATTTTCTGACATTCATATACTTTCTGCTCTCCTTCTATGGCTGTCCATGCATCTCAGAGGGAGTGGTAGAAACATCCTGTTTAGGGCTGGACACTCACTTGTCACTTCTTCTTAGCACCTTAAGCAGCCACTTGTTTCTTTGCAGATAAATGCCACTCACAGCTTTAGTCAGAAAAGCTTTTGTTTGCAATGTGTGGCGGTGCATTCAGATAGCTGTACGATGTGCCAGGTGTTCAGGAGGCTCCATGGATGCAGCTTCTTGTGGATCATCATCCATGATGGGGTATGCATGTGGTGATGCTGCTGATTTTGACTTCTCCTTATTCCTGTTACCATACCAATGCTTCTGTAAGGAATCCCAACAAACTCTCCAGCTTACTGAGCTAGGCTTGTGATATATATACTTTTTATCTGTTGTGAGTCTCCAAACAGCAATGAATGGATGTTTGTTGGGATCTCTTCAGAAAAGATCACACAACACTCTTGTTCTTATATATATATACATATATATATGTGTGTATATATATATATGTATATATATATGTGTGTATATATATGTATGTATATATATATATTGTCTACACTGCCTCTCCTGGGCATGAATATTCATTTTCTATCAATATTCTCCACTAGGGATAAAAGTAAATTAGACAGGGTGCTGCTTTCAACTACTGGAAATAAGACACAACTGAGTGGAACGTGTTGGGAAGGAGGAACTGAAGGATGGTCACTGCCGAGATGCTCAGCGAGTATATGCTATGGCTTTAACAGGACCAGTGAGTCCTAACACAACATCCAACCCTCCATGTGAGCTCTGGAATGGCCAAACCTTCCTTCTCCAACATCTAAATCGAACATTACTGCCCAAAGGAACATTTACCAGAACAAAAGAGATGATCTCTAACCCCCCTCCCCCCACCGGGAGGTCAGAAGTCTCCCCCCTCCAAAAAAACAATGTTCAGTGAGGTGAACTTATCTGGACAGTGAAAATACATAAGTATAACAGAGATTGTTTTGTAGGTATGAACTTTTTCATCAACCCATAATGTCAGAGAGCCTATTCATAATAATATCAATATAGTTTCTGTTATTACCACAAAATACCAAAGGAATGCCACTTTATAAAGAAAAGGAGTTGTTTTAGTTCATGATTCTGGAGAGGAAAAGTGTAGTGTACACATCTAGCCATAATTTTCTTGCTGGAGAACTCTGAGGCAATATAGGGTATCACATTACAAACACATATCAACATGTATGTACCTTCTGGTCCATCATTCTCTTATAAACTTCCAGAATTCAGTTCTGGAAGAGCCACACCGATCTAGTCCTAACTTCTCTAATGAGCATACCTGGATTAACTTTTTTTTTTTTTTTTTTCCAGCCTTGTATGACTTCACGGTCCAGACTAGGTTTCAACACATGTGGAGCCCTGGGGACCCTAAGACTATATCTACCTCACAGCAATACCTGTCATCAAATTCAAAAGCATTTGGTTTAGTGACAATGTACAGACTGCTTTTTAAAATATGAGCACCTCACCCCCCCCAAAAAAAAATCAAAAACGAAGGGAGAGTGGAGCAGGAAGATGTCTGGCCTTGAAGTAACTTCACTGTGTGACTGGGTTCCCATTTCCCACTCAGAAACTAAAGAGGTATGCCAGCACTATTCCCCCAGAAACTATTCAGCATGGGCCTGCCTCTCCCACCCAGGTTTTCCTAGTATTTCTCTTCAACCATTAGTTCTATGTCTTTTATTATTAGAATCAATGCAAAGCTGGCTTGGCTCTTGGCTTATTCAGTTGACCTATGACAAGTAAGCTCTAGTGTCTTCCTTTTTTCTAGGACAGGTGCTTATTTTTGTAGCCCAGCCTGTCCTCTACCTGGCAACCCTGCTGCTTCAGCCTCCAGAGTTCTGGTAAAGTAGGCATCTGCCACCACTCCTGAGATTGTCAGCTGGAAACATCAGGAAAATGATCCTTCATTATCTCCAACTTCTTCCTTGTTGCTGATTTAGAATATGTGGCCTTGTGACTTCTGGAGTCTACCAAGTGGGCTGTATCCTGTTACCTCTTCCTGACAAGAAAATTGGGTCTTAGGGTCTCCTTACTTTTGTACTGAGTATAATTCATTCAATGATCCATTTTCTGGAATTAACAAAGGAAATTTTTGGTTTTACATTTAAAAATAAAAATATGACAAAATACCTATCCCCCCACTTATAAATGATGAACAGTATTAGCAGGGACCAACAAGATCAAAATAGCCATAGTTGCTTAAAGCAAAAATGATAAGAAAAAAGAATATTGCATCTCAAGAAGGCATTCAGAATTTACTAACCAAGGGGCCAAACAGGGGAACTTGCCATAAAAGACACAGAGACTTCAAGGTGACTCGTCAAACAGGATACCTGAGCAGTTTAATGCATTCTAGAGACAGAGCAAATGGCATCTCTGGGATGGTGCCCTTCCCTTCCCACCCATGTCCCTCTACACAGGCACCATCATGCGCCACGGGAGGTACAAGTGAAGGAGCTAACTCATCTGATTCTGGGACACAGGAAGGACTTACTGACACTTCTGTCCCTATTTTCACAGAAACAAACATATTTTGACTGTCTCTGCTTGAAAGCTGTTCCTCATGATGTCTCACCTGGCACACAGTTCAGATGAAAGGCATGGCCTACTTTTTAGGTACCTTTTATACTAACTCAGCAAGTGTGCAATGTTCTTTTTTTAACCTATTTTTAATTTCCAGAATATTTTCTTTTTAGTATTTGGGTCAAAATTCCATTTAAAACTGTGGTTTCCCCACCAACTCTCTATCCTAAAAACACTGAGAATTAGAAAATTAAAAAATTTACTGGGGTAAGCTCAAACATATTTCTGTCTATATGTATTATTTCATTGAAGTTTTGAAAATACACTTGCTTCTAAACTTTAATACATTTTGCTTCGCAATAAGAGTTCAAAATACAAAATATGTTTCTTGTATTAAATAATTTATTTTGTTAATCAAAATACATAAAATATTATCTCTTGGTTACTTTAACTGGTACCCATAGTTATTATTGATCATTGTAATTTTGAAACATAAGCAAATATCTGTTGCTAAAGTGGAATCAAAATACTGCCTTTCTCTGTGGCAGACCAAATAAAAGATGTGAACAGCTAGCTGCTCCTTTGTGTTTCAATTTTTTTCATTACGCTATACAATGAAATGTTTTGGTTTGGTTGATAATTGTTGTTTAATTTATATTTCTATTTTATTTTTTATAATATATATTATATTTCTAATTTATATTATAATTTAATTTACTGATACCTGTACACCTTTTAAGTATCTTAGTGACAATTGATTTCTACCCTTAGGGAACGTAGATTTTTCAACTAGTGTTTGATGTGACCATAGCATTTCAGGTGTGTTATTCATAATGTATTTAAATATACACTGAGCTACGAAGACACTGCAGTAAAAAGAATGCCTTTTTATTCTTAGTTACATATCTTATTTTATGGTAATCCTATAAGGCATCAAGTAAGCATTCCATTAGTTAGTGATAATATTTATTTTTAAGGTAAGTGTTTTTTAGACTTAGGTAAATATAATTTAGGCTTTGGAGATATGAGAAGATGCCCCAGTGCGGCATTCCTGAGATTAATCGAGCCACATGGCTTGTGGGTTATGTGTCATAGCTAATGTATGCCCATATTACCATGCTTTCATTTCCTTGGCTGAATAAAAACTTCCTGGAGATTCCTGTATGCATCCTGCAGACAGAGAGAGAAATTTTTTTTTTGTTTAAAAAAATTGTTTCTTCTGAGTGAGACCTGGTCATGTTTTTGTTATATCTTATATTTGCTGTTGCTGGGGCTGTACTTTTCAATGTGTTAACAGCTAAGGTCTCAAGAGCCACAATAGTTCATGTTATTGAACATTCAGTGAACACAATCCTTAAGACTGCTTAAGAGTGACTTTGAGTTGGGCACGGATCAGTAGTCTAGACCACTTGCTACTCTGACAGAGGACACAGATTTGGTCCCCAGCACCCACTTGGTAGCTAACTACTGTCTATAACTTCAGTTCCAGAGGCTCTGCCATCTTTTTTTTTGGACTCCAGGAGCACTGCCTGATACATGGACACACATGAAGGCAAAATGTATACATAAAATAAAATAAAACATCACTTTCAAATGAACTTCACCTTCACTAGCATGACATGGCTTTATCTTCCTTTTATTTTCTTTGTTACTCTGGGTGTCCTTAGTTCCTAAACCAAATATAAAGTATGCACTTTTCTTTATAGAATTAAAAATGGAAATTATATTTTCCAAACCACAGTCATATTGCATACTCAGCAGATGTAGTAGTCTTTACTGAACTTGAAACAAGATGGATAGCAATTACTTTCTGAGTGACTCTCCAAAGGGCTTACGTGTGTGGCTTTTCCATCTATGGTTTTCAGGCACAACTGGCTACCTGAATAAGTAACATTCAACAATACTTTGTGATGCTCTATGAACATTATTTACCATAAGGTGATCCCACATGACTGATTTTGCTCAAGCACTGAATGCTATAGAAGGTTTGGGTTTATTGAAATGACACAGGCCTGTCAATGGACCACACAGAGAAAACCACCGCAGATAAAGCAGAGTTATCCTAACAGGGAAATTTCCTTCTAGAACTTTGCAACTTGTGGAAATTAGTTCATGAAACAACAACTTTTGAGAGGCTGTTGAGTGTCGTTCTTTTGTTTCTGGAAGGGTTTGCTGGAGCTCTGGATGCCTGGGAAGGAAGGAGGTAGGCTAATGAGTCCAGGATTGTAACGGGAGCCAGGACTCAGACTGCTTCCAATATGGCCAGAAGGAAAAGGTCATAATGTCTTCTCTTGCTTCTCACAGTCATAGCCAATTGTGCAACAGCCCAGAACATTTCCCAAGCAGTGGAACGTGCTCTGAGACAGTGATGTTGTACACACAACGCAGAAGCTCTAAGGCCAAGCTGCTGCCTTAAACGGGATTGAAAGCGGGTGGGTTCTGAAGCCCATTCCAAGGTAGAGGCTTACACTGAGCAGGCTCTCAAAGGGCTGTGCTCGGCAACAGTCAGCCTTTCATGTGAAGACAAACAGCTGCTGGAAACCTTTGGAAAATGCTGAGGAGACTTAAGAATTTTCAGACAAAAAGTAAAAAAAAAAAAAAAAAAATAACTTTTGATGGTGTCATGGATGAAAACCAGGACTGAATACTGTCTGGGAAAAGTGGACACTAAGAACAGAGATTGTTGGCATTACATTTGAAGCATGATTTATGTTTCTTACCAATAGAAAGTGGTTCTGCTAACCAGTACTGGGTGGAATTTCATGAAAATGAGGATAATGACAATTATGACATACCAAATGCAGAAGGAGGAAAGATACATTCACATCTTGATTGCAAAAAATTATTTAAGAGTGAAGCAGAGGAAAGTCTTTGATAGGAGGCGGTTCAGAGCTTTACTGAAGGGAGACTTATACTTAGCATGTATGTAATCACTGGGGGTCTCAGCTGCCCTACACTTAAGTGTTTATACTATAGTGAGACAAGAATACCTTAAGTTTACCAGAGACCTATAGTAGCCCCTCAGCCTCATTATGGTTCTTCTGACTATGTCACTTGTTAGTGGTTAATGTTGGGATAAAAACATTGTGTGAATATTTTGAGAAAGAGAGAAAATTTACATTGTGTGCTGTTTTGAGTAGTGAGCTCTTGCTCTGCTTTGTCTTGCTATAGACATATCTAGTGTATCTATGCTGTATACATTACCCCTTCATGCATCACTTTGGGGGTGTGTGTGTGTACATGAGTGAGTGTGTATGTTAATAGTATCTTAGGATTCAGGTAAGCCATTGGAGGTCTTGAAATGTCTCCTTTTCACATTGAACATAATTTTGTATGTATTCTTCCCACTCTGCCTCATGAGCCTCCTACCACATTCCTTACCTCAGTGGGAGCCAAGTTATTAATTTAGATAGAAAGCATTGGGTCACAGCACTCCTTAATAACTTTGCACACTAAAAAAGTTTACCAAGCACGGTGGTGTGTCCAAGTGATATGAGTGTAGAGCTGAGTTCTCTAAGCATTTCCATCTCTTGTTAGCTAGCTATATTACTGGCTTTCAGTATCACCTGCTGCCCTTGCCTTCAGATTTTTTCTCATTTCATCGACCCAGAGGTCTATAGTGGAGTTCAAATTTTTTATTTTCTGTAAGTTCCAAGGCAGTGATAGTATTGCTTTCCAAGCTAGAAGACATACTAGTTAGCTTTAATGACCTGTTATGGTCACTTTACAGGTGCTTGTGATATGTTTTTGGTAGCACGGGGAAAGCATTAAAGTGTAATGCAATCGAATGAGTGGGATATAACCAAACAAAGACCATTTCTACTCCTGGGGTCAGAATTTCGGTCTGTATAAATGAGTGCAAGTGTTTTGTGCTCCATAGTTTAAGAAGCATGAAAGTTGCTTCCTGTTCCTCCTTTTTGCTGTGTATTATGACTCCCCCATTCATTACATATGTGCGGAGTCTTCTCTATTTAGCATATACTGTGCCAGGCATTGGAGTTATCAATGGTAAACTAAGGTCTGGAACTTTGGTGGTGAAACCAAAGAACTGAAATGAATCACATTCATGACACTTCAATGGTCTGAACAGTGGTGAAAGGACATTTCAAAGAGGAAAACCTCCTTTAGCATTTCTGTACAAGTTACATTTACTCTCACATCTAGAAACCAACTAGATAATGTATAGGTGGGAGACTGTTCCATGTCATAGAGTTGAAATTACATATGCAAAATTTCCAGGCTAGAAGTCTTGGCTTTTTTTAAGGATATAAAAATAATATTGGGCTAGACTCTAAGAATGACTGAGGATGATTAAATTTAAAATGTTCCATATGTGCATGCATTTGAACACTTGGTCCCCAGCAGGTGTTGCCTTTTAGGAGTGTGTGGAACCTCTAAGAAGTGGTGTTTTACTAGAGGAAGTGCATGGCGGGAACATGGGTCTCGAGATTGATAGTGCAGTCAGATTCTGGCCTGAGCTTTCTGCTTCTTATGATACTGAGCTGTAGCAGGCAGCCTTGCATACTCCCCAGCCAGCAGAAGAACCACTTCCGCTGTTTTGAACACAGACACATGTTCCTTGTCCTGAAAATGCAAATCAAGAATACATTCTTGTCTGAAGATGCTTCTGTTGTGGATCTGTTGTGAACCACTAGTCAGTGGTTCTCAACCTTCCTAATGCTCTGATCCTTTAATACTGTCTGTTGTGGTGTGGTGACTACCAACCATAACTATTTTTGTTGCTAATCTGTAACTGTGATTTTACTACACTTGTGTGTCCTAATGTAAATATGTGATATGCAGGATATCCTGTGAAAGGGCCATTTCGCCTCAAGCGGTCATGACTCACAAGTCGAGACCTGCTGCACTAGGTGAAACATGGCCTTGTAGTTTATGGCGAGCATTGAGCACTTACCAGAATCTCATTATGTATCTTCCGTTGGCTCTGAAATCACTATGTCAACCGGACTTGCTTTGAAATCAAAGAGTCACCTACATTTGTTCCCTAGTAGTACAATTAAAGGCACCACAATTATGAATTATGGGTTTGAAGTAGATGTGTTAAGTCATCTTTGCTTTTAAAAGATAGTGCTTGCTCCTCTGAAGAGAATGTGTCTGGAAGAAAAGGACAAGAGTTGAAACAGCATTTACAGGTTAAAGGCCAGGAGAGATAAATGGTTATGCTCAGGTAGAGGTGAACTGGGGTCAAGTGTGAAGGAGTAATCATGCCTCAGCCATGTATGGGCAAAGAATCATAAACAGATGCTTAGTGGTGGGTTGATTGGGAGTTGGAGCTAGTTCTATTAAAGGTCTTTAGCTTCTTGCTATATGAACCTATATAGAATTTCTGTGTAGTCAGAGGATTCTTCTGATGGAGTGGGCTAGGTGATGAGGAACTGAACTTGGTTTTGCACAAGTTTCACTGAGAAAATTGGGAGACTTTTAAACAGTATAGGAGTTTGGAGGTCAGAGTCATGGGCTGGGAGGACATACAAATGTGATCCTTAAGCTAAAGAGGTAAGCCACTGTAGCTAGATAGTATAAAAGGGGAAAAGGGTATATCTGAGACTAGACAGTAGAAGTAAGTGACAACTCAGGAATGAGAGCACCTAGGAGACTTTTCGGATTGAGACAGGAGTTACATAGAATAGAGTGAGCTGCCATCATGTCCAGTGAAAATGGGGATGTGACTATGCTACCTAGCTACCTAGTGTTCAAGTCTCCAAACTGCATAGCAAAGCTAGATGTGGAAATGTGGTGGAGACAGAGAGGATGGCAGTAAATTGAAGAATGGGGGTGGGGGGGAGTGAAAATATTTATCCCTGAATCGTTGGTACGGATATTGACCCATACACTTCACTCTTTCTGTAGGCATGAGAGACAACTCAGCCCTGGGAAAATACAACAAATCAGGTTCATGCCTTGCAATGGCTCATGACTAGTTATCTTGGAGAGAAAGAAACAAACAAAAATCAAAACACTCATCATATTTCCTCCTCTCATATTGCTTCTTTAGACAGGTGCTCCTTTCTGGATTTCTGAGCATCTCTTGATGTCCCAGAGTACACTAGTGCTCCCTTATCAAGATATACAAACACAGGAGACAACAGTATTGGTGCAGACACTGGGATGAGCAGAAGACTGTCTGAAGTTGCTAGGAAACAGCCTGCTGTGGGTAGAGCTTGTGGGATAAACAGAATCTTAGTCTATCAAACTGCTTCAAGCCATCCTTATCTTAACCTTTATGTGGGGAGTTCTAGCTATATCTGGCTCTTCCCTACAAACCTGCCAAGAGAACCAGAAAAATATTAAATAACCTCTTAAAATTTCCATCTGTTTACTGATTTGGGATATTACTTGAACTCCAGGTATCTTTGATGCCTTATCTTCTATGTGATTAGGAAATACAATTACTAATTTAGACTGTTATCCTCTTAATACATAAAATACAGTTGTATGTTTTCACTGTATATTAAGAATTCCAGATCTTCATTGTCCCACCCATTTTATCCTCAAGGACAGAAGTGGCATAAATACTTTCTTGCCTCTTCTCCTTATGTGAGTACAATATTTTTCATGTGTCAAGTAGTTTTTATTGGCTGATGTGAAATCTCTATCTAATGCTCAGCCTTTATTTGCATCTGAAATTGAGCAAGGAGTACTGATTTATATTCATTGTCTTAAAAAAGACTCATTTTTGCCTTTGGTTGATGGAGTCATCTGATATTAAGTTTTAATAATTAAAAGATTCCAGAAAAATCTGGCTAAGGTAGAACTTTAGCAGAATACATACACATATTTTGGTTCTGTGTTAAATCACTTGTAAAATTTTCCAGGAAACCATGGCCCACCTCATGTAAAAATGTTAACAAATTTGTCTAATCTGTCAAATTTTTAGAAGACTATTGTGTCTTCTGTGAGGTCTGAATGAATATTAGCTATAGGTGATTTCACAGTCCAACACATTCCAACCAGTCACAGCAACCTTCCTCCTTGGGCTCACTGCTAACCCAGACTGGGTTGTGGTGTTTCTGTATCCTGGTTGGAGGCCCTAGATCATGTGTATAAGATTGCTGTTACGGAGAAGGTATGGTGTGGTGCTCTAGCGAGAGCTTTGTGTTTCGTACACTCACTGCCCCTCACAAACTTCATTTCCTTTTTGTCTTGTGTACTTGCTTAACTTTTCTTCAGACTGTCTGTGGTGGGACAGGCTGAGTCCACTGATTTCAAACATTCCCTCTCAGGAGAAGCGGCCTGAGTCTGGAAACAGACAGGTCTGCCCAAGATTTGCCTCCTTCTGCAAAACCTTTACATTCTGATATGAGCTAATGAACATAATACATAGAAATGAGATGAAAAAGAGAACAAGCAAAGAATATGTCCTCAAAGGCTCCAAAGAAATACCACATCCACGAGTGCAGAGAAGTTCACTGGGTCCTTTCTTACTTGGAACCAGGTTCTTCTGGGCCCAGAGGTTTTGGTGATTTCCTGGGTTTGAGACCCCTCCTGCAGAACTTCTAAATTAATACATTTGTTATACAGGAGAATTCTATAGAGGACTTATTTGTAAGCGAGTCCAAACTTCTTATTAAGTTTTAGTAACTCTGTGATCAAGCTTGGCCGTTGTTAGAGTCTGGAGAGGAAGCGTCTCTGATGATAGCTGAGCACTTAGTCTTCAGCAGGTGGTTGTATTTTAGGAAATTATAGAAACGTCACACAGTGAGGGCCTGGTCATATACCAAGGTAGGTCCAACATACTGGCATCAAATCCTCTCTGTCCTCAAAGAGACAGGTCATGCTTAAAGCCTTAAAAACAGAAACAAGTGGCAGTCCCAGATTATGAAATATACTTTTTAACTAAAATTACTTACTATGATTAAAAAAACATTTCTTTCTCAATAATGAAACTACAGCCTTGTGAGTGATGAGTGCTATGATTTGCTTTGCATCAAGAAAATAATGATGGATGAAGGAAAATGTGGTATTTTCTTGTAAGTAAGCTTTTGGGAGAGGCTTATGAAGCTATCAGCTGAGAACATAGAGAAGGAATTCTAAGATTTGAAGTGTTGTAATAGATCTGCCTCAGTGAAAGGCAAAACACCAAAGAAGGGGAAGAAAGGACCTGTCAGCTGAAGATGGGTTGAGATGAAGATAAGGATGCTATTAAAACATCTATTGCTGTGGGGAATCGAGGAGGAGAAAAGGCTGATATGGGATTACACTCCTGTCATCTCATTATGAGAGATTGAGGGTCATCATGAGTTCGAGGCCAGCCTACAAAATGTTTCCGGCCAGCCTGAAATATTAGAGCAAACTGTTATCTCAAAACCAACTAACCAAGCAAGCAGACATGTGGAAAGTCAATCTCCCCAAATTTTCATTAGCTGGCCTTTGTTCTACGATGCATTTGTACTCAGTGTCCCTAGCGTCTTGTTTGACAGGGCGTTGTGAACCAGGGTGCTCATGCATACTAAGCATAAATTCTGTGGCTACAATATGCCCCTGCCCCCAGATTTCCATGCACCAATTAAAAAGTGATAGAACAAGAAGAAATCTTCAAACAAACCAAAACCAAAATAATGTTTCAGTTAAATGGAGGAAAGAAAAGAGACACCACAAGAAATCAAAACAGTTTCCATAAACATTGGCTCCTAGGATGTTTGTTATGCTTAAAATATAATTTGCTTTTGAAATTTCTTAGACTTCAGATAAATATTTTATATAACATTCATGTACAGAATATTGATATTAGCTCCTTGTCTTACATGGTTTCATTCCCTTATGTCAGTCTGTGTCTTGATATCACACATCTGAAATGTGATATGGGGCAATGAGGTCTTTCTGAGCATGAAGACACAAACATATTAAGTTGGCTTCAGTGTTCCTAAAACAATCCCATTCTCCCTTACTGATAAATTACTCCCATATTTTAATGACTCTAAATCACATACACTAAAGTTCTGAACAGAATGTTTTAGAAAGAGAAAAATCAATTACATTTTTCTTAATGGTGTTTTTTAAAAATGCTTATTTATGTGTGTGAGAGAGAAAGGGAGAGAACAAGAGAGAGGGAGGGAGGGAATGAAGGAGGAAGAGAGAGGGGAGAGAGAGAGAGAGAGAGAGAGAGAGAGAGAGAGAGAGAGAGAGAGAGAGAGAGAGAGAGAGGCCGGCCAGAGACCAATACTAGGTATCTTTCTCAATTACTTTCTACCTCACTCTTGAGACAAGATTTCTCACTGAGCCTGAAGCCTATCAGTTTAGGTGGGCTGGCTGTCTAATGAACTCCAGGGATCTTCTTGTCTCTACCCCAGTCCTAGGCTGGGTGTGTAGATGTATGCCACTGTGCTCAGCTTTTACATGGCTACTGGGAACTCCAGCTCTGGCACTCACGTGTTTATGTGTTATGTTGTTTATTTTTATGCATGTATGTGCTAGAGGAATGTGTGGAAGCCAGAGTGTGGAAGCCAGAGGTCTACATAATGTCTCTTAGTGTAGGGGTATTCGTGTTCTTGGAGGCCAGAGGTTAGCACTGGGGGACTTCCTCAATAGATCTCTACTTTACTTTTTGACTGAGTCTTTCCTGAAACTGAAGCTCACTTAGTGGCTGCATAGAGAGCTCCAGGAATTTGCCTGTCATTGATTGCACAGTGCTGTGGTTACAGATGTACACTGCCATGCCTGTTTTTTATGTGCCGTGCCTGGAGTTTGAACTTAGGACTTTATGCTTGTGTTCCCAGCACATTACTGGCAGCCAGCATCCCAAGGCCATTTCCGTACTTTTGAAAGCTGTTCTGAAGTGAGTTACTGTCTTCTCTCACTAGCATAAGCCCTCACAGACCACATTCATTCTCTTTTAAGGACTTTTGGGTTTTCAGTGTCTCTCGCCCCAAATCATCTGGATTGTGTTCTTACTCTGATTTCTGGAGAGAACTTGAAAAGGGAAAATGCAGAGTTTATTATCATATCCAGGGTGTCTAGAAACATTCAATTCATGAGTGGAGTGATTGTCTTGGTTTGGCCTTTTCTCTTGAGAGGTAAATAATGAGTTGCCTAATAAACCTATTAGTTAAAGTAGTGTAGGTGATGTTTTAAAGAATTAAGTCAATCATTTGGAACAATAAACTTACTATGATATTTCCAACTAGGTTTTTTTCCCCCGAGTTTCCTTTTTAAAAATAAATCTCTCTCTCTCTCTCTCTCTCTCTCTCTCTCTCTCTCTCTCTCTCTCTCTCTCTCTCTCTCTCTCTCTCTCTCATGTATATAATGTGTATTTCAGTGTCATGGCATACAAGGGAAGCCAGAGAACAACTTTTGGGCCGAGTTTTCACCTTCCACCTTGTTGAGAGAGAGCCTTTCTTGTTTCTGCCTGGGTACTGTGTGCTGCAGCTTAGCTGGTCCACCAGCTCTGTCTGTCTGTCTGTCCCTCTTCCCCACTCTACCACAGGAGTGCTGGGAGTGGAGGTGTATGGCACCATATCAACTTTTTGTATGGATGGGTTTGTATGCCAAGTGCTTTCATCCCTGGAGGAATGTCCGTAGGCCACTTCTTATTGCTTCCTACACAACTTTAAAAATTATGTTTACACTATCTCATGATGATGATGACGATGATGATTACATTTAAATCATTCTTTTCAAGACACTTCTTTCCAATCAACCTGACATGTTTCTCATCGCATGAAGAATGGAGATGCTCAAGGAAGATTCAAACTGGTCAAGGTGGGTTAGAGTCTTCTTTGGAAAAAAAATTCTTTCAGTTGTTTTTAAAGTGTCCTACAGTGGGCCTGATAGCCAAGGCCTGTAACACCAGCTTGTTAGGGAAGCTGAGGCAGAAGGACTACCTGTTTAAGGCCTTCATGGTCTACATGGTGTGTTCTAGACCCCGAGGAACAAGTGAGAACCTGTATGAAAAAGCAAGAGAAGGCTGGGGATGTAATTAAACGGAAGTCACTTGCCTAGGTGGCATTTGAGAAACTGTAACAGTTCTGAAAAGGAATATGCTCAGCACAGACCGAGCAAGGGCTGAGGGGCAGCAGGCCAGGAGGCCTGGACACAGAAAGAGCTTCGTGTGTTCAAAGGCCAAGGCCGGAGGCACTGAAGCATAGGGAAAGAACAGGAGGATATAGGGAAGAGGTCCTGGAGCAGGCACAGGCTGGACGTGTAAGCCCTTAAAAAACATCCATGGCTGGTTGCAATGGGAAGCAGCTGGCAGTTCTTAAGCAGGCAGAATATCTTGATCTGATTAATGCTTAAAAGATTACTGCCACGGAGGCTAGACTGTGGGGACAGGAGAGAAGGCAGGAAGGCAGCTGGGAAAATGGGTAGCAATGGCCACCTAGGCTGGGCTTGTGAGATAACCACTATCAATCTTTTTCTGAATTGGGTGAAGAGAGGGGAAGAATCATGAACTACTTCATCGTCATTTGTGGCCAGGACTGACTGTGTGGATCGAGTGGGCCATGGGAAGAATTAAGCAACAGTGGTTCTGAGCGTTTGGTACAGTATATTGTCTGAAGACCCGGGTGCTTGGGAGAGAAACTAGTATCATTTTCTCATGTTAAATGCAAGATGCCAAATCATAGTTCTAGTTATGATTTATGAGTGATAGGTATGTGTTACATGGCATTCTAAGTCCTTTTAAATCCACTAACTGATTTTTTTTTCTCTCAGGTTTAGCTATCTCCACTATTACAACTTCTAATAATACAATTGATGAAATAAAACTCTGAATTAGCTCACCGAATATATAGGCCAGAGAAAGCAAGTGTTCTGTTGAGGCAAAAGGAGAGCCAGGCCTGAGTGAGGGAAAATATCCAAGCTGCAGGTACACACCTATCCGCAAAACACTAGCCTGCAAGATGATTTAATGTTGTGCAATATTAGTTGAAGGTGTGTCACATTTGTTTATGCCATGGAACATTTGTTTAATGAAGCAAAGATGTTTTACATTCTTTTATAATGCTTTTGTTTAACTCTGTAGAGCTGTGTTACTTTGTCTATCTGAAATACCTGATTAGTCTAATAAAGAGCTGAATGACCAACAGCAAGTTAAGAAAGGATAGGCGGGATTTGAAAGCAGAAAGAATAAATTGGAGATGAGGGGAGAGCAAAAATAGAGGAGCTACAAGAAAAGAGGGTGTCAGGGCATAGTCACCCAGCTACAAAGATAGTCATAGAGTAAGAAGCAAAGAAAGGCATATAGAAAGATAGAGGCCCAAAGGTAAAAGATATAGGGGATAATTTGAGAAAATCTGTCTAGTGTTGTGGGATGTCTCTCTGTATGCTGTGAATATGCTTTATTATCACTGGTTAATGAAGAAGCTTCTGGCCTATGGCAATGCAGCTTAGAGGCCGGCAGGAAATCCAAGCAGAGATAAAAGAGAAGGGTGGATGGAGTCAAGGAAACACTGCCATCTAGGAAGCAGGATGTAATGGAACACAGGTAAAGCCACGGAACATGTGGCAATACATAAATTAATAAAAATGGTTGAAGTTGTAAGAGCTGGATGGTAATGAGTCTGAGCCGTCGGCCAGTTTGCAACTAATATAAGCCTCTGAGTAATTATTTTATAAGCAGCTGTGGGACATCATGTGGAAAAGATTTGTTCAGACCATGGGGCTAGATGCATCAAAATCTTTTGGCTACAGGTTAGAAGCAAGCCAAGCTAAGGCTAAGCATTCATAAGTAAGAATAAGACTCCATGTATTTATTTGGGAGCTGGCTGGCAGGCTCCCAAGAGCCAAAGAATAAAAACAACAGTTTAAAGAGTATGAGATAGGAAGAGATCTTTCGAAGGTAGCATAGACAGGGAAGAAAAGATGGCTGGAAATTACATCACAGGGCCTTTAGCAATTTAGAACAGTAATTCAGAATTCAGGAACAGTAAAGTGGCACAAATAAGTAGTTGGAGGAAACCCGACCAAGTAGATTAAGATTCTGCTTCGTTCACTGGTATTAAAATATATCCTTTCTTTCCCCAATACAGATTATCTCTGCATTTTTTTCAAAAGGGTATCCCACTTAAAGGATATGAGATAGGGAAACCAAAACACACCGAGCAGCATTTTATGAATCGACTACTAATTACTAATATTGGTGAAGGAAACAATATGAAATCGTACTCTTTTTTCAGATCAGGTTGCACTGATTCTCTGTAAAGGAGACTTTCTAGCATAGGATGTAAGACAGTTAAGGGAAGGTTGCCCAAACCCTGATTCAAATTTCTCCAGTGCATGTGAAACTAATGGCATTTTTCCTGTGTGATGAATTGCCCTTGGGTAAACTCATAGAAGCCCCTGGTTTTCATCTAACGAGGTCTCAAAACCTATATTCTGCCTTGTAGAAAATACCAACAACAGAATTCCAACTCTGATATATTTTTCTCTATAACCTCAGTAACAGTTTGTCCATGTTTTACAAAGTCTACCATGCATAATAGTATACTAGCATTAAGAGAAAAAACATTGAGCCACCATTAACATTTACATACACTAGGACCTAAGAATTACGACCCCATCAACTTCTAAACAACCTGACTTGGACAAACAGTGTATTTTTTTAAACAATCAGTTTTTGTAAATTATAAAAATTAATTTATAATTTCAGTTATAAAAGTAACTTAAAATATATACATATAACTTTATGTATATAGATGTTTTGCTTGCATGTATGTATGTGCATGCCTGATGCTTATGGAGCTCAGAAGAGGGAAATTGAGATTGTTAGCCACCATGTAGGTACTAGAATTTGAACTCAGCTTCTCTAGAGGAGAAGGCGCTCTTTTCTGATAAGCTATCTCTATAGTCTGAAAGTAACATTTTATGTGTTGCATTTTAATTTTAACTGGGAGAACAAAATGTAGGATATTCAGAATCTTCAGGAAATCTCATTGTAGTCATATATACAAAAATGTAAGAGTGAGGCTGGGGACACGGCTCAATGGGTAAAGGGCTTGTTATGCCAACATAAGGACCTGAGTTCAGACTCCTGTCACTCATGTTAAAGGAAGCTGGAAGTATTGATGCACCTGTAATCCTCATGCGCAGAGGTAGAGACAGGAGGACCCTCAAAGTTTTCTGGACAGCTATTCTAGATAAATCAGCAAGCTCCGAGTTCACTGAGAGACTCTCTCAAAAAATTAAGGAGGTGTGTTGCTGGGACAGACATCTCAGTCACTGAACTCTGGCCTATACACATACAGATGCGTGCGCGTGCACACACACACACACACACACACACACACACACACACACACACACACACAGAGAGAGAGAGAGAGAGAGAGAGAGAGATGCACATCCATGCATGCCACGTGCACATATACATTAAAATATAATTCAGTGAATTCTTTGTCCTATAGATCTTTCAATGGAAGTGGTGGACAGATATATATGTTTCACTATTTGCTACAGTCTAGAGTGGTACAACCTTTAACAAGCTCTATCTTTGTAATATACCTACAGTCATAAAATGTTGCTCGTGTATGAGAAAATACTATTTGTTATTGAGAGTGAGGACAAAGTTACAATGATAGAAATGATAAGATATAAATACGTTTTATGCCTTTTGCTGACTGATTTGAATATTTCATACTAAAAATATAGAATAAAAAATTCCAAGGGAAGTAAGTTTTTTTTAGTCTTTAGAACTACAATTTTCTACATGGATAGGACTACACATGCTCTATTATTTAATCCATAGCTACCAAGACTGTGCAGAGATAAGGCAATCAATTCTATTGAACCACAGACCTTCTGTGCCTTAGAGAGGGATCTGGGGGGTTGGGATGAGAGAAAGCTTTTGCTGACCCACTAACTCTGTCACTGAGGAACTACAGGTTTTTGGCATCCATCTTGTCTTCATTACCTACACGGTGAAAACAGCAGTGCTTCCTTCCTTCTAGGCTTTTATAACGACTAATAGAATAAAACTGGAAATGCTAGGCAGTGTGTCCCTCAAATATAACCCAGCATTGCAATGTGACAGTATCTCAGGAACGCAAAATTGAAACACTAAAGTACTGTCAAGTGTGTTGGTCAAATGTAGTTACAATAGAGAAAGAATTGAATGGAAGCAAGTGACTTAGGAAGTCAGTTATTAAGGATGAAAGAAAGGTATAAAAAACACCAAACCAAACCAAACACCCAATTCTTAGCTCCAGCAGTGGTGCCACAAGCCTTTAATGCTCACACTTGGGAGGCCGAGGCCGGTGGATCTCTGTAAGTTTGAGGCCAGCCTGGACTACAGAACAAGTTCCAGGACAGCTAGGGCTGTTACACAGAAAACCAATGCCTCCCCCACCCCCCAAAACCCAAATAAACAAACCCTCCAAAACAAACAAACTCAAAACCAGTTACAACAAAAAACCCCCAAAACAAAACAAAAACCAAACAAACAAAATCAATTGTTACTGGCCAAAGGCATAAGGTAAAACCTCTCCCTTCCTCGGTGAAAAGTTAGAGTGATACCCTTTCAGATTGTTGCTGAACACTTAAGTTGAGAATTGGTTTAGGATTATTTTAAAATTAAATTACTATTTGCCTAATTTTCAAGCAATGGATAATCTAATTTTTAATGAGATTAATTCATTAATATCTCTGTAAAATAATTGGTCCAATATTTTTAGAGGTCATGGCCAAGAGTAAAAACATATTACAGGGGATCTGTGTATTACAATTGTTTTTACTGCCTTGTGTCATTTGCTAATCACATTAGCATCAGGAATAATGAACAGATGGAAAAAAGGGAAATATGTTCTGACGTATATTCACACTGTTCAATTTTACTGTGTATGCTTCACAGAATCTAAGAAAATAAAAAGAATTAAGAAATCTGAATTCCCACAATGCCACATGTTTTATAATTCATACATATGTATGACCTCCATAGGACATCTCTCCTACCAGTTTTGATGAAAACAAGGTTAGAAACCACAACATTTGTGAGTGGTAAACAAGAAGATTCAGTATCACCTGAAGAACTTAGTGTCCCATTAAATGCCCAGTTCTCTGCACAGCTTCTCTCTCTTGCCTTTCATGCACTAGAATCTGGACTAAAAATAAGCCTTGTCCCAACTTGCTTTTCAACTGAGTGGAGTCACTTGGCCACTGGAGTGACAATGTTACCCAGAGGCTTCTGGGAAACAGGGTGTGATAGTTTGTTAGAAAGCATTACGGAGAATTCAGACAAATAATGGCATGGACTTAAAAAAATCATTTTACTGCAACTAGAAATGATTGTGCTTGAGCATCTCCGGCATCTCTGATCACATCAAATCTGACGGTAAGGGCTGGTGTACTGAGAGCTTACCTTCTGATTTTGCTAGGAAAAAAAAAAGAAAAGAAATGCACAACCAGGAGAAGTATTGTATATAGCCCAAGCCATAACTTTTCTACTGAATCTATTCACTAAGGTTTAAGGCAGATAAATCATTCCTTTTTACTTTGTAATAGCTTAAAATCATACTAACGATATATACTTCTTGGAGAGTTCAACAGTGTCCCATGGCTGTATCCAATTTTGTGTGATTACTTCTGTTCTTTTAAGTGATCTAACAGAATTAAGGTATGTCTGACGGTTTAGGCTTCCCATATTATGTTACTGGCAGAGTCATATTAACAGTAAACTATAGTGATTTACACAGTAAAATACTACTACATGGAGTTTCCAGTTCAGAAGAAATGCTGTGTTCAGTAGGATTAAAATAGTGGGCAATAAAAATAGTGGGCAAGTGCCCAGTCCCAGTGGATGATACGTCTACAACACAACCCTTATACCTACGGCTCAGGAAGACTGCAGAACAGAAGCCTGAAGGAAGAATGGTGAGACCAAAAACCAGGATGTCTGCTGAGGAGCTGCCTTACATACAGGGCAAAGGGAGAAGCACTTATGACTTAGTGACAACATGGCTACCTGAACAAGACCTGCACAATGACATCATCATGTGACATGCTCAGATGAGTGAGAAATTCTGAGATGGCTCCGGCCCTAGGTGAAGAGCTACAAGTGATGACTGCAATCAATGACTGTGAGAGTGGGGGAGGCACTCCCCAGGGATGAAGCCCTAAGCGGTTATCCAATGCCAAGTGGTCAGCCCTAGAAACATACACACAAGCATAACATGGATGGACTCGTCAGGTTCTACTTGTGCATTTATATGTATGTATATATGTAACCAAAGGAAAAAAAGACAAAACAGAGATAACGCCTGATAGTGTAAGGATAGCGTAGGGCAGAAGAAGGGGAGCAGCAGGAAAGGAGAGCAAGATATGGTAATAGGATAGAAGATGAGCAAAGTATATTCAATAGATTCCTGAAATGTCACAGTGAAACCCATTTTCAAATAATAAATGTCAGTGAAATGAAAAAAATATAATGTGCTGTGGACCACATGTCAACAAATTCTTGTAGTTTTGCTTGTCCTTATTGTGGTTGAAATATTTTCTTTAAATTCCAAAAAAATACAGAAGCTTCTTGCATTCTATAATACTGAACAGGATGACTAGAACATGTCCAGACTTAATTGCCTTCTTCAAAGTTGAAATGAGCTGGGTCGAATATAGGAATGAAGATAGCGAGGATGCACTGTAGCTTTACGAGTAGGCCTGTGGCGTAAACTCAGGAGTGGTCACAGTGACCTAGTGAAAATGGACGTCTTGTCTTTGTGATCTTTCCTAATTCTCAGCTCTCTCACTGCCGGAGCATTGACTTAGAGGATCTGTAGTCACTTTCTGGTTGGGAAAGTGCTGCCAAGCCTGAGGGTGCCAGCAGAGGAGTGTGGTAAGGGATTCTAAAAGAAAGTCTTGGAACTGGGCAGTTGGAGAAGGACTTTGGTAGGCAAAGCAGGCAGGCTCATGGTTCTGTTATGCTCAGAGTGAAGTAGGATCCTTTTCAAACAGTAGGCAGCTCTGGGAATGGAGCCCCAGGGAAGAAAAATCTATCCAGGACAGCCAAGGACAGGTCAATTTCATATAAAATATAAATGCAAAGGAAAGATGGAATATCGTCCACTAACTTCTCTAGTCTCGTGTTAACAAGAAATAAGGTACATCATCAGATGAACAATCTTTAAATAAGTATTTTTTAAAAACAAATTAAGATATTGGTCAGGATTCTTTAATCTAGGTAGATTGAATGTCTCTCATCTAAAATGTTTAGCACCTAGTAGTTTAAATTTTCAAACATTAGAAATTATATATATATATATTTAAGCATCAATGTATATACATATATGTACACATATAGACACATATTTGTATATGTAGACACATGTATTCCACTTAAATCTAAATTGAGCCTGTCAGAAGAATGCTTTTGTCCTATATTCATCTTCTTTTGCACTGAAAGAAAAGGGAATTCTAACTCAAGATATCAGCTTGTACGTTCTGCTTGACTTCCAGCTAGCTGCCCTGCACAGTTTGTATTGGAGACTCTCGCCTAAATGTCTGCCCTGTCAGCCTTAGTGATATCAGGCTTCCTAGCCTCCTGATCACAGGAAGCCATCCTTTATTCTCAACCCCCCCCCCCCCCCCCCCCCCGGTTCTACCCCTCTCACTGGCCCTGCCTCCCTTCAGCTTGTCCTATGGGTTTTGTTTCCCTGGAGAACATTAATACAACATATATCAATGACAAGACTAATCATCTGGAAATGCTGGGTTTCAGGCTTGTTTTGAATGTGACTATGGTGACCAAACAATGATTCTTCATGTTGACTCCTTGAGAGCGATGAGATTTTCTACCCAATCTCCACCATCTCTACTCTTTTCTCATCAGAAAGCACTCACACTAACAAGCTCTAGATTGCTGTCATTGTTGCGAAGCAGGCCTACCACTTTCTTTGCTTGGAAACCGAAGCGAGAAGTGTCTTCTTTTATTCACAGATTCAATGGCTTTGAGAGAGACTCTCCTGCCCACATCACCATACTCTACCACTTAATCATGTTGTTTGCAACCAAAAATGTAGATATAACAAGTAATTATTCTGGCCAGAAAGCAGTGGCTCAGTGCCTGAGATGGAAACATCATACACAAGGTTGCCATTTTGCATAACTTCCAGGGTTGTGCAGTGTGGTCCCCAGTTCATTATAACCACAGAATGGAACAAAACACCAGTCCTTCATGCTTGTATACATTTGGTGCTAAAATGTACTAAATTAAACTTATGTAATGGGGAAGGAATTTGTTAACTGTGTCTTTTGTGCATTCGTACACAATGCTAGGCAACTCAGGTCCATAACCTTGTCTGGATGTCACTATATCTCTAAGATAAAAAAATTTGCGTATTCTCATTTTCTGAGGAAAAAAGTCAAGGTCCATTGAAAATATGAAGTAATCTTCCAAAAACCAAACTGTAAGGAAACATTAAGAATGCTGTCTGTTTTTGATTCTGTTTATTTGCTCTTTCCCTACACTAAATTGCTCTTCAGGAAAAGTTATTTATTTGCTGCTTTTGACTCATTTTATAGATGTAGTATCTCGACTCTACACAGAAAGGCATTTTTCTATTTTTCTCTGAAAATAATTCACATCAAGTGAGTCTAAGTCAATATTCTACATAATTTTGTAGAGGCCCATATTTGAAATAGTCAGTCATCTATTTTCCACAATGGTAGAACTTGCAGCCCAAATCACCTTTATTTGATAACTATACTTTTCTTCAAGAAGCTGACACAAGTTCTCACCATTTTGTGATTTATTTTGATTTGGTACTTTCTGAACTTCTCTTTTAATCTATGAACCATTCATTAATTTATTCTTTATTCTTTCAGTGACTACATATTGAATACTGGAACAAATATGTAAGTGTTTTGTGATCAGCAAGATCGAAAGATGAATTAACTTTTGGCTTTATCTTTGAAGTAATTCCAAACTAGAAAAAAAAATTCAAACAAATGGTCAAACAGACAGGAAAGCAGAGTACAGGGTGACAAGTGGTCTTTGGTGTTTGCCATAAAACAATGGCAGACAAGGACTTGTCAACACAAAGGTGATATGGGGTTAGCCACTATGTATTTGTAGCTTCTATGATGACAATGATTAGACCATTTTTTTTTTTAGGAAATTAAATGCATTTAAATACATTTTCTTTGCTATTTCTCAGAAAAGGAAAGAGTTTCAGTTTGTAATTAGGCATCATTTGCATATGGTAAAATAAAAAAATATAATTGTACATATACACCTAACCCATTCAAGCAATTTCTTCAAAAAAATTTAAATTTATCAACTTTTATCTTAAGTACATGGGTACTTTGCTTGAATGTATACCTGTGTCCCATGTGTGTGCAGTGTCCATGAAAGTCAGAAGAGTGTGTCAGATTTTTCTGGAACTAGAGTTACACATGGTCGTGAGCTGCCACGTGGGTGCTGGGAACTGAATCTGGGTCCTCCACAACAGCAGCAAGTGCTCGTGACCACGGAGACATCTCTCCAGCCATCAGTTTATCCGTTTCTTCCTATTTATGTTATTAAGTCAGATAATGGGAAAGAATATTTTTTTCAGGTAGATCATGAAGGCAAATAAAATGATATGGTTCCAGAATAGAATGGAAGAAAGGCATCACCTTCATTTATTCTACACATGCAGGCAACAGTTACGGGGACACACATGACCTTTGCCCCACAGATGTGGACGGGAGAGAAAAGGAAACTTTAAAGGGTAGAACCAGGAAGCTTGACTTTCCTTCTTGAAGAACATCTAACTGTCATGTGCCTGAGACAGCAAGAAAGCTTAGAGCAATAAGCTATGAGGAGCAGAGTTGACCCAGCACTGCTAGAATGAAAACCAAATATCATTACAGAGTAAGTAGAGGAAACATCTGATCTTGCAGCAAGAGTTAAAGGTAACTTTGGAGACACAGTGAGAGGGGAGAAAAGGAGCTAGGAGATTAGTTGATTTCTTGTTGGCAGGAGAGGTTGAAGTCTTTGGAAGAGATAATCCATCTATCTGCTTAAATAAAGATGGCTGAGTAGAATTTTTTCATTCATACCTTGAACTCAGTGAAGATTGGAAGGGGTAAATATAAAGTTTCAAACCTTTTATGGTGATGTTTAGGGTGTGATTCATAGGAATATCAGAGAGACATGAAAATTTGTCATTTATTATGTTATATACTATACTCTGTCTTTTCAGTTTAATGCAAAATAAGAAGGGTCTCAAAACAGATGAAGAGAGAGCATTTTATGGGAGTGAAGCTATGGGAATGACATCTTGAGTCTGGGGCTCCTGGCTTCTCTGACTTTACTGCTGGAGAGTATTATGTTTCTATAACTTGGCTCGATGTTAAGCACACATATTTTTCACGAGAAGGGATTCAGAGAAGTATTAGAGGGTGCTTTGAATCATATTGCAGCCTGCTGGTTTTGAGGGTAGAACAAATCAGTTTGTGATCAGGACATGAGGTTTTTTAGTTAGTGGTGGAGATGACATGCAGGCTGGCTTGAATTTGCAAACAAGTTGCGGTCTAAATGCTCCCTTAAGTGTGCTCCTCAGAACTCAGAATTTGTTTTCTTCTAGACAGTGATCGGAGACTGTCAATTCTGTTGTCAAAGCCTCTAAACATCACATGCAAAAGCTTAAACATTTTCTGTGCCTTTTGGAATATGAGTCATAGGTACCAGGAGCATTGCTAGCAGTGTGTGCACAGTCCTTGTCATGGAATGGGGTTACAGGCCTTCTTATCATCTAGGCTGTAAACAGGATATGGCCAGGAAGGAGATGACAAAAGTCTGGGCTGGTCTTGTCCAGGAAAGTTCTCAGTTCACATTCTTATTTTTAATTCATGGCTTATAAAATTGTTTCATTTATTTCTCTTTCTCTACTAGAGAAGATATTTCTTATTTCATATATACATGTATGTATGTATATATGTATGTATGCATGTATGTATGTATATGTGTGTGCCTGTTTTAACATACCAAACACTGTTCCCCTCCCTCCCCTCTTCTTAGTTATCACCCAGCTTCCCCTATCCCATACCCCCATTCATTCCTCAGAGAGGGTAAGGACTCACAGGGTGAGTCAATGCAGTCTGGCAAATCCAGTTGAGGTAGGACCAAGGCCCTCCCTGCGCCCCCCCCCCCCAGTATTAAGGCTATTAAAGGTGTTCAAATGTAGGGATGGGCTCCAAGAAGCCAGTTCATGAACCAGGAATAAATTCTGGTCACACTGCCAGAGGCCCCACAAACTGTCCATGCCTTCAACTGTCATCTACATCCAGAAGACCTAGTTTACCCCCTTGCAGGTTCCCCAGGTGTCAGTTCAGAGCAGTGAGCTCCCAGTACCTTGGATCAGCTGTCACTGTGGGTACAGTAGATATTTCTAATAATATTTTCTCTCCACTTGGGTGAAGGAAAAACGAAAAATCCCAGTATACTTCCTTTGGTATTTTAGAAAACAATTTATCACATTCATGCCAATAAAAGGTTGAAAACCATATTTCAATAATATTCATGAAGAAAAATGTATCTTTGTTTCAGAGGTAAATCAGATCTAGTGCTCTTTAAGCCATGACGGCTGATAGGCAGATGCTTTGAGGCTCAACAAAGGATGGAGTCGGATAACACATTCTCACTGGGCTTCACTGTGCTGGGGGAGGTCCTGGGGGAAAGGCTAGAACATCTGGAAGTTTAACACCTTCTCTGGAGCCCATTCTGGGCCACCCTTAGTGTCTGGAGTTGGCCGTTAGTTAAATTAGTACAAGGGCACCAGGTTAGTCTATATACCAGAAGGTGGAGAGGAAAGAAAGGGGAGTGGCTGGAGGGTTTCCATGGTGACTTCTAGGATGTGTGTGCTGTGAAGAAATTGGGGGAGACACTGGAGCAGAGTCCCTTTCATTGATGCACTCTTGCCATTGTGCCCTGTGAGTCAATACGGCATTTTCTACAATATAAGGCCCCAGTCCTCCTGGGAGATGGAAATAGGAAAAGAAACACTTCTAAGAGAAAATGGGAATACATTTAGGTTGGAAGTGGAGGAAGAGGCATAGCATATAGGTGTCCAGGTACACATTTGAGGTTGGGTACAAGCAGGTCTATGCTGGAGCTTAAGGTTAATTATCTGGCAAGAGTGCAAAAAACCAGATTAGAAGCACAGGAGTTGTCAAGACCTTCAGAATGGGAACCTAGGAAGAAGGTGAGTATCATCCTCAGAAGCATAGGGAGTTATTGAATAATCTACGCATGTGTCAGAGAAGTTTGAATTTTGGAGAAATGGACTAGGAAGAATGTTGGATGTAAGGATGACAGCCTAGAGGAGAGATTAGACAGAAAGAAGCCTGTTAAGGAGTGCCCAAGGAAGGTAACGGAGACTCTACAAAGCCCACTGTTAGAGGAATGGGTAGGGTGCAGAGCGTGGGTTTATTGAAACTATTCAAGTATTTATGGTTAAATATGACAGAATAAGCATGTTCATCAACCTTAGTGTCCTCTCAACACACTATATAAGCATTTAGTATAAGCACGTATCTAGCACTAAAAAGGAAGGAAGAAATGAACACATGGGAAGAAAATAAAGACCATGTGACAGTTTTTTTACTTTTGGAAGTAGATGGCCTTTTCCTCCCTCCCTCCCTCCCTCCCTCCCTCCCTCCCTCCCTCCCTCCCTCCCTCCCTCCCTCCCTTTCTTCTTTTCCCTTTTTAACTGCTAGGGAATAAACTCAGTCTAGGGGCGTGTCCTCTACTCATGAGTTACATCTCCAACTATTACTAGCTACAAGAGCTTTGATCACAGCTTTTGGGAGCAGGACTCAGTAAGGCGGAGATGGATTTACAAAGCCAGAAAACTTGAAAGCCTTAGTAAATTGAGGCAGTTACACTGGAAAGAGGCCATGGGCATAACTTCACAATGCTACGGGACAACCCCAAGCTATTTAGCCAGACAGATTTCTGTCTGCCACTTCACAGAAGAGAAGATGTTTGATTACCCTCTGGAGAGACTAGTCAGATTCATTCTGGAGCCATGGATGTTGGGGTAGAACTGCGTGTAGAATGAGGGGTAGTGACAGAAATGGAGAGCACATGAAGGTCTGAGTACTCCTTGAATTGTTATGCCAGATGGCGCCTGCTTTTTTCACTTAGGATATGCTAGAAGATGCCTTTCAAGAGAAACATAACAGCCAGCGAGAGAATGCCAACAAGTCCCATTGGAGAAACTTCCTTCAAAGAGCTGGGGTTTCATCTGGATCACTAGTTACCAGCAAACAAGTCATAGGGTACCACTCTTCTAGGGCTCCACTCCAACAAAGGGCACCCTAAAGGACTTGTTTTCACAAATAGCCAAGGGAAGCCATTCCCTGGAAACAGTAGACTCAGGCTGGGTTGTAGCTCAGTTCTGTGGTGCATGCTAAGCCCTGAGTAGGGCTTAAATGGGGCAAAAATGACAATTCCTTTGGAGAAAACAGATGCAATATATGGAAGAAAAGAACATGGAAATGAAGCCAGAGTTAGCATCTATGGGGAAATAATAAAATATATGGGAGTAAAATCAGGATGTGTTGCAGAAAAAAAAAAGCCATAGAAAACATAGGTCTTTAAGAGGATTTATATATATTAAAGAAAAATTGCTCTGAAAATGACAAAATTAACAGACACGACAAATAGGAAATCACACTGAAAACCAGGGGATAAAGACAGGAGGTCTCTCTGCTTATGGTTTTTGTTTATTTGTTTGTTTTTTCCACCTTGATAGAAGCTAGACTCTTCTGGAAATAGGAAACTCCCATTGAGGAATTGTCTTTATTGGATTATACTGTAGGCAAGTCTGTCTGAGGAATTTTCTTTATTCATGATTGACATGGGAGGGTCCAGTCACTGTGGATGTTTATGTCCTTGGATACCTGGTTGTTCTGAGTTACATAAGAAAGGATTTGGGTGAGTCATGAAGAGGCGTGCCAGTGAGGAGGACTTCTCCATGGTCTTTGAGTGTCCTACTTGAGTTCCTCTCCTGACGTTCCTTCATGATGGACTTTGATTGAGATATAGAAGCCAAATAAACCCTTTTCTTCCAGTCTTAGCTACTTTTCTATTGCTGAGGTGAGACACCAACACCAAGGCAAATTACAGAAGGAAGGGCTTAATTTTGACTTACAGGTTTAGAGAATTAGGGTCCATGATGCCAGAGTTGAGATAGCAGCCCATTAGCTCATGGCTAGAGCAGCAGCTGAGAGAGGTCACATCTCAAAGTAGAAACAGGAGACAGTTACTGCTAACTTGAAATGCCTCCAGTGTTTTGAAACCTTTGAGTCAGACCTCAGCCCTCAGCGATGTGCTTTATCCAGTAAGGCCACACCTCATATTTTCCCCCAGATAGCCACTAGCTAACTGGGGACAAAGTATTCAAATGTTTGAGACTTACGGGAGATATCTCATTCAGACCAGCAATGGTGAGCAAGGGTTTTATCATAGCAACAGAAACTTAACTAAGTAAAGGTCTAATTCATAGACAATGGTAAGAGAAAAGATATAAAACCAAAAAAGAAATTATATTCACACACACACACACACACACACACACACACACACACACACACACACACACACATATTCACTTAGTGTGGTTATAATTTCTCAAATTTAAAGGAACAAAGAGGCACCTAAAAAAAAAAAAAAGAAAAAAAGACAGAGTAAAAACAGGCACATTGTGATATATTCTTATGACTTTGGTGGAAGATAAAAGCATGAAGCTTTTATAATGGAAAGATGAAACAGGATATTTGGGAATGAATATCAACAATGATCTTTCCAATAGCAGGCAGATAATTGTTTAAAATCCTGAAAGAAAATTATGATCAAGATAGAATTAATTCTATACTTAACCCAACTACCAATCAACTGGTAGGTAGATTCATGACATTTTTCAGATTTCGGAATTATTTTTAAAACTCGCATTCTGTTCTGTACTTCATAGGAGGTCCCTGGAGAATCTGTTTTATTACCAAGGGAATGATCTAGATTCGAGGAAGAGAGAGGTAACCTAAGATGAGTAGAACAAGATGCCCTTAATGACAGCGACAGGCTGAGCACTAGGCAGAGCAGCAGGGACTAGCTGGGGGAGCAGACACACAAAGGTCTCCACCAAATGCCTTTGACACAAAAATGTTTGAGTGGCTTTTGTTGTGTCTGGCAGGTTCAAGTGCTGAGGGTACTATGATACTTCAAAAACAAACTGAGAAAAACAAACACGGTCAGTCACTAGATCAATTACCACAACACGCTGAAAGGAGTTTGTGGCCCTGGCAGAGTGAGGAAGTGAATTAGTGACAATAAAATGTAGAAAATAAGCCTTTCTCCCGCAAAAGAGGTTAGTAAGTAAATTCTTAAAAAGCTGCTTCAAATAAGGAAATAACAAATCAGTAGTGTAGTTGTGGTGGTTGTAGTTGTGTGTGTGAGAGGGGGGGAGGGAGATAAATGTTTGTCTTTCACAGATAAGTAACAAGAAGTGAAAAGTCAGGGAAGAGACACCCAAATTAAAAACTAAATGGCTGTAAGAAGAGGAAACTGGATCTGAAAGCTCTGGAGGGATCAGGAGGTGGAGATGAAGTCAAAGCTTCTAGATTTTGTTGTATGCAATCCCTATCTCTTTGCTCTTTAAACCATAAACCTGGATTTTGTCTATACAAGTGAAAGGCAAATATTCCCAAAATACGCACAGGGAGAGAAACCAGAGAAGCCAGCATGATTCCCAGTTCTCTAGGTAAAAGATTAGACCAGGCAACAGGAAACAATAGAACAGGGGAACAGGAGCAAAAGGGGGAGGTTTGCCCTTCAGAAATTCTCAATTTAAGGATTGGGGTTGATTTGGGGTGATGGTTTTAAGGATCCCGGACTGTGCTTTACTCTTAGGTCATCTGCTCCACACAAGGAGGGCTTTGGACTAAGGCATAGTGGGAATTATAATCTTCGGTCTGTGGCCAAAAAGTAGCTAAGAGTCTTGTTTGACCAGTGTGAAAAAGTTCTGAAGCATCTGTGATCGTTCAGACTGGCTCTCAGATTCCCTCTGTGGCCAGAAGATAGGCCTGTTATTGGGAGAAGGAGCTTCTAAAATAAAAACACTACATATCACACATGTAACTATTGCAAACACCTTTATTCTTCCACAATAGATTCCAAAGCAGCTCAGATCACACAACGGAGCATGTGCAAGCAGAAAATTGGAACTTTAAGTTCTCAACCACCTTCACATTTCTTCCCATTTTATTCTATACATGTCCCAAATTTGGAGGATGATAGTGCGTACCTTCAGAGTGGCCTCCCATTTAATTCAATATTCTAAAATTAACTGAGCAGAAAGATCCTGGGGGTGATCTCACCTTTGAATAAATTGATTAAAACCAAATGTCCTAAACAGATAAAAAAAAACAAAACAAAAAAACCAAAAAAACCATGGTTGAATTCAGGACCCCTGGCTCACATCTAGAAGTGTTCAACAGGCTGAGTTTGGACAGTTGCCATGATGATGATGTCAACCCTGACTGTGGAGAGACCTCAACATACCATACATATTGGCAGGTTTGGCACAGTCTCTAAAAATCCTAGCTTTGCCAGCACACACAATAGTATGAAGATCATGAAGACTTCCAACAACATTTTAAAGGATGCTCTGTGTAGCCAAACAATCATTGCACTTGAAGGTCTGAGTACTTGGCAACAGCATCTCTACTGATTGATGTAGGAAGCTATGAGAATCAATAGATGATGTTTTGATGGGCTTTTAGAGGCTAATCATTGTAATGGAGAGAGACTGGAAGAATGCTGGAGGAAGTGAAGGATATCTCCATAGCCAAGATGTGCTTCAACAAGCTCAAATTTGCAAAAGAAACGTTTCCTATATCTAGGTATATCCCTAGGCTCTCTCAATGAGACATCTCAGATATGTGTTGTTTATACATCCCAAGACTAGGCTCCTTGTAATGGCAGACTTAATAAATTAGTATCTATCCAAGAGAGGTTCAATCTAAATATATAATTAAGACTTGATGAGAAACTTAGCAAAGAAAACATACTAATTAAAACACTTAAGATAAATATTATGAATACTTATTCTTTTGGGAACTAGAAGTTACAATGGTAACCAACTATTGCCATTACCTCAAGGTATTTTCTATGACTAAAAGAAAAAAATGATGGATTGTCACCAGTGGCAGTGATGATTGGAAACAATGGGAATTCACCCACATTTTTAATAAGAATGTAAAGTGTTTCAGATGATTTGATCCATAAGATCAGTGTAGATGTATTTATAAAACTATAGAAGCCTAGATGCTTTGTAGAGGTTTAAACATCCATGTTGAATATTGTTAGTAACATTATAGTGTCTAGACTATCAAAATGCTGCTAATTATATAAAATTATATATTTATATGAGAGCTCTCACGCGTGTGTATTATATCCACTTTCCAAGAATGAAAGATTTCTATGTAAAAGTGTGTAGGGGAAGAAAATATCATGTGGTGTCTGGATGAGAATTGTGGATTTAGAATTGTCATTGTGAAGGCTGTCGACAACGATTTCCCTGCTCGGATGGAGTGTGGGAGACCCCTTTTTGTAACTATTGTGCCAGTTTCTTCTTATGCTTTTGGTGCTTTCTTTGGAAATATCTTAAAAATAACTAAGTGTTTAAATACTGAATGTTAGTGCTAGATTTCATCAAATATACTTCTCTGAGTAACTTTTAACTTGGGTGATTTGTTGGAGTTCATGTTTTGAAAAAGAGCAACTCAAGGAAATTTATCAGGAATGAGGCAGGTGACCATACTGTCACACAGTTTCCTTTTACGATTTTTAAACCGAGGTTGCTATGGTTTGAATGGGTCCTACCCCCAAGTTCATTTTTTGTAGTCATAATGCGATGGTATTAAAGATGGTGCAGCCTATTACCTTTTCACAGGACTTTGTTGGCTCCTAGGGACTAGAAGATTGATATAAAATAAGTCTGCTTCTCTCTCAAGTGTCTTATTAGATATACATGCCCTTCTATATTCGGTCATAAATTGGAGTAGCCCAAGGCCTTAGCAGTAGCCAGGCAGATTGCTTTTCCACACTCTGGGACTTACTAGCTTCAAGAACTAAAGGAACCTCTTCTCCATATATTCAAGTATTATTATAGCAATAAAAAACAGATCAAGTCAGCTCCACAGCCAAATGATTGATCTGAAATGGTTCTGAACAATTATCTGTTTATGTGGTAATCGTGTATGTGGTATTTATTATATTTACTGCAGTTTTATGTTCTATCTATTACATATTGCCTTAGTTGGGGTTTCTATTGCTGTGATAAAATACCATGACAAAAAGCAAGTTGGAGAGGTAACAGTTTTTTTTTTTTTATCTTATAGCTTGTAGTCACCATCCAGGGATGTAAGGGCAGGAGCTGGCATGCAGAAACTGATGCAAAGGCCATGGTTACTTACTGGCTTGTTGTTCATGGCTTGGTCAGTCTGCTTTCCTATAAGACCCAGGAAAAGCAGCCCATGAATGCCCCCCCCCCCCACACACACTGAGCCATGCCCTCTCACATCAATTATCAATAAAGAAAATGCACCACAGTCTTGTCTACAATCCAGTCCGGTAGCTGCATTTTCTCAGTTGAGGGTCCCTCTTCTCAAATGGTCCTAGTTTGTGTTAAGTTGGAAGAAATAAACTAACATACGTAAACTAACAGATCTTTACCAATCAATGCAGAGAGTGCTATGATGTCTATTCTATGTGTGAGAAAATAAAAACAAAAAATATTTAAGAGACTAATGTCATAAACTAGAGCAAAGTTGGGATCCAGTCCTAAGTCCACATCATTTATTACTGAGGACAATGATGACCTCTTATGTCATAACCACCATCATGTAAAATTTCCACTTAGGAGGTGACAACAATTCTTAGCAATCAGATCCATTTATACTTCTCTCAGTGTTGGAATACTCTATGCTCAACACTTTTTGATGTTTGGAGGGGAAAAAAGGAGGATCTGGAAAGGTGGTTCTGTGGTTAAGAGCACATACTGCTCCAAAGAGAAGCTGAGTTCGGTTGCTAGCAGCCATGTCAGGAAGCTCACTACCGCATGACATCAGGCAGCTCACAACCACATGGAACTCCAGTTCCAGGAGGTTTAAGGACCTCTCCTATCGTCTGAAGGAACACCTAACATGTGCAAGTACATGTTCTCTCTCACCTGTGTACACATAATCAAAAATGAAACAAATAATTTTTAAAAGAAAAAAGATATGATGACTGAAAATCATCTAAAGTTGTAGTTACAGTGTCTACAGCATATTTACAACATACTCATAATGCACCAATTTTTCGTATTGCACACTTTTCTTCTATGCAGAAAGGCAGAATCGAGAACATAAAATATAAATACCACAATAATATCAGTGTTGGGTGCCTTTCCTCCAAAATTGTCATTGATACATTCAGTTAGGCTGGCTGGCCGATGAACTTCAGAGATCTGTCTACCTTCCCTCTAACCTCTCAGCAGTGCTGGGTCACTGGCACAACCAGTCTGTTTGGCTTTTGCTTGGGTGCTGTGGATCTGAACTCAGATCCTCATGCTTTAGTGGAAACAGACACTTTATCCTTTAAGCCATTTTCCAAGTCCTGAGAATAACATTAATAGTAATATTCACAGAAAAAATGTCAGCACCAGCATACAAAAATAATAATTGCCCAGATGTCTATGTGGTGACATCTTTATCAAAATAAATGCCAAGACAAACTATTGTCAGTAGTTTATATTATTTTGGTATGTTTTTACTTTATTTTACATTAAGCTTATTTCATGAATATAATGTGTTTCCATTTATTCATTTATGCTAGACATTATTGGTAGAAAAAATTTAAAAGGCAGGAAAGTATAAAGGGTAAAATTAAAAAAAAATCTATTATGCCTTTTTATGCGTTTCTAATGTTCCCCAAGGCATCTACATTTTTATTTGCATTTCAAAGTTATTATTAAATTTCAAGTAATTAATTTCAGTGTAGTTAACACAGAGTGTTTTCTATTATGCCTTTAATAACTGTACATTCATAAATATAAATATACATATATATGTGTATGTAAATACATTTATTTATACTTAAAAGTTTTTCTTAGAAAAATGACAGACAAGAAGCCACAACACATCAACCTTATTGGAAAATTAATGTTTTTTTCCTAATGGACACTCTATACTCTTCATATCTCAGATCACACGACTCTGCTTCTTTAGTGCCGCTTGTTAACAGTGACTATATTGTTCTAAAACAAGCCTAGAAGACTCCATGCCCTTTTAGGCTCCAAATAAGGCAGATTAGAGAGGTTCAGACAAGATGAGGCCTGTTCCGAGAAAGCCCCAGAAGGAGGAAGAAAAGACAGATGGATGCTCAGAGTATTTAGTTAGATACTGTGGTTTAGACATGTGTCCTTCACATGCTATGTATTAAGACATCTACTATTAGTGAGTGCTGGGCACTTTAGAAGGTGAGGTCTAATGGAAGGGACATAGTTTTATTGGAGAAATGAGACTCTTACTTTTTCCTCAGCGTGCTGTTGTGAGCTGAGCAGCCTCCTCTGCACAAGGTCCAGGCATTATATTCCATCTTTCTTTGGACCCAGAAGCAAGGTGCCAGTGAAGTATGGGCTGTGATTTCAAATCTGTGAGCCCAAATAACTCTTTTTGTCTTCAAGTTGATTATCTCTGCCATTTTGTCACAGAATTAGAACACTAGTACACAGATCCTTTCATGAATATTTTCCCTCAGCTACATATGTAGAACTTCTTCTGAGTCAGAAAAGAATAATCCGCTTGAACCCACACCTGTGAAAGCTCATAACCATTCGCTGTGCTCATAACCTCCTCATATTCCTTATATTCATAGAAGTATTTTTAAATAGGTGTTGGTTTATGTGATGGTTGAAGTGAACTATGATAAAGGTTCCTTCTGACTTTCAGCCAATACTGCTTTCCCAGGTCAACCCTGGGGCTCTGCCCTCTAGGTATTTTGATTCTATAATTGACCTTGCTCTGTCCTTGCTCTGGGAACTGTTAGATGTTCTTGCACAACACTCACAACAGCCTCTGCTTCTCTTATCACAGTCTTTAGCATGCTGTACAGCCTGGACCCTTTTGTAGTTTTTCTGTCTTACAAGCTTTACTTCAGGTAAGGAGAGCAGAGAACCAGCTGTCTTTCCTCGCTTTTGTCTATTTCCGGTATCCAGTACTGTATTTGGCAGTAAGTCAGTGTAAAGTGAGTTGATTGCAAAATAATCACCAAGGCATAAAGACAGGTCTCCCTTTAGAAGCTGAAAACTTTGACCTAACCTTGTGTAGACTAACATTTAGTAATGTAGGATACTCATTAGCTTGTTTCAGCTTCAAAAACAACAACAAACCCTTTGATCTTATACAAAAGATTTCAAAGTGATTTTTTTCACTTTTTTTGTTTATTTTTGAATGCCAACATTTCTTAACTCATTGGCAAAATTCAGATACATGGAAATAAAATATTAGGTCAATAAATATTATTGTTCCAAAGGAAATATCAAGAGAGCATTATCACATTGTTATATGGCTTAATTAAAATCATGTTAAATTCTAGGGCTCAATAACTACCACACAGAAATAACAACCCACCTGTTCTAAATTTATAATTATTTTTTAAAAGACTTTAATATTGGAACTTGATATACACAAACACTTTATCCTCTCAAGAAACAATTATGTCAGTCATTATCTATGCCTGTCACTTTGAGATGCCATAGCAAGAGATCATGGATGGAATAGCTTAGAAAGAGAGCTTTATTTCTCACGCCTCTGGAGGTTGGGAGGTCCATGACCAAAAGACAGAAGTTCAGTATTCCATGAAAGCCCTTTATCTGGCCCGTGGAAGGCCATCCTTGTCTGAATTTTCACATGACCTTTCCTGAAAATGTGGTTCAAGGTGGTGAGCAGAGCTCTGGTGTCTTTTCATAACTAATTCTTTGGATCAGGATCCTACCCTAAGGCTTCATTAAAACTTAGTTCCATACTCAGACTCAAGTCATACGGCAGGAGAAGGTCTTCAGTACATACATTATTGAAGCCTCCACAGCAGTATCATTGTATGAGTACATACAAATTGTGTTTGTGTGCATTTGTGTGTGCGTGTGTGCACGTGTGTGTGTACATATGCACACGTGTGTGTGCCAGAGGTCAGTGTTGGGTGCCTTTCCTCCAAAATTGTCATTGATACATTCAGTTAGGCTGGCTGGCCAATGAACTTCAGGGATCTGTCTACCTTCCCTCTAACTTCTCAGCAGTGCTGGGTCACAGGCACAACCACTCTGTTTGGCTTTTGCTTGGGTGCTGTGGATCTGAACTCAGATCCTCATGCTTTTGTGGCAAGCAGACACTTTATCCTTTGAGCCATCTTACCAGTCCTGAGAATAACATTAATAGTAATTCTACTCCAAAGCAAAAGATACATATTTTTTGTTATCTATAAGACAAACTAGTATTGACCAATTGAAAAATTATATGTTGTGTTCAGCTAAGAACTTTTGTGCTGACATGAAGGACGCTGTTTTTCTTAAATTTGGAATAGTGACTGACTTGGCATTATCTTTATAGAGACTGATATCATTTGGCTGGATGCCATATGGCCATTTCCTCCCGAACTTTCAGTATAATCTTTAAACTTTTAGACCTAGCCCTGAACTCAGAAGTTGTCCAGTCCAACCCTCTTATTAAAAGTGAAGAAATCCCACTGCATGGAACCAGAGTTATTTAGATTCCTCAGCAAGACAGCTCTACACAAACTGCCTCTTTGTTTTCATTTTAGCCAAATTGCCTTTCCTGTCTCTATACTATATTCCCACCATGTAGATGACTTGTCAGTAATATTTCGATGTTTAGCCATTTCTGTTGATATATCACCAAATACACCTGAATATTCCTTTCACAGAATTTTTCCTGAGGCTTGTGTTATACTTCCCAAATTATGTCATAGTGAGGTTTTAAAAGTTGTTTTTACATTCATGTGTTTATGCACACATGCATGCATGTGCAAACCATAGTGCAGGCCTGAAGTCAAGGAAGTTAGTTTCCTCCCCGTGTGAGTCCTAGATATAGAACTCTGGTTGTCAGGCTTGGTGGCAAGCCTTTATCTAGTGCGCCATCCTTCTAGGTTTCATAGGAAGTTTTATTTGTCCACATTCTATATTACACTTACAGTTTCAGCTTCAATGAAGTAACTGTCCTGTATTAATAAACACTTATACTAGGCCCTCATGTAGTTTTATTTTAACTTTTAAGTGTACCAATGTGTTCTTAGTTAATGGTTTTTAAGTTTATTTTAGACCATGTGACTAAAGAATAGTTAATAACTGTAATCAGTATCACCTGGTTTCTTCTCACAGACCACATTTGAGTCTTACATTGCTAGTTATAAAAGGTTATCTTGGACAAATATTCATGGTCATAAACCAGAGTATCTGCATGCAATCCTGCCTGGACTCAGTTCTCACTCCTGTCCTCACCTACTGTTTGACACCTACATGCACCAAATAGAGAAAGTCAGAGAAAAATGGTTTATTTGTTATCAGGTAAACTAATTCCATCTAGTCCGCAGCAAAAGTCAAGTGTGACTCTTACTGGTTAGATACTGGCTTGCAGAGCAGAAGAAGCACATCAAGGTTGCTCATGGTCATGTTGTGGAATGCTGTATATAGAAATCAGTGGTGACCTAAACAGATTATAGGTCATGAAATTGAACCCAGGGCAATTGTTTTCTGAACTCTGGTGCATCCTTGCTGTGCCTCTGTACTGTATTGCTTTTGGCATTATGCTTACGGTTTGGTAAGAATTGTGAAATCTAGAGTAAAGTTCCAAGGAGACAGAATGACTCTCAAGAGGCAAATGCTCATTCTTTGCATTTTCAGAAAGTTTTTCCTTGACAATTACAATAATTGAGTGATTTTTAGTGGACGTGTTGAACTCTTAATGAAAGTCCAGACAGATGATAAACATCGGTCCTTCCCACAGCTGCATGAATATCTGGATATTAATAATTCATGAGACATTTTGTAATCACTGAAAAGATTTTGAAGCAATTAAATGCTCAATTAAAATGTGTAAGTTCTACTTGTGATATCCATTTCTCTGTCCCTTCTAAACATATTTGGGAACAGACAACCTGAAGAATTTCATAAGCACTGAGACTGTGCCCTGAAAATGTCCATTTTGTCATCTCCAAGTATGTCCAAGGACCCAGTATGGTTTCTAGGAAGAGCTATGGGATAGAGGCCATATTTGGCTTTTCTTAGAACCAAAAGTCCTTTGTTATTCTGGGTAGATTTTCTTTTCTTTTCTTTTCTTTCTGCTTACTGGGATATACAGACTATTAACAAATTTCCTTCTATGTTTGCTTATGATATATGTATGTGTGTATACATGAACATACAAATATATTTATACTTATGTATGTACTATATTCATAAATATATATAACATGTACATGTACACACACTCATATATATGAAACTATTCTCCCATTTGTCAGTTCCTCTTTCCCAGATAACTGCATCAGAAAGCACAGGGTGACAAGGCCCTAAATATCAGAACATGGTATTGCTGCTAAGTGGGAGCCAAATACAGATGTGAATAAGGAGAGAGGAATAAGAAAGAAAGGAAGGCTTCAAAGGACTTTCTTTTCAGTCTAACCCAATCACCCAAGGACATCATGTCCTTTTCATTTTCTTTACGTGGGTGCTTACCGGCAAAGTTACTAAAATTAATGGTATGCAACACTGCAAGTTTGTGAATTCTTAATGATACTTGTTTTCAAAATGATTTGAATGGTAAAAGCCTGTTTGGTCACATAAAACCCAAACAGTTACAGATCATGTTTTAAAACAGTATTTATTTTCATTCCTTTCTTCTCCATTCCAAAGCTTGCCCCGTAAGCTGATTGGGAATCCCTGGCAACTGAAATGGCTTGTTTTGTTATCCTTAACCCATCAATTTGGCTTTATTGGGTAATGTTAACTCAGGTAATGCTCTATACATCTGGGCAAAAGGGACTTAGTTCAAAGACATGGGACTAGCGTTATAAACACAAAGGTCCCATCTGACTGGCACTGTGCACCTGCAGCTCTGCTTGAGGTCTGTGGGAATCTTGACTATCTGAAGTTGGCTTTGAGAAAAACACAGCTCCAGAGGAAGCGCCAGCCAGTGTGTTGGTGCTGATGTTGAAATCTCCCTGAAACAGCACTACTAAGGCAGGTGTTAGGACACCCAGGGATGTTTTCAGTTATCTGAGGACTTTTTCAAAATTCTTCAAAGGATACTTACAAAACATACTTAGCTGCTTACCAAAAATTTACATAACAATTAACATTGCCATGAGTTGGGCAGAGAAACGGAGAGTATAAATTTAAGTAATGAGACACTATTGTGCTTTTGAATTAGTTGGACATTATTTAAGTTGTAATGATTTGTAGGTCCTTGTGGCATGCTCAAGGTATTTCAGATATATTTAGGTTGGATGGAGCTTGCAGGAACAGAACCATTTCTAAGGGGCAGATTTATAAAGAACTACTGCATCAGTTTTTAAAAAGAGAATATGATGGATTCGTCATTATATCCTCTCAGAAATGGGGAGATACTCTGAGAAGATCCACAGGCAACGGGATGCCTGAGGGCAAACAATCTAGATTCCCTTGAGCAGTGTATTTTGTGTCTCCAAGTCCTCTTCTGTGAATGAAGCTAACAGCAGTCACTGCACTGGATTATTTTGAGAATTAAACAAGATGCAGCACAGAAAACATCAGACTCAATAGACTTTTCTGTACATCAGAATCACTTGGGCAAAGCATATTGATGCCAGAACCAACCATTTAATATCAAAACCCAAGGTTGGGGACCATGTATTGGTATTATAAAAGCTCCTACAGTCAGAACCTAATCTAGACTATCCAGTTTATCTACCAATAGTCTACAGCCTTGACTTCACATGAAACTCAACTGGAGAACTGAAAAACATTGATTTCCTGGGTTTCCATTTCTTGATTGTTTGGGATCCAGCTTGCCCCCTGGGACTGTTTAGTTTCTCATTAATTACCATACATCAGGGATGAGACGCTGACCATCAAAAGGACAAGGTTTGTTTCACGCATTTGAGTTACATAGTATGATTTACTTCTTTAATAGGTAGTGTAATCTGATCATACAAGCAACACATACCTAAGAATTAGTCCACATAGAAAGCCACTGGGAACTATCTTAACCTTACCCAATAGTCTCCAGACAGAAACTCATCAAACCCTTTTGTTTGTTTTCTTATTTTTATGCTAATAATTTTATAGGGTTACATTCATGTGGTAAGTGTAATATGCTCCCCTTTTCTTCTCATTTTAACTTTATATCACCTGTTTTCAATGTATTTTTCTTTATATCTCAGATATCATTTTAAGGAAGTAGCAAATGGTTAAAAAGTCCCCTTCTATATTATCATTTTGTGTATTTTAAGGACAGTTTCAGATAAGGTATTTAGGGACTTTTGGAGGGAATTTTCTGTAGAAAAGCCAAATGTCCACTCTGGCAAGGTAGGTGGAAGTAGAATCAAGCTTCATGTTCAAAAAGAAGCAAAAAGGCTGATAGATGCGTTTGTTTACATTCCATCCCTGAGCTACATATGTCAACACCTCTTATAAGGGGGTCTTGGCTTTGGTTGAATAACTGTGTAAATTCTAGGTTAAGCTAGACTAGATTTCTGCTATAGGCAAAGCAGGTTGAAGGAACGGAAGAGAACGTTTCCTGAAACCAAAGTCATAAATCAAAACATGGAGCCACAGAGTCTCTGGATACAATGGACGTCAACCAGTAAACAGCGTAGAAAATAGCAGAACTGTACAGCTTCATGGTCTGAAGGAGGAAAGTGGTTCGGTTTGCATCAGCTGACAAGACAGATTCCATAAGACACACTTAGCTTAAGTGTATCTAAGAAGTTGAGACAAAAATCTATAGACAGTGACTTTACAAAAATCTGTAGACAGGCACTTTATAGGGTTTTGAGCGGTGGTTCTCAACCTTCCTAATGCTGTGACCCTTTAATACAGTTCATGCTGTAGTGAACCCCTAACCACAAATTATCTTTGATAGTACTTCATAACTGTAATTTTGCTACTGTTATTAATGGTAATGAAAATGTTTTTGGAGATAGAGTTTGCCCAAAGGGGTCACGACCCATGGATTGAGAATTGCTGGTAGTAGAGGCTGACCACTGAAGCTTTAGTGGCTTGATAGTTGCTGACTAGTTAAACTTGAGATTCACAGTATTACTAAGTCTAGTTTAGGAAATTTTTCTTAATGGTCTCCGTGGTAGGGGACAAGAATGTGAAATTAGCACACTTGACATGGTATAGTTAACTTCTGAGTAGGTTAGAACACATGGTATCAGTGTTTAGTTGTTTAATAATGTCAGAGATGAGCCAGAAATTAGAGGTAAACTCTGATCTTGGTTATATTGTTCATAATACAAGGTTAACTTATCTGTTTCCCAATACTGTTGCTTAATTATCATCAAATGGATGATAATCTTGTTATGAAAACTCAACAGGGAATGGTATGGAAGAAGAGGAGTCACTTACTTTCATGATGCTAGGAGTAAAACTCACACTTACCCTAATTTCTGCCTCCAGATTTGTATAGTTTGGCTGTTATTCCGTGGACCACACTGTCCCTATTCTATTGCTAAAGCATTCCATGGCCTTTCCCATCTTGAGATCTTTGCCCTGAATATTTTCTGTCTAAAATTCTCTTCCCTTGCCTCTTGTCACCCATGAGACTGGCTTCTCATCTGGTAAGTATTCCAGTGTCCCAGAGAGGCCTTTGTAGATTACCCTGTTATAAGTTTAGCTGCCTTATGTCTATTTTCTCCAGTAGACAATTATATTTCTCCCTTTTCAGAGGACCTTGTGTTCTCTATTTGCTGACTATGCAAATTAGACCTACACTGCACAAGACATGGGGTTAGTGTTGGACTCAGGTATCATGTCTAGCCCAAACTTCCACATAGGACCTAAACACAAACCAGACCATTATATAAGTCATTTTAATTATTAAAAATTTTTTAGTAACAGCCCATACAGCTAACTTTCAACTCTGTTTCACTTGGGTTTCTTTGTCATTAGGGGTTTTGCTTTTTGAAATATACCCCCTCCCACCCTGAGGGCAGTACCCTTGTTTCCTAAGTGGCTCAGCAGTGCATTCTCTAAGCAAGTGCTGTAAGAACTCAGCATATGTCATTCACAAAAAGAATGCTGAGCATTTACATTTACGCTTAGACTTCTAGAGATCTGTGAAGCCACTAAGCATACAATTATCCCTACTTGATGGATTAACACACTGAACCTCGGATAATCAAGTCAACAGGATCACAGGGCTGGTGGAGTGCAAACAGACCCTAGCTCTTCTAAAACCTCTTTCTATTATACTAAAACCCAAGAGAGGTAAAAAATAAATTAATGTACATTATTTTGCTATGTTCCAGAATCTAAGGTCATTGGTTAACATATTTTCACATGTTCTCCCCATGCAACAAAAATAAACCAGCAAACCAAAGCAAACAACAGCCTCTACAAAACACATGGAAAAGACTCTTAGGATTTTGTTTTCCAACAGCCTTGCAGAAGTATTACAGCCTAAGCCTGCCAAGCATGCTCAAACATTTCTCAGTATTAGGCGATTGCAACATAGATTTTACTTGGAACTCTTCACGTTTGGCAACAGAGCTCCAACTTGAACACTCAAGAACAAAGCTGCATGCTTGTGTGGCTTTGCTTGACTTGGCTAAAGGCAATCAGGTACAAAGGTACACACACCCTTAACCCTTTCTGGGCTCTGAGACGCTCTTTGAAAATGGAAAGGAATTCCTACAGTAGTGCCTTTCTTACTTAAGACTTGAGAGTTTCAGAGAGTTGTGCACGTGTGTATACATATGAGTGTTAGTGTGCTATGTCTGTTTTGACCACATCTACACTCCAATCCCTTCCCTTTGCCCAAAGAGCTGTCAGTCAGGATCTTGGACAATATACTGCTGGACTTTAGCTTCAGAGCAAAGAGACTGGCAAGAAAAGCAGAATAGAGAAAAACCTGTAGAAGAGTAACCTGTACTCTTAAACCTGGAGACACCTCTTCCGCATTCACAAGAGAGAACAGGCAGTAAGGGCAAGGTTTCTGAGCTAGCTTGTTGGACAACATGGTGAGCTCTGCTGGAAGTCAGCACACTGCTTCCACTTAGGATTTCCTTCTCTCCTTTGCTCTCCCATTGTAGGCAAACATGGCTCTAAGCTGCCATTTGCGCAATGCTGTTCTTAACCCTTTCGTCTGAAGCCCTGAGTACTGGCACATTATAAATCTCCATGCTTGTATAAATTCCTTTTTTTTTTTTGTTTTTTTTTGCACCAGGGACAGGTGGTTTTTAAAACTGTCGCATGCTATTAGGGCTTCTTGGAAAACTTTTCAAGCATTCATCTAAATCTAGCAAGCATCCCAGTTTAATGTAACCATTTTACAGATTAAGGAAAAACCCTCATATTTCTAATTCATTTACTTGTATCCCATCAAAACAATAATTATCTAAGATTCCTTTAATTTCCTAAATAAGAAGTGCCAGATTCCCCATGTTTAAGATGTGCCTCATATTGGATCTTGCCACATTTAGATGTATATAGGAAATCTATGTACAAAGTCTTCTAACATTTTCTTCAGCTAGGACAAATGTCTCCCCATTCTGATATTTTGTACATTTGAATCCATCTGTTACATTTTCTATAATCCTTAGCAAACTAATTCCCCTTTCAATTTACATTACACAGCCTCTTACTGCTCCTCACAGAGGTCAAAGTCAAGGTCAAGGATCCCTTGTAGAGATCTTTCTGCTGAAAATTACTTTGCATCAGATGGATGCTATTTCCTATCTTCAGGGGCAGCTCACTCAGACTGTTGGTATCTAGGGGTGTGTGTGAGGTGCTGATCCATCCTTCCAATACCCTGTGACTCACACTGAGCTCTCCGTGAGGAGGAATTACAGCTTCTGTTCATCTCAGTTTCCAAAATGCTCTGGAAACTGGGATGGTTTTACTACAGGTGTGATCAGGACTCAAAAAATAGGGGACTTTGAAGCTTTGTGGGGACCCATGCCAGATGCTTTAGGTGTCACAGGTTTTGTTTTCTTTCAGATTTAGGAGTCTGCCTTCCTCAATTACCCACACACAACACCTTCATTGTGTACCCCCAATCAGCAGCCTCTCCTTCTAGCCTTCCAGACATGTGTCATTGCCATGGAATATTTAGTAGCACGTAACTGCCTGCAGTGGGGAGACCGGAATGTGAGGCATGTCTCACTGAGGAGTAGAATTCATATTTTTTTTTTAAATGACTCAACTATTCATGGAAATGTCTACCTCCCAGTCCTATTCTTAAAAATAAATAAATATGAGGAGTTCCCCCATGTGAGAGGCACACAAGAAACCGGGATATTCATTTCCATGAAGTCACTCACAGCAGGCATGTCTGGAAAAACACTTTCATCTCCTATAAGGAGAGGGAGGAGGGAGAATGCCATCAAGGCAGCTTAAGAGACCAGGACTTTAAAATGCAGATGAATCTGCAAAGCAGCCCTTTCGTCAGGTGATTTTGGACCAAACCCAGATCAGTTGCTATACTTCAACTGAATGTGTACTGTGTGGAGACCATAAAAGTGCGGACTTGCAGGAGAGACATCTCTACAGCCAGTCAGAATAGCTGCTCTAAACCAGGCCTCCCAGAGTCTCGGCGTTCCAACAGGGGCAGCTAGAATACCTAGATCCCATAATGTTCTGCCCCAGAGCAGCCCTAAGCTGATCTATTTTGTGGAGTCAGTGTGCTTTAATTCATCAGCACACACCTATTAAGCATCCACTACAAGGAGGCAGTGTCTAAGCATGTTGATCCAGTGATTAAGACAGACTTTTTTTTTTTTTGAGGCCAGGGAGCCAATGGTGTTTGGATAGATTTTTGTATGTAGGTGTTCTAATCTTTGAAGATGAATACTCTAAAACCCAGCAAGATAAAGTCTTAGGAGGAGGTAAATAAAGAGCTGTGTAACTGGAGGGTATCAGTCTTCACTTAACTTCTGTGTTCTTCTTCCCAAGCTCAGGCAAGAAAATTAGAAATTTCAAGTATAGGGGATGGAAATTGGAAGGCCTAGACATTGCTCTGGCAAAGTGCTGGCTTTATAAAACTCTGAATCTTCAAGCCCAAGTCTGCTTCTTGCCTGGGTCATTTGGAAAGTGGCTGGAGTTAATTCCAGGAATATTTCCACTTGCATGCATGAAGCTTCTTCTTCAGAGTTACCTGATAATTGTCACTCTACTGGGATTGCTCTATTCTTGATTCTTACTCACATATGCATTCTCAGCCACGCATAAATACTCAGAGACCTTGAACTGTGTGCTACGCTAAATGTCTCTGTCCCTTTGTGCTATGCATAGAGTAGACTTGTCGACTCTTCAATGAGCTTCAAATAGGTTCATTCCTTCTAACCATAGATATTTTTATAGTAATCCAATTAAAATTTTTTTTTCTGGTGGGGGAGCTTAGCAAATAATATATAAATATTGCAATTGTTTTCATCAAAATCATCAAAGGGTGTTTTTTTTTTTTTTTTCTACATCTATTTGTTCAGTCAAATGGGCAATTTTCGGATCCTTGTTTTAGTCATGCCTTTTTTTTTCTTCTACCTTTTAAAAGTGAAAAGAATGCTTTCTAGAACAACAATATTTTTTGTTCCACACAAAAGCATATATATATTTTTTTAATTTGGGAGACTATAATTCCATTTCTTTGGAGGGTTTGTCTTTTCCCCTTTCATTCTTTTAGGAGACCCAGAAGAAACCTGGAAGTCACCACAACTTCTTTCTCTTATAGATTATAGTTGACCCTCTTGTTCCTATTGCCGCCCCCCCCCCCCAAATTATATGTAGAGTGTCAGCAATGTTGTGTGCTATGATCCCTCTGCCTAGACTGTTATGTCTGTCTGCTAACTGTCCTCACACCCCTCCTCACTGGCTTGTGCCTGCAGGCTGGTCCCTACATACAAATGGCCTTTGTTAGACATTATTTTTCTAGCTCCAGAAAATTCTAAGTCAAAGGTTCAAAATTATGCTTTCTTTAATAATTGCTAATAGAGATCCAACATTTGTAGAAAGAACTGAGATTAATATGAATCACTGGCTCTTTGTGGCCATTTCTGTAGACAGCCTTAGTGTTGCTTCAGGGTTGGTGGCCAGTTTATCATAGTTCAAGAAAACATCCAAACACATTCCTTTGTTCTGAGGAGGAGGACCACACATCTTTAGGCACTAACACAGGGCGGACACACTCCTTTCAATGTCTGTGTTTGTCACCCACAAAACACTGGTGCTCACTTGTTGACATCTGCATCACTACAATGATATCAGACATGGTTCACTAACTTTCTTCATACTCTGAACATACCGCCAAGAAAGGAAAGTTAGCTGAGGTAAACAGTATGTTTATCTCATAGGAACCATTAACACTTACTCATTTTAATATTCTGCTTAACACAGAACCTTTCAGTCTAATAAGAAAGAGACCATGTGGTGAGCTATTGAGAAGTTGGAGAAGCAATATCCCAGGAATGTATATATTTATACATTATGTTATGTGTTTTTTGAAATATTCCTAATGCGGCACAATTGTCAGGATATATTTAGCACCATCTCAGGCAGCCGTCATGGGTGGGCCTAGGCCAAGCAACAGGAAAGCATACCTTCTGAAAACTACAGGGGCAGCTGAAACTCATACCCACACGATGGCCATTAACAGGAGGACAAAGAAGGGTGACTGAATTATTAATCTTCTTCACAGTCCTCATTTCCTCAGATAATGGCCACATTCACCAATGTCATATCGAATACAATTGTGGATTGTGGGAGTTTTCCCATGCTGATGAAAGAACTCTTCTTCATCTTTCAGTTTTCCCTGAGGTAAATACTCCAGTGTTTTTGAGAATTCGACTCAGTAAATGGTTCCTCATCTTGTTCTAGGACATGGTAGACAAGGATGTCTTTTCTGAGATGTTGATACTCTCTCTCATCTGATGTTATCCCCGTTGTCTTGGTTGAGTAATTTCTCAACTGTTTATGTGTTTCTCCTTAGTACAGAAAAAACAAGAATGTGAATAAGCGTGAAGAAAAGCTGGTTACAGGACTTAGGCAGCACACAAATATATTGTGTAGAATAGTCAGTTCACCAGAGGGATTTCCCTGTCAGGAAATACATTGACTTCGTGAATTGAGGGAGAAAAATGTTTTATTACCCTAGAGGGCTCACTGTTCCTGGTTAGGAGAACTACACCTATAAACTCAATGAACCTTTCTAAGAGTGAGTTTAATCATTTAACTAAAATGAAAAGAATTTCAAAACTGAACCAGTAAAATCCTAAGTGAGAGAACACACACAACCTGTAATTTTGCATTTGTAAATAAAGCATACCTACCTTTAGGAAATATTGGGGATGATTTTACAAATGTATAGTGTCAGGTTTTATGGAAATGACATAATTTCTACTGTTTTTAAAAATGCAATCTAAGTGCATTGCTACAATAAAATAGAATAGAGTAAAAGGAAAAGGTGGGAATAAAAGACAAGCTATAGACATATTAGCTGGCATTCTGTGTAGACAAAGGTAATCAGAGAACTATGTGTTATGTTTCAATTAGCCCTTGGGCAATGGGTCTCAATGTATAAGAGATACAGAAGAATTCTGGTTGTACAGTTTGTATGGGCTCTGTGCAGTGGAGTACAGGACTAGCCCCTGACATAGCTGGGCAAGGGTTAGGTTGAGAACATTATAAAAAATTTCAAGTCTTCTATCTAAGTGTCAAGTTTCAATGGCTGTACCACCATTGTCATCATCGCAAACAATGAGCATTAAATGGTTATTTATGCACCTTGTCTACTAGTCCACTTCAAAGAATGCAAAGTGCTTGCAGCATTTGATGGGGTAATTAATTCATCAGAGTACAAGGTAATTAGAAAAGTACAGTTAACAGTTAATATCAGGGAGTAATGATATTCTGTCTATCAAGGCTGGAAACAGTTAAAACTACTCTCTTATTCCTTCCTGCTCTAAGATAAACCACCAAAAGGGGAATCTTCTTAGCATCTTCCAGCTGAAAAAGAATGTTTACTGTGTATTACAGAACGTTTCACATTTCAAAGAGCATTCTTCAACAATGCTAGCAATCATTTCCGTGTTTTCTTTAGTAATGGGGAAAGTATGGGATACTGCAGGTGAATAAGGCCAAATTCCTAGGATCTGCCACAGACAGGCGTCTTCCTTCCTTCGTCTAAGCCTGTACTTCCTGGAACACTGGCCCAGCAGTGTGTAAGCAGGCTTGATGTCTGCAATCACACACAGTTGTGAAGCTCGGCGCCCCTTCCTCTAAGCCAGTGGCTCTCAAACTTACCAACGCTGTGACCCTTTTAATATAGTTTCTCATGATGAGATGGCTTCTAACCATAAAGTTCTTTTTGCTACCTCACAACTATAATTTTGGTACTGTTATGAATCATAAAGGAAATATCTGTGTTTTCTGATGGTCTTTGGCGCCCCTTTTGAAAGGGTCATCTGACTCCCCCCGCCCAGGGTTATGACCCACAGGTTGAGAATCAATGCCCTAATTTCTGCCCAGGACTCTTTTAATCAGTTAACCTTTGAATATGGAAAAAGGCATGGCTATTGTAGATTATGTGAGAGCAGACAGTTAACAATATTAAAGAACTGGGAGGGTAGATGCATTGGTTGAGGTGAGGTTAGGTGAGAACCCTTTGTTTTACGAATTCAAAGCTGCCAGTGGGAGAGGGATAATTTGGAATACACATTACACTCTCCATCTTTCTTTAGAATTCTGCTTCACAGAATCTTCTCAAAGCTTTGAAAAAGCAACATTCTCCTTTCATCTGTGCAAGTCTCCTCCAGGATGAAAGGGAAACCGGGCTCTTCCTCGCCGACTTCCAATCCTAAACCCTGGTAAAGGAATCCTGCCCATGAGCTTCACTGCATACAATTCACCTGGCAAGTCTTAGTGACTGGCCGTTTAAGGATTATATGTATCAGCAGATTACAGATATGACAGAAGGAAAAAGAAAAATCTAGTGGCAAAATCATCGCGACCAAAGTTAAATGTAACCAAAGACCTGCCCAGAGGCTTCTCACACTTGTACTGTGACTTGATAGGTTTTGCTTTCCACGACAGTGTTCTTGTCACTGTAAGTTAGGACAGTGGGATACAGCACAGACTGCTGGGGCTGAGAGAGATCGACTAATTTAAAGGTGTTATTTCAAATATGGGAGAGCATCTTGTTCCTACTTGAATATTTTGTGCCTCTTACAGATGCCTGGCACATAGGAGGTAAATTATGTTCCATAGAAAATGAAGTGAAGTTGCATGTGAGGAAGTTGTGGGTAATCACACATCTATACAGCAGATTTAACCATGAAAATTGTATATCATTTTAAAAAATCTCCAAAAAATTATAATTTGAACAGATGTATGAAAGAAGAAAGCTGTCAGGCATGAGAGTCCATTTTATTGAAAGGAAGACATTATTTGTGGTAAGCGTTTTTGTAAAAGACTATAACAGGCTTCCAGTTTGAAAAGGAAGTGCATAGAAATAACAGCAAATTAATATTAAGCGATTTTTTTCCTATGACTTCTTATACATATAAAACAAGGTCACGTATTCCCAGATGTCTTGTCATGTCTGTCCCTTGCTCTGTATTTTCTGTGAAATGCACACTAGTGTGTCAGGATAAGTCCTGGCTTTTCCTCTGTGAAATTTAACTTCACATAATTCCCGAGGAGTCATTTCAGTCTGCCTAGTCTAGGGACATCAGAGTGTCAAACAGTACTGAGTTTGTAGAAAGCTGGGATCTTCTGAGTGCATGAAGTGATGCAGTTTGACCAGGAGATGGCAGCATTGAGAAAGGAAAAAAATACAACAACCCAGCAAGGTCCTGTGAGAAATTAGTTGAGCAGGAAGAAGGGATTAAATGTACTAGAATTTCTCCAGAAACACAACTGAAGTGAAACAAAATTATTGTTAACTATGAAATAATTCATTATAAAAGAGACAATTTTTAACAAGAACTCGAGAAGGTTCTTTGGTGGAAAGTAGATCCATCTTACAAATGTCATTTTACTGGTTCATGAGCCTTTAAAAACTAGGTGTTATTCTTAAGCATATTTTAGGATCAGCATTTGATTGTTTTATTGTTAACAATATGGAAAGTCTCTCATGAGCCCGAAAGAGTAACAGAAACTTCTCTGTGCACCCAGGTTTCTAATGTTAATTTAATTAAAAAATACACACACCCACACCCACACACACAGAAGACAGCCTGTAGCTCTTAGTGTTTTCAAAGTTTCTCCCAACTTATACAGCGAATGCAATTACACCTAATTTACCATGATGTTGTTTCCTCTGTGAAACATAGAAACAAGCTACGAAGGTAATTAAGAAAACCAACATGACTGAAGGCCACAGCAATGAAAAAATGAAGTTTTTAAAAAGTGTGCTTCTTAGTTTTAAATACATGCAGTCAGTATTTTCTGTCTGCATGAAAATATTTTAAGGACAGATATTTGTGAGTATTCTGGAAGAAAATGCTATAGTCAATATTCCATTATTTCAAAAAGCTTAAGAAAAATGTTCTATTCTCTTGAGCTTGGATGCTGTACACAGTGTCCACGGGGCCCATTCCTGCTGCGTATGCTTCTGATGCAGGACTCTGGTTGTCATCCCTCTGAGCCTGTCTGACCTAATTTTCTTTCCTGCTGCTGATTTGTCCATTAGAGAGTCACTAAGATACTTAGCATTAAAGCATTCTTCATCTCAGAAATCCAAGGATGCTTCTAGGTCTGAACCCAAACCGAACTCGTTGTGAGCTGTCTTCCTCATCTATGTGCACAGGACTGTGTGGCCAGGATTAAAGGAGCCTCAGGACACTGGTTAGAGAGGACACAAATCAGATCCACAACAGACAGACAATTATTTCCAAAAGTACACAAATGCAAAGTGTGTCGGGCTGGGTGTTTAATGTATACCTTTAAGCCCAGCATTTGGTAAGATGAAACTGGAGAGTTTGCAAGTTGGAGACAGGCCTCGGGGACATTCTGGGCTGGGGTACAGCTCTGTGGTGGAGAGCTGCTTAGCATGTATAAAGCTCTGCATTGATCCCTTGCATTGTCTCTTTCTAGCCAATCCAGGCAAACTGATGAATGATAGTAATTATTTTTCTTGGAGTAATACTATGACCTATTTTAGACCAGCCACCATACTTTTATTTTATCATGTCCACATCTGGTTTGTGGAAAGGCTCCGTTGTAAGTCAAAGTATTAATGTCACCTGATAAGCATGTGTTCTGATTTATTGTTTTAAAAAGAAACCTCTTTTTTTTACATTGTCTTCCTCTTCTGCAATTATAAATCATACACCTTTAGAATGCCTGCATTTATTTTTACTTTTTTTTTTTTGCACACAATTTTAGTGAATGCCAAAAAGGCAATACCATGTCTTGAGGTCTTAATACTCTTCCAAGGATGACACCACTGATGGCAGCAATCAGGTAATGTGTTCTGGGAACTCATATGTCCAGCTCAGGACACAGTTCTGTGTAAAATTAAAGTTGATCCTAAACTTGAAAATGACAGGTTTAATTTGGAAGTGAACTTTGAGGGAGATTAAACCACAGGACTTAAAAACATAGATGGAGGAAATGAATTGGAGAATGATGTCTTCTTATCTCCTTAAGGATATGACAGAGTCAGAAGTCAGGGTTAGGATATAGCCCAGGGGTAGGGCGCTTGGTTAGCCTGCCGGCTGTCCTATGTTCAATCTCTAGTATAAACAAATAGAACAGAACAGTTTGTGACATAGAAAATTCAATTTTTAGTGTCAATAAATGAAACCCTGCTAGCACACAGCTACATCTGCTTCTTTGTGCTGGAGATATAGCTCAGTGGTAGGAATCTCCAGGCACTAGGCTTATTTCTCAGTATAGTAAAAAAAAAAAAAAAAAAAAGAGTATCAGAGAAACTGGGAAAATGGCTTTGAAGTAAGATTTAAATACAAACAAATGCTATAAAATCACCTCTTGCCCAGATAGAAAGAGCTGGTAGTGTACATTTCAAGGCTGATGGAAGAAAATTAAAAGGGAAATGGATGGTAGATAAGGACATCCTGACGAGTGCCTGTGCAGTGTGAGGGACACAGGACTCAGGTTTGATTTGGGACTTAGGTGATAACCAGTCAAATGACAATGGAAGTCTGGTGTCTGGCCGGAAAAAGAGAATGTTGAGGATTTTTGTTTTCACAGACCACAGTTGTGTCCCAGGAATCACTCTGTAAACTGTCCACAAAACTAACCAGAGCTACGCCCAGGCCTCAGCCAGGAGAAACTAAAAGTATCATATGGCCCTGTGACTGAGCTGGAAGTAAGTGAGCTACAAAAATGAGGTGCAAAGGCCACATTAAGAGAACTAGACATGAGGTCACTAAGTGCCCCAAGCATAAGTGCCCTGTGTAGTCCCCCAGAACATTCCCTAGGACTGGTTCGCCTGATTAGTAAATCAGAATAGACTACACAGATTTCAAAGCTAATGAATTTAAGCCTAATAGGTCCTAATTGGTCTGGGCAGTGCTAGGTTTGAGGAACACCAAGTAAGCCATTTTGAAATGAATGCTAGAGATTATCCCGTGTCTAGTGGCACCTTCTGAGAGACTCTGCCCTGGAACCAACTGTGTGACCAATTTGTTCCCAAATTACTCAGTCGGTACCCAAGGACAAATAGGTAGATGATGTTCTTTTACACTACCAAACTAAGAGCAATGATTTGTAACATTGCCATATAATTAAATGTCTTCATTACCAGGAATTGAGTGTTTCTTTAAGACACCAAACAAAATCAAGCCTTACAGAGAGACAAAAGGTGAAAGAATCTGTGAGCAGGAGACAGATGCCTGCTGAGGGACCAGAGGAGGTACCAGTAAAAGGTGTAACAATGCAGAGGGCATTTCAGCATATGTGTATCGCTTAAAGAAAACAAAATCCTGTGTTATTTGACAAACAAATCCTTTTGGATAATGGTAAAAGTTTATCAACATTGTTGCCTGTAGTGATGTAGAAATTTGGAAATGTATCCACAGTTTAGTGACATAGTCAAGGATATTTCCAGGAAAGGGCTTAATGCTTTGAAAATAACTGTTATTTATACTAAAATGAAAGGCAAGAGTTAAGCTAGGGTGGGTTTTTTAAAACTCTTCCCTTTGGCCATTTAGTACCTGAGACATCTCTATGTGGCTCCAGGTATATGTAATAGGCGTACAAATCAAACATTTACTGATAATAGATCATAAAGTTGTTCAAATGTAACAGTTTGGTATTTATGTAATATTAGCATTTGTTAGAGAGGAAAGCATTTTATACACTTATGAGATGGACATGCCTGTTTAGTTTTCCATAAAGAATTAATGAACTCTTGTTGAACATTTGATACTGCAGAACACATAATGTCTTCAAAACTTTTTAGAGTTGATTTTGTATGTATGTGTGTTTATGTGTTGGGTGGTTTATGTGTGCTCATATGTGAATATACATGGGTGTATGAGCAACATGCATTCTTGCTGAGGCAGATGAAGATATCAGGTGTCTTACTCTATTTTCTTCTACATTATTCCCTCGAGATGGAGTCTTTTTTCTTACTTTTTCTTTTGTACTAGTGGCCAGTGAGCCCGAGAGAGTAATCCTCCTGTCTCAGTTTCCCTCATCAGCTGTCGGCATTACAGACATGTGGCCACAATGGCTATTTACTTCGGTATTGGGGATCTGAACTCAGCTCCTCCTGCTTGCAAAAGAAAGTGCCTTACCCACTCAGTCGTTTTCCCAATCTAATATTTTTATTTATAACTGTCAATGCTGTATCTACTTTGTATAAAGATGTAGCTAAGAAATTAAAGAAATATGTTTAAGGTCATTTCAGAAATTATTAGGAATTCTGCTCTAAGCCAAAGCCAAGTTTGATTTATGATAAACAAACAAAAAGCACCAAGCTAGCAGCTCAAACAGCATTTAAAAAAATCAGTCTAAAACAGTGCAATGCAAATATATGGTGATTTAAGATATACATGCCAAAATGACAGAATAATGCCCAGTCCTTTCTCTCTCTGAGCTAATAGACAGCATTTCTGTGTGAGCTTACAACTTTGTACACACAAATAGAACACTGAAGTTCTAACATGCAATAGTCTAGATTCAGAACCAACGTGTTGCCAACAGTGTCTATTGGCTATGTGCTATGATTTCACACCATTGCACCACTTCGCAGTGCATGAGTGTGTTCAGGACCAAGGCTGCAGTGATACTGTGGAATGCAACACAGCATGTGATGTTGAAAACATCACATACAACACATGCGATTGTGAATCACATGTATTCCTTCCTTGAATTTGCTTTTGGTTGTCGCATGTTCAGAAAGCTTTCATGGCCTCTCCACATTCAGTGTCATGGTTGGTGTTAATTTTTAATGTGACTGAATCTAGAATCTCCTGAGTGTTGGGCCTCTGGCCATGCCTTGAGGATTATTTCGTTTAATTGAGGTCAGAGTCAATGACTGTGGATGAAGCCGTTTCTTGCCTGGGATCAGAAAATGGGAGAATGTGTAAATGAAGAGCGGGAACATCAGAATACATTAATTCTCCGTTTCCTTTTCTTCCTCTTTCTTCCCTTCTCCTTCCTCTCCCACCCCTTCCCTTCCCCGTCTTCTTCCTCCTTTTTCTCCCCTCCTCTTCCTTCAGGTTTTGAGACCAGGCTTCTCTATGCAACAGTCCTGGTTGTCCTGGAACTCACTTTGTAGACCAGGCTAGACTTGCATTTGCTGAGTTCCACCGACCCCTGCCTCCTAAGTGCTGGGATTAGAGATGTGCATTACCCTTCCTTCTTGATTGCAAATGCAAAGGGACAAGCTGCATCAACTTCAAACCCTGATCTAAAATCAGGCCTCTTTTAAGTTGCTTTTGGTGACATATTTTTATTACAGCACCAGGAAATATAACAATGTCGTGACATTATATTATTTAAGCATTTTTGGTAAGAGTCCTGAGCATCTGAGATTCTAAGCAGGTTGTAAATAATATGATGTAGGATGCTCATAGTGATAGATGAAGCAAATGAATTTTCTTTATGATCACAGTTAGGGAAGGTGGCACCTCAGGTAAACAAAATGATGGATTTTGAATGGCAAGCGTTGCTCTGTTAGTTGTCTTCTTTCATTGTTAACCTTTTTTGAATCATGGACACTTCAAATTGATACATTACACTGTATGCAAATTCCTTTCACTAAGTTGATTTTAAGAAACTCATTATTTTTTCTTTGTATTCTTGCTTCCGATCTTTATCTCCCATCTTGCTCAACGACTTGATTTCTCGAGTCTCAGTTCCCCAAGCTGTGTGTCCTGGTCCGTTTCAGACTCTGGTAGTTCTGTTCCTGTCCTGTGGCTGACCCATATCTTCCTTGTTCCCTGTCCTTGTCCCTTTTCAGGCTTTCCTGCTCTGGGGCCTGAATTTGTACACCAGCTTCTACTTGTCCTTTCCCTAGCTGGCTATGGTGATACTCTCCACACCCTGGGTTCATTTTCCTACACTGCTTGTAGGACTCAGTTCTTTAAAATAGAAACCAACTTGGTTTCTTGTTTAAAAATCATCTCCACACTTCCGTCAAAGTAGTGTTCTGTTTCTCCATATCAGTTTTCCACATTTTCCCTGAAGGTTACTCTAGCCCCATTTTTTTTTTTTTTTTTTTTGCCTGTTACAGCCACATGTACCACAAATTAGGTTCCTTAGAATGCCCTGTACAGATAATTTGTTGGATCTTTGATGGTTTTTACATGAAATTCCACACTTTCTTTACCTGGGAAACCCTTAATGATTGTTTCATTGTTAGTTCCTCTGGGAAGTCTTAAGTCAAGGGTTTTCTAAGTAAATTTGGTAAGAATATCAATTTGTTAGAGATTACACCATCTTTTCATAATCAAGTGTTCAGGTAGCTGTCCTTTGCAACCGCCTACACAGCCCCTTAAGGTGAAAGCCGCAGCATGAGTATCTAATATTCTAACCTTGCCACCTACCTAGATCCCATGGCTAAATTCCTCTGCTGCTGGGGAACAGTAGCTGCCAACAGCTGCCTCTGTATGCAATGTGGGAAATGTCTTTGACCTGGAAACATTACCTCAATTAAGAATACATGACTTTCTAGGGGCAACCAAGGACCAAACAGACTGGTGTAGAAATGGACTGCTACATCCCTTATTACTTTGGTTTGTGACAACTCTGAAGACCCCTTAAGCTCCAGAACACTGTATTGACACTGCTGAGGCTACAGTTCACTGTATGCTAGCTTAGTCCAACTCTGTCTCTGTTCATCTCTTCCTTTCTCCTGTCCATACATGTCTGTGTCTTACAGTACACATCAGTAAGCCATCCCTAGGCAATTCCTGTTTTGGGGTTTGACTCCAAAGATTGTGATCAAGTCTTGTCCTCACCCACACATGATTTTGACTACAGTAGTTCATGCACAAACACCATAAGTTTATAGCTTTAGGAGGAAAAAAAGAATTTGGTTTCACAATAGTAGCAGAACTAGACAGCTACATTAAAAATTAAAAAGGTATTTGTTTAATTGAAAAATATTGAGTAGCTTCATACATAGATTAAGTAGGCATATGCATGGCTAATTCGATCCTTTATGTTTCGGTTAAAAATATATTCAATTATCTTATGTATAAGAAAATTAAACATTAGTATTAGTAAAACCTTTTCCTTTGACGAATTTGGCATTTTGTTCTATATAACTATATGAGAAATACTAAAAACAAAACAGAATGTATTTGGAGCTTCCTGCCATAGTAACATATAATAATGTATTTGATATAGAGAAGAAAGTTATAAATATGTTTCCATTGGGGGAACAGTCACACAGTTCTGATGTATGCTCCAAACATCAAATACAAAATTAAACACTTGGTTAACATTTGCTCATGCAATAATTTTAAATCAAAATTCTATTTGTTCTGGGATCTAAATTTTCAGGCAGGTGTGATCAAGTTACACTCTACACATGTATAAAAGTTTCTAAGACTGCAAAGAAGTAAAAAACTTAAGAAGAAATTTTTGTTAAAACTCAAATTCATTGCAAAACACAAAGAAAGCATTAAAATCTGTCAAGAGAAAGAAGAGGAGGAGGAGGAGGAGGAAGAATCTATCAAGAGATACCTAACGCTAGAGGTCAGAAGTGTTGGCTATCCAGGCCAGCAGCACGATACACATGGTTTAGTGTAGCACTGCCAATCTGTAGCTCTTTTATTCTTCAGGCTGGTTGTTACCCCAGGATTTGTGACTCAGTGGTGAGGAAGCCTAGGGATGCATACAGCCTGCTGCTGGGAAGGAGCTTCCACCTCAGAGACTTTCAGGACACATTACATCCCTCTCTCCTATTTTTTTAGTCTGAGCTTAAATTTGTGCTACGGATGGTTCAGAGGGCAATAGTTTAAAAGATAAAAATAAATCATGCTCGTGTGAGTGTGTGTGTGGCAGTGGTGGGAGGTGGTGGTAGGGGAGGGGTAGGGATGCCTTTCTGTGGTGCTCCAGAGCACACAGTATGAACAGCATGGATTGATTTGTGTGACTCTGCATTTAAGAACATGTCTAATTGAGTAAATGCCCATTTAGTAAATTACTATGGTTTCTTCACAAAGAAGGTTTCAAAATAGATCAACACTTCTCTTGAACTCACCATGTCTTTCTTCAGTGATTCTCTTGCCTCGTTTTCCTCAATGCTGGTACCTAACGGATGGGCCATCATGTCTGAGAGGGTCTCAGGACACAGTAAGGATAAATAGCACACAATTCCTTGTATTTATAGTTTTGTAGTATGATTTGAAATGTTTAGATTTATGGCCTTCAGAATACTGAAATGCTCAGTAGATATTTTCAGCTTTTATTTCTTCATTTAGAAACTTGGTATGTGGTAGACCCCGCTGACAGCTACAGTCAAGAAGGCCTCTGTGTAAACTTGGTCCACTTGGTATTGAATATCCATGTGGAACTGTTGGTTAAATATTTCAAATGGCTCCCACTGTCTTCAAGCAGTGCACACAGAGGCTGCCAAAGGCCAAGGGTAAAATCATTTATCAACCCTTTAACATCACAGTAGAAAACCTGGGAAGACACTGTATGTATAATTAGATCACTGGGACAAGCTTGGCAAGGGAGACAGACAGGACTCTGAGGATGGCTTTCTGGTCATTATTTCTGCTCTGAGTTATGAGTTATGTTCCTGGTTGCTGTGGTGTGGCAGCCTGGTGGCTTGTCCTTCTATAGTGCCCAGAAATAACTGGAAGCTGTTATTTCTCTTGGGTGAAAATATGAACTGGATTCAAGAACTCATACTGGCATGTAGGGTATCAATGTTTCTCATGGTTATGATAACATGCTGAATACAGTTCATCTGAACACATCTCAGGCTACAGGCATGACTCTGTAATGCTATTTCTTGTAAAGGTGAGATGTGTGAAGATTGTTCCTTGACTTCATGTTCACATTGCTCCCCCTTTCTTGGCCCTTCTTTTGATTTGGGGACTTTTCCTCTTTTCACTTAATTCCCAGAACAAGGCCAGCAAAGTAGGAAAGGAAGAAAGACATGTTTGTTAACTCACAAAGTGCGTCGATGTTGTAACTCAGATTTCAGTATTTACCAGGATGTACAGGCATCAGTTTGACTCACTCTTGGCAGCTGGAAACTCTTAGATCAAAAGTGAAAAGATGTATATGAGGAGGTATTGGTGGAGGCAACTAACCCACTTCGAACCAACTTTTCCTGTGTCACTTGGAAACCCGCTGGGAAAAGATGTCATTTCTTATAGCTCACACACAGAATGGGAGAATTTTGAACTAATTTTAACTATAAAAGTGAATGGCTGTGGAAAATGAAGTTCCCAAAGCCCCACATTAATAAGCTATGTATTTAATTATTATTTATAAATTGAAAATATGTGAGTGGAATCCACAATGCTTTTAAAATGTAGAATTATAAGCAATTTCTCATAATGATCAATGGTTCACTTCATATTTAGGATCATTTTCTAGCTTTCTGTTGGAATAGTTTCCTCTTTCAACAAAGCTGCAAATTTTGTTCTGTTTTTCTTTCTCATAAACAATAATGATTTTCATGGACTAAGGCAAATATTTCCTTAAAATTTCACATGCTTTATATTATTGCATAACTATGTCAATACAGAATTGCCACATTAAAAAGCACCACCATCAAAGGCATTTTAACAAGATGATTACATTTTTGGTTGAAATTGTAAACTGTACTAATGCAAATTTCTTGATGTTTGGGATGTCTAAATGACCTTTCTTTTAAAATATGTGGGTTGGGCGATGAAATAGTTCAGCAAGCAAAGACTCTTCATCAAGCTGGGTGACTTTAACCTTACCTCAGAACACATATGATCCTCAGAACCCACTCAGTTCTGAAAGTTGCCCTTTGGCTTTTCATGATCACCTTGGCATATTCAGCATACACAAGTAAGTACACACATCTGCACACACAATTCTGTGCATTACTTCTTTTACTATACTATTTTCTTAGTGTACAAAAATTGATAATGTATGACTTTATGGAGTGATATTTAAATGGTAGGCAGTTTTTAATGCTATCATAACTTTTTCCTGTAGAACTTCAGTAAGAGGAGTGCTTGCAACTACCATGTGCAGAAATGTATCTGGGACTAGACAGTAGATAGAACTACACAAAATTATCAGCCTTGTTAAAAGTTCTCCATGACAAAAGCTTGCAAGACATGTTATGTGGTATAACCAAATATAGATATTGCTAAAATAGATTGGGGTTTAAGATTAAAATTTTAGAATTGTGTTCATGTTACTATAAGTTCCCATTCTTTTATCTGTAGATAACAAGAACGTCTATCACTGGGCTGTTTTGAGGCAATGAATTTGAGTAGCCATTTGTAGTTCCATGGAAATGGCTAAAATATAAATTGGAAAACAACATAGAATGAACCATATCTTTTTAAGTGAAGAAAGAGAATAAGATTATTTATTTAGTGAGTTAGTTAATGTATGTGGGTGTATGTGTGCATGTGTAAAATGTGCATGCATATTTGTGTGTGTGAATGTGGGCATGGCTCCAATGCAGAGTCAGAGGACCTCCTTGGCATGGCGCTTTTCTTTCCACCTTGTTTGAGATAGAGTCTTCTTAGTCTTTATTCACTAGGTACTGTGGCGGGATTAAGGTGTCAGCCGATAAGGTCAGAAGACGCTTCCGGGACCCTGGAGGGGGTGTGGTCAACCTGGAGGGGGTGTGGCCAAGCCCATTGATAAGTGGCTGCTGGGACATGAGGATGCTCTCTTCCTGGTTCCTGGCTGCTGGCTGCTGGACAGACAAAATTGGAATCCATCATCCTTCCATCACGCGTCCATCCCTCGTCCATCGCTTGGATACGCCAGTCCTTGTTCAGGTGCCACCATAAGCTGTTACTAATATCATGAGTGTTAATTTATATTCTAATAAATATTAATTTTGGACTGGCGCCTTGAAAGTAAAACTCCGTCTACAAGGTACATCAGGTTAAGTGGCCTAAAGCTTCTAGAAATTTTGCCATCTTCACCTCCCATCTCTCTATACAGAGTTTTATCATGTGCAGAAATGTATCTGGGATTAGATAGTGTTTTGTTATTTCAGATGCTCACTCTATATGTTATATTTTTACATGTATTCTAGAGACTTGAACTCAGGTTTTCATACTTGTAGGGCAGTACTGCTACAGAGCCATCTTCTCAGACATTTATTTATTATTAATTATTTGGTTTTTTTTGATTGATTGATTAATTGTTTATGAGACAGTCTCTCTATGTAGCCCTGGCTTCCCTTGAACTTGCCTCTTCTTGTATCAGCCTGTTATGTGCTGGTATTACTGGCATGTATCACCTTGTCTGGATTAAGACAGTATTTTCAAATGCCTTTAATTTTAATAGCATTCATTTAAAAAAGTGGGTCAACAAAATGGACCAATGGTTCTAAAGGAAGAAAGGCAGTGGTTCATAAGTATTTTTAATGTATTTGACAAGCTGAAGTGATAGCTTCAAGGTTAAGAATACTATTGTTCTTGCAGAGGATCTGAGTTTGGTTCCCAGCAACCATACCAAATGGCTTACAACTGCCTTTGAATACAGTTTTAGAGTATCTGTCACCCTCTGGCCTCTGTAGGCACCTATATGGATGTTTACACCTCCCACATATAAATAAAAATAATTCTTAAAAAGTGTCTAACATCCATAGCCATCAAGGAAATGTAAATTCAAATCACTTTGCATCCCATGTCTCTTAATTCTCAACAAGAAAATTGACAGTAAAGTTGGCTCTTGTGTGGGAAAAGGAACACTGATTCTATAGGGCTGGCATATAAACTAGTGCAGCCATTTTGGAAAGTGAGGTTTCTCAAACACTTAAAACTAAAATTACCAGATAATTCAACTGTACTACTCCTGGGCATCCTTGCAAACTCCCCTTTAACCACAGAGATACATATTATACTCATGTTATTGCTATATATTTCACAATAGCAGAGAAGAAGAACCAGCAATCAACAGATGAAGGATTAATGGAATTGTGGTCCATTTACGCAATGGAGTTTTACTAAGCTGTAAAGAAAAATGAAAACTTTGGGAAATTGGACTGATCAAGAAAAGTATTAAATTAAGTAAGGCAACTCAAATTCAGAAAAACAAAAGCAAAATAATATTTTCTATCATATTATGATCATAGAATATAATATATATGCCCGTATGTGTATGTAAATGTGAGTAAAGCTTAAAAACTATAAAGGGGATCAAGGGAAGGTTAAGAGTGGTGCTAAGAAATTAGGGTAGAAAGAAGCAAGAGAGCAAAAGGCCATATGTGACATGAGGTAGGGGCATGAGAGACAAGGGGCGGGAAGGGATACAGGCAGAAGAATCAACCAAAATAAATCTGTTTGAAAGTACTACAATAAAACTTCATACTGGTTACAAGACCAAGGTAACAATCATTTATTGAAATAAAATTAAGAAAAGAACAAAACCCAACCAACCAATAAAGCAATGCTAGATATATTACATGTGTTCATCACCACTCCTTTACCTTAAAACATGTACAACTTTTAGAGAGGAGAACTCCATTGATAAGAAATGTCAGACTGGAATGATTATTATCTGATTCTTCCATGCCAGCAGTGGGGAAAATGAAGAGGGTATATGGACTGGCCTTTCTCATTCATCCCCAGAGTGAACAGCTGTGCTCTGGGATCATGGCAAACAATTTTCCCTCCAATAAAATCTTAAACTAATCACATAAATTTTATAACTGTCACTAAAGCAGTTAAAATATCAAGATTGGCAATACAAGGGATTCACAGAGTGTGATATACTTCTGGGGCTTTAATTTGACCATCTCCCATCAGTTTTAGGGAGGATGAGCCCTACATCCATCTTAAAAGGATTCAGGTACATGACTGGGTATCATTCTGCCTGCTCTCGTCTTCGGTCTCTCCACAAGTTGATACTTTTCACACTGTCTATCTTATTTCAGTCATAAGGAAAATAGTGGAAGTTGAGTTCAACCCCCTGAATTGGAGCTATTGTTGCTACTTTGAGCAGAAGTAACCTACAGATGGTCTTTTCACTCCATAACAATTACAAATATTCAATGTTAATTATTTTTACTTTTTGTGATGCCTCCAATCAAAGGTTGGCTGTTAACTCCAGTACACAGTTCATGCTGGTGGATTCCCAAGGTCCTCTAGGTTGTTCAGGTAGTACTGGTTAATTCCAAAGGCCCCTTCTATTGTTCGGATATACTCCAAGCCCTTCTGTCCCAACTTGCTAAAGGATTCTAGTTCCATCACTATTATCAACATCTTTGTGTCACCAGGGAACTCAAGAAGCTCTTTGCTAGGAGATGAAGGGAAGTCATGATCTCACATTTATACAGTCTTGCTGGTGTTTTCAGTCATTCTGCACAGGACAATGCTAGACTGATTCTACTCCCCCAGTTATACATTTTACAAATAAGACATCTTCTTGTCCTGTTATCTGAGTCTTAGTATTTTTCCATAAAAGCACAGTTAATAGTAATTAAACTAACATCTGCATTTTAAAGCATCCTTAACATAAACAACATCATCATCATCTTCATCATCATCATCATCATTAACAACAAAAGGGTCTGAAGAAGAGAAAAACAAGGTTGTTTCCTGAAACAAACTAATGGGTCTCACTTTCATTATTCTTATTTATGTAGTTCTGGATAATCCTAACCAGGGAGATTAGGAAAGAGAAAGAAACAAAGACAACCAGATCAAAGAAGGAGAAGAAAGTGAAGTTTACCCTTCTTTGAGGATGACATGTTTGTTTATGGAGAAAACAGTATAAACCCCACTCAAAATGGTTGGCACTAATACATGAATTCAGTAAAGATCTAGAACACAAAATCAACAAGTGTTTTTGCTTTTGCTTTTGTTTTTTGGAGGCAGGATTTCTCTGTATAGCTTTGGAGCCTGTCTCGGAACTTACTATGTAGACCAGACTGGTCTTGAACCCACAGAGATCTGCCTGCCTCTGCCTCCTGAGTACTGATAAAGGTATGTGCCACCACAAGCCTATCTACCAACAAACGTTTTTATGTACCAGTACTAACTGGCTGAATTTTTTTCAATAGAAAACCTTCTCTGAGGAAGGATGGGACTATGCTGATTTTAGGGGCATAATAATAAACATTAAAATGTAGTTAACACTATGATAGTTTAGTAAAGTGGGAGCTGTAAGTTGTTCACTAAGATTCGTAACTTCATTAGCTTTGGGCAGTTGGTTAGGTTTTCAGTAACAGGTATGGCTTCCCTCATACTGAGTGGCTCTTAAGTCCAATTAGAGAGCTGTTGGCTACCATCAACATATATGTGACAGTACTATACCCTTAGTATTATCATATCAGTTATTTTATGTTGTGATTTGTACACCTCATACCTGGGTAGGACTGTTGATGAAATCCCATTCAGAATAATCATATTCAAAGTCTTACAGAAATACATTTCTCAGAAATAAATTCTACTAAAGAAGTAAATGAAGGGAGCAACTTGGTTCATGGGGTAAAGAAACCTCCAGCAAGGTTGACAATCTGAGTTCAATTCCCAGGACATAATTTGTAGAAGAAGAGAACTGACTCTGTTGAGCTGTTTTCTGACCTCCATGTATGCACTTACACACACACACACACCCATTAAAATAGACACATAAATATAATTTAAAAACCGGAAAGTACATCTCCACAATGAAAATTATAAAACAATGGGAAAAAACTATTGAGTTCATATACAAGAGAACAGTTACTTCATGCTTATCAACTCAAAGTATTGCTAAAATATTCATCTTGGTCCCAGTTGGTAGGTCTGTTTGGGAAGGATCAGGAGGTGTGGTTTGTTGGGGGAGGTGTGTCATGGGCAGTAGATTTTGAGGCTTCAAAACCCTAGTCATTTTCAGTTAACTCTCTCTGCCTCATGGTTGCTGTCTCACATGCAGGCACTCGGATACATGTCAATTATGGTTATTTGATCATGGATGGCACACTACACCCATACATCAAATTATAATAATATATCTCAAAAATAAGTACAGATATCAAACAAAGCCTTTAGAAAAGATGGAAAATGAATTTAAAAATGGCTGTAAGCACCACTTGATTTTAATCATATAATTGTCAGACAAATGGAGAAACATGTGACAGAAGAGTCCAGACTCAGAATCACCCTGTCCCTCACAACTTGTCTTGACTGGGTTGAAGCCACATGAGCATACAAATATGCAAGACTCTAGATTTCTACAGATGAGAAAAACTCCTTAGCCTTGATGTTAGTACATTTTATGCCATGTTTGTGTTTCAGTCAAAATATAGGAAGAATAAACCCCACTGAACTGAAACATCAGAACCTGCCGTGTACAAATTCAAAGATTTTCATGTAGCATCTTTACATTAAATTAGACATGAAGAACTTAAGCCACCGAGGACACAAAGACAGCATGGCAGGGCTCTAGAGTATGTTAAAGAATACTCTATAAAAATGATAAGGCAAAGGGGTTTATCATTAAGTAAAGGAACAATGTTCCATTAGAGTCTGCCATTTAGCACGTTACTGTTGACTGTCTTTTGTACTGCATCCCAAACCAATATTACATGTGTATTTTATTCTCTGCACCTATAGCATTCCCACAGTGTTGTAGCATTTCCTTGCATGTTACTCTTTAAGTGCCTACTCAAAATGGAAACTATTTAAAGCTGTGAGTAACATTATTATTTCTCTGAGATTTTTTTCTTCCCAATTTGTCATAGTGCCTGGTATGTACTAGATATTCTGTAGATGTTTATCATCAAATAATCTGGATATAAATGACAGCAGGCAATTTAACTGCCACCTTTGGGAATACTAAGGACAGCCTCATCTGCTGTTTCAACAGTGTGCTTTGGTTCCCTTTAAATCTCAGTGAATCTACCACATCTTAAGTTCAGAGTATTCTTTTTGTCCCATTTTAGAACTGCCTTTATTTTAAAGACAGGAAAACAAACAGTCCAAACTCATTGCTCTGTGTTAAGCTAACATGGGGATTAAAAAAATAATACGGTTCTGTGATTTTCACCCAACTAGGAGAGGCTATTTTGGAACTGTGTGGACTTTAGATATTTGAAGCAGTAATTTCTTCCCCCATAAATGTTACCTTTTAGAGTCAAATACTATTTTCCCACTACACTTCACAATCTCCTTAAAGAAAAACGTCTTTTATTCAGAGTTGACTGTGCTGTGTTAAGCTGTGTGAAACTTTCTTTTTCATTTATGTAGATGGCGTTGTAAAGCCTGTCAATCAGGGAACAAGAACAGTAACTTACATTCCATTAAATATTTGGCTTTATATGTTCTACATCATGGAATACCCACAAAATATGATGGTGTTATTTTATACACCTGTAGTTCTGTATATCATCATATCATCTCAGACAACATCTTATCAATCCATCCATCCATCCATTCATCATCAAAGCTTAAATATTTTCTAACTAGTATGTATGATATCAGGATAACCACACAGAAAAACTCGTCTCCACATTTTGCATTCTTGGCTGTTTAAAGTTCTGTAAAAGAATTCATGGACAATATTTTGCATAATTTTGGATTCAGGACTTCTTTTAGTGAACTACTTATGTAACCATTTAAAAAATAAACAGGATACATTCTTTTAGGGTGATACTTGAATAAATAGTCTCAAATCGATACAGCTAAGACTCCCATAGTCTTCGTTCCACACTGAATAGAAGGTGATCAATTCTTACCTCATGTTCAGTGACACTGACTGTTGTCTGGGATTTTTTTTTTTTACAACTTACCGTGGCCTTGGGTTTGGTTCCAGAATTGCTCCCTGGGGTAGATGAGGCATAGGTGGAGTCAGTGTTAGAAGACAGGGTCATCTGTGGCTGATTTACTGAGATACTATCTGTTCCACTTTCAGATCCTGATTCCAGATCCTGTTAAAAAACAAATGCACAGCCATGAAAAAAAGGCACACAAGTACAGCCCTCACACCTCATGTGACATCTGGTAACTCACAACTTCACAGAGGTGACAAGGGGAGTGAGTGCCTTCCTCCCAGGGCCTTGTGAATGTCATCTGAAAACAAATCTTTCTAGTCTTAGCTCTGAATGTAAGTAATACTTTTCCCTATGATATTACAAACCATCAATAGTATTAAAAATCATTTTCTACTGATGGAGTGTTCTAAAAAATAGCATGTAAATGAGTCTGACAAGTGACATTGCTTTCTTTAAGAGATGTATGTATGAGTGTGTTTGTTCATTCACACATGGAATTGTAACCAAATTTCTTGTGCTTGAAATAACTTCAGATTAGAATATCTTATGTCTTTGCATTGAAGACAAGAAAACATGTTTTATTCTAAATGAAATATGGCTCCCTTGAATTTTAAGCTGAATTAATATGAAATGGGTGCTAGCAAGAAACAAGTAGTTTATAAACACTAAATGTATTGCTATGAATGGTAATTCATTTAACTATTTTAAATAACAGGGACCTTCTGCATTTATTATTATTATTGATTTCCCAACAATGAGTTATTAAAGTAGTTAATAGGATAATCATTTATTTTTTTTAACCACACAATAATAAGCAAAAGTTGAAATAAAAATTTCATTGTATCAATCTTAGGCTGTTATTTTGCACAGACCACATTTTACAGCGGTATCTGTTTCAGCTTGCTCTTCCTGTATGGAAGGTATTATTACCGTCCCTGAAGAGACAATGACACCCAGGCTCAGGGCAGATCTCTGGATTAAACTCACATTCCCTGGCAAAGCTGGTATTAAATCTCAGGTCCTGACCTCAAAGCTCAACCTCATAAACCTTTGTTTGCTGAGGGCCTGGAACACAACTAAAGAAGCAATTTCTACAGTGCCATAGATGGAAGTCTTAGTGGAAACCCTTCTTCCCACTACTCATGGTGAGAAATCACTGACCAACTCTTCCAAGATCTCAAATTCATTCGCTCCCTACTTAACCATCTTAAGGAAACTAAATGGATGAGCCAAACCCAAATTATCACCTGTACTGCCCTCATTTGATTTCATAATTCTTCTGATGCCCTGTAGGACAATCAAGCTTCCCAGCATTATTTTTACCCTATGCTTCCACCGTGTCAGGTGGATGGAATATTCAGAGCTCAGAGGAATTCTTATTGTGGTGGGTTATTCAGAGTGGTATGTGCCATGGAAGAGGTCCACATACCATTCAACTATGGCACAAAGTGGGGGAGTCATATGATTCAGCCTTTACATAGATATTCATAGCACAAAATGAGGCTTAACCAGTGATATTCATTCTGAAGATGAAGGTAATGGAATTCAGGTGATACCTAGAGAGAATATTTAAATTGATTTAATAGTAGAAAGTAAATGAAGAATCTGGATACAAGATATAAAGGGTACTAAGAGCAGTTAGGGGCTCAAACTCAGAGTACCTGGCTGTTGAGAAGAAAAGGCGTTGGGGAAGGTTTACAATGTGGCAGATTTAAGAACTGGCTGTTTTAGAACAGCGTGGCAGTGACCCTCACAAGCCATGTGACTCGCGGCAAGCTTCTCACTCGCCCTCTGTATGACCTGTGACAGATCCTTCATCTTTCCTGAGGCTCACAGTGCTCTTCTTCAGACCAAGGGAGCGACTGAAGCAAAGCAAGCAAAGCTCAGTGTGCACTGACTCTTCATCCTTTCTTCCCTAGCCCCGCCCCCACCTCCCACGTGCCACTCATTCGAAGAGATTGCTATCATCAGTTAGATCTGGTGGGACTAGACACACAGTGCGATCCCAGACAAGATCAAGATTTGGGGACACAAAACACAAAATCAAATGTTGGGGTTTGTTTGGTTTGTTAGGCTTCTCTTTAGGAAGCTACATCCAAATTTTTACCCCTTCCTTTATTTTAAGATTGACTTCACATGAAAGTTGTTCTTCATCATCCTAGGCTTTGTCTCTACTTATAGTTTTAATTATATAGGTGACTCTATATAATATAGTCTTTTTATATAGATAATTTTATTATGTAGATAAGTGAGAATTTGGAAGTGTTCTTAAGCAGGGTGGGAATGTTATCAGAAGATTCATGGCTTCACTGTATGCCATGTTCTTCCTGCTCAAGTTAAATATGTGCTGGAGTGGGAGAGTCAGGTCCCTTCTCCCTTGTCTCTCTCTGGGTTAGTGCTCCTCGGTGGATGGTAATTGTGACACCATAGTTCTTTTATTCTATAGCACAATTATCAAAGAGAATGTAAAGTGCAGGTGAGACAATATTACTATAAGCTTTAAACACCAAATGAGCAGAGAGAAAGGCCAAGGGTGACCCAGAGAACTGTAGAGATTGAAAATATGCCTCGCTCAGTGTCTGATGTGTGTAGAAGATAGAGAAGTGAAATGACAATGGCCAGGCATATTCTGTGGTAGATCCACACAACTCTGCTTGTGAATGCCTTTTCCACCTGTCCCCCTAACCAACCATTAGTTTATCAGTAAATCTTTGTGTGTGTCTATCTCTTTGACGAGAACTACCACTGGAAAAATTAGACAATTTTCTTATGGTCTCAGTCAGTTAGAAAGCATGGATTCAAAATAGACCTCCAGTCAATAATATTTATAATGTTTCTGCTGATCTATTTTGCTTTATTCTTATTATATTGCCAAACTGAGATCTTAGAAACAGATGTTACATCTATAGTTGCAACAATTATGGTAATAATTATGGTAATATTCCATAAGATAGTATATGAAATATTAAAGTCCAATGTACAATTTATGTAGAAGTGCAAAACATATATGTGTTTGGTTTATCTTTACTGCATAAGAAACCAGTCTAGCAGGCATGAGGCAGCTTACTTTTGAAATCTAAGTGAAAATGATGTAGGATACTTTTCTGTACACTGTGAATTTCATAGGCCAGAACACCTTCTTTATTAATCAACGCTTTCATTGTTTGCATTGATTAATAAAGACAGATTATAGGCAGGTGGGAAATCCAAGCAGAGAGAGAGGGAAAAGAAAGAGTCAGAGCAGACACTTCCACAGGAGCAAGATGTAATGGAACAGGTAATGCCATGGAGCCACATGGTAAGACATAGATTAAGAGAAATGGGTTAATGTAAGTTGTAAGAGCTAGTTGGTAATGAGCCTGAGCCATAGGCCAAACAGTTTGTAAGCAATATAAACCTCTGAGTAATTATTTTCTAAGTGGCTGTGAGACTGAGGGTGGGAGAGATTTGTCTGGATGGACCTTAGACATGGGTGGGCCAGAAAAACTCCTGACTACACAAGAACACGGAGTTTTGCGGAAACCTCAACTGTGTTTTTCTACTTACTATATAGAAACTGGGCAAAATTGAATATGGAGAGAGAAGAAAGAGATTTGAAAACATGAAAGATTTTAACAATTCACACCTGAAAACTTAAAAGAATATGAAAAAATACTCAAGGCTCTAAGCTCTAAGGAGAGACGAACTATTTATTTTCTGGAAAGCTTTTTAGGTACAACTCATTGTAAAGAAAATATTTGCAATGAATCTTGAAGGATAAGAAAAATTATTAATATTACAAAAAATAAAAAATTCATTTTTATAAGCTTTCAAGATTCAAATCTAGTTTCATATCAGTCAGATGATTATTATGATGGTCGCTGTTCTAGAGATTTCAGCTTCTCATTATAGCCTGATTGGATGTTACAGCCCTGGAATAAATCTGGCTGGGCTATTTCTGTGCCAACTCAGGCACATGCAATCAGCAATGTCTATATACATATTGTAGCATTATGAGGAATATGTGTGGTGACATATATGGAACATGTTGAGTTCCATCCACCTTCTGTTAACCCTTGCTCCTTTGCTTCAGAATCAATAGTGAAACTATACTAAGTAAGAAACTAGGCAAAAATTTTGTTCCAGTAGATGTTCAAATCTGCCTAGGTGATAATCTACATTTTTGAACTTCATGTAAATATAAATTTCTTGATTCAGTTCACTTATTATTGTATAATGCAAATTTTTTAAATAGAAAGGAGATGTGGCTTAAACTCTTTGCTATATATGCCTGTATCTACTTAAACCAAGCCATTTATAAAACTATTAGTAATTATATAAGCTGTAGAGCCAATTTTAGGATGTATTCATTCTAAATTTTATTTTGAGTTTTGGAATCCCATTGGAACATCTGTCATATAAATTTAGTGTGGTAAAATTCTCACTTCTGTTCTTTGCATTGTTTTTCAGAGTATGTTTTAGAGTACTAGCAAGTCACCCTCATCTGAATTGCTTTTTGCGTTATAAAGAATTAGTTCATCTGCATCTATGCATCCATACCCCATCCATCTATCCATCCACTCATCCATCTACCCATCTAATCATCCACTCACCCACCCACTTATCATTTACCAATCCATCAATTCACCCATCTATCTATCACCTCACCTAACTATTCACCTATCCATCTACCCTTCCATCTCCATCCATTCATCAATTTACCCATCCATCCATCAACCCACCTAAACATCCATCCATCCATCCATCCATCCATCCATCCATCCATTCATCCATCCATCCATGTATAAAATGATCATTAAACATGTTTTTTTTCATGCAGTATAAGTTTATAAAATAAGAATTTATGTCTTGAAAATAACTAGTCATAACTTGAAAACTGGAAATAATATAGTTATGATAGACATAGCTTTTGTAATGCTTGCATCATGAATTGAAGAACAGTAAACAGAGTTATAATATCAGTCAACAAAGAGGGTTTAATTCCTAAGAAGCTGAATTTCTTAAGGTCATTTTATTTACTTGTTAATGTCAAGTTTTATTTGTCACCCATGTGTCTATGGACTATTGGTGTGATGTATGGGAACCACTGTGTGATCTCTATGGGGTTCTGTTTCATTTATTAGTTGGTGCCATCATCAGAGATTTTCACTTATAGGGGCACTCCAGCATATGAGATATAGAGAAACTATTCTAACTGGGCTTGGTGGGCACAGACCTGTAATCCTAGCTTCTTGAACAGCTAAGACAGGAGTATGGTAAGTTCAAGGTCAGTCAGGGCTATATAGTGAGTTTAAGGACAGCCTGTTCAACTTATTTAGTCTGTTTCTCAAAGTAAAAACAGGACTGGTGATATAGCAAAGTGGGAGATTGTTTGCCTAGTGTGTGTAAGACCTGAGGGTCAATCCCCAGGTTTTGCAAAAATACAAAAATTAAAGGCTAAACTAACATTAATAACAAGAGCAAAACACACAGAAAAACATTATTCCACTAGGAAAAAGAGCAGGGACCAGGAAGCTCACAGGAACATGCCGCCGTAGGTTCGTTGGGGTGCCGGATGGGGAAGAGGCAGTGCTGAGAGCATTCTCGATGTCTTGGTCTAGTTGGTCCAGTTTCATAATTAGCAGCACCATGGAGTCCAGCCGCGTTCTCTCTCTGTCTTCCCTTGTTTCCTGAGGAACAGAACATGCCGTTACTCAATCTGAAAGGACATCTCTTTTTGAAAAAAATAAAAGTTCCCTGTTCTTCACGGTGACAAAAGGACCAGTGGATAATGGGCAGTCTTCTATTTGAGAGGGAGAAGGTCTCGTCTGGGTCATCAATGGGCCCTTCATGAAGAAGGGGCTGATTTTGTGTCACGAGTGCATCTTATATGAATATTCAACACATGAAGAAGAGAATAAGCACACAAGTACATACATACATCTCCAGATTTCTAATTAAGTATTATTGAGGCAATTTATTTATAAGTTATTTTATTATTTGTGTAATTCTAAAAATTGTGAGCTTGTACTTAAGGAGGCATGTGAGGAAATAGTTGCACCAGAATATTTTTTAATTTATTGAAATACTATGAAAAAAATGAAGTTAGGCCAGTTTTTGGCTTGTGTGGTGGATAGTTCTCCACATGAAACACTTATCCCGTACTGTTTCCAGTTATGGCACTGCCAAGATTCCTTTTAAAATCCCTTTTTATTCTTCCACAGACTTAAAACAGGCCCCCATGACAATGCTCGCAACACACACAAACACACACACACGACTAGGGCTTTTAATCTTAACCACTCTGGGATTTAGATATATATTTGGAAAGGATTTGATGTAAAGCAGAAACTAATGCTTCTATTGTTTTTGTAAAATTAATTTAGACATAACTCTATAGCTCCTGTGTGGTCAAATCAAGTCAGTTAGTATCAGAAACTCAACCCCTTCTGCTATGCAGAGTCAGGAATGGGGAGGCTAGTAAGTGAAGAAAATTAAAAAAGACTCTATAAGCAAAAATAACTGCTTTAGAAGGACAGTCTGTTGGGAGATACGATGTATTTATGTCCATCTCTTTCCATGTGAGCCATCATTTGTCACTCAGGTTGCCCGTTTGCCATACTTCTGAGATACTTCTGTGAGGAGAATCAACTTTTAAAGGAGGACACATTGCCAACCTGAAGGTGAGAACACCTAGGTCCTGATAGGATTTAGATATGTGCACAGAGGATGCTGGGGCTTTGCTTTGGCAACAATTATTACCGAATGACAGAAGTAAAGGACACGTCTGACCTTTTGTGTTGCTTGCGACGACCCCTGTTTCCCTTCTTTCTTCTTCCCTCTCCTCTCTCTTTTATGTGTATGTGTGGTCTGTGTACTTATTACTGTGGACACACACACACACACACACACACACACACACACACACACACACACACACGAGGGTGTATGTGCACTGTGCACATGCAGGCCTAAGATTGGAAATCTTCCTCGGTGACTATTCACCTTTTTTTTTTGACTCAACCTGAAGCACAGTGATTTCCATAGACAGATTTGCCAATGAACTTTAAAGGTCCCCCTCTCACTGTATTCCAGACCTGGGCATACAGAATCTTGCTACCATCGCCAACTTTTACATGTTCTGGGGATACAAACCCAGGTTCCCAGGTTCATGTGGTTGACACAGCACAGTCTTTTAAGCCCTGGGTATTTCTTTAGTGCTTTTACATTCCTTAGCTACTCCCAAGGACAGGGGTCCCATGGATTAATCTAATTATATAGGCATATTCCTTAAACAGGGATGTAATTTTAAAGGTATATTTCTTTAAAGCTAAAACAGATTGTTATTGATAGAGAGTACAATCTTTTTTTGTCATTTTTTCAATTTAAAAAAAGTGTTTTCTTTTTCCATGTATCCCCCTGCTCGCCCTCCCATTCCCCTCCCAACCCCTCTCAGTCCTCCCTCAGCTTTCCTCCACCCCATCCCTTGGTCCCCTCTCCCCAAGGAGGGCAAGGAGTCCCAAGGTGGGCCAGTTCAGTCTGGCATATACATTTGAAGTAGGTCTGATTCCCTCATCCCAATATTAGGACTGGGTTAGGTGTTCCTCTGTAGGGAATGGGCTCCAAGATTGCACAGGAACATAGTCTGATCCTACTGCATAAGGCTCCACATACTGCCCACACCAACTGACAGTCATCTCCCTCTGGAATGCCTAGTTCACCTTTAGAAGTTAAATAATTGATTTACTGCATTAAGTTTATTGAAGAATCAGTTACTTAAGTTGAATTACTTTCTTTTCTAATTATGGTGATAAATTGACAAGAGCAATCTAGGGAAGGGTTCACTGTACTTTACAAATCCATCACTGCAGAAAATCAAGGCATCAGCAATCTGAAGCCAATAGTCAGATACAAGAGCAGACGGAAGTAGTTAGTGCCCACATGCCAGTGATCAGATTGCTTTGTTTACATTACATAGTCCTAGGGAATGCTGTTACCCATGGTATGCATGTCTTCCCACCTCCATTAATGTAATCAAGATAATCTCCCACAAATATGCCCAGAGTCCCTTCTTTAGGTGAGTCTTGTCAAATTAATGGTCAGTATTAACCATTACTTGAGCTAGTATTAGATTTCTTGGGGGGAGATTTTTCTTTCTTCTTTAGAATTCTATACTCAATAAAATGTAATAATATCTGAACCTCACTCCTCCTTATATTACCAAAGCAAGCACTTCCCATTACCAATTGTTTAATCTTTCTGTTTGTTTGGAGTTTTGTTTGTCTGTTTATTTGTTTTGAGACGAAGTCCCATTATGTAGTCATGGCTGAGCTGAACCTCAAAAGCCCACCTGTGTCTGCCTGCCTAGAAAAGCACTAGGACTAAAGGCATGTGTCACCATGCTCTTTTTATTTATTTTTATTTTTGATAACCCACTCAGTCAAATTAATACTACCCACAGATGCATGGGTATGGGGCCAACCAAAGCTAGACAAGCTATTTTTGAAAACAAAATTTCCTTGGTTGAAAGCTTAGTATAAAATAAAAGGCTACTTCTTTTTCATAAAAGCAGATTAAGCTTGAAATTAAATTGAGATTTTTGGACATTCTAACTGATTCTACAAACTATGCAGCTCTTATGATTTGACATATTCTTATTGCTCCTTTCTTAAGGAACATTTGATGATTCATAAAAAATATAAACTTTTTATTGGGCTTAAAATGCCCATATTTGCAAGAGTGAAATTTTAACATTTACATTTTTATCCACTAATAATACAGAACTTTGTTACATACAAAACAATCCCTTTCACAGTGAAATCCTCCTTATAACCTGAAATAAACTTCTGGAATACATAATTTTCTTCAATTTTGAGCCAGAAGTACATTTGGGAAGGTGAAGATTTGTGCATCTTGGTGTCCACATGGGGCTTTCTTTGTCTGCCATTCATATCTCAGTTGTAATATTCTCAAAGATAAAGATTCAAGTTTTCTGCCTATCCAAAACAGAATCAAGTTACACACCACGGAAGCACCACCTTTCAGGAAAAGTGTTGAGATCAATACAGCCAAAAAGTAATAACACACAAACCTTGGAAAATAGAAGCTGATATTTTTCCAGCTATTAAGTTAAAGTTGGATCTGCAGCTGCCCTACACCTATCGGCGATGGTCTCAGAAACAATTTGTCTTTCAATTAACTGGACACTAGATTATACTCTAAAAATATGTTTTATATTCATTGGCCGAGCATCGAATTATTTCAGCGATCTGCCAGAAGGATAAAACCAATGTTCCTGTATTTGTAGATATGTTCATAATATATTAACATATAATTAGCATATGGTTTATTAGCTAACATGAAATACATTAATTAATATGATATACTAATGTATAATATAATTAATATATAATACATTAATACTATATATTATAGCCAGGAAAATGTTTTATGTGGAAATTGAGAGTCAAACCAGAATGAGAAGAGATGTTTTTCTGCAGTGTTACATTCCCTAGACTGATTCCACACTGTCATCTGGACATGATGATAGGCAGAGCTGAAGGAAGATGCTTGAAACCTGCTAGAGTATTGATTGGATGTGTGGGAACAGAGGCTGGGGACGAGCAGGAGGAAGACAGTTTTGAATGAAAGCACTGATTGTTAAACCAATGGGAATCATGCCTTAGGCAACCTAAGGAAGTCAAATAATGCTTTTATACCTATTTTTCATAGCAACTTCCCTGATGCCCAGGTAAATGCAGTGTAGACTCTTAACTTCCATTTCTCCTCCCTCCTTTTCTGCCTTCCTTGTTGTATGTATTGTTTGTGGAGTGTTTGTGCTTCATTATAGCAGCTCTTTATACTTACATTTTATTATTAAATCAAAGTATATCATTGGAACCTTTGGAATCTTGTCTGAGGTTTTACCCAGGATTCACTCAATGTAAGTTTGCCTGGTTACATGGTAAGCTATTTACTCTGTTTTCTAAGATGCAACCCATTTCACACATACACAGCTAAAATATTTGGGGATGTTGTCGAGGTGATCTTCATTCTGCTCTAAAGTTTTTCTTCTAGAGCAGTGGTTCTCAACCTTCCTAATGCTATGACCCTTTAATATAGCTCCTCATGCTGTGGTGACCCTCAACCATAAAATTACTTGTCTTGCTACATCATAACTGTAATCTTGCTACTTATGAATTTTAATATAAATATTTTCGTTTTGAGATAGAAGGTTAGCAAGGGGTTTGTGACCCACAGGTTGAGAACCTCTTCTCTAGGTTGCAGTAGAATAAAAATTATCTATTCTTTGGGGTTATTTTCTACATATTTGGAGAACTCTGCTGCTTCCATTTTTATAGTTCTGCTAGGTGAAATGTCCCCAGTTTCTATCATAGAGATGGAGGAGTGTTATGAATCAAGCCCAGGATGAAATGCCCGTCAAGACACACTTTACCATAGAGCTGTACCCTTACTCCTTGCTTTCTTAAGTCATTGTTCATATGACACATTTTAAAAATATCTCATTATGTCTGTCTATTCTTATATGGATCTGAATAACTCTGTCAATGATCCAGCTCATGATGAGTATCCAGAATTAAATATATTGCCCTATGATGTTCTGTGGCCATGGGCTAGCCAAGGGCATCTTTATGCTCAGATACCTTCAAAAGTGTCGAATCTGGTGCCTGCTCAGAATATACATATTCAGGGGGAACCACAGTGTTTTTTCTCATGATGACTGCACTGAATTCTAGTTATGAGTGCAGTAAATGCCCCTCTTTCCCAACCCACACTCAGGTAGGACAGAAACAGGAACATTCAATTGTCTTGAGATTGTAACTAGTTGTTGGCAAAGTGTAGATAATCTACATTATGGACCTGTTGCATAGGTCAGTAGAGACCAGACAGATCGGATCAGGGAAGAATGTCCATTCCATAGAAATTGCTGATGAAAACTCACTGATGTTCTTTATTTATGCTGGAAGAGATACTTGGTCTGTGGGCAGAGAAGGTGCTTTGATTGTGATAGTGTCTGTGAGGATACAGGTTTCCCAGTAGCTCCTGAACTGGTGAGGTTTAACTGATAGAGAGCTCCCTGATGTTCCCCTTCTACTCTCGGAAGACAACCCGGCTATTTCATTCTCCAAACGCTCTTAATTAGACAGCAGAACTGAAAGCATTCACACATGGTGGTAGGCAGGAGGTAGCCATTGCCAGACATCATACAGACTGAAGACAATATAAAGTCCAGAGGAAAATGTCTCTTCCAGCCTACGTTGGCTCTGTTCTAATGCCAAGCATGTGGAAGAGAACAAAAAAAAAAAAAAAAAAAAAAATCAGGAAAACAGCGATGCTTCCAAATCATGGTCGTTTGGCAGAGAGGCTCCAACACTGACTGAATGCTTAGTTTGTCTGGGAGCCCCAGCCTCCTGTAGATAGTCATAATCAATGCAAGGCTGGGCCAGAAATAGAACCACGACTTCCTGATTCTGAATTCAAGGCGCTGGCCCAGACACTGTCTTCAGTTCCACATGCCTCTTCCTGACTCCTCTGGGCCACTGATACTCCTTGCTTCCACATAAAAGAAAGGGGCCTTTCAGCAATAGTCTTGCTTCCATTTCACCCTGAACTATTTGATCTACAGCCAGCTGGAGTAATATGGAATCTCATATTAGTGTTATACATTTCATTTGATAATAAATTCCTCCTTCTAGACTTTCCTTTCTTATAATAATATCCTGTTTAAAGAACCAAAAAGTCATTTAATTCTGTTTTCTCTTTCCTTTTGGGAGCAGTGAAGATTTTCATATGAAATGACAGTCAGAAGTTGAAGATAATGTAATTCCCCTCTGTCAGCATTTCCAGGCAAGTTAAGAATGACAACCTTAATTTTCATTTGGTTTTCCAATAGGAAATTTTGGTTGACTTTGAGGAAGTAAAATGAAACCTGACTTGCTAGCCAGACATACTCTGTTCAATCCCCAGTCTTTGTGTAACGCCTTTAATAATATATGCCAATATTAAGATAACAGGTGATAAAGGACAGACAACTTTGTGATTTAAAGTTCCCATAAGGAAACTAGCCTGGAAGCCAAGCATTTAGGAGGCCATGGCAGATGGGTTGACAGTTTGGGGCCACATTGGGCTATATAGCAAGTTCAACCCTAACTAGGGTTATGTAGTGAGAATCTCTCATGGACCACCCAACCCAACCAAACAACCAATTAAGCCATGAACCATCCAGCTAGACAACCAACCAATCAACCAAAGCAAAGAAGCAACGAAACATTACATTGCTACATGGAATCTTTTAATTTACAAGTAATTATTAGCCAATAACCACAGCTTTACATGAATCATTATATTCATGCTTTATTAATCTGCTTTTCTTTATAAGTCACAGTGAAAGAAAGGTGTATCCTTAGCTTCAATTTTGAATTCCATACACGGTTAATAAGGTGCAGATACAGCAATTATTTGCCAGTGTTGACAATTACTGTTCTGGAGTGAGGATCAGAGATTTTTGGTGCAGGGCTCCCAGTATCTCCAGTAACATTTTCTGAGATCTTATTAGAAAGACAGGCATATCATCTCCAACCAACCAGTACCCATAAAGCTTGCTGCTGCTGCTGCTGCTACACACTAGTGTGTAAGAGCCCTGAAGAATCCTAGTGCTGATAGACTGGAAGAAAGGAAGGAAGGTGTCATGGTGGAATTGGAAAAATCTGTGTCCTCTGATTGCTATCTAATTATCTATCAATACTTTTAGGGCAGTGAAGATGACTTCAATTTTACAAGTGACACAAAAAGGTATATTTCCCATTTAAATCTACAAGCATTTGGATACCTAGAATAAATGCATCTTTATTAAAAACACACTGACTCACATATGGGTGACACCATTTTATTGTTATTACAACAAAGCAGATGAAACTATCTGGCTATTGGGTCTTTCTTCCTTCTATTTCCTGTCTTCACGCCTTCCTTCCAACACTAAAATTTGCCTGTACAGTCCTGAAAGCTTCTACCTGCTCACAGAGTATAGACAAGGCCAAGAAAAATACTGTTACAGATGACAGAGAAAGACCTTCAGATAAAATGAGGACAATTAAAGTTAGATTCTAACCCAGAGGAATTCCATAATAAGAAATCTACTAGTCCTTATAATAATATATTAAAAGAAAAGAGAAAACAAATAAATGCCAGGATGGGTGTTTGTAATGTTCCAAATCTGCTTTAAACTCACGTGCTTGTGATTAAAAACAGGAAAAAAAAATTAAAAGCAGCCTTCAGTGAAAAAGACTTAGAAGGCAGTGTTCTTAACTTGATTAAGGTACAGCCACTTAGGAAAGCTTTTGAGGATAATGCTGAGGCAATGAAATATGCTGAAAAAAATTGAGCCAAGTAAGAATACTTGCTATACTGCATTGTGATTGAGGCCCTGGCCATTGCAATAGTATAACAAAAAAACAAAATCCTTTATGATAGAAAGGAAGAGAGTTTATGCCCTGAAAACCCCGAAGAATAAATAGCCTGATGTCTGACAATCTATTGCCACCAATGAAAGAATTCAGCTCATGATGATACACCCAAGAACACGCTTGTCCTCCATGGAGAACCATTTAAAATTGGAATTAAAAAGGAATAAAATCATTGTAGCAACAAAGCTATTGAAAGGAAGTGAATGAGAAGTGAAACCCAAAAGTTACTGGAAACCAAAACCAAAATCAGCAGAGAAAAAGCCACTGGAGGCTGTGGGAGAAGACTGGACGAATGGAAAGAGGTATAACTTCTGAAGAGAAAATTTGAAGCATAACTTTCAACTTGCTGTATTACTGTCTCACATTCCCCTGCAAAGGTGGTATCAGGACTCTACCTTCCTTAAATAATCCCAGACTTACAAAGCAGTAGTCTTTACAAATCAACATACATTGGTTGTTGAATGAGTGGATTAAGTATTAGTTTTCTTTGGATTAATTTATGAATGCGCAGGATCCAAAGGGGGAATGAGACTTTTGCAGATTAAGAAATTACTTTGTAAAGATAATTTTTAAAAATTCAAAATATTTATTTTACTGTTTTTGCCTGAGTGAGTGTTTTGTTAGAATGTATGCATGCCACTTTCATGCTTCGTGCCCTTGGAGAACAGAAGAAAATGTTAGAGTTCCTAAAACATGAGTAACGGAGTTGTGAGCCACCATATAGCTGCTGGGAATGAAACCCAGGTCCTCATTAAGAGTAACAGACACTCTTACCTGCCAAGTCATCTTTTCAAGTCTCCGTAAGGCTAATTTTTAAAAACAAAACAACAGTAACAAAAATTCCAAACAGAAATATTGACACACATATAATCCAGGAAGCACATGCTTGGTATTTGTTCAAATGAACTGATAGCTCATTCAAAAGAAATTTAAAAACCCTGTACATGAATACCTCAGGCACTTCACCAATAATTTACTGAACCTGAAGCTGGAAAACTGTTTTCAATAGAATTTTTTCAATATTCTAAACATTGGGATATTATTCAGCACTAAAATGAGATGTCCTATCAGGCTATGGAAAGTAACAAAACTTAAAGACACACTACTAAGCAAGAAGAGTCAGCATCTAGGACCTACACATCATAGGATTCCAAATATATGAATTTCATAATGGTAAAACCATGAAGACAACAAAGAGAAGGTGGTCACTAGAAGTTAAAAGGAAGGAAGGAATAAAGAAGAGGTAGAAAACAGACATTTTAGACTGATGAAATTATTATGTATGACACTATAATACTGAGTGCATATCATTATATATTTGTCAAAACCCATGGTGTACACTCCAAGTGACAAATACATCACTGTGGGTTCACTAATTATCACCAGCACACTACTCCGGTGCAGGATGCTGACCTATGCACGTAGTAGAGGAGAGAGAGAACATATGGAAATGATTTGTACTACTGATCATCTAAAACTGCTTTAAGAATTCTGTTAAAGTGAGAGGCAATGGGGCTAGGGAGATGGTTTAGTGAGTAAAGTCCTTCCTGCAAAAGCATAAGGACCTGCGTTTGGATCCTTATATAAACTTCTGTAACACTGGTGCTATCGGCACAGACAGAGGATCCTGGGGCCAACTGATAAGATATGAGTGGAGTAAAAATGAGGGTTAAGAGCCTTCAAACACACTATCACACACACACACACACACACACACACACACACACACACACACACACAAACAATAAAGAAATATAAAAAAGAAAAACTTCAAAAAAACATAGTATCTCTCTTTAACATACATGTCTACATATACACAAAGCAGAAAATAATAAGCAAAGCCTGAACTGTATGCCAAACTAAAAGCTCACCAATGTATTTTCAATTAAAAAAACCTTCTTCATCTTTTAAACAGTATTTTAAGACAAATTCCAGCTAACCTATCATACTATTCACAATTGCTTCTATATAACTTGGATTTTAAAATTCATTTGCAAGAGAAAAGCATAAAATACTTCAAAAGTTCCAAACTTTCTAAGAAACAAAACATTATGAAAAACACAAAGAGAAAGTCTGATAAAAGTTAAGAGGCAAAAGAGGCAATTATAGTGTTTAACCAATAGAACATAAAGGTATCGTTAAGACAGAGAATGAGAAAAAATGGTCAGCGCATATAATGAGGACATTTATTTGTAGAATTCACGGTTAGTGATCTTAAGTTTTCAAACACCATTGGTGGTTTAAAAAAAAAAAAAAAGGACCAATCTTTCTTTGTTATCTTTTGTTTAGCAAATATAAAATTGTAAAAGTCTTCCTCCCACTCAAAGTGACAATATTTCATAACCTTCTCTTTGAGAGTGGGTACCTTCAATCCTGAAGACATCTATCAAAATTAAAGTAATGCATGTTCATACTTTTGGCGATTCTAATTTTAGATCTGTGCTTTAGAACTTAAGCAAAAGAAAAGGTTGTATGCCTAGTAGTATTCAATCAAGTGTTTTCTTTTCTTCTAGTGGCCAGAGAACTGGAGGAAACCCAAGTACCTTTCAAAAGAGAGCCATCGGACTAAATATTGTGACTAATATTCATTAGGTTACTAGGCAGTAGCTGCATATAAGTAGGTCAGCTTCCTTGTATTGGGAATTTTGGGAAGCCTTGGAAGAAATTCAGTCAAGAAAGTGCACTCTGGATGAATATAGCACATCTTACTGTATAAAACATGCTTTTCTCATCAGCTCCCATTCAGAGCCATTAGTCTCGCGTCCTGCCCATGGTTCAACCTACTCAATAGAACTTGAGACTCTTACTAAGGGAACATATTCAGATTTGTTAAGTGGAAACAGAGGACTGGATGATAATACCGCATGAAACATTTATGTAACACACACATACACACACACACACACATGCACACACAGAAAGAAAGAGACAGAGAGAGCATAAAATTTTTTATGTATAAATGCAGAGAGGTAGAAGAACTCATTGGGAAGCTCTCTATCTTGAGTGCTGTACATGAGGAATTGGGGAGGGGCCAGGAAGTCTATACACTTTCTTAAATTGTTTGAAATTTCTACAATGTGATTACAACTGTTCAGTTAAAGAGAATGCTGATTAACAACAAAACTTTATAACTATAAAAACTATCTTTATGTCCATTTAGAAAAATAATAGCAGTAAGTTCTTCCTTGAAGCATGTATTACTTTAGAAAGAAATTTAAATGGAGTTAGTCTACCTGGGTGTGTGGAATGGTAAATGCTCCTTCTATTTGGCAATAGGTTGGCAAATAAAAAGCTCAGGGCAAGTCATGGGATACTTTCCCTAAAGGTGCTGATCAGGGAGAGAATTCCAGAGATGCTTAAAATAATTCAGGCTATTGACATTGTCCTTGCTTGTTTACCAAAAGTTGGTGGTTAAGACTCCATAGCTGAAGACACCATACACTTTGACCACATAGCATGGAATAATAAAGCCATTGCTCACAAGGACACATTCTTCTTGTTGGCTTAGTGTTCATAGTATCAGAAGGTGCTGTGCAAGACACTGGGAGAAAACAGTCATCAATAACTTGGTTGTTTCCCAAGATGTAAATATGAAATTTATTTTCCATCTAGAAGTAAAAATTCCATAGCAATAGTTTATGCTTCTTTCTGTCAAATTTTTTATTTTTATAGATTGCTAGACATTAAATTTTTATTAAATATTTAAATTCACAAACTCATTGTTAATTGATCAACAATAGTCTTTGAATCTTACTCTCTGTATTGAGTGAGACCCAGTGACTTCTGAAACAGACTCTAAAAATCTGATCAGGAGGCAATGTGTATGAAAAGCTTAATACTGTAAGGCAGGTGGCTTCCTCTTTTGATTAATAACCATCAAAAGGGCTGAAGAAAGTAGATATTAGAAAAACAAATGATGAATTTCCTTGAATAAAATGTCATTGATTTTTGAAAGTGGTGATTTTTTTTAATTGTTATAAATAAAAGATCACTTAAGCAAACATGAAGACCATGACAGTAAATAATTTAGTTATCAGTTCCCTCTAGAAACATCCACCCAGCTTTCTGAGAAAACATATACTTTGTGCCCAAGAAAGACATTAGCGGTTGCTGTGGCTTTTCACTGTTATTTAATTGGTGAGTAACACAGAGTCTCTTATGCAGTTGACTAGTCTATCTCTTTTACCATGAACAATCCTTCTAGGCTATCAGTTATATAAGAACAACTCAACACATGATTGACTAGTGATATGAGTTAGATGATTTAAGAAGAACATTGCACAGCATTTAAACCAAATCCAGTTAGAGGACATAGGTCAATGGAGACCTGCAAATGAAGGTTCTATCCACTGTAGTTCCCCTATCCCCCTTCTGCTTCCTGTAAGTGGCTTCAGGGACACACTCCCACTGCCAAGATGTTCCACATCATACAGACTAAGAACAATTTGGCTGGCCAAGATGACCAAAGGCCTCTTAACTGGAGCCTCTGGAAACAGAATCAATAAGTCCTTCCTTCCTTTAGTTGTTTTGCTAAAGGTGTTTAGCTCAGCGATGGGAAATTAGCACAATCAGGAGGGAGGGAATGCATAGAAATAAATGGTGTAGAGGCAATGTAATAAAATGGGACATTCACAAAATAGTTGGGGGATTCTGCTTCAGTACTTACATAAAGCACAGTCAAAGACTAACATGTGGTTCCCAACTTGTGACATTTTTTTTTCTTAACAACTTGTTCTGTTTCCATTAGTGCACAGCAATAGAAGCTACAATTAGAATTTTGAATTTCACCTTCTCCTGCAGTCGGTGCTAAACCTATATGAACGTGCTGAGGAGCAGACAAGAGCTACAGTTCCCTCAGCCATGTCTACACAAGATAAACTTCTGACTCTTCAGTGGGTGATTCTGCCAGTTATGAGACCGTGATGTGCACTAGCCACATGCTCATTATTGGGACAAAACACCCACATAACAACTTAAGAGAAGAAAAATTATTTCTTAGGATTTTAGTCCATGATATTAACAATGTTGAGGCCCATAAGCGTGATAGCCTCCATCATGGCAGCCAAGAAAGATAGAGGAAGAGAGGGAGGGAGGGAGGGAGGGAGGGAGGGGAAGAGGAAGGGAGGGAAAAAAGAGGAAGAGGAGAGAAAGAAGGGAACCCCAAAAGCCCCAAACCAAGGGAAAGCCACCAAGGATCCAGGCCCGGAGGCCTGCTTTCTTTATCTAGGCCACAGATCCTAACATTTTAAATACCTAACCAAAATGGCATTTGAAGCTAGTTGTGAAAATTCTGCACATGACTGACTGTGTGTGGGACATTTCATAGCTGAATAATGACACGTGTGTTAAATGCACTTACATTATTGTCATTTTTACACATTTTCTGCCTAGTGTGGGTCAACTGGGAGGGAACCCTATTATTGCAAACTAAATACATACAAGAGAGTTGAATTGACTTCCGCAGGCGTGCCCTGTCTCATCCGACTTTTTTTTTTTTTTTTTCCTCTTTTCCCACTGATTTCTTTTCTGGATCTTTACTGTGGTACGACACCAGTAAAATACATGCATTTTATAAAACTATATGAAAAGTTGAAAACTAGCTCTCCAATTGTAGCCCTCCTACTGCCTTACAGGGGCCACTTCTTCATGAAACTAGGAGGCTGGAGAATGAAGTGTACAGGAGCTTCCATTGTTAAACAAGAAGCTATCTATGTCCAATTGGCATTCACTTGCAAAGGAAACATTAGTTTCCTTTAATGGAGTTTCACTGAGTATATAAGCCACTCTTAAGGGTAGGTCCCATGCCCAGAAGCAGATGGCTGACACAAAAGGAGCTCAGTAACATTTCAGTGGACTCTTTGTCTCATGTTGCTTTGTTTGCACTTTATTTTTCTTACTAGTCTATTGTTTATATATTATAGTTTCAGATTGTGTGTTTCATGGGAGGTGATTCCTGTACTTTCTCTTTATTATTTTTATTTTGGCAGTTTGCTTTATGGTTTGTCTTCTAAACAGAAAAATAAGAACTAGAGTTCCATGGGGAGTGAGATAGGGAGGTTCTGGGAGGTGAGAAAACTGTAATCAGAATATAGTTTATGAAAAAATTTCAGTAAAAAAGAGAAATTCATAATGATGTGCTATTTCCCCTGTTTGGGTCAAGATTAACCTAAATTTGTCATTGAAGCCATTGGCAGAAGTAAATGCACAGTGTAAGCTGTGAGGGGACTTGGAATATTTGATAACGTTTCTTCTTAGTATTCTTTGTAGTCAGAGTCTTAGTGCTGTGGAAAACATTAATGATTATATGTATTTATATATATATAAATTTCCTCATCATTCTCTATTTACTCAGAAATGGCATACCTACACAACTTCTGCTTTGTTGTCTTCCATTATTCAAGTTGATAAAATTCTATTCTGCCACAGATTATTTGTTGATAACTTAGAGGTCAAATAAATAAGAATGCACAGATCTTCAGTTGAATCTGCCACCGTTGCTACTGACAAATAATTGAAAATTCATGTTCTTCTGTTTCGAGGAAGTTAAAAGAGGAACTGAGCATTTTTATACTGAATGTCTCCGTGTAGATTGGGAGTGTTGATCCATTACAGATTTAGAAACTCCATCCAAGGGGGGAAAACAAGAATTATGATCTCATTAGTAGAAAATTGTGTTATGTGCTGAGCAAAATATAATCCAAATGTGAATTTTACTACTGCTACAAAAATAGAAAGTAAGTTTTAAAATCCCATGCAGTGTCTTTCTTTTATTTGGTAGAATCTTAAGAGGATGCTTCCTTCTGTAATTTTAAATACAGACACGGCAGGGATATTCTCACAGACAGATCTCAAAAACTTGGAAATTAAAAATACAACATCACAATATATCGTTCTGTCCGGAAAGAAATAGAAATGGTAAAGGTGGAATCAGATCTTCATAGTTGGACTTTAGCTGTTCTCTGAGCTCTTTTTTCAGGCATTAGTGTCTGAAAAAAAAATTGACTCATAAGTGGGCATTCCTCACCCTCTCTGTCCTTAGCAATGCAACACCAATGCATCTGGGAAATCAGTGGCTGTATGCACGGTCACATGACTTAATTGCTAACTTCAGGCAAAGAGCATTCTGGGATTTTTGTTTTGTTTTTGCTTTCATACAATGTCTCCAAGAACACTCTTTAAAACAGCCCTCTAAATATTCAGGATATGTTTCTCCTCCTAAGTTCCCGGAACATACTGTGCAGAGAGAGAAGGGTCGTTTGCTCACTATCTCTCGGGGAAATATGGAAGCACCACAGATGCCAGAGTCAAGAGACTGTTTCCCACATACTCCAGTGCCCTCAGGTTGAGGACAGGAAGGAGAAAAAAAAATCCTCTAAAAAATTAACCACATTTTAGTACTGAAACTCTGCCAGGAATGCAGTCAGCTCTGGGGGGGGGGGTGTTTCAAACCAATATAGTGGAGCCTTAGGGGCGGGGTGGCTAGGAGGGTGGGGACAGGGAGCAGAGGAGCAGAGGAAGGGTGCATCTCAGTCTCAGTTCACAGAACCGAGTTGAAAGGGAGACAGAAAATGAACAGCAGTGAGAAAGATTCTACCAACACCCAATCTGACCTTTACATACGAGTGCAGAGTGAGAAAGTGGTTCACTGTACAGTCTTGCTTAGTGTAATCCCTGGGACGCAGAGGGGCCACTTGAGGAACACGGTAGAGGATATCTTAGCGTTCCTGTTGCTATGTGTAACACCTTGACCAAAAGCGAGTTATGAAGGAAGGGGTTTTTCATCTTATGCTTGCACACCACAGTTCACCATCAAAGGAAGTTGAGACAGGAACCCAAGAAGGGCAGGAATCTGGAGGCAGCAGCTGATGTAGAGGTTGCTTACTCCTCTTTGCTCCTCAGAGCTTCCTCGGTTTGCTTTCCTATGGAGTCCAGGACCACCAGCCTCAATCATTACCATACAAGCTTGCCTACAGCCTGACCTTATTGAGGTATCTTCGTAACTGAGGCTCCCACTTCTCGGGTGACTTTAGTTTGTGTCAAGCTCACATAAAACTGTCCAGCACAGGAGATTATAAAGTTTTCCTGGTGAATGAAAATGCATCCTTATGTTGAAGCTGCTGAGCTGGGTGAACATCATGATGATCACTTGCTGTATCACTGATGTTGTCAAACAGATTGTAGTTTTAAACTGCACCAAAGGCACCAACCTTCTCCCAACCCCAAATCCTAAAAGACTAGACCTTACGGATTGACTTGATTATGTTCAAACTAAAAGCTGTCTAGGCTTAATGTCTTAACTAATATAGAGAACAGCACAGAAAATGAAAGCCATTGTGTGTTCAAACACCTCCGTTGGAGTAGCTATACAAGTGTTTTCTTAATTTTCTGAATTTACCAGTGTGCTCTAGATTGTACATTGCTATGAAAATCCACAGAATTCTTTCTTTCTTTCTTCTCTCTCTATATTATATACACACACACATATATATCATCTATCTACCTATCGTCTATCTTTTATTTACCTATCATCCATATCTGTCTACCCACTATTCTATACAACCGTTCATCCATCCACCCACCCATCCATCCACTTACCTATCATGCCCACCTATCCATCATCTATCTTTCTATATACCTACTATGTCTCTTTCATTCTATCCACCTATCCATTCATCTATCCACTCACCCACCCATCCATCATATCTATCTATCTATCTATCTATCTATCTATCTATCTATCTATCTATCTATCTATCTATCTTTCTACCTACCTACTTATTTCCTATCATTTATCTATTCCATCTATCTATTCATCGTATTACCATATAACCCTAGCTAGTCTAAAATTCCCTGTGTACATAGGTGGGCCTTGAACTCACAGAAGTCTGCCTGTCTCTGCCTCTCAAGTACTAGGACTAAAGTCATGCACCACCACCCTCTGTTAACACTTGCTTCTTTTTTTTTTTAACAAGCAATGAAGTGAAAATTGGGAGCATTGTTTTTAGTTATTAAATTATTTATATCTATATTTCAATAAGCTTTTCTTTTTATTTCAGATAAAATTGATTTTATGCATTTGCTACATCCCACAGAACCTTTTCTTAGACTCCAGGTTCATTTTTTTCCCACCATGCCATCATTTTTTCCGAGGAGCACAGAATTTAAAACTCAAGGAAAATCATTCATACTAGCTTTGTGTTTATGGAGATTAGAAAACAGACTTGCAGAGATAATGCTGACTTAGAAACTAGCCATGCAGCCCCACAGGCACATGTTCTTCTCTGTTTCTTGTACACTGAATATCTCAGAATTCTGGGGCTTGTAGTATTGTTCCTTATCACACCCTTAAACACTGCTCACAGCTGCCATCCTAGGGATTTAGTTAATTCTTGCTGCAGTCAATACTCCAAGGCAACTTTAGTGAGACAATGTTGGAATGTCTCTTATCTCACAGGTGGTTTTTAATTCTTTTTTTTTTTTTTTTTTTTTTAAGAATTAGCCTACATATACCATTCATAAATATGTCTGATGCAGATGTGGCCCAAACAAGGGTTTGGAGGGTTCTTCTTCCGCTAGCTCACTACATCTTGAATGGCTGTTTTATGATCATACAAAGGTCTGAATGGCTCCTGGGCTCTTCTCTCTATGTTAATCATGCTCAACACCTGCCGAAATGATGTTTTAGGTGTTCAACTATTTCTCAAACATTATTCAGCCATCCAGAGCATAGCCCCTTCTTAGAAAAATTTTCTACACTTATTTATTTGGCTTTTCAATCTTTGAGCTGATGCTAGATTCTTCTGTTCTACCCTTAGAGTCATCCTGGGGACATCAGGCTTAGCTCCCAAAAATTGCTCTAGTCTTCAGTTACATTTGAAGTAGAAGTCTGTGATATCCCATGGCTGAGGACCATTGATTATTGTGAGGGTAAGCCACATACTCAAAGTTTGGCTGTACATCATAACTACCATTACCCAGCAAGTGCACTCACATTTTAGAAGTGAATGCAAAAAAAGGAAAGGAAAAGCATATTTATCTGTTTATTTTGTTTTGTTCATTTTTGGAGACAGGGTTTCTCTGTGTAGCTCTGGATGTCCCAGAATTCACCTTGTAGACTAGGCTTGCCCATAGTTCACAGAGATCTACTTCCTTCTGCTGCCTGACTGCTGAGATTAGAGGTGTGCATCATCACTGCCTGCCAAGAAAGCATTCTTAGGATGACACTTGAAATGGTGGAGCATATCACACTTGAGATCTGTAATCAAATTCTTTCAACAGGCTGCCAATGGACTGCCCTTGAGCTCCAGGTGGCTGCCACTTGTGAGCACCAGGAAAGCTGATACAAAATGAAGATATCACACACAGGTCTCATGAGGAGACATTCTAAAATGTGGGATACTGTGAGTTGTGATCTAATGTGAAAAAGAAAATTACAATGATCAACTGTAGAGCAGTCTAGCACCAATCATTCAACAACACTCTATACGCTTCTGATGCTATGAGTATTGGAGTCCTCATTTTAATGTAAGAAATTACAATGCACATACATATAATTAGTTTACTTAAATTCTATTTAATGCCATCTGAGAAGTATTAAATTCTTCTAAGAAACACAGAAAATGCTCTCAGTCCATTTTAAAAGTATTTTGTGAATATCAAGCCTGGGGGAGGACTCATCTACTCCTAGGAAAAAGATGTGTGGTGAAGAGTGTCGGTTGTATTCCCCATAAAGAAGGCAGGTGAAGAAGACTCAAATGGTCTTCACCTGTGGCTGCTAGCAGAGAACTAGCGGCCCTTGTGAGACTGCTTCCAAGAGAGGGGTGAGGTCACTGAAGTAGGAGAGGGAATACACTGTAAATAGGACATGAGAAGATAAGGACATAAACAGTCTCCTGTGAGTTAGAAGGCAGTTTGAGAAAATCCATGTCCAGAGCAGACCGTACATGGCGGGGATTCCTGGTGCCGCCACCTCCACCCCTTCTCTCCCCTGCCTCATCCTCCCTATGCTTCCAACCTTCCAACCTTCTCTTTCCTCTACTTTCCTTCTCTCTTCTCTCCTCCTCACTCTTCTGTCCTATCCTCTCTCCTCTCCTTCCCTGTATTTTTTTTTTTATCTTTTCCTTTTTTCCAAGGTACAGACACAGGAAAGGGGTGAATTAGTAGACTAGACTTAGTTTAAAAATTGAAGATGTATCAGTTTAGAAAGAAGAAGGCATGCTCAGTTTGGAAACTTGGAGCAAGTGATGGAGCAAAGCCTTAGGAAGACGGGGTGGGTACAACATAGGACAGGGGTGAGTACAGACACAGGACAGGGGTGAGTGCAGACACAGGACAGGGGTGAGTACAGACACAGGACAGGGGTGAGTACAGACACAGGACAGGGGTGGGTACAACATAGGACAGGGTGAGTACAGACACAGGACAGGGGTGAGTACAGACACAGGACAGGGGTGAGTACAGACACAGGACAGGGGTGAGTGCAGACACAGGACAGGGGTGAGTACAGACACAGGACAGGGGTGAGTGCAGACACAGGACAGGGGTGAGTACAGACACAGGACAGGGGTGAGTACAGACACAGGACAGGGGTGGGTACAACACAGGACAGGGGTGAATGCACACACAGGACAGGGGTGAATGCACACACAGAACAGGGGTGAATGCACACACAGGACAGGGGTGAGTGCAGACACAGGACAAGGTGTTGGCTTCCTGAGAATACTTCAAGAAAGTAGCATACATTTGAAGTTTAAAAGTGAAGCATACTAGCTTTGTACACAATGTTGCCAGGGTTGGGTACACAAACCTGGCCCCTAATGGAAACTGAAAACTTCTTACATTAAAAAATTCCACAAAACCCAAATTTCTAAAGCTATATATTAAAAAGGAAGCTTCAAGATAATATATTTTAACACACTATTTTTAAGCTGATCATCTTAAAAAAATAAGCTAAACAAATTTTAGGAATGAATACAACCTTCTCTCTCGTTCTTGGAATATATCAGCTTTTTTTTTTTTTTTCATTTTGAGAAGAATTAGAAGAAAATGGCCCATAAGTTATTTTGCTTGTCTAACACCTGTGGTTTCGATGTCATCATGTACCATAAACACTGAAATAATTTTCAGTCATTCTCGGATTTTTAGAAATCCCAGTGCTCCCTGGGTTTTGCTTTGTCTGTAACACTCATGCCACCCTCGCTTGCATTTACTGCTTTCCTCTTGTTTGCACCAATTCTCCTTATTCTCAAGTCAACACTCAGGAATCTGAAGAGGCTGAGTCTCCACTTCAATGAAAATTCTCATCACGGTGAGGGGCACACAAGCAATGGTCACAGAGGGTCTTCAGCTTTACTGCCAGTAGACTGTTGCTGTCTTCTAGATATACAGTAATTGCCTACATTTTCAGTTTTTGTCAGTGAGCACTCCTGACATCTTTTAAAGGAGAGCTGCCTTTCATTTTTCAACATAACATTCAAAACACAGAGATCTGTCTCATACATGATTTAAGCAAAGTGAATCATTTTCCCATTAAGCAATAAGGTCTCTTTTATCATGATTCATTTTATGTTTATTTCTTTCAACAGTTCACATCTGCACACATGACATCATGTAATGGCTATGCTTAAGGCTTACAAAGTCTGTCGCCATGCTTACATATAGCAAATAATATTGTTATATTGCTGTGGTAACTGGCTCCTGGGGACCACAGTGTAGGCAGGCCTGTAGGGGCCAGAGATGCTATTTTTCAGGCCATGTCTGGGTACAGCGATATGCTTTCAATTCCCAACTTATGAAATTTCCTGCCAAATAATGCCCTCAAGTCATCAATGAAATACAAGCTGATTCAAATAACAACATCAGGAGGCTGTCTGAGCTCTTTGAAGGTCATTTGATGCTGACCCAATGCCTACAGAGACCCACGCCTGCTTTAGTTCATAGGTCTCAATAGAACTTTATAACTGTCTAGGACTGAATAATTTTGAGATTACTATAAAGAACCAAGGAAGGGTGAAACTGTGCGTAATCTGTGTTATAAAAAGTGTTCTTTGTCAGCACTGGTATACACAATCCATGCTTGTTTTTCTCTGAAATAGTGATTTTTCAATTCTAGTTGCATACTGGATAAATCTAGATCTTTGGGAGTAAGGAGGTGACTCAGTAATAGAAGCTTTTGCTGCATAAGTTTGGATCCAGACCAGCCACAATCCAGGTGTGGTGGTCCACACTGGTAATCTCAGCATTGATGTTGCTGAGACAGAAGGATGCTGGAACTCGTTAGCCTTTCAGCCTCTCCAATCAATGAGCTCCAGGTTCCGTGAGAGATTCTATCTCAGGAAATAAAAAGACAGAGAGCAACTTAGGAGGACACTCAGATATCAATCTCTGTCCTACACACACACACACACACACACACACACACACACACACACACACACACACACACAGAGAGAGAGAGAGAGAGAGAGAGAGAGAGACAGAGACAGAGACAGAGACAGAGAGACAGAGAGACAGAGAGACAGAGAGACAGAGACACACAGAGAGATGCCTGCAATCCCACATGTACACATTGTACATACATTCCCCACATGTGCATGTACATGTATGCAGATACACACCCCTGTGAGAGACAGAGAACTTTAGATAATGAAGAATGGATTACTCAGACCTCATGCACACGACTTTAGTCCAAACCTCTCTGTGGTCCACAACACTGTCACTTTAAAGCGGCCTAAAAGCTTCACTGTGTGATGGTGGTGACACATAGTCTTTGCTGTGTCACAGTATTTTTGTATTCTAATAGTAATTTCTGTTTGATTTTTATATTTTAAAGTGATCTTACTTCATTCTTAACCCTGATTCTACATTTTATAGGCAATAATACAACAACGAAAAAGCAGACTTAGATATTTCTATAGCTCAAAAGACATTAAAGCCTTTCTATCAGTTGCAATCTTGACCTATCGTTGCTAAGGAACTGTGCTCTGGGTTTTGGCTTCTTTCCTTCTGCTTTCTGCCTACCAGATTTCTAGATATTTTTGAACAGCATGTTGCCCTCTCTGCCCAGAAAACTGCTTGGTTCTTCACACTTAGAGGATGATTTCTTCATTGTTTTCATAGTTCTCTTTGTTACCAGCTTTTCACAGAGTCCTTCCTCATACAAAACGGCCACCTCCCATCTCCATGATCACACTCCACTGATACATTGCATTTATGGTGATGTACAGCAACATCCTTGCCAAATAAGGGATCAAAAAGCTTTGACTATAGAGGGCCAGAGAGTAAATGCTTTAGGTTTCTGCAATCATCTGATCTCAGTTGCAACTGTTCAACTTCACCATTCTATTGGCAAAGTGCCCACAGACAATATATAAATAGAGGATTGTGACTGTGTTCTAACAAAATTGTATTTAGAAAATCAGGCAGTAGTTTAGGACTTCTGTTGTACAAACAAGGTTTCCTGCTGCTGAGTTTTGGGAGTGTAGGTTGGATTGGTGATGTGACTTTTTCTGTTTTTAAAAATATCTCAACTTAGTGAGACATCTCATATAAGCCAGTGAAATTCAACTGTAATTACCACCATAATAAATCCTGATATTCTTATAAACACAATGAGAAACTATATCCCATATACTCTCTCTTAGCCAACAATCCTTTGAGGGACAAAATGCAGGCAATCTCTATTCACCAGTATTTCTTTGGGAAACTGTAGGAAATTCAGCATCATGGCTTCATAGACAGAAGCACTATGTAACACTGAACATCCTTACTACTGGCTAGACAATACTTGGTGTCTCCATAAATCAGCTGATCACAATAGGTTATAAACTTCCAATAGAAATGACTCTTTTTCGGACCATCAGTTTTCTGAGGCTTTGAGTACCTTTCCTGAAGAAGAAAAAAATGACCCAGACCACAGCTCAGTGCCCCTCAAAGTATGTCTTACTGAGAAGGAGATCTGCAAAGTGACAATAGGTATTGGGAGGGGACAAAACTCTAGTAAATTTTGACTTAGTAAATTTGGAAATTAATTTTTTTATTACAGGATTTTCAGATCTTTCATTAGGAATTTTCAAAAAGAAGCTGGTGTATTGGTTTTCTCATCCTTTTTGTTTAAAGAAATCCATTTTCCTTGCACGGTATCTTGAAGAAACAGAGCTCTACAAAACCTACATGGAGAAACACACGTCTATGCCCGATGTGTACTATCTGGTGATTTCTGCAGGTTTACAAGTTTCACAGACACTGTGACTAACTGCTAGACTCATTTTTTTATTTGAAAATATGAAAATAACTAGCAATGGATTTATAGACTAGAGTTTCTCAGATAACTCCCACCCCCCTCTGATGTTGATTGGATTACCTACAAAGTATGGTATCTAGTTGCCTTAATGTGTTTGAGAATTGGGCAAAACATTATAGGAATATTTTTCTCTGATATTAAATGTCCAGTTTTTTTCATCTAAGATATGAATCTGCTAGTGGCCGTGCCTGGTGCCAAGAGCATAGTTAAGAGTAATGTTCATAAACATGTAGATGAGAAAATACAACAAAGCCACATACAATGTATAAAGTGGAGCAATGTCATAGGGTTGGAGGAATAACAATTGTTTTTTTCAACCATGATCTTTCCACTTTTCTGACGAGGTCTTTTGTGCTATATGACTGTCAGCATAATTTGACTGAAGATACTTAGGGAATTATTAGACACATCTCATTTTGTGAGGTCATTTGCAGAGATTAGATTACTAGTTCTCCTACCTACTAAATGGATTAATACCTTGAAATATTAATAATTATAAGATAATAGTATAGAGAGGAGTGAAAAGTATTTAATGGGCTTAAAGCCAGGAAGTGGGTCCTAGGTGGTAAGGTTACTGGAAAAGGGTCCCCACAGATTTCCTGTCCCTGGGCACTTTTTGCATCTCCACTCTCCTGTTTGCTGTTGGCCATCAAGATTCAGTTTTCTTCTTAACATGCTGCTGAGACCATGGAATCCCGACTTTCTAAGAGCCCAGAAACATGGAGCCAAGTGACTAGGAGCTGGGCTCCTTGGAATTAGGCACCACTCCTTCACATTGCTCTGCCAGGTATTAATTACATCACAAGGACAAAAAATGAATACAAGCTTCTTTCACTCGGATGTACTATGCACAGATATGCTTAAAATACTTTGTAAGAACAATGATTTACTCATTGAAAGTGAATTCTAATTATGACACATAATATGAATAGCAAAGGAGTTTAAATATGGAAATATATCCTAAAATAATTCTACCATAGTACTGTTATGAAAAAATCCATTCATTTTCAATATGCTCCAGCTTCTGAAATGTACAATTATGCACGGCATGAAAGAAGAAATATGCATTCTGGGCACCTGTCTTTCTTTACCATTTTGTTGTCTAACCAGGTTATGCTGCACTCAAAGGAGGATGTGAGCGAGCTGCCAAGAGCACAGAGGCAGCTTTGCTTTCTCTTCAGCTCTCAGAATCCTGTCTTTTTAGTCAATTAGGAAAACACACTAAAGGCCAAGTATAGTAAACCGTGTTGGTAAACCTAGCACTCAGGAGGCTCGGGCAGGAAGATTACACAGTGAGTTTCAGGCTAGCCTGGGCTACAGAATAAAATCTTGTCACAACCAAACTGACAGACAGGCAGGCAGACAGACAAACCAAAAACAAGTCAAAACAAACATGGCGATCAGCTACAACAACAAAATAAAGAGCAGAGAACACCCCAGTGAAATGTCCAATTCCCATATCTTGTGTTGAACACATTGGTCCTTCTCATTTGTTAAAGGATGTTGATCTGATACGAACTCATGCCTCATGACTTTGGGAACCTTCAGGGTGATTCGAGATTCCAAATGAATAGTCAGCAAATGGTCCCACCAAAAGTTAAGTCTACTAACAGAAGTCATGTAAAGAGGGTTCTTGGGAGTTTGAGTATTAGAAACATTATGTTAAACACATACATATGTCTGTGTTGGAATATTCTTTGAAGCCTTTATATGATAATGAGTATAATGATTTCTCAAAGACAGTTTGAATTTCTTTTTTAACATATCCATTTTTTTATGCAATGCTGTTGCTTTCAGGAAGGTGTGTTCTTCAAACTAATATCAAATGTTTAATATTTACATCTTCTTTTATGCAGGACTTACTAGCAATTAAGATTGCCATTGACATCTAGCATCCCAGGTCATCCAAATTTTGCAAAGCATGGTGTGCCAAGTGTGCTGGTTAGCTTTAAGTCAACTTGATACAAGCTACGATCATCTGAGAAAAGGGAACCTTAATTGAGAAAATACATCCTGAAGGTTGGCTGTAAGCTGACAAGCATGCAGGCCATTTTCTTAATTGGTGATCAATTGGAGAGGGGCATCCCACTGTGGGTAGGGATACCCCTGGGCTGGTGGTTCTAGGTTCTATTAGAAAGCAGACTGAGCAAGATCTAGAGAGCAAGCCAGTAAGCAGCATCCCTCCAAGGCCTCTGCATCAGCTCCTGCCTCCGTGTTCCTTCCCGGTTTCAGTTCCTGTCCTGACTTCCTTCGATGATGAACAGTGATGAGGAAGCATAAGCCACATAAACCCTTTTCTCCCCAAGTTGCTTTTGGTCATGGTGTTTCATTATAACAATTGTATCCCTAAGATATCAAGCAATCTGTGTCCAGGATATAAATAAGGTGACACATACATTAAACTCTGCAGAAGATTTGTGATGTATAAATCTTCCTCAAAAATCAGAACAAAACTATTTAAAAGAATAAATTCAAAAGGTTTGTTTAGACTCCCTTGTTTTAGGAAGATTATATCTAATTAGTGACAGAGAGAAATTTTCACACTGGGCATAAATGTTTAGTCTGTTCTATACACCAAAGAAATGGGAAAAATCAGTGTGACAAAGATACATACATTACTAAAGCATTAGTATATTATTTTAATTAAAATATTATTTCCAAAGTAATATTGAAATTCACACTAGTAGAAACTACAGTACTTATTTCATGATAAGTTTATTTTTCTTGTAAAGCTTTCTACTGTACTTTCTTTTAAGTTTATAAAATACAAATGTCAGAAGCCATTTAAAATACTACTAATCTGTATGACTCAGTGACAATTATGGTTTTCAAGGAAGACATTCCAGTTGCTCCATAGGCTCAGGAAAATAGAGACAAGGCTAATGTGTACATAAAGTCATGTGCTTTCCACACTCTGTATTTGAAGAATAAAGAGGGGAGGTTGAGAAGGAAGTGGGGTAGGATGGTGGCAGAGTGGAGGAAGAGAAGTAAGGAGGAGAGAGGGGGATGTTGACTGATTTGTGGTTTGATCTTACTGCTCTTCATCTCTTTCCACTTCTTTCCAAAAATCATTTGCAGCTTACTGCAAATTAGCCTGGAACACAAACCCAAATGTTTGCAGAAAAGTGAGGAGAGAGTAATGGGGCTGATCTGCAGGAAGAAGGATGCTTTAGGCACTGCGGACAAGCCAGTTCTTCAGATACAAAGGACCGATATTACAGGGCTGACAAGCCAAAGAACCTGCCGGCTTTGGTACCTTCTACTCTCAACTCCAGGGTAGAAAAAGGGAAAGATAAGGAGCTAGCTATCATTAAGGCTGTCACCCAGCAACCAAAATGAACAGACTACTGGCTTGAATCCACATCAGTTGCAGTAATAAATGAGAACAGAATTAGCATCTAGGAAGGCTGGTGACCATAGACTTCACCAACCTTAATTAAAGGGAAGCTTCTTTTGTGTGTGTGATAACATTGTACCCTGAGGTGCAGCAGCTTAAAAAAGAAATGGAAACAAAAATAACCCAGACAGTTTTCTTCCAGATTAGTAGTTGCTTCAAAACTTAGGGAATTTGCAAACTCAGCACCTGAAAGTTGTCCAAGAAGCCAAACTTAATTAAGTATATCTGTATGCTGGTGAGAGTGTGAGCAAACAGACATTTCAGACTACTGAGCCCATAGTTAGCATTCTTCAGCTCCAGGGAGACATAGTTAATCCAAAAAAGGAGCTCTAGAACTTTCTGTATCTACTTGGTTCTGCCCATTAACCTCCCTTGTTGTATGAGGTTTCTGGCCCAGACTTTTGGGCTTAGCCTCAAGGTTTGGATCCACAGACCGGCAGACCCAGAGTCCCACAGTCCCACAGAGACACACAGATGCTTACATTAATTGTATACTGATTGACGCGGGGCCCTGGCCAATAACTTGCTAGCTCTTGCTCTTAACCCATGATTCTTATCCTGTTCAGCCATGTGGCTCGGTACCTTTTCTCAGAGCAGCATAGTTCTGCTTCTTCTGCCTTCTCTGCGGCACTCCTGCTCTGTTCTTCCTGTTCTCAGGGTTTTCTTAGTCTGGTAGCCCTGCCCACACTTCCTGTTTGCTTTTGGCCAATCAGCACTTTTTATTAAAATCTTAGATGGGACAATTATTTACAATGGAACATCATAAATCCACTACACTTCTTCTTATATACATGATTGCCACGCAAAAGATTTAGCTCCATGTCAAGGGATATCAGAAAAAAACTCTCAAGAAAAAGAATTTCTTGGTTGTTTTACAAAATTAAAAAGAAGAAACATCATTAGTAACTTAGTTTTCACAGTGCTGAGTGGAATGACAATACTTTGCATTTTGAATCAGTGTTAGGATAACATGTGAAGGTTTTGTAGTTTATTCCACAGGATAAAAATTCATCGATACTTGTCTTCAGTACCAAGGAAATGTCTACCCTTCTCATTTTGTGATGGTACCACTCCCTTGGGAATTGAAAATGTACAATCTAATGTATTTTACTGTCAATGTCAAAATCTGATGAGCCATTTACTACTCTGGGTCATTTAATGAATCTGTTCTTTTTCGTTCACTTATTTGTGTGTGTGTGTGTGTGTGTGTGTGTGTGTGTGTGTGTGTGTATGTGTTTGTGTGTGTACTTGCAGAAGCTAGAACAGGGTTTTGTAACCCTGAAGTTAGAGTTGTAAACCACTAGATGTAGCTTCTGAGAGCCAACTTTGAGTCCTACAAAAGAGTATTGGGTTTCTTTCAATCACCAAGCCTATGTTTTTAACAATTTATTTTCCATTTTTTTAATCAGAACATACTTTATTTTCTGTAGGTTTAAAATGATCAGACTTCAACTGTGATCTTCTCTTATACAGATTTTTTACTACATTTTTAATTTCTTCTTTGCTAATATTATGGAATTCTTTTCTCTTATGATGTGACCCTGAGTGAGACCTATTTGATATAAACTAGAATTGGCTAAGGTGCGTGCAAGTTGTGGAGGCTCAGTTTTCCATTCATCATCAGGTATTTTATCCGGCTGTTGAACCTTCTCTCTTTCCTACATTTTAATTGTAGTTTAGAAAAGAGGAGAAAAGGGGCCCTCATTGGGTAGAAGGTCTTTAATTCTCCCAGGGAATAAAACTACAATAAAATATTACAAGAAAACTTCACTATGGTTTTACATACTTTGGTTTGTGCAGAGGATATGTCAAATAGGTCAAGATAAACAACACAGTATGCATGAAAGAAGTATTCTTCAGTATTTACTTTGTTCTCAAATAGATGTTACTGGTGTTTTGTGTTTACCTTTTGTTTTTATGCCCCCCCCCTTAGACCAGATATATTTTTGTGGTTCTTTGAGAATTCTTTGAAAACTAATACAGCAGGTAGGCAGGCATGGAGATAAACAGTAGCTGAGAGGGTGAGAGATTACGTCTTGACCCACAAGCATGAAGCAGAGGGCTGTAAGAGAAGAAGGGAGAGTTAGAGAAGGGGTGAGGGAGGGAGGAGGAGAAAAGGAGAGAGAGAGAGAGAGAGAGAGAGAGAGAGAGAGAGAGAGAGAGAGAGAGAGAGAGAGAGAGAGAGAGAGAGAGAGAGAGAACTGGGAATGCTGTGGGGTTTTGACATCTCAAAGCTCACTCCGAGGGACTCATCTTCTCCAACAAGGCAACACCTCCACACAGTTCCTTCAACAAGGGACCAAGAATTCAAACATATGAGCCCATAGGCACAATTTTCATCCAGAGTGTCACACAGGTTTAATATCTTAAAGGCATAATACACATTTTAACCTGATTTTGTAACGCCACATATGGGATGTTGATATATTTGAAAAAAAACTCAAGGATTCAGACACTTGACAACATGGATACACAAATATTAATAAACAGAATATTCTTTAAAGTACAATTTTGAAAGAAATCTCATCTTGAGTACTTTTGGTAGACTTTGTCAGCATGACTCAAGTCACTTGGCAATTATTCAGCCATGTCCTGTTACTGTGGATCTCCGCTTATATGGAAAATAGGCCAGTCATGAATCACAGAGCTTGGCGAGGCAGTTATATTTTAGAATAGTGCTCATGGACTTTCCCAGGGTGGGAATAATAGCTTCTGCTCTGAAATTCTGAAAGTTCTCCTAGATGGTGTCCACACCATTCCTTTAAATTGTCTCACCACCTTCTGCATTCACTCATCTATTTCCTCCGAATTTAGAAATGGCTTATCTTAGTTTGGAGTATTTTCATTGAAGATGGAATTTTGAATACACTGCTACAGCATCACAAGGGCAGACTTGCAGAGAAGGAAATGATACTGCTTTTGATCATTTCCTGGGAGCCACATGAGGTTTTGAGGCAGCTGCCTTTCTACTACGAGTCAATTCAGCCTTTTTGTTTGGAGACCTCAATGAACAAGGTCCACTGATGCCAGTTTGCTGGCCTTTGTGAATTACAGAAGAAGCCAACTTAATGAGCACATTTTACCTTACAAGCCACACCATTCTAGAAGTTAACCTTATAGAGTAATGCAGAAAAGTAGTGCAAGTATTCTGAAATGACCCAGATTCTCAGAGGTTACTCGACTCAACAAAGGCTCTTTTTATGCAGAAAGCTAAGTATACCTTTGGGCTGGAGTAAATCACAGTCTTTGGGGGAGACTGGCACATGGTTTGACTCCAGTGGAGTGTGATCTCTGCTTTTATACCAGTAGGGGAAAGAAAATGTCATTTTGGAATTCATGGAGCAATACACTTAGTGTCAGTAATTGCCTTGTTCAAGTCGTGCATGGTGGTCACATTCTTAGTTATACTAAGAAGTGGGCTTTTCACACTTTATTATACTGAAGTATATACCTTTTACACTCTTATGTATTACAAACCACATACTGTACACATGACTGTTAATCACAGAATAGTATTTAGGAATGTGACATGGGAGGTGAATCCTATGTCACCTTTTCAGAAGCTAGTAGTGACAGGTGATGATGTGACGTGAAAAAGACCAAAAATCTTGGATCAAGAAAGTGAGAAGGTTACTATCAAGTGAAAAAAATGTGTAGGATTGGTGACAGATATGACTCAGCATAGATTACACATTTTCCTACTGCCATTATTGTACAGTTGCTGATTAAAGATATCATTGTGACTGTTAACACTGCTTTTGTTCTTGGGCTTTATAGTAATGTATAACTCATTTTGTGCCATTTTTATATAAACTTCTCTTAAGAATAGAAAGAGAATATTTACACTGAAGTTTAGTTTAATGAAATAGAAAGTTTATTCTGAAAAAGAAACTGGATTTTGACTATTAAGTGTACTTTGCCCTGAAATTGTGTAGCTTTTTTCTGATTTTCTTAATGACTTTTACCTCAGGACTGAAAAAGTCTTATGCAAGTTATTCTTACAAAATTAGTGGCCATGAACAAACTTTTCCAAATGAAATTATTATCTTAGGAATAAAGAATAAATTTCAGCCAAAGTTTCTTAAGAAAGCAATGAGATAAAGGCAAATTGGGAATAAATACACTTGTGAAAACAAAGATACATAATTACTTTTTATTTTTCTGGAGTGAGATCATGGTAAATTAGTTTATTAAGTATTTATTAGTTTTGAAAATTAACATAGTTTGAATATATATATATATATACATATATATATATACACATACATATATATTGATTTCATGGGCATGTCCAAATATGCAAGTGTGACTTAATCATTGGTGTTTGACCTGGTTTTTTTGTTGAGTTGATATAAGCTAGAGTAAGTTTAGAAGAGGCACACACAGTTAAGAGATTATCCCCACCACAGTGAAATGTGGGAAAGTCTGTAAGGTAGTTTCTTGATTAATGATTGATGTGGGAGAGTCTGGACCATTATAGGTGGTACCAACTCTGGTAAATGATCTTGAATTGTATCAGAAAGCAGGCAGATCAAGCCATGAGAAGCATGCCAGTAAACAGCACTCCTCCATGGTTGTTGCCTAAGTTAAGTTCCTGCCCTGATTTTCCTTCAGAGATGGAGTATGACCTGGAAGAATAAGACAAAAATAAATATTTGTCTCACCAAGTTGCTTTTGGTCAAGGTGTTTTATCACAATGGTGGAAACCCTAATTTACACAACATCAAATCTGTCCTTCCACTTAATCTAGAATTTAATTTTGAGATGGCTTTAAAATATTTTATATGAAAAATGTAGTAAACCCGGAGTAATCTAATGAAAATATGCTTAGTAAATTTGATATTTAAAGTAAATAATTTTATATTTACCTGTGACTTTCTTGGTCTGAGTAAAAACTTAAGTAAACTTCAGAAATGGTAAAGGCAATAATACTCAATTTCTTGTTCTCTTAATGTAGCTAGGAATGTGTAAGGTATTTATGATGTTACATTGGAAATAACTGTCCTGCCTACTAGCTTAATAAAAACATTGATTGGCCAAAGGCAGACAGGAAGTATGAGTGGGGTTACCAGACTAAGAAAACTCTGGGAACAAGAAGAATAGGAGAAAGACCACAGAAATTCTACAGAGAAGCCAGCAGATGCAGAGGACAACTATGCTGCTCTGAGACAAGGTACCAAGCTGCATGCTGAACAGGATAAGACTTATGAGTTAGTTTAAGAGTAAAGAGTTAGCAAGTTATATAACCGGGCCTTAGGCTAATCAGTATAAAATTAATGTAAGTGTCTGTGTGTCTTTGTGGGACTGTGGGACTGTGGGTCTATGGGTCTATGGATCCAAACCTTGAGGCTAGGTCGGAAAGTCCAGGCCAGAAACCTCCTACACCAGGAAGGAGACTAAAATACTTCACACTTAATCAAAATGTCCAGGCATCCTCATGCCCAAATTAATGATGTGGCTGCCTTAACTCAAAAAGCTTTTATTTCTCACCTCTTTCCGCTACATTAGGTACACAGTTAGAAGGGCATAAAGTGACCTGTTGAACGTGTTGTTTTCTTCTCAAGCTACAGCTCTTCAATACTTCCCAGTGCTGTCTGGATGAAAATGTGGTATAACACATTTAGCAGAAATGACAGCCATGACCGAAGGATGTTTACTACCTTGTGTAACTGACCAAGCCATACCATGGTGCGCAACTCTGAGAACATTTTTAGTTGTTGGTTAATTTACACAACTATCCTACATTTGAACCTGGGAGTTTCCTGTATGCTTCCATGGTCTGTATTTACTCCATGATATCTTCATAGCTTTGTTAGCTATAATTTCCATATGACAATGACCATGATTGGGTGAAAACGGTGAAATAACAGTGACAAATTACAGTCGTTTGTACTTCGCACCTTTTAAAAGTTTACTGTCAATATCTTACAGAGTCCTCCCAGCCACTTGGTTAGGAAATTTAATCCTTATTTCATAGAAGGAAAGAGATATAAAGAAGTGACCGTCCAAGTCTTAGAGTCTGATGAGCATTTTTGCAAAGGTAAGAAATATTTTTAAAATCTGTAATTATTTATCAAAATGAAGAAAATGATAATATGACTATACCAGCATTAAGAAAAGTGAAGATTGTGTGTGTGAGTTTAAATGTGTGTGGGTTGAAGTACAGTTGCCTGACAGTCAATCCTTGTCTTTACTTTGAAGTCAAGTGTCTTTCACTCTTGGGTACTCACTATGCTTGGTTGTTTGTTCTTTAACTTTTGGGGATTTGCTCATATCTGCATCCCTTCACTGTACAAGCACTGGATTGTAGATATTTGGCTGTACCTGGTTTCTATGTGGGTTCTAGGGATTCAAATTCAGACTCCTACATGTGATCGATCACCTAGCACTTTACCTACTGAGTCATCTACCCAGTTTCTAAAGATTTAATTTGTCAGAAAGCATTAGGAAAAGAACACATCATTTCTAAATATTCACTTGTTTGTTTGCTTGCTTGTTTTAGCAATTACAAAATTAGAGAAATTTCTCAGATCATAATTATTAAGGTGAATGGGCCAAAATACTCTCTCCTATTATTTCCACATAGAAATGTTTACTGAGTGTGAATTGAACAACCAATTCGTTTGCCTGGCTCAAGGAAGCAATCCGTCACTGGAGATCTTGGGACTATTCTCAAAGGAATAGACAGAAATGCCATTAGTCTAGCTAGGTTTTCTTTCTTATTTAAGTTCTTAGAATTTTAAACCACATAGTAGTCTGTCTACTTAGTTACCACTGCAGAATTACTATAGTTTAATGTAGTAACAAAGATGCCCCATTTGAGAGATTTTAAGATATATGAGTTAATGATGTATGCTATTGAGAAGTAAAATATATTCTGAGATTGTAAGACAGAATTGCCTTCTTAATGACCTTTCTCTTGATAACCCCAAAATGAGAACACTCTGTGAAAACTGTCTCAGAATGCTAAAAGTGCCAAGTTTAGTGTCTTTCTCGTGATCAATTGGTAAAATTTCAATACTTTTATGACCACCACACTCCTTGAAGATGGATTTCTCTCTCTCTCTCTCTCTCTCTCTCTCTCTCTCTCTCTCTCTCTCTCTCTCTCTCTCTCAAGGGGGTGATGAAAAAGACAGACAGACTTATTTTTTTTAGACTACGTGCAGTTTGGCTTGTTCATGAAGTTACAAAAAAATAAATGTTTATCCAACAAAATGCTGAGAAACATGTCTCCTGGGAAATTTACACAAGGTCATAGTTTTATGAGCATTAAAAAATCTGGTAAAGCAAATGTGCATGTAATATGAGAAGGCAAAGAAGCAGTGGGGGAAAACTTGTATTCTGTTGGCTAAAATATCTACTGACAAAAAAGTTACTATCTTGCTAAAATACTATATTTCCTTGCAAAAGCAGATATTTGAATAGCACATTTTTTTCATATCTACACACACACACACACACACACACACACACACACACACACACACACAAACAATCTTTTTCTTTAAACCAATTCCCTGATAAGTAAAAGAGTAGTCTTCTAACTTCAGCAATATTACAAAGAAAAGAGGTAAATTTGAAATAAAACTGTCTGATGGGTGTGTATTCAAGAGAGTGGCTACTGTAAAGGTTTCTTAAAACTTGCAGAATGTGCAATGTTGGAGGAGTTTGCTACAGATAGAAAGGTGTGGCTGTGTATGTGCAGAAAGCATGGCCGAAGCTCTCTGAAATCTGGGAACAGATTTCTTTTGTACATTGCCGAATTGTGACATTCCGAGTACATGGTCCATGGCAGACTTATACTAAACATTTGTTGAATGATTAAGAGACCGTTACTTGTTCACAGAAAATATGACAGAACAGATTTAATATTAGAACCTAGGGGGCTTATGTTGAAGTGGCTCCTTTCTTTATAAATAGCCCCTTATGGCTTCTTTACTTATAAAAGCAAATTCTAAAGTAAATACAACCAGAATGGAAATGTTTGCTTCAGGCAGAGATAGCAGAAGATTGTATTTGAGACCCACAGATGTACACAGTATATGAGCCAAGGATACTCTGACCCCCACAGTCTTGCCAGCCCTTCATTTCTTCACACTCACATCCCTTTCTCTGCTCCAGCCACCCCTGTTTCCCAGCCGCTATTTCAAGCTCTGTGCCTGGAGGTCATAAGAGTCTAGTTTCTTGTCTTACCCATACCTGGAAATCAAGCTCTTACTCATTAAAGTGATTTTTTTCAACAACAACTTTCCAGTGTGCCTTTCTCAGGCCACACTCTAAAAACCACATTCCCACTTCATTGCCTCGTCTCACTGTCCCCATCACCATGCATTTTACATCGAGATCTTCTGTGGTGCCTCCCTCCCTCGTAACAATGTAAACCTTATGAGAATAGGTGCTTTGGCTACTTTGTAGGGTTTTTTATATATAAATTTAAAAATTTTTCTCTATGTCCGGTTCTCTAATATTCAGTATACTCTTTGGAAGAAAACAGTCTTTGAATTAATGAATGAACATAAGAATGAATGATCAAATTAGCATCATGTTTGGGGCTTTCAGATTAAATATTTTTTATTTCCAAATTTTAAAAGATGCAAACTGTTAAGTGAAACTCATATGATAATTATAAAATTAAATGTCAACTTATAAAAGCAGAGAATAAAGTTTTGTGTCTAAAGAAGGAAAAAAATTTCTTTTCAGATAAGAGGTTTTTTAATAGTACAATTTTGGATTAAATATTCTTAAAGCATGTACAGTTTCCTCACAGTTTAAGAAGTCCTTATCCATTCTGTAATTATTTTTTTACTCTATATTTGTGCTACGAAAGATACATAAGTAAAATATATAGTATCATTTGCAGTGATACATAAAAATATAAAACTATAAAATGAACTAATAAATTTAACAGTTTCAGAAGGGTCTAGACTTATACACATATGCTTATTATGTGCAACTAGCAATAGCTTTTAATTTTTTTAGATGCACAAAGTCATGTTTAAGGAAGTAGAATCAGGGTTGGGAATGCTGGGAGAATCATCTACTTATGGCCCACTCTTCGGAGGTACTGGGACAATTCTTCCTTCGAGCATACTAGCTTTTATCACAAAATTTCCAGTGGATTTTTTTTCCATAACATTACTTCAAAATTTAATCTCTGGAGTCTGTGATCTTTAACATGATTAACAATCCCTACCCTACCTCACAGAGTATACAGGAGCCTGTTAGAAGGCAGGAGACAGTGACATCAGAAGGCATCTGTGGCGTCGAAGCCAATAAAGAGACAGTTTCACTCAGCCCTCATATTAAGCTGTGGCTTTTCATTCTGTTGCTCTGCATTACTGAGGATAAAAACCAGGTCTTTTCAGCACTAGGCACAGTTCTTACCACCATCCTCAAACAGAAACCTCCTCCACATGTAATTACCAAGGCTCTTAATACAATAACCATGGTGCTTCCAGAAGCTCCCTAGATATCAACTGAAATCTTCAATGTTCCTAAGGAAATGCTTGGATCAACACAGACTACAACATAGAGGACAGTTGAAAACCTTGTCTGATATTAATTTCCAGACTTGGCTCTCTCATCCATAATATAATAGTCATTTCATGTTGCATTGCTCTGCTGGCCCCCGTCTACTGTTCACACTGCCTATGCTTGATTTCTTTTCAACTAGGTTTGCTTTTGTGTGTAGGATCATGTTCTGTAGTGTAAAGCAAGTTTCAGATGCAAAAATTTTCTTCCCTGACTACAGTGTTCTTGAAAGCAGGCATCCTATGCTACATTTAACTCTTACATGACAAGTGGGAAGTAATAGGCCTTCCAGATCATGGCACTTTGTATCTTTTCTGATCTTTTAAAGCTGAGGTTGGCTTCAACAAGTTCTGTTGCCACGGACCGAGTTCCCAGAGCAGCACTGTTCTGGTGCTAATTCAGAGTACCCCAGTGCTGCTGCAGAGTACTCTTGATGTCCATTAAACTGCAGAGGTGGAGGATGAAGACAGCATGTCCACATCTGTGGCTTTGAACAGGCTTACCACCATTGTATTTGCAGCCACCACAATTGAAAACATCCATATTTAGACCACAACCTCAACTGTGGCTTAGATAATCTGCATTATACTTTAAAATTGAATTAAGAAAGACCTTCGGTACTAATGCATTTCCACAGTTCTAGATGGACTCCCTGGTTATGTAAAGTATTAAGCTGGCATTTGAGAAAGCTCTAAAATAGTAATTTATTCTTGGTTACCACAGAGATGTCACCATACTACATTTGAAAAAAAGGTCATTTGATATAATGTCATTGCCACAATTTTGAAATCACAAATCTTGCTGGCACTTGGCATGGACACAGCGGAAAGAACTTTGAGTGACCTTTTGAAATCTCTGGGTCTACAGTTGAAATCTTTCTCCTCAAGCAGAGTTAGTGACCTTTTAGACACATCTTACCCCATCACGTACTATGAGTTCTGAAAACAAGCCTCTACTTTTATTTCACTTAGAAAATGTATGCTGTATCTTTTGGGGGAAAAAAAAAAATCTCTAAATACTGTACTTAGTGTTGATTCTATACACTGGAAAGTAGACCAGTTCCTGTATGATGCAATAATATGGAGTTTATCTTTTAGACAAATAAATTCAACTGATATGCAACCCAGCTGAAGGTGTTCAATTCCACCGCAACAGACCCATTTCTTATATCCAGCTAGTGAAAATCTTCCTTTTCTAAGAAGAAATGGTTTGTTAAGCATCTCTACCAACGATGGTTGTGATTCTTCTAAAAGTGAAACTTCTACAGTTCTGTACAGTTCGGTTCCGGCCCCCTCCCCCACCCCTCTTGCTCTCTGGGGAGTTTCTGAGCTCTGGGAAGTCCTGTGTTTTTCAACTTTCTTCCGTTCCCTCCCCTCTTCCATTCCACCCCCTCTTTCTCTTTCTCTGGGACAGGAAGTAAAGTCCGTTGACCTCTTCTGGATCTATCCCAAAGTCAGAAGGTGGTCCTTTCAAAAAGATTCCAAGCCTAGAATTTCTTCCTGATTTTATTTTTCAGATAACTGTGTCAATAAATAAGTTGTCAAGGTTTTGCCCTCCTCTGCTCACAGCTGTATAATGACGGGACTCCTCTAAGGCTAATTACTGGGCTCTCTGGTTTTCCTCTTAGAGAAATTGGTGTTATCTGCCTACAGTATGGAGCTGTACTGTGTTTTCCTGACAGGGTGGGGATAGGAGTGGGAGGGCACAGTGAGGCCCAAGCCAGAGAATCCTCCTTCATCAGTGTGTTGTGTGGACAATCTGGCCGGAATACTTAGGCACAAAGTTCTGAAGAGGGACTGAAATTACTTCTCTTTCCCATCCGGTTTCAGTAGTGACCCTTTGAATTTTGGGGAAAAAGTAAAAGTCACGATATGAGAGAATAGATTTCTGAAAATAAGCATAATGGAAGTGGAAGGATTCAGAAGCCATAGAAAACACACTATAAAAAGAGTTTTGTGCATAACCCCTTTCATAAATTGATGTGTGGGAGGATGTCCTGGAGAAAACACATCCAACTCACACAGTGTTTCCTTGGGTGCCTTGTGCATGGAAGACCTCCAGCTTCTCCTCTGCTTGTTCCGGAACCCGCCCATTGCCCAGTTCCACTTTCTTGACTTCCTAGTGGCCTTCTGCGCACTCCTCTACCCCCAAGCATGATAGAAGTCACTAGCTCTCAGCTGATGCTTGAACACTCACTTAAGAGCTGTCTAATGTGAAAAGTGAATCTAAGAGTCGAGTAGGTGACCTTGAGTGGCATTGTGCATTTCACCTGAAGGCTGCTAAACTGTTGCTGCCTCGTATCTCTTGGAAGAAGTCCATCAGTCTAATGGTTCAGAGAAGATACAGAGCAGTTTATTCTCTTCTAGAAACTTCCAACTCCCAAAGTTACTTTCTTGTAAAGTCCCATCCTCGTTGTTGAAAAGAAAAAAAGCTGAATGAATGTTGTCTAACAGTCATAGGATTATCCCAAAGTTCTCTGTGAGTGTTCTATCCAGTCATAGTGTATTTTTGAGATGAATTTTGCTAAAGTTGTATAAGCAAATGCAGAATTGGTTTCTACCCCAGAGGAATTCCTAGGCCTGAACAAAGTTAATAAAATTGCACAGTTCAAGCTAGGATACAGTTTAGTATTCACCCAGTACTTGACAAGAAAAGGGTCCTCAGTTTGAGCCCCAGAATCACAAAACATAATGAAATGAATGAACCCCAAAGACAAACAGTTCAGGATAAATTATGTTACCCGGAGACTGTAGAAGTGAGGCCGTAGGAGGAAGGAGGTGACATGGGGGAATGTTTGGGGAGGTAACTGGTATAGGTCAAATTTAAGGGACATTATAGGAGAGACCTCTCTCCTATTTATATTTTCTGTAAGCATTTCTGTTATTCCAGGGCTAAAGGGATCCTGAACATGAAGATTTTATATGGAATACTGAAACAAAGCAGGCCGAGAAATTGCTGCACGGATGACAAGCAAACTCCGGTATTGCAGTGTTAACTCTGAAGTCAGATATCTTGCCTGGTGCAGTTATGATGCCTTGTTTCACGGTGTATTTGTCAGGGAACATGAGGCCTTTATGGATATAAAAAGCATTGTGTATAGAAACTTCACAACAATGACTTAAACTACCACATCAGGGGATTGGCCTTGCCTCGAGGCAGTTTTTCCTCGAATAATTTCTTCATTTCTTCATGCGAGGAATCAACTCCTCTGTCCACACAGTGTTTCTCAACATTCAGCTGCACATGCAGGAATTTTCCTCCTCCTTTTGATATTTTGGGCCTCTCCATTCTTCCCTTCTACCTCTGCTTTGCCAAGGACATAGCCTTGCTTTGAGGAATATCACTGTGTTTATCACTCTCCATCAGATGACGTGCTTTTTGGGTGTAGTGGTGATATAATTTATGTTCTACCATTTTGACAATAGAACAAAATGATAGTTGTTCATCATTATCTGAAATGTGGTATTTATTACTGATTTCAGACTACACATGGTCCTTTAAGAAGGGACATGTCTTTGAGCTCTCTCTCTGCCCTCTGTATGAAACGTAATCTGTTTCTGCTTTCTATTGGGTAGGGAGCCCTTTGAAGGATTCTCTTGACATTATAGACTTTACGAGCAGAGACTGGTAGAAGCCTCTTTTCTCCTCTCTGACATCCATAGCTCCTCCTGTCATACCACACTGCCTTGTTTCTTTGTGTCTCTGACATTACACGTGATGCTTACGGATGCTGCCTCAGCTGCATTATGTGGCATTTCTGTGTTCACAGCAGCAACAATGAGTGAGTTTTGCATCTCTGCCAGTATTTACCTTGCTTTGCCCTGGGAGCAGAGGGGAGAAAGCCTAGTTTAGACTCTTTGGTCCTTTTCATTCTGGTCCTTATTTGTACCACAAAGAATAAAGTCACATCTTGTGGCTGGATGGAGGATGAGACTTATAGTTCAGGTCTAACCCTGTCCCATCAGGGTCAGTGCTTCAAGGCTACAGGAAACATAAGCTCATTGTTTGACTATTATATTTTCAGTTTAGTTAATATTAGTTCTACTCACATCTATTCAAGAAAGACTTTTTACTAAAGCTCAGTTTCTTCTGTTATGTCTTCCTATAGTATATAGTGCCATATTGGTTGGGGGGGATAGTATATTTTTTTGGGAACTTTCATAACCCTGTGGGAAATTTATCCTCAACGTAAGGAATCAAACGTCTTCCTTTTGTACACTTGATTATTCTTATGTACATGTTCCTACTGTGGTGATATGGTTTATATTTAATAAAATCAGCCTGCAATATCTGAGAACAGAATCACCTACATTTCAAGCCAAGAGGGTCAGAGAGTGGTAACTCACATCTTTAATCCTGACTCTAGGATTATGATGCAGAGTTGAACCTGGAAGAGAAATAACTGGCAAGAGAAGGTATTTGAGGCAGGCGTAGGCAGATGGTGAGGTATTCTGTAGGAGCAACCAGCCATGTAGAGGACTCTTGAACCACTTACCCAGTTTGGGCTGAGAAGTTGGCTGAGTGAGAATTGACTGTGGGGGATTCTGTTCTCTGATATTCTAGGTCGATTTTATTAAAAATAAGACATGTCATTGCATGCTCTGTCTATCTAAGTCTAGTGCCTTTACATTCAGAAGGATTTTGCAGGAATGTGATCAGGTCAACTCTAAGGTTCTGAGGCTCACTGTGTACCTATGCTCTTTAGAGATGGGTGTATGTTCCAGTTGCTATGGTTCCCTTTGGGGCCTTTGGGATGCTATGGATTTATGTCACACATTAGGATGCATGGATATCACTAACATAAAACTTGAAAACAAGTTATAATTAAACAGTCTTTTACTTTGCCATCACAGGCAAAATGCTTCTGGCATTTTCTCACAGAGAGAACTGAACTTCCTGGCCAGCCTCATATACATCCTTAGAAAAGCAAACAAAAAGGTTAAGGAGATAGTCTTTAGCATTTAGGGAACTTCACAAAAAACCCTTATCTGGTGTGGTAGCTTGGTGTGAGGAAATATGTACAGGTGTGTCCTACTTGTGGTAAGACAAGGCCCTGGAACTCAGGGCCTCAGCTGTGACTCCGTGTTTCAGCTCCTAAGAGGAGCTAAGTGGATAATAGAGATGTCCTTGTTAAACAGTATCAGAGCAGTCTGGGAAAGGGAGTACGCTAATGTTAGGCCCCACCAAATGCAGATTAGCTCCTCAGATGGATTCAAGGCATCAAAGAGAATATTGGGATGCACATTCTGATGAAGTGCTCTTTCATGATTCCCTGTCTTGTGTTTTAGGTGTTCTTCCCTCCCTGTCAATTCTTGTTTCTGAAAAGGCGTTGCTTTCCTTTACCTGTGAATTAGATCCGGAAACTGGCCCGTGAGTTTGGTAAAGACTTTCCATCAACTGGGCACAGCATTTTGTATGTGATCTTCTCCATGTCGGAACTGCTCATTTCTGGCCACGAGGAAGTGACATTGTCCTAATGGCCGCTCAGAGCTATTATTTTTGGCTTATTGTTCTCTGATGAGGAAACGGGAACCTGACATTTTACTGGATTCCCAGGACCTATGTCTTTAAAGAGTGGAATGATTAAGCTCCCCTGGAGACTTGTCCACTAGGGAGGGAAAGGGGCTGTCTGGGCTGGAGTGGCAGTTCTATTTGTGGGGACATGAAAACTTAGAAGAGCTAGAGAGAGAACATGGTAACTAACTTACTTCCTTTTTTTTTTTTTTTCAGTCCCACAGATTAAATAAATAAACTAGATAAACTTAAAAAAAAAAAAAAAGGAAGAGAATGTAAGAGGTCATTTGGACAGAGTGAAGAGGCTTGGAGACATGGAACACTAGGGATCTAGGCTAAAAGTGTGTGAAAAGCCACAGGGCACTTGGCCATGGGTTAAGGCCTGGGGAATTTGGAGAGCTAATACTGGATATCCTGGGGACAGTGGCAAATAATATTCCTATAGCTGTTAGGCAGAGGGGCTCTTAAATCCATTATCTAGAGTCTTAGCTGTGTAAGGCAACCATGCCATGCGTGTGGCATAACAAACATAGCAGTCAGGAATCTTGTTCACCAAGTACGGCTTAGAGTTCTAAGGCATCATCCCTGTCCGACCAAGTCACAATCTCTTTACAAAAGATAAATCTCAAGAAAATAAAAAAATAACTGTTTGAAGCACAGTGATAAAATCTCTTCTCAATCTTTGTGGTTAAACACATACAAATCTGTTCCAGTCAAAGTTCACCCTATTTCATTTCGATACATGAATGGAAATGGGAAATACATCTCAATCACTTAAGTTAGGAGGCACAATATTTCAATGTGATCCTAGGAATCCCCTGTATAATCTAATGAGTGACTGGCGGAGGATTGGCATCTACCTAAATGGTCTTTACCTACCCCATCCTAGATGTAATGCTTCCCTTAGTATTTTTGCTGGTCTTTCATTCTTTGCTTTCCTGGAATATAGACTTTTAAATTGCATAAATATATATGCATATATATGTGTGTTAAAGTATGATTGTCTTATTCTTCAAGCATGTGTAACATGCTGTGTGATCCTCTAAAACTCATTTCCTTTTTTCTTTGCAACATTATTTCACAAAACCCCAATCTTGTGAGTTAACTACACACCTGTATTTATTATGCACCTATATGAAATGTAAATGCTTCACCCACTGTCTTGTCAATGATCATCTCAATAGCCTCCAGGTTTTTATTATTGTAAAGATTATCAACATTACTTTTTTTCCTTTTTTTCCCCTTCCAGACAAGGTTTTTGTGTGTAGCCCTTGCTGTCATGGAACTCACTTTTAGACCAGTCTGTCTTTGAACTCACTGAGATTTGCCTGCCTCTGCCTCCCAAGTGCTGGGATTAAAGGCATGCTCCACCATCACCTAGCAAGATCGTTAATATTCCTGTCAACTTATCTAAGAGAACATGCATCTAGGTGTGAGGCTTTCTGAAATTTGAAATATGTAAAAATATGTAAATGTTGAAGATTAAGCCCTAAAACGGGTACTGTGGCTCAGGTCTATAATCTCAGTATTAGGGAGGCTAAGACAAAAGAATATTTCCAGGATAACCTGTACTAGAAAGCAAAATTCTTATTACACACAACCTACTTGACTCACTACACTGCCACCCATCCTGGCATAGACTGCTTAGATGTGCTACAGTGTGTACCCAGGAGGTGTGCTGTCACGTTTTTTGTTTTGTTTTGTTTTCAACCAACTCATTAAAACTTCCCATATGAAGTGGACCTGAGATCACTCGCTGCACTATAGCAAAGCCTTTTACTCCTGGGTCCCTGGCTCTCCCTCTCCTCTCTATTTCTCTCTGTCTCTCTTTCTGTCTCTCTCACTTGCTACCCATTCCTGTTGAGTTCTTCCACTGAGCTACAACTAGTCCTTGAGTGTACTGGATCCTACTGTATTTCCCCCATTGGGTAGAAGTGCCTCATCTGTGTCTCATCTGACTGACATATTCAAGCCTCACTCTCTCTGTCGGGGTATCCTAGAAAGTGGTTTCCCTGGCTAAATTAAACTGCACACAAAGTATTCAGGGGCCACCAGCACATCTCCTTGATTAAATAGGTTTTCTGACAGGGACACCTGGTCACAGGGAAGATACCTACTCATTTGGCTGCTGTCTGGAACAAAGACAGTGTAAACTCCAGGGACCATTACAACTGGAACTCCATTACTGAAGGACTGGATTTCATATCAACTTTCCCAAGAGAGAACTTGGGGCCCAGCTGCGGGAAATAATGACATCTTATTTTTCTTATTCAGCCTTAAGAATACGGCTATCAAATAACAAAGTTCTGTGCATGTGAGATTTTACTTAAGAATTTTGACCCTTTTCTTTATTCAGTTATCTAGCTTGTCTATTACTTCACAAAACACATTACATCACTAATAATGTATTTCTAAAATATCAGTATTTGGGTCCATCAGTCCTCTCAACTTGCATCCCTTCAATAGTCTCTATTCACTGTGCTTCCATACACACCTTAGATTCTATTTGTTGGGTTTTTATAAAGGCTTGGAAGCTTGTCTGTATTAGCAGTGACTCTACGGTTCATGTTGGGAGGCCATGCCATCTTTATAATAATTAATGTAGATGTGAACACAGTCCTTATCGTCTTTCAGGACACTGTTTGATTTCTTTGTCCTAAAGACTAATGGGAGGGGCTGGGCAGCCAGCTTCAGTGAGTACTTGCTGTGCAGGCATGATAACCTGACATGAGAATCCAAGAGACCCACACAGAACCAGGTGAGTTAGGGCACACCAGTAACCATAGAGTTGGGAGTGGGGGAAGGGGACAGAGACAAACCTGATGTCTAGGTTCAGTTAAAAAAAAAAAGTAGGAGGAGGAAGAAGAGCAAAGGGAGACATGATTTAATTACATCTTAACCAAAAATGTATTTTAAAATTTAAATTCTACAATAAAATTACATCTGGGTGACTAAATATATCTTAAACAAGTAGTAAATTTAATTTGGAACTAGGAAATACATTGAATGAAATTCTCAAAGAACTAATACAATTTTTTTTTTTAAAGGAGAAGAAAGAAAAAAAATATTTAAAAAGGAATGGGGATTGATAGAGGAAGGTATCGAAAATCTACCTTTGGTCTCCACATGCACACACACAAGTACACAAGTGTACACAAAACACACACAAACAGAGACGTACACAACATGAAAATACACAACACATGAAGACTTGCTAATTTTCTTCTTTCTAATTTATGGTTTCTAGAACATTCATACATGATGATTTTTATAGCACATCTGGAGATTTTCAAGTGTGCTAGACCTTTCTGTTATTTACAATCATATGTCTGGATACTTCATATGGGAATTTCTGCACAGAAAGTCATCTGCATGGAGTTTGATTCTTTTGCCTCATCCCCCTGGGGTGGAGGTGAAATTTAGTTGAATGGGTGCCTTAAAAGGAGCATCATTCATTCTGAATGCTATTTGCTTTAGACTTCTACAGTTCTCACTTTGTAATATCAGGGAACTTCCACAACTCTTCCTTTAAAAAAATATTGAATTTTCTAAAACCCATTTCTGTGTTCTTTGAGATGGTCAGACAATGTTGACGTGAACCTGCTAATAAGTGTCTGCAGACTTAAGACAGTGCACATGGACTTTGAATAGTCAGGTGTTCTTTCACTCCCAGGATAAAATTAATCTGGTCAACCTGTCTGACCTTGTTTATATTGCCCAGTTCTATGTGCACACACCTGTTAGTGCTTTTGAGTCTATATTGAAAATGAGGTCCATTCCTTCTCCTTCTCTGGAACAGTTAACAACAAGCTGAGATAACCTCATTTTTCAAAGCTTACTAGAGTTTCTTAGGAAGTCATCCAGGTTTTGAATTTTTAAGAAAGGGTTTTAAGTATGCTTTCAAAATACTGTTGTGATATGATTTTTTTGGATTGATTCAGTACAGCTACTATACTTTTCTGGAAACCTTTCCAGATCTTGCAAACTTCCAAATTCCTTAACCTAAAGTTTCTTTGGCCCTATTTCCTTACTACTTTCTTAGCCATCTCTTTAACATTAATTATATGTTTTTATTTATAAAAGTGTTTATTTTCCTCTTTCTTGACTTGAAAGAGGTTAGTATATTTCTTTTAAATTTTCAAGGAATTAATTTACTATTGATCCCCTCCAAATTTATGTCTGCCTTTTATTTTCTCAAATTTTACTGTTATCTTAATTATTTTTCTTTTCTTAATTGAAGCATCATTCGGTTTCTTGGTAGCACTTTCTTTATCAGGAAGTTCTGAGCTTTCTATATTAAATAAAAACAAAATCTGAGCCTAATACTGATTTAAAACATATCCCCCCCAAACTCAGGAGCTATGGGACCTATGGAAGTAAACTAGCATGAGCCAACCCTGGCCTCGTACAGCATTTAACAGAGCTTTCATTCTATCCCCAGAGCCACAAAAAACACCAGTCCTGCACCTCCTACAGGACTGAGTTTTGGCATTAATGCTTGCTCCTGGGCAAGGGTGGTTCCCAGGTATTGATCTCATGAACTCTGAATGACAATTTCTCTGGGACCTGGATGTCACTTACTCATTTGTCAGGGCCTCAGTACAAAAATATCATCTACTTGTGCCTACTTTATATGTTTTTGTGATGATTCAATGAGAGAACATTGATAAAAAGAAGCCAGGCATGGCCGTGACACATGTAATGCTCAAGTATCAGGAATGTTAGGCATTTGCCATGGTTCATTTTAGATAGATTGTTTATAGTTCCATATTCTAAAAGTTGGATTGACATCTACATTTAAATCTTAAGATTAGCATAAAATTTACAATAATAAAAGACTTGAAATGGCACTAAAATATAAACTATACATAGTTTAAGGTAATTGTGACCTTCTATTAGTTTTGAAAAATGTCTGTCTAGAATACTATGACATTTGCTTTGCTGATGTTCACGCAGATATCCAAACCCACTAGACTTATCTTCCGGAAGGAATACACAATATCTGAAGATAACTACTTAGGAAGGTTTAGTCCAGTGACATCATCACTTCACTATGGGAAAACATCCAGGAAGAGCAGCCAATTTTGCATAAAATGTGGCAATTGGATTTCCTTTGATTTTTCTGCGGTTTATATAAAGCCTCGCCTAACAATAAATTCTCTTGTACTCTACTACCCATTTAACCTTATTTCCCCCTCCTTGAATAGAATTACTTCCTCCCATGGAAGAATTTAATAAAACCCTTGAATAAAATAATCCTTTGATACAGCTGGAAAAACACATTTGTCTCATCTGATTACATAAGTTTAAAGGACTTTACACAAAAGAGTGTTTTATTGCTTAAATGATTTTAATTTTCATTTTATCTTTTTTTTTCTGTTGTGTTGTGTGTGTGCATGATGTATGTATGTGTGTATGATGTGTTGTGTGCGCATGCGTAAGCATGTGCATGTAACATAGTACATGTGCATTGTCATTCCTTGACTTCCTAACATGTTTGTGATGGGATTCCTTTGACATGCTGGCTGGTAGGCCAGAGAGTTGACTCCTGAGTTTCAGGAGATTCTCAGCTCCTTCTCTCACTCATAGGACTCATGCTGACGTCACAGATTTTGATGTTACTGTGTCTGGTTCATATGTGGGACCTAGACATTTGGACTTAGGTCATTAGGTTTGTTCTGTGGCTGCTTTGCTGGATGAACCATCTCCTGAAGTTCTCTTTTATTTTAAAGTACAGCATCTGAAGTAACTATAACGAATTGGGAGCATCTGCATACCACATATCAAAAAGGGGATTCTTCTGCAGAACCTCTAAGGAACCCAGACAAATCAATAGCCAAAATCCAAAACCACAACAAACGAGATGCCAAAACCCAACAGCAAGAACACAAAAGGCAACAAGAATTCCAATAACTCATTTAAAATAAGGTGGGAGATGTAAGATAAATAGATGACAGACGGGTGTATGAGAAAGGTGTTCAACATGATTGACCATCAGGAAAGCTCACACTGAAATAATACCAGTGCCTAGTCTAGAGAGAGTGGTGCACCACTTTAATCCCTGACCATGGAAGGCGAATCTCTGAGTATGAGGCCAGTCTGGTCTACAGAGTGAGTTCTAGGATAGCCAGGGTTACACAGGGAAACTGTCTCAAAAAAAAAAAAAAAAAAAAAAACCAAAAAAACCCAAAACATACCTGTACAGTTAAGAGCACCATTTATCTAAACCCAGTTTCTGATGATGAGATTAGTTGAATCTGGAGAGGTGACTATCTATATACTGGAGAATAATTTAGTAGTATGAAGGAAATATTGTCATTTTTGTAGAACTAATTGAGGCTGAAGGATGCTCTACTAAGTGAAATGAGCCATATACAAAAAGATAGACTTTAGGTACATGAACTCACTTCTCTGTGATTTACAGAAGTCACACTGATAGAAAGAGAAAGTAGAATGGGAATTGGCAGGGGAGGGGTTGGGAGAAGGAGGCATTGACCGGACACATAACTTTTCAAGTTGTCAAGATAGATGCCCTTCTAAAGACCTAGTAAACAACAGTGTGAAAATATCTAACGTAGTAAAATTTGCTGAAAAGGTTGTGATTAAGCATTTTCATCTTAAAAAAATAGCAAAACAAAACATTCCAACAACAAAAAAAGGAGTAACTGGATGAAGTGATGAATATATTAATTAATATATTAATGGTTGTGATGATTATTTCTCAATGAATATGAATAATAGTATACTGTAGTATCCCTTAAGAATATATACATAAATATATATGCATAATGTGAAAAAGGTGTATGTATATATAAGATGCATATATACACATATGCAATATATATATACACATACATATATATTTACATATATACACATAAATGTGAGAGAGACACACAGAGTGAAAGAGAAGAAAGAAGAGGGGAGGAGAGGGGAGGGGAGGGCAGGGGACGAGACCAGCACAGTCTGATCTCATCCATTCAAGTCCCCTAACCACTCCCAGTGTCCCTGGATGATGTCATTTTAGGCTCATCCTGGAAGATATCAGGGCTAAGGGGTAGCCATGAAGCTCTCACTTTAGGAAGCTTGAAAATCCCCAACATTTTCTTAGTTGACACCCTTTAAAAATGGAGGCCCTATACACAGAGGGCCTGTTTCTATTTCAGCTGTGTATCCGTTAAGATGGAAAAATTTTAAAGTCCACACAGATGGTAAATAAATTTCTGCTACATGAGGCAGTTCCTGGAATAAAGCAATTTTCTCAAAGAACAAGTGCCAACTTATTTTTTTCAGCAGGACTTATTTTTAACTTTCCCAGGGAAGGGGAGAGACTGGGAACAGTATCCTTTAACTTAGGAATCCCAGTGGCCTTCAAGAAAAAAACTAGTGTGTTCTAACGATAGATTTACATGTGCATGTATGTGTGCGTGCATGTATGTGTTTGTGTGTGCGTTTGTATATGTGTATATGTATGTGTGTGTTTGTGAGTGTGTATGTGTGTGTTTGTGAGTGTGCATGTGTGTTTGTGTGTATGTGTGTGTATGTATGTGTGTGTGTTTGTGACTGTTTATGTGTGTTTGTGACTGTGTATGTGTGTGTATGTATGTGTGTGAGTGTGTATGTGTGTGTTTATGTGTATGTATGTGTGTGTGTTTGTGAGTGTGTATGTGTGTGTGTGTATGTCTGTGTGTGTGTGCATGTGCACAGAATGAAAGTAATAATTGTTCACTTTCTTAGAGAGGTGAATAGTGAGGGGGTGAGAACATGGAAATTTTGGAGAAATATTTATGCTTTCATCCAACATTTAGTTTTCTATAACTTACTCCAAACAGTATAAAACTGACTCATATTCTTGCTTAGGAATTCATTAAGTCTTAGACAAATGATCATTAATCTTCAGACATTCTTTATACTCTGTGAATCTTGGCCTGTGTCCCTGGAAGTCTCCCGTAAATGTCTCCAGAGACATTGCTGAACCCCCTCATGCTTTGCTAGGTCATCGGGAAGAGTCGTCCATGGTCTGCAGTTTGGCAGGGCATACTGGTATCTTAAATAAAACTATTCCACATGCCAAATCAGGATGATTCAAGGCCTTCTGGTTATAGTGGGGATTCCCTTCTCATTACTAACTCAGAGACTGACATTACACTTTTAAATTGTGTTGCTAACACTAATGACTTTGAAGAGGACTATGCGGCACTATGTCTTCCCAGAACATTTCACAGCTCCATACTGTGAGAATCAACATATAAATATTTATTTACTGAGCCACCGCAGGAGTAAGAAAAGCAGAAAAGAATCTTATAGTTTATAGAGCTTATAGTTTGAGGAATAAGAAAAGCATTGGGAGCTATTGCTTGTAAGTGAGTAGTGATATACTCATGTGATGTGCCAGGAGAGCCCTCAGTGCTCCACAGGTGGTTTCTGGGAATGAAGCATTTGCACAGAACAGGAAGACAGATTTTCCTTGGAGGACTCCCAAGGCCATTTTCTAGAGACGTTCTTTAACCCTGCACGAGCAGTGGCAACCTTTGTTGTATTTGTGAGACAAATTCTTGCACCTGAGGGTAAACCTGGACAAGGAAGCAGCTCTCATTAAACAGGGAGCAAATGAATGATCATAATGAGGGAGGTGGAGAGCTCCAAGGAGACACTGAAGTTTCCTAATGGGACACTTCCATTTGGGAAGGTAATTGACAGGTTCCAGGTCCATCTGCTGGAGAGATGGACCAGGAAAACAAAAATACTACTTCATAATGAAGTTTTTGCACTCTCAATAATAATAAATACTAAAAATATTACACAGTAAAGCAAAGACACTTGCTACCATGACTTACAGCATGAGGTGCATCCTGGAGACCCCATGCTGGTAGGAGAGAACTGATTCCTGCTAGTTTTCCTTTCAAATTCACATGTGTGCCATGGCATGTGTGTATGTACACATGAACTATTTATGTAAAGGTATATACACACAAGATAAACAGAAAAAAATATAAAATGTCAAAATTCAAGGTCACGGTTCTCTAGAAAGGATGCGAAGGTCTGTTATTCTGATTTACTGAGTATATTTTGACCATGGTTTCCCTCACCACTTAACTTCATGTTCATTGTCCGTGTGTCTGTCTGTCTGTTTGTCTCTGTGTGTCAACACAAACAAACTTAAACAAAGTCAGAACAAATAAAACACTAATAAGTCAAATGTAAGGTTTAAAGACAAAAAAAGACTAAAACTATAATTTCAGTTGAGAAACACAAAACATTTAAAAACCTTAAGAGATGATTTTCCTTGTTTCACTAAATGCCTTTTATTAGTGATAAAATTTGGTAAAGAAATCTTTTAAAAAAGGCACATGCTATGAGAAAATACAAATAATACTTTTCCCTGTAAATCTTTACTTTGAAAAAAACCCTCCACTTGTTATTTTAGTTCAAAAGGACCATGTACTGTTGAAGTGAAAAGCCATTTTTATACCAGGCCTTTGATAACCACTATGGTTAAAATAATGAACTTCCTGCTATTCTTACTGTGTGCCCAGAAATCATGGGGATTTTTGGATTCAGTGAATTTAAAAAAAAAAAAAAAAGGAAAGTGCATAAAAGGATATAAGAAGCAACCATAGAAAACAAATTTTATAAATTGTATAAAGAAATTTATACAATTTGACCATAACCACAAAAATGTCAGCTCTGTGGTGAATTAGGGAACTACAAATGGCTGGCACTCAGATAAAAAACACTACATAGAGAAGCATGTGTTAAAAATAGTGTCAATGATTTATAGGGATTTAACGTATGCCACTAAGAACTGGTTTTGCCAGTTGAAGTGAGCACAGATGCCATTATGAAAAGCTAATTAGAGGAATGAAATGGAGAAATCCTTCCAAACAGAATGAAGCATCCCTTCGATCCAGTATTGCCTATAGTACTCATCAGGTCTCAGTTGTCAGTCATTGGCCTCATTTTTCCAGTGACTAGAATCCTGTTGAGAAAGTCCATACCTGTGCTGATGACACTGAACTCTGAATAAGTGTTTCAAGATTCCCAGCAAGTAATTAGTTTAATATATGCATACACACGAACACACACACAACACACATAGATAATTCAGGCTATACAACAGTGCCACGGTAACAGCAGCTATAGGCACATTATTTCTGATAAAGATGCTCCAAATACTCATTGGAGTGTCTTTAACGAATGGTTCCAGGAAATTGGACACCCACATGTAGGAGAACGAAACTAGAGCCTTGTAGTAGGATTATGTTGTTACATTGTAAATAATTATCCTGCCTCCTGATTTAATAAAAAATGCTGATTGGCCAAAGGCAGACGGGAAATGTGGGTGGGGCTATCAAACTAAGAAAACTCTAGGAACAGAAAGAATAGAGACATCAGAGAAGTCACAGAGACACCACGATGAGATGCCAGCAGATGCAGAGGAAAGAAGTTGAAATGCTGCTCTGAGAAAAGGTACCAAGCGGCATGGCTAAAACAAGTTAAGAATCATGGGCTATAGTAAGAGCAAGAGCTAGTAAGTTCTATGCCTAGGTTCCAGGTCAGTCAATGTACAATTAATACAAGTGTCTCTGTGTTTCAGTGGGACTATGGGTCTGAAAATCCAGGCCACCAGGCTAGACCGGAAAGTCTGGGCCAGAAACATAATACAACAGGCCCTTATCTCTCACCTTGCACAAAACAACAATACTAGATGGATATAAAATAGGCTTAACCTAAGATCTGCAATTCTGCAACTGCTAGAGGAAAAAATACAGGGAGCATGTCATAAGTGCAGGTAAAGACTTTGTCAATAGATTCCATTCTCTGAGAAAATGATGCCAATAACTAAACAATGAGACCCCATAAAATTAAAACAGCGTCTCTATAGAAACAGAAACTGTTGAGTTAAGAGGCAGTCTAAATAATGGCAAAAATCCTGGTCAGAGATGATAGAGGATTAGTATCTAGAATATACGAAGAACTCAAGAGATTAAATAAGAAACAGCTCAATAAATGAAGGAAGGGGGAATGATTTTAGTCAAGAGCCTCAAGAGGATCTCAAAAGGCCAATAAATACATGCAATGGTTTTCAAAATCACCTGGTATCAGTAAAATGCAAATTAAAACCATCACCCTTGCTTCACTGAAAAGGCCGCTGCCACTATCAACATCACCACCTCCACCTCCACCACCAACACCACCTCCACCGCCAACACCACCTCCACCGCCAACACCACCTCCACCTCCACCACCACTACCACCACCACCTCCACCACCACCACCACCTCCACCTCCACCACCACCGCCAACACCACCACCTCCACCACCACCACCTCCATCTCCACCGCCACCGCCAACACCACCTCCACCTCCTCCACCACCACCACCAAAACCACCACCACCACCACCACCACCACCTCCGCCGCCACCACCACCTCCACCACCACCACCACCACCATCATCAACAACAAAAATCAAGTAGCAGTGAATTCCGAAAAGGGTGTGAATAAAGAGGACACTTATTTGGTGCACGTGTGACCTGGTGCAGCTGTTATGAGAATCCGTGTGGATGTTGCTCAAAAATCTAAAAATAGGATTTTCATAAGACCCAGGTAAAAGCCTGGCTGGGCACACATTGAAAGGACTTTAAGTCCCAAGTCAGAGATCCATCTATGTTTGTAGCTATTACTATTTACAACACATAGGAGACGGGCCTGCCTTTGTAACTTTCCACATACAAATGGATAGTGAGAATGTGATGCACGTGCATAAAGGAATTTTATTTAGCTGTAAAGAATAAAGTAATACAATTAATGGAGGTAAAAGCAGTATAGTAAGTGAGGCAACCTAGGCTCAGGAGTTTAGCTTTTGACTTTTATACACGTGTGTCTATCTGGGAGTGAGGGAGGGGGAGGATTCCTACAAACTAACCAGGGACCCATGACAAAGGGTGAAATTATTTCAACTACTACCATATAATGAAATCTCTGGAAATATTATTTGTGCTATACTTAAAATGAAAGACATCATGGTTAATTGGATTGGCACCAGACAATTTATGAGATACTTTAGATGCCTGACTGTGCCCTGTTAGAATTCCTGTTTAAACTGACTTCCAGGTGTATTTTGTACTCTGCTAACAAATTACAACGAACAATACTGTGGCATTTTGTTTTTGCAGTTTCTACATGTCTAACTATTTACACTGAGTTTTCGTTTGGTTCTAATTTTGATGGCTTTCATTTTTTTGGTGATTCTCATTAGATCAATGTAAATCATCTGGTAAAAATCATGTTTAAGACACACTGGGCAATATGATTTACTCCTGAAAGAAAAAGGCGCGGTGAGATGTACCTTTAAGAGAAGTAACAGTCTCTTAAGATATGGTATGATCATACTGTGCAGAGTTGAGAAAAGGCCCTTCATTGGGAGCAGGGGTGGGGGCTGGGAAGGTGGGAGGGTGGCGGGGGCTGGTGGGTGTGGCAGAGAAGTGGAACAAAGGGCAAAGGGAGTATCTAAAATAATATTAATAATTGTACTTTGCCATCTTAGTGGTTTGAAGAAAATGTTACATCTATAAGATATGACCATTCTACCTAAGGGCATACAGAGAACACTCATACAGTTTCATTCTCCCTCCTGTTTCAAGAATAAGATCACAGCTAAGATTAGTTTTTATATATTTACTTTTTTAATTTGTATTAACTTTGTGTGTGTCTGCATCTCTCTCTTATCTCAATCTCTTCCTTTCTCCCCCCCCCTTCTCTCTAGGTCTTTCAGCCTAACTTTCTATAATAATTCTTATCATTCCACAGGTATATGTTGATGTACAGCAATACAATTCTAATAGCCATTTTTATAAACCTTAAAATTTGGTTCTGGGAATTAAAGCCAGAGCTCTGTGCATGGCACACATTGGACCCTCCCACAGAGCGACATTTTCAGCCTTTAACAAACTCTTGAATTTCTGTAGTGGTATTTTCTGCATGGACTGCTCTCCTTTCATTCTTGGACCCACACATAAATTTTAATTTAGGTTGTGTAGTGGATTTATGATGTTACATTGTAAATAATTGTCCTACCTATGAGTTTAATAAAAAGCGCTGATAGGCCAAAGGCAGACAGGAAGTGTGGCTGGGGCTATCAGAGTAAGAAAACTTTAGGAACAGAAGAACAGAGCAGAATGCCAGAGAGAAGCCAGAAGAAGCAGAGGACAACTCTGCTGCTCTGAGAAAAGGTACTGAGCCACATGGCTAAACAGGATAAGAGTCATGGGTTAGTTTAAGAGTAAAGAGTCAGCAAGTTATATGCCTTAGGCCAATCAGCCTAAAATTGTAAGCATCTGTGTGTCTCTGCGGGTCTGTAGGTCTAAACCTTGAGGTTAGGCCCAAAAGTCCAGGACAGAAACCTCTTTCTGCAAGGTTATTTCAAAATCAGTTTGGCTTTTGATAACTCATCTCTATGTGAATAGGTTGAACTGACTTTATAGTTGACAGACAGGTGTTGTTTTTGGCCTGCTCTTAGTGGGTTATGTTTATTTCAAATAGTTTACAATATCTTTGGATGAAAAGGTGAGAAATGCAGACATGTATTACAAAAAGTGTTGATGGAATTATGTGAAGAAAATCTATAGTTTAGATAGTGAGAGAAGCTAAGTATGTCACTGTGAACATGAGCAGTCCCTCAAGGCCAGTGCCTGTGCATGCCAAGAAATACACCTGCACCTTCTCACCTGGGTGCCCATGAACCATGGCACAGATGGGCACAGTGATAGATGTACAGGGAAAAGCTTCCTATGGGCCTCCGTGTGGCTTAGACAATAACTTTTATGGGGAAATATCTACTACTGTGCTAGCTATTACTAAGACTAAAGTATTTTGCATGCATTGAAATGTAAAAGTTGTTTTAAAATTTATAACTCCCCAGAATTTGAAATGGAACACAAGAGAACTCTTTAGACGGGTTCATTACTCACCTTAAGTGACTCTTCCTTAGCTTATGAAAATCAGACTTTGTGTGGCACCACACACTTGTATTTTTTCTCCTCCATAAAGAGTGACTTTTATTTCTGTCCCCTGAATCCTCACATTGGAAAGAAAACCAGTGTGCTGCCATTGTCTTATTTGGTTTTATTCTTCTCTCATTAAAATTAGTTCAAAAGGTGAAAATAAGTGTTGTGGGATATTTATTTGTACACTGTGTGAAGACATATTGCTGTGATTGTTATAAAAAGGTAAATGTCCCATAGCTAAGCAGGAGAGATAGGCAAGATTTCCAAGCAGAGAGAGGAGAGGAGATAATCTAGGCACACAAGTTACACCATCAAGATTTAAAATGAGTTGGTATGGGAAGAGATAAGAGCCACATGATAGAATGTAGACTAAGAAAAGATGGCTTAATTTAAGTTATAAGAGTTGTAGGGCAAGCCTAAGCTAATGCTGAGCTGTCCTAATTAATAATATGTCTCCACGTTATTTATGAGCTGGTGGCCCAAAGAAAAATCCAGCTATAAATAGTATCAACTTGGGCAGTGGGGAAGCAGAGGCAGGTGGATTTCTGAGTTCAAGCTCAGCCTGGTCTACAGAGAGAGATCCAGGGCAGAACAAACAAACAAAAACAAAACTTAAAAGAAAGAAATATAAGAAGGAAGGGAGGGCGGGAGGGCACGAGGGAAGGAGGGACAGAGGAGATGGGTAGTATCATGAAAGTGTTTTTTGTTTTTTTGTTTTTTTGTTTTTTTGTTTTTTCTGAAAGATCTAACTCTCTGTCTTATATGGAGTCCCAACCCCTACTTTTACCATCTCAAGGGTCTTTGCCTGTGATCACTTTTGCTGTGACTCTCTGTTCAGGTTTCTACTTCACAATGCTTTGTTTCTAGAAGGAGGGTGAGGGGCTCAGTGCCTGGGAGCAGAGCCTGTGCACAGCTATCCATACCATTGTGCTGACTTTCAGAATGATGTCTTCAGAGCCAATTGGGCATTTCTGATTAATGGAGAGACTGATGTAGAGATTGCAAACTCAATACACAGAAATTAGGAATTGGAAATTTCATGCACAATTGATTGCAAAGAAGCAACAAAATTTCTGCCCATTTTCTCTCTCTTAGCAAACAAACTGTCAATAACAAAGGTTGGAAATTTACAGTTTCAATAACTATAAGGTATTGAATGTTAAAAACCAATGTCTTTGTAGTCCATCTTGTCCAAGACAGACTCAAACATTTCTAAGCATGTATTTTGTTTCCAGGATAGTTAAAAATTAGGAATTAAGATTAAGAATTTTATGCTTGTGAGGGGGAGCAGGGAGATACATGAATAAAAATACATTTTTAATAAAAAGTAATAAAATGAAAAGAATTAGGAGTGATCACTCATATGTATGCTAGAAAATCTACGTTTATATTATATTGAAAAACACTTTTAGCTGAGAGTTTTGCATTCTTGATGATTGCTCCCAGGGTGGACTTTGTTAGAAATACTGTGCAGCGTGTTTAAAATTTATCATGTCACAATCCAAACACTGTGGACATCTGAGAGAAAGTGCCTTGTAACTTCTAAGTGGACAGAGATAATATTTATGATAAAAGTCTATGTTGATTATAGGGAAAATGCAGATAAGTTGAATTTAGGAAAAAGTCATACCTTAGAAGACAGTGACTTTTATTGTCACACTAGAAACCAGGCAAAGCTGAGGGAAGCAGACGCCACTCTATAGGTGCCATTTTCAATTTGTGGGGTTTTTTTAAATTTTATTTTCCTGCACACCAAGTGAATAGTTGTCTAAAATAGGGGGATAAAATATTTCCTTTCATCTTTCAAAATAAAAACCCTTAATATTAGGTTTGTGTTACATTTTCATGTTGGCCAATTCTTTCTGATTGCTTTTAAATTATAGCGTTTCTATAATAATATGCAACTCAGCATCTTCTACTTGAGAGCAGAAACTATGCATTAGTAGCAGGACACACCACTATTAATGCTTTAAATTACAGCTCCTTGACCTTGTCCATACACACTCATTATTCCAATTAAAGTAAAATGAAAGGATGCTTAAAGTTCTTTCCATTTGGGAAATCTAGAAACCTATGAAAAACAAATTCTCTTTCACTTCATATTTGTTAGGAGGAGGATGCTTGCACTGGTCTAGTTAAATAAATGATTGCTTAATGAGTAAGTGGGCATGGAAAACACATTAAATAGTACATCCTTCAAGATAAAATTGAGTCTGAATACAAGGAATATCTTTAAGGAATGGATAGAAAATTAAGATCGTACCTCTATAATGACAAACATGCTGTGAGAAGTAACTACTGTGCACACAGGGCTAGGGAGCCTTGTTTTACTGAATGTAGAGCCTCGTCAGCCATATTGGACAATCTTCCACTTCCACTTCCTGTGTTAGCAAACCTCCCTATAGGACCTGGAAGGTGAGTCTGCTTCCCATTTGCTTTTGGACCTTCTTGGAAGCAGGCGGGCAGACTGTACTGAAGCCCACTTAGGAACAGCCTTGTGTTAGTCACTACCACACTCATATTTTGCTGGCTCTTCTACCACAAATTTCAACAAAAGACTTTTTTCAAGGAGCCAAATATGGAATCTTAGAGTATAACAGCTTGTTACAATATGGACTATAAACTTGTTGTACACCAAATACTTTTGAGAAATGGTATCGTTATTATGTTTCTGGCTTGGACTTTCTGGCCTAGCCTTGAGGTTTGGACTGCGGTCCCACAGACTGACAGAGACAGACAGACACTTACATTAATTTTAGGCTGATTGGCCTAGGGCTCAGGCATATAATTTGCTCTTTGCTCTTAAACTGACCCATGACTCCTATCCTGTTCAGCCCTGTAGCTTGGTACCTTTTCTCAGAGCCAGAATAGTTGTCCTCTGCATCTGTGGCATCTACAGATTTATCTGTGGTATCTCTGCTCTGTTATTCTTGTTCCCATAGTTTTCTTAATCTGGAAGCCTCACCCACACTTCCTGTCTGCCTTTGGCCAATCAGCATTTTTATTAAACCAGTAGGAGGGACAATTATTTACAATGTAACATAATCTCCTTACAAAATGCTTCTAATGCTGCATTCCTGGTTTCTGAACACAGTCATCTGGCAGGATTCAAAGCAGGCTAAGGGTTTTCATATCCTCCTGTCCTCTGCACATAGTTATCCATCAGGGGTTCACATCATGCAAAAAGACTATGAGAGCCCATGCTTTGTTCTTCATTTACACTGATGTTAAAAAAAATGTAATTTTACACTTCTTGTTGGTTCCACTCCTCCTCCTTCTTGTTTAGAAAAAAAGACTTGTTTACTTAATATATATGAGTGCTCTATGCCTTTTTGCCAGAAGAGGGCATTAAACCCCACTATAGACTTGGTGGTTGCTGGGAACTGAGCTCAGGATCTCTGGAAGAGCAGCCAGTGCTCTTAACTGTTGAACCACCTCTCCTATTCTGCTCCTCTTAACATTCCACTTGGTGGCCTCTTCCAAGTGATTCTAATTTCCCATAGTTCATTAATCTCTTGGCTCTTCATGCTCTGTGTTTGACAGACCTTTTAAATTATGGGTTTTAGCATGCCCATGGTTACAGTAAACAGTCATGTTTCCACTGTGACTCTTAGGGGTCAAGGAGAATATTAAAGTTAGCAAGAATGGCTACCTTGGGGCATCATCATTTTGTGATTATATATATATAATATCTATATTATATATTATATTATATATAATATCTATATTATATCTATATTATATATGTATATATATACACATAGATATGCACATATACATATATATATATATATATATATATATATATATATATATATATATATATTGATCATGCCCAATCATCAAACTGGTTTCCATGTTCTGCATCTACTGGTCCGTTTATGATCTGTTACTAATGAATTGCTAGTGAGCAAATTAACCTGACTGTAAAACCAGTGCTGTTTCTGGTTTCCATTATGTAGAAACCTAACTTTATTTTTTTTATTTTCTTTTTATTTTTAAAGGAGCTTCATAACTACTTAGCTCAAAGTCTAACTTGAAAAGACGAAGCTGATTTGCTTCAGGTCAAAACTTTCATATCCAGTCTTATCCCCTCACTATAAAACAGTTGGAAAAAAACCTTAGAATTTAAAAGTTTCTATCCATACAATGGCTGCTTCTTGAGATTTTATATCTTTTTTTTCTTTATAAAAATACTACTTTCCTGAGAAGAGACAGCCCCCCTCCCAATCTTACAAGCATAAGATTCAAAGTGTACCTTCAGAGCTCAAGTTGGGCACAATGGGAAGAAGTCCTCTATTTAAAAGAGGACTCTTTTCTAGCCCTGTTTATCAGACATATTCATGCATTCTGTCTTGAACTATGCTTAACCACAATATTGAAATACTGGTTCTTCAGTGCCTCATGTTGTATTAGGGTTTAATATTGATTATATTGATGACTGCAATATAATTTATCACTAAAGGTTGTTATTTATTCTTTTTATTGCCATCAATAAGGCATGAGCGTCTTTGAGTTAGGAGCATATATGCACCTGGCAAAGCTCATGGAAAAGAGAAGGTGCTTAGTAAAAGCTCAGTTGACAACATGCATGTACTAATGAATAGTACAGTGATCAAGTTAGGTAGGGTAGTTTACTCAATAAATTGTATACATTTGTTTTCTCATATACCTTTTCCCCTTCACTTATTCTTAGATTTCAGCTTACTCACAAATCTGTAACTACATCAATTTAGTAAAACAATTTTAAAATTATTGCCAACCCTAATGATCATTATAAGCTCATGGTCTTTACTATCCATCAGGCTTTGTTTTAATCATATGTGTCTATTCATATATGTGAACACATGTACTCTTCTTAATTAAAGAGCAACACTTCATTATACACATGAAAAGCTGAAGCACAGAATGATGAAATGATATGCCACCCCACCAAAAGTGTACGTGGGAGAAGCAGGGCTGAAACCCAGGCAGGTTGGCCTCAGCATCCACTGTTTTAATCACTGTGTTCCACATCTGGCACTTAATCACTATGTTCTGCATCTGGCACCACAACAAGGAAGCTGCTAATGCTTTAGGGATCACACGGTCCTCCAGAATTTTCTGGATGGAAAAGTATGTGCTAGTGTGTGTAGATGTGCACATTCAGGCTACGTTAGCATTTGCTGATTGGAAGACACAATAATTTTGCAAGTTCTTCATTTACTTGACAGTCAGATTCTTGACCTCCAGTTTTCAATGAAAAATTATTCCATCTCTACCCTCTATAACTATGCAGCCATATTTTCTCACTCTTTCAATGTTCATAAGCATCTCATGAAGGAAAGACAACTGCCCCTGAGTCCAGAGACATATAAATCACAGAGTGTACAGAGCATCCCTAGTTTAGGGTGGACTCTTTCCCCTCATCAGGGTTTTCTTTCTTGGCAAAAAAATCTGAGCTCAGACCAAGCTATTCATTTTCTAGAGCAAATAGTAACGCTAATTCAACAATTTTAAAACCTCTGGGTTAATTTTCAATGCACAGAAAAAGCAATAAAACCCTTTTGAAGTTTCACTGGCTTAAGAAATGGAACCTAAAATCCAAAACGTTTCATTAATCACATGTTTCGTTCCTAAGCCAATACAGAAATAGAACAGGGAAAGAAAAGGGGAAAAGCTGTGTGTTTTTATTTGTTTGGATTTCCTAGGAAAGTTGTGAGCTTATCTCAGAAGTGCTACCATAATTGTTGGTGTAGTTAGAAAATGACCTGTGGGCCAGAGATGTTTGGGCAGTGAAGAGTGTGTGTTCTTTCTAGGAACACTAGCCAGAAGGCAAGCTGAATCTCTTGGCACCATTGTGTCTGGTACCCTGATAACAGTGGCAGGGTTCTGCTACATGTGTTATACAAATTTGGTTTTTTTCAGCTTTTGTGGATACTGGAAGAAAGGCAGCCAGAAGATCTGTGGTTTTCTTTAGTGTTAGAAGATTAATAAATCGGTCTTGGTTTATAGTAACGGAAATGCATGAGGAGGAAACAAAATCAACATCTCTATTACCTTAGTCCTCGAGGTTCAGTTGGCTCTGAAGCAGCCATTCACTCCCTAAAATAACACCATACAAGTCTTTTGACTCTCACTCCAATAAAAGCTGATGTCGAATGAATGTAAACTTATTAATGAGCACATGAATAAAGCACACAGGCTGGCAGTTTGGGGCATTCATTACATAGTTTTTACACATTGCAATTAGTTTTTCTATAGTAGTCAGAAGAAGAAACTCTCAGATTTAAATCCTTCCTTTCAGATACATAGATGCATATATGGGTGCATAGACATTTATATATAACATTTTCCCAATGGTATCTGGCTGCCAAGTTCCTACATTCTGTGCTATTCATGATAGAAATGACAAAGAGATGTGCTAGTGTCTGAAACTCCTTAAACACATCTTCCTTACGTCTCCGTTTCCTTTCTGCCATCTTTATCACGCACACCCTACTCTGTCTTTTTATTCTCTTACTCTCTCTTACCACACTGTTCTCCATTCCGTGAGAGCCTTATGTGTTGGCAAACAGAAGCCATGCTTAAACCTTACACAGCGACTTTAGGAACATAAGGGCTTCTACTGCCTGGCAACACATACATCTCCATACCATCTCTAGCTTCTTTAAAATGATGTTAGCCAGAAACACCATGGAGTTCCTAGCCTAGTGGCCTCACCACATGCTTCATTGTGTGCTTCTCCTTCAGCATATTCTAAAGGAACTATAACTACACTTTCATGATAATACGCATACATACCATTACATATATATGCACAGAGTTGAAATAAATGTTGATGGGTTTTCTATCATTTTCCATTTCCACCTAGTTGATTCTTCTCCAGAGATAAGCAATTAAAGTCTAAATAATTTTTACATCTCACACATTACCATGTGATCAGTAGTTCTAGTCATAACTTTTCAAGTGGAGATGGACTCAGTCTGGATCTTACAGGTTATCTTTCTTACCCTGCTTTCCCCATCCCCATTGTCAAATAAGATTGTGGTATAAAGTATAAACTTTACAATCAATAATTTTCCGTGTCTGACTTAATTCTTTCTATTCTAGTTTTGGTTCATGTAATTATCTAGAATTTTGGAACATGATCTTTATGTGTAGTCCCTCAAGGCTGGCTATAAATATGTGCTCTGTGATCACCCTGCCTCAGGTTCCGAAGGACCTGCTTAGAAGGCATGTGACACAGAGCCCAGTGGTTAAATTTAATTTTTTCAGGCTTTATAATGTGGTTATTTCAAAGCTGATAATATAATTTTTCAGGAAAATCATTATTATGGTAAGGAATTCACTGTTTCAAACATTTATGAGCAGGCTACATGAACTGGGTGGAAGTTACAAATGTATGGCTAAGTATCTGCCTCAAATGAACTTGCTTTGTAGTAATCAATACTGGCTTAGAAGGAGTTTCAGTGTATTTACTGTTCATTGTATGTTATAATGAAACGTTCTAAGAAGGGTGTGTACATTATGTTAAGAAAGATGCATATATTGGGGAAGATAGGATGGAACTTTGGAGGAAATTAGTGGATATCAAAAAGATTCCAGCCCCAAATCATCAGCTCTTAAAACATACACACAATAACATAAAGACTTGTACTATGCCTTTAAGAATATATATATACACACACCTATATGTATGTGTCAACAATCAGGGACAAAAGAGACCATAAATGTGAAAGAGGCCAGATGGGGTACATGGGGATGTGGAGGAGGAAAGCAAAAGAGCACATGGTGTAGTTACAGTATAATAGGGAAAAACTTTTAAAAGTTGCCAAATCATTTGAGTTTGTTGTGTGTGAGTTTACCAGAGCTTCCTGCTTAGGCTGTGATGCAGAGATGCAGCCTGTGAAGGCTAGCTGTGACTGTCAAGGGCTCTCCTGTAGGCGGCATGCCATTTACCTCTCTCTGCTTTTTCATTATTGGAATCAGCTTCATGCTCTTATCTCTTTGCTCTGCAGGTGATCACCATGCCTTTGTGTTGACGTGGAATCCTATCACAGTCTTCTGAAATTTACCTCTTTGCTGTTGAGGAAGCCTTGCATTCTTTTTCATGTAACTGAACAGTGTTTCTTTCAGTGTTCCATGTTAGCCTATCTTTTTTTATTTCTTCTCCCTGCCTTCTCTCCATTTTCATCCTTCCCTATCCAATTTCTCTTTCTCTTACTTGCTTTACTTTCATTCATTCAGTGACAGGCTAGTTTTGTAGCAAACCAAAGTCCTGCTTGAACTTTCTGCAGGATTTAGGAATGCAGCATTAGGGCCTCTGCTGATGTAATTCAGTACATGCATCCACACTCTACTAAGTATCGATTATTCACTGAGTTCACCAGGTTGTAGTTAGTATTTTCTTTATCATATAATTAACTTCACAATTATAGTTGGGTTTACAATTTTATTTGTGATGAACCAAAATATTTGAGCCCCAACTTTCTAGAAAAATATCTGACTTTCTAATTGTTTACTGGCATAAAATTGTTTGGTGGTCTAACATGGCCTCACAAAACTTATAAAGCCATCTAGACACAACAGGTGGAAATCTCTCACAGGAATATTTCACACATCTGCACCCATTTACCCATGATAATGACTTTCCATTATCAATTGTAATACTTGACCTATAATACACAAAAGATTTTTAAGTCTCAGAGACTCATGGAGTACAACTTGGTCAATAGATCTGTCTTAAATCTAGAAGGACTTTAGAGTAAAACTATTTTGTTATTATAACTTTGTTTACAGATTCCACACCTTCCCTTTTTGTCAATTGGGACGGAACTCATTCACAAACTTCTATCCTTTCCCTGCCCCCCGTTCACTCAATATATCTGTTACCTTAGCTTGGACTTTGGTTTAATCATCTTTGTGCTTTTGACTTCTTTCCATTTGTACAGTGAGCCTATAACCAATCCCCTCTTTATATCACCTGCCAGTCCACATGACACTTCCATTATTGCAGGTCTTTAATATTGAATTTTAGCAGACAGTAAGGAAATGATACTGGAGAGATAGATATGCTCTGACCAAATTTATGTGCATTGTAAAAATAAACTAACAAGAGAACATTTTATTTTTTTAATCAATCTAATTTATATATTAGAACCATTTAAAGCACATTGCTGTAGTGTGTTTTGCTCTTTAATAGAATTTCTATAAGAAATACTGTGGCATTTGGCCAATATCACTTTAACATGACATAGTTTTCTGACATAGAAAGCTAGGATGCAGTATGAAGTTAAGGTACTGCACATATGTGCAGAATGCAGTGGTACACACATGTGAGCTGTTAATATATGTTTTTACTATGTGCTGTGATATACTAGACTATGTTCCTATTAGGTGATATTCTTCAACATTTCTATGGTTATCTTCCAATCTAATTTTTCATTTTCTTTCTTGATAATAGAGAGTTTTGGACAAACATGGTTTTTCATAGCACAGACTCTAATTTTCAGTCGCCTGGTAGCTCAGTATAGACTGTCAGTAAATGCTAGCCTATAAACTCTGAGACAAAAAAGATACAAGTCTGTCTTCCAGATCCTTCTGTATACAGTGGTGTACCATCATCATCATTCCCCTGTCCTTATGGTCTGGATATGATAAAGATACAAAAGAAGGAATTGAGTGATAAAAGAGGTGGTCTGACAATTGGCAGGTACAGAGCCATATAGTTGCTCACACCTTCTGATACCCAGCTGTCATGGACATGTAAAGTAGATTAGCTAAGCCATTCTTGTGTTGGCTTTTAGTGACAGTTGGTCTAGCCTAAAGTCTCAATAGTAGAGCTTAAGAAGTAAGTTATATAATTAACTTATAATAATTAATATGTAATAATTAGTTTGGATTTTTTCTTTATCTCTTTCTGTCTGTTTGCATATGTAAAACTGTTTGTGTTCATGCAGGTGCATATGTGTGTAAGCATATGCACACATATGTATGAGAGTGTATAGGCTAGAGATCATTGAGAGAATTTTAGTGTTCTGTTCTCAGGTATCATTTTTTAGCAAATATCCACTTTTTAATTTAAGTTAATTTATTTTTACATTTTTGTACATATTATGTGTGTGTATATGTGCACACGTGTGTACGTGTGTGTGTGTGCATGGGTGGGTCATGAACCACGTATGAGGATCAAAGGATGACTTGTGGGTGTTGATTTTCTCCTTCCACTGTGTAAGACAGGAGCATATAATTTAGCTTTTCAGACTTTACCTCCTACCATTGTGATGCTTTAAAAGAAAATGTCCCCTAAAGAAAGTGGCACTACTGGGCGTATGGCCTGGGGGTGAGCTTTGAGGTCCCTTTTGCTCAAGCTTCCCCAAGTGTGACAGTCAGTTGGCTTCTTTTTTCCTGCAAGATGCAGCACTCTCAGCTCCTGAACCATGTCTGCATGCATGCTGCCATGCTCCCCACCATGGTGAGAATGAACTAAACCTCTGAAACTGTAGGCCAGCCCCAGTTAAATGCCTTTCTTTATGAGAGTTGCTGTGGTCAACATGTCTCTTCACAGCAATAGTAACCTTAACTAAGACAAGCCTTATGCCAGTTTCTTCCTTTCTGATTATAGCTAAGGCATGTCACTTCTATGGACTTCAGGGTGATGAGCTGTGAGTTCTTGTCATCTGCAAGCCTCTACTTGCCCCAGCACCCCAGCACTGAGAGTGTACACCCAGGTTTCTAAGGGTAAAATTCAAATCTTCATGCTTGTACAGCAACCACTTCATGGACCGGCCTATCTCCCCAGCCCAACTCTTTTTGAGACGTGGTATCACTGTATCCCAGGCTGGCTCAGAACTCATAATGTAGCACAGAGCAATATTTCTACCTCTGTCTGTCAAGTGTTCAGATTAAAGGCATAAGCCATCATACACATCAAGGATCCCATACTCAAAACTAATTTGCTGTTGGACTGAGGAAGTTTCTTGAAAGTGGGTATTAGTGTCATCTCAAAGTTACTATTCTTGCAATACTTTTTGGACTTTATCTGGCTTTGTAGCATGGTTTATATCTCATATAAGTGTATTAATAAAACATATTCATACATTTTAAACTATAATATTATTCAAAAGCTTGGCAAATATTTAAGTCTTCTTTACAAAAGATGGAAGTTCAGATTCTTTAATTATGAACCACCATCAATGACAAATAACACTAGTTTTTCCAAAAACCTCTAACCTCAAATCTTTCCCTAGGCTTTTTCATCTTCACATATCTTTTGGTTTATGTGACCACTTCTTAGACTCTTTCCTGCCTCCAGACTTCTGTGGAATGTGCCTCTGAGAACTGCTTTTAAATAGCTGTCTCAGCCCAAGGATTCTCCCAAGGCTGTAAAGGTATTCGTCATATGCCACAGGGCTGTGTGGCTCATTCACTGATGTCTGTTTGCACTCCTCTTGGTTTCTTTTTGATTTTTGTGGTTTTAGTTTCAGTTCCATGGACTATTTTAACATATTTAAGGTTAAAAGTATATTGTTAGTCCCACGGCTCATTGATTAGGTAGGCTATGGATGCAGTTCTCTGTTTTGGAGACTCCTTATAAATACATGTGAGTCTATTCAAGATATTACTGGATAAAGTCATGTAAAATAGTGAGTGCCTGCTAAACCTCATAGGTTTCAAAGAGTAATGATGTAGATGTCTAGAGGAGTACCAGGAAACATATTCAAGAGATCATTCACTGGTTTGTTTTTGTTACTGGAGATAGGGTCTTATTGTATAATGAAAGGTACTTTCATATTTCTTATCCTTCTGCATCAACCTCCCACATAGGGGTATTTCCGGCCATCCCTATAGACTGAAATTCTCACCCTAATATGATCTTATGGTTTATTTCACATTTCCAACCTCTCTTCTCACGTTATACCATGACCGAGAAGTAGTTTTAACTAGATAGATGGCTTAGCCAACTATTTCTGATATCTGGCACCTAACAATGTTAGACATGAGAAAGTGGTCACATGAATCCCTGTAAACACTGTTCTCAGCAAACTCTGTAACTTCTAACCACAGCTATCTAGAAGGCTAAAACAAAAGACTGTATGGTAAAGGTGGTCCATACTCAAATAATGTCAGTCTGGGCCAGTTTAGAGAGACTCTGTCGCAAAAAAAACAAAAAAACAAAAAACAAAACAAAAAACAAACAAACAAACAAAAAACCCAAAATGACGACAACAACAACAAAAAAAACCAAGCAAGACTATATATAGCCTGGTTATAGCCTGGTTATAGGGTGCTTGCTTAGTCTCCCCCCCCCCTTCCTCCCTCTCTCTCCTTCCCCTCCCTTTCTTCTTCTCTCTCTCTCCCTCCCTCTCTCCCTCCCTCCCTCCATCCCTCCCTCCCTCCCTTCCTCCCTCCCTCCCTCCTTCCCTTTCTGTCTTCTGTCTGTGAATCAGGGTGTAGAGCTCTTAAGTATTACTACAATACCATGCTCATCTCCTTCCTGCTATGGTGACGATAGTCGAAACCATAAGCGAGCCACTAGTTAAATGCTTTTTTTCATAAGAGTTGCCTTGGTGTCTCTTTACAGCATTAAGACATTGACTAAGACATACAGTTTTACAAATTTCTAAATATACAAATATATTTTTATTAAAACTGGAAAATGCTACACTTAAGAAATTTGATGTTACTTTCTTCCAGATGAACAATGCCATGGATATCTTTAAAATGAATGCCATGATCTTCACTTTATAGTGTGTATGTGTGTGTGTGTGTGTGTGTGTGTGTGTGTGTGTGTGTGTGTGTGTATGTGTGTGTATTTACACTTGTTTCTACCTGTTCATGTGTGTGCATACGAGAGTGGGGTGTGTGTGCATGTGGGGACCAGAGGTTGACATTGAGTGTCTTTCTCTATCATTCTCCACATTTTTAAATGTTTATCTTTATTTTGTGTGTGCAAGTGTCATTCCTGCATGTAGACATGTGCACCAAGAACATGTGTGGTCTCCATGGATACTGGAAGATACATTGAGTCCACTAGGACTGGAGTATGGTTGTGAGACAGCATGCAGGTGCTGAAAATTGAACCCAGGTCCCTGGAGATAATCACTGAACAATCTCTCTGGCCCCAATTCTCCATCTTATTTTTTGAGACAGTGTTTCGTATTGATCCTGAAGCTTACCACTTAGCTAGCTCCGCTGGATCCACAAGGCCAAAGAGAACCCACTGTCTCTGGCTCTTCAGTGCTGGGTTAAGGTATGCTTTGCCATATCTATCTTTTTATGTGTGTTCTAGGAAATCAAATTTAGCTCTTCCTGTTTGTCCAGTAAGCATTTTACCTGAGCTATCGCTACAAGCAAGTCTTTCACTCCTAGTCTTTAATGACCATATAGGATTTCATACAGTCCATAATAGTGAATACTGATCGAGACTTCTGCTGTTTACTTTAGTTTTTAGTTACATAAAGCAATAAATATCTCTGTACATGTTGCTCTTAAGTATAAATTTGGCTATTTTGGTATAATTTGAGCTAGTTTTCAATTTATAATTATTTAATCTTCATTAATATCAGATAAAATAACAGTTATTACACATTTTAATTCTAATGGTTTCTATATTAGCCATACTTTCTATAACAAATTTTGAACCGAAATGTTTGCATTTAATCTGCTCATTCCATGGCACGTCAAAGGTTGTAATGCCCCAAAGAAGTCCTCTAACCAGTAATGCTGCAACACTTTAGAGTGTTGAAATGCTTAAAATAGAAAATTTAAATTAGAACTTGCAAATGAGATATAAGTGCAGGCATCAAAGTACAGCCTTTAGTAGAATGTGCAAGAGCAGATTCTTTCTAGCATTCCTCATATTGATATCAATGGCCAACCATGAGCATATGTTACAGGAATGTTTAATGTGTCGGTAGGCAGTTGGGCCAGATTTGTCTCATTTTAGGGAGCTATGTCATAAGTCAGTTAATATTCCCTCCAACAGATTTGATAGGACATATGGAAATTTCTGGAAATGTGACCCCCCCACCCAGCATTCCAATCATAATAACTTAATGGGCCATTGACATTTCAATACAATTTTCATAAGAAGGGGAATGTTTGCCAGAGACACAGCAAGTTCTGTTGGTCAGAGCATACTGTCTTCTGCAGTAACATCCTTGAGTTCATTTAAATGAGCTAGTGATACATTACTGATCTAATTTGGCAATAAAAACTACAGATTGTGGAAATAAGACAGACTTGGAAAGGTCCCTCTCAAACAGTAGGTGGGTAGCCCCAGCTCAACGAATGAAGAATATTTTCTGCTTAGTAAATGTGAATTTATGGATTAAGATGTTATCACGAGAAGAGGAGAAAAGTATATTTTTAAAAATATTTCATTGCACAAAGTGTTCTAATCTTCAGGGTTTCCTTAACTGCGTCAGAAGAGTGACTGGAGAAGAAACTGCCAGTTAGATTTACAATAGTTTATGTAGTACTTTTCTGATCTGGAAGCTTCCTCAAGGAAATTCAAAGGGGCGTTGGTATAGAATAAAAATTAATATCATGCATTGGCCCATTTCAAGGACAAGGCATAATGATGCAGCTATTGACCGTGGATGTATTTAGGGTAACATCTGCAGTGTGTGTGAGGTGGTGTCTTTCTACATGGAAAGGTTATTTTGAACTTCTAAGTTATTGTACATTTTCATTCTGTGTGTGTTGTGTGCATTTGCATGTAGGTATGTGCAGGTAAATGCAGAGGCCCACAGAGGCTGGGATAATGCAGGAGATCCCCCGAAGATGGAATTATAGGCAGTTGTGAGCCACTCATCATGGGTTCTGGGAACTGAACTCTGGTCCTCTGGAAGAAAACTATATGCCCTTAACTTCTGAGCTATTTCACCAGCCCCAATTTCTTTTTGTTTGTTTATTTGTCTTTGTTTTAAAAATGTGAGTAAAAATGACTAAATATGCTTTTGAAAGGAAAAAAACCCCAAAAACAAAACAACCAAGCCCAAGCAAATGAAACAAAATTAAATACACTGCACTTTATCTCATAAAATGTATATGTCACTTTTTAGAAACCCATGAACTACAAAGTGACAGGCTGTGGTGGCTACTAAATCCCAAGGAAAGCAAGCCTATGCTGAGCCCTATCTTGACAAAATTTTAAAGGCCACAAACCACCACAATGTTATTAGTGAATCATAAGATTATTATGTGTCAACTCTCACATAGCTCCATAATCCTATTATGTGAACAGTCTTTAAACTGTATGAGCATCACAACAAAACTAAACATCTGTACATCTTTTTCAGTCCAAGCAAAGTTGTAAGCAATGAAAATAAAGATATTTTTAACATTTCAAAAGCCAGATGTTCCACGTTCGTGGCTTACCTTTTTCTTGCGCAGTCTGACCTGATTGTCTATGGTCTCCTGGGTGGTCACTGGGCCCCTGAAGTGTAAACACGGCGTGCCATCCTCTGTGCTGACCTTGAGTGGGCTTTTAATGAGATGTTCTGAGAACCCACTCTTCTCCAGGTCATTTTCTGCTGACATTTCACCAGGGCAGGCAGGAGTCTGCAGAAGGCAGCTCCGGAAATCTGCTTTTAATAATGGCAGCTCTCTGTCTGCACAAGGAGCAGCCAAGACCTCTTCTTCATCTACATGGGGGCATTTTTTCTCTTGCTCCTCTTTATAGAAGTCAGGTTTCCTCCGTTGTTGAGCAATTACGGCAGAATTAAGCAGTTGTGTCTCAGGTGTAGTATCTTCCACATTTGAAGAATCGAATGTACTTACTTTTGTTTCATTTGAACTTATATCCTTACAAAGCTCCAGGTTTTTACTCACAGCAGCAGCACCTTGCCTTCCCCCACTTTCTTCTCCTGGATACACATTGGCTTCACCAGGCTTCCTCCAGGAGGTATGTGAATCTTTGTTCCTTCTCATGGTGGACAGTGTTTTCATGAAGGAGCCTGCTCCTTCGACACTAGCTTGCCTGTCTCTTTCATGTTTGGGGGGAGTTGATATTTGAGTGTCATTGGTAAGGTGAAGATCAGAATCAGGATCCTCATCAGAAATGTGCACCAGTGTCTCTGTGCTGGCCTCCAAAGACAAAAAGTGCTCGTCTCCTTCCTGGCTGCCACTTTCATCCACTTCCTGTGAAATGTGACCCATTGGCCTCACAGGATGGTCTCTAGGCTCTGACCCACAACAGCAGTCTGGTAGAGAGGCACATTTTTCTTTATGGTCCACGTTTAAGGTTGCATCTTTTTCCATACTTGCCTGCAAGCTGATGGATGCCAGTCCGTGATGACATGCTAGGTCATACTCATCAGAATTAAAAGGCTGTTCACTCTGTTGGGTCACATGCTCTTCCCAGCTCCTTTTTCTGATAGCTACAGACATGTCACCATAGCTTAACAACAGACAAGGAGATGTATTCCATATGATGCTCACCAGGGATGGAACTTGACAAAAGATGATTTTGAATTCACAGATCAAGGAAGAGAATGTGTCCTATCATTTTGTCACCTGTTAAAAAATTTGAAAATATGCTATTATAGATACATTTATAAGTTAATAATATTACATAGCAAAGAATATAAATCTGTACTATTAAGCAGAAGTAGGAAATAATACAAAGACTTTGCTTAATAGCCTTAATGATCTTGTTATTCAGAAGCAGTCTAATATTAGAAAAAAATTTGCATTTAGTATTTTTAGTGAAAATTTATCAGTACTTAAAAAAATCAATTGGGCTGGCTTGTTAATGAATGAAGATATAAGTACCAAACCATTTTAAGCTCCATTAAGAAAATATTTGAATTACAATACTTAATGAAATTCACTGGAAAAACTAGCTTGTTGCTCTGGCTTTGCATGCTTTCCTGATTTACTTTTGTGAACAAAAGCCATTAAAGAAATTGATTTGCTGTTTGGTTTGAATTGAAACAAAGGCCACCAGGGAACTGGTCCTGCAAACTTGAGCAACAGAGACAGCATGTGCAATGCATTAGCATAGAAAAGAACTCATATTGGTCCCAGTGACCAGAGTGTCTCTACCCCAGGGTGTAACAGACAAGCATAATAATAAAGTTTAGTTCATATTATCTCACAATTCATGAATAAAAAAAGCTTAATGCATTCCATTATAAGGCTTTAGGGTAGATACTTCTATATATACATTCATTTCCTGCCATTATTAATATAATGGAAGTATTATAGAAGCCTAAAAAATATATATAAGTATTCAAAGCAATAGATCTAGGACAAGAGCAAATGTTTTAAATTAGATCAAGCCTCCAAGGGCTTGGCTCAGATAACCAATGGAGTTCATTGTCTCTGCACAATCATGATATTTTAACCTTCATCATCCTCTTCCCTCATGTTTTTACTGTGCATGACCTCTAACCCTCCATGAAGCAATTCAAGTGAATGAAAAAGGAGATGTGAGCATGATCAGACAGCTAGGTCCAGTCTTCAAATACTCAAGTCTTATTCTTTTTCCATCTAAAGATGTTAGTACATTTCTGTTAGGATATGGACCATACAAATTTAAGCAAACAACAAAATCACATGTAAGATAAAGGTTAGAATGTAAGAACTTTTCAGAACTTTGCATACTATACCTTGAATTATTTAAACTAGTTAAAGGAAACTAGTTGTATCTATGTTAAAGTCAACCTTCTAAAACTGACCAACTCAAACATCCATCTTCAGTGAAAACAAATTACTAGTCCATGATTTAAAAATCCTACCTAAAGAGCAGACAGTTTCTGCTCTGCACAGGGACTGCCAGCATATAATGTTGCCCTTACCCATAAAACAGATTAACTGCTAAGCTGGCTTCAATCCCATCTTTTGAAAAGGACTCTGACTCCCAACCAAAAATTTCAAGTTATTCCAACTAAGCATATGCTAGAAAGGTAAATAGTCACACCTTATATAGATGGCTGGAATTAAGATGTGCTAGCATTTTGGTACACTGGTATGACCAAAAAATCCTTCTAGATACTTCTTGGTTCCTTCCCTGGTCTGTGACCATGTTTGAAAATGGCGATCATTTACATTTTCCATGTTGGCATTCACCTTGCGCTGAGAAGAAAAATATAAAGCCTCTGAATTCCATGCATAAGTTATTATAGTGTGGGAGGCTACAGAAAGTGGAAAAAATACTCAGATGCAGGCCAGAATATTTCTGCTTTCATGGGCAAATTTGGGTTGTAATAGGGTGGTTCTGTGTTAGATGCTTTCTTTTCTTTATTTTTATCCAGTGTAGAAGGAACAGGCTAACTTAAGAAATGCCAAGTGGTATTACTGTGTCATTCCTAAGCCCCATTTATGTTTAGGTTGAGCCTGAAATCTGGCTTCATTTCTTTTACTCAGAGAATACAGTTCTTTGAGCTCCTCAGAAATGTTGAGCTGAGTCTGAAAATCAATATACTGCATTTTTTCTTCTAAGAGCTTATGGTAGTTTTAAATTATTTTACTCAGCCATGGAAAGTAGGTAAACGTTTCTGCCATTTCAAATGTTGGTTGTTCAACAAATTCTGAGATGTTCTAACGGCACATGGAGATTGTAAATTACTTAGGTTCAATATAGTGTAACTCTGTCTTGACTTCTAATCTAAGCTTTCGGGGTATTTTAAAATCATTCTATGACCCTATATTGTCCATTCTTTAGGACAAAATATTTCCTACTTATTATGGACACCATCATTATATTTCACCACTATCCCATAGTCTGCAGCCTGATAGGCTTTAAAACATTTCATGTCCATCATCATTCCTATGCACACTTCTTATTTAAATCCAGATTTTTTTTTAATTTCATAGTTAAATCTTCCACTTAAAGCCAGGAAAATTATTAATAAGTAGAAACATTGAGTTATTGGCCCTGGATCTGAGAATACCAGCCTACTTTTCTAAATTATCTGAACCGACTAAAATCCATGCAGTATGATGTATTCTTTCTAAAAAGCCTGACTTTCCCTAAGAGTCTATACCAAGTTGTTTTATTTAAAGTTATCTTTTAAACTAGGGACCACTATTCTCCATATTTCTGTTAGATTTCTTTCCTAATCCTTTTCATGAGTTTTATTCAAAATGAGCTCAGCTGCTGAGGATTTGGATGGAAGGTCTGGAAAAGTATAGGTCATTTTAGGGTGTGATTTTATGAAGTGAATTTCCATGGGGATTTTTATTTCTGAAATGCATGTGTTCAAGCACCACTGTGTCTGTGTTCCTAGAGACTCTACACACCTATAGTCATATATATGTCCCAGAAAATCCTTGTGAGGAGTTCAAAGCTGCTTTCTGTGGCACTGTTGCATAGCATGTGTAGACAAAAAGTGATTTCATATGTATTAGGGTAATTTTGTACAACTCCTTCACATAAACATTTCATATATGTTAGAATTAAACACCATTACGGTATCTAAAATTGACAAGTGGTGACATTCTAGTTTGAGACTGACCAATTTGCCATGGTTAATGATCACACTGTAGTTTACTTTTACTTCAGATAAACACACACAGCTTAGAATTTGCTCTTCCAGTTAAAACAATTTTATTTGATTATTGTCAATTCTAAATGATGCAAGAAGAAGACATAAGCAAAGCCCCGTGGCTGGAACAGTGTGTGGAAGTCTACTTTGGAGAGCATACAAGAATAATCAGCATTAAACCCTCACTTACTATTTAAGGAATGATAGACATTGTGCTGAACACAGAGACTGGCAGTGCAAATATTGTGTTCTGTTTTTCTGGTGACACCTTTTAATGCAATGGAAGATAGTCACAAAATTAGTTGCATTACTGATGTGCATTAATATTATGAAAACCTTCACATTATTTGGGAGCATCATCCTCTTGCCACCCATTCCTTGTCTCTCTTCTTTCTTTAATGGAATAGAGAGTGATGTTGGCTATGGGAGATGTACTAGATAAATCCTCAGAATGAAATTGTCCTTGTTTCATTTTCTGCCTCTACAACATCTAAATCCAAAGATAAACTTAATGGAGTTTCCTACTTGATGGAAGAAATCTTTCTTCTGCTTCTAGAGACTTACTATTCTAGAATGCCCCCTTGGGAAAGATAATAGATAGATGTGCAAATGTTAGGAAATTGTTTGAGTTTTGAAATTAATTAGAAATTATTTTAATTTCAAAAATCAGAGACAAGTGATCATTCCTCAGGATCACTTCATAAAAACTGGAGGGAATATTTTCTTCAAAGAGAAATATGAGCAAAATACAACATATGCATGTGTGAATGGTTCATATTAAAGTCCACTATCATGTTTGCTATCTTTTTAAGATTTCTTTTTAAAAATTTTTGAAGTGTGTGTGAGTGTGAGTATGTGTGCGCACATGCATTTGACTGCTTGTGTCCACAAAGCCATAAAAGTTAGGTCCGACTGGAGCTAAGGTAATTGTGAACCACCTGATGTGGGTGTTCAGAATCAAAATTGAGAACTCTGAAAGAGCTCCTACCTACTCTTAACTACTGAGCTACATCCCCACCCCTCTGAGTGCTAACTTAAAAAATGTAGACAACCTCATTTCAGGGACTAATGATGAAGTCTACAGAGCAAAGAGAATCATGGACTAGAGGGTGGAACAAAGGAAATAAAAACTGAGTATATTAAGAAGCATCACTGTGAAATTTCAGAACATAGGTTCATTAATAAAATATCCTCAATGCTTTCAGGTAAATAGAAGATTATATTTGAGGAATTCTGAATGATGATGGTGTTAGATTTCTCAGAATCAACACTGGAAATAAGATGAGAAGCAAAGATACCTTTAAGATCTTGGGTAGGAATTTGTTTCTGCCTTAAAATATATTTTTAGAAGTGAGTACAGAGAGAGACAAGAGAACAAGAAAGCCAAGAATTCAGCGTAAATGTCTGTACAATAATATATGATAAAAATTCATATATTGAGTTTCTGTTAGAGATGTCTTTAAGAAAAACATCTTGAAAAGAAAATGTAAATGTGAACACTGAGGAATTCTATAATGAAAAGAGATAATTTGGGTGGAAAAATTATCAGTAGCAAGAATTACAGAGAACATTAAAGGAACCAGTTATTAACTCAAGGAAAAATATTTTTATCAGGGAGGAAGTGCAATCATATGTATTATCTGGATAATCTATATATTGTTTACATAGTGAAAACAACACAAATAATCAATACTGGCTCAAAAACTAGATAAAATGGAAAATAATTATTTTTAAAGCATGGGGACTTGTGAGGGGTGGAGTCATAGATAGTGTGGAAATAGAGGAAAGTTCTTATTTTCTGTAGTACAAATTAATGAATATTTCTAAAATGAAAAATATAAACTTTAATTACTGTGGCTATAAATATCAGAAAAAAATAAATGATACAAACAGAATACAATTGTATTTGATTAATACAGAAAAAAATCTATTGCTGTAGAATTTCCCTATAATGTGCATATGTTCATATATATAAATAGTTTAAATGTAATTACTCTATAATGGGAAATAGAGATGGCTAACGCCCTTACTAGAAACCATAGTATACCATGGGCAAATCAAAAGTTCACTGGAAGAAATGTGTTATCTTCTTTGGAGCTGTTGAATGGTAGGTTCTTACAGATCTCCAAATATTACAGGTTATTGCTAATGCTTTTGGTTGTTCTACAGAATTTGATGGTAAGACTACATCGGTGAACATACCACATAACCAGAATCAGAACATGAGGGAATCTAGCTGTTACCGACATGGCACTTTCATTCCTATTTTCTAACTTTTATAGTGTTGAAAAGGGTTACGCATTTGATGACAAGAGAAAAGTCATCAACATTCTCACCCTGTTGTGCACCCAATGAGCTATAATAGGGCTGTCCTGGTAAGACACACAACAGTGGCATGGCTATCATGGAGGTAACCAACCACTTTCTGATTGGATTTCAGTCCCACTCTGCAAGATGAAACCCATACTTTGCTCAGCTTCTGTGGCCAAGCACCTGTGGCCGAGCACCTGTGCCCGGATGGGATATTGACCTAGGAAGAGCCTAATCCTATTGATGTATAGAATCGACATAGACTTATGACTTATCACTATTCTATAAGATTCTCAACACTAATTAGAGAAGTATTTTTTAATACTACATTGTTATTTAGACAGCAAACACCAGTTGGTCTTGCTTCATATGATAAAAGACTAAAGACCACTGAGTGCTCTGCCTTAAGTGGGACATCTATGTCACATTCCTCCCTGACTGGGCTCACAGGTCATCAGAGAAGAAGAGACTGACTGACTGCAAGAGCTGGAAGTGGTAGAAAATTATAAGAAAACAGTGTTTTTCAGCTACAACAGGGAAGTTGTACATATAAATCTATAGCAACTGTGATGGCATGCACACTCGTGCAAGCTCAAGCCAGGCCCAGTTCTAGCATGGAAGATGCAGGTGACATAGTAGTCACATTGGTAACCAGTCTGTGCTCCCTACATTCTTAATCAAATTATAAAAGTCAGGTAGACAACTGTTTAGACAGACATGAACACTTTAAATCAGTCCTTTAAATGCACACACTCACTAAGGTCAAAGTGGAGTCTTCATCACAGTGAACTAGTGTGAAGAACAGTGATTTATTTCCTTGATGAAAGTATTAAAGCAGGAATTAACCAGACTGTCACATCTGCCCTCTAAAATGAAAAGGAATGCCTTTATGGAGCGAACTGAAATAATTTTGGCAAAATGCTTATATTCAGAGAAAATTAATAGCAGACATGTTTTCTTAATGCTTTATGTGAGCTCCAAACAACAAAAGTAACAACACATTTCTAAGCAGAGTTCTAGGACTCTCACAAGGCAACTAACTTCCGGTCAAAGAATTAGTTCTTTCTTCATAGATAGAGTACTGAACCTGAAGGCAGAATTAGGCTATAGGTGAGAGAAAATTTCAATATAGGATGCAAGAACTTATGTCCATATGATGTTGTGAAGATATCCTTACTTTAGCAAGAGTTTATGCCTTAATCTCTCACAGAATCATTTCCTATGCATTCTCACATAATTACTATTTTAAGTTTCTTTAACTGAAATAGAACTACATTTATTCCCATCCTTTATCCTCCTTTTGGCTCTCAGCTCCTTCCCATGTCCTACCATTTCTCAGGTTGACAGCCTCATTTATTTGACTATATTTATTACATATTGTGTACACAAATATATAAATGCAGCCTGCTGGGTCCAGTCCATATTTGTTGCTTGTGTGTACATGTTTTTAAGGATAGCCAATCAGCATTGGAATACTACAAGGGAATTCATCTCTGGGAAAGTTTAACTGTCTAATCCCAACAGTCTACCATCAACTGGACAAGACCAACAGATCATGTGGAGCCTAATCTACACTACAGCACTTGCATCTGTAGGTCAGGGAACATTACTGAAGATGGGCTGGGAAGATTGTAGGACTCAGAATACCAAGAAGTTTTCTGCTGTGAAACAGTCTCTCCTGGAAAAGACTATATAAATGAGACCAGAACAACATTAGTATTAATGGATATGTAACCAAGAAGGGGGAAATGTCATGGGGTCACACCCATGACAAAGAACTGCAGGAAACTACTGTCACATACCTTAATCTGCAGTTTATTCATTATGCATCATTAACCGTTAGTAATAAACAAACCCTTGTTAAGAATGCTCTTTGGTAAATTGATTCATAAAGTTAAAATTCTATATATAAAATGGTTTCTGTGTCTCCATGTCTGGAGAGCCTCAAAAATGTAACTAGTAAATTATAATATAAACCACCTGAGACAGGAGATTAAATATCCCATCACTGTTTCTAAGAGATACTCCATCATAGCTGTTATTTTGGGGTTTGGGGAAAAATGAAGTAGGCACCAAAATCATAACTAGCCTTTCAATGGGAATTTATTTAATGCATGCTTTGGTGCTTCTCCTAGATTTGGAAAGCACTTTCACATCTTTTGCTCTCAGAATAGGTTTACTCCAGGAATTGGGGAAAATTTAACATTAACCCTTTCAGTCGACTAGAGGTCCACCCATTGGGAAAGAGCAGTGTGTTGCAAAATGGAAGCTATTATTTTCAAAATGCACTGTTTTTACCTTGAGACTTCTGAGCAGGCTCTAATTTCCTTGCAGGAAGGAGGTGAGATCTAGCAGCCTCACACCTCCTTTAGAGCTCAGGGCAGCCAGTTTTGCAGTCTCTACTCCTCTTTTTTTTTTTTTTTTTTTTTTTTTTTTTTTTTTTTTTTTTTTTTTTTGTAAGCATCCATACATAAATTGAAGAAATTTTCATGATATTTTCTCTGCTATCATAAAGGCAGTTCTGAGAGCATGCAACTTCCAAGATTTTCCAGAATTCATAGTCACAAGCGACAGTATGCCTCATGGAATCAGTACTTTCTAGATGCTGGTATTTTGGTGGCTTTCCATGCATTTTTTTTTTGTAAATGTTTAGAAGAACACTGAACCTTAGTTGAATTTAGAAAATGAAGTTAATGAATGGTAACCTTCTATAAGTCTTTTATTTTTTTTTTTAAAGTGATTCTCAAACTGTGGGTCATGACCCTGTTAAGGGTCACATATCAGATACCCTATATATCAGATACTTTTACATTATCATCCATAACAATAGCAAAATTGCAGTTATGAAGTAGCAATGAAAGAATTTTAGGCTGGAAGTCACCATAACATGAGGAACTGTATTAAAGGGACCCAGCATTAGAAAGATTGAGAACCCCTGTTCTGTAATTTTCATATTGGTGTATTTACTCTGAACTTTTTCCAGGTGGAATTTTTCATTTGATATGGAAGAACTTAGGATGGAATCTGTCCCTCCTTTGTGCTTTTGCCTCCTTATAAAAAGATATTTCTGTCCAACAAGGGTCACGGGCTATAATGCTTTATCATCATCATAGGGTGATGTGGCTTTGCTTCAAGTGGTTATCTATTTTTAGCTTTGTTATCATTTCTAGGAACTCTCTTGCAGTAGAAATAGCCATAACTCTGTAAAGAAGAGATATGGAGCATGGAGCATCATTGACCAGGTGCTTTAACCAGATGACAACAGGAAACCTAACTTTTAGCGGTTCCTTAGCTGAATCAGGAAGTCTTAGCTGAAATCAGGAAGAAATTCATGGAAATTTATCTCCTTGTGTCTGCTCAGTACCCTGTCAGGGGCCAGCACTTAAGATTTCAACTTTTTTCTATTATGTGTAATATGTATAATTTCATCTTAGTGATATGTAAATACATATTTGAGACAATTTTTTGTCAGTGGATGTTTTTCTAGATATCAATGTAATATTATGTACATTAGACATTTTTGATGATAAGGATAATATTAATAATATACAAAGGTTCCATTTATCAGACCCATAAAATGGTCTGGTTATTCCACTTGGTGTATTAGTTTTGTAATAATACAAATACCTACAAATTTATCTTCATCGCTCAGATTTATGAAGAGAAACAAGGAGAGAACTAAGTATCTAGGTAAATGTTAAATAACACTTCAATAAGCAGATCTCTCTCTCTGTCTCTGTCTCTGTCTCTCTCTCTCCTGTGTGTGTGTGTGTGTGTGTGTGTGTGTGTGTGTGAGAGAGAGAGAGAGAGAGAGAGAGAGAGAGAGCAAGATATCTATTAAAACATATTTTTCCCCTGGAGATTTCAGTTGTTTATTAAATTATTTAGACCCTGGTTTCCCCATATCTACAATAAGAGTTATGAAAAAAATTTATAAAATAATAATGAGTTAATGTAACTGGATTTAAAAAGAATAAATAGAGCCCTTAATCAAGCGCATTTCAGCTACCCGCCAGATGCAAAGTGATGCTGATGTGAGGCAGAGATGATTTCATGAAGATTTCTCCAGCTGCTGAATCGTAGCTGAATTATGAACAGGGATTATTTCAGTATGGATGTGTTAGATCAAAGTGTGAATCGTGAGTCATGGTGATTCAAATCGAGGAGCATCTAGAAGCAGAAATGCAATGAGAGTCAGTGTTCTGAATCCTTCATGACTCTTTCAGTACCCTGCTCTGTGTAAACTGGAAACACCATGGCTCCCATCATGCTGGCCTCATATGAGCTTTCATTTCAAACTATTTCTGGAAGCTTTGGCTTCTGGTTCTTAATGAATTGTAATGTCATTTTATAAGAGTGTTGTTAACCTCTGGCCTCAACATCTGATGGCTTCTGCCAACCACTTATTTTTCTTCCCCTTTAACGAGTATTACTCTATCATTTCAGGATGTCCAGGGAATAGTGTAAACATCCAACTCTCCCACATTAACATTCTGCAATCCAGCTTTTCTATTCTTTCCCTTTTGTTCCCAATTTATTCCACATTTTACTGACAAACAGGTGTTGACGATCCCTAATGTGTTAGAGATGTCTTTAGCTGCTGAGAATTAATACACTTTTTAAACTTGTTCTCTGTCAAATTTCCTCCTTTTGACACTTTCATTGGTAGGTCCAGTCTCTCTTTGATTTACCTGGATTGCGTTGCTCAAGCGCTTGGAGATTTCATACCATAGAATTTCTTGGAACATACAACCAACTGCTACCATCTTTCTACTCATTCATCCCAGCTAATAGGAAAGGTCTTATGATGATATCTCTATTGCTTCATATTTAACATTTTGCTTTGCATGTGCTTCCCTGTCAATTCTTTTCAAGGTCATGTATGTAAGCAGCTGATTGAGTGAATCCAACCTCCTTCAAGCCAGATTTCAATTTCTATAGTTTGCCTTCATTTTGTAAAACTTCTTTGAAAAGTAAGCTCATATACTTCTCGAAACTCTTAGGCAGGCAGGCAGTTTAAAGCCAGAGAAGATCTATCCTAACACTGTACCATAATACCTCAAAGCTGATCAAGTGGGCCATTTCTCTGTAAGCTTGTTCGGTTTAAAACTTTTGACTTCAAGGAACTACTACCACGTGTAACTGTTGGTATTTCTTTCTTTCTTTCTTTTTTTTTCTTTTTTACTCAAAATCGTAAACTTAACTCTGTAATCCAGCTAGACTTGGATGGGAATGAAGAAATAGGGAACCAGAAGAACTTCCGTGAGAGCAGAGATTGCAGGATATTGCCAACAATGGGGTGGGGGTGCTCTCCTGAACTACAGAAGGAATAGTCTGGAGGGTAAAAATGCCTTCAAGCCAACCCACAGTCAGAAATGGTGATCGTTATGCTAAGAATAAAATCCTATGAGTCAATCATGGGTCATCTATTACTCCAAAACTTTTATATTAAAATCATTGTAAAAAACAAAAACAAAAACAAAAACGACTTTTTTCATTGCAACACAATACCAATTTTTAGTTTCCAAGAAAAAACCAATAAAAAACAGAACACATCTCAGAAGTAACCCATTCAGACTAATTTTAAGCTCATCAATCCACTTATCAGTAAGTAAGATTAAACTTACCCTAGGAATTGGTAGCAAGCTTTTGGGTATGGAAAAGGTTACAAAGGGCTAAGGAAGTCTGCCTTCTACAAATGAGAGTGTCTTTCAGAACACAGAAATAATCAATGTTCTCTGTTCATAAGACTCTTGTGGTCCTACAACAAGGTACCCAGGCTCTTATAATGAGGAGTAATAGCTATGGGCCCAAGTTTTTAAACTGTAATTGTTAATATTAGGACCCCCCCCCAATACAATTAAAAACAAAATAGCTCCACATCATATATTCTAAGGTAGTGGCTTTCAACTTGTGAATCTCAATGTCTTTAGGGGTTCAAAGTGCCTTTTCACAAGGACTGCATATCAGATATCTATTATACCAAATCTTTATATTTAGCATATTTACATTACAATTCATAACAGTAACAAAAGTCCAGTTATAAAGTAGTCATTAAATACTTCTATGGATTGGGGTCACCACAACATGAGGAACCGTATTAAAGGGTCACAGCATTAAGAAGGTTGAGAAGTACTGCTCTCAGGAAAGGGCACCCATTAGAAACAGAACATTTTAGTTTTATCGGAAAGGCTTTCTCTGGGAAGCACACTCCTGCAGCACATATATGTTGTCAGAAAGGATGTATGATGATGCAGAGGAACCAGTCAACCCTCCTATTTGATGCTGTTCGGGTCAGCTTTCAGATCATGTAAAAGAGGTGCACAGTAGGCTAGAGTAATGGTTCTCAACCTGTGGGTCATGACCCCTTCTAAGGTTGTGTATTTGATATTTACATTATAGTACATGGTAGTAACAAAATTACCATTTGGAAATAGCAGCAAAAGGAATTGTATAGTTGGGGGTCATTCTAACATGAACTTTTAAAGGGCTGCAGCATCAGAAAGGCTGAAGACCGCTAGTACTAAAGGATTTTTTTGAAGCCTTAGAGTAGATATAGGGAGCAAAAGCTGAAGACAAGTCATAGAATGGCCACTTATCTTTTGTTATGGACATGTAGACTATTGGAATTATGCTCTTAGAATTGAAAACAGGCTGCATCAATATTTAACTGAGATAATAGAAAGATTCATGAGAGTCTTGAGATGATTATAATGAAAAAAGGATTGTAAAATTACTTCTGAAAGTCATTGGTGGGGATAACTTTTTATTATGCTCTTTGAATATAAGAATATAAAACGAGCAAGTCCTTCAGTCACTTTCTTGAGAGAAACACTAGTCTTAAATGAATAGCATTAGAGCGTATGGATTGGCTTCCTTGTTGTAAGAATGAGTTTTAACAAAATGGTCATAAAGCAAATAACTCCTGGAAAGGATGGAATGGAAGCATAATAAATCCTTTAAAGAAATCTTAGCCATTGAGAAAATGGTGTTAATTGATAAATTTTGATTTTTTTTTTTAAGAGAAAAATTCCAATTTCCTTTCTGAAAAGCAGCCTCCAATTGGATGGACAAGATCACCATATTTACTTAGCATAGCTGTCATTTGAGAGCAAGGTACAAACATCATAACACATAAAACAGGAGACTGTGGTTCCCTTATCATCTCCTCTATAGCCAGCAGTGTGACTTTGGACAGGATATTTTTGAATGTCATTCCTCGGTTTCCTTGTTGGCAGTCTCTGAAAGTTCCAGAAACAGTGATTTTAATGCCCTCTCTTTCCCTGTCATTCTATCAATTTTTTTTTTCTTAAATAATTTAGACATGTGAAATTCCTTTTTCTTGTTGGTGCTGGGAATTGAACCCAGGGCTTTGTACGTGGTAGACAACCACTCCCCCACTAATATATACTCCCAAAGCCCTAGAATTTCATTTTCAACATATTAAAATGTGTTCCTTATATTTTAAAATCCTTAACAAAAGTTAAATTGTTAATGACATTGTCAAAGCATAAATACAGGTAATTCTAGTCTAGAAATTAAGAATTAAGTTAGCTTCCACAGAAAAAAGCCATCTTGTACTTTATAAAAGTTTGTGATTAACCCTCTTATTAACTTCTTATGATCTGTCAAAACTTCTCTTAATCTTTTGCTTAGTACATTTTGTGTTTTTTTCAGAGATTTAGAGATAGACATTAATGTTTGTTGTCTTTACATACTGTTGTTCCATACAACTTTTTAAAAATTTCTTTTCTCTTGAAACAAAATATTCATTCTAAATATTCAGAAGTATAACATATTTATTATTATAACTAGGTTATTTCAATCATTGCTACATTTATTTACTCCTGGATTACACGTGAAATTTAAGACAATTTAGTGTGATGATAATGATTTCATGGCAACATGAAGTTTGAATATAGTCAGTTAAGTTTTTACATGACTGCCTCAATTACGCAGCCATTCACATAGTTTCAGCTACACAGAGAGTACTTATACAACAGAAGATCTCAGGAGGAAACTCAAGTTTAACATAAACAAACCCAATTTTGACAAATTCCAAAACTGAAATCAAGTATGTAAAGGCAGAACCAATTTTAAAATTTGCATGTCTTTGCTTCTCTTTAAAAAAAAAAAATCTTAAGATGTATTAGTAATTATACATGCGGCTGAAGCTAGTGGGGGGAGCCATATTAAAGAATTTGATTTACATGGTTTTCAAGAAGACACAGAATTTTCTCTGAAGGCTCATTTATTAGGTCAAAAAAAGCACTATCATGCTCTGTCCTCTCTTTTGTTGAGAAAACAGAGAAGAGGGAGAATTCTCTAAAGTTTCACACTTCAATATGAGAAGATTCCTTGGCCACAAGCTATGCTACACATCAGCTGCACAGAATCTAGATGGATTGGTCGCTAAGTTAAGAATAAAAAGAAATCAAAATAAAACGTTTCTATATGGGGAAAACGATTCAAGCTATGTGAAGCATATTTAAGTAATGACATTTTGCTAAAAAAAGATTTGACTCACAGCCTTCTCCTGACTAAACATTTTCCCCTTTTTGCTTTTAGGGCTCAACTCTGAAAGCAGTCAACAGCTGGCTGAAGATGCCAAGCTTTCCAGCTCTGCCTCCTAGATAACCATCTTAGCCTCTTACCTGGACCAGGAGTTTCTGTGCTGCCAAGGCATGATGCTGTTCCAGCCAGGATAGAGAGGAGTCTGTCCCGTTAGCGTCCCCAAAATCTAAATTCACATTTCGTGGCTGAGGTCACAGTTCTTTTTAAAGCAGTTCTCTTACGCAGTGTGTGTTTCTAACAAAAACACCCTCTGCAGCTGGAGGGAGCCTCAGCTAAAGCCGGATCCTGTCAAGGCGTTCCTAGTGACTTCTGTCTTCTAAATGCAGACTGATGTTTTGCGAGAGAGGGGCCTCCACAAGCAGGCCCAGATTGCCTGCAAAGTATTTCCTGCCTCTGAGAAGTTTGCATGTGAGAAAGCCTGCTCGAAGCTGAGGGGAGGGGCAGAGCAGAGCTGCTTGGGCGTTGAAGCTCTGATTTTACACAGGACTGAAGTGAGTTTGTCAAAGCTCTTGAGATGATTAGCTAGCGTCAGAAAGTCCTAGAGTCCTTCCCATCCCACAGGGCTCACGGAAAACAGAGCAGAAAGAAAACGCAGCTCTCCCCTCCACAGCCTTTCCACACTGTTAAAGGGAGATCAGAACACTTCTGTTAACTCTCACTTCACATTTTTTTTTTTAAAAGACAGATGGATTCGGAGTTTTTAAATACCGTAATTCTCCTAAAGCTTAGAACCTTTAAAAAAATGACTTAAATTTTACATTCTGGACTTGAGAAAATCTGTAATTAAAATTCCAAGAATCTGGGAAACAGACCATTTCCTTTTTCTTTTCCATCCCCAGAAATCTTCGTGAAACACAGTGGTTTGTGTTTCAGGACATGCAGCCTTACCTATATAGAGTCAGGATCCTCCAGTTACAGACAGTCACGGCTGGAGAGGCAGAAGGCCGACTCCATCTTGATCATGTAAAAGTTGTGTTGACATGAAACACTTGCAATGCTTCCTCCTGCATGGCTGAGTCCCTCAATCACATCGCTAAAGTGGCTAGCACAGTGTGCATCCTTCCCCAGGCACACAGTTTGTGAACTCTGTTTATCTTTTTGCTTTTGTGCCTCCACTGAATGACTTCCTCCTAGCTGCTCCACGCTGGGAGCTTGGACTACCATTTGGTTTTGATTAAAACCAGACAGCCAACTCTGGAGAATTTAGGGAATAAGCTAATGGAAACTGCGAGTATGGCTTTAATTAGTGCATCAATTAATAATAGATGTTAGCTTGTCTTATAATAAGATGTCACAAATGCTGATCTCAAATCATTTCTGGAAAGAATTCATACTGACTTTCTTTCTTTTGTAATACAGATTTCTCCCTTAGGGAAAGTACAAGGGCAGAAGGACTGTGGCCTGGGACATGTAGGTTGTGGTCAGGCCACTGGGACAGCTTCCTTGTTTACATCAGAGGAACAGGAAACAGCATCTCTCCATTTATCTTGTTCAGTAGAAACTGCTCCATAATCTTTCCCTTCCACTTTAGCTACATTCAAAGGGTTCATTCTATCGCTCTTGGTGACCTAACGTGTTTTTTGTTTTTCCACTGACTAGTGATAGATGAATCTAATCATTGGGTCTAGGGTTCCCATACATTGTGCATTTTTAGCTTGTCAGTCTTGGCATGTGGGAGACTAAATCCAATATCTGAGTAATAAGTAATCACATAATAAGATGCAAGAAATACTAAGCCTACATGTTCCAACATCTGTCCTAGCCTCTGAAATGTAAGTGAGTTTTCACTGTCCACTTATATTCTCAGGGGGTGTTAAGTTTTACAAATGCAGACAGATCTTCCAATATTGCAATGGCCATCTCCTAATTCTCTCTGAAAATACAGTGGAGGTGATAATTCGATAAAGTATGATGCCATAGCGAATGTACCTTTCTTTCCAGGACAACTGAAATATCTCAAAAATAATGAAAAGCATGATTTAGAAAAGAGCCAAACAATAAAGACTTAAGCTGTGCATAACTGAAAAATGAGATACTTTCTAAAATCAATATACTGCTGAGGCATGCCATGGGAGAAAAGGCCTGGGATCTCAATGCTTGGGAGACTGATCAGGAGTTGAAGACCATGTCAATAAGACAGAAAGGGGCTGTGGTGATCAGCTCAGTCACTAAAGTGCTTGGCACACTGAGTGATCCAGGAACCTGAGTGCAATATCCAGAACCCACCTGAAAATAGTTGGGTCCTGAGGGTCACTCATGTAACTTCAGCATAGGCGAGGCAAAGACAGCAGGATTATTGGAGCTCACTGGCTAGCCCTACTTTGTGAGTTCAAGTCCCACCAGAGATTTTAATTAAAAAAAAAATGGATCTAGAACAATGGCTCAAAGGTTGTTCTAGAACATGTGCACACAAACACAAAACTCATGCACCCACACACACATCTGCACACACACACACACACACACACACACACACACACACACACACACACACACAAATTGAGCTAAAAGGAAAGAATGAACCTTACCCTAGATATTTATTCCCCATATAAAATATGTGGCCAGAAAGACTTAAAATTGTGATGAAAATGGTACTAGTTTAAAATGTGATTATTTAGATTATCTAAATTAAATCTTCAATTGTGCAAAGACTACAGTTTACTCATCTATTGTCCCCTCCCCCCACCTTTTTCTGGTACTAAGGGTTGAATGGAGGACCTCCCTCTAGGCAAACACTCTACCATGAGCTACAGGCCCACACCATCATCCACTCATTCATTATTCAAACTCTATTTGCCCTCATCTTCAAATCCTTCCACTCTCACTGTGCTTCACAGTATTCTCTGTACTTTTATTTTGCAGATAAAGGACAGAAAGGCATCTTCTTCTCCCAGGCCAGTGATGGAAAGTCGCCAAGCCTACGCTGGAGCCCACTTCCTCTGGGTTCCGTGCTTTACTTTATCTGCATTCACTGCCTCCCTTGACATCCACTAATCATCGTGCAAAACTGGGAAGATTCTTCAATGTTCTGGGTTTCAGCTCGTTCTTAAAAACCAGCCAGATTCCACACAGTTCACAAAACAGGATATGGTTTCCATGTGCCTGTGCTTATATTCTTGTATTTGTGTCCTTTTAGAAAAGACCCAGACAGGTAGAATGAAAATTGGTAGAACAGCTTTTTTCACCTGTCTCTGCCTCTGCTCCCACTATGCATATCTTGCTTACTGGGTGCCTCTAGAGTTCACCACTGGGGCTTTTTAGCCAGCCTCCTCAAGGATTCCATCATCTCAAGGATGCTATCATCTGAGTTCTGTTTCTGTGCATATTAAGAACCCTACCTAGCCCTGCTCAAATGCATCGGTGGGATGCCCTGCTTGTCTCCACTCTCTCCTCAGTAAGTTTCTACTTAACAATGACTTCTAAGAAATCACTCTTAATCTCTCTGTACGAGAAGCATTACTTGACAGATATTTAATCATCTTTATTTTTCATCTTTAGTGGCCAGACTCTAAACAACTCCCAGAACTGATGTTCTCATGAAGACATTTGCAGACATGTGTATGAAGACAATGAGCTAATTTCCCAAGGACTCAGTACTGTGTCAGGTTTGTAGAAAAGGCTTAAAACATCTGTTCCTTTTTCTCTTTACAGATATAAACATTTTATTTTCCTAAAAGTTTGCTGAATTCTCTATACGAGATCAGCTGTGAAACAAGGCACAGAGGCTGTCAGACCTTGACAATAGTCCATCAGGACCACCTCTGGTTCTACAGCTCACCTCCACAACTATTTAAGGTCCTGAGTATGAAGGGTCAGGTTTGTCAACTTGACAGAACCTACTGCCACCTAGACTTGGACCCCTGGGCATGCCTGTGGGTGTTACCTATTAGGTGAATTGGCGGGGGAAAGCTATCTCAGTTGAGGGTGGAGTTCAGAACTGCCTAAGGAGGAAAAGGGAGTTAACCACCAGGAATCGTGAGCACATAGCTCTTTGTTTCTAGACTACTTATGCAATGGGGCTGGCTGCTTTGCCTTTCTTCTCCTGGACTTCGCTGTCATGAGGGGTTAGTTTACTACCTTGAACTATGCACTTAAAAAAAAAAAAAAAAAAAAAAAAAAAACTTTCTTTTCCCAGGGGCTTTTTCAAGGTCTTCTTAATTAATTTATTTATATATTTTATCAAAGTCTCTTTGGCCAACGCAAGGCTAACTTTGAGCCTCATTAACTATTAGTTGATGTGGGAATGTTTTTTTGCATGTTGTAAATATTAATTTTTAAATAAAGGAGATGTTTTGGCTCATGACAGGCACTATAGAAAAAGTAGGAGAGAAAATCAAAATAGATATAAGAAAAATAAAGACAAAGTCAAAAAAAGATCAACCCAGCCACAAAAAAATATATAAAAAAAACTAAAAAAAAAACCACATAAGCCACAGGCCATGTGACAAAACAAATTAATAAAAATAAATTAAATTAAAATAAAAAAACTTACTAACAATATGCCTAAGCCATAAGCCAAATAATATAAACTTAATATACACATCTGAGCAGCAGTGGGTAGCTAAGGAATCTGGGGCTGTAGGTCTGTGGGTTGGACCTCTGGCTGCCCTGGGCCAAAATACCTATTTGTAACAATTAGTTTTCAAAGCCAAGGAAGGTAGACCCTATAAAGTATTTAGGCTTTATGGCAGGTATAGTCCTCTCTGATGGATAAAATTTCCTTTACTATTTAAATTATCCATTTTGACCATTATATCTGCCTTCTAGATTTTTTTTTTAAATTAATAGCTATCAAATGTCAGGAGCCATTCTATTGGTGGAATTGTCATGAGCTCTTTGAGAAGAAAGCAGAGGGATTGAAAGATGTTTCAAACTCTTGACATAGGCCAGGATCTGGGAGATTACGGAGTTTCTTCATTTCCACAGTTCCTTCTTCACTGCTCTGGGTGGCTGGTGGCTTTTCACATTACCCACTCATGTTCTACTCACTTCACTGGCCCGTAACAGACACACAGCAAACTGTACACATTGAAAATCTGCAGCTTCATTGCTTAGTGACTTCCATACACCACAATAACACTAGACACCAAAGATGTCACCTCCAAGTTTCCTCGTGTCTGTTTGTCATGCTTCCCCTGGAGCCCGTTTATGGTCTCCTTGCAGTCAAGCCCTCATTTGCTCTGTTACTTCAGATCAATTTATGTTTATTTAAAATGTTACGCAGAGGAACTCACATGTACACATTTTCTGACTTCTTTCACTTAGTGTGATTACTTTCAGATCCATCCTTACTATTGCTTTGTTACACTTAGTCCATTTCCTTTCGTTGCTTAGTTGTGTGTCACTGAACAGATGCACCACTACTTGAGCATCTGTTCACCCGTTGATGGACACTGTGGGGCGTTAGATTGGGACTAAGCTTGTGTCCATTTAAATATGACTGCTGTGAATATTCATGTTTAAGATATTCTCCATGTACAGTCTTTAGTTCCATTTTAGAAGTGACTTAAGAGTAATGGTTGAGCCAGTTTTAACTATTTCTTGGAAACCCTATTTTCCTAAGTAGATTTACCAAGTTTTATTTCTGTCACGATTCTCTGAAAACTTTTTATGTTCTTCTCATACTTCGCATGACAAATCTTTAAATTTTACCCTTCCTAGTAGATGTATAGTCGTGTATCTATCTCCTTTCAGCTTCGGTTTGCATTTCTTAATGGTCAATATTGCATTTTTTCCCTTTCGGCAAGCCTTTTTGTTGCTTATTTGTACATCTTTGATGAAAGGGCCTGTTCAAAACTTTCGTCTATTTGTAAAATTTGGATTACCACTTTCCTATTCACCCTGTAAGGACCTGTGAATACTCTCCAAGCAGGGACCTTATCAGATTACGGGTTTACATATAGTGTCCCACGTTCTTGTCTGTTCTCCTTTACACTCCTGTTGTTGGTTGTTTTTGCTCTTTTAGGGGGCCTACCACCAAGCTCCCCCTTAATTATAATTATATACCACCAAGTCTTAATTATAAATGCCCAGTCTTAGCTTGGCTTGTTTCTTGCCAGCTTTTCTAGCTTTAAATTATCTCATCTACCTTACTTCTGGGCTTTCTCCTCTCTTATATCTTACTTTCACTCTTACTCCGTAGCTGGCTGTGTGGCTGTATGGCTGTGTGGTTATGTGACTGTGTAGCTGTGTGTCTATATGTCTATGTGACTGTGTAGCTGTGTGACTGTGTGATTGTATGATTGTGTGGCTATGTGGTTATGTGACTGTGTAGCTGTGTGGCTGTGTGGCTGTGTGGTTATGTGACTGTAGCTGTGTGTATATATGTCTATGTGACTGTGTAGCTATGTGGCTGTGTGGCTGTGTAACTGTGTGTCTATGTGATTCTGTGGCTTGCCCCTAGCATCTCCTCGTCTTATTTTCTTTCTCTTTCTTCCTTTCCCCCCAGATTTCTCCTCCTATGTATTCTCTCTTCTTGCCAGCCCCTCCTATCCTTTCTCCTGCCTCACTGTTGGCCATTCAGCTCTTTATTAGGCCATCAGGTGCTTTAGGCAGGCAAAGTAACACAGCTTTACAGAGTTAAACAAATTGAAGATAAAGAAATGCAAAACATCCTTGCATCATTAAAGAAATACTCTACAGCACAAACAAATGAAACACATCAAAGTAACATTCCACAACACTCCCCTTTGTCCATTCTTCACAAATTCTCTCATTCATTCTCCTCCACTCTTATGAAGTAGAGTTCTCTCTTGTGATAATTTAAATATTGAACATATTATTCATGTTTTTATTTTTAACTTTTGTAGATAGACACTGCTGCCACAGCAAAGAAATCTTCTTACCTTAACATAATAATTTCTATTATATTTTATGCTAGAAATTTGTAGTTTTAGGTTTAAGTCTCATGAAAAATTAAAGGGTTACCTATATATTTTGTAAGAGATTATGGACCAAAAATTATTTAAAATATATGGTTATCATATATTTTTGCTCCTGACTAGCCCCAGCCGTCCTGTCCACGGAATTATCTTTACAACTTGACCTTTCCTTCTCTTCCACTAATCTAAGTGTCCAGCTTTTGTGAAATGCCACACTGTGTCAATTACTGTAGCTTTAGAATTAGTTTCAAATGAACTACTGTAAGAACTGTGGCTTTGATTTTTCTTCTTCAAAGTTATTTTGGATGATCTTGAACTTTTGCATTTCTGTAGGAAATTTAATATCAGTTTATTTATTTATCAGTTTTATTTCTATAAAAGTAGCTGCTAGTAATTTTGTTTAAATTGTCATTTAGACCAGCTGACAGCAGTGATATCAAACCTGATGTTCCATGAGGAAAATGTATTTCTGCTTTTATTTTTCACAATATTTATGCCGTTCATGTAAAACTTGTGTATTTTGTCACACTTTTCTCTAGTACAATATACTTTTAATGCAAGTATAACCAGTTAAGTTGTATTCACATTTCTAGTTGTTTACAGATACCATGTAGAAATGTAATTCAGTTTTGAATATTGATTAGCATTCTGTAAAAATCACTAACCTCAATAACCAATACAAGCACCTTTACAAAGATTCCTAACATATTCTTCGTACATCGTGACTAAGGGTAGTTTTGATCATTTGGTTTGCTGTTGCTCCACTGGACAGTGAAGAGTCTGCTTTATGATGCTGAGTGGTGTTATGGTAGCAGGCAGACTGCTTTGTTCTGAATTAAATGGAGCAAGACAATTATTCTTTTACCACACTGGTGTTTGCTGCAAAATGTTAAACATCATTATTTCTTACATGCCTTTTATTTGGTTAACAAAATTCAGTTAAGCTCATTTTTTTAAAAAATTAAAGACAACTCTTAGCTAAAGGTAATTTTCTTTCTCTTGGGGGGGATGTCTGGCAATGTTCTGAGGTATTTTTTGCTTGTCATAACTGCAAGAAGATGGTTTCAAAACAACACAATGTGTGCAAAACAGTTTCCCATGTGCTATGAATGTCCAGCTCCAAACATGATCTCTGTTGTGAAGCAGAGGCAAAGATTGATGTGAGTTGTATTGATGTGAGTTGGCTGAAAATTTGTATCAGAAAGGAGACTGAAATTTCAACATTTTCTTCAGTTTCTATGTCCATTTTTCCTCTCATTCCTCATGGTTTGTTTTTGGTAAAGTCTCAGTCTAGGACCATCTAGCATAAATGGGCTTCTTCCCATAACTGATGCCCGAGCCAGTGCTGGAAATAGTTGGTGTTTCTTAATATGCTTGTGATGTGGGAATGTCTTTCTGTATGCTGTGAAGTAAAGGAACTGTTTTGGCCCATGACAGGCACCGTAGCAGTAGGCAAGAATAAGAGCATAGGTAGAAGAAGGAGGGCAGAGCCACAGAGAGAGCAACCCAGCTGCCCAAGGAAGCAACACTTAAGGAACACAGGTGAGCCATGGGCCATATGGCAGGACAGATTAATGAATATGGGTTGAATTAAGATGAAATAGCTAGCAATGTGCCTAAGCCATAGGCCAAACAGTATCTAATTAATATAAGCGTTTGAGGCATTTTTGGGGAAAAGTGGCTGTAGGCAGGTCCAAACCATAGGGAAGTCTGGGCAGAAACCTCCCTGTTATATGCTTGATAAAGTATTGTTTCTGTTTTTTTTTTTTTTTCTTTTTTCTTTTTTTTTTTCTTCTGCGTATGGTTTTGGTTTTGGCTTCAAGAACACCCCTCTCATTTTTGTCCATAGGTATGGTGAATTCCATGGATTGACTTTTAAATATTATGAAAATGTATCTATTTCTCATCCCATAGCATACCATATCAGTTACTCTATCTTTCTACTAAAATTTAATGAAGTAATGCAAAGAATTCAATTTCAAACTTTTCCAAAGTTGTTGATGGCCATTAATACAGAGACCCACAGCTAGTGAACATGCAGAAAATAAGAGACTCACTTAAAGGAGACATATATATCAGACTCCCTCTGGCAGCCCAACATGGGGCATATACATGATAAATACCCACATAAAGCCACAGAAAGCTTAAAAAATGGTCTAGAGCCCAAAGCAGCCTCTGAATTGTGTCTCCCATGTGAGCTGTGGTACAGAGACACCTGGTGAGGCACATGGGCTTGAGCTACAGTGGTGGGCTTTTGGAGTGCAGCTCAAGGTATAAAATGGCAGGTTCCTGTAGTCTCACAAGGGTTTAGATTTAAGCAAAAAGTTGTAAATAATATATTTAAGGTTTTTGTTCATAAGGACAAAACCAGAACAGAATCAATGATGGCTTTCTAGTGGTGGTGTTTTCTTGGATCAGCTCTGTTTGCTGGAGGCAAAATGAGGCTTGGCTTTTTTAAGAGAAACTTCCTGATTCAGCCTTACAGGCAAAACACTTGTGAGTTTTTTAAAGAGGCCCTGCTGCCTAATACTTAAATGGAGTTAATGAGCAGCAGATGGCAAAGCTTTACTTGGTAATTATATGGACCCTAAAATTCCCCAGAAAACCTGGGCTAAAAAGATAAATTCTATGAAATTAGACTAGGAGCTGGCTGGAGCCATTCACCCATCCTACAAACCTTTAAACTTTGGCAGATTAATGGTGTGTTCAGAAATTGAAAGAAATAGAAGAATCGTTGGCAGATTAAAGGTGTGTTCAGAAACAGAAAGAAATAGAAGAATCTGGGTAAAGTCAATCACCCTAGGCAATCAAAAGTGTGGTCAGAGACAGAAAAAGTTAAGAAATAAATATACAGTAAAGACAGTTTTTTTTTTTTAAGTCTAAGTGGTTTATAGTGTGCTGAAAATATAGATACATAAGCTTAGAGAAAGAAAAGAAAAGTTAGAGAAAGCCTTTAAAAAAGAAATAGAGTAAAATAAATAAATAAAAATAAGCCACGTAAAGATGGAAAATACAAAGAATGTCTGGATACTGTATGTTATTGTCTTATCTTTAAGCTTCTTGATTGAAAATGACTTATTAAAGCTGCTAAAAGACAGTTGATTATAAATGCTGTGGGATTAATTCAACCTATATATTTTGTAAATGATTTGACTTAAAAAATGAAATCCAAAGATATGCTACTTTGGAGAAGAGGTTTTCTTTTTATTTTCAAGGAAAATGAGAGGCTGTGGATTTATTCTTGGATAAAGAACATAAAGTTTGATAGAGGAAGACCCCCTGAAAAATCTCCAATGGAAATGGATGGCCCAGATGATTCAGCATTTCAGAGCACCTCTGTGAAGTTTCCTGAGCTCTGCTGTATCCAGAACAATTTCAAGGCGACTGGCTGAGATAACCCAGCCTTACAGACCATTCCACTAAAGACTTGTACATAGTCCTACATTTTTCTTTGGATTCCCATGAGATTGCCAACACCCCCATTCAGCAGGAAGTAGCCTAGAGAACGATGCCCACATTCCCAAAACATGGATTATGGATGTTTGTGTTTATTTACAGTGTTGTTTATAAGTTGTTATAGATAATGGGGGGGGGGAAGAATATTATATTTGGAGTTCTTTTTTGTTTTAAAAGAGAAAAGGGGATATGTGGGAGATTGTGTTGTTTCATTGTAAATAATTATCCCACCCACTGGTTTAATAAAAAGCACTGATTGGCCAAAGGCAGGCAGGAAGTGTGGGCAGGGCTACCAGACTAAGAAGAACTCTGAGAACAGGAAGCACAGAGCAGAATGCCAGAGAGAAGCCGGAAGAAGCAGAGGACAACTATGCTGCTCTAAGAAAAGGTACCCAGCCACATGGCAACAAGATGAGACATGGGTTAGATTAAGGGTAAAGAGTTAGCAAGTTGTATGCCTGGGCCTTAGGCCGTTCAGCCTCAAACTATCTTTTGTATCTGTGTGTCTCTGAGGGTATGTGGGTCTGTGGGTCTAAACCTGGAGGCTAGGCTCAAGAGTCTGGGCCAAAAACCTCTTACTACACTCCCTCCCTGAAGACTCAGAGATTACTATAAAAGAGGGAGCAAAAAATTGTTAATAACTGGAGGTAGTGGATGTTTGTAGTAAAGCAATATTTGAAGGCTATGACAGGGCCATTGGACATATAAATTCACTGTTGCTATGACTGCATATATAAGACCTGTATCAAAGCCCAGGAACTTCAAGGAACTGATGAAGCCCTACCACTAGCTAAGGACTTACAGACAATGGATGGATTCTGCAGGAAAAGAAAGTCAATTTTCTTCAAGGATGTAGCCTCTGAGTGTTTGCTTCCCGTACTTAAGTGTTAGGCTTTCACCAGGCACCTAAAGGCAGCCTTAAATGGATTCAGTGGATTTTTTTTTTTTTTAAGAAGCAAGCATGAAGTCAGGTTGGAAAAGTGGCAAGAAGCATAGGAAAATAATTTTCAGGGAGGGAATGTAGATGGACATAAGCAGAACACTTTATATGCATGTATGAGACTCTCATATATCAAAAAGTAAAATAAATAAAACTGGAAGAAAAAAATCTATTTTGTTTCATGATATTATGGATAAATTATCTGAGGTATTGCACTGTTTCTACTATGGTGCTCAAATATGTTGTTGACCAGCACATCCATTATACATGAATTGGAGGATGTATTTAGAGGACCCTTGGATTTCTTTGCTTAAGGTAGAATTTCACTATCAAAATAATCCTATCATGGAAGAAAACATAGTTTCCTCTACTTGCTAGTAGTGGGTCAAAACACAGTTTTGATTATAGTTTCCATGTTCTTCTGGAAAAGAAAAAAAATCACAAAAACACAGTAGATATTTTATTTGGGGCTGTACTGAGCTTCAAATTTTTAATCAGTTAAAATAATATTTGGGGTTTTGAGTATGAACTACTGTAAACACAGACATTTGACTTCAGAGTTTAGCACAAAATATCAGAGAGCATTTATCCAGTAACTGATGGAAATAATTGTAGATACCTATAGCCAAACACTGGGCTGATCTTGGGGGAAATCCTGCTGAAGAGAGTGAAGAAGATTATGCCAGCCAGGGGCTTCTAGGATATTACAAGGGAACTCATGGAAACATCTTATCTGTGCTCATAGGATCTCAGAGTCTGAACAGGCCACCAGGGAGCCTGCATGGAACCAACCTAGCCCATCTATATATGTGTGACAGTTGTATAGATAGCTTGGTCTCTTTGTGGGATTCCTAGCAACAGGTACAGGAAAATGGTCCATAACACTTTGGCTGGCTTTTCAGAACCTATTCCTCACACTGGGTTGCCTCACCCAGCCTTAAAATAAGGGGAGGAGCTTTGACCTGCTGCAACTTGATATGCCTTGCCTTGTTGACAGCCATGGGAAGCCTGCCCTTTTCTGAACAGAAACAGAGGACCTGATGGGGAGGGGGAAGGGAGAGAAGGATGGAAGGAAAGGAGGGTGGAAAATTGTTGTTAGGATATATAATAAATGAATAAATTTAATTAGTAATAACAAGGGATGTAAAATAAATGAACAAATTTAATTAGTAATTTTGAAATTTAAGAGCAGAACAATTCCACTTGTAAAGTTAAATTGGGGGGCAGGCCCATTGAGCCTGGAGCTAGGATATGTGGGTGCCGAAGCTCTTTGACTTTTGTGGTGAGCCGTATAGTAGTGAAGTTATTCTGAAAACACTGAACTTCTCCAAAGATTGTTTTATCCCTACCATATCAGCTCAAAAGTCATCACGGCTTCTATGTAAAAAGCCTTTGCTTCTTGATGGAAGCCAATAAGGAAGATGATGAGATTCAACAAGAGAAAGAATAAAAGCAAGGAATATTCAGGAAACATCAGCAAATGTAGTTAAGAGAATAAAACAGAGGAAGTTAAGCAGATTTATTACCTGTAAGCTATTGTGTTCAAGTTCTGGTTAGAAGAAGGCTCAATTAAACTGCAATAATTTCAAGCCCTTATGAGTAAGACACAGCGTTGTGAGTGATTCTAAAGATAGTTGTTACAACTGTCTTATTACCTAGCTCCTTTCTAAATATTTAGACATTCATAGCATTTGAAATTGCTTTACTTTCCATTTTAGGTAAAGATCATTTTAAGATTTCTTCTCAAATCCTTGTTGCCATAAGTCATAACCCTCACATCTGCTTTGAGGTAAATGCCTTCTCAGATGATCCGAAACATATTTAGCCACTGCCTTTGTATTCTTCTCACATATTATTTGATCTGTAATCACACATAACTTATGCACAGAGTTACCTCAAGGGAGAATTATCACAGGTGCACTCATTCCAAAGCAAACTCTGAGCTCTTAGATGAAGGGAAGCCATTTCCTGCAGTGCAGGGAGCTGCACAGTAGAAGGAAGCAAGTCAAGAGGAGAACACCCATCCTGACCAAAATAAAAAACAACAACAACAACAAAAAACAAAAACAAACATAACTTCTTGATTCCTAGAAACAAAGGGAAGGCAGCAAGCTTGGGTCCTTTTTCTTGTTATCGTATTCCTAACATGACTTAGTTAGGAGCAGAAGGCCAGTGGGGATGGGGCACTGTCAGCAAATCAGACTCTAACATCAGATTTATTATGTCCTTTTCTGTCTGTCCCTAGGCTGGAGGAGCAGTCACTTTGATTGGTGTGAGCTATGGAGGAAGAGAGTTGGGGTAGCTACAGTGCTCATCTGCCCATACACAAGCTGAGCAGCTGTGATGATATTCTGGGCCTTGTAAGACAAGCAAATCATTATTGCACCTGAAGGACGAAAGTAAAAAAGTAGACAGAGATGTTGTGCAGCCTTATTGAAGCTGATGGGTATATGCCTCCCCCGCCCCATGTCATGTTTCCCAGTCATCTACAGTATTTGTCTACCAAACTTCTACTGTCCAGAGAACATCTGATAATACACCCAATTTTAAGAGGCAATAGAGTTATGAGATAATGCAGAAAGAAATTTACTGCTGTATTGAAGACATTCTTGAAATGCAAACCACAAAGGAAATACCAAGTCGCTTCTCTAAGGGATGGGGGAAATTTGTAGCACAAGAAATTCCATTTCTGGTTTTTTACTTCATTCTCTGAAGACACTTCTGTGATTCTTGGCTGGCTGTCTGTGTATGTGTGTGTGCATATGTGTAAGAACTTATGTGGGTGGGTCTTTCCAAATACACGTAGAAGAGAGTTGAGCCAGACCACATGCCTATGAGTCAAAACTTTAGCTTGCATTTGTCTTAGGCTGTGAAGCTCTGGGTGTGACCTAACAGAACCTGGCAGGTTGTCTGAAGAGTTCTTTCAACACTTGAACCAGAGAGTAGTAAATCAGATCACATGTTGTCCCAGTTTTGCATATGTACTCATATTTTAATAAAAAGGGAAGAGTGTGTTCTATCTAGATTTTTTTAAATACAAACAAAATCTAGCTACAGATTCAAACTATTAGAACACTTAATATTGAAGTCACAGAATGTATAGCTTATTTGATATTAAAAAGTTTTATATAAATTATTTTTGGCATTTGCTATGGAATGTGTCCAATCCAAAATTCATATGTAGAATCTGTAGCTTACCACATGATACATTTTATAGATGGTGCCCATGAGAGGTAACTAGATTAAAATGGAAATCATGATGGTATTTTGTGTCCCCATAAGAAAAGGAAAAGAGCCCACCCTCACCCCAGGGCTCTCCTCTGCTATGTAACAACAGCAAAAGGTCGGCAGATTCTTTACCATTCACAGATAGTCCAGCACTTTGATTATAGAATTTCTAGCATTCACATTTGTAAGAAATAAATGTCTTGTCATGCAATCTACAATGCATCTTTATGTTGTAGCTGCCTGAGCAAACAAGTAGAGAGCATTTCACACTAAGTCACAATTAAAGTATAATGCCAACAGTACTATGCTTATTATAAGTAATAAGAATGCTAGTAAAAACAGTGGTGGAGTTTGATTGATTGTATCTGTTTTCTTATGAATAAATACCCAAAGGATGATCAGCTAAGCTAGGGCTAAAATTTTATCCTTTGTTCTAATGTTAATGAGGCAGGTGATGAAAACAGGAGGCATACTCAGCTCAGGAATCTCCAATTAAGATAACTAAAACAATCTGCACTCCTGGGCCTATCATATATTCCAAAAGCCAAACAACCAGTACTTATTTCTTTCAACTTGTAAAATAGATCCTGTTAATGTTACCTTCAATCATCCCAAGTGACTGGTCCACTCACTCAGCTGGTGAGTAGTGAAGCTCCCTCCCTCAGAACTTATGGAAGTTTTCTGATCTCATAAGAAAGCTCAACCCTCTCAGATGGCATTTTCCTTGAGACTCTTTAATTTATGTTTTAAATTTATTTTGTTTGATTAGAACTGGAAAAGACTCCTTCACACTCTATAGACACGTCCCTAACTGGTGCCTCTCCCCAGGGTCATGGGCACTGAGCTACCTTGCTAACTGGATCAAGAAGTATGGCAAAAGAGAATAATGGGGGAGGTGACTTTAAAGATGACCAATGTCTCGTTTCCCTCTATCTGCTTCTTTCCTTTTAAATTTGCATTTAAATTCTAGAATAAGGAAGCATCGAGTTCACATGGGTCTGTAATTGCTCATATTCAGATATTCATTGAACACTTCTCTGAAGGCTATACAGACCGATGCTTAAGACTGTCAGCAGTCCCAGCAAGGAGTCTGAGCTAACTTGTCAATGTTTGCCCAGGGATGGATGTGTATGTGAACTATCAGAACACAGGCTACTGAACACCAGTTCTCTGTGGGTTACTGTGTATTCCTTGGTAATTTTCTACATTCATAAGCCTCTTCCCACCATTTCTAAATGACCACACTTAACCTTTCCCCAAATTATTCTTTACATCCTCCTAAAACCAATATAAACTGCACAAAAGTCAGTATGTAAAATAAACAGCTACTTCAATGGCTGCTTATTTAGGAGCCATAAAGTCCTTTCTGACATAAGCTTAACCTCATGAGAATTTTAGAAATAATTTATAGAGTAATTGTTAGGTAAACTTGGAATATTCAGAAGTTGAAATTCCAAGTACCATGCTTATATTAGTTATTTTTATGAAGAAAGAAGAAGCCAAAGCAACATGGTTGAAGGCAAGGACTAACATCTGAGGTGTTGTGTGTATCCTCTTATGTGTCTACACATACACACACACACACACACACACACACACACACACACACACACACACACACACACACTTGAAGCAAAGAGAGAGAGACAGAGATTTGAAAAATTAACTAGAAACACTAAAAAATAGAGTCTTGGTGATAGTATGCTACATAGTTTCTCAATTTCCCATAGCAAGAACACAATACATTAATAATGAAAAAAATAGAGTTTATTTGAAGTTTAATGTATTGACTACAGGAGTTTAGGTATACATCATGATATAAATATCAAAGATTATTACATTAAACTGAATGATATTTTTAAAAGTGCTTTATAAATACTTATTGGTAAATTATTCATTGATGTGGTGGTTTAAATGAGAATGGCCCCCATAGGCTCATATATTTTCATGCTTAGTCATCAGCGAGTGTAATTATTGAAAAGGATTAGGTGTGGTCTTCTTAGAGTAGGTGTGGTCGTGTTGGAGGAAGTGTATCACTGGGGGTGGGCTTTTAGGTTTCAAAATCCCACATTACCCAGCATATCTCTCTCTCTCTCTCTCTCTCTCTCTCTCTCTCTCTCTCTCTCTCTCTCTCTCTCTCACCTTCCTCCTCTCTCTCCATGTGTTTCTCTGTGTATCTTTCTCTATCTCTCTTTGTATCTTGCTGTGGCTGGCTCTTTCTCTGTCTCTCTTTGACTCTTTTTCTTTATGCCTGCTGCTTGAGAATCAGTATGTGAAATTCTCAGATACTCCTCTACACTATGACTGACTATGTACTGCCATGCCTCCCCACTGTGATGATAATAAACTAAGCCTCTAATTAAAGGCTTTCCTTTATAAGAGTTGTCTTGTTCATGACATCTTTTCACAGTAATGGAACTCTAAGATAAGAGTTATTTATGACATTGCCTATGTGATTAGGAAACTTTTTGACTACTTAGCATTTTATCCAGTTCATTTTGGGTCTAATGCCACCAGATACTTTGCTTTGTTGATAAAAGTACAGAATCCTTTCACTTTCAGCAAGAATTTACTTGGACTATCTCCATGTTCTATCTTGTCCACAGGTACAGGTGTGATTCTGACCTTCAGGTAGTTTATAGTTTAGTTTTAGAGAAAAGACACACATTTTACCACCAATGACAGAACCACCAGAGAATTGAAAACAGTATCTTTCTCCTTTTACAGACATAGTGGAGAAAGCTATAGAATATGATATATAAACGAGGGATATATGTGATTTATGTCAAGGAATTCTGGAAAGTGTGCTTTTATAGAGGGAGAAAATGCATTCCATCCAGAGCAATGGGAAGGCCATATAAGATCATAAGATTGTAGACAAAGAGCTGGATCACAAAATTGAAAACCTTGTTTGAAAGTGACTCAGAATAGAGGGGAAAGGATATATGTCTTATTAACAAAAGGGTGCTTACTGCTCTAAATATAGTGGAACCACGGAGAATGGAACCTAAAGATGAGGAAGCCTTCCTTAAGTTTCATGCAAAACAAAACTTTATTCAGAGCATCAGACATTTTATACTCCAAGGATCAAGAAGAATCACATGAGTAAAATGTACAATCAAAGAACAAGCCCTGTGGAGAGGAAGACTGCACATTGTAAAACCGTAGAGACATATAAACAAATAACAATAGCCAGTTATAATGGATAATCTGAAGTAAACGTAATCCTATCCAATACACCTGGGAGGAGCACAGAAACACATTCTAAGAACAATAGGTGGGTTTTTGTTGTTGTTTTGATTTTGTCTTGTTTTCTTTAAATCTGGAGTCACAAGATTCATGTCTTGTTTTCCTGGAGTTTTCTCAAAAGCACTCAGAATTTCCTTCACAAGACTCCAGTCTTGGATTGTCTACCAACGAAAGGAGAATGAACATCTAAATAAAAGACTTCTTTATATTTGGCACTGAATTGGTATATCTCCCTGCTGCTATTCCAAGCATCAGGAAACTGCTACCTTGCCTTCCTTTACAAGGTCAGAGTTGAGTCCATGTACCTTTGTTTCGGGTCACAGGATCTTTCTACTCTATCACGGAACTCTTGGATTCACAACCATCGTCCAGCATCTGGTCCCATTGGTGAGTTTCAGAACTGAGGGGTTTCTCATCCAAGTGATGAGGAAATACAGCATGTATGTGCAAGATCTTCAGCCCTCTCCCTTTAATTCCTTTGCAACTGTAAAGTATCATGCCATCTGCACTTTAAAAATTACCCCAGAACATTTAAAACACTGTTGCAATGTTTCTGCATTTCTGAAAAACACATCATTATTGCATGTTGTTGGAGATGAGGGAATTTTATGGGAAACACTCCAAATTATTCACATCTTTCTTGTAAAGAGGCCAATATAGTTCATGAGGAAACTATACGAGCTGCGAGTGATGCAGATGATGAGATGGCATATGTCTGCATCTTTCTATTTAGGGCACATTAAAGGATAAAAAATTAAAAAAAAAAAAACACTGGAAATTTCCAGAAAGTATGAACAGAAACTCACGCCAGGCAAGTTCCCGTTTATTTTTAGACTACAGAAATGATTCAAGAAAGTTAAAATTTCTATCTTCCCAATAACAGGTCAGCAAGCACTTTTTCTTTTTATGTGCATGTGTGTGTGATAGATGTACGTATGTGTGTTCCCATGTGAGTGTGTGTGTGTGTGTGTGTGTGTGTGTGTGTGTGTGTGTGTATGGAGGGATATACGAAAGGTGTGTGTGGAGGCCTGTGGTTAACATAAGTAATCTTTCTTGATAGAATAGCTTTTACATTGCTTCCTTGGAGGCATGATCTCTCAAACCAATGACTCACTAATAGACAGATAGTCTCAGTAGCCAGCTTGCTAGATAGGGACAATCTCTTCCCTCTACCTTTAATAAGACTGGACTTGCTGCTGAACACTCAGTATTTTCCTGGGTTCTGAGGATCCAATCTCAGGTCGTCCAGTTGGTGTGATAAGAACCTTTTAACTGCTGAGTTATGTCAGTCTGAGAATCCTTTTTTGTACCTGTACTTTTGTGGCTGTGTTTTATAGCTCTGTTTTTGACTGTGTTTTGTGCTTGTATTTGATTCTATGCGTTGTAGCTATTTTGTAGCTGCGTTTTTTGGCTGTGTTTTGTGACTATGTTTTGTGGTTGTTTCTGTACCTGCATTTTGTAACTGTGATGTACCTCTGCTTTCCATTGCCTCAGTACGAAACTGAAACTCTGTAATCAATTTAGTACATCACAGTAGAAGACTATGAGTGTCTATACAAAATCCCATTGTCCAACTGGTCGATAATTTATTGTCCTCTGGTGCATAATAAAACTATGAAAACTATTACAATGGAATGTTGAATATCCCATGCCATTCTTCTTATCAAAATTAGCACAGTTGTTTTTTTGTTTTTGTTTTGTTTTGTTTTGTTTGTAATGAGTCATTTTAAAGTAACCGAGGCAAAGTTTTAATGGAAAAGCTCATCTTTGAGACTGAGACATCAGCACAGCATGATGGTTTCTACTGTGAATGAAAATGTCAGTTTAATAAAAGAAGTACCAGAAGTGGTAGGCACAGCTAGCATTCAGAGCTTACTATGTTCTATACTCTGGGTTAAGAATATTGAATTATTTATTTTATTTAGACCTCACAAATCCATGACACAATAATAATTATTTTACCACTATTTAAAATATATTATCTTATCACGATCAGCTTAAAAATGCAGGATTATTTTACTTAAACCCTATAAACCTTCTGAGGGTGTGGGTCCTCTTAAATGCTGGAATGTGTGAGCAAAGAAACTGTGGGATTCACTGTTTTGTCCCTACAGGCAAGGAAGGGTACTTGTTGATGGACATGTCTTGGAAACGTACAGAACACTGAGGTTAGAAACATTCATGTAAATGGGAAATAATTGTGGTAGGAAAAATACTGATACTTGCACTGAGTGTAAAAGAAAGAAAGATCTTAATACTCTGGGGCTTGTAGATCTGGTGAGTGTGCAATGGTTGAGTGTATGCGATGCTGATTGGTAAATGTGAGCAAATTCTGTTTTTATTTCAATAATTCTCTTGAAAAACAGTGGCAGGATGGAGACAAATAATATTGTTTTCGGATGCAGAAACATAAAAATCCTAAGATTTACTGAGTGTAACTAAGTATATTGACTTTTCATTGATGTGTCAAAATACTTGAAATAACTCATAAAGAGGAAATTTTATTTTGAGTCGTGGCTTTGAAGATTGAAATCTATGGTCATTTGACCATGTTGTTTTAAAATTGTAGCAACACAGTGTATTATAGTGGGAACACATGACAAAGAAGGCTGCTGACCTTGGAGCATTCAGGAAGCAAAGACAAAGGAAGATGTGTCTTTTCAGGTCATGGCTCCTGTAACCTAGCTTTGTATCACTGGGTTCTCACCTTCAAAGGTTTCTACCAACTACCAATAGTGCTAATGGCTGGTGAGTAAACCTTTTAGATAAGTGCCTTTGGAAAAACATTGTAAATTGAATGTATAGACTAGGTATTTTACTGAAAGACTTTCGGGTGATACATAAAACAGGCACATTTCCATCTTAGTCCACTGACTCCAACTCTTTATAACTACCTTTGTAACTAACTTAGTGCAGTGGAGTAGGCAGTGGTTGACAAAGTTTCATTTTCTTTGTGCTCCGGGTATTTGACAATGTTATCAACTATATCTTTTCCTTGCCAGTCATCACTTAACACTTTTCTCCATTTTTTCTCTCTCACTAAGACGTATATCATATTTTTTCTGTGTAGTCATTTACATTTGCTTGAATTTCAAAAATCAAGCTTTACACTTTAAATCTAGGCAAAATATTATTTTGAAGAATCTCATCAATGTCTATTATATTTGTCATAAGTATATTTTTAGCTAGATTATGGAAAGTTTAATCTGCTTTTGTTCAACAGATGTGCAAATTATATTTTAGTGAAAGTTCAGATGATACAGACAGTTGAGAACTGGTTCATTGACCTTATTTTAATCCTCACCTTGAGCTATATATATGACACCTGTGCTCAGCCAGTGGCTGAGAGGAAGAAGTGACTTGGAAAATATATTTGGGTTAAAATAAAAACTTTTGTAGTTAAGTAAGTAGACTTCTTTCTCTGCTTTTACCTCTGAGGATAATGCTTTTATCATTTTTAAGGTATTCATGAATGGTATCTAAGTTAGGAAGTCTATAGAGGAGAGAAGAATTTTTGATGTATTACAGATTCAGAAAATTGCTTTTCTTTTCCTGACCAAAGCTAGGATAAGCACTGTTGAAGAGGAAGAAGACACTGTCAAAGAGAATGGAGATACAGCAATGTTTTTAAAACTCTAAAGCAGTGATTCTAGACCTTCCAAAGCCATGCCCCTCTAATAGATTTCTTTATGCTATGGTGACCTCCAGGCCTAAAATTATTTTTGAGTTAGTTCATAAGAATAATTTTGCTACTGTTATGAATTGTAATGTAAATATCTGTTATACAGGATGCTCTTATGTGACTCACATGGAAAGGTCATTCAACCTCCAAAGGAGGAGAAACCCACAGACTGAGAACCCCTGTTCTAGAGATACAGTTCACGGTCTTGGATGCAGCATCCAATACAAATTCATACAGCTTTGTGGGTCTACTTTCAGGAGACTGAATTTTTAGCAATCGCATAGATTTTGAACATGCAACAATTCTTGTTCAATAAGTTCAGTAAGTTCTAATAAATCTTGATGTGAGATTGTCTTAGTTAGGGTTTCTAAGAGACATCATGACCACAGCAACTTTATAAAGAAGAACATTTGTGTGGCTTACAGTTCAGAAGTTCAGTCCAGTCCATTATTATCTAGGGGGAAATGACAGCATGCAGGCAGACACAGTGCTGGAGAGGTAGCTGAGAGTTCTACAACTTACATGGGTAACAGGAAATGGTCTTAACACTAGGTGTGGTTTGAGCATGTATGAGTCCTCAAAGCCTACCTCCAGTGACATACTTCCTTCAGCAAGGCTACACCTTCTCCAACAAAGCCAGAAGTGAACCACTTTCTTTCAAACCACTACAGAAGTTATTGTAATCATGATGATGGGCAAAAATGGGATGCTGAACAATACAAATGTTAGGAATAAGGAGATGACTAGGTGGTATAGATGCAGCAATGTCTATTGAAGACTTGTCATAATTTACTGCAGTCATTGTATTACATACTTTTGTATTACTGCTGGATCAAACATATGATCAAGCAACTCATCTAAGAAAGGGTTTATTTGAGCTTACGGTTTCAGAGGGATACTTATCACTATTATGAAGGAGAATCATGGCAGCAGGCACCTGGAGCAGTAAGCTGAGAACTCACATACTGATTCATGAACAGGATACAGACAGCAATCTAGCAACATCATTAGACTTTTGAAACCTTGAAGCCTACCTCGAGTGACATACTTCCTTTGGCAAGGCCACATCTCTTAAATCTACACTAACATTTCCAACTGGAGGCCTCTGAGGAGGAGCATTCTCATTCAAAATACCAGTTACTTTCACAGTTTCCTGTAAACGTTTCTCTGGTACCCGAATAAAGTACTTCTATGGTGTAAACCAGGTTTAAGATAGCCATACACTACAATGTGATGTAAAATTTTTACCCCTCATAATGAATTGTTTTTGCAGTTCTAAAAAAAAATAAAGGACAAGTTTGATGAATCTGCCTAGATATAATGAGAACCCAGGTTTAGTGAATTCATTCAGAAAAGATTAATGAGAGGTGACTGATGTATAGCATTAAATAGAAAATCTCCACTCAATATTTCAATTCCTGAACCTGGTAAATCAGGTAAGTGTCTTTCATTACAAACAATGTTAAAACAATCCATAGGCAGTTGATATTTTACTCCTTTTAGAGTGTTGCTTAAAATCAGACATTCAGGTCAATCTGTTTCCTATTATCCCCATAGTGCTAGCCAGCTCTGTAGTTCACCATCAGCAAGTTCTGAAGTTAGCAATGAGGCTGTCAAGAAAAGATAAGAAGTCTTGACTGTTTTGTTAGTGAAGCCTTAGTCATGATCGTTATTTCCCTAGGGATTTGTCTAAGCAGCAATTTACAAACATGCTTCTAAGAGTCAAGACAGATGCCACTTACAGAAAGAGACCAGAATAAGATACTTTTCCTTCCCCAGAACTCAATAAATAAATAAATAAATAAATAAATAAATAAATAAATAAATAAATAAATAAATAAATAAATAAATAAAATAATTCCTGTGCATCTAGTAGTCATATAAGACAACCCTTTCTTCACTGTGTGAATTTTACATATTTATAGAATTATGATTTTTTTACATGTTGGCATCAAAATTACACGAATTTTATAACACTATGCTAACTTACATGTGGATCAATTTTCCTTGACAACATTGATGCCATTTAATTTCAGTCTCTCATACACATACACATGTAGGAAGTCATTTACTAAATTTGTTATTTAACTGTCAAACCTAACTGTTTGCAAACCAGAAGCCAAATATGAACGAATAGCCAAAAAATGAATCAGCAACATTCCCTGTGTCTTCTTGCTCATGGTCTTATTTCTTATTTTAAAAATATATGCATGTATTTACTACATATTACACATTAGATCATCTTTTGGAACATATTTGACTGTGCAGTTAGTCTGCATGTAGAAGGTAAACACAGTACTGAGGCAATGAGTTAATGAACATTGGGAACTGAAAAAGAACCTGTGTTCAGAGATGGGAGAAGTAAAAGCAGATAGTGTAAATGAAGAGATTACAGAAATGAGATAAAAACACCAAGAAGTGTGGCAACTGGGGCAGTTCAGAGATTGCATAGTATTGTACATATGTATGCATCTGAGGCTAATCACAGAACTTTAGCACAGCTGAAAAGTTCACCTTCAAAATGGTGAAATGAAGATGTGAAGGTTGATCGATGCATTCTGTTTTAACAAGATGTGGGAATGCATAGCTCATGTTTTGAAACTGTTGCATTAACACGATTGAGAATATTTTCACAGTTTTGTTGGGTAAGCTTTACTACTTGGGGAAATTCACTAGGACAGCAAATTTCAGACTCTCTGTTTAGTAACACTGCTCCAATTGGGAATTTGATGTAACTATCTAGGATTACCACAGAATGGTCACAGAGTATGCACCCTGTAGTTTTGTAGTGTCTCTGTCCACATGGTAATGGATAATGATTGAGATTATGCTTCTTTGTTCATTGTATCCTGACTGATAGTAGAGGAGCCTTAGCCTCCTGAGTACTGGGATTAAAGGCATGCACTACCACCACTAAGCTGCTGTCTTGTTTGAATTAGAGAGTATTTTATTGATAATAAGCAGGAAGTTCTTTAAAAAAGGAGACTGACTCCCAGTGTTACTCAATGTCTTATGGACAAAGTGGGCATTACATTGGCTTTTTGCATTCTCAGATTGTATTGTGATGGATTTCGACAAGGTTTATCTTTGTATTCTCTGCTATTCAAACCTTGCTCTAATGTAAGTTCATTCTATGATTCTAATGGAGTCTGGTTAATATCCATTGTCAAGTCCAACTTTAATGCCATATAGAGAGAATACTTAATCACTTCATACTAGCAATGCCAGGGCATTGAACTTAGAATCCTGATATTAAAATTCTACATCTAGCAGAATAATTTATGCTAACAATTGGCATCCTGCTTTAATAGAATTGTTTGTTTACTGTCATTGCTTATGGCATTTAAAACATTTTTAAACTATTACAGTAGGACTAACTAGGTGTGATGGCTCATGCCTGCCTGAAGTCCCAGAAATTAGGGAGTAAAGGTAGGAAGATTGGGGATTCAAAGGCATGCTTAGATACATAATAAGTTCAAGGCCAACTTTTGCTATAGGCAATCCTGCCTCCCCACACATAAACTCACCCCCAAACCAAAACCCTATTGGAAAGCTAGTATATTAGATATACAAAATGTTTCAAATTTTATAACCACATTAAACTGTGGGTCACTTTTGGAACTTTACATTTCTTTATTTCTTTACTGTTTATAGACACATTGGGAACTCAGCCAAGCACAACAGTTGGTTTATTAGCCAAGTGTTTGGCTTCTGGGATTTTCTGAGAAGAATGAAGAATGACCTGAAGAAGACAATATTTTGGTATCTTAGAATTCTTATCTATTTTAAAGTTGAAAATAGTTTTTAAAACTCTGTAGATCTATAGAGCATGTACTATTTATAGGACTCATGGCTGGCTTGATGTATAATGATTTCCTCATATTGGTCATTAATCTTTATTTCAACAGTGATCACAGGTCACCATAAATTCCAAAGATTTATGGCACTCCATGGCTTGAAATTATTCTGTAATTTTGTGCTCAAAGATTAAAAATAGACCAGGAATGTAAAAATTTGTTTTCCTTTAATCATTTGCAATGTTAAATGTTTATGAATATCAATCTTGAAAACTATTTCAATATGATGGAGTAGTTTGGATTACTTAAAAACCCATAGCAGAATTGGATTACTTCTTGTGTATTGGACTCAAAAGAGGAACATAAAAAAATATTTAGCTGAATTTTGCACAATTACATTTAAGATGCAAATTAAAATCACTTTCCAGTTTCTTGTTTATAGAATGTGACAGATCTGCCACGAGTCACCAACGTGCTGTTCTTCCTATAGAACTCTCATGAAACTGAGAATTTGCTAGAACTCTGCTTCTTTGGCCCTGACAGGACACTCAACTGATTTTCAACAAGGATAGCAAAGCATGCTGTAGGATGGTCTCTTGGTGACAGGCTCTCTGGAATACTATGTTCCAGATTTAGGCATTTCATTTTACAAATTTTTAACCTCAATTTTGGTTCATTTCATCAATTGTCAAGAATCTTGAAAATGCTGTGTTCTTAGTTAAAGCAAGTCTATATGCTTTTTAAAACACTACCCATCTGAAAGTGAAGAAGCTGTTGGAGAAGTTCTTTCTTCCTGATTAAGTTACATATAGTTAATATGCTTTCATATTAGTCATTATCAAATGCTGACTGCCTATTCCACGGAATTCTTTAAATTCTTTGGATGAATCAGCTCGGTATTGCATGTGACAGTCCAATACACTGACAGGAAGAGCTTCTGTTTCTATGGTGGAATGCTGGTGATACAGTCAAAGCATTGTTTTGGAACAAAAGGTGCTTATTTGTTGTGCTTATACCTTATATAAACAATTGATATCCGTTTGTACTTTATGATAAACAATAGAGGAAATTTTAATTCATTTCTGAAGACTCTCTTGCTTCTTGTTTTGTTTTTGGAAAACCAATGAGTTACTGAGCTTGCTTGCAGAGCAGGAGTACAAAATAGTTTACAGGTGTGAACTATCTCAAGCAGCAGCATCACTATAAAATTTTACCTCATTATGGATGACAACCTGATGGAAACTGTCCCCAATTCTAGAGATTCTTTATAACTTATTTGACATTCTAATAACTTTATGAATACAGTTTCAAACTTGTAGCCTTCAGGATGTACAAAAAGAGTTCTCCCACCATGAACTCACAGCTTAGAGTGCTATTCGCATCTCCAACCACATTTAATAAGCATTTAAGAAGCATACGAATGCTTTTGTCTTTGGGATAGCAGAACCTGGCATCACAAATCATTCTATGAACTATTTCTCAGGTCTGATGAAATGATTTCTGTGCTTTGTGGTTTCTTTCTTCCAAAGCAAGGTGAGTGTACCATGCCTCTCTGGTGCTATGATGGTTTCTGGGGTTGTTTCTCCTGGAAGTAGAGGTGAACATGCAGCCTGAATTCAAAAACTGTATACCAATATTGGGAAACACAATGGATTTTATGAAATGCTACAGTCACTAGTAGCCGAGTCTTATGCTCCTGGCAGACGTCTTGTGTCTCAGTCTACTGTATTTGTGAGCTCTCTTTTTTCCTGACTCCTTACTCTGCCTTGACAGAAGCTTCACTTTGAATTACGTACTTGCCATTTCCCAAAATACTTCCATAGCTCTTCTGTTTCACATCTTTGCTTTCTTGAAATCTCTTGTGCTGAGTGAAATGTCATTATTTTCAAGACTTTGTTCAAAGATTAACAAGTCTGAAAGTTTTATAAAGTATCCTACAGTTTAACATTGATTATTATAAAAGTCTTATAATTAAAAAATTCCTATTTGAAAGAAAAAATTTGTTGTGAGAAATTAATCTCTACGTACTTATGCATCATTATCATTTATCTACCTATTATTTGTCTATCTATATATATCTATCTATTGTCTGTCTATCTATATTCATCATCTCATCTATATCTACCCATTTATTTATATTCATCAATCTATCAATATATCTATCATTACAGTTACCTATTGATCATCTATTTATCTGTCATCAATCTCTGTGTTTAACACATTTATTATTATTGCTAGTTTTATAGGTTTAATTTACATCTCCCATACCATCCTACACTTCAATAAGCTAGCTTCCAGCTTCTTAAGCCTCAGGCTCCTATTCATTATGATATCACATGGCTGAATATAGAGGTTGTGAAATTTGTAAACAATAAGATTTTCAGAATGCCCAATGAACTGGTACTAATTTGAGAATTCTAAAGTGTTTCTGTCAGTGCTGTTGGTGTTATATCATGTGAATTGACTGCACTTAGGTAATGAACACACAAATGTGCACATTGTTTTGGTCATGCATCATGTCATCCACACTGATAAACTAAAACACCCTGGCTCAGATAAAAAGACTATTACATGTTTTAAGAGTGTTTTTGCTGTTAAAATAATTCTCTGTTGTGGCTTCGTTAACCTAGACTTTTAATATTTTCCTTCTGACACTTCTCAGCATGGACAGATCACATTAGTATATCTCTGACTATTTTCTGTTAGTATAATTGATTTTAAAAATTGTTATTTGAGTTGAAATTCTAAGCATGCACCACCAGACCTGCCTCATAGTGAACATTTTGACATTAAGAAACTTAATTAATATTGTTTCTGTAAATGTCATTCCATGGTATAAGCCATGAATTGTTACGAACTTGAGCAAACAAACTAGCTTCAAAGGGAGAACAGGGCTGGAAATTCAACAGGCTGTGGTTATGAAATATTGAGATACAAGTGTAAAATAAGAAAGAGATTTTGAAAAGTTTTAAAACAGTAAGGAGTATCAAACAGATATTCAAGACAATTAAAGAAAGAACATTGAAGGCATTCTCATAGATCTCCCTTAGGAATTTCTGTGAAAGCCTCAGATTGCAAAATTCATGATTTCTCTCTGACATCCATTCTTCATTCAAGATCCATCATAGGTATTGATGTCAAGACAGTGAAGTTAGAGTGCTTGCTTCTTAGTTAAGAGAAGAAATTCTTAGTTAAATCTAAGCTGATTCATAGTCCCGTTGCCTGGCACATAGTAAATGCTTAACCAATATTGTGAAATATTTATCTTCATTACAATAATAAAATAATGCTTGACAATTTCTACTTCTTTTAAAAGAAGTTTGCAATAGAAATTTGTAGTGGAGATTTTGTTCGGGGGAGTGTTTGCTTATACTGTTCTATACATATGTATTTGGGAAACTATGGATCTATTGGTAATTGTGTCTTAAGAACAGGCCACCATTTGACAGCACAGAAAAACAAGTAGGACAGTTTATTAATGACCAATGAAAGTGTTGGTAAAGCTACATAATTTAGTTTGTCAGACTTGGTTTTATTACTGGTGAATTTTTTTGATGACACGTAGGAAAGATCTCATATTTCTACCAGGAGAAACTCTCTTTTTAGAAAGCAGTTAAGTTCTAGGGAAACATGGACATAGATTCAGTGAGTACACAGTTATGATTACTGAATTATAGGGACAAGACTCATCTCTGTTATATAACCCTCCCCAGCAACTTATAAAATATAAGGACTTTATCTTATCTTTAACTTCTCTTTTCTCCTTATATTTATAGTTGACAAACTAAATGAATAGTCAGGAAATGAGACTCGAAGTATAAAATCTCTTCTCTTTCTAATGATGGCAGAAAATATTAGGAAAAACACAAGAAGGAAGTAACATACTAAGAAGAAACGGGGCAGCTGGAAGGCAGCATCCACATTTGAATAATCAGCCAGAGTGAGAAGGTGTCCATGAGTGAATGCAGTAAAAGAGTGAGGGGAAGGTGATGGGACTGTGCTATAAAACACTTCTTACTTATAAATTAAAAGGCTTTTCTGTAAGAGCTCATCATCCCTTAAAATATTACAGACTATTAGAATGCAATTCCTTGAGTTGAAATTCGTTTCAACACACTCTCTAAAGCAGAGGATGAGGTAAGCATATTTACTTTCTTCAACCCTACAGCTATGTTTCCACCATCTGTGCATCTGTATTTCCATTAACTATCCCAGTGAAGTCACACGGAAGCATTGCTCTGTGACTAACACATATAACTTACACATGTGACACAACTCCTCCTAAAATGGTTGATGTATTAAACAGCAGGGGAATGAGATTTTTAAATATGTTAGAGGATGTGGCAGAAAAACATCTGGAGGGGAACAGGTTGATCGAAATAGGCCTTCGTGGTTTCAAGAATGGAAGTTTGGACTAACCCAATCTCTCTAAAAACATTAATAGTAATGTTACTGCCAAAATAGACAAAGGCAGCTCAAGGATGTAATGTGTTTGGCTTTTCTGGGATCATGCAAAATTCTGGGGCATAAAGAGACACTGCAGCAATGCATTATCATTGTTTTCATTTTTTTTTCTATTTTCTATTGGTTTCAAAAATGATTATCTAGCTTGCATCACAAATATATGTAAAGAAACAGAAAATAATTATAGTGTTAATGATGGACAAGGAAGACACTGAGTTTACAGAAACAAATCTTTCTGTGAGGATATATAAAAGGCAGTCAATCAACCACCCCAATACAGGCATGGACCCAGAAGCAGAGATTTTGTGTGACTTTCTTGAGATACTTAAGAGTGATATAATTTTTAAAATGTTGAAAATGATGTGAAAATTCTATAGAGTGATAAAGGATGTGTGTGAGGGTATTTGGGAACAATTATAAGAAATCTTCCTTAGGTAACAGCTGAAGATTGTAATATTTTATCCAGGTGAAAACCTAGGCAGGCAACACATATACAGACCTCCCCCTTTTATATCTTTGTAAGCATAAACTATAATTCAAATCTGAGACAGTTGGAAAGAAGCATCATGACATGTTTATCAGAGTTGCAAATTTTACAGGGGATAGGGAAGTTGGTATTTGGTTAAGGCCACTGTTCTTTCAGGGGAACTGAGTTCACCTGTGGAGTAAGAGGAAACCTTGTTGTGTTGGTTCTTCCTAGCTTTACAAGGTCTCTGTGGATAAAACTCAGGCCACCAGGCTTTTGTTGTAAGTGTAGAGCCATTTCACTGGTCACTGGCGGTCATTTTCAATCTGAAATCATGGAATCTGCTGTTCCACTAATTCCTTCTTCAGAATTTACTCTTCTCTGGGCTTCTTGGACAGCAGTGATCATCACTGTCATTTCTCCCTTGATCTACCTTTCCAGCCACTTCTGATGATTCTTCCTCACGTTCCACCCTTGATGTCAGTGAGGACTTCCTTACTTCTTATCTCAAAAATACTCTCCAAAGAGTGCTTCCAGTTTCATAGCTTAGTGAGCCGTCTGGCTGTTCATGACTTTGGAAAGTCTACATTGTTGTACAGATCCCTCCTGTGTTGGTATATATATTTGACACTCAGTATAATAGGTATTACAGAGGTATAGTCTCCATATCATTTCTAGTGATTTTTGTGTTTTATTTTGGGGTTTTTCGGTAATTTTTTTTCTAGTTCTATGAATGGTGACTCAGTTCTCCTATCTTCTTATTCCCATGTTTTCCCATCTCATTCCTAATCCTACCCAGAAAACTTTTAATCTCACAGTGGAAAACACTCTTGCTGCTTGTGTTATGACTGAAGGTGCTGTTAGCTCTTCTTGGATTCCCTCTTCTGCCTTGTGCCTTAGCCTTAAATCTTTTTCACCATTCCTGACAAGATTCTAGCCATAACCACCAGAGACAGTTCATCAGAATGTCACTCAAATAGTTTAACCATTTTAAAATTTTTCTTCAGAGCAAAATCTAAAGGGTTCACAGCAGCCCTCAAGGTCCTGTGGAATTTGGGGTTCTCACCAACTATATACTGCCAGTCTTCAGTTCTCTTCACCTCACAGAGCCTCTCATTGCTCTGTACATATGTCATTCACACCTCCAGGGGAAGAACTTCCGGCTCATGTTTTTAACTCTTTTCCTGGATGTCCTTTGAGAGATACTCCCTGTACTTAAAATTACAAGACTACTTGGAACTCCGAAATCTTTGCTACATGGCAGTCTCTAATGTCATTTATTTATCATGCTAATTTTCCCTGCATTAGAATACAAACTCCATAAAAAACATTTTTATTTGATATTTTATATGCCATAATATTACACATAGGGGAAAACCATTAAGAGGCAGAAAAATCACGTATGCCAGCATTAGGACATGAACATATTTGGGAAGAAACAGAACAGAGTAAAATTGAGTACTAAAAAACTAAACAATATATATATATTATTGTGGTGAATGAGAATATTTCCCCATTGACTCATATATTTGAATGTTTCATGCCCAGTTGGCAGACTGTTTTAAAAGAATCAGGAGGTGCACCTTTGTTGAAGGATGTGTGTCACTGGCTGGTGGCGGGGTACGCTGAGGTTTCAAAAGCCCATACTGGCCCAGAACTTGCTTTTTCTGCCTCCTGCCTGAGGATCAGGATGTAAGATCTCAGCTGCTGGTCCAGTGCCCTGCCTACCTGTTGCCATGCTCTGAGCCATGATGGTCATGGACTTAACTTCTGAAACTGTATAAGCAAGCCCCAAATTAAATATCTTTCTTTATAAATTTCCTTGTTCATTGTGTCTCATCACAGCAGCAGAAGAGTAGTGAAGACGTTTATTTATGTGTGTATTGGTGGGGTTGGTGGTGGAAAGACAGCATGTGAAATCCATGGCATGAATGTGGAGGTCAGAGGACAATTTGTAGGTGTCAATTTTTCCCTTATACCATAACATGCAATTTTCAAAAATTGTACTTAGGGTCTCAGGTTTAGGGAAGAGCCTTTATGATCTGATTGGCTTGCTATGTTTTGGATGTTGTTTGTTTTTTGTTTTTAAACAAGAAATGACCCAATGATAACTTGAGATTATATTGTTACATATGAATGGTCAATACATAAGCATTAGTACACATTTTCCTTCTAAACACTATAATTAAATTATTAAAAACAATTTATAAGTGAAGAGTGGCCTAGCAGGTGACTGTGACCATGACTTGCAGTACAGATGGAGGCAAGGGACAGTCCCAAAGAAAGAGAAAGGAGAAAGACAGAATGTAGGATTAGGGCAGTGTTTGGTGGGGTTCTCCCAACCCTCAGCCTCCCCAAAGTCACTCATGGACAGGTGTCATCCTTTAGTTTACATTCTCTGCCTCTGTGATTCCATCCCATAAAAATGTGGTTCCATCTCAGGTAAGCAGATATTTCTTTGAGTCCTGTGAACAAAGATCCCGAGATGCAGGATCTTTACTGTGGCTATTCTATGAAGGGCTCCAGAAGGCTCTGGCATGGGAGAGGGGGGCATGGCAAGCCTAGTGCTGCAGGCTTTTCTCTTCCCTCTTCTCTCTCCCTCGTAAACCAAAGATTGTATCTTTAAATCTAGCCACCCAGGTCTATTCCCTCATTTAGACATTTTCTTATGCCAGACTTATTCCTAAGGCCAAGTTCTGGCTGTCAAAGTAATGAAGTCCAGCAATCAGAAGCCCGTTTTTGACTACCCTAATTAACATGCCCAATCCAAACTTACCATCGTATCCTAGCCCATTCTAACACAGACATCCCCCTTTTTCCTTTTAAAAACCACCCCATGCCAAGTTATTTGTTCCTGTTGTCTGCCTGAGTCAGAAAGCTGTGGTGAGATTCAGGTGTCAGCTGATAAGATCCGAGGATGCTTACCCAGGGTCCTGGGCCCCTGAAGGGGGCATGGCCAACCCCGTTGATAAGGGGCTGCTGAGACCCCAGAAAGGCTGTTTGCCTGGTTCCTGGCTGCTGGAGAGACTGGTTGGAATCCATCGTCCATCGTTCCAGACTCCAGTCCCTGTTCAGGCTCCGCTATAAGCTGTTACCTGTATCGTGAGTGTTGGTTTATATTTTAATAAATAACAAACTTGGACTGGTGCCTTCTAAGTAAAACTCGGCCTACATCTGGTGCCCAATGTGGGGCTCGAACCCACGACCCTGGGATTAAGAGTCCCATGCTCGATCAACTGAGCTTATGTTAATGATGTGGATCGAAAAATTGCTGGTTCAGTGAGGTCTTTGGAAGGACTGCTTCATCAAGAAAATCAAGCTCTAGAAAAATCAATAGTATCTAAACTTCAAGAATGGGAACCGGTAGTATCCAAAATCCATGAATGTGAACCCATAGTATCCAAAATTGAAGAATGGGAGGACCATATTGTAATACTGGAAAAGGGTAGTGATGCATCTTATGCTCAGAACAGTTCAGGTAAAACCCCAATGGGATATTATGGTACTGGAGATACTCTACCCAAGGTGGTAAACATGACAGGGCTACCCCCTTCCCCACCACTATTGTTCCCAGCTACTATTCAGACAAAGATAACACCTGGGGGATCCTCAGAATATGTAGAGTATAGTTATGAGCCAGTACATATGAGAGACATCAAGGATTTTAAAGAGACAATATCAATGTACAGTATTCACTCTACTTATGTAAAGCAGTATGTAAATTCATAGTCAGCAAAAAAACCTAATCAACCCAATTGATTAGATGCAGATAACAGCTGCTGTCTTGGACCAAAGTCAGAATTTACAGTGGAGAAGCTGGTTTAGAGAGGAGGCTAGGACCTTAGAACAACAAGGAAAAATTAGGGTTTTTTTTTTTGCTTCTCAGGACCAAATCCTTGGTGAAGGCATGTTTGCTGATGTGGAGGCTCAAACTACTTATGACGAGCATACTTTATTACAACACCATACCGCTGCACTGAATGCTTGGGAAAAGATTTTGGACCCAGGTCAAAAAAATTGAGCCTTATACTAAGGTCAAACAAGGCTTAAAAGAGCCTTATGCTGACTTTCTACAGAGGCTTACAATGGCTGTACATAGAGCAATATCAGATCCAGAAGTTATGAAACAATTAATACTTTCTCTGGCCTTTGATCATGCTAATCTGGAATGTAGAAGAATGCTTATGCTTTAAAGATCAGAGCCACACCTATAGAAGAATGGATTCAATATGCAATCAATGCTGAATCTCTCCATTGCAATGAGGAGAATTGGGTTGGCCAAGCCGTTGCTAATGTTAGGGTGAGGAACCAAGGCATCACTTGTTTCAACTGTGGTAAACAAGGCCATATAAGACAAAATTGTACACAGGGTACTCTTGGAAATAATGCCTGATCTAGGTTTAATTCGAACAGAAGGCCATTGCCTTCTGGATTATGCAGAAGGTGTGGCAAGGGACGGCATTGGACCAATGAATGTAGATCTACCAGGAATAAAGAAGGCAACTCTTTACCATGGGGAAACGCCTTTCAGGGCTTCCCCCAGGGAAGCCCCCAAAAATCAAACTCCAAATTCGAGGATGGTGAGATCATATCCAGTCATAGTAGAAGACCAGCATTCTCAAGAAGAATAGAGCATCCAATACCTGATCTAGAAGATCATACAGTATTAGATAATAACATAAATTCAAAAGAAAATTCAGAAATTCCAAAAAGAATCACAAAATGAATATTTTGGCAGACTTCAATAAATGAACAAAGACCAAAACTGAAAATACGGATAGATAATATTTATATCCAGGGTTTAGTCAACACGGGGGCTGATGTTTCGATCATAACCCCACAATCATGGCATCCAAGATGGCCTTTACGGGCAGTAGATATCCAATTTCTGGGTATTGGAACAATATCTCAGGTGAAACAGAGTGTGAGATGGCTTGAATGCATAGGACCAGAAGGTCAGATTAGGACGGTTGAAGCCATATATGGCTGACATAGCAGTGAATCTGTGGGGTCGTGACCTTCTAATGCAATGGAATACCCAGATTAAAATCCCTCCTGGTTCTGATATCAACCAGAGACTCAAGTATGTTTCCAAAAATGATGCTTTAAGGTACTATAGAGAAAATTCACCAGCCATTCAGGTTGTACAAAAGAATTGCCCAATAACCACAGAACCTAAAGGAAACTCACAGCACTGCCTTTGAAACGGTTAACAGAGAAGCCTATTTGGGTTCAACAATGGCCTTTGACAAGAGAAAAACTTCAGGCTTTGGAACAATTGGTACAAGAGCAGTTACAGGCTTAGCATTTTGAAGAATCAACCAGCCCATGGAATTCTCCTGTTTTTGTTGTCAAGAAAAAAATCTGGAAAATGGAGGATGGTCATGGATCTAAGAACAATTAATAAGGTGATTCAACTTATGGGTTCTTTCCAATATGGTATTTCCCTCCCTTCTCTGCTACCTAAGGGATGGCCTATTGCAGTTATTGATTTGAAAGATTGGCTTTTTTTTTTCTTTCTTTCTTTTTTTTTTTTTTTTTTTTTTTTACCATTCCTTTGCAGGAACAGGACAAAGGGAAATTTGCTTTCACAGTGCCTACTCTTAATAATTCAGGGCCAGTTAAGAGGTACCGATGGAGAGTCCTTCCCCAAGGAATGTTGAATAGTCCCACCTTATGCCAATATTTTGTACAACAACCACTAGAAATACTGCACAAGCGCTTCCCACAATCTATCATTTACCATTATATGGATGATATTTTGTTGGCAGACCCAAACCCAAAAACATTAGAAACATCGTTTGAAGAAGTAAGGAAAATATTGCTTGATTGAGGACTACAAATTGCTCCAGAAAAAGTACAGAGGGGAGATTCTATCAATTATTTAGGATATAAAATAGGTTTACAAAAGGTAAAATTAAATAGAGAAAAATTGAAGACTCAACAATTTTCAAAAGTTACTAGGAGATATTGCTCATATATGGCCCATGATTGGTATAAAAACCTATGAGCTAATTAATTTGTTCAAGACTTTGGATGGTGAAAAGGATGTAAACAGTCCAAGAGAATTATCTGATGAGGCCGAGAAAAAATTAAAAAATTAGTGGAAAAGAAACTTCAAGAAGCACATGTAGATCGTGTGGATCCAGACCTAGATGGCATACTTGTTATTTTACCCTCTAGTCAATCTCCAACAGGAATACTAATACAAAGAGTAAGCATTATATTAAAGTAGATATTTCTGCCACATAGGCCAAGCAAGAAGATGAAGACATATATTGAAAAAATTTCTGATCTGATTTTTAAAGGTAAATTAAGACTTTGCCAATTGACTGGAAAGGACCCTGCAGAAATTGTTGTGCCTTTGACTAATGAAGAAATTGAACGATTATGGGCATACAGTGAACCTTGGCAAAAGGCTTGTAGTGACTTTTTAGGAAAGATTAATAATAATATCCTCGAAACAAGAGAATTCAATTCATGAAAAAAAAAAAAAAAAAACTAATTGGATCTTTCCTCATGTGGCACAGGATAAACCCATTTCTGGAGCTCCTACATTTTATACTGATGCAAACAATTTAGGAAAGGCTGGCTTCAAGTCTGAAAACTTAAATAACGTGGCTCAGAGCCCTTATAACTCTGTTCAGAAGTCAGAACTATATACAATTATTATGGTGTTGTTGGATTTCACAGAGCCTCTCAATGTAATTACTGACTCTCAATATGCAGAGAGAGTTGTTCTACATATTGAAACTGCTGACTTCATTCATGATGATACAGACTTGACCTTAATGTTCATACAACTACAAGATATCATCAGAAATAGGATACATCCTATGTACATAACACATATCAGGGCGCACATGGGTCTCCCAGGCCCTCTAGAGCAGGGTAATGATGAAATAGATTGGTTGCTGATAGAAAACGTGCTAGAGGCCACAGAATTTCATGAGAAACATCATGTTAACAGTAAAGGACTAAAGAAGAGTTTTTCCATCACTTGGCATCAAGCAAATGAAATAGTAAGGAATTATAACACTTGCTCATTCTATAACCAACCATCTCTACCTGCAGGAAGCAATCCTAAGGGTACACAGAGAAATGAGATCTGGAAAATGGAGGTGTTTCACTTCCCAGAATTCAGAAAGATGAAATATGTACATCATACTATTGATACTTACTCTAGAATGCAATGGGTGACTGCCTTGAGTTCTGAAAATGCTGATGCTGTACTTACTCACCTTTTGAAAGCCATGGCCATAATGGGAATTCCACAATGCTCCAGCTTACATTTCCCGAAAAATGAAACTGATTTTTAGATACTATAATACAAAGCATATTATGGGGATACCACACAATCCCACAGGACAGGCAGTTGTGGAGAGATCTCACTGCACGTTGAAAGAGATGCTTTATAAACAGAAGAAAGAAATGAGAAAACCCAGAGAGAGGTTGCATAGTGCCTTATTGACTTTAAAATTTCTTAACGCTGATAAAAATAAAACATCAGCTGCTGAGAGACATTGGGTGATAGAGAAATCCTCTGAGTTAAATCAACCCCATCTACTTCAGAGTAGAAGCCGGGATATGTGCTTCGATGGGGTAAGGGTTTTGCTTTTGTTTCAACTGGGAAAGAAAAGATATGAGTAGCGACATATCCTCCTGAGGAGGAGAAGTAATTGCTCATCCCTGATATGACAAATGGATATAAGGTAAGGAAAACACATTCAACAAACCTGGGGCAAGGTCTCAATTTTGTCTTTACAGAAAAATGGATACAACTGTTTTTAAGACATTGACTAGACATTGAATAATTACTCACCTGCAATCGTGGAGAGATCGATGATGAAAGAATGTAAACGGACTATGAGACCAACTGACACACATATGCACTACTGGGTAATCTCTCAATTCTTACTGCTTTGCATCTTGCATCTACACCTCAAAAAAAAAAAAGTGGTCTTGATTTGACTATTAATAGGGCTGGATTTGGATTGGGAGCAAGTGGCTTTCTCCCTCTCTAAACCCAAGCATATTGGTAAAGAAAATGTGAAGAAATCTGTCTCGTATCAGAAAAGCCACCTGGTGTGAGACAGAAGACAGAATGTTTAGGGACCAGTATTATTGTGACTTCATCTTAAACCTTGTTTCTCTCTGTATCTGTACCTTTCAAACATCCTGTCTGCATACAATCTCCTCAAGTCATAGAAGATATGAATATCTTTTTTGAGTACCAACAATGCTTAAGTTTTCCATTGTAAATAACATTTCCTCCTATCAGCTATCTACAAAGAATCTGGAACCGAGATGGGGCCCCCACCGCAACAACTCCTACTAGTGAAACAAGAATAAAAGGGAGAGTGTGAGAGAGAGAGTAAGAGACAGGTAGACAGACAGAGGCAAAAATAGAAAAATCAAGAACCTGGTGTGCACCAAACAATGATTGTTTTCAGAAAATAGATTATTCAAAAACGGCTGCAAGATAGCTCTGTATGATTATCCTTCAGATCACACTTCTAATTAGAATTCCAGATGGAGTTAACCACTATTCTGAGAATGGTTATAGATGTATATAGTCAGTCCATTAAGATCTAACCATTGTTTTAGTTTTTACAGGATCCCAAAGAGATGCCATTGCCCTTAAGTCAGCAGGAAGCAACCTTATGAAAGACTACGCCCCCTTTCCCAATAAGTTTTATGTTCTGAGGGTTGTGGGTAATTATTATTCTAATAGAATAGTTATAAGTTAAAATTGGGTGAAGGACAAAACTATAACATAGCATCAAAGATCTCTTTTGAAGAAGAGAAAGGGGATATATAGGAGAGATAGATAGGTTGTTCTACCTACCTATACACAATTCTAGCTGAATGTATTAACTAAGCTAAAGACAATTTGCACTGTCATAGATATTTGTATATTGATACAAATGTGAAATAATTTTATATGTTTAATTGTGATAATTTGTACATTGGTACAAAGTTTAATCTGAAATCGCTTTATATAACAAAAGCAACTTGTACTTCGATATAAATCTGAATCTGTAACTATTATGTAAAATTGAATCCATAATTGCTATATTTTATATGCTTCTACCTCTGTTTAAAATATTTGACATTATTGTCATGTACACTATGCAATTACTACCTTCATTTAACTATACTAGATATAATGTATGCTTGCACTAGTTATGATATATGCACAAGATGTTTTATATACCTCTGTTTAGATGATATATATGTATATACATGTCTAAAATGCGGTGGCCACTTTTCATGGTAATATACCTCTGGCTAATGTTTGATAGTCATACTAAAAGTCATTGTTCAGAGATTGTATACCCCTTACATAGGTATTCTAATTTTTAGTACAGGGTTTAATCCTTAAGACAATATTACTTAATGTACCATATCCCAGTCATCTCAGATACAGGTTAGAATATCATAGATAGACAGGAATCTTCAACAATTTCATAGACCCAGAGAATATGGCATTTAACATTTGAAATTCGGCCATGAGAGACATGACGACTCCTGGTGTCACTGCTCCTTTCCCGAGATGGTGTTGAGCGTCGAGGATACTCCTTTGGAGTTTGTCCTTTTGGCAGAGAATGGCCAGTTGGGTAAAGAACTGCCCTTACCTTGATTGTTACAGTACACACGTGATGTCCAAGCTGGATGAACAAGTTTATGGATAGAGACTGATGAAACCTGCCTGGACAGGATAAGACAGTCCCTCCAAAATTGCCCTGTTTGTGAAAAGATGTCAGACACCATAGGCCTGTACCCAATATGACAGATGCTCCAATGGTGCACAAATCCAGAGGTGATTGTCCAGGCAGCTGTGTTGCTGTCCTCTCCCAAATTTTGGAAGCCACTACTTCCATGTACTTCTGACTTTCAGGTGATACATCTTCCTTCTCAGGTCTTAAGGGGTTGAAGAATAGGTATTTACTACCCTATTATCCCTTAGAAAGGAACATTCAGGTGTTGAATTTTCACTTTCCCAGATGAACCTTTTGAAGTAATTTATACATCCTACCATCTACCAATATTCTAGAAATATATGATGTACTTTATATAGGTTAGGTTTTGGTTGTAATTTGTACTTTATCCTCTCCTAGATACTACCTCATAATAATTCCTATTGTACATAGTCTTAGTTTAAAATCTTCTTAGTTAGACAAAAGAGGGAGATGTGGTAGGATTCAGGTGTAAGTTGATAAGATCCGAGGATGCTTACCCAGGGTCCCGGGCCCCTGAAGGGGGCATGGCCAACCCCATTGATAAGGGACTGTTGGGACCCCGGAAAGACTGTTTGCCTGGGTCCTGGTTGTTGGAGAGACTGGTTGGAATCCATCGTCCATCATTCCAGACTCCAGTCCCTGTTCAGGCTCCGCTATAAGCTGTTACCTGTATCATGAGTGTTGGTTTATATTTTAATAAATATCAAACTTGGACTGGTGCCTTCTAAGTAAAACTCCGCCTATAGAAAGCAGTCACTTTCCTTTTCTTCCCCAACTAAAAAAGGATTTTTCAGTAAAAATAGATGTTTATTTGTGTGTGATTTGTGATATGTGCCTAATCTGGATCAGGGCGGAAGCACCCTGTTGAGTTCAGGTCCTTTCCTCCTCTGTAGTCACCATCCTAAAACACAGTAATGCCTTGGTCCAACTCTCAGGGATTCTAATGTAATTGGTTTGAATGTATGATAGTCAGTTTTCAAAGTCATCCAGCCATTGACATTTTAAACATTATTCTAATGCACAGAAGAAATTCAAATTTCAAGGGTCGGGGCATCATCTAGCTGATGACAACCTCTTCAGAGACCTCCTGTACTCTGCTTGTCTTCTATGGTTCCCAAGGCCCCTGAGATGTACCAATGGAAACACTTCTCACACCAATCCAATTCAGATACAGGTAGAAGTCTCTGAAGAACTTCTTTTCTGAAAGAGGCCATCTGGTTAGTGTCTTCTAAGGCCCTGTCTCACTCTGATAGGAATTACTAGTGTGGGGAACAAACATTGAATGTCCCAGAGGAATGTGGACAGATACTACTGAGATATTTGGTTAACTTACTAATTTCAAATGTGTAAGACTCTATTACTAAAAAGCATAATTTAGTAGGAGAGAGGAAAGGCTTTCCAGCACTGGCAAGTGTATACATTTTACCAGTTATGACTAACTGTGTTTCAAAGGTAAGAATTTTTATGATGTGGTCATTGCTATGTGAATATTGTGAATATATGAGAAACAGGGGTCTAAGCAAACATTTTTGTACAGACATGGCAGATAAGCTGAGTCCCATAGGGTTAGATATCAGCTTTAAGATCTGGGTGGAAGGCAAGAGGAAAATGATGGGACTCCTATGGCACTGTTTCTCCACGTAACTTTCTGTGGCTAGGTTCTACACGTCATATATATATATTTTATATACATATATATATATATATATATATATATATATATATATATATATATAATGTAAGACCTTTATTAATGGTGTTAGCTGCATTGTTACAATGTGTTTCGTTTTCTTTTCCAATCTGAAAATGGCAACACACACTAGTTAATAGCTTCATAATAAAATGATTCAAAGCAAAAGTAAGTATGGGGCAGGCAGGGTTGCCATTTAAGCTGTGCTTTATTTTGAGTTTTTATTTTATTTTATTTTATTTATTTATTCACTGCAGATATTGGCTGGAAAGGATTGACTAGAAGAAAGAAAACAAAGGGCATATGAAGGGTGAGGATTGGCCCTTTGTCAGTCTGTGGACAAAGATGGGAACTTATCCTAGATAATCTGAAGAAGCTCTAAGGAGAGTCAGCCAGCCTGGGGAGGCGTAATTAACATATTTTGCTCCTGACTGACTGTAGGTGTGGATAGAGGAGGACTCAGGAATGACTCCCAGGATTGAGTCACCCCAGCTCTTTGGTGTGTTTGTGCTTTCTTATATGCTCATAACTAGGGTATTTTGATTACAGCTCTATTATTACCAGATTTATTTTCCTATGTAATAATTCTTGAGCTCACATACCCTACATATTATTGTTTATATACATAAGTATAGGGAATAAATTTCCATAAGTTCAAGGTTCAGATATTTATTATTTTCATTTTTACAGGAAATGAAGTGCAATTAAGTCAAAGTACAATTCTCTTTTGATATTGTTTCATTTTGAGTGTCTTACAACATGATTTTCATAAATAGGCCGTAATAATGCATTCTGGTATGTGGTAACCTGGGAAGACACCAAATCACTAAAAAAAAGAGTATAAATCCCAAGAGTCCAATGACATGGGAATTTGGAACTGAAGTATCAAATGGCCAATGTCTGAATTTCATGCTCACATATGTGGAATTTGTTTTTATTTAGGTTAATCATTTTTTCCAGATATGCTTGAAAGATTTAATGTGGATGCGTCCTCTAAAATACTCACCTTTTATGTATTTACATGAAACAATGTGGAATAAATGATGACCCACATGCAATGTTTTAAAAATTAGAAAAATGTGTTTGTAGTTTTTAAGGACTTTATTTTTGTTTAGTTATGTATATGTATACTCTCCTCTCTCTCTCTCTCTCTCTCTCTCTCTCTCTCTCTCTCTCTCTCTCTCTCTCTGTGTGTGTGTGTGTGTGTGTGTGTGTGTGTGTGTGTGTGTATGTGTGTGTAAATGCTGTATGTATGCATGTGAAGGTTATTTTGGAGACCAGAAGAGACCTTTAATCCCAGCACTAGGAAGGTTGAAATGGGATGTGATTTGGCTGGACAGAGAAAGGAATGAATACAAGGCTGGAGCAGACAGAGTTTGATCATTCCATTTCAACCTGTGCTTCCCTGTTCTTTCTCTTTTGCCTGAAGAACTGGTGAGATAAGAAGTTGCTATGGCTTGTTCCTCTGTATCTCTGATCTTTGAGCATTTGCTCCAATATCTGGCTCTGGGCTTTTATTATAAGATTAAGTAGAATTTGTTCAATAGAAATGTATGTTTATACACAAGTAACACATTTGACATATGCTTTTTTAGCTAAAGAACGTAAAGAATTCAACCTCTGCCCCTGAAATGAAGGTTGACATTATGAGATCAGCTTTTCTAATAATTGCATTCTAATGTCATTAGTGCAGTTCCTCATATTGTAACGACCTCAACCATAAGATTATTTCAATACTACTTCTTAACTGTAATTTTTCTGGGTATGAATTGTAACTTAAACATTTAATGTACAGACCCCAGAGGGGTCTTGACTCATAGTCTGAGAACTGTAGCCCTGTGTTCAGTTCTCTATTCAAGGCTCCTGTGGAATTGTGATGGCTATTGCAGCCACTATGCTTGTGGATGGTGAGCTGCAGCCTCTGATACCTCAGAACTCAGCTTTACCCCAAGCATATTACTGCTGCCTCTATTGCATCATGGGATTTGATATAAATCAACATGAATCAAGAAGCGGATCGTATAGAAGCTATTTGAAAAAAAAAATCAATGAAAAATTTAAACTGAAAACAAAGCAAACAGACAAAAAAAAATCAACCAATAAAAAAAATAACAACAAAAATAAAACCACAGATTTTGGTGAACCCTCATTTAAACATTTTCAGTGATTTTTAGGTTAACCAATACGTTATAGATCACTCTGATACCAACGACAGATAGTTCTATAAATTATTTCTTTAAAGCATGCAAAGGATACTTTAGATACATAATTTAATGATAGCTGGAGAAAGGAGGAGCCAAAATTCATAAGAAGATGAATATGGAAAAAATGTAACAAGTGGGTGGTATTCATAGTTTCCTAGTTACACTTAAGATCATGCAGAGTGTAAATTTTATCCACTGGATTTCATTCTCTTCATCCTGGGTGATGTTTCTTCCTGTTGATTGTTATCATAATGCTAATGGCTTTACTCTGACACAGATGATTGATGTTGGGAGGGCAATGGTGTTTATCCCAAGCCTGTTATCTCTAAATGGCCACAAAATGACAAGTTTTTGGTATCTGGGAGGATGCTATCATAAGAAAGAAACAGACAAAGCAGAAGCAAGCAGCCAAAGTAACAGGAAGGAGTTTGATGACTTGGGTCTGCACCTCTTAGTAAATAGAGGGCCTTGAAAGTTTGGTGCAGGAAATGTAGGCAGAGAAAGGACAAGAAACAGCCTCTGCCAGTGAGAACAAAGACTGCTATTGTGAGATCTCTGTGGCATAATACACAGGCTTCAAATCAGAGCTCTGGTCAGTGTGATATAAAGGAGGCGCTTCATTAGCTATCACAGTGCATACCTCTCCGTCTTGTACCACATGGCGGCATGCAGCAAGGGCATGGCCTCAAAGAATGAGCTCTTCACTGGGCTCTCATAATCTTGCTCTGTTTCAGCCTGTTGGGCAGACAGCTTTCATGGTAAGCACAGCAGCCGCTAGAGAAAACAGCCTACATTCTTCAGTGATATAGTTTGCTTTTGGAAAATTCCTATCTAAAATAAGGAGATAAAATAACTTTGGCCTGTGAACTCAATATATTACATTAAATGTCTTCTCAGAGTGTGGTTCTGTTTTTATAATCTCTGCGAACATTTTAATAAAATGATTTTATGGAAAGAGTGTCCTTGAATGAAATAATTTGCAATTTCAATGTTACTCAACCCTATGCAATCATATGAATATTCATTTGGTTGTGAAGGCTTGCTTTGTAAGTAGAAAATTACAGTAAAATGCTTTTGCAAGACACTGAGTGGTAGAAAGTAATTTTGCATAATAGTTTTCAGGAAAACCACTGTGAATGCCAAGACCATCAAGTAGAGCTACAGATTTCCATAGTTCTCCCCAAATATAAAAGTATGTAACTCAAATGCAGATTCAAAGCACAATTTCTGAAGTCATTGTATAGGTCGACTATTTTTAAAGGAAGATACATTATATTAAGATTCTCTTATATCTAGATTTTAAGGTCAGTTTTCAATAGTACCATGCAGTTTGGGGGGCCTGACTGCCTTTCAGATCTCGTAAGAATGCTGAAGATCATTCTGGACTTTAAGCAAACGGAAATGGAGCTAATTAAGGCAGAGGTTTATGAGCTACAGAACAGAGTCATTTTATTTTGCCATCTTCGAATTATAACAAAGTAGTAAGAGTGATCATAAAGTTCAAACTCATAATTTTAGTATTTATTGCTAAATTGAACTGCTGCCGTTGCCTCTAATTGTGTAAATATTATTTTCCAAAAGTAACTTTTAATTTTATACTTTGAAAAATTTTTATCCAATTGGTAGAACAATGAGAACTTATTTCTTCAATGACTAAAATAATTAAATTCCTGAAATAGATCAATCAAAACACATGACAAGAGCAACAAGATACTTTTATTTTTATGTGTTTTCCCCTGAGAGTCATGTTTTCTTACTTTAATCATGAAAGGCGAGGCGAGTAATCAATCTGGGGGCTTGCCAATCAAGTTAATGATAAAGACTCCTCCAGAAGAGTCTGCCACAGTATGTATCTATTATTTATTTTCAGTTTTGAGGAATGAACCCAAAGGCACATATTCAGCAAGGGCTATACCACTCAAAAGACACTCTTAGTTTACAGTTAGGTCCCCACATTTAACAATTCTCACCACCCCCCAAACAAGTTGCTAGCAATTTTCATTCTAAATATCTAACCCAAAAGTGTACCACTTAATTAGCCTGTAATCTGATTTCCATACAACCTAAATTCTTACAGTCTTGATCTCCAACAACTCAGAATGCAGAACGTGACCTTATTTGGAGTTAGGGTCTTTACAGAACTAATCAAGTTAAAATGAGGTCATTAGGTTATGCCTTAATCTCATATGGCTAACATTCTTGTAAAAAGAGGAATTTGGTCCTAGAGCCACGAGTACAGAGAACATACAATGTAGTCATAAAAACAATGGCCATCTACAAATCAAAGAGAGACTTCGAACAGATCCTTCCCAAAAGCACTTAGAAGAAGAAAAAACAAAACAAAACAAAACAAAAAACAAAACAAAAAACAAAACAAACAAAAAAAAACCTCTACAAATACCTTGGTTTCATTGATAATTTTTCTTTAAAAACAAACTTGCAGATATGATTGTATACGTAAAAATTCATGGGAAAAATCAATAGAAAGAATCTGTTATATATAACATGGGTGAATTGAGAATGCAAAGGCAGGGGAAGACAAATATTTTGGTTTCTTGATAATTTTTCTTTAAAAACAAAGAAATTAAGTTTTTCTTAACGGTGACACAGTCATTGGTTTGTCTTGTATTACTTCAAAATGATAGTGGTTTCTGATTTATCTTATATTTCACTGTGTTATGTGCTGTTGTTATCTCGTTAAAAAAATAAAGAAGACTAGAATATTCAAAATATCTGGGCTCTGGTGTTTGTTGTTAGTTTAATGTATAACATTAACACAAAAGTACATTTGTTTTTAAATATTTAAGACTGGGTATCACATATTTAGAAATGATGCAAAATTAAAAATCTACTGGTACTTAAATTAATTAGACTCTCTGCAGTACTGAACTTACACTTAAACTTCGGGATTCAGGCATGTGAAGCAAATGTTCTACTACTGAGGGAGATTCCCAGCCCTTAATCTTAGTTTTTAAAAATGTAGAGTTGGGAAAGGTAAATAGTGTACTGGAAACATTAAAACAACATGGATAAGAAATGTAGCCTTTTTTTGTTGGCGAGCTTTTACTAATTTACATATTTCTCTGAAAGTCTAATTATCTATCTACTTTCACCTATCAAAATTTTGCAATAATATTTTGTTGGATAATTTCGTATGATGCCAATCATTTGATCTTTTGTTTCTCTGATGTCAAAGCATTTCTAAACATCAAGACACTGTCTATGTATTTTACAAATCAGAACAAAGATATATATCTAATTTAGAAAATGGGGACATTTTCTAAGTTCAAAAATAATTTGCTTACCCTTTGAGGCAATCATCAATGAAATTAGAAGAGACAGTATAATTAAAAATGACAGACACTGAATGACAGTCGGATGACACCACTTGATAACACAGCTTGTGAAATGGCTGAAAAACCCAGAATCAACCTACAATGCCCAAAACAAAACTAAACATCTTTCAGCACCTAAATTAAAGTGGCCAGTCTAACTTGCAGATACGGTTGTATACCTAAAAATTTATGGGGAAAAAAATCAATAGAAAGAATCTGTTACATATAACATGGGTGAACTGAGAATGCAAAGACAGGGGAAGACAATGTTTTATTTTCAGAGTTTGATGGTGTTTACACGTGTCTGCCTATGGTTACATGTGTTAAAATCCAAAGAACTGTGCATCAACCAAAGGAAGCCAGTTACATAAGATGACTAGTCCAATCAAAGTCTCGGGTAATCTAAGAACAATTTGGGGAAAACTGGAAAAAAAAAGACAGACTGTTAGAGCATTTGTCACGGATAACACAGGAAAGTGAATTGCAATTCTAACACAAAAAGTGACTTTTGAATACTTTAAAGTAATTGAAAAATAAAAGCGCTACCGTAAAATGAGCAGAAGAAATGAATGACAATATACACACCCCAAATCCTTAATGACATTTATCTTTATAAAAAAAATCTGTTTAACCTCACTAATAATAAGTCTCAATTTCACATTATATTAAGATAGAATGTCAGATATGCCAATTGTCAAAGGCCCATAAACTTGAACAAATGACCCATGGGCCATGTTCTCTGGAATAGGTAACTTTTATAAAGTTTTTTGACTGAAATGCCAAAGTGATGCTCCTTATATAGGCAAATGACTATATGCGTCTTTAGTTTTCACAACTGGGATCTCATTATTAGGAATCATCTTAAATATACATCTCATGAGGTACCAAGAATAATTAGAAGCTGTCCATCAAAATATAGTAGTACATCTTTTTATTAAAAGAAACAATGAAGGTTATCTCTATACTGTTTCTGGGTGACATCATGAATGTATTTTTAATAGGCAAACAGTGTAAAAAGTGTGTATCAATGTATACTGCTTTCTCTTTCTAAAACCAAACTAAACGATAATTATTTTTTTTGAAGTTATCTCTAGTGAAGATAATGGACAAGACCTGAACGTGAGCGATATCTTGTGTGAAGGGCCTGAGTACATGGTTCTTCCTTAGCTCTCAGCTAAGGAGGAGGAGGAGGAGGAGGAGAGGACAGAAGGGAGGGAGGGCAGAAAAATGGAGGATACAATTTACATTACTATTTGCCCTAGTGAGACTGACAAATATTGGGATGTCTGGAATATCACTGGTTCTCAAACTAAAGGCTTTCTGTGGCCACCCAGGTAGATAAGAATTGGTAAGGAAGATGGCATTAATTCAAACAAGTGAAAAATGCATTATTTCTTTTTGCATTTAATTATTTATTTGTATAAATCTGAAGAAATGGTTCTGAAGTTTGTAGATAAGTTACTTTAGATATAAATAATTTTCAAGACAGGACTTCTATTTATTGAACTTTCTGGAACATACATAAATATTTCCTTTCTATCAATGCCATGAGGTTTTTTTGTTTTTTTGTTTTTTTTCATTTCTGATTTAAAAAAGGAAATGTTCAATGTGTCTCACTGTGTTTTCCTCCTCTGACTCCTGATTGATTTGCATTTAGGAAAGCCAGTGGAAGTAACCTTCATCCTCAGTTTTGGACGACAAGAGTTTAGGATAGAATTGGAAGCTGCAGCTCCCTACTGCCCTTTCACACTGCACTTTATTTTGCCACTCGCTTGAAATGTTCAATTAAAAAAAAAAAACCCACAACATTCTGTTTGTGCACACCTATCTCCATATCTCTAAGAAGCACAGAATATTTCTATGCCTCTGCTACAGAATACCTCACACTTTGCATGCTCAACAGTGATGATTCTCACACATGGAAGTCAATAGATACATGTTCCCTTTAGTTGACAAATTGGAAACAAATAAGAGGAACAGAGACTTTTAATCAAAGAGACCATGAAGCTTCACTCTGCAATACAGTCAAAAAGGGATTCACATAAATGGCAACTGCTATTTCCAAAAAATCATAACTTTGACCTCTATGGTCATGAATATTATCTGACAGTGATAGCAGGATGCAACTGTTCTTCTTCCTTAAACAAATTATAAGAATGTGAAAATGTTCACATATCTTGCTGCTTTTATAAACAAAAGATTAATTATAGGATTCCCAAAGTTATTTCTTTTTAACCTGAGATAAATTTTACAACATTATTGAAAAAAAAAAAAAAAAGAGCCAGGTTAGTCTGGGTATTTAGCACATTGCAGCAAATTAGAGGGTGCATTTTAATTAAGAAAGAGTCCTTGTTCAAGAAGAGGAAATAATGAATTGCATGGAAATATGAATGAATGAATGAATGAGGGAGGATTTTGAAATAAAAATTTAAAATAACAATGTGATTCCTATTGGAAATCCCTTAGAGCCACAATTATCTGCCTGCTGTCTTTAATTTGGCTGGAAAAAAAGGAAGTTGGAAAGTCCTTATCTTTAAATGAAGGCTGATCACATTTCTCGGATGATCTTTGGCTATTTCAGACAGTTGATCTTGCCAAAGTATGGGAGGTGGGGTAAAGACAAAAAGTGAGGGGCAGAATAGGGGAAGGACTGAGGGAAACCATGTAGGTACCTAGGATTATCATCAAGCTTGTAATCATGTGTCTTTATATGCCAGGACATCTGGGTCTGAGAGAATGTCTTTTCAAAGGCCTGTATAAAAGAATGTATCATGCGGATGGGCCTACCTAAGTTTGAAGACTGGAGAGGACCGTACCTGGACTTTCTTCTGCCCCCGTGGAAGTTGGTATCCAACTTCAGCCATTACACACCACAAAGAGAATTCTTGAGCAGTTGTATCTGCAGCCTGCATCTTTAAAGACTCAGACGGAAGGAAGACAGAAAAGGACTGTAAAGCTCGTTCTGTGGAAATGTGGTTTGGGGGAATAACAATCATATAGCAAACCATACAGGGAGGAGGGAACTGGCCTGTCACTTGGAGGGGACAACAGTAAGACTATGGTTTGAGAAGACTGCAGTCTTCAGAATCCTGCAGCGACAGAGCAGAGGCTCTGGGTAATATATGTATTATACGTCAGTATTTGCGTTTTTATCCAAAGGCATGTCTACAAACAGCTTCTCCCTTGGCTCTAAGGCAGACGTGCTTTTGCTGAAGTCTTCAGAGAGCGCTTTTTGTAAAACGTGTATTTCTTGAGGCAAGATGCGTTATTTCTCTTGTCAGAGACCACCTACCTGTCTGTCTCTATGGAACTCACATGTGTGCATAGCCTGGTCTGACCTGGAGGGAGAAGAGTTTGAGGTCTTTTCCCTTGAATCGCAGTGGTTTAAAACAGAGCTCCAGGCGGCCCAAGAGCTGAAGAAACAGGAGAGGGAAAAGGTGGAGCCACCAGAGACTACTCACTGCGCATGACCGGCGCGCGTTGCCGTGGCAACCAGGAAAGGCGTACCCGGAAGCTTTGGCTCGCGGCGCCCAGAGACACCGAGGATCGAGCCCTATCGGCTGATCATTATTGGTTCTAGGCCTCTTCTTGACCAGAGCAAAGCAGATGAGGAGCCGAGTCCGAGGCAATGGGGTGGCCATCTGCTCAAGATCCGGGGAACTCGGAAGAGCAAGGAGGCCCGGCCCAGACGGACCTATGTGCTACTCAACTTTCCGATGAGATCCTTGGGTCCTGTACCGACGAGGTACTGAGTTCTGATCCCATCAGCTCCTCCGGAGACCAGCAATCCTGTTCCCACACATCTAAGAGCCCACTAGAGAGTGAGGAACCGACGCCAAGCTCAGAAGAACAAGACGAGCGGCCCCAGCTTTCAGTCTTACAGACGGATGGAAATAAACTGAGTGAAAAGTGGATCCACCATATCAAGGGCAAAGAAATTAATTCCCAAAGGTACCAATCCGAAAGTAGACTCCCGAGAGAAACCCCCGAGGGATCCCCTGAAGAACTGAAGGCCCTGCTGTCTTTTTGTTCTGTTAAAGTAAACCTGATCCACCAGAGAGAGGATTCAAGAGCAAAGAAAAGCAGCAGACCCAAGAAGCTGCAGCTCAGGTGGAATTCAGAGACTCCTCCAGATATAGACACTTTCAACTGTACTGTTCCTGATGAATTGTTGAGCAGAATCTACGTGAAGAACACGAGGGCGACGCTAGCGCACATAGGAGCAGTTCAGCAACATGTTTGTTCGCAGTGTCCCAGCTGTAACAGCAAAAGAGCCGAGCTAGCTCGGTCTGACTTCCTGAAACGAAGGAAGACTCTGCTGGAATCACGTCTACTTCAAGAGAAAATAGACGAACACCTTCATACCACAGACTTTCTTACCCGTGTTGCAGAAGCACACCGGGGCTTCCCCAGGCTTTCAGATGATCCCAGGATCATCTGGAAGCGAGTGACTGAGAACGTTTAGATTAAAAGTTCCGGCTATGGAAAGGCAGACTCAAAGCAGGTGTAAGATGACTGTACAAGTGCTCTACCACTTCTCAGCACACTTACCCAACCAGATGGGAGGCTCTGACCGCTAATGACGACATATAACGTGCCCAACCAGGGCATGGTGACTGTTAATGATAATGTGTGATGTGCATACGTGTTTCTGTTGCGAGTTTGAGTTACTACCATCTTTTGTAGTGTGAATTTAGAAACTGATGTAAGATTTCCTCATCCTTCCTTCATGAGGTCTAAATAATTACAACTAATAGATTTTTTCACATTATGGAAGATAATTGGAGTAGTTACCAAACCTTTATAGTTTAGGAGAACAACAGATATTGGTAGTTGGGGGTGGTGGTTGACGGTACAGAGAAAAAAGTAAAGAAGTAAACAGACGTAAGACAGTTAGGCAGCGTGATTGGTGAAGAGGTGACTGGGGATTTAATAAAAGCTAAACGTTAAAAAGGCACTCGAATTCTGACTTGCGTACCTGATACTTAAATGAATGGTAATTTTCTTATGATAGTAATTAGACTAATTAGTTTCTGTGAACTTGACAAAAACTTGAGTAACCTGGGAACATCGGTTGAGGAATTGCCTCTATCACCCTAGCCTGTGTGTGTGTGTATGAGAGAGAAAGAGAGAGAGAGAGAGAGAGAGAGAGAGAGAGAGAGAGAGAGAGAGAGAGAGAGAGAGAGAGAGAGAGAGAGAGAGAGAGAGATTTACTTGATTAATGGTTAATTTGGGAGGAACCATCTCACTGTAGCTGACACTATCCTTGGTCTGCTTGCCTTGAACTGTATTAACACAGCAAACTGAGCAAGCTATGGAAAACAAGCCAGTAAGTCATATTTCCCTCCCCTCTTCTTTAGTTCCTTCCAAAATGTTTCTGCCTACAGTTCCTGTCTTCGCCTCCCTCCATTGACAATGACCTGTAAACTTAATAATTTTCTCCTCCAGGCTGGTTGTGCTTAACATCCCCACCCCTGGAACAAAAACCTAAACAATGAAGACATTGATACCAGAGAGTGGGACATTGCTGTGACAGACCTGTCCATGTTTCTTGGAACTATTGTGGGAAGATTTGAGAGCTTTGTTCTAGGAATAAGGCCTCTGAATACTCAGAGCATAATGACCTGTTGGGAGAGCTTGTATGGCTGGAATGTTGAAAAAGAGGCAGTTGTTGGAGGCCTGGCTTATAAAGCTAAAGAGAGAAGCAAGGACGTTATCAGGGATGTTTATGTGATATTCTGAATCAAGAATGTGACAAAGCATCAGTTGTGCTGAGAATCACTTAGGGAGGGCAGTCTCAGTTGAGAAATTCCCCTTATCAAACTGGCCTATGGGCATATTATGCTGCACTTTCTTGATTAATGATTAATATGGGAAGGCCCACATTCTGTGAGTGGTGCATTCTTGGGCAAATGGTAGTGGGCTGTAAGAAAGCAAACTGAGATATCCATGGAAAAGAAGCCAGTAAACAGCATTCTTCCCTAGTCTTTGCTTCAGTTCCTGCCTTCAGGTTGCTGCCTTGAGTTGACATCCCTAAATGATGGCTATATAAGTTGAACAAATCCTTTTTTCTCCCGAGTGGCTTTTAGTGCGGATTTGTATTTCAGCAACAGAAACCCAATAATACAGATAAAAGCGCGGGGACATGGCAAATTTGAAGGAAGTGATTGAATGTAATTCTTTATATCTAAGTAGTACCAGGTTATTTGTACTCAGGAAAAGTCTAGAGGTTAGAGCATAGGTGGATTAGTGGGGAAATCATTAGTGAATAGTTAGTTCCAGCTTCTGAGAAATGCCAACCATGAATGATTGAGGAGGGATAATCATGCAAAAGTAAAGTAATGAAATAAAGTATATGAATACATACTTCATGAAAAGTGTAATTGCTGGTAGGGGAAAAGGTGAAGCTGAGTGAACACATAAAGCAGTTATTATGAAAAAAATTCCTTTTGGTCATAATGATTGTATAAATCTTCTAATTTGCTTTCATTTCCAATCTAATGAAACTATCGTTTTTGAAAAGTATTGAGCTGTGACAGTACAAAATTACACGTATCTTGACAAGTCATATTTGTGTTTTATTTCTTTTTAAAAATAATAAAAACAAATGCTAGCATGGGTGACATTACAGGTCTAACTTATTTTAGTGGAAAGAGAGAAGGTGTTGCAAAAGTTAGCCAATGAGATTCTGTAGCCAGCACCTTACAATTTTATTCTTTGAGCTAAGTCTCCATTTATGTATAAATGATGTTTTTCCTGGAAAAAATGTCTTCTTAGTCCTTCCTAAAGAAAATGGAAAAAGTCTTTGCCACTTACATAACTCTTAGCTGAAGTCTATATTACATCATACTTTCTTTTTGCCACTCAATAGATTCACATTTTATATAATCAAAACTCTGAATAATGTTCCATTTAGAATTCGCTGCAATAAAGGTCAAACTCTAATTGTCAACCAATCTGTTTCATTTCCCCATCCATAATCATGGCATCAGTAAGCTGTTTTCAGCAACAGTAGTAGTTAGGTTCTCTTCAGTGTTTTTGGCCGTGCTTAATTTCCAGCTACTTCTCTTTGTAGAACCTTTTACTTTCTATCCATCTTTTTCTATCCTCCACACTTACCCTCAGTTTTCAATTATTTTTCAAACACATGAATGTTTTTTTAAATAATTCTGTTAGTTTACAACTCAAATCGACTCACCTCTGTTGCAGAAATAGTTCATACTAATCGTTAACTACACAGTTGTTCTTTCATATCTAACCTAGAGTTATCTTTCTTGTCTCTCTGTACTATAATCAAGCTTATCTACATGATTTGCCATTTCTCAAACTTTCTTGTCCTCTATATCAGAACAATTTACATCTGTATACAGATGTGGATCAAGTGTTTTGGCTTTTCTGTTTTGTTTTGTTTTTTTCTGAGCCAGGGTTTTTTGTGAAGTAGTCCTGGCTGTCCTGGAACTCATACTGTAGATCTATAGATCAGGCTGGCCTCAAACTCAGAGTGTTGGGATCAAAGTCTCCAGTCAATGTCCCTACTGTTCAGCATGTCAGGTTTCCTAACTGATGACTTAAAAAAAATTTTTTTTTATTTATTCTTTGTGGCTTTCACACCATGCATCTTGTTCCCATTCATCTCCCTATCCTTTTTTATCCATTTTCTGCCGTTGCAACACCCACAAAATAAAATAAAATTTAAGAGAAAAGGGGGAAAAAAAAGAAAGAGAAATCTTTCATAGTAGCAGTGAATCATGCGGTAAACACTCGTGTACATTTTTACTTGCAAGTATTCATTGCAGAGTCATTGGTCTGGTTTGAGGCCCTGGTTTCTGTTAAATCAGCAATACTGGGCCCCCACTGGGGTTCCTCTCTATATCCTGTTGTTACTTTGTGTGATGGAGATCCTGCAGCTTTGAGTCTGCAGGACTGGCCCCTTCAGGTGATCCTGCAGTTCTTACATGGGATGGATGTTGGGGTGGGCCAACTCATAACCCTGGACAATTTTTTAAACATAAGTTTTTCTTTATTACATATTTTAGTTTATAGATTTTGTAGTTTTAAATGAGTACTATGTTTATGTGATCTAAGAGTCAAAGGATATAGAAAGACTTGATATACAGGTTCTCTTCTCTCTGGCTGCCATCCAGTCCTATTCGGCACTAGCCTCCAAGATCTTTGCACTTTCTAGGTGTAACTTCACTGACTTGAGTCTAGGGCATCCATCCATCCCAAGATAAGACCCCTAGATAAAATGAATTCAGGGAACCTGGGATTAATAATTTGCTAGCAAGGACAGAAGTGTTTCTGCACTTTAACCCATAAAAAAAAATAGTGTAAAATTCGAATGTGTAAAGACTAAGTAGTAATGTCACCTGTAAATATTTGGTTTCTTGTATGTTCTTCCAATATCGTTTGAGCAGATACAAACACCAAAGGTGTTTTGGTATATAGGCTTTCTGTAGTGTTTGTGAATGTGGTCTGTGAACTAAGTCCCTGGCATGAGGAACTGCTGGAGGATAGTGAACCTTGATGGTAGGACCTAGTGGGAGAAACCTGATAAATTGAAACTGTGTCATTGAAAGGAGTCCTGGGAACTTCCTGTTTCCTTTTCTGAGTTTGGGCCTTGAGTTAATCAGTTTTCATCCCCACTGTACACTGGCTCCAATGTGTTACTCCACTACAGTCTTCAAAGCCTCAGTAAAAGAAATGGGCTAGGCCTAGGGAACAAGTAAGGTACACCTTTCGTTATATCTGCAAAGGTGTTGACAGAAAGGAAACGTCTACGTATCAGAACACAGAAGAGGTGAAACCATCCCTAAATGTGGGAATAGCCACTCCAGAGACTGTACCAAAAAAAGAATGAAGTAAAAAACCAGAAAGTCAGCCAGTGTGCACAATCTCCATTCCTTCTGTTAAAACTCCTAGATAGCAGGCCACAGATAGTCTCAGTCTTTCTAGGAAATCTCACCAGCCATTATACAGGAAAACAAGGTCAAGTCTCCCCCTTCAAGCTCAGACTGTATCACTGGTCCTATTTATCTTGAGACATTCTGTTTTTTAAATCATTGTTATTATTATTATTATTATTATTATTATTATTATTATTATTATTATTATTATTGAGAAGCTAATGGATCATCTGTCTCTAGCATTCAGAGATCCATTGTTTGAGGAGTAGGGCAATCTAACAAACCCACTTTTACAATTACATGTGTCCAATTGGCTATATTCTTGTAGAGAACCCTCCCCAAATGAGCCACAATAGAAACCCCCCTCATTCTAGGGCTGGATAATAGTCTTTTGTATGTATAGTTTCCAGTATGCTTGTATGTTTAACTGCAATGACACTAAGATTGTGGTCACTCTTTGACTAATGTAAATAAATCTGCTGTGAATGTGATCTGTCCATATCTATTCAAACATGTGTTTCTAATTTTGTTTTATCTATACCTAGAAGTCGTAATTGGGATCACAGGAGCTTATCAGGGTGGGATCTCTACAAAGTCATCAGTGCCTTTGTATAAAGAGCTAGCAAGATTACTTCTTGGCATAGTTTTAACTATGAAATGGTTTCCAGAAGCACAGCAGTATTTAGAGTTTTTTTGTTTTGTTTTGTTTTTCCCTAAGTAATGCTGACATGCTCCAATTCTTTACTTCAATGGCAGCCTCTTTCTTATTTTACATGTAAAAAATTTCAGACATTTGTAGTAGGTGTGAAATGGTATTTGACTGAGCTTTTGATTTTCCTGTTTAAATGTTCAAGAATACAACTTTTTATTTGCTTGATGGTCATTTGCATGTCTTCTTTGGAGAAATGTCTGATCAAATCATTTAACCAGTTTAAAATTGGGCTGTTTGTAAATTTTATTAAATCCTTAGGACTTATATATTTTGTTATTAAATTACTCTCATATACATAACTTACAAATACTGGTTTCATGCTGTGGGTCATCTGTCTGATGCATAAGACATGTAACTTTAATGGAGTCTAACTTAGTTTTGTTCCTTATACTTTTATTATGTTAAGAAACCATTGCCATAGGAATTACAAGTTCCCTTTTCTTTTTCTACTAATAGTTTCACACATTAGCATCTTCTAATGAGGCTTAGGAGTTGCATTTGTCACAGTTTGACTGTAAGCCCAGAATTTATGTGAAAAGGAATTCCCAAATTCACATACAAATACTATTTAGAAGTGGTGCTTTGGAAAGTAATTAGAATTAGATGAGCTTACAAGGTCAGAACCCCTATAAAAGCATTTCTGCTTTGTGAAAAGGGCTGTAAGCTTGCATAACTAGACTTCAGATGCCCTCCAGCTTGTTATGATATAATAAAAATGTCCTCGCCAGATGCTGGTCAAATGTTAGAACGTGCTATGGACTGTCGGGACTCCAGAAATGCATTCAGATATAGTATGTAGTTAGTCTTAGATGTTTTGTGGCAACACTAAAAGGTGAGTGGAGATTTTCCCTTTTTTTAGTAAAATTTGTGTTTTGGGGCCCAGTTTCATTATTTTTCTTGTGGCTATGGAGTCTTCTTGGTACCATTTTTGCAGTGACTAGCGTCCTTTATCTGTAGTGTTGGTGTCATGATTGCTATCAAGTTAGTCAGCTGTATGGAGCTGAGGATTTGTTTGTGAATTCTATTCTCCATTGTTCTCTATGTCTGTTCTTCTCTCTCTCTCTCTCTCTCTCTCTCTCTCTCTCTCTCTGTGTGTGTGTGTGTGTGTGTGTGTGTGTGTGTGTGTGTGTATGTCTATGTGCACATGTACAAAGTTCATGTATGTGAATGCACATGTGTGTTATTCAGAGGACAATCTCTGGTGGTGGTCCTTGTCTTATACACACACTTTTTAAAAGATAAGATCCCTTTACTGTCCACCATTGCAAGTATCAAGAAAGCTGCTCTGCTAGCTTTTGGGGATTCTCTTGTCTTCATGTCCCATCTTGCCATAAGAGCAGTGGGATTGTAGACATGTTTTAAATTTAATAAAAACCAGTCTGAGATATCAGAGGGATCTACCCCCAGCCCAGTCTATGAGGATCAGAGAGTAGTAACTCACACCTTTAGTCACAGCACAGGGAACAACCCTGAGTGGTGACCTACACCCTTAATCCCAGCAAATCTGAGTTTGAGGCCAGTTTAGTTTAAAGAGGGAGTTCCAGGCTCCCAGGCAGGCAGTAGTGGTGTCACACCTTTAATACTAACCTGGATGTAAAACAATCGGGTGAACAGGGTATTTAAGGCAGGCATAGAAAGGTCACAGAGAAAGCAGAAGAAGTAGAAGACAATTATACTGCTCTGAGAAAAAGTACAAAGCCACATGGCTGAACAAGATAAGAATCATGGGTTAATTAAAGGGTAAAGAGTCAGCAGGTTATATGCCTGGACCCCAGGTCAATCAGTGTACAATTAATCTAAGTGTCTGTGTGCTTCAATGGGTCTATGGAACTGTGGGTCTGAAAGTCCCAGCCAGAAACCTTGTACAACAGACACGGACTCCATGCCTGGCTTTACATGCATTCTGGGGATTTGAACTTTGGTCCTCATAGTTTCATAGCAGGTGCTTTACACATTGAGCCATATTTTCAGTCCTGTGTCTATTCTTATGTCAGTAGCTCAGTACTTTATTATTATGCTCTAAGTTACATTTGAAATTAAGAAATGTTCAAAGTTTTGATATCAAGAAGTATAAAACAGTAACTTCTTTGTCTCTAAGATTGCTTTAGCTATTGACATTTCTTCAGATTCCATATTATTTTTCAAGTGGATTTTACCATTTATAAAACTCTCTCCCCACCTTGAACCTATGCAGTTAGTTAATACAACACTAATTATTAATAACTAAGGTAAAAATATTTCTAAGAAGTCTTCATTTTGATACATAAAGCTGGCTAAATTGCTCATTTTAGAAATATTTGGTAACTTGTAATAGCTTTATAAAGGAGTAAAGTATTTTTGAAAGACTTATTTTATTTTTAGTTATGTGTGCATGTGTGTCTATGTGTAGGGTATGCTCATGTGAGTGCAGGAATTGGAGTTCAGATGGAGGTATGATATCTTCTGGAGCTGGAATTACAAGCGTTTTTTAGCTGTGTGACCAGGGTGCTAGGAACCAAACTCAGGTCCTTTGCAAAAGTGACACGTGCTAATAACTGCTGAGCCATGTTTCATCTCTAAGGAGTAAAGTTTAAGACTTAATCTGGGAAGAATCTTCTTTAATAAACTCAAAAGAAAGAATACCCTTTCTCTACACTGTAGCTTTGGCTAAGACAGTCTCGCATAGCTAAAATGGTATCAAAAGGCATTAATTTTTCTTACATATTAAGAATGTGTCTAGTCATCTAGAATATCATTATAAAAACATATTGACTGTATATTGTGGTATATAGAGTACATAATATGTATCTGCTTTATTATTTATAATTCTTATCTATCAAATGCAAAATATTCTGTTCCCAGAAACAAGCCTATACAGTGAACATGTTATAGTATGAAACCCTTGAATAAGCTATGTGCAAGATTATGAAAAAGAATGTTACATCCTGAACATCTGGCTCACTTATTCAAATCTTAGAATGATTTAGAAACATGTGGGATATCTAGTTCAGAATACATATAATTTAAAGATACTGGGTTATTTTTGATGAAGCCTAACACGGTAGCTCAGATCTTTTGGCAATGACATGGCAAAACAGATTATCAATAAACTGGAATTCTGACTCTCTAGGTGTGTTCCTACCTTCAGTTTTACCTGAAGTGACAGATGAGAGGTAGTTACATGTGCAGTAAATTTTAGAAACAAGAAAGCAAACTGTAGTTCAATTTCTATTCTTTGGAATAGGGAATTCAAATATTTTTCCAAATTGCAGTGGACTCAAATATCAGTGAAATTGAAGATGTCAATGAAAGTGTCCTGCATAATAATAAGATCTGATTTTGATGGACCCACTATTTGCTGAAGTATTAGTTGAGTCTTAAGAGAAAGTATGATGTGGTTCTTTCATCTAAACCATGCTTTAGATGCCAAGACTAATGATGCAATGCATCGTTACTCCAGAACAGGGGTTTTGTTGGGTGGGCAGAGTTTGCCAGACTTTCAAGCAGTTCTGGAATGACTTGAAGTCACCGAGACTGGTTTGGTTTATATTATAACTAGCAGGTAGAGCTAAGGTGATTCAGTCAAATGGAGTGGGCTGGACCTTTCTTCTACAAGCTTCAACAACAGGGACATGTGGGCTTTTCTACCCGTTAGTCCATGATTAGGGCAAAGGATGACTCTTTAAAGATATCAGCTGTCAAAGCCCCAAGGAACATGAAGTAAGGCTTTTAATACAACGTATCCCCGATGTTTGCCTGGCTGACATTTGCTATGCTTGATCTAGTTAAATTTTGACATGCCTTACGTGTGCTCTATGAAGCCAATAGGTTTGTGATTAACTTGGGAAGGTTATAGACTGAACATCTTATCAATGAGCCAGAGTTGTATATTTTGAGGTGTGAAATGAGTTCTGTGGTCATCATTAACGATGTTTTGTACTCCAGGTGGTTAAAATGAGGCTTTGTATCATATTTAATGGATTCAAATGTGTAAGTTAAAATTAAATCTGAGGTACTCATGCAGCAATAGAGTCCTTTAGTTTTTTTTCTCCTTCCAAAGGGTAAACAATGGGTAAGAAATTATTGCTATCGTTGGCTGAGCTAGATAGATAAGCAGTTGGTAGAGGCTCAAAATAGTGAAAAAATTCACAACTGGAACCAGCTTTTGGCAAGATAGGGAATCTGGAGATAAAATAGCTACTTAAACTTTGTTCAAATTTGTTCACAATTGATAGTTGTTTGACTTAAGGGACATTAAGGCAGCTCTTTGTTAAGAGCTATATGGGAAAGTTTTATGCTATACATAAGTCTAAAATTTTTTTATTGTTGCTTGTATTAAGAAGTTTCTGACCCTGCCTATCCATGAGATGTGGCCCAGAATACCCAAATAACCACACAAAGTCTTATATTAATTACATGCTGTTCGGTCTGTGGCTCAGGCATATTGCTTGCTAACTCTAACTCTTAAACTAAACCATGATTCTCATCTTGTTTAGTTATGTGGTACCTTCTCTCAAAGCAGTGTTCTCACCTTTCCTCTGCCTCTGCTGGCATCTCTGCTCTGCTCCTCTGCTTTCTGGACTTCTACTCTGCTAGCCCTGCCTATACTTCCTATCTGTCTTCTTGCCAATTAGTGTTTTATTAAACCAATAGAAGTGGCAAATATTTACAACGTATAAGATCGTAATCCCATAGCAGTTGCTCATTTGTAAACTCCAGGTCCTGAGGGCATCAAGAGAGGGACAGAATTCTCCAATAGCCTATGAACTAGCAAGAGTTTGAGAACAGACAAGGCCACTTTTTCCTATAGATTGGATGCTCTGGAAGGCTCACACTCAGTTTCATCCCATTGGTACTTTTTTTTTCTGTGTTTAGCAGAGTTCTTGTTGCCTGTGCTGAGTCCACATAATACAGTTTCCATGATCTGTACAAAATATGTGGAACCACTGGCTTGGACTTGTGAGATCCTCTATATTTATGAGCCACCCTAATGGCATACATACATACATACATACATACATACATACATACATACATACATACATATACAATTAGTTTTGATGTCATAGGGGCTCACAAAGAAAAGTTTGCCTTGTATCTCTGAGGAGACTTTGAATTTGGACTTTTGAGCAATGCTGGAACTATTATGACTAAGAGATTCTTGGAGATGGACGGAGTTTGTTTTACATCTTAACATGTACAAGAAGCAAGGGGAGGCCAGAGTTAGATCCCCATTATGTAAACTGATGCACTTCAGTGTCAAGTTGACAAGAGTTAAGAGTTGGTTCATTTTCTTTATCAGTTTGACTAGATCTAGAGTCACCAAGATGCTGATGAGGCACACCTCTGTGTGTCAGAGAATGAGAAAATTTTCAGAAAGAAAAATATAGCTGATGGAATAGGGCTCACTCTAAACATGGCCAGTTGTCAAAAAGGAAAAAAATGAGGGAGTCTGGACAGTGCCAGAATTTCTGCCCTTCCTGAAGTAGCTATTCTCTACACTACACTCTTCCTGCCGTGATATACTGACATCTCTGAAACTGTCAGTCACAGCCAATATTTTCTTCCTGCTTGTCTTTATCACAGTAACCAAGGGACCCAGAAAACTGCCCTATCACTGGGGTATACTGACACCTACTACTATAAGTCACTTCATTAGAACAGAAGAAGATGCTCTTGTCACTAAGGATATTACAAATGTGTTAGTACTCCAAGCCAAAGGTCAGAGATTCAAAGCCTAATTATCAAAGGAGAAAATAGAGTCAGTACATATTTCTATACAGTTTTTAAGAACTTTAGAGCAACAAGTAGACTAAAACACTGTATGTTGTTTTCCTATAAAGCCTCTATAGAATAAACAGACAATGCCTTGTGGAGATATATGACTTTAGACAAGATAAGAGTTGCCATTCTGGGCCTAACATTAGTCACAAACAATCTTCCATGCAATATACATGAATCAATTTGACATACATGGTTAGGTCTTGGCACACAACCTGGACCATATGAAAAGGGGCCTTCATCCACTTCTCTTATGCCAATGGTCAACTTCTGGTTTATTTTGATTAAATTTATTTTCGAAGCTTGGTAGTACTTAGCAAATGCAGCACAACATTGCACAGTGCAAAGCTCACACTTGCCAGAGGGAACAGAGCCAGTCAGCAAACCAGAGCAAGTGAAACAAGACCCCCCACCCCTTAGTGGCAGAGACTGCTGCCTAAATATTCTGCTCCCTGAGCCAATTGTTGTTCTCATTGTGTAGAAATGAGATGGTCCTCTTTCAAACGTCAATACGAGTGAATAATACCCAAGCACCAGTGATGGGAATAAATGCCTCTTATCTATTTGACATAGTCATGTATAATTTGTCTCAGGCCTTGGTGGCTTGCTTAGATCTCTATTAGGAAGCTTTGACATTTCATAGCAGGCTTAGAACTCTTTCCTACCCCTCCCTCAACACTAGATGAGGATGAACAAGTTTATTAACATAAAATCAGGATTTGGGAAAAGTGAAAATGGGCTTTGAAAATAACAGGAGACTGCCTTGCCTATGCTGTGATGAAGGGTAAGGGTGGGTGAGTTCTTGAGCTGGGTCATTTCAACTGCTCATTAGTACTGAAGAAGCAGCCTGGCTTTCAGTTGCCAACTTTCTCAGAGTACAGAATACAAGAGAAAGAGAGTGTGGAACAGAACAGTTATCCAACGTAATACTGTACTCAGACCCGTTCCAAGCCTTCACCTGTATAGCAGCTCTTGGTAATGGAATGGGGTGTGTGTCCTCAAGGGGTTTCATTCCCTTTGAATTAGAGTCTCTAATCTCTCACTTCTAGTTCTCGCTCATAAATCCCTGTGTTAGCTATTTATTTTCTCCTTAGTTACTTATACTTAGAGGTAGTAACTTCAAATAGATAAATTGCATGAGTTAGAGGGGAAATGAACTATTTGGTTCTTAACGGGCATCACACAGTTAGCTAATTCCAAACGGAACTCTTGAAATTCCATTTCAGCCCATTTTTATCATAGTCTCCATTTTTCATTAAAGAGAGCTATTGTCTATCCAAGCATTTGGTCTGGGCTCTCAGCAGCATCTTGGTACAAACTCAACTTCCTTTCTTCCTTTGAGTTTTTGCTCGTTTGGTTGTTTTTATCTTGTCCAACAGTTAACCCTACATTTGCTTCTAGCAACATTTACTAGTCTGACCCAGTAAAAATACTTTATCTTACGAGCCTAGACTGTTGCCTTACATGTCTTGTGGCTTCTGTTCTGAGCCTTATCACTCTGCTTATCAGAGGCGGTGCAGGCTTCCAGGTTTGAACTCTGCCATAACGGACAAAGTCTGATGTGACATAATTTCTACCTGCTTCTTGTTCCCATTTTTCTTCTTTATTCTCATTAATTTCCTCTTCCTAGCAAGAGAAATATTTATGTTTATAGTAATTTAAGGCATACGTTTTTAAGAGTGACCAGAAGAAAATAGATAATAAAATGAAAATGTTTGTGTATATGTGTGTGTGTGTGTATAGGTTTACATATGTGTTTGCCTGTGTTTCTCTCCTGTCTCTGTCTCCGTCTCTGTCTCCGTCTCTGTCTCTGTGATTCTTAATGCCATCAACACAGATATTTAATGGAAAGCTTTGCCTAGATTAGTGTTTCATTACCAGATAGTTTTTGCTAATGTCCATTCATATTTTTCAAGGGAGTTTTTACTAATCTAAAGACTTCTTTTTGTTTAATTTAAAAATTATCTCTCTTAACATTTGCCTTAAAGAATCTTTGAAACTGGGATCTTAATTGAATTTCTCAAATTATTGACATAACTCAAGGAAAGAAAACAGATCTGGCCTTTCAGTAAGAAGCCCCCCCCCCTTTAAATGGAAGTAGAGGATGTCATTTGCTGCTAGTGAATACAGTATAGCGCTTATCTGGGGGACCGAAGCAGATCCATTAATACGAGAAGTGGGAACTATCCCAGGGTGACCTTCATAATAGCCAGACAGTCGTGATGAAACTCCTTTAGTCTCAGTCCTTGGGAGGCAGAGGCAGGAGGATCTCTGAGAGTTCAAGGCCAGCCTGGTCTACAAAGCAAGTTCCAGGACAGCCAGGATTGTTACACAGAAAACCCTGTCTTGAAAATAAAAAACAAAAAGCAACAAAAAGCGGGACCGATGGCCCTGTCTGTCCTCTGATAGTCCAAATTGATTTTGTCAAATGTACAGTATATCACCATAAAAAGGTTCTTCATTGGTTGCATCCAAACTTTGTTGAGACTGTAGAGATTAAAAGTTTTCCTAGCTAATGCCTGTTCCTTCCAATTCTCTTTCTATAGATTTATATATTCTACCCCCTTTCTCCCTTCCATGTGCTTATCTCCTACTAGGCTCTTGTACTGCCTAACTTTATTTTAGCTTCTATTTGACATGCTTATACCATTCAGTGTTCTATATGAAATGCATACATTTTCATTTAAAAACACATGGTTGAAGAACTATTATTTTATAAATACTAGGATGCTATGGGAGAAACTGACTTTTAGTTGTCAGCTAACTTCTGAGCTTATGGCAACTGTAGCCATCATTTGTTGTGTGGAAATTTCAGCTGTGAATACAGTTTAAATATAGTTTCACTTTGAGGAACTAAGGGGTAGAAGTTCGTCATGCAAATTTGGAGAAAACATAATTTAAATCAGAGAAGGAGGAAATGAAGAGAGAGGAGTGACATGCCTAGCATTGCATTTGGGTGAAGTCAGTGTAGAATCCTATTTGAGGAGCTGTTTACACCACAACTCTTTAGCACCATTGCTCTCTAGACTCCTCTGAACAGCTTTCAAACTTTACCTGTGCCAGAGCTATTATAAGTCTATTTTGCTAGGCCAGAGAATAGGCAGTCACATTTGGTAAACGTTATTTTAGTGCATTGGGTGGTGGGTGGGTGGTTATAGCTACACTAAAACCCAACCATGAAGTGATAATGCTTGAAGGTCAATTTGGAGGCTTCTTTCAAAAATTCAAGGAAAGAGCAGATAAGATTAGGGCTGGAGATATGACTGAGCATTTAAGAAAGGAAGAAGGAAGTAATGAAAGAAGGGAAGGAGAAGAGAGGGGAGAAAGGGAAAGGGAAGGAAAAGGACTCTGCATTTAAGCATCAGCCGTAACTCTCAGCTACTGCTCCAGAACCTTGTCTGCCTGCATCCTTCCATATTCCCCACCAAGATGGTCACGAACTCCCTGTAAGCAAGCCCCAATTAAATGCTTTTTTTGGTAAGTCTTGATCATGGTGTCTGTTCACAGTAACAGAGAATAGAAACAGACACACACACACATACACACACACACACACACACATACACACACACACACACACACACATACACACACACACACACATACACACACACACACACACACACACACACACACACACACACACACACACACACTCACACAACCAGCAGGTGGTCACCTGACTACACTATAAACATTTGTATGTACAGAGGCATAATGTTAGAAGAGACCCAAGTTTATGAGTGGTCATCCTGTGAATCCCACATATCTGAAGCAAGTAAGGATTTCATCTTTTAAAGGGTGTGCTTTCATTTTAACTGCAGCCAAAAAAGAGAGAGATTGAAAACAGCTGTAACGTGTGTCTATTTTCACCTCCTCCATCTGGAACTTTTGTTTTTGGATATGAGAGACATTTTCCAAACAAGCCTCAGCTGAACAAGATGATAAATGTGGGAAAGAGATGCATACATGTATGCTTTTCTGTTTATTTGAAGAAATTTATAGAACACAAAACATTGGGTGTTTTCAAGTATAAAACCAAACATTTGAACAGGACAGATAAAGCCAGACTTTGAAGAGCGATGTGACATTTATTTTACATTTTAAATGGGGCAGCCAGTTCTTGAATCAGTTGGCCTTATTTGTCTGAAAAGCACAAATAAAACCTTTAAATGGTTAGAATATGTAGGCAACCATTTTTTTTTTTGTCACCTTCTCTGAAGTGACTATCAGGGCTTCACTAACAATGTCCTCCTTCAGTTCATTTTTCCCCACTGAACCTACTGTCCTGAGACCCTTGGGCCAGGCCGGCATAGTGGCTTTCACTTTCTCACTGTATCTGGATGCTCTTGTATCAATGCATCCTGGGCAGTTTTATGTTGATCTATCAAAACTTCTCTAATAACACTACTTCTATCAAATCCTTGATCCTTGCAACACAGATTGCCCCTCTCTGTATGTTCTGAGGATGACATCTAGGGTCTCAAGCATGCTAAGCAAACATTCTGCACCTGAGCTATGACCTCAGAACCTTATCTCACCTTTCAATGGGTGTAAGAGCTCTGGTTTTTAAACCCCATCTTTGGCCCAAACCTTGGTTCTCCTAAATGCAGTGGTAATTAGCATGGTATTGCCATTCTAGCCTAACGGTTAAATTGTGAAGAGTAAAAGTAGATAATAGCAAAGAACATTGATGAATAGTAGGAAGGTACTGGTACTTGTAGAAATGGTAGAAAGAAAATGAATAAACTTTGTGACAAGTTGACTAGGAAAGAAACAACATTGCCAAGAAGCATGTTAACTACTCTAGGCTGCTAGACAGATTAGCCAATAGAAAATAGTCCAGGCAAGGCTAAGAGGTGTGCTAACTACTTTAGGCTGCTGGGCAGATTAGTTAACAGAAAGTCCATGCATGACTTGGAGAATTATAATCTTTATAGAATTTTGTGTGTGTCATTGTGGTGTATATATTTGTTCCACTGTAACTGCAAACTACAGAAACAGAGAGATTGGAAAAAAAAAGAAAGAAAAAAAGAAAGCCCTAGAGACAGCAGAGAACTATGCTGGCTACATCTCTCCAACATATGACTACTAAATATAAACACATTCCATTGTAATGGACAAAGCCTGAGTGTGGCACATTAAAAATCTTTAATTGTGCTAGATAACACAGCAATTAAATTAAAGTGCATTCCATAAAAATGACAGAAAAGGCATCGAGCAAAAGTTTAAATAAAAACCCTGTTATCATTTACCTTGAACTTTTGGCTCAATATAAGACAATTCAGAATTTACTGCCAGCTTCATATCAGCAGCTGTTTTCACAAAGACTAGAGATATAGATCTGGCGACTCATTGCTAAGTGCTATTCATGAGATGAGGAGGAGTATGGAAGCTGGGAGAGGTCATGGCTACTCCTTGGCTCTAAGTTAAGAGAAGTTTATTTTATAAGCTAGTACATGTCTTTTCAGGGCAGTCGAGGAAGGATAGGTTCACCTGTTTAGCCAGCTAGATTATTTCAGAGCAGCTGAAAGGGTGACAGACGACGTCAGATTGTCTTCACATTCCTGTAAGTAAAGCTATTTTTCACAGTTCTGGACCATATCCATCCAACAGAAAACAATCTGATAACAATTATGGCTTGCTAGTGCACAGTGAGAAGTCAAATATCAGAGCCAACTCTCTCCAAGTCTTTCTTTTTGTTATAACTGCATGATCCATATTCTTCGTTAAGCTATCTTCCATCTGTCTAAACAACCGCTTGTTGGCAGTTTATAAAAGTTAACTATTCTTAGTCCAAGAAAAAGTTATACATGCTCTGATCATAATAATAAAATAGAGACTTGTACATATTATTTTTAAAAAATGCCAATTAAACTAAGCAACAAAACCCTAACGAAACCTAAGTTTGTGTTCAAGAACTGAGCAGCCATTCACCACAGCAATAGCAAAGGGCAACAAGTCCCCCCCCCCCCCCCTGGAAACTTTTCAGACAATCTTGACACAGGCACCATGTAGGAAAAGTGTAAGGACTCTGGACTCTTTCATAGAGACAGACACTCGCATGGAAGCTGTTGTTATACCATAAGAATATTCTTTAACTTATATTTACTTTACTTTTTGTGATCCTGAGGACTGTTTGGCATTGTTTGGCTAACTGCTCATTTTTCTGTCTTGTGACATCTACTCCTTCTTGCTCTTGTGTCATGTAGAACAGTTTACTTTCTCACAGGCTGAGAAGCTTTTTTATGCATTAGTAAAACTGATCATCTCTTTTTCTTAACACTCACTATCTGCCTGTTTAAATATTTCTAAAATTAGGAAGAAATAATTCCTTATACTCAGAATTCCAAAATTGTATGTACAGTGGGTTTTTGGGAGAGTGGGTGGGTATAGATTCTGCTCTTTGTATAGCATAGAATTTTCTGTTTTGTGAAGGTATATTCTTTTCAAGTTTCAAAATGGGCATCCTTGTTTGAAAATAGTATGGAAAGCTTTCTAAAGTTTAAAATAAGCTCTAACACATTCTTAAAACTCAGGCATGTGTGTGTGTGTGTGTGCGCGCGTGCGCGTGTATGTTGGCTATAAATCCTAAAAAAGATGCTATTGAATTATTTATATTATTGTGTAAACAAAAAACCTTGTGATTAGACAAATTAATTTATCATTGTGCAAACAACAAATATTGTGATTATACAAAAAAGATGCTATGATGTGACTAGATGAGATATTCTTATGAGGTCAGCATTGTTTGTATAGGTCTGTTACTGACTGAAATAATGACACACTATATCACTATATATAATCTGTATATTTTTATGTAATATAACACACACATATACACATGCATTGTGCTGTTTGCTTTCCCATTTTTGACTTTTCTATATAAACATGTATTTTTCAATACATACAAGAATTGGCCTCAAACTGCATATAGCATCAGAGGTATTTTACACTAGACTTTTTCTCAATGCATTTGAATTTCTTTCTTGTATTCTAGTGATTCTTCACATAAGTTATGTGTTTTTCAATAAATAGTTATCTTTGCAGCCACTGTGGACTTCTACACCCCACCAATAGGAGATCTCCCTTCAAAGTGGGTGGGATGAGGAAGAGGTCCATAGGCAATCAGGGTCCTTACAAGCATGGCTATGGATGCTACAGCGTTCTGGAGAGTACAAAGGCTGGTTTCCTGTCTGCTTGACACAAGCTAGAGTCTGAGAAAATACCTCCATAAAATGAGACTGTAGGCAAGACTGTGGGCATTTTCTTAGTTATTGATGGATGGGGAGAAGCCAGCCTATTGTGGATGGTGCCATCCCTGGGCAGATAATCCTGGGTTCTATAAGAAAGCAGACTGAGCAAGCCATTGGGAGCAAGCCAGTATAAAGCACCTCTTTGTGGCTTCTGTATCAGCTCCTGCCTCCAGGTTCCTTCCTGGTCTGTTTGAGTTCCTTTTCTGACTTTCTTCAGTGATGAGAAATAATATGTAAGAAAAAGCCAAATAAACCCATTCTTTCCCTTGCTTTTTGGTTCTGGTGTTTCATTGCGGCAATAGTAGCCCTAAGATGGTGCAATGGTTAGTATATAAAACTGAGCAACTAGGTTCTGAGAGGAAGGAATGAGGAAAAAACCCTTGAGATATTACAGTCTGTGTGACCCTAAAGATGTGGTGTTGATAAATTCTTCAGAGTGATGGACAGGTATTATGTATTTTAAAAGAGGGACTACTTGTTGGTCGCAAGGAAAGACCAGGAGGCTTCTCTTGCATCTAAGCTAGAGGTAATGTCTTAAATTTCTTTGGTAATAGTGGTTAAATAAATATGAAAAGTATGATATATATTTTAAACATTTACTTGACAAAATTTGAGTATACAATATTTATGAACACAGGCATATACACATAATATGAAACTGGACATAAAGTGATTTCACTGTGATGGATCTACCTATATCTACATGTCTATATATATATATATCTAGTGAGAACTGGGAGGGAAATCTAGGACTGTTTTTTACCTTTTAAAGGTCATTTTATCTTTTGAATATATGCGTGAAAATGCAAAATCAACAGAAAGTATTGAGAGATACTTTCAGCTCTGAGTTCACTAATTTACAACTTTGAAGGTCTTGGAACTTGGTGAGGTCATTTGAGGAGGTCATGTAGAAAAAGTCCAAGAATTGGTCCCCTGGGCAAACTAAATTGAGAATTAAAACAAAAGATGGAATAAACATGTATGTGGTATGTGTACTGAGTAAAATTCTCCTTGCATTCACTAAGATTAGAAATGTCTCCTAGGAATTTTAATTCAGCTATTCTGCTTTTATATTTTTATCTACCAGGATATTTATGACTTTTTATTAAACTATAAGAATGTTTTGTGATTCTATGGCATTCTTTCATTCTTACAATATTCAAATTACCTTCCCACTTCTCTTTAATGTTTCTCAGTTTTGTTTCTAAACCAATTGATGTTTTATTATAATTTATAGCTTATCACATTTTTGTTTTGCATATTCCAGAAAAATTGGAATCAAAGTATTATTAACCTAATTGGTTCTGTTCTCATGAGTCAAGTGGTTTTTTGTTTGTTTGTTTTTAACTTTAGCTCTTTAAGTCTTCTGGAATGTGCTTTTATAACCAAGCATACAGTCCTTGATAGTGCAGTAGATCTTGGTCAACCGTCGTGAGGGCCAAGTATTCTTTCCTCAGAGTATTTGCCTCAGGCTGAACCTCGAGCCTTCTGCTTATGAGAGACATTGGAAGAAGCCTTGGTCAGCTGAGAAAACTACCCCATTAGCCATTAGGAATGTCAATTTTCAGCAATGTGACAAAATGATAAGAGGAAAGCCTCAAAGGAAGCATTTATTTAGCTTAATTTCAGAGCTTCTTTCCCTCCATAATCTACTGGCATGCGGCAAAGACAGAATCACCATGAAAGAGCAAGGTAGAGCAAGGCAGAGGATGGCAGTGCATGCCAGCTCATCTCCTGGCAGCCAGAATCCAGATGGAGAGGAAATATATTCCATTCTGAGGCAAGCCCTGTAATTTCTTCCAGTCTGCCTCCCCATCTCAACAGCACTTTCAGGTGGGAGCTTTCAGCCATGGATGATGTCACTGATTCACTGTTTGAGCATCCTCAGTGTCATTGAACCTTTAAAACACCACTCGCTTGGGATGAGCCTTCCAACATACAACTAAACCATACGGGACTGAAGTGAAAATATATATCTGCAACTCCAGCTCTGCTGCATTTTCTTTCTAATTACTCTGTTTGACTACATTACTTGTAATTAATCTCAGAATTAAGACATGCTGTTCCACCTGGGAAACTTCTCTCTTTCTTTTAGAATAGTTTCAAGCATAAGCCCTGTTTCGCTTTTTCTCTTTTATGACAACAATGAACAATTTACTGTTGCATGTGAATCAGATGCTACAGTGTGTGTGATGGCAAAGCTGCTTAAATGTCTTTCATATTTGCATTGTGACGCTCTCCCTACCTTACCTTACACGATATCTGCTCTACTGAATAAACTTTCAAGAAGGACCATCATTAATTCTTTTTTTTTTTTTTTTTTTTAAAGCAGAAGAGTTAGGAGATGGAGCCAGTATCGTTAATTCTAAATACATGAATGCTTTCACTGTTTTACTGATAAATCAAATCTAGGCATTATCAGAGAATTTGTTGATCCCAGAGTATGTGATAACTACTGGTCTGCATTAAAAACATCTAGTATTTCCGGTGTGAGGCAGGATTGCAATTCTTTGCTACCATAACACTGAATTAAATCATCTGGTTTGCACTGATCAGAAAGATGTTAAATGGGAGTGTATCAGTTCTATGAGGTGTTTTCAGCTGCTCACAACTTTGACTTGAAAACATGCCAGTTTTAGAGAGCTCAGAAGCCACCATGAAAGACAGCAAAAAAGAGTCCTCTTGGGTAGAAGATACAAACCTTACTACTGTCCAGTTGCTTAACTTGATATGTTCACTACAGACTATAACAGAGAGCTACTCCTGACTGATGTTGAATAGCATGTTAAAGCCGGTTGCTATGGATACAACTTCAATCTCACAACTTATTTTTTTAAATTATAGCATATTGCTTTTAGGCTCAAAATTGATAAAAGATGAAGTAGTTAGGAAATTAAATCCGTTGATTCCTCAGTGACAGCTATGGGTAGGCAAGGATGTCCTTCACATGAGTGCTGTCATAGTTGTATGTTGTAAACTTGGATAAAATTGGAATATCATGGCAAAGAGAGAAAAATTTAGAGAGTGCATTGTGGAAATAATCTCGGTATATAATGATGATAAAATTTGAATAAAAGCACACAAGAAACTCATCCGCAACGCAGTCTGGCTGAAAGAACAACAGAAAACCCCAGTGAGCTGTGAAATAGAGGCCTCTGCATTTTGCCTGGAGCAGTTTAGCCCTCCAGGGCAGCTCAGAGTCATTCAGTTTAGAGGCGTTTCCAGTAATTGTTACTTCCGGGCCATTCTTTGGATTCTAAAGGGCTCTTTAATTCCTAGCTCTGGACATTTCACCATCTCCACTTACCTTCCTGCTCTTCACATCATCTTCCCTTTTCCTTTTTTGCTCTGCATTGTTTCAGGTCTTCAGCTTTCTGCGCAAATCATCCCTCACATCCCTGTAGCATTGCTTACATTTTGTTTCTTACTAAACCCATTGGCTAAACCCAAGTCTCTACTTAGGTCAGTATTCTGAGCACCTTTGATATACACTATTGAAACATGGGGCTTATTGAAAAGAAGTTTCAAGAAATATAGAAGCCATTGTCTGATTTCAAATTGCTTTCCTTCTGAAATGCCATGCAAAACACACGGGAACTCAACCATTTTCACACTTGTTTCTATCAGTATTGGCTGATGTGGAAATGCCTATCAACTTTGACTCTTAATTGAGTCAACCCAATCTTTAGTCCCTCACTTAATTATTGTGGATTGGTTTACATCTTAAAATTTGTGTGTGTGTGTGTGTGTGTGTGTGTGTGTGTGTGTGTGTGTGTGTGTGTGTGTACGTGTGCCTTAATATGCATGTGATCAGAGCATAACTTGTGACATTGACTTCTCTGTTTCTTTCTGAGATTCAAGAATCAAACCCAGGTGGACAGTGAAAGTGGTCTTACCCACTGAGCAATCTTGCTGGTACTATTGTGAACTTCTTACATAGACCTTTCCCATGTGGAGAAAAATGTGCTTTGTTTTTTGTTTTTTTTTTGGATTTCAGTTATTGCTTTTCTGTTCAGAGCTGAGACATCTACATGGAACGATTTACCAGTGCCTAGGAGATTGTGTTCATTATTGTTCAGTCACAATGATAAATGTTAAGGTCACCAGGAAAAATATAACAGATGTTCTCTGCTTCTCTTCCCCAGACAAAGGCACATTTAGAAACTTATTTTTTTTCTCCTTATTAAAAATCACAAGGATGTTCTTCTTGAAAGACAGCAGTGTTGTGGATGTCAGGTGACATTCCCCTGACAGTTCAGTTACAATGTTCATTTCATGGAATATGTTAACTATTATATCAACATCAATGACTATAGCATCCCTAAATTATGGTAAAAATAGTTAAGTATATAGAAATAACAGCTTCTCATAGTTTCAAAGATATTTTTATGCTCAGAATTTTTGATAAGTAGAAATTGCCCCTAAATGTTCTGTTATTGTCATTTTGAGTAGATGATCATAAATTAGATGGCTATCAAATGAATACTAGAATTTATCTTTCATGCAAAAAGCTTGGAATATTTTTACCACTACTAAAGAAGCACTTAAAAGGAAAAACAAATATGTAAGATGTATACATGGAACCAGTTGAACAGCTTTGTTGTTGAGTTAAAGAAATCTGGGTCAGAGATACACTGGTAACCATTGGAGATACATATTTAAACATAAACATACCCTGAAGTAAAGAGATTACTAATTGTGAAAATATGTATCATTAACACAGTGCCAAAATTTGCCTGTGTTTTATTGCATTGGAGTATCTTAAAGATCTTTAAATAGAACAGCACAGTGAATATGTTTTGTTTGTTTGTTTAGACTCACAAATGTTAAATCAACTTAAAAATATGCTTACAGTAAGTCTAGAAGGAAATCTATAATCACATTAACATTAGCAGACTGGAATCCTTATTTCTAAATATATCTGGAAATAAAAAAAAAAAGAAATGAGGTTTACATGCAATCTCTACATTCATACATACTTTTATCTTCTGTAAATCTTTATGAAAAGAAGAATAACTCCCTGAATTAAATATTTTTAATATATATATATATACAATTAATATTCTATTTTGGATTAATGAGAGTGAGATGTCCATGACAGCAGTGACAGAAAGTGAGTATCTAATGTCCATGTAACCCTTGGGTGGTTGTGTCAAGTGCAAAAGTTATTCTTTGTATAGAAGAGAAAGAGGGACCCTTCAAAGGTGTCCGTGTACTTCATTACTTTATCTTCTTAAATTGATGAGAAGATGGTGTTGGATATAGTTGGAGAAAAGAAAAGGAACCACCCAGCACATCTCTATAGGGCTCATACTTATTCTCACTCAACCTGCTGTGGCATTCATTTCTGCCACAGAAAGCTTATGCAACTGTTCCACTTCTGTTCAAGCATTCAAATTGAGAGTCCCAGGGACCACTGTAAAGGTTCATAACACTGTCAATGTCAAGATACCACTGATTCTTTAGAACATTAGAAGTGGAGTAACTGAGGTTCTGTGGTCCTTGAGTCTGGATGAGAATATGTAAGTTTAAAGAGGAGTCAGAGAAAACAGGGGTGCTTTCTGGAATTGATGTGAGTTTTCCTTAATAAATAAACTCCCTAGGCACCTCCAGGATGATACCAAAGTGTCAGCATCTTGGAATTAAATACAGTCTCATATAACATCCACTCAAATCATAGTTGTGCTCAGAAATTGCAGCTCAAGAATTTTTTTCTTAGTAAATACAGTCACAGCTAAAGTCACAGCAATACACATGTTGTACACAGTTATGTTACAGTTGTAAACACTGTCCTATGGTGTTAAGTGACTGTAGGGCTTGGGTCACAATATGCTTTTAGAATGGAACTTACAAGCCTTGAGATGTAGACACACAGTTTTCTCTTTTCCAATGTTAAATTGTTTAAAAGAATGGAACTATTGTGTCATCTTGTTATCAAAAAAAAAAAAAAAATCTTCCATAAAGGACACGGGAAACTCAGAGCATGTGCGTACCTCAATATGTCCCTTTGGACCTCCACTGGCTTTGTGTTTGTAGTTATAACACTGTAATATCATAAACAAAAGTTCTTATTTAATTTACTGCCATAATTTTAACATTCTAACACAGATCATTGACATTTAGTTTATATAGAAAGTTAAATGAAATATGAACACATTTGCAGCTTGTAGCTCAAGTTTTTAATATAGTTGACATTAGACAATATTGGAGCAGAGTGATATTACAAAAAGTTTCTTCTGAAAAAAAAATTCTCTGTTTACTTCCTTTCCATTAATCATTCTGTAAAACACACAGTCTTCCTGTAGACTCCTGTTTGGGCCATTCTAGTGAGTTATAACACCATCTGAAAAGCATGTCTGAGTCACCACTCGGCTATATTTCCCAGCACAACAACAACTTCACATACTTTATGATTTTGAGTCATATTAAAATAAACATACTATAGGTACACATGTGTATAAAATATGTTGTATGCAATAATATTTTACATTGTGACAAGTGTATGTACACACAATAAATAATGGAGAGTCAGTGCTTATATAGAACTACAGATTGTGCAAACAGGCAAAGTGTTGACCAGGCAATAAAACAAGATAGCATTGTTGATGAAATGTGTACACAGTGAAGAAAGTTTTTTTTAAACTTTATTCAAATTTAGTGTTCTTCTTCTGATTTTTACTTAAAATACAATTCATATCTGCATGAGACTGAGGGAAAAAACCTTTTAGACACAAGGGTTTTGCTTTTAAATCTATTTTTTTTCTAATCTATTTCTACTTTGTATTGTTTCATCATATATAAAATTAAAAATGCAGGAGATAGCTAAGTTTGGCCACTTTAATATGGAATACAGACATGAAAGCATTACTAAAAAAATAAGAATTTTACACAGAGAAAATAAAATATTAATAATCTAATAGCTAATTTTATTCTGCCACTAGTGATCTCCCTTCTTTCTAAATAAATCCCCAGGGAATTTCTTATCCAATAGAAATGTTCATTTTTTTCTAGGACTTTTAAAAATGGTTAGCTCAGACTTTTGTATTTAATTGGAATGATTAAAAAGTCTGAAATATAAAGTAACTCAGAGAATTATTTAAAGGTAAAATGTGACCCCGTTTTCACCCCTCTCATTTCTGTGGTTGTGGAAGAACAGTGTGGAGGATGTTGCGCACATCAGAGCCTGGGTCTAGGGCAGCGCTGTGTGGAGGAGGCTAAGTTGAGAACACATCACCGACACCACTCATCTCTATAGGGACCACTTCGATCAAAGTTCAGGCTTTGGACAATTATCCAAGCCAACAAACATTTCCTTTGAAGAGTTTCCTGGAAAAATAAGATCCTGGAGTGACTGATTAATGATCCCAATGACCCTTTGGAGAAATCTACAAGTTTAGTCATCAGTTATGTTTATGAAATCTGAAAACATAAAATTGTAAGATCGTTCCCTTTGTTTAACTTTATAAATTGATCAACAAAGTCCATTTGCATTTGTAATTTTCTTTAAATAACTCATTATAAAACTGAATAATGTATTTAATACTTTAAAACATTTGCCCTATAACTAGCATTTGTTAGATGTATTTTCTTTAATTTTAATTTTTAGAGCTTCATAAATAAATTCTTCATCTACATCACCCCTCTGCCTCTTTCTCTCCTGTCCGATTTCTTCCATCCATCCAAATTCGTGATTTCTTTTAAAACTATTTTATATGTATATGCATGTGTATATGTATATACTTATGTGTATATACAATTTGTCGAGTCAATTTACTGTTTCTTGTATGTATGTGTATCCAGATCTGACCATGTGACATCTCAAAATCTTAAGCTTTTAGAAGCCTCAGAACATGGCATATGATGTTAGATGAACTCCTTATTATTGTTACATCATCTTCTCATTACATGGTTCAGCTAAGTTATTGAAAAAAAAAGTTTGTTCTCTTTTATCTCATCCATAGTAATAATATGAATAAGAACTGCAGAATTATAAATTAAATAAATTTTAAAATATTTTATCGCTATAATTAATGGAGAAAAACTATACCATTAATTATTTCTACAACTGAATGTATTTGGGAAAAATGTTACTAAAATCTTAACTAGTAAAAAATAAGGAAGAAGTAGATGAAGTAAATTAACATAAGTAAAACCTGAAAATTCTCAATTAGAAAACAAACATATCAGATTTTAAAAGTTTGCTTATAGGAAAATAGACAATATAAATACCCTTGATAAATGCCATTAAGATAAAAGAAATCAGTAAGATATATTCTCAGTTACAGGAAGCTTAAAAACTGTATATATGATTATATTAAGCTTATATCAATAATTCTGTGCATTCATAGAAAATGAATATAATATAGAATTGTGTTAAAAGTTATTTGAAAATAGGAAGAAAAACTGCTTGTTAAATCAGAATCTGATACAGTTGGTTAAGAATTTCTTTCTGAAATCCCATGTTTCCTTCTAAACTGTTAGTACTAGTTAAAATATTCCAGATGATGACAGTATTTCTCATTTCTTTTATGATTTCTTTCATAAGTCTGATGAAGAATGCACAGGCAAAGAATGCACTAAGAATGTAAGGTGTACTGAAATGAAGTACAGAAATTGTCAAAGTCATTCATCCAGGTAATTATAAGCCAGATTTTAGAGACATTCACAAAGATTTAAGCACACACACTCACACGCTCATACACACACACACACACACACACACACACACACACACACACACACACACACACACTGGTATAAGTATATGTAACATAAACTAATATTTAAGCACTGAGAGATTTGCAATTGTAATAATAACAAAGTGATCAAATTTATATATAAATCTCATCCCAGAGTGAAAAACATCTAGTCCTTCTGTGGAAAACTGACAAGATGATTGCAAGTATAGTGTCTGAAGCAGTTCCTCAGAAGAAAAATGCTGTATGTGCCTTGATAAAACATTTAAGTGTACAGTCACAGTTGACAAGACCACACATTTGTGCAGCTCCTGTGAAAATCACTGTGGAGAGTTCTCAAGAAGCTAAAAGTCAATCCACCATATGACCTAGCTATACTACACCTACAGCCAAAGGATTCACCTTCCTACTCCACAGATACTTGCTCAGCCATGTTGATTGCTGCTCTGTTCACAATAGCTAGGAAATAGAAACAGCCTAAATGTCCTTCAACTGATGAATGCACAAAGATAATGTGGTACAGATACACTATGAAATACCACTCTATAAAAATCCTAAATCATGACATTTGTAGGCAAATTGTTGGAATAGAATATATTAAACCGAGTGAGGTAACTCAAACCCAAAAAGACAAAACAACATTGACAGAGATTGAAAGAAGAAGGTAAGAAATACTAAAGATGGCCAAAAGGCCACAGGGAAATATTTCATGGCTACTTAAAATAACACGATGTTCTTCATCCCAAGAGCCACAAAGACCCTCTAATGAAAACCTGGTAACAGTTATAGGAAGCTTCCCTTTGAGTTATTGGTGAGAGGAAGCCAATTGGCTTCCAGAACACAAAGGCCATTGTTGTTTCCCTTGCTTGCTTCCTAGAAATTGAAGGCATGACTCTTGCTGAGGACATAACATACTACCTAGAAATCCCCCACCTAAAGACTAACACTCATAGCATTATAAGGGTCTATGCAAATTGCCAAAAGAAAAATTAGCTAAAAGTAACACAAATGAACAGCCTGGCAGGATATACTCAGTATTATAATAGTGGCACTTAGGTATTATGGTAACCAGCAACCATCTGTGCTGAACTTCAGCTTCTCTCTAGAATAGAATACATGCCTTTACTGTTGACTCCTGTAGCTGGTGAAGTCATGAACCCTAGAGAATCTACTGCTGCCACGTTCCGAAACCAGTGTATTTCTGTAGGCGAAGTTTTACTTAGAAGGCACCAGTGAAGGATAGATATTTATTAAAATATAAATTAACACTCACGGTACAGGTAAAAGATTATAGTAGCACCTGAACAGGGACTGGAGTCTAGAACGGTGGACGAGCGATGGACGGACGATGGATTCCGATCCTGTCTCTCCAACATCCAGGAACCAGGAAGGGGCTCTTGTGTCCCAGAAGCCCCTTATCAATGGGGTTTCCATGCCCCTTTCAGGGGCCTGGGGCTCTGGATAAGCGTCCTTGGACCTTATCAGCTGACACCCGAATCCCACCACATTTTTCCTAATATCTCCTAAGCCAGTATTCTAAACATTTACATCCACAGAAAAACGGATACCGAATTTCAACCCTAGTTCTTTTGCAAAAGATGGAAACCTAAACAGAAATCCACAACTAGTCAAAATGCCAAGAGCATCTTACTTCGGGTTCCTTTTATACAACTGATACATTTATAATGCAACTCCTAGACCCTATTCTTAGGATGCATTGTGGAAAGGGGGGCAGCAAGATTATAGGAGACAGAGGGAGAAGAAATCCGCTGTAAGATGGTGTCTTTTACTTAAGACAGGTAGTTACACCCAAGCATCTTAATGATATGTAAACAAGATCTGCACCATCTGCACCTTGACAGCAGGAGTTGACATGCTAATGTGGATGGGGAAATCTCACAAGGCTCACTCCTAGATAAAGAGGTATAGGCAATTGATAACTAGCTGCTAAGAGAAGGGATGAGATGAGCCCCTGAGAAATCAGCTCATGTGGGAATGTCTCTCTGTATGCCAAGAATATCATTCTTTAAATAAAGGAATTGTTTTGGCTCTTGGCAGGCACCGTAGCCATAGGCAGGAATCAGAGCATAGGTAGGAGAAGGAGGGCAGAGTCAGACAGGGAGATCAACCTAGCTGCCCAAGGAAGCAACATGCAAGGAACACAGGTGAGCTATGGGCCATGTGCTGGACAGTATATTGGAAATGAGTTGAATTAAAATGAGAGAGCTAGATAGCAATATACCTGAGACATAGGGCAAACAGAATGAATTAATATAGGCATCTGAGTCATTTGCAGGGGAAAAGTAGCTGTGGGCAGGTCCAGATTGTGGGACTAGTTGGGCCAGAAACCTTCTGTTACAATAAGCCAATACCAAGTAATTATCTCTAAACACATATAGACATGAGCTGTCTTAAATGGACTCAGTAGGTGTGTGTGTCTGTCTGTAACAACAATAATTAAGTAGGTCATGGATTTAAGATGGAGTGTGGGGGGTACAGGAGGAGTTGGAGGTAGAGATGATGGGGTGGAAATAATATAAATACAATATCCATATATGAATTTCTTAAAAAGTACAAAAATTTTAAAAAGTAGAATCTTATACCTATCTGAGTAATGTCTTTCGATAACCTGAAATATATTAAACAATATCATGTTCACTGTTGCCAAATATGACTTGTCTGAAATTAAAAGCACTGTCTATTCTTGCTACATAGAAAAATGAAATAGATGGCAGTGTCTCTGCAAGCATATCCCTGTAATTAGAACTGAACAGAAAGTACTGTTCCCTACATCTAGAAGTTGAACCAAAAATCCCACTCCAAGGGGCTTCCCATTACATAATGTTGCTATTTATTCATGAATTTGTATTGATGCTAGAATATTACAAAGAACACCTATTTTTAATAGCCTTTTATTTAACTTGAAAAGCCCTTAAAGGCACAGATTATACAGAATTTAATGAATGAAAACTTAAGAAAAAAACAGTTAAGGAATTCCTAGTGAGAACTTAGACCCAAAGTAACTAAAATTTGTCATGGGGCTCTGAGGTCAACACTACCACTTAAAAGAAAGAGTTTTCCATGATATTTAAATTCTAGAAAGTGAGCTGCGACTGATGTTTCCTAGGGAGCTTAATAACACAAACATTTGCATTTCTTGTCAATTCTTGACAAGTCTTCAGCAGTCAGTCTTTAAACCCAAACCTGAAAGATGGATTATATAAAGGAAAGCAGCAATATGAAATATGATTCAATATTCCTTCACAGGAATATTTGCTTCCTAATAAAAATGATTCGGTTTCCTTTTGTCTTAATGCCTTCCAACATCCCCTGTAATTGAAGATCTGTTTTCCACTTAAACAAATTTGTTTTATTCTAAAAGAAAGGTGTTGCCCAAAAGCCTGGAAAGTAAAATTTCTCCTCATTCATTTTTATTTCATACTGTCTACATAACTGAAGAATCAACTAATCCATGGTCTTGATTTTGTGTTCATTTGCCTACTTAGAGTGCCAATATAAAAGCAACTACTCCAAATGTAGCGTATTCATTTGGTATGTAATGCTTAACTTTAAAATGATATTTTTCAATTTAATTATTATGCCTTGCTTAAAAAGTACTTCCAAATAAATAAACTAGAACTTGTCTTATATATGTATAAATATACGTATGTATGACTTTTCTTTTCTTTTATATTGTATGTGTGGATGGTGTATAATATACATATTTATGTGAATCGATCCCCTGGCCATTTGGAGCCTGGTGGTTGGGTATTTTCTTCTATAACTTTCTATTTATTGTCTTGATATAGATTTTCTCACTGAACCAGAAGCTTAGATATTCAGCTAGCCTGGATTGCTAGCAAGCTCCTTTTGTCTCATCCTTTTAATGCTATGTGATTAGAACATATAGCCATGCCCAGCCTTTTATCTAGTGATAGGGATTCAAGCTCAAGTTCATCTTTGCACAGCATACATCTTAACCTACTGAGTGATCTCCTTGGCCCATCACTCACTTTTAAAATATAGCTACCCCCCCAGTCCCTGGCCTATCTAGTTTTAGGTTCTTGTTTACCTGAGCAATGTTAGAGATGTGTTCCATCTCATGGGTTAGGTCATGATATCAATCAGATATTTATTACTTCCATAAGTCTTGTGTCATTATTTCACTAGCACATCTTGAAGGTGGGTCATCATGGTCGATGGAAAATTTTGTAGCTGAGCTGAATATTAGATGTTTACCTTTCTGCTTCAGTAGCGTATAAACTACCTTCCAGCACCAAGACCATTAGTTTATGGGAAAAGGGCATAGGCATGTGCCAGCTTGACTTTTTCTTATTTAGTGAGTTGTGTGGTCATTGTATCCGGCAATAGGGCCTTACCATCAGCTTGTAGAGATCAAGCAATAGTTTTGGCAATGGCCCAGGTTTATTGGGAGTTCCCACACGGTCCCTTTGATCAACAACTCAATTTGATGTAACCTATTCCTGGTACCCATTTGGTAACCAGAGATGTCTAGTCTGCTAAAGGTGTGTAGAAATAAAGTGAACACTAATGACATTATGCTATGTTCATTGATCTGTGACTTGTACAGCCATCATGAGAGAGGCTTCTTGCTGAAGTAGATGCTAACAAATGCGGAGACCCACAGCCAGACAATGTGCAGAGAGTGTGAGATCTTGGAAACTTGAGTCCTAAATTGAGTGTCTCTATCAAATCCCTTCCCTCAGGGTTCAGGCAGTCCTTGAAGAAGACAAGGCAGATGGGTTGTGAGAGCCAGAGGGGATGGGGGCTCAAGGAAACAAGGCCTTTGAAGAATAGCAGGACTGACGCACAAATGAACTTACAAGAGACCATGGCAACGTGGCCAGGGCCTAAATAGATGGGGTCCCAGCACTGAAAGGGGAAGTGGAACACAGCCTCATTCCTAACCTACAATCTATCTCCAACTAATAACCACTTGCAAATAAAAAAAAAATACCTCTCTCCAAAGGAGTATATCCCGGGATACAAACTACTCTTAAGGGTAGGCTGCATGCCAGCATCTACACATGCCAGGTATAGATGGCTAACACAACAATGAACTCAAAGGCATCTTTGGATGTTTTTGTTTATTTTACCTCCCATGTTAATCTGCATATATGTTATGGATTTCTGTTTTGTGTTTTCATGTGATTTCTGTATGTCTCTCTGCATATGTGTTTCTCATTCTTTTACTTTAGCTCTTTTTTCTGTGTTTGTTTTGTCCTCTCATGGTTTGTCTGTTTTTGTTTTCTTGTTTTACTTTATTATCATTTTTTGGTTGCCTGTATGTGTGTGTTTTCTAACAAGAGACAGAGGGTGTATTCTGATGGGAGGGGGAGTGTGGAAGATGTAGGGAAATTATAATAAGAGCACATTGTATAAAATACATTCATTTCTTCCAATAAAGGGTATGGGGGATTATATTGTTCCATTGTAAGTAATTATCCCACCCACTGGTTTAATAAAAAGTGCTGATTGGCCAAAGGCAGACAGGAAGTGTGGGTGGGGCTACGAGACTAAGAAAACTCTGGGAACAGGAAGAACAGAACAGAAATGCCAGAGAGAAGCCAGAAGATGCAGAGGACAACTATGCTGCTCTGAGAAAAGGTACTGAGCCACATGGCTTAACAGGATAAGAATCATAGGTTAGTTTAAGGGTAAAGAGTTAGCAAGTCATATGCCTGGGCCTTAGACCGACCAACTTAAAATTAATATAAGCATCTGTGTCTCTCTGCGGGTCTAAACCTTGAGGCTAGGCCCAAAAGTCCAGTCAGAAACCTCCTACTACAAAAGGGGAAAGACAGGTGTTGAGGATTGGTGAGATGGCTAAGTGAATAAATTTACTTGTTGAAAAGCCTCATAGGCTGAGTTTAATTTCTGGGACCAATATGTTTTAAAAAGAAGAAACCAACTCAGGCTAATTGTCCTCTGAACTCCATATGTGTATTATGACACATGCATGCACTACCTCCCTACAAATAAATAAATAGACAGATAACGTGATAAAATGACTACCAATTTATTCTCCAGTTATATGAGATAAAGTTAAGTTTATTTCACGATGACATAAAACTTCCATGTTGTAGGTATGATTGTATCAACTGGTGTTAAACCCATTAGTCAACCCATTAGCGGGCTAGGTCTAGATCTACTCTATCATGTTACAATTTTCAGAACAAGATTTCCTACTGGTTTTGGACTCTAGCCTCTTATCTTCCAAGGAGCAGATGTGATCTGATATCTTTGAGTCTGAAATCCCACTTGAAAAAAAATATTTAAAATATTCTGCCCATTTGATTTCTGAAATAATAGCACTTAAATGGTACTGGAAAGAATTGGATTTTGTGTAGCTACTAGGGTTTCTAATATGTAAGTCACCTTAGCCATATTGCTAGATTTCAGATAGGAAGCATTGTCCCGTCTGGTTGTTTGTCTGAAGGCATTGTTGTCATTATCAATATTCTCTCTTGAAAAGCACAAGTTAATATAGTCCTGACAATCATATGACCTTTTTTGGTATGTAACAGTCAATGAAGAAACAAGAGAAGGGAATAGAATGATTCAAGTGTACATTAGATTCAAGTGTCTAAGACACATTTAGTTTTAACTAAAATTTTAATTTCTAAAACTATGTATTTATGTAAAAGAAAACAATGTCATTTGATGATTATGCTTGACATCCAAGTAATGTTTACATGCCATTTTGCATGTTTTTTCCCTCTATGTGGTTCAGTGAACCCATCATTTTTCAGAATAAATAATATTTTAGTTAAAATTAAAACACATAGCATTAAGCTACAATGATTGTTGACCTTACATGAAAAAAAAAAGCCACAAATGTAGTGGCCTCTTATGACAGAAGAAGAAACCAGTGGCATCAAAAATACACAGCAACTTACAAAATAATAAAGAATCCAGAAGAACATGTTAAATTTTTACCACGGTACCACAATCAATCATCAATCTTTAGCTATGAAAAATTTAAAACAAAGATCCTGCTTCTTAGTCTCCCACCCAACAAAATGCAAGAGAAAATGAGATAAGAAGACTTGAAAATTTAATGAATCATCAAACAGGTCTGATGAGGTAACTGTGAGAACTTATTTCTGATTCTGACTTTAATAAATTTTAAACGAATGACATAACAGGTGAGCATAAATATCCTATTCTGGATTTGGCAAGGTCAAGACTAGGCATTTGTTAAACTGCTGTTTTATATGACAGGGTTTTAAAGGCAACATCTGAATTGCTGGAGAGGTGTTCTCAAACACTCCTCAATGATACCACACGGGAGGACGGAGAAGAAGAGGCTGCTCCTGGAACAAGGTGGCCTCAGCTTGTGGTAAAGTTGCTCTTCCGAACCAGAAATCCCTTACAGCTTCTCTCTTCACTCTTGTATGTGTTTAAAATTCATACATCTTTTAGAATTTTGGGCAAGATATATTTTCAAGTCACCAGACAAAAATAAAGTTTGAGGTCTTATACTTTACAATTTTGTGAAAGTGTCAAAGGAAGGATGTTAGTTAGATCTTCTTTTTAAGAAAATTGGTTCAGAAAAAAGCTCCTGCTGATATTATTTTCAGTTTGTCACACCAGGCCATCTCCCATAGATTTCATTGCTTATAGTGCTGGCTTAAAAAATTAATTAGAAAGCATACCAGAAAAATAAGATTTCTTAAGATTTTTGAGGTACTTTGGATAACACGTCGTTTAATAAAGCAGGACAAAGATTATTAAATTTAGTTTAGAATAATAAATGTGTTAAATTGATCACATGGTTTGTTCTTTCATTGATAAAGTTAAAAACATATTTCTGACAAAATAAAAAATGTTAACTCTTATTTTAGGTATGTACTTCCTGTACCAATGGAAATACTGCCCTAGTTTTTCTCAGTGAGTAATTTGAGCTTCATTACCTCCAATTCTGTGAAAGCATTCATTTATTTAGTTGTATCAGGCAACATTCATTTATTCAAGTGATGATATCAGGCAGTATTAATTTATCCATTCATATTAGGTGTCAATCATTTATCAATTAGAAATAAATTTGACATATTGCTCATCATATGAATATTTTCATTCATTGCAAGCTTTGCAATATTACAATAGCACTCCATATACACAATTTACTGATTTGGATAGTTTGATTAGTGATTATCACTAACTTTGTACTTTAATATTTTATTTAATATCCCCCATAGGATATAGATATAGAAATAAGAGGACAGTATTGCATCAAGATTTAATAATTTTGGCATTTGGATTAATTTATACTAGTATCACATTTTCTGCACACAGTTAAGTACTCAGATTAGTAAAACTTACTGTTTGTATTTTAATTCTTTGTTTAGAATTTCCTACATGATACGGAGACAGAAGGGAGGCAGATGAAGAGCAGAAATGGAACATCATAAAGATTAACTTGCTATAGCATTGTCTTTTCTGAAAATCCTAACAGATAAGGCATTCACTATAAGTAAAGGAAGATAGCAAATTTTAATTAGTTATTCTGAGGGGTCTTTGCTCTCTTCATCAAATTGACAATTTAAATCTCCCTAGTATAAATGTTCAAGACCTTTGCCCTGTTCAAGAACAGCTAACCAAGTAAATGCAAGTGATTTTAAATTGGTCTGTGCAATTACTTAAGGGAAGGAAAAATTAGCTTATCCATTAGTGTTATAGGTTGGTGTAAGGAAAAACATGCTTTCTGTTCATTCAATTACCAAGCAGCCTCTAGGGCAACCAGTCATTGCGTCTGTATTCTTGATTAAGCAGTTTTGACTTTTAAGGAAACTAACCTCGGTAATGTATTTCTCTGGGATTCTGTAAGTCTATTTTGGAGTACTCCTTAATTGTCAGAGGACATAAATGATTAACTTAATAAAATGAACTAATTCTATGAAATAGTTATGACAAAAAGAATAATATAAAATTATGAAATAATTTAAATAAATTAAATAAAATAATATAAAATCATCTAGATTCATGTAACTACAAGCCTATATAAAGTTTGCTTCACAATAAAATGAGTCTCACAAAGTCCAGAGACAAGCATGCCAATAAAATAATGACTATAGAATCAAAAGCAAAATGGAAGAAGAAAAGATTGGAAAAAATTTAAGTATTATCATCATTTAAATCAAATAAATATTTTCATGATGAACCACACAGAAAATATCATCTTCTCAAACTATTTATGAAAGAGCATCATGCCATGCTGATTTTAAAATTTCCTTTTTCCATGTGAAAACATTACACATTTTAGAGAAATACTGTCAGCCCACGTCAGATAGTGACATGTGTGTGTATGTATTTGCACATACATATTTTCCTACCTGTAGAACTTATTTTCATGAATCAAGTATTTAGATTATAATTTCAGAAATATCTCAGCATGTAAACCTCTCACTTGGCAATCTGCTGCCCGTTCTATTTAGTTTAAAATGAGCAAAAGAAAAGATTTACCTGGTTGATCTTATGTGTTGGTCTGTAGCTGAGTAGAGCAAGTGGACTCTCTGGCAAGGCAAAGACAGTCATGAGTGAGCACAGGAGCCCTTTGAAAGGGTGGGGCTTGTCTCCAGTAATGAATTCCCCAGGGACTCTTTGCAATCAGAGAATGCAATAGCAGACAATGAGACCATTCTCCATTTGCAGACCCTAGTTTTGTCTTTACAATCAGCTGTGGGTGTATTCATGCATCAGCAGAACATATAGTTCACTGAAGTTTATGCTGTCAAGAAACCTTAAGATATTCAGTGCATATTTATATACAGTACAAATAAAGTATTTTTTCCTCCAAAAAATAGGTTATGCTGAAATCAGTATTGCATGAAAATAAAATTAATGATTTTTTAAAAGGTTTCAGAGTGTTCATTCCTTGATAAGCCATCCCCTACCCCCATTCAGCTGACCATCAGTAAAAGGCTCAATTCTAAACAGTACTGACACCATCTGACAGTCTAGAGGAATGTTGTGGATGGAGACATGCACATTTTGCATTGAAGATTCTCATGGTGGAAGTATTGTTCAGTCATTTTGGAGATATCTTATCCAATTGGGGAAGTATTATTTATTAGTTCACATTTTATATGATGGCTACATTTTATATGTTCCTCAAGACTGTCCAGAAACTCATTTTGCATCTCTCTGAATTCCAGATCATAAAATTTCACTTAATGGCCTAACAGTGCTCTTGTACAATCTCTGTACTGTTCCTCTGGACTGCTGTGACAAAATGTGATGTCTTAGGAGTAGAAATTTATCTCCTCTCCCTTCTCAGGGCTTAAGGCCTAGGGTCAGGGTACCAGTACCATCTTTCTGAGTTCTGTGACCCAGAATCTTCCTTTGGTGTGTTTCATGCAGTCTTGCTGTTTTTTGGCATGAAGTATGGCATCTGATCTATCCCGTTATTTTCATGCACCATTCTCCTCTTATGAATGCCTGTCTCTGATATTTTTTTCTATATGATACTGGACATTATTCTACCCTACACCACTTATTTTAACTTGGTTACTTCTGCAGACTCTGCTTTCATACCAGAGAACATTTGCAGTATGAGATGTTAGAAGTCAAATCTCTCAGGGTGAGTTTTGGGGGCATAACTCCTGCAAATAACAGCATTATCTTATACTTGTCTGCATATAAAGTGTGTTTTACATATAGCTCAAAGATTTTTGTCACTCGTATGAGAGCTGGAAGAACCCTCTCTTGCCTTCATTCATTTTGCCCTTATTTTCTCAGGGCAGTCTGTTCCGTTCTAATGGAATATTCAGGGAATGAAGTTTTTAAAGTCATTTTAGTGGGATCACCTATAAAACAAAAATGCAAATACTGATGCTTTCAGCTTGTTTTCTTAGCTAACTATTTTTTTTTTTAGGCTTTCATAAAGAATCATCTTTTCTTTTTCTTTTTTTGGAAGCAGCTTGTAACTATCAGATTTAGTTAGACAATAACTGGCCTATCTTTATTTTAAATCTTCTGGTAGTTTACTGTGAGTTCCATTAGAGAAAATTCTGTTATTTGTTATTTCTGTGGCTGAATGCTGCTCTTGTTATTGTTAGAACAGTAAATGGAAGCACCTTCAGGAGAACAGGAGGAATGGATTTGTTTTAAACGCGTGGAAAGTGAGCATGTTAGGGCAGGCTACTAAGGTTATAATCTGATAAAAATAGTAGCAATCAAATGTAGAAAAGTGATGTTGAACTGGCCAAAGGGAAAAAGTAAAGTAAGGCATCATTAAAGATGGAACTATTGGGCCATTGCCTACAGAGAGTATTGTACTATAGAATCTTGTGTATATGATATGTATATGGAGATGCATATGTCACAAAGGGCATGTAGAGATCAGAGAACAGTCTGTTCTCTCCATCCACGTGTTCCAAGGATTGAATTCAGGTACCCAGACTTGGTTGGTAACATTTTTACCCTCTAAGCTATCTCACCAACTCAAGTTGGAATTTTTTGCCTTACTGTGAAAAGATAATAATGTCCCCTGTTTGTGAGGCTTTAATAGACATCATTAGTCTTATTAGTTTCAAAATATCCTTAACTTGGAGTTTCATATTAATGTGCTAATGTAACTCTCTTGTCTTTGAATTTGGAAGGAAATTGTCTCTGAACAGACAAAGGGATCACAGATCATATGTCTGCAGTGTACTTTTTACTGGTGGTTCATGTTTGAATTTTATTTATAACCTACGTGTCAATATAATACAATTTAAACTAAATTGTAACTTTATGGTGTAACATAAATTGTTTTAAAAATATTATAGTAAGACTCAGTACTGAATCAAAACACTAATGTGCATACAAAAAAAAATCTTACTAATGTTAGTGAGAAGGCATGGGAGCTAAACTTCAGAAAGCTGTAGATATATAAAAAATAGAGCTGAGGAATGGTTTGGAATGATCATATTCAATTTATACATTTTTGCATTACTTAAATCATACATGACAGATGCATTTCTTATGCATGGAGTATGTGTATGAGAGTATCTCATAATATTTTCAAAAACATATTGTGGAAAAATATATAGCCTTAGTAACTTTGATCCAATCACTAAATATTTGTACATCAAAAACCATTGTTACTGGAAATGGTGGTGCATGCCTGGATTCCTAACACTTGGGAGATAAAGTCAGGAGGATCAGAAGTCCAGTGCTATCTTCAGCTATATAGAGGCTAGCCTGTGTTACATGAGCCTCAATCTCAAAAAAATAAAAATCTTACTTAAAAATGATTAATGCTTTGTTATTGAAGTCAATGGAAGTTATTGCAAACAGCCATAAGCTAATGAAAAATAAAACCATGCACCTTATTACCGAAGTATGAGGGGGATTCTGATGTTATTTGCACACCGGCAAAGTCAAATCCTCAGCAGACATGATCTAGAGAAGGAAGAAATTTTGAGACACCCCCCACCCCCGCCAAAAATACAAGTTACTTTAGGAAGGTGGATATTCAACTTTTCACTTCATTGGTATTTTCCTTGGTGTGGCAGATATCTGGGATTATCAGCATGTGATTTTAGAGGTTCCAATGGTGATTTATGGAATCTCTTGGGGTCTCTAAGGAGGCAGCTCTCATGGTAGAGGTACTTGTTTTTTATGTCCAAAGAAAAGACGATCATTAAAGACCAGGAATTCGCAATCCTTTCTAAGCGCAATTGCCCAGGGACCCAAAGATGGTCCACTAGGCTCCGCCCCTTCAAGGTCCCACCACCTTTCAATAGCAGCCCATTGAAGACCACACTTCTAAAGTGCCAGCCTTTGGGAAACTCTAAAGGCTGTAGCTATAGCAAACGCTGACACCGAAGAATTTCACTTCCTGAGACAGGTGCAAAACGATTATGAGGAACAAAAACTTGCAGATTGTTTAACTTGATACTTCTTTTTTTCATTTTCGTTGTATAAAGTTGTTATTAAAATTTATATTAGGGTTATATGTGACTTTCAGGTAGGAGTAGCCTGCATACACACTTAGAATAAGGTTAACTTGCCTCTAGTCAATAATCAGGGGCACTTGTGGTATTCTGAACACCTGCATGATGCTCTTCAAGTCACAACTTGACCTGTTTCTTGTTCCCTTTACTCCTGAGTCCTTGCTGCGATGGTTACTTCTGGGTCCTTCCACACTGAGCTGTAAATGGGGGCACTGGGCTGGGAATTCAGGGACCTGACCCTTTCAACCAGAGCCTTCTGTCTAGACTTTAGAGCTACATGAGACGATCAGGAGCATCTCTGAAATTAACGGCAATGAAAGTAGACACTGTACCAAAATGAGAAAGTCTAGAACTGGGAAGAAACAGTGGACGCGGGAGGAAGAGAGAGATCTGAGGGGAGAGGATGGAGGGTGAAGTTGATTAAAACACATTCCATACACGTATAAAATCTTATTAAAAACAAATGATTTGAAAATGGACATATAAAATGTTTTTCTCTCAAAATTTTGAGGGCAAAACATTTGGTTTTAAAATAATCAGTAATAAATATCCTATATAAAAATATAAAAATTAAATATATAAAATGTCTACATGGAAATGTTCTATCCTGAAATATAAAATGTTACTTATTATGCTATATTCGTGTGGGAGAACTAATTTTTTTCCTTAAATTTGTATTATCTTTTAGTTTCATAACATAATTATAGAAGCAAAATGAGGTTTTAAACATGTTTATACCAAAGCACCATGTCATTCATATTTGGTTTGGAAAGTACTCAGTAACTTGTGAATTATTGTTTGTAAAATTACTATATTCTATGCCTTGCAAATCATTTCTCAGCTCAAATACAAACTTAAGGTTTCATTTAACTGCTCTTCAGTATGGGAATAAATTTTTTTTCCATTTCTGAGTTCTGTGTTGCCATTTTATTAAATTACTGTCTAACTGGTTTCCATCTACATTCAAGATTACCTTAATAGAAAATAACATTACTGCCTCAGGTCATTTTTTCCTCAGATAAGTGGATTAGATACATATATTTTCTTATTGCTCCTTTAGGGAGATTTAATCTGGCAGCAACATTTTTTGTGTTAAACACTGGGTAAGAAGCCTTACATCCATTACCTTCAGTGGCCACAGAATACTTAGATGTTAATGAAATTACTTTATTTCATTTTGTACATGGATTAAAATAATCCTGTTTACTTGAAAGTGGAAAACCTTTTTGCATGGTTACCAGCTGCCATTCTGGCTTGGGCTTCACTTTTTAGTGTGACTGGAGAAACACAGTGTTCAGAAGAAACTACAACTCTCCCTGGGCCAGAAAGAAGTTCATTTTATATTTGCAAATAGACATTTTGGAGGCCATCTGAAATCAAATGTCTTTGAATCCTAGGGAAAGAAGGCTGACTGTATCATACAGCATCCTTGTGGTGTGGATCTTAAAATAAGCGTGTTATTTCATCACTGGGGCACAGCATGGGACCAGAGAAAAGCTTGTTATTCCAATAATCCACTCTGTTCCTTCTGGAAAAGTTGACGGGACTAGTTTCAGTATGATATGTGTTGGTTCTTTTTTTTGTTTGTTTTGTTTTTTTCTTTAGCCAGATTTATTCACTGTTTTGTTATAAAAACAACTCTTTCCTTTTTTGCTGACTATGTTTTTACTATCTCCCATTTAATGCTGTCTACCTCCAAGACAGAGGGTAATGAGCTGAATATAGAAGGGATGCCACAATAACATTTGTGCTGGTGTGAATATCACCCAGCTGAAGGAAACCTTACTTGTGAGAATATCCCCATATGTTTGTAGCACCCCCCCCCATATACTGGGAACTTATTTAGAGAACTCTGAACACTAAGTTTAAACTTCTGTTTTTAATTAATATCTTCTAAAATAACTGTAGGAAAAATCTTAGTTGACTTTGTAGATTTTTTTGCTTGAAATACTAAAAAATTATAATTTATAAAATTTATGTTCATTATGCAATTCCAGATATATTCATGCATGTCTAGGTGGTCTAATTATATATTCAGAATAGCTCTATAATATAATATCTACATATTTAAGACAATTTCATTTTAACTATTTTTTGTCTGATTTACTACCTACCTGAAACTAAAAAAAGTTAAATTATTCTTCCAGGCAACTTGTAAGTTGACTTTGTTAAACCTATTCACCCATCTTGAACATACAGCTGTCATTTTAACACATGTGGTATGATTGCAGAATCTCAAATAGTCAGGTCTGCATTGGGAAAGCTAAAGCATAAAAGACTCATGTAGTAGCGGGTTTCTTGGTCTCAGGTGGCCAGAGGTTTGAGACCCACAGATCTGCCACGCCAGACCCCTTAGCTACTCGCCACTCAGGCCCCCCAAAATGAGTCAGATACTTATATTAACCTTATGCTGTTTGGCCTATGGCTCAGGCACATTGCTAGCTAGCTCTCACATCTTAAATCAACCCATTTCTATTAATCTGTCTGCCACATGGCCCGTGGCTCATCTGTGTTCCTTACATGTTGCTCCTTTGGCGGCTGGCTCGATCTGCCTATGACTCTGCCCTTCTTTCCTACCTATTCTGATTTCTCCTCCTACTTCTTCTATGGTGCCCGTCATGGCCCAAAACAGCTCCTTTATTTAAAGATTGATATTCACAGCATACAGAAAGGCATTCCCATATCAGACTCATCTATCTTCCACAGCAGGAAAAGAATACTATAATTATTTTACACCCCAAAGACTCATCTCTTGCATGTTGGATAGTGAGTAGGTGCATGTCTAAACATCTCTGTTCCAGCTGCTGTGAACTGGGAAGGGTAGCATGTACAAACGTAAGTAGCAGCCTGAGTCATTGCCATGCTCAACACCACAGGGGAATCTTGTTGGGAGTCTTTCTGTTGGGGAACACTTACTATTTCTTGCATTGGTTTAATAGAAATCTTCTCAGAAACATATGATGGAAGCATCATCTCACAAAAGAACAGTCATCATCATGGTATTTACCTTTTCTTTTGGTATGGGATAGAATCAGCCCATTTAAGAAATACTACTTAAAATTTACATGAATAAATACCCTATGCATAATTTATAATAAAATTATATCAAACACTTAGCAATCCAGCAGATACATTTTTGTGAAAATGTACTAGTTTGTGAAGCATTGCAGAAACTTAAGTTCTGGGGCTGAGGATGTTATTTAGTTAGTGAAGTTCATGCCTAGCATTCACGAGACCCCAGGTTCAATCCCCAGCACCACATAGAATTGGCCTGGCGGTACCTGCCTATAATCACAGAGCCAGAGTCCAGAAGATCAGAAGTTCAAGGTCATCCTCTGCTACATAGTATGCCTTTGAAACACGAGGCACTTTCTAACTGAAGAGTAAGGTGGAAAGGGACAGAGAGAGGCAACCAAGCAATCAAAACAGACTTCAGTTTTGCCCTTAACTAACCATACAACATTAATTTTTTTTAGAAATCCTATTTATTCAAGTAAGGTAAAAATTCAACTGTGAACATTAAATTATTCATATAAAGCATTTATCATAATTCCTGGAACACAACAATAGTCTGGTAAATGGCAACAAATACTGGCATATTTGCTGGGTATACCCATTCTTACCATGATGTAAACCTATGTATTTAAATGTTTTTAGCAATACACCTTTTCCATGTGGCAAATATAGAAATTTCTACTTTTATATGCTATTAATTTAGACAACTTGTTACTTCAAAATGGTTTACAATCTGGTACAAGTGTGAGCTTAGTTATTAAAAACTCCCTTTCTAAGCAAATGTCATGTGCTGCATCCTGGAAGATTCACTTACAAGGGAGGGTTGATGTAATTGAATGTCATGGATATGCTTGCAGAGCATGGTCTGAATGGGAAAGGAGAGAGCTTCTGTGATATTGGTAGGAAAGGAAAGGGTTTCATTTCATGCCTCTGTGGGGTCAGTCACAAGATCACTTTCATCTTTTTGATAAATCAGTTGTCCTGAGGGAAAAGCAATCTATCAGTAGTGTTTTGAACCTAATTATCATTTTGAATGGTTTGCTTTTAAAAAACAGATAAAATTATAATTATACATTACACTTTAGATAACAGGGAGAATTCTGGTGTGTTTATCTAATGGTTAAATTAATGTTTACTTAGACACTGAGATGTTCACTTACAGCTCATGTACCATTCATTTTAAGGCTGATTCCCACCCCCACATCTTTGTAAGACATCACAGAACAAAAGGATCAACATATGTTTCATCTATTGACTCAAGATAACAAATGATGGAAGACCTAAAAATCATCTTAAGTACCACTTAAAATAATGAAATTGGTTCTATTTACCACCACATCGAGTAATAATTTAATTTTCTCTATTGATGACTCTGGAGTAAAATTAATGAAAATAACTACTTTGCTTTCCACAGTCACGACAAAAGACTTCTACCTCCAAGCATCCTTTGACAACTCTTATGTGAAGTGTGTAACTTCAAGGAATTTCATCAATAGAATACAAGTTCAAAAGCCAAAATGATAGAAAATATTTAACTGAGAGGATGTTTTTGCTAAAATATCATATGGAGATATTGATGATAAAAGAAAAGTAAATAGGAATGCTTTGGGTACCTTGTGCATATTGAAAGGGGATGTCACTATATCCAGGAGGCTAGTGAACTGTTTGTTATACTATAAGCAACTCTTGCATTTCAGTAAGTAGGTAGCAAAAATATCTTTATGACTCAAGACTAAATTAAGTGCAGGTGTGTCCAACTCCTAGGCCACTCCATTCTGTGAACTGCCCCCACAGTTTTAAGATTACCTGGATACCATCAATTTCCAGAAGAAGACAAAAACTAACATCAGTTAGATGGCTTACTCCCAAGAGACTGCACTTTTATTTCAGTGGTAAGGCAAGGGTAGAATATGTGGCTTTCATGGAAAGCAGAGGCAGTCTTGAAACTTGAGTGAGTAGCCCAATCTGCTGGTGTGATCCACCATGGTAGACTGCAATGGTATTCAGGAGTTATTTATGCAGGCTTAGAGGCATAGCTTTGGGGGTATCGGGACCCTGAACAAGGCTTGGACAGACCAGATTGAGGACCCAGAACATGCATTCCTTCCTGTTTTGTTCCTGTGTCCTCAGGAAGCAGATTGGATTGGGCCATCTGGTGTGGGATATTTCCACTCTCTAAGAATTGTCTTAAGGTTCAATTTGTATCAGTGAGTGTTTATATAACCCCTTAATAACTATTAATCCTTTAAAAATGTGGTCCTGATTTAATTATAAATCAAGCTGGCTTTGGAGTTGGAGTAAGTGGCTTTCTCCTTCTCCAAATCCAAGTAAGTTGGCAAAGAAAAATTTAAGAGATTCTGTCTCATATTAGAAAAGCTACCTGGTGTGGGACAGAACATAGCCAGAATAAATAGGGACCAATATTTCTCGGTGTATTTATTCCCTTCTTAACCTTAAAACCTTCTTTGCATACAATTTTCTCCTGAAAATTTTCATTTGATAATAATGACGTTTAAGTTTTCCACTGTAAACAACAATTTCTTCTATCAGCAATCTCCAAAGCATCAAGAAAGAAGATGAGGCCCCACTACAGTAATTCTACCTGGTCTCTGATTTAAAAACAAAACAAAACAAAAACTGGTGTACACCACTCAGTGATTGCTTTTGAAATATAGACTATTCAAGACGGTTGCAAGATAGCTCTCTATGATTATCCTTCATGTCACATCTTTAACAAGAATTCCAGATGGCCTTACCCAGTACTATGAGAATGGTTATAGATGTTTATAGTCAGTCCATTAAGACTTCACCACTGTCATAGGTTTTACAGGACCCCACAGAGAAACTGCCACCCACAAGTCAGCAGGAAACAACCTCATGAAAAACTATGACCCTCTCCTGGGAAGTCTTGTCCTTTAAGGGTTATGGATGATTATCATTCTGATAGGATAGTTATAAGTTAAGTTTGGGTTGATGGTAGAACAATAATATAGAGTTGGGAATCCCCTTTAAAGAAGAGAAAGGAGAATAGGTGGGATAGATACAGGTACATTATTGTATCTACGTGTAAGCAGTTATTAGCCAAATATGAGCCAAAGACAATTTACACTGGTATAGATGCTTGTATATTGATACAAATGTGAATTTATTTTATATGTCTGGTTGAGAAAATTTGTATATTGTTACAAAATTGAATCTGTAATTGCCATATTTTACACATACTTATACCTCTATTTAAAATATTTTGAACATTAATGCATATTATTAATGCGTATTAAGTACATTATTGTCATTTTCACTATGCAATTTCTACCTCTGTTTCACTATACTAGTCATAATATGTAATTATACTAGTTATAATATATACATATATTCTGCTTCTTTTAAGACATTTTGAATATCTCTGTTTAGATATTTTGTATAATGATATATATTTATGACACTGTTGTCTTTTTGCACTACATATTTACCTTTCTGTAACAGTGAGGTTTCTTGGTCATGGGCGGCCAGGAGATCCAGACCCACAGACCTGCAGGCCCAGACCCCTTAGTTGCCCCACTGCTGCTCCGGCCCCCAGAAATGACTCAGATGCTTATATTATTTGGCCCATGTTGGGAAGCCATCTGTAACAGTGAGGTTTCCTGATCCCGGGCAGCCAGAAGTCCAGACCTACAGATCTGCAGCCGCAGACCCCTTAGCCTCCCACCGCTGCTTAGGCCACCAGAAATGATTCATACGCTTATATTAAGTTCATGCTGTTTGGCCTATGGCTCAGGCACATTGCTAGCTTGCTCTTACATCTTAACTCAACCCATTTTTATTAATCTTTCCTGCCACGTGGCCCGTGGCTCACCCGTGCTCCTTACATGTTGCTCCTTTTGGCTTCTGGCTCGGTCTGCCTGACTTGACCTTGCTTCTCCTACTTATGCTGTGATTTCCCCTCCTACTTTTTCTATGGTGCCTGTCATGGGCCAGAACAGCTCCTTTATTTAAAGACTGATATTCATAGCATACAGAAAGGCATTCCTACATCACCTTTCTTTAATGTTTATATGAGTGTTATACTTGAAGTCATTATTAAGAAACTATACACTAATTTATAGATTGCCTATTTTTACAATGTGAGCTTCAGTCTTTAGGATGATAAGAATTGCAGATCACAGTTACTTAGGTTTGCTATGTAATGGTCATGTTGTTTAGGTTTCTCAGATATATAGTAGAATATATCAGATAGACAGGTGTCTTCAACCACTTCATAGACATAGAGAATATGGCATTTAATGTTTTGTTATTCAGAATTTTGCCATGAGAGACATGACAACTCCTGGTATCACTGTTCCTTTCCCAAGATGGTGTTGGGCATCAAGGACACTCCACAAGCAGTTTGTCTTCCTTGGCAGACAATAGCCTGTTGGGCAAAGAACTACCCTTGCCTTGACTGCTATCAGTAAGCACGTTGTCCAATCTGAATGAGCAGGATGCAGGATAGAGACTGCTGAAACCTGTCAAGACAGGATAAGATGGTTTCTCCAAAAATGCCCTGCTTCTGAAAAGATCTGTCAGATATTCTAGACATGTAGCCAGAATGGTGGATGATCCAACTTTGCCGAAAATTAGTGGGTGACCATCCAGGCAGCTGACTGTCACTATCCTCTCCTGAATCTTGGAGGTTACTCTCTTGTGCTTCCAGCTTATTTAGTAATATATTTTCCTTTTCAGGTATTGATGAGGTTGAAGACTAGATAGTTAAGGTTACTACCATCTCATATCTTAGCTAAGCGCAATCAGGTATTGGATTTATTTTATTCAATATTCAAAATAAACAGCCTTGAAATAATCCCTGTATATTTCCACTTGCCAGTGTTTTAGACATTTAAGATATACCTTATATTTGTTGTTAGTTGTAGTTTGACCTTATTTATGTTATTGCCTTTCCCCCTTCTAGACATTACCTTATAATTACTTCATTGTATATAGTCATATACTTAGTTGTAGAACTTTCTTAGTTAGACAAAAGAAGAAGATGTAGTTGAATTCCAACGTTATTTAGGGAGGCTTAGAAGCATAACTTTGGGGTATCAGGACCTTGAATGGGGTGTGGTCAGACTGCAGACTGCATTGAGGATTCAGGGCATGCTGACCTCCCTTCCTGTTTTGTTTCTTTGTTCTCAGGGAGCAGGTCAGACCATCCATCATGGACATTTCCACTCTTCAAGAATTGTCTTAAGGTTCAATTTGTATCAGTTGAGTGTTTATACAACCCCTTAATAAATAATAATCATTTATATGATATATTACAAGTGAATAATTCTGCAGTAGTAGACCAAGTGTGAAGAAGGAAGGCCAGGGAAGGCAGAACCTGAATAATTTCTCAGAGAGTATACAATTGTTCAATAACTTACTTCTTCACCCCAATAGAACTGAGATACTGGTAACTTCAGAGCAATAAAGGCCATGAGTCAAGCGTGTTTGAGAGAACCCATCCCTTCTTATGAACTTTGATCATTGCCATCAGGATAGACAGTCAGAAGTAAACAGTAAGTTTTACCTTCTGTCTTCATGATCATTAAAATTGACATTACTTTTCACCAGGAGCTGTCTTTCTTACTGTGCAACTGACAGTTTGAAAATAAGTATTAACAGGAAAAGGGCACATAGTGTAGAATTTTTATTTTTGCTAATACTATAGATTGGAAAAGAGGGAGCTCTTCTCATAAGGAAAAGTCTCTAAATTTGGTGAGCAGGATAGTATTTTTAAAATGTAAATGCCTTGCTGCAAGTATATAAAACCTCAAGATAGATTGCTGAAAGCTGTGTGGAACTTAAAGCTCCTTGGGTAGCATCGATGATGAGTTACTGATGGAAATGCAGGGAAGCCAGGAAAAGGATGGAAACATAATATACAGTCTCTAGTCAAATAGATAAAAGACAAATAAAATCCAATTCATAGTACTCCCATACTCATGGAAAGGAAGAGCAGAGAAAAATATACGACAGAAATAATGACCCCAGAAATTAATCCAAAGGTTGTCAACAATCTCCAATACAACAAATGGACCGTGTTATTCAGTCATGAGGACCAGCTTAGTGAATGTAAAATTCCTATTGATAAGTTCATTAATTTAAAACTCAATAATGAACTATTGTTCTGGGCAAACAGAATGAGTGGAAACTCAGTCATGTCCTTGGCTGCAACACACCTTAGTGTGAAAACATCTCAAGAAAAATGTTATTCTGTATTGAACATGTACAAACCTTTCCCTTCTCATTACTCATTAAGCAATAATATACAACTGTAATGGTTGTATTTTATGAAGAATTATAAGTAACTTAGAGATGAAGTGTTCAAGAGAGTGCATGTAAATTTATAATTATTGTTATTTCTATATGAAATGTAAACATCTGTGGGTTTAGTTACGCTGTAAGAATTCCAGAAGCAATCCTTTACAGAGAAAAAGGTACTTGTATTCGCTCAGGAAATGGACATGAAAGCCAAAGGGAGGCACCATTGAAATGATTCCCTCTGACACTCTCGCTATGAAGGGAGAAGTAAGAAAACCAAAGGGAAATTATCTGGGGAAGTTGAGGAAAAACTGAGGAAGATGAAGAAAGAGGGGTGAAGAATGATAAGGATTATTTTAAATATCACAGGGAAACATTCTGTTTCATTAAAATACAGATAATGTACATGTAAGCATATGTGTAGACATTTATAATATTTATATGAAGTTATCCACTTGTGGTGATGATCCCCCCCCACCCGCAAGAAAAGCCATAATGACTATACAACAAAATCATATTGCCTGGCATGGAAAACCTCTTTGAGTTGTTGGTCAGGAGAGTCCCAGAGATTCCACCAAACAATACAGGCTAATCCTATTGCCTTTGGTTTTCCCCTTAGAACTTGAAGGCAAATTCTATTGCTTGAGACACTGTATAACTCTAGATAAAGGGCTTGAAGGGACCCAAATGGAACTTACTTATTGTGATGTGTCCATTCATAACTGACACGTCCACAGCAGAACTTACAGCTAAGGCTCACAGATCATAGGAGATCAGCAAAATCACCAATTCCATTCTCACTATCTGTCCTTAAACCGACAGGTAAGTGTACTCACCCCTCATCGAGGAAACCTCTCTTTGAAACAGATGGAGAACATTGAAGAAAACTGCAATCCATCAAAATGCAGATTTGTGGATCCAGTACACACATCTACAGTAGAGCTCTTGAACCTAAGGGCTAAGGAAAGCATGCCGATTGGCCCGAGGCTGTTCCCCGTGGAAGGGAAATGGGGGTATCTGGCCTCACTCTTTTGATTTCTTTCTTCTGCTCAGATTAAAGTGAGCTTAGAAGGAAAGGATCCTTCCATGTAGTCTGCACTAATCAGAAGAACACAGGATGGGTTTTAGAAGGACAGTTAGCAGAATGTTCAACCCAATGGAGATGCCAGACGGACTCATGCTTTTCTTCTCTCTGACACAAAGATGACTTCCTCTGTCTAAGAAGAACTGTCTGAAAGGGCTCCTCTGAAGTGAAGCATTATATCTATGAAAAACCACAAGTAATTCCACTGATAATGAAAATATAATTGTGTTTCAACTTGAAGCGTTACACAGACTCAAGGACATAAATGCATAGACAGATGCATCAAAAAAAAAAATATATGGGCCAATCCTATGTATTCAGGTGATGCAGAAGATCGCTTTACACAGAGTTTTAAAATTCACTCCTCCCCTATTCTTTTGTCTGCAGAAATGGAAAGCAAGAAGGCCTGGAAATTTTCCAGGACTTAGTTCCTTCATAGTCAACAACTGGCTCTTAAACTTACGAACTATTTGGAGCATGTGTTTTTCTTTGCTTGTTAGTTTTCCCACACTACAGATTTTCTAGATTTTGCTAATCCACAGGCCCAGCTCATTTCTCCCTCGGCATCCTGGTGTATTTATTTCCTCCACAGATCAAATTCCCTGTCTAAATTAGTGCACAATTTTCTTTCTTGAAGAAAAGGCAAATATCAAAAAAGAAAGGATAAAAATGGGTCAACATTGCTGAAGCATGAAAACAGTTCCAATCTTCGTCCATGTAAAACCGTGCCAGAGTTATGTAACAGAATCTTTAAAATCGCAATTAGTTAGGGTTTGACTTTTAAAATTATAATTAAACCAACATACTTGTTATTGCCTTGGTAACAAACGGATTCAGGAACTATTTGTGGCAAGTGGGGACTGAAGAAATTTTTTTTTCTTCATCCCTCCTTTGCTTTTTTAAAAAATAATTTATTCTTTAGAACATTTCATATAAGTATGTATTGTCTGTTGACATAGTCTCTCTTATATGCCCTTCAGTTAAGGGTTTTCTTTCTAGTCCTTGTTTTCTGGGAGAAGGGTAAGGAGATGGGAAAGTCTGGCTGTGTTAGATGGGGAATATGGAAACGATGTGGATATGGGGAGGACCCCATAGCTTCACTAGACCAAACCAGTCTTAACCCTGTGGGAAGTGGAAGCTCTCAGGAGTGGCCGGAACTGAGAAGTGGAGTCTCTCATTCCTTGGCTTTTGAATAGAGGGAAGGGGACAGGTCGTAGTGCTTTTATTTTGAAGTGGTCACTCAAGTTACTTTTGAAGCTCCTACTTGCTCCCTAAGGTAATGCTTTAGAAATATAAGGGGATTTCTGGGGACACTGCCTTCTGTCATAACCTCCTCAATTCTCATGAGAATCTTGTTTGGTCAGTCATAGACCCCATAATGTGTGTAACATTGCTTAAAAGTATGAAGCATGGGATATGTTTATACTTAATAAATTTTATGCTCATGTGGGTGTGTGAGTGGAGTACTCTGAGACCTTCAGGAAGAATTGTAGTTAAATAGGTTAGACGACTTTGAATTGTTTCCTAGTTGGTAATTATGCAGTCATTTTAACTCTTCGTTTCCAAATACTTGTTATGACACTTTTCATGGACCAGGGTTGGATTAGGAATAACTATGTGCTGGCTAGATTTATGCCAGCTTGACACAAGCTACCGTTATCTGAAAGGTTAGCATCTCAATTGAGAAAATGTCTCCATTAGATTCAGTGTACGACTGTTTTTAATTAGTGGTCAATGAGGGAGAGCTCAGCCCACGGTAGGTTGTATCATCACTGGCCTGGTGGTCCTGCGTTTTATAAAATGCAGACTCAAGAAGCCATGGGGAACAAGCTGGTAAGTGGCATTTCTTCATGTCCTCATCAGCTCCTGCCTCCAGATTCCTGCCCTGTGTGGGTTCCTGACCTGACTTCCTTCAATGATGAGCAGTGATATGGAATTGTAAGTGAAGTAAACCCTTTCCTCTTCAAGTGGCTTTGGTTATGGTGTTTCATATTAGCTATAGCAGCCCTAGAGAGACAAACAATATGTGGTTGGCCTGATTAAGTTCAAGTACCATTGCTAAAAGACCCTACAATGGAAGCTTAGGTTTATATTTTTGTTGCTGTCTAATGTTGAGATAGTTATAGCACATCTATGTGAGAATGTTCCCTCTGTCACCGAGTCAACAATTTTATAAGGAAAATTTAAAAACAGCCAGCATGTTAAATTCCTCATTCAGTTTTCTTAGCACACACAAACTAGAATTGGGGATTTTGTTCTACAGCAGCAAACAAGAAAATTCCCAGTGTTGATGTAATTTACTTACACAGCTTAATACTACAAGTGTGGACACAAGCACTCTGATCACCACCTCCAGGTACTGACCTTGGTGGCTCATAAGCAGTCTACAACAGGTGTTGATTGTAGAGAAAGTTTACCTCTGATGTTTTTGTATCACAATATTACTCTGTCAAAATGTTAGCTTTATTTTACTCTAACAAAATGTCTGAGATAAATTATCATATAATAAAGCACTGTCACTTCTGGAAGTTCTAGTCTATAAACAATTACTTTTGGTTGGAAGTAGTGCATCAAGGTATGGGTGCGTGGTGCTGTAAAATTCCTTACTTCTTTGGAAAAGGGAAAAAATGATCCATGGGACTCATCTTCCCATCTCCCTTCCAAAGACACAACTACAATTATCAGAACACCTCTTACTAGGTCCTGGGTCCTGGAATTTCTGGGGCATAATCCTTTAACACATGTGCCTTTGAGAGGACACTGAAGATAAAAATATACTTCACCTGCTTGAAGGCTTCTTTCTTTGAACCCGGAGCCTGTCCTGCATCACAACATTATCATTAGTCTATAAAATGATTTCAGGACATATACTTCTGAATATATTACATTAGAAAAAAACCCTAAAATTTCCACAAAAGTGTTTAAACTTTTCGAAATGTTTAGAAGTCAAATAAGGCTATGATTTGACAAGCCAGATTGTGATTGGCGTTTTAGGTCAATGTCCTACTTTGGTTATTAAACCATTAGCTATGAGTGAAGGATTTCTCAAATGTTGATTTTGCTTCAAAGTGACTGAGGATCTAATATCCAACTTAGCATTTTTATGGAGCTCTGCTGGGCCTTCAGCATTTTGATGACAGATGAAACTCCAGCCAGTTTAAAGAAATCTTAGTCTTAGGATCATAAAACAGTGGGCTCAAGACATATTTTACTCTGCAAAGACCATGATCTTAACTCCAGTATCTTCATCTCCAGCATCTCCCAAGTTCTTCCTCAAAAGCACTGCTGAATACTGGAATGTAGTTATGGCCTTAGAGAAAGAAATCCTAAGCACGACGGCTGTGGCATTCCTGAGTCAAGAGTATTTATCAACAGTAGTTTCTATTTTTAAAAATGTCTGGGACCATGTAAGTTTACAAGAATTATTTATTTATTGCAGTGGGTCTCTCCACATTCTGCCCTGACATAAGACTAATTGCTCATCTTTTCAGTCTTTATTTACATCAAGAGCAGAAACTCTTCAATAGTTGCCCAAGTGTGTTCTTATTAAATGTTTTGTGTTCTGTACAGAGATTTCAGAGTCATATATTAAAATTAGTTTATTTACCTTTATAATGTAAAGTCCCATTACTCAAAACCAAGCAAGTCTTAGCAATTTCAAATCTTTAAAGAAAGCCAGTTTTATTATTTTGCCTATAGATGTATAGTAGCAGGATTGCTATGGAGAAAACTCTGCACACAATGCATTAATGGATATTGCTGATCTAGAGTTACTAGCAACATGGAACATAAAAATTATTCAGGGAAAAATTGAAATATAATGTACATATGTCTCTTATATGCAGAAATAAATTTTATTGTAGCTTTCATAGTTTTAAGGTTGGAAATTTATCATTTCATAGTATTATAAATTTTAAAATGCGTAATCTTTAAATTTGTCACATATGTGGTCAATTTTCAATAGCAGGAGATCGTGAAAGAATAGTTATTATTTGGACTCCTTCAGACCACATAAATCTATACTTATTTATTTGCTTTAGTTTCTTAAATAATTTTTATTAATTCAAATGTATCTCATACAAAACACTGCATCAATTAATAGATCCAAAGTTTGTGTCTACTCTCCAAGTCATCTACTGCAGATATTTATACTTAACTCCCTGTGCTGGAGAAGAGCACACATAGGCTTTCTATAAGCATCTAGACAGGTACAGACCATGCTGTCACTGGATGTAGATCGTAAGAATTCCTTAATCCAACATAATCACAAACTTACATTCTGAAAATCAAATTCTTGACATACTTCTCTTTCTGTCCAGAGGGATTGCCTTTTCAGTAGTTATGAGAGGTTGACTGTCAGTTATTAATCACTAGTTATACTATTTTAGTAGATTACTCTGTAGTCCTTCCCACTGAAGAGTTAGGAGGTGTTTTTAGCCTTTAATACTGAATCCAGCTACATTATTTACTTTGTCCACTAGGATGTGGTAGAATGTGCAGCATGGCTGTTTTGAACCTAGGCTGCTCCTGACATTTGTGCTTTCATTAGCTTTCCTACATCTCCACCATCACTATGGTAACAGGTTTCTTAGAGAATAGGAAGCACCACATTTGAGGCTAGAATCAAAAGATGATCTTCAAGCATATTCCTGAGACACAAACAAGCCTGGGCCCTATACACACAGATGCTTAGCTGATTCTTTGTTTGTTCCAATCAGATTCTCAGTTTTATATGAGACTGAGATTTTTGTGTCCTGTGGTTATACAACAAAACTGATAAAACCAGAAAGGAAAACCAATAATATTGAAAAGTAGATACGTCTATATGATTAGTTTCTTAAAACATAAGCCTTCCACCCCTTAACATTCAAATCATTTTGGTGTACTTTTAGAATGCAGATGTGCCATTCATACCCAGCACACAATGAATGAATCAGAATCTTTAGGAAAAGGTATCTGAAAATGATATACCTAGTAAATATTTAATATCTGGTTTAGTTAGGGTAAACATTACAATTTGAAGTTGCATGGTTTTTCTCTTTCAGGTGGTAGCACCATCAAACTTTCCAGGCTAAATCAGAGGCTCACATTTGGGAAAAAATCTCTTAAGTGATCCTTCATACTAGATTCCCAGAACAACGAAGACTTGAAGTCCCTCAAGACAAAACCTCGGTGTCTATGAATGAGTCTTTGTATGCTTTATACTGTGCATGTTAAGTGCACTGAGTCATGATGTGGTTTGTGCTATAGATACATTGGCTGGTAGAAGCACCCATGCCAGAGTGATGAAATCCTAGAGGAACCTCAGAGCTGTTACTGTTTCAAGCCTTTTGCATTGAATGAGGATTATATTTAGTTCTTTATCCCATGTAAAAGGAACATAGAAAAATAAAATTCATTTGTAGTAGCTATTTGTAGGACAGATTTGCATGGCACATTGTTTCAACAACAGGGTATTTATTTCCCTGTATTCCATTAATTAAATTGAACTATAGTATTGCTCCTTCATATATTAGCAGACCCTTTTATTTTTATGATTGCAGATAATTGATCATTAAATTGTTGTTTTAGTCAGGTTTATTCAGAAACCTTGGGGGAGATTATAAAAAAAATGTCTTATATCATTAGATTTATATTATATAATGAATACATTAAATATGTAGCTACAGTATTTGCACATGCACTGATATGTGTGTGTGTGTGAGAGAGAGAGACAGTGAGATGAAATGGAGGGAGGGGGGCAAGTGGAAAATTGCTTATACAATTATTCAAGTGCCACATTCCTACATCTGAGGTCACCCTGATGTAGACCCAGTGGTATACATTTTAGCCCAGTACTTAGTAGAAAGCAGAAAAAGACCAATATACCACCAGATTGAAGGCAGCCAGAAAACAATCAAACCTTCTTTACTTGGTTTTTTTCCACCAGTAAATCTATAATGCTTTAAACAACACCCACGTAGATTGGAGAGGACAATTGCTTTACTTAATGAACTAATTCAGAAGTTAATATTATCTAGACATATCTTCATAGATACACCCAAAGTAATGTTTAAGCAAAGTTTAGGAACTTTATGGCACTGAATACTTATTTTCTATATTATATATAATAAAACTTACTGGTAAAATATGTAAAAAAGTAATACTGAAGAATGGTCCAAGATCCAAAGACCTTGTTTATCTTATGCATATAAAGTCCCAAACATCCATTTCTTATCTGGACAATTCTCCAACTGTCCTAGAGTCAGGATTCTTTCCCTTCTGGTTTTTACCTCTCTTAATGTGCTGCTTCTAAGTTCACTGACCTCATTAAAAAATAATGGAAGGGGACAAGTACATATGTGAGAAAGAGCTCCCCCTCCCCCTGAGTCTCTACTCTATAACTAACCTCTGTGGTTAAATAGATTGTATTTTTCTGATCCAAAATTTATCAGCTAACACCTACATATAAATGAATATATATCAGAAATACCTTTTGGGGGTTTGGGTTTCCCCACTCAAATGAACTTTCTAGTTCTGTCTATTTACTTGTGGATTTCACTTTTTTAAACAGCTGAGTAATAGTCCATTGTGTAAATGTACCACTTTGCTTTGTCCATTCACCTTTTGACTGGCTGGCATCCAAGTTGTTTCTAATTTCTGACTAGTATAAATAGAGCAGTAATGATCATGGTCGAGCAAATGTCTCTGAAATAGAATGAAATATTGGTCTGTCCTAGAAGTTTCACACCTCATTTTTTCATACTTTATTGTTGACATCCAATAATAGGGCCACATGTAGCTAGAAAGAAGATTAAGAAATGGTCTGGAGAGATAGCTCGATAGGTAAGAACAATGACTGCTCTTCCACGGGACCCAGGTTAAATTCCTAGCACCTACCTGATGACTCACATCCATCTTTAACTCCAGTCCCAGGGAATCTGGCATCTTCTTAGGTCTCCATGGGCACCAAACATGTTCACAGTCACATGTGCAAGAGAAATATTCACATATACAAAATATATAAATGAGTTTAAAAATTATCTGTTTCTGGAAAGCAGAAACAGACAAGTAAGGAGTTACTTTCTTTAATATCATGTTCACTGCCTGGAATTAAATTTGTTTAACAATATGTGGATGCCATAAATCAAATCTAATTTTGATTTCTAAGCTGTAGATATTAAGCAAATATGTGTGTGCTTAGAAATTCTATACTTGAATACTTTAAAAATTATTTTTAATAATTTCATACATGCATACAAAGTATTTATGTCATAATCACTCTTTTTTTTTCATTTCTGAAATGTTCTGGCATACTCTGTCCTTCTCATAATCACATGGACATGGATTTGGGGCCATCCAATGTAGTATGGGCAACATATCATGAGTCACAGTCCTGAAGAAAGTGAACTCTGCTTCTATAGCCATCACGGCCAATATATCCTCAGAGGTGAGGCTCCCTGAGCCTGTCTCTCCTCTCCTAGAATACTGACTGGCCTCTTCTCGTCTAGGCATCCATGCCTTCTATGAGTTCATGAGTGCAATTACCCTGAAGACATTTTTTTTTTGTATTAAACCTCTACCTCTGCAGTCATCTCTTCCCTTTTCTGGGAGCCTCTTGAGAGGATCAGATTTGATTCAATGTGCCATTTATCCACACATGAATACATTTTAGTCATCTGTTCCTTCTATACTAGACAAAGTGTGAGTCTCTATATTCACTGTCATCCACTATAAAATAAGGCTTCTTTCTTAGCGAATGAAAGCTTCACTAACCTGTGAATTTAAAGAAAACAAATAGATAATTAGACGAAAATTTGGTACTTAGTATGTCTAGCAAAATAATAATAGAATGTATTTCTCTACTACACATAAGCTCTCAAACCAAAGAGTCTTGCCAGGTTTACAGCACCAAACATGGGTTCCCTTCTTGAGGTGGATATTCAGTCCAATTAGAAAGCTAGTTTAATCATGTGATTTTTGTTTTGGTTGATCAATACTACTTGGGAAAGATTGCCAATTTTTTTTCTGTTTTAAAGTAGCAAACATTAACTATTAACTAAAGAATCAATGAATCATAAGACCACACAAGCCTTACTACTCAAATCAGTGGTAGCACAAAGATAAATATGAGTAGTTAAAGTTGCTTTTGAAAGCAAAAGAGGCAAAGAAACGAAAACTAGCTATTTACAGGAACAGGCTGTAAACTGGATTCAATTCATGAGTCACATAGTTTGTTGACCACAACCTTAGCTGAAAAATTAACTTATGGGATGTTTTTCTTGCAGTAGGAGGTTTCTGGCCCAGACTTTCCGAGCCTAGCCTCAAGGTTTAGGCCCGCAGACCCATAGACCCGCAGAGACACACAGATGCTTACAATAGTTTTAGGCTGATCGGCCTAAGGCTCAGGCATATCACTTGCTGACTGACTCTTTTACCCTTAATCTAACCCATGACTCTTATCCTGTGCAGCCATGGGCTTGGTAACTTTTCTCAGAGCAGCATAGTTGTCCTCTGCATCTTCCAGCTTCTCTCTGGCATTCTGCTCTGTTATGCCTGTTGCTAGAGTCTGGTAGCCCCACTTACACTTCCTGTCTGCCTTTGGCCAATCAGTGCTTTTTATTAAACTCATAGGTGGGGACAATTATTCACAATGGAATTCCCCTACATTTTCTTGTCTGTTTCATACAAGGACTAGAGCTTTTTTATAATAGTTATGGTAATGAATTATGGTAATGAATTAAACCTCCATTTCATCTTGATGATTTCTAACTATATATTTTTGTGAAGGATGGAAATTATATATATTTATTCTGGCACTATAGTTTTTTTTATGTTCAATGTAAGACTAGGACTTGGGTAGAAAATGTGAGGAATGGTTGAGAAGTGACAATGTATTTTAATCAGTATTATTTAACTGCAAATAGGTAGAACCCCAATTTATATGTACATATAAATCATAACCAAAAAAGAAAAAGGAGAAGAATGTTCTTTCTCATACAAGAAACAAAAACTAGATACCCAGGCAGAGTGAAGCAAAACAGTATGTGTAAAAGTGTGCCCCTACTCTCAGATTGTTTTTATTGCTTTTATTTTTTTAGAATTTTGTAAATTTTATACAAAATATCTTGATTGTATTCAACCCTTATTCTCTCTCATAGCTGATGTGGGATGTCTTTCTGTATGCTATGAATTACCATTGGATAATAAAGGAAGTATTTTGGCCTATAGCAAAGCAGCTTATAGACAGGCAGGAAATCAAAGCATACATAAAGGAGAAGGAGGGCAGAATCACAAGGAGATGTTGTGAGCTACTACCAGGCAAACAGATGTAAAAGTACAGATAAGCCATGAGCTAAGTGGCAAGGCACTGATTAGTAGAAATGGGCAGAGTTAAGATGAAAGACGTAGTAAGTAGTGAGCCTGAGCCAATCACACATATAAACCTCTGTGTGACTATTTGGGTCTATGCTGTTTTGGGACTACAAGTCTGGACTTCAGGCAGGACAGGCCAGAAACTTCAGGCTACATATAACCACTTCTCCTTCCCTACACACAGCTTTGTGTCCATGTCTTGATTAACCCATTGACACCAATTTGTGTCGTATCTTAGTTGAAGCTACAACAGAATCCTACCTACATAGTGACCTAGAGAACAGAGATTATCATTCTTTCCATGTTCCAAGATTAAGGCATCAGCATGGCTGGGTTGAAGTGTGGGGGCCTTTTCTTGATTTGGTCATGGCAGCCCTTTGGCTGTGTCCCTCAGCAGCAAAGGGGAAGATTGGGGAGGAATGTCTGTATCTTGTAGGAAGTGTGGCAATCCTCTCCCAAGACCCTCACACATACAACTTCATTTCACATCAAAGACCCCAACTCCAAATACTGTCACCAAGAGTTCAGCATAAGAATTCCAGGAATACAAACAGTGAGTACAGAGTACACACTCTTTCCCTTATAGGTTAATCAATTTCAGGAAATTTGAAGGTAACTTTCAACACCCCTGGGTTTATATGTCACATAGTTATCTCAGTTAACACATGTTTTTTTTAAATCAATGTTTTCAGAAAAAGTAGTAACACTTGTTCTAGCTTAAATCAAATGTCATTTCTACCAGATTGTTAAGAGGGTAGCACAGTGCCCCAATAGGCTTCACAAACCTAAAATAAATTTAATTCTAGTTCAAGCACATGGCATAGAGGTGTGGTGGAAAAGGGTAAGCAGAGAAAAATCAATCAGCATGTAGTAAACTGGGGGAATGGATGATGGGTGGATGGAAATATCTCGTTTATAAAGTGATTGTAAGTCAGTGAATTCATTTTTCACAGACTTTCAAATAAACTCTGAGTTAAGTACTTCTTAAAACATTTGTAGTTGAACTATACAGCAGGATGATATAGAAAAATAACAAATTTTTTAGAATAATTGGTTTTTTTACTGCTCTAGTTGGTGACACAAACCTGGAAGAGCATGGCCTAAAACAAGGTGGACTAAAGTCTCAGACAATAGCCAACTTTATTCAGAACCTCAGAAAACTTATATTCTGAGTATTAAGAAGAGTCCCCTGGGTAAAGTGTATCATCACAAGGACAAGTCACATCAACAAAAACATGTTTTTTCATAGAGGCCTATGAATAACAACAGCTAAAGTAAACCTATTTCTGTCATCTATACCTGGGAGGAGCAGGGAAGCACATGCTAAGAACAATTATATGTTTTCAAAGAAAGTAAGGGCATAGGACTTTTGTTTTTCTTACGTGAAATTTTCTCACAATGTCACAGAAATCTTCTCACATAGCTTCTATGTTGCAACAAGTTCAATACTCAAGAATGCGAATTAGTCATAAGATATTTATTTAGTTAAGAAAAAGACAATCCCATAAGTGCTCTTCGGTGCACATGATGTTTATTAACCACCTTGGAGGAAAAAGAAAAAAACAAGCAGCAAAAATTTAAAAAATACTGTTCTGTAAGATGCCAGATGAAAATCCTCTACTGATAAGCAAATTCTGCGTCATAAATATCCTGGATTTATAATATAGACAAAATATATGAGTTATGCTGATAAAATATCAATTTTAATGAAGCAAAATGAAGATGTTAGTTTAAACTTGTTCCGGTGGTTACATAGTCCAGATGTTTACATTTATTTCCTGCTTGTTAATAAATATAGATTTGGGATTAGTTGAGCAATTTTCTCCTTTCAATCTATTCTGTGCTTGTGACTGCATGCGCCAAGTTTGCCTTCCTAGAATACTATGTAATTCTTTTTTTCTGCACAAGAATAACATCACCAGATGGTGTGAGTACACAAGCATGAAGCCCAGATGCCAATATTTTCAAAACTTCATTTCTAATGATTGAATATGAATGTGAACATGTGTCACAATGGTTAGCACTGACAATATTTGGATTTAAGTTGGAGGGGCAGCTGAAGATGGTCTCTAGCACTCAAATTGTTGCTCATTTTAAGTCATGGAAGAGTAGACAGAGAGGATGTCAGTCAAATATGTTTTCCTGAAATGCATTAAGGATCATGAAACTCTTGAACTGGGGTTACACAGGCATCATGAAGCTGCATTTGTAAGCTGACGTTATTTAACAAAAACACATGTTGGAGAGATTGGGGATTGGAGAGCCTCAACATGTCTTTATATGATGCCACATGAAACAGTAAGTTAGTGACATGGTGAGTGAAATAAATTCAAGAGATGATAGCCTTATTCCACTAGACCCTGGTGTGAAAGTACCGCGGGAATACTGTGAAGTACTATGCAATAAATACATCATGGAAAAATGACCAAAAAAAGAGAATTCACCGAGAAAATAGCAGCTGTGGCATATAGGAAGTACTCGCTACAATCAGAAACTGTTAAAATGGAACAGAGACTTAGAAAACACAAGGCATTGCCACAAGCTTGCCATAGGGATGACTCTGAAGACAATAGAGGTAGATGTCCTATTAACATAGATTGAAAACATCGTAATATTCACCTTGATTCATGATAGGATGGATGTTCTTGGAAACCTTCCAGCTTCCTGTTCTACACATGCATGGAAAGTAGGACCAGTTTGGAGTATGGCAAATAGCACATATTCTCTCTGTACTTTTATTGTGAGCAAATAGGAAATGTGATTAAAATGTAGCAGTACCAACTATTTTCATACTTTGGGGAAACAGTCATTTCTTCAAGTAATATCTTTGACAGACATAATACTCCTCATTGTACTAATCAATGAAACCCAAATGCTAATTTACCAATCATCATAAAATAGTTAGCAACACCAAATCCCTACAAAAAGTCTTCAATTTGAAAATTATGCATACTCAGTGTAGGTCTTTTTAAAAATGAAAATAGTACTGAGGTGGGTGGGAGCTGATAAAGTGTAAATACATGAACATATTACAGAACGTTATATATGTGTCCTTAGAGACAACCTTCTCAATCACAAATCTTTTGTTTGCTCTGGGTAGCTGAAAAATAAATGATATTATTTTAGATGGTGATTCTTGACCTATATGAAAAACATAAGATTAGAGCTTTTCATGGAATGTGTAGGCATGGACTCCTGGAAGAGGTGGGATAAGATGAAAATTGAGTGATGAGAAGTAATTAATTGACAGTAATCAAAGGAAAGAGTTCCAAGTTTCAGAAGATGTAGTAAAATGCTCCAGGGAGAAGCAAGGTTCATTTTTAAAACATTAAAAAAAAATCTATCTATCAGACTTAGGCAGTGATGAAGGTATTTCCTTAAAACAAAGAATGAATCCACAGAAAACATAGAACAAAAAGAGCAGGTGTATATTCAGATGTATGGATCCTACTTTAAGTTCAAGAGGAAGCTTATAGGATTTGAAATATGATAAATTATTAGTTACTGTGCCTGTTGCTTGGATGAAATACCCAGAGTGGAGCAACTTAAAGGAAAAGGGTTAATTTCTCTCAGGAAGTTCAAAAGCACAGTGCATAGGATAAAGCAGCCATAGCTCCTCACATTTCAAAGACAGCCAGGAAGCATTGACATGATGCTGCAAAGGGCAATTTCTAGACTGAAGCTAATGAGATGGGCATTAAATTACCTGCAGGCTGTGTGTATAGGATGTACATGGGATATAAGTGAACATTGTGTTTAAAATGTGGTTTCATCTCTAAAGGAAGTAGTTATGAAATGCAAATCTTCTAAACATTTAGAAGCTTTCAATATTCAAAATATGTCTGGACCTAAGCATTTCTGATAAATGTGTAACTAGTTTGGAAGATTTGCTTAGCATTTGGAAGGAAATGAGTTAAATTCCCAGCACCACCACAAAAGAAATACTTAATTGCATGAACATTTTATAGATGCGAAGAGTAATAAATATATGCTCTATAATATTTTATGAGGGGAGATGAAATTTTGAAAGGACCACAAGATGGCTTTATTGGTTTCTCCTTCACCATACTGGTCAGAAAGGGACAGTGCTATAAAAGTTAAAAATTCAGAGAAGAAAACTGGTTATTTAAATTTACAGTAGTAATTAGGGAAAACTATACAGGCAATGAGATAAAAATGGGAGAGAAGGAAAAATGTGTTTTAAGTGAACCATATCAGAAAGTCATAGATGATTTCTATAATTATTACACTGAATGATATGATTCATAAAAACATGCTAGTGAAATGAATTGAGAATCAAATGATTCTTGCCTCTGACAGAAAGAAAATGTAGAAAAGCAGAGGTCAGAGAACTGTTTTATCCTAATTTTTTAAAAAAAATATGTGATTGTATGTTTCAAATATTTTTTGGATAAGCATATTTATTTCAAAATAATTATTTTATTTTGAAGTGGCAGCATATGTTCTTAACTATTAACCTTTAGAAATATTTTAATTTAAATTGCTTTTTGTGGTATATTTAAAAAATACATTAACTCAATAATTTCCTAGTAACATTAGACAAATAGGGACATGACAACATCGACACCATTGGGCAAATGCAAAAGGTGGGACTCTCTTTGATGAACTCAAATCTACAGGTTTATGACTGATAAAAAGAAAACAGTGTGGTACTTGTCTTGTATGAATTTCAGTGGATATTTATCTTATTCGTGTGTTGTTTTGATTGCTAGGCAATAGAAATATTTACACAATTACATCACTGATTTTATTATTATGTTCTGGAAACTTTGATAATAAAATGAGAACTCATTTCACTCACTAAGCTCTATTCAGAACAATTTCAGTTAAAAAAAAATTGGAAGAATCACGGAAGCAACCAGCCAAGAACTAATAAATATCACATGGACTATAAATTGGACAAGATTTGAATATAATTTGTTCTTAGTTAGTATCAGATAATTATGCTGTGGTTTGGGATTTCCATTAGCCATACACTAAGGATATTTAATAGTTGTGAGTGATAAGTCACATAAATATAAATTAAGTTTACATAATACCTCTAAATAATTGTTAGTGGAAATAACTTGTATAAAACCTAAAAGGATATGATCATTATTATTCACAATTCTGTATATCATTTGTACCAAGTGGTTAATATTATTGGCACATTTTATATTTTAGAGTTCTGATATTAGACAAGCTGGATTGGCACATTCTTGTGTCTTGGCTAATAATAATACTCATGGCCAACAACTGTGGAAACATGGACTTGACAGTAACCCAAGAATCTCTACATCTCTGAGGGCCTAAGTGAAGGAACATGTAGAGTTTGAGTAAGGATATTTACTTTTTAATGACACAGTATGTTTTTATGAAATCTGGACTTAAATAAGTTCCTAAACATATAACACATAACCTTGCCTCAAGATATGGTATTTGAAATCCATTTTCATTTTTTTGTCTTCATAGCATCTTCAATTTGCAGATCCGTTTCTTCCCTTTGGACTTTTTTCTTCATATCTTGACTCCTCAATTTCCAATTTTGATCCTTTTATAGAAAATGTATTGGCAAACTTCAATTACTTTTCTTAATGGGTGACAAGACGGAGACCATCTATCATTTGTTCAAGGACAGTTTCTGATTGAATTAATCTTTTGAAATGCTTTTGCATACTTGATATAACTAATTTATTGCAAGAAGATAATTGTATAGGAGCTTATATTGTTCAAGAGTTACATAAACACTAGACAGCTGTGTAATGGGAAAACAAAAGGCATGCTTTAGGATGCTAGTCTGTACTGTCATATATTAGCTGCATGCTTTCATCTCTGTATTATTGTATCAGATTTTCCATTTTTGTATACTTTGTAGAAGTGTAATTTGGAATGATATCGATTATAGTGAAATATTATACAATATGTTACGACTTCTATGTAAGTAAATGATTAACCTGAAACCATGAGATGCACAAATAAAGGAAATACTGAGATCTGACTAAAAGAGAAAGATGACAATACTAATAGAAATTATTTGCCTAATAAGTAAACAGCACTAGAGACAGCATCTAATATAAGAGTACACTTAGTGTCTGCAATCCTTTAAGAATGTTGCTCAACACCCCTCTTTCTTTGGAGAGCAAATTCATCATGCACAACACATATGACTGCATGCTGTCAATTAGGATGTACTAAAAGGAGGCAGACCAGTAGTGAGATGGTTACAGATACACTTGAACTCACAATTACTATTATTCCTTTTCTATTTAAAAATAAATCTTTAAGAATTTGTGCTATTGTTCACTGCAGAATGTATTTGCCCCTACACTATGAGTCACTTAGAGACTTTGAATATTTCTAGAAGGAACTACCGCTAGACTTTTGGCTTAGCTGTGGTGGTCTACCTCAGGTGTCCCTGTTTACAGAATCCAAGATAGTCTAGAGTGCCTATCTGCAATGAATACGTTTATGCACTGAGCATGTGATTTTCTGTCTTAGTCTTTAAGATCTGTTTTCTATTTTATAATTAACCCCAAGGTAAACAATTTCCTTAAGTAAATGAACTTTTAAATGTATTTTTTTTTTAAAGTTTAGATATATGGGATCATTATAAAACTTGTCCAAGATCTTCTCATCACTGCTAAATTTCAGAGAAGCTGTATCACTGTGAGCCCCATTCCACTGGGAAAATAATGGATTTATATAGCTTTAAGTTCATGTAACAAGTACAAAAGACGGTTAACGTCTAAGCCAGTCTTAAAATTGGTAGCTAAAGAAAGCATAGGATGTGTTTCCCCATGTAGCTAAATGATTGAATTTATCAGGAAGAATCACAAAACTTCACATGGAAACAAAGCAGAAGCAGAATAAAAAACAGGAATGAGACGGACAAGCCATGAGTCCATGAGTCCTCACCCTGTTGTGGACCTTTTCATGTCTTTCATTACCTTTTCTAAAAGTTTCTAAGACATTGGTCAGATTATTTTTGGTCAAGGAGAGAAATACATTTTAACGGACTAGTGGGATCTTTCATCAACAGGCAACTCTCTTCTATTCTTTAATTAGAAAACTCAAGTAATACAATACAAAGTTGAATCATGCAGAATAGCAAAACTATTTCCAATTTTATGTCTCTGTCTCTCCCATTTTAATCTTCATCCGAAGCATTTGGTGGAGACAGGAACACAGCCTTCATCCTTGTCAGAACGATGGGACAAAGGGATATTGAAAGAGAAAAATAAAAAAAAAAAAACAAACACAGTGAAAGCTTCTCTATGTGCAGCAGACAATCTTGCTAATAGTAATTCTGCCTGGCTCTAAATCAAAGGAACTAGATAAGCAGTCCCTCCCACCACCCTGGGAAAAAGCAGACTGGGTTGCTTTTGCAATCTTCTCAGAAACTACTGTGGGAACCCATGAGATTACAAAGTGTGGTAAAGGTTAGGTCAGTGACAGGTCATGCATCCATTCACTTGCACATGCCTTAACTAAGAACCTACTGTGTGCCCTGCTGGACTGTGAACAGAAAAGGTGGTTTCTGAACATGTGAGGCTCAGAGCTTACTGGTGTATGGTAGGAAGCTGAGTGACTGTGTTCCTTGGTAAGCTAGCAATAGGATTACCCACAGAGCGGAGGGGAGGGGGTAAGGAGTGAGTAAATCAATTAGTTGGTGGGATTTGGAAGGCCTCTCAGCAGCAAATAGAAGTGGTCCCCGATGAGTAAACAGAGACCCCAGTGTAATAGGGAAACTGATGTGGGGTGGGGAGGAACAGGCATTGGCTATTTAGCAAGACTGGGCTTGGGGCACAGTCTTCACATAAAATCAGAAAAACAAGGCCAAAGACAAATGACAATAGCCACAATGACAGCAACATAGCTGCCACCAAGTTTCAGATGCATCAAACACTACAGTGGCTTCATATTCATCATCTCATTCATGCTCACCACACCAGTTGACAGTTCAATATCACCCACATATATAACAAGGAGACCAATCTCAGAGAGTTAGATAATTAGGATATGGCCAATAAATCCATATTTATCTGGGAACCTGTGGTTAGCGAGGCTATTCAATATAGTGGTGCAATTTTTAGACTCCCAGAAAACCTAGAACCTGTCTTGAGTAGCCAGTGAGAATGCACACATGTATCTCTTTGTTGAGACAAAGTTGTACTACATAGCCTAGAATGACCACCAATCATCCCTCTGCCTCTCCAAGGGCTCACTTACAGATATTTGCCATCACGCCTGTCTGCATACATAGTTTTTATTGTAAAGAAAAGAACAAAGAGAAAATTGGTCTCTGAGATGGGTGAACATGAAAAAAATTTAAAGTCACTAAAACTGTGTAATGTGGATTGAAACAAACATTTCATATTCACATTCTTTGGCTACCTACATTTTTTTTCTTAGTATGCTTAGAGACCTTAAATAGACAGAGACATGATATCTGACACTGTCAGTCAAATGACTCTCTGGACAGACTCCATGAAAAATATAAACCTAAGATGTTTTCAGCTACAGTGTTATTTGCTCAGTTGATCTAATAGTGCCATAGCAACATCTGGATTCTGAGAAAACTCTTTTAACTCACTTTAGAAGAAAGTGCATTAAATAAATACATCATAATGACACTATTGAATTTGACATGCATTCAAAACTGCCTGCCAGTTTTGCCAATAATTCTGCACATTCAGTATTACCCAAAAGGTTGAATGACCTTTAACTATTCTTATCACATACACACTAAATTCTCAAGTTGTCTTTTTTTTTTTTAATTCACCGAAAACTAATGCACCACATTGCTAACCTAACCAGTTTTTTGAGTTTTGAAATCCATGTCTGTTGTTTAATGACACTTTCTAACTATTCAATAGTGGTGGAAATTTTGTCTAATCCAGTGTGATTTTAAGGAGTTAGATAAGCACATCTTCTGAAAGATGTGTATGGCAGATAGCTGTGTCTATCTAGGTAAATTTATTTATCATATCATTGTGTTACTATACCAAGCTGGGGTGGGGCTATCTATGCATAGATGAAAACACACACAAGCTGTCATTGTAAAGGGGAGTGTAGTACAGGTGCTGAGGCCCAAATGGGTGTTTATTTAATGTCCAATTGTGTTGGCTATTTTATTTTTTTTTTATCAACTTGACAAACTGGAGTAACTGAGAAGAGTTACTTGAGAAGATGCTTTCATTAAGTTGGGCTATAGGAGAGTCTCTAAGGCATTTTTTGAGTACTAATTAATGTGGGAGAGCACAGCCCACTGTTGACAGTGCAACCCTGGATAAGTGGTCCTAGCCTAGAGCTATGAGAAATGAATGGCTCCAGTTTAGTATCCTTTTAGGTTCCTGTAGTGTTCTTCTTTAGTGGTGGAGAGTGACCTGAGAGTAGTAATTGAAACAAACCCTTTTCTCCCAAAGTTGGTTTTGATCAGTGTTTTATTACTGCAATATAAAGCAAATTAATGCTTTGTTTATTTATTTTTTTATGTTTTCTCAAAACTTTGCTCACCCCTAATCTTTTTGAAGACATTAGATTTCTTTCCTTGTTTTATGGTTTTGTTCTCAGGTGTTTAACAGACCCCTGGTCCCCAGTGGCCATCTCTATTCCTTTTCCTTATCAGTGTTAAACTCTTATTCCCCAACATAGCAAAGGGATTCTTGAAAACTCATTGTTAATTGAAGTAAGAAACTGGGGGAAATGTATGCTTTCCCAAGCCTTTACACAAAAATATCAGCTGAGTTGGACTATTGTATCTTCATCTCCCTGCCAAGCTCACAAACAGAGGGATAAAGATTTAAGTTGGGTTTATGAATGAATTCATTCAGTCAACGCCCACCCTTTTATCCATCCATTCATTCATACATCCGGTGTCCATGTATCCAGATCTTACAACATACTAGACACATTCCGCATACTAATAGTGACGTCTGACAGCAGAAAGTCTTCTCAGATCTCTCACCATCTCGTTACTAATATGAGCTGGATATTTTTCCATTTAAATGACTTTCTCATGTTTCCCTTCCAGTTAATCCTTTTGAGCATGACAGGCCAGCAGTGGGAGGTGCTTCTCTGTTAAGTAGGACCAGTCTTCTTGAAACCAGGCATCTTCCAGCAGAGATGGAAGGAAACCACCACCAACACAGCCTTTAAAAAGAAATAGCAGTGCTCGCCTAATCTTCTCTCTAAGCATCTTTACCAGGTCCAGACAGCTTTGCTTCAGCATTCAACGTGTTGTGAAATGCTCAGGCTCTCTGGAACTTCCCATTTCAGGAGTTGTATCTCCCCACATCCTTATAAATACCAAACGTGGTCCGAACTTGCTTGAACCAAGCAATTCTTTTCACTAGTAAGGGGATGTCCACCTCAATTACCAATGGCTTTACAACTATTCCTGGCTCAGTTCTCTCCTTGGAAGCTTTGAGGTGGACATAAACAAAATTTCTATCCACCCTCATTGTCTGTACACCAGTAATATTTGCTGCTGGCTCTGTGACAAAGATAAGTGGAGTTCCATCGTTAGTGGGAAGAAGATTGCCTGGCCAAGGACTTTTGATCTAATCTGCATGAAAGCTGTTTAATATGAAGGAATACTGAGTGGGAAATGATACATACATAGGAAAAATTGTCACCAAAATCGAAGTTCTCATTTATCTCTCTCTCCCTCCACTCTGTGCAGCTTGGAAGGATGCAGGGATGTCCATCCCACAGAACCGAGGTGGGAAGCTCTGAAATGATACCTCACCGACAATGTCCAGCACTTGGCAAGGGGTGAACTGTGTGGGAGAGGGGAGCACGTGGGGCAAGCTCTCACCCGTGTTAGAGATGGGTGCGTACTTCCTTTGACCTGTCACATTTTGAGGCTTCCCATTACATGGGAAATAGAAGTTCTTTGGTTTTCAATGGAGAAAAGGGAAGAAGAGGAGAAAGCCTTCTTAGAATCATAGCTCAGGAGAGACAAATATTTCTGTCGCATTATAGCATTATAGGTGGCTGCCGTGTGATTATGTCCTCTTTCAATATGGCTGGCCCAAACCTCTGAGCAACAGCTCCACTTTCTGGAAGGGAATGTCCATACTTAGGGAACAGTTAATATATTTTGTGGTGGAAGAAAATGTGCACTGTGACATGGATCCCAGTGCCATTGGGAAGTAATTTTAGTGTTTTCATTGTGGTTTGCAGATTATTCCCTTATAAGCAACTCCAAAATTTTGTTGAAACCACAGCATTGAATGCTTATCCTTAAATGTTCAGAAAGTATAATGGCCTTGGCTATAAACATGCTCTAGTTTGGGAATTATTAAGCAATATAACTGAGCAATTCAACCCATCATTTATTGTTTATATATCTGAAACACACACAAAACAACACAATGAAGTCATCCTTGAGCCTAAAACCAAAGAGACTTGTCACAGAACAATTCTGGGCTGTTTTCACTGAGTAGCATAATGCCCTACATGGCTCTGCCTTATGCTTATTTTCATCTTTTCTCTTTATCCTTCCCCATTCTTTCAGCTTTTCACATTTACACTGTGAGGACTGTGGCTGTTTCTTCTTCCTGTACATTCTATTTTCTCAGATTAGAAAAACTTTGTCTTTCTTGAACATATGTTTAATGTAACCATGCCTTAGCAAGATACATTTTTATTTATTTTTTGATTGTTTGAGATGAACCCTGACACCACTGGCGTGGTGGATGAGTGCTCTACCACCATACCACATCCTCGATGTAAGAAGCCCTCTGAATCACCCTGCATCGCCTCTCTGTGTGCCAGGATGCGTGTCCATTGTCTGCCCTATATTTTATTCACTGTCATTTCTTAAATACTTGGAATATGCCAGGAGCTTAGCAAATGTTTAACTAAGCATAATACAGATTTTTTTTATAAAGCCCTACATATGGTATAAAAATCTCATAATTTGGTAATCTGAAGAAAGTTTTTGGTTTGAAAAGCTTTACATAACTCATTATGGAAACATGTTTTTAAGAGAATTAAGTCATTGTGAAGTTGAGATAAGTTCCCCTCACGTTAGAATTAAGAAAGCTTATTTATGAGAAGACATAACTGTTTAAAAGCCCCCTTGAGTCGGTTTCATCATGCCACTCATACAATTTCATAATCATAGCAACCACATGAGAAATAACTAATGATCATTTTCTAGATAAGGACACAGTGACAAGTTATTTAATTTTACTTCATTTATGTAATAAACCTGAAAGCTAGGATGCACACATATGACATGGCTTTTCAGCCCAGATCTCTACTAAAGTTCTTCTACAGCTGTAGCTTCATATGCTGAGAGGTTTTCAAAAATGTCTCTAGAGGTGTTTCCACGGGGAACACCCATTAAAACTCATGTGAAAAGGAGCAAATCAGCACACCGACTAATGCAATTACTGTTGACATGCGATAAGATTTCAGTAGCCAGCTTGGTTGCCAAACACTGCAGTTTCAGGAGATGCTCTACCGTTCTTAGAAGTTTGCCTTATGAAACAGCGCCATCTCGTGATCAAGCTTTTACCACCTGGTCATGATGTAAATGCTTGCAAATCTTTTATGGCAAATAAAAGGTCAGTCGCAAGCTACGTTTTAAAGACCTCCCGATGAAGGGAACTCTACAGTATTTTCTATCAGTATGTACTAATTATTTAGTGTGGTAGAGGGGTTTTCAGCCAGATTGCTCGAACCCTGGTGCTACTATGTGTGAATGTAGAATGTGTGGATTCTTAGTCATATCACTAGGGGTGACCGAGAAAGAAAACGCCAGTTGAGATATAGAATTACTATCCCTACCGCAGAGGGAACGGGTCATGCCCTTTATATTGAATTGAACTGAGACCCGTGACAAAGTGACTTTCTCATTTACTAGAGTGGTTTAGAGTTGTTCTAATTCAAGGAATTAGAGACTAGTGGTTCCCATGCTCTAACAGAAACACAGGCACCCAGAGTGCTTTTCCCCTTCTGATGGATAATTTGTAATTATTGAATTATGATTCTTGGCTGGTTACTCTTGATGTTACACTTCCCTGCAAATTATTTTGGTTTGTTTTGTGGATGCAAAGGGGTAATCTTGACTCTCTGGTGTCTCTCATTACTGTGCTATTGGATAGCATCATGTAACACACATGACTTTGTCCTTGATTTCTGCCTAAGGGATGGGAAAACTTTTTGACTTTGGAGCAGTTAGTTACTCAACTTCCTGCACAAAACAGAGGTCTTTGCTGTGGTAAATTACTTAGGTAGCTACAAAATCTTGGGCCCTTTGGTGATAAAGTTACAAGTGACTGCCCAGCAGAGTTCTTTGGAGGTGTATAGGCAATACATACCCTTGACTTCACAGTGACAGATGTGGATGGATCACTTGCTTTGTACATCGGCATTTCCAATTGTGATGGAAACCATATAAAATAGACACTATTCACTAAGATGTAGTGCTTAGTTCTGGATTTGTCTGGCCCTAGGATGAAATAAAATTAGATTTTTTTTTTAAACTGGCAGTTAAAGACCATGCTCTGCAAATTTCTCTAAATGGCTATGAACCCTTAGAGAGATGTTTTACAGCTCAAAGATTGGCACTAGAGCCTGGTTTTTCTGATTTTTTTTTTATAGCAAAGATAATGTTTTGCTGACTTTAACAATTCTATGTCCTGTCCTTCCTGGCATGTTGTGCCATCTGCTGATCTGATGGAGGTTGTCACTAGAGACAAAAAGGCATCAAGAGTTTTTCTTTTCTTTCTTTCTTTTTTTTTTAAACTGACTAAAATACTGTGAGCTACAAAATACTGTGGATTGTTTAAAAACAGTAACTTATTTCCTTCTGATATATTCATGCTATAAAAGCATCCAGGTGATACTAAGAGAAAAGCCATTCCAAAACATCTTAGATTATGTAAGAATTGTGGGACAGTGTGTACTAGTGTATTATTCGATGAGATCAGAAGATAGAACGGTTGGGATCGGGAAGGATTACACAGCTATATCTTATTTCAAGCAAGTTTGTTAAGGAGTACCATATCATATATACAGTTTTCAGGGGACAAATGGGACACAGTCAGCAGAAAGTTGTCAGACCACAGGACAGCGTCAGCCGGAAGCTATGCAAACAATGTTGCACCGAAGGAACATGGGACATCTCATGTGTGTCAGAGACTGAGTGCTCAATGATTTTGTGACTGAGAGCCAGCCAAGCATGCGTCTGTGTGGTGGGATTAAGGTGTCAGCCGATAAGGTCAGAAGACACTTCCAGGACCCTGTAGGGGGTGTGGCCAAGCCCATTGATAAGTGGCTGCTGGGACACGAGGAGCTCTCTTCCTGGTTCCTGGCTGCTGGCTGCTGGACAGACAGAATCAGAATCCATTGTCCTTCCATCGCGCGTCCATCGCTCGTCCATCGCTTGGATACACCAGTCCTTGTTCAGGTGCCACCATAAGCTGTTACTAATATTGTGAATGTTAATTTATATTCTAATAAATATTAATTTTGGACTGGCGCCTTGAAAGTAAAACTCCGACTACATCTGGCGCCCAATGTCCTCGGCCCTGTGCCCTAAACTGTAAGAAGCCAGGGGACATATAGACTGTTCACTTGGGCTTAAAGCTCCCTCTTGCTAGCCAGGCGCGGTTTCCAGCTAGCTGGTCCAGTGTGTAGGTGAAGGTTTTCGGCTCAGTGCCCTGGCACGGGGTTTTAGCTCAGTGCGCAAACACGAGTGCAAGATTTCAACTCAGAACGCAAACCCAAGATTTCAGTTCAGTGCGCAGACGCGAGTTTTCGGCTCAGTGCTCAGGCTCGGTTTTCAACTTGCCAGCCTGCCACAGCACCTGGCTCTGCTTTCAGCAGGCTGCAGTGCTGGGTTTTCAGCCCGCAGCTTCCTGCTGCTGAGAGTCTCTGCATCTACCATACAGTGGGCAGGGAATTGAATGCTACTGTGACACCTGTGTACTAAACAGTGCAATTACATCTGAATTGACGCAATGGCTGACTATTATTCTTTTGAAGAGTTTAGGTCATATTTTGCCATGATGGTTGATAAATTTTTAAATGAATATCTTGAAGGATTCAATACCCCAGTCCTACTATTTTTTGGCTTATTTCTCTATTTTATTTTTCAAAAGAAGAGGATGATGACAGAGTTGTCAAATGGAAACCAACAATTATTGTCCAGATTATGTATTATGGAACTATCGAACTCTACAGTGGCAGATGAGGTTAAACAGGTACAAAATGTAAACCGACAGTTACTGTCCAAGGTATGTGATGTGGAACTGTCAAACACTAAAATGGCAAAAAGGATATCTGGAAATTGGTTACAACAAGCTTTCAGATAAGGCTTCCTCTGTAGATAAGGATAACACTGTACAAGAGAAATATAGGCTCTATGTAAATGATGAAAACAAGAAACTTGTTGACGACATTAATGATGAGAACAAGAAAATCATTAATTATGTTAATGATGGGGATCGAAAAATTGCTGACTCAGTGAGGTCTTTGGAAGGACTGCTTCATCAGGACACTCAAGCTCTAGAAAAATCAATAGTATCTAAACTTCAAGAATGGAAACCAGTAGTATCCAAAATCCAGGAATGGGAACCTGTAGTATCCAAAATCCAGGAATGGGAACCCGTAATATCCAAAAATTCAAGAATGGGAGGATCGCATTGCAATACTGGAAAAGGGTAGTGATGCATCTTATGCTCAGAACAGTTCAGGTCAACCCCCAATGGGATATTATGGTACTGGAGATACTCTACCCAAGGTGGTAAACATAACAGGGCTACCCCCTTCCTCACCACTATTGTTCCCAGCTGCTATTCAGACCTGGGGGATAACAGGTGGGGGATCCTCAGAATATGTAGAGTATAGCTATGAGCCAGTACATATGAGAGACATCAAGGATTTTAAAGAGGCAATATCAATGCACGGTATACACTCTACTTACGTGAAGCAGCTTCTAAATTCATGGTCAGCAAAAAACCGGATTCTACCAACTGATTGGATGCAGCTAATGGCTGCTGTCTTGGGCCAAAGTCAGAATTTACAGTGGAGAGGCTGGTTTAGAGAGGAGGCCAAGACCTTGGAACAACAAGAAAAAATTAGGAGTTTCTTTGCTTCTCAGGACCAAATCATTGGTGAAGGCATGTTTGCTGATGTGAGGACTCAATCTACTTATGATGAGCATACTTTATTGCTATGCTGTACTGCTGCATTGAATGCTTGGGAAAAGATTTTGGACCCAGGTCAAAAAATCGAGCATTATACTAAGGTCAAACAAGGCTTAAAAGAGCCTTATACCGACTTTATACAGAGGCTCACCACAGCTGTTCATAGAGACATATCAGATCCAGAAGTTAGGAAGCAATTAATACTTTCTCTGGCCTTTGATCATGCTAATACAGACTGTAGAAGAACGCTTATGCCTTTAAAGATCAGAGCTGCACCTTTAGAAGAATGGATTCCATAGGTAATCAATGCTGAATGTCTCCATGGCAATGAGGAGAATTGGGTAGGCCAAGCTGTTGCTAATGTCAGAGTGAGGAACCAAGACATCACTTGTTTCAACTGTGGTAAACAAGGCCATATAAGACGGAACTGTACACAAGGTACTCTTGGAAATAATACCCGATCTAGGTTTAATTCGAACAGAAGGCCATTGCCTTCTGGATTATGCAGAAGGTGTGGCAAGGGACGGCATTGGACCGATGAATGTAGATCTACCAGGGATAAAGAAGGCAACCCTCTACCATCGGGAAACGCCTTTCGGGGCTTCCCCCAGGAAGCCCCCAAAAATCAGACTCCAAATTCAAGGATGGTGAAATCATATCCAGTCATAGGAGAAGACCAGCATTCTCAGGACGAATAGAGCATGCAAAACCTGATCTAGAAAACCATATGATATTAGTTAATAACATAAATTGAAAAGAAAATTCAGAAATTCCAAAAAGAATCTCAAAACGAATATTTTGGCAGACTTCAATAAATGAACAAAGACCAAAATTGGGGATACGGATAGATAATATTTATATCCAGGGTTTAGTCGACATGGGGGCTGATGTTTCAATCATAACCCCACAATCATGGCACCACAGATGGCCTTTACGGGCAGTAGATATCCAGTTTCTGGGTATTGGAACAATATCTCAAGTAAAACAGAGTGTGAGATGGCTTGAATGCATAGGACCAGAAGGTCAGAAAGGACAGTTGAAGCCATATATGGCTGATATAGCAGTGAATCTGTTGGATCGCGACCTTCTAATGCAATGTAATATCCAGATTAATATCCCTCCTTGTTCTGATAACAACCAGAGACTCAATTATGTTACCAAAAATGATGCTCTAAGGTACTATGGAAAAAATTCACCAGCCATTCAAGTTGTACAAAAGAATTGCCCAATAACCACAGAACCTAAAAGGACACTCATAGCATTGCCTTTGAAATGGTTAACAGAAAAGCCTATTTGGGTTCAACAATGGCCTTTGATGAGAGAAAAACTTCAGGCTTTGGAACAGTTGGTACAGGAGCAGTTACAGGCTCAGCATATCGAAGAATCAACCGGTCCATGGAATTCTCCTGTTTTTGTTGTCAAGAAAAAATCTGGAAAATGGAGGATGGTAATGGATTTAAGAGCAATTAATAAGGTGATTCAACCTATGGGTTCCTTACAATCTGGTATTCCCCTGCCTTCTTTGCTACCTAAAGGATGGCCTATTGCAGTTATTGACTTGAAGGATTGTTTTTTTTACCATACCTTTACAGGAACAGGGCAAAGGGAAATTTGCTTTTACAGTGCCCACTCTTAATAATTCAGGGCCAGCTAAGAGGTACCAATGGAGAGTCCTTCCCCAAGGAATGTTGAATAGTCCCACCTTATGCCAATATTTTGTACATCAACCACTAGAAATACTGTGCAAGCGCTTCCCTCAATCTATCATTTACCATTATATGGATGATATTTTGCTGGCAGACCCAAACCCAAAGACATTAGAAACATTGTTTGAAGAACTAAAGAAAATATTACCTGATTGAGGACTACAACTTGCTCCGGAAAAAGTACAGAGGGGAGATTCTATCAATTATTTAGTATATAAAATAGGTTTACAAAAAATTAGGCCACAAAAGGTAAAATTAAATAGAGATAAATTGAAGACTCTTAACGATTTTCAAAAGTTACTAGGAGATATCACTCATATACGGCCCATGATTGGTATAAAAAACTATGAGCTAGTTAATTTGTTCAAGACTTTGGACGGTGACAGGGATTTAAATAGTCCAAGAGAATTATCTGATGAGGCTGAGAAAGAATTAGAGTTGGTGGAAAAGAAACTTCAAGAAGCATTTGTGGATCGTGTGGATCCAGACCTGGATTGCATACTTGTTATTTTACCCTCTAGACAATCTCCAACAGGAATCTTAATGCAAAGAGAAAGCATTATATTAGAATGGATATTTCTGCCACATAGGTCAAGCAAGAAGATGAAGACATATATCGAAAAAATTTCTGATCTGATTTTTAAAGGTAAATTAAGACTTTGCCAATTGACTGGAAAGGACCCTGCAGAAATTGTTGTGCCTTTGACTAATGAAGAAATTGAACGATTATGGGCAGACAGTGAACCTTGGCAAAAGGCTTGTAATGATTTTTTAGGAGAGATTAATAATAAATATCCTCAAAACAAGAGAATTCAATTCATAGAGGAAACTAATTGGATCTATCCTCATGTGGTACAGGATAAAGCCATTTCTGGAGCCCTCACCTTTTATACTACTGCGAACAATTTAGGAAAGGCTGGCTACAAGTCTGAAGACTTAATTAAGGTGGCTCAGAGTCCTTATAACTCTGTCCAGAAGTCAGAACTATATGCAATTATTATGGTGTTGTGGGATTTCACAGAGCCTCTCAATGTAATTACTGACTCTCAATATGCAGAAAGAGTTGTTTTACATATTGAAACTGCTGACTTCATTCCTGATGATTCAGATTTGGCCTTAGTATTCATACAACTACAGGATATCATCAGAGGTAGGATACATCCTATGTACATAACACATATCAGGGCACACACGGGTCTCCCAGGCCTTCTAGCGCAGGGTAATGATGAAATAGATCGGTTGCTGATAGAAAACGTGCTAGAGGCCACAGAATTTCATGAGAAACATCATGTTAACAGCAAAGGACTAAAAAAGAGTTTTTCCATCACTTGGAATGAAGCAAACGAAATAGTAAGGAATTGCAACACTTGCTCTTTCTATAACCAACCGTCTTTACCTGCTGGAAGTAATCCTAAAGGTACACAGAGAAATGAGATCTGGCAAATGGATGTGTTTCACTTCCCGGAATTCGGAAAGGTGAAATATGGGTACCAACAAAACTAATAAAAGTCCGCTTTGTAAAGGAGTCCCTTCCTGAGGAGGAGAAGTAATTGCTCACCCCTGATATGACAAAAGGATACAAGGTAAGGAAAACACATTTAACAAACCTGGGGCAGGGTCTCAGTTTTGTCTTTACAGGAAAATGGATACAACTGTTTTTAAGACTAATTACTCACCTGCAATAGAAGACAGACTGATGACTAAGGAGTGTACATGACGGACTATGAGACCAACTAATACACATATGCACTACTGGGTAATATTTCAATATTTACTGCTTTGCATCTTGCATCTACACCTCAAAAAAAAAAAAAGAAGGCGTGGTCCTTATTTGACTATTAATAGGGCTGGATTTGGATTGGGAACAAGTGGCTTTCTCCCTCTCTAAACCCAAGCATATTGATAAAGAAAATGTGAAGTATTCTGTCTCATATCAGAAAAGCCACCTGGTGTGAGACAGAAGACAGAATATTTAGGGACCAATATTATTGAGACTTCATCTTAAACCTTGTTTCTCTCTGTTACTGTAACTTTCAAACATCCTGTCTGCATACAATCTCCTGAAGTTATAGAAGATATTAATATCTTTTTTGAGTATCAACAATGCTTAAGTTTTCCATTGTAAATAACATTTCCTCCCATCAGCTATCTACAAAGAATCTGGAACCAAGATGGGGCCCCCACCGCAACAACTCCTACTAGTGAAACAAGAATAAAAGAGAGAGTATGAGAGAGAGAGTAAGAGACAGGTAGACAGACAGACAGAAGCAAAATTAGAAAAATCAAGAACCTGGTGCACACCAATCAATGATTATTTTCAGAAAATAGACTATTCAAAAACGGCTGCAAGATAGCTCTCTATGATTATCCTCCAGATCACACTTCTAATTAGAATTCCAGATGGAGTTAACCACTATTCTGAGAATGGTTATAAATGTATATAGTCAGTCCATTAAGATCTAACCATTGTTTTAGCCTTTACAGGATCCCAAAGAGATGCCATTGCCCTTAAGTCAGCAGGAAGCAACCTTATGAAAGACTATGCCCGCCCCCTTTCCCAATAAGTTTTGTGTTCTGAGGGTTGTGGGTAATTCTTATTCTGTTAGAATAGTTTTAAGTGAAATTTGAGTGGAGGACAGAACTATAATATAGTATCAAAGATATCTTTTGAAGAAGAGAAGGGGGATAGATACGATAGATAAAGGTAGATTGTTCTGCCTACCTATACACCATTTTAGCTAAATGTATGGGCTAAGTTAAAGACAATTTGCATTGGCATAGGTATTTGTATATTGATACAAATGTAAAATGATTTTATATGAATAATTGTGATAATTTGTACATTTGTACAAAGTTCAATCTGAAATTGCTTTATATAACCTAAGCAACTTGTATTTCAATATAAATCTGAATCTGTAACTATTATGTAAAATTGAATCTGTAATTGCTATGTTTTATATATGCTTCTATCTCTGTTTAAAATATTTGCACATCATTGTCATGTACACTATGCAATTACTACCTTCATTTAACTATACTAGATATAATGTATGGTTGCACTAGCTATGATATATGCACAAGATGTTTTATATACCTCTGTTTAGATGATATATATGTATATACATGTCTAAAATGCTGTGGCCACTTTATACAGTTTAGAATATCATAGATAGACAGAAATCTTCAACCATTTCATAGACCCAGAGAATATGGCATTTAACATTTGAAATTCGGCCATGAGAGGCACGATGACTCCTGGTGTCACTGCTCCTTTCCCGAGATGGTATGAGCATCGAGGATACTCCATTGGAGTTTGTCCTTTTGGCAGAGAATGGCCTGTTGAGTATGGAGCTGTCCTTACCTTGATTATTGACAGTACACACTTGGTGTCCAAGCTGGAGGAACAAGTTGATGGATGGAGACTGACGAAACCTGCCTGGACAGGATAAGACAGTCCCTCCAAAATTGCCCTGCTTGTGAGAAGATCTGTCAGATACCATAGGCCTGTAGCCAATATGATAGATGCTCCAATGGCGCACAAAACCAGAGGTGATTGTCCAGGTAGCTGTGTTGCTGTCCTCTCCCAAATTTTGGAAGCCAGTACTTCCATATACTTCTGACTTTCAAGTGATATATCTTCCTTCTCAGGTCTTGAAGGGGTTGAAGAATAGGTATTTACGGTTACTAACTCATAATAATCCCTATTGTACATAGTCTTAGTTTAGAACCTTCTTAGTTAGACAAAAGGGGGAGATGTGGCGGGATTAAGGTGTCAACCGATAAGGTCAGAAGACACTTCCAGGACCCTGGAGGGGGTGTGGCCAAGCCCATTGATAAGTGGCTGCTGGGACACAAGGAGCTCTCTTCCTGGTTCCTGGCTGCTGGCTGCTGGACAGACAGAATCGGAATCCATCGTCCTTCCATTGCGCGTCCATAGCTCATCCATCGCTTGGATACACCAGTCCTTGTTCAGGTGCCACCATAAGCTGTTACTAATATTGTGAGTGTTAATTTATATTCTAATAAATATTAATTTTGTACTGGCGCCTTGAAAGTAAAACTCCGACTACACGTCTGCTTTTAGAGGAGCAACTAAATTCCTTCTCCATACAACGGGGCCTTAGTGAAAAGTCCTGGACCTGACTGGCCATGAATAGCAAACAACAGGCAGCTTCCTGTACCTTGCCATGGACATCTCCAGATTAACCAGCCCGACAGTCCTATTGGGTCATTTAGTTTGTCTTATTTATTCCACCACTTGATGATATTTGGCAGTTTCTTGAAGAATTAACGAGGTGTGCTTTCTTTTCTTAGTCCTGTGATGTTTTCTTCTCCATCACCTGTATTTGAAAAAGTAATGAAAGATTCCTTTGCCCTTTGCCTCAGAATATTTTATATCACAGAGCCAATAAAACAAGTACCAGACAAGGTCTTCACCATTCCTAGCATTGCACATAAGCAGTCCATCCCTCAGGTGACATATATTTAATAAAAATAGTCTAGAATATTAGAGACGCAGAGAACAAAGTACAGCCAATTCTCACCCAGCCAACTCCTCTGGCTGATCAAGGTTGGTCCTGTCTCTGTGAGTCCTCAGACTGACTGGGCAAGCAGGCAAAGGGCAGAATTTCTACCATCTCCTCCTCAGCTTTTTTCCCCTGCCCATCTATTCCAATTTCTGGTTCATCTTCCCTAATAGTAGAATTTCTAGTGAAGAAGTCCCCAGGTGGGTCAGCTCAGCATGGCATATCCACTCCAGGCAAGTCCAATTTCCTCATCCAAATATCAAGACTGGGTTAGGTGTTCCTCTGCTTCAAGGTGCCACCCTAGTACAGGAATACAATCTAATCCCACACCTCCAGGCTCTACATATGTCCATGTCAACCGAGAGTTGCCTGTCCTCGGAGGGCCTAACTCCTTTCCCAGTGGTTCTCCAGTGGCTGTTCTTGATTCAGTGAGCTTTCCAGAGTTCCAGCTAGCCATCACTGTAGGAATTTTCCTCATAACCCCTATCCCCTCACTCATACAGACTATCCTCCCCTGCTCTCAGCTGATCAGGAGCTTGGCCCAGTGCTCAGCCATGGATCTCTGCCTCCACCTCTATTCATTGTTGGATATAGGTTCTCTGATGACACCTTGTGTGGTTATTCATTTGATTATAGGGAAGTCCTGCTTAGGCACCCCCTCTACTTTTGGTTGGAGACCTAGCCAGGAACATCCTGTGAGTTCATGGAGATTTCGCCAGCACCTGATCTCTTTACAGCCCTTCATTGGCTTCCTCTACCAAGATATCCATTTCTTTTTTTCTCCCTCTTTGTTGCTCCTCTCACTCAACCATCTCCTTCTTTCATGATTTGTTTCTACTTCTTCTTGGTTGCAACCCATTATGATCCCAATTTTCTAAGGTGATCTTCTTTATTTTCTCTTCCTAGGGGAATCTCTGGAAGTCTCTCTTAAGTTCCTTCTGATCCCAAGCTGTTCAGGGGTTGTGGTTTGCAGTTAGAGTATTTACTTTTTATCTAAAGTCCTCTTACCTTTCTGAACTTGTGATCTTTTTTTTTATTTTCTACATTGTGTAGAAGTACCATAGTTTGTTAATCCATTCTTCAGTTGAAGGGCATCTAAGTTGTTTTTAGGTTCTTGCTATTACAAGTAATGCTGCTATGAACATAGTTGAGCTAATGCCTTTGGGGTATGAATGTGCATCCTTTGGGTATATGCCCAATAGTGATATTGCTGGATTCTTGGGAAGATTGATTCCCAGTTTTCTGAGGAACCTCCATACTACATTCCAGAGTGGCTGTAAGTTTAAATTCCTGCCAACAATAGAGTATTATTCTCCTTGTTCCATATCCTCTCCAGCATAGGCTGTTATCTGGGTTTTTTGATTTTAGCCATTCTGAGAGGTGTAAGGTGATACCTCAAAGTTGTTTTGATATGAATTTCTCTGATGGCTAATGATGTTAAGCAATTTTTAAGTGTCTTTCAGCCATTTGTAATTCTTCTGTGGAGAATTCCCTTTTTAGTTCTGAACTCCATCTTTAAATTGGGTCATGTAGGTTTGGGGCTCTAGTTTCTTAAGTTCTCTATATATTTTAGAGATCAATCCTCTGTCAGATATAGGATTGATGAAGATCTTTTCCCATTCTGTAGGCTGTGGTTTTGTATTATTGACTGTGTCCTTTTCCTTACAGAAGCTTCTCAGTTTCAGGAGGTCCCACTTATTGATTATTATTCTCAGTGTCTGTGCTACTGGTGTTATATTTAGGAAGTGGTCACCTGGGCCAATGCATTGGAGGGTATTTCCTACTTTCTTGTCTATCAAGTTCAGTGTAGCTGGGTTTATGTTGAGGTCTTTGATCCAAAGGATTTTAGTTTTGTGCAGGGTGATAGGTTTGGATCTATTTGCATTCTTCTACCTACTACCCTCCAGTTATGCAAACACCATTTGTTGAAGATATGATCTTTTTTCCATTGAATATTTTTTTTGGCCCTTTGTCAAAAATCAGGTGTTCATAGGTGTGTGGGCTAATGTAGGGACCTTCAATTCAATTCCATTGATCCACAAGTCTGTTTTTATGCCAGTACCAGGCTGTCTTTACTACTGTAGCTCTATAATATAGCTTAAAGTCAGGGTTGGTGATTCCTCCTGAAGTTCTTTTTTTGAGGAGGAATGTTTTAGAAATCCTGGGTTTCCTATTATTCCATATGAAATTGAGTATTGATCTATCAAGGTCTGTTAAAAATGAGTTGGGATTTTGATGGGGATTGCATTGAATTTGTAGATTGCTTTTGGCAAAATTGCCATTTTTACTATGTTAATCATACCTATCCAGGAGCATGGGAGATCTTTCCATTTTCTGATATCCTCTTCAATTTCTTTCTTTGGTGACTTAAAGTTTTTGTCAAACAGGTCTGCTACTTCTTTGGTTAGATTTATGACAAGATATTTAATGCAATTTTCATCTATTATAAAATGTGATGTTTCCCTTATTTCTTTTTCAGCCCTTTAATCTTTAGTGTATAGGAGGACTGGTTTTTTTTTTTTTTGAGTTAATCTTGTATCCTGATTCAGTGCTAAAGGTGTTTATCAGCTTTAGGAGTTCCCTGGTAGATTTTTCAGGGTCACTTATATATATGATCATATCATTTGCAAATAGAAATAGTTGACTTCTTCCTTTCCAATTTGTATCCCCTTAATCTTCTTTTGATCTCTTATTGCTTTAGCTAAAACACTGAGAACTATATTGAATAGATAAGGAGAGAGAGGACAGCCTTGTCTTGTTTCTAATTTCAGTGGGATTGCTTTCAGTGTTTCTCCATTTAGTTTGATGTTGGCTCTCAGTTTGCTGTATATCACCTTTATTATATTTACGTATTTTCCCTATATTTCTGATATCTCCCGGGCTTTTATCATGAAGGAGTGTTAGATTTTGTCCAAGGCCTTTTTAGCATCTAACGAGATGATCATGTGGTTTTTATCTTTGAGTTTATTTATATGATGAATGACATTCACAGCTTTTCGTATGTTGAACCATCTCTGCATCTCTGGGATGAAGCCTACTTGATCATGGTGGATGATTATATATATATATATATATATATATATATATATATTATATATATATATATATGTTGTTGGATTCAGATTGCCAAGATTTTATTGAGAATTTTTGCATCAATGTTCAGGTGAAAGATGGTCTGTAATTCTCTTTCTTTGTTGCATCTTTGAGTGGCTTGGGATTCAGGGAGATTGGGGCCTCATAAAAAGAGTTTGGCATTGTTTCTTCAGTTTATACTGTATGGAACAGTTTGAAGATTATTAGTTATTCTTTGAATGTGTGGTAGAATTCTGCACTGAAAATATCTGGTCCTGGGATTATTTTTTACTTGAGAGACTTTTAATAACAGTTTCAATTTCCTTTGAGGTTATAGGTTTGTTTAGGTCTTTGATCTGATCTTGATTTAATTTTGGTAAGTGGTACCTGTCCAGAAAACTGTCCATTTCTTTTGGGTTTTCCATTTTAGTAGAGTATAGATTTTCTGTGTATGACCTGCTAATTCTCTGGATTTCCTGGGTGTCTGTTGGTATGTCCCCATTTTCATTTCTGATTCTGTTAATTTGGGTATTTTCTCTCTTCTTTCTGGTTAGTTTGGATGAGGGTTTATCTATCTTGTTGACTTTCTCAAAGAACCAAGTCTTTGATTCATTGATCATTTGTATTGTTCTTTGTTTCTATTGTACTGATTTCAGTTTTATTATTTCCTGCTATCTACTCCTTCCAGAAGGTGAGTTGCTTCTAATTGTTCTAAAGCCTTCAGCTATGCTGTTTGGCCTCTTGTGTGAGATCTTTTGTATAGGTATCTAGTGCTATGAGTTTTCCTCTAACACTGCATTCATTATGTCCCATAAGTTTGGGTATGTTGTGGATTCATTTTCATTAAATTCTAGGAAGTCTTTGATTTCTTTCTTAACTTACTCCTTGATCCAGAGGTGATTCAATTGAGAGATGTTCAGTTTCCACAAATTTGTAGGCTTTCTGTGATTTTTGTTGTTGTTGGACTCTAACTTTAGATGATGGTGATTTGACATGATACAAGGAGTTATTCCATTTTTTTTGTATCTACTAATATTTGCCTTATGACTGAGTATGTGGTCAATTTTATAGAAAGTTCCATGGGGTGCTGAGAAATATGTAAATTCTCTTGTGTTTGGGTGGAAGGTTCTTTATATAGCTATTAAGTCCATTAGGGACATAACATCTGTTAGATCCCTTATTTCTCTGTTGAGTTTCTGTTTGGCTGACCTATCCAAGGGTGAAAGTGGGGTATTCCAGTCTCCCACTATTAATGTGTGGGGTTTAATGTGAGGTTCAAGCTTTAGTAGTGTTTCTTTTACATATGTAGGTGCCCTTCTGTCGGGGGTATAAATACTCAGGATTAAGACTTCATCTTGGTGGATTTTTCCATAGATGAGTAAATAATGTCTGTCCAGGTTTCTTTTGAATGATTTTAGCTACACCAGCTTGTTTCTTTGGGTCCTTTGGTTGGAAAGTCTTTTCCCAACCCTTTACTCTGGTCTGTGTCTGTCTTTGATGTTGAAATATATTTCTTGTGTGCAACAGAAAGTCGGCTTCTGTTTTTATACCCATTGTGTTAGGATGTACCATTTTATAGGTGAATTGAATCAATTGATATTTGGAATATTAATGACCAATGATTGTTATTTTCTGTTATTTTTGGTGGTAGCTTTTGTGTATTTCCATTCTTTGGGTTTTTCTTCTGTGGAATTATTGTCTGTGGTTTCATTGGTGAATCTGGTTTCCTTCTGCTGGAGTTTTCCCTCTAGTGCTTTCTGTAGGGCTGGATTTGTAGATAGGTATTGTTTAAATAAGGTTTTGTCATGAAATATCTTGTTTGCTCCATTTATGGTGACTGATAGTTTTCTGGGTATAGTAGTCTGGATTAGTGTCTGTAAAACATCTATCCAGGACCTTCTTGCTTTCATTGTTTCCACTGAGTAGTCTGGTGTTATTCTGATGGGTCTGCCTTTATAGGTAATTTGGCCTTTTTCCTTTGTAGCTCTTACTATTTTTTCTTTGTTCTGTAGTTTTAGTGGCTTGATTATGATGTGGTGAGTAGCCTTTTGGGGAGAGGTGCTAGCCTATTTGGTGTTCTGTAAGCTTCTTGTATCTTTGTAGTCATTTCCTTCTTTAGCTTGGAGAAGTTTTCTTCTATGATTTTGTTAAATATATTTTCTGTGCCTTTGAGCTGGTTTTCTTCTCCTTCGATTCCAACTATTCTCAGGTTTGGTCTTTTCATGGTATCCCAGATTTCCTGAATGTTTTGTGTTATGAATTTTTGTTTTTGGTGTTTTCTTTAACTGACATATCTATTTCCACTATTGAATTTTCCACTCCAGAGATTCTCTCTTTCATCTCTTGCATTCTGTCGGTTATGCTTGCATCTGTTGTTCCAGTTTGTTTCTTCAAGTTTTCTATTTACAGCTTTCTCTAGGTTTATGCCTTCTTTATTGCTTCTATTTCAATTTTTAATTCCTGTAATGTTTCTTTCACCTGTTTGTTTTCTTTATTTTATCTCAGGGATTTGTTAATCTCTTCCAATTTTTTTGTTTGTATTTTCTCTTGTTTCCTTAAGAGAATTTTTTATATTCTCTTTTAAAGCTTCTATTATCTTCATAAAGTTGTTTTTAAGGTTATACCCTTCTGTTTCTTCTTTGTTGTTATGCTCAGATCTTTATGTTGTAGAACCACCTGCTTCTTCTGGTGGTGTCTTGTTGTTCTTTTATTGTTATATGTATTTTTGCACTCATGTCTGCCCATGGCTTCCTTGGTTCACTCTTAGCTCTTTGTTGGCTCTTAGTTATGAACCTGGGGGCTGAGTGTTTCTAGTAATTAATTGCAGGGGCTCCTCTTAGTCAGCTCTTAGTTGGCTGTAGGCCAAGCAGCTGTGTGTCTCCAGTTGTTACAGGGATTGTTCTTAGTTGGGTTTTTGTTGGGTCTTAGTTGGCTCTTAGTCAGCTGTGGCCCGAGAAGCTTCAGAGTTTCCAGTTGTTGAAGTGTGATGAAGCAGATTGCAGTTTGAACAGGGTTTGACTCATGGGATGTCCCTCTAGCTGTGTTTTGCTGGGGATTTTCCAGATTAGTTTTTATTAAATATAAAGAATAAGGAAAAAGAAGGCAGAAGTTCTTCCTTTGCCTGCTTATCCAGTCAGTCTGAGGACTCATGGAGATAGGACCTGCTTTGCTCAGCTAGAGGAGCTGTCTGGGTGAGAATTTGCTGTGGTTTGTTCCCTGTCTCTGATATTCCAAATTATTTTTATTAAATACACATTCCCTCCTTCCATCCCACCTCCTTTCTTTATGATCAAAAGGTACACTGAGGCTGGATCTGTTGCTTCTTGACTCATGGCATCTTCTCCCCAACACCTCTTCTCCTATTCCTCCTCTTTCTTCTTTTTTTTTTTTTTTCTATTGCTGGAGATGAAACTCCAGGCCTTGCTTATTCAAAACAAGTGCTATATCACAGAGCTATATGCAGCCCTCTTAGAGAAATACAACATTGAGAAAGTCTAACACGATTATAATCTAAACTCATCTTCAAATGAGAAGAAAAAAATAACAAGATTTAATAACATGTATGTAAGAGGTTTCTTCTGACTTGTCTGGGTCTGTGGTTTGGAGGAATCTTTTCCACCTATGCGATCCTGCAGTGGTTCAGTCCTAAATAAATGTATAGAGGCTTTTTATTAATTAAAAACTGATTGGTCTATGGCTCAGGCTTAGTATTTTCTAACTCTTACACTTTAAGTTAACCCATATTTCTATTTATGTTTAGTCACGTGGCTTGGTACCTTTGTTTCAATGTAACATTTTTGTCTTCCTTCCTCTGTGTCTCAATGTCATCTGTTTATCTGCTGCTCTGCTTCCCAGAGTTCTCATAGTCTGGTTGTCACATCTCTACTTCCTGTCTAGCTACTTGACCAATCAGTATTTTATTAAATCAATATCTACAGAACAAATGTACTGTTCCACAACAATTCCCCTTATTTTCTTTTTAGACTCAAATCTAATCTCCCTGTATAACTTTTTTCTTCACCATTATCTATAACAACTTTTAGCCAACACTGTAAACAAACACAAACATCCATAATCCATTCTTTGGAAATGTGGGTGTAATTCTCTAGACTACTTCCTGCTAATTGGGGGTGCTGGTAATCTTACAGGGATTCTGAAAAAATTCAGGATTATGGTCAAGTCATGACTAGAGTATAGTGTAAAGCTGGGTCATCTCAGCCAGTCTTCTTGAAGCTTTTCTGGATTCAGAGCTCAGAGAAAACTGCAACAGAGGTGCTCCCAAATATTAGATCATCTCGGTCATCTGTTTCCATCAGAGACATTTCAGGGTGTCTTCCTCAATCAAAACTTATTTTCTTTAACCCAGAATAAATCCACAGCCTCTCATTTTCTGTGGAAAAACAAAAACAAAACCTGTTCTCCAGAGTAACATATCCTTTGACTTTAATTTTGAAGTCAAGGCATTTACAAAATATGTAGCTTGGATTAATCTGGGAGCATTTATAATCAAATGCCTCTTAGTAGCTCTTTCTCCTTCCTCAGCAGTCAAACAATTCAAAGACAGCGTAACATAGAGTATCCAGACTCTCTGTGTATTTTCCATATATGTAACATTATATATATTTATATATATAAATAAACTATTTTTAAGGACTTTATCTCCTTTTTTCCTTTTTCTTTTCTCTTCCAAGCATATGTATATTTTTAAACACACTGTAAATCTTTAAGAGTTTTTTTTTTATTATTATTATTTCTTTTTCTGACCACACTGTTAATTTGCCAAGGTATGGCTAGGATTAAAAGGCAGGCTATGGTGGTTTGCTCCCCCCAGCTCATTGGTCTGTGAGAGCTTAGCTCCATGAATTACACTTACCACCCCAGATATGGGGAATTTTAGGATCCACACTGATGCCTACTGCTCATAAACTCCATTTAAGAGTTTGGCAGCAGGGCTTCTTAAAAAAAGTCTTGAGGTTTTTGCCTCTAAAGCTAAGCCAGGAAGCCTCTCTTAAATGAGCTTTGCCTCTGCTCACCATCAGCAAACAGAGCCCTTCAAAGAAAATGTTGCTATCAAGAAGCAGTCTTTGACTCTGCTCCCTTTTTATCTGTAAGACCAGAAACCTTAAATTTGTCATCTGCTGCTTGTGCTTGCACTGAGGCTCTATGAGACTGTGGGAACCAGCTATGTTGTAGCTCAAGCCCACATGCCTCTGTGTACCACTGCCCACTTGAGAGACACAACTAGGAAGCTATTTTGGCTTCCCTTTTGTGCCCTAGAACCCTTTTTAGGCCTTCTTGGACTTTATATTGTTGTACTTATACCATATTGGAGTGCCATTTATAGTCTGAAGTTTCTGACCTGGTCTAATTCCAAAGTCTGGACTCAACCACATCTGCTAAGTCTCAAATAATCACACAAAGGCTTATATTAGTTACTAACTATTTGGCCTATGGCTCAGGCTCATTACCAACTAGCTCTTAAAACCCAACTCAATCCATTCTTATTAATCTATGTATTGCCATGTGGCTCTTGGCTTTACCTTGTTCTGTTGCATCTTGATCTCTGGACAGTTGTCTCCATGTCACCTTGTAACTCTGCCCTTCTCTGTCTTTCATTTATGTTTGAATTTCCTGCCTGCCTCTAAGCTGCCTTGCCATCGGCCGAAATAGCCTCTTTATTAGCAAATGGTAACAAAGTGTATTCACAATGTACAGAAAGACATCACACATCACATATATAACAAAACCAGGTGAACATTGTGATACGTTTTGAACCGATAAAGGACAAGAAGACCTGAGTAGAAATGTCAGAAATATATAAAATCTTTATATAATCAATCTTTATATAATAGTCACTGCAGAAATGGATCAAAGAAAAACTAAAATATCCTAAAGCTGCCTGCTTGAAAAAATGGGTTACACATAAAGGAATAGCAGTTTGATGTTTTTCTTTTTAATAGCCAATGGAGGAAGCAGAATGCTTGGATTAATAAACGAGAGAGAGAGAGAGAGAGAGAGAGAGAGAGAGAGAGAGAGAGAGAGAGAGAGAGAGGGGGGGGGGGGGGGGGGGGGAGGGAGAGGGGGAGGGAGAGGAAGAGAAATTAACTATCAGGAGATAATGGTAGACTTGGGGAAAATGTTTTGTGGATGAAGGTGAAACAAAGACCATTTCAGACAAATAAAATCAGAGAAGGTTTATTATGACCGCATATAGCTGAGAAACTTTAAAAGCATTTGGTCCAAGAGAAGAAAAAATGATCCACAGGAGAGGAGAAGTATAGAAGCTGGAAGGTAGCACACGTGTAGGCAAGCCTAAATAAATATTAACTATATGAATTGATAATGCTGTCTAACTTTTGGAATTAAGAAGAAGACTTAAATTTTTGGATTTCGGAAGTGTATTTTGCAGTGCAGTGAGTAAAATTCCATTTACTGTACAAAGTGTGGTGGTATATTAGGTTTCTGGCCCGGACTTTCCAGGCTACCCTGATGGCCTGGACTTTCAGACCCACAGTCCCATAGTCCCACTGAAACACAGAGACACTTGTATTAATTGCACGCTGACTGACCTGGGGCCCAGGCATACAACTTGCTACCTCTTTACCCTTAAACTAACCCATGATTCTTATCTTGTTTAGTCATGTGGCTCAGTACCTTTTCTCAGAGCAGCATTTCAACTTCTTTCCTCTGCATTTGCGGGCTTCATACTTTTTCTCAGAGCAGCATACGTGTCCTCTGCTTCTTCTGCCTTCTTTGTGCCATTTCTGCTCTGTTCTTCCTGTTCCCAGTGTTTTCTTAGACTGGTAGCCCTGCCTACACTTTCTGTCTGCCTTCAGCCAATCAACATTTTTATTAAACCAGTAGGTGGGACAATTGTTTATAATATTACATAATTCTACTACAGTGTGGTGGCTGTTGAAAGGTTTATAAACACTGGCCTGTCTTGCTTTCCAATGGTGAGGTTTGAGGATGGGGATACTCCATCCTCAGTGTGATCTGGGGAGCCACAGACAATGGGATGTTTCCTAACAAGTACTTGACATTTTTCAGAGATCCAACACTGTGTGACAAAGTGAAGCCTTACCCAGACTACACTCCAGGAGCATCCTGAAGCACTGGGAATGGCTTCTTCCTGACTCTGTGTGTGTTTGTGTGTTGTAGTGTTGTCTTCTCTGATTGAAGGACCTCCAGGGGAACACTTGCCCTCAGTCAAGGAACTTTCAAATGGTGAAGGGATCCTTGCTGAGCTGCAAAGGTGAGGAAGTCAAAGAAAAGGCTGACACACAGCCAAGAGTATTAATACATTAAAATAGACCCCAGCTGCACTTGGAACAATTCTTAGCCAGGGAACACTGACTTTTATGGTAAAGAAAAATACACAGATCATGGGATTATTCTTCGATTTACCTATGTAGTTGAAGCTGCACTGGGATGTTCAGTTTGTATTTCCTTGCAGTGCCCAGCCATTTCAGGTGGTCAATTTGGTTTCACTTAGTTTGAATGCTTTCTATGGACAGGTGCTTTCTTCCAGTTGATTTTCTGGTGCATGTTTGTGGCCAAGCAGGCTCTTCACTTACTTTGTTATTTCTTAAAGTGCTATTAAACCCCAATTCCTAGCTCAGACTTTTACTTTCTGTTCTTCAGAAACAAGTAACTTTGGACACCATGCTTCAAGGGCAATATAAGCCCTTTAATAACCCAGAATGGTTTTCTTCTTTTTTTTTTTCATTCTACATTTTATCATTACCCAAGGGATATAAAAAAGAAAAAGGATGCTTTCACATTGATTTTCTTTGCTCAGAGCAGAATTCAGTCTTTGGTCTTGCTTCTGAGACAAGAGCAGGTCCCCATGCACCCAACTTTCTTCTTGGAAACCTTAAGGCTCTCAGTTCACATTCCAAGCATCTTTGGGGATGTGCAACTCCCAGAGACTCATGTTAATTTGTTAAGTACAAACATTCAGGCTGTCTATATGCTGCTTATCAGCATATGCTCTGACAACAATAGAATTCTCTTTCTATAAATATTCGCCTGTAGTCCTCAAGGGAACATCCTGCCACGAATGGCCTTGTTTTCTTAGAGGAGAGCATCCATCACCCTCTGCAAGGACAAAACAATAGTTCAAGGGAAACGTGTCCAAATCAGTGCAGCATTGATTTGAGTTTTTCTTTTCTTCCTTTTTTCTTGCTCCCTTGTTCTTTCTTCTCTCTCCTCCTCCCTTGCCTCTGTCCATTCCTTCCTTCTTTCCATCCCTTTTTCTTTTCTTTATCCTTCTTTTTGTTCTTATTCTTTCCCTTCTCTCTGCTTTGGAATTAATTCTGACTGATCAGTTTCCCTACAAGGCTACATCCCAAGCTTCAGCTTTCTTTCTTGATTCACAAGGTTCCTGGAATTAAATACAATTCTATGAAGAATTTATAACTTTGATAAAAGCGCAGTTGTCCTCCAAGTAAAATGGTGGGTTTTTTTTATATCCTTGTTTTTTAACCAGTTAAATGTATATCCTTGTGTGAATGGGGGGGGGGCTTCTAAGTTCTATATAGATTATTGCTATGTCTTCATAAACTTGGAATATATTCCTCTCTCAGATAACATAGAAATAATTAGAAATGTGTTCATTAAAAGGTCAGTCATTAAAATTCAATGAAAAAAAATTTGGAAATACTTTTCTCCCAGGACTTTCTTTTCATTATGAAGTGTAGCAAAGCACAATTATAATATGTGTGTATATATATGCATATATTACATATAATGTATATATGTTTGTACATATACAATCACACACATATATGCACATATCTATACATCACAATAAGTGCTACATATCCAGGCAATCAATGTTTAAGTCAAACACAGAAGATTAACATCACATAGAAGTTGCATTTATGAGTTAACTAAAATATGAATCTATCTGGTGCCATCTTGAATAATAACTTAAGAGATTTGTCTAGTGAATAAACTTAATCAGAGCCATTATATACTCAGGGATGGAATGGTCATGAAGCTGTATGTATGTATATACTGACCTAAGAGCAGACTTAAAAAATCATTGTGCATATGGATTTTCAAATGAGTAGTTAATTGTTTTTTGTTTTTTTTTTTTTAACAATAAAGTGCATCCACTCATTGTCCTACAAATAGTGTAAATTCCCATTGCTCTATTTTCTTGGTAGGCTTGGGGGACATATTGTTGATATGCTTGGGTGCCATATTGTCCTTGGCAGGTTTGGAGTGGGTAACACAATTTCCTCCAGAGACATGCTGATACAAATATAGTGATAGGTTACTAAATATTTAGTTTGAGTTTATTTGATAACAAATAAAATTTAAGAATATATTTAATTAATAATTTCTTTGTAATTCTGACTAAGCAATTGGCTATGATTTTTTTAAATGATACATATATTTTCAGGCATTTGTCTATGAGAATTTTCTTGGCTAAATTCTGTGCAGTATAACTTTTATGTAATATGTTTTTATGGAACATTTTAAATTTTTATGTATTCTATGTGCAGCTGATATTTTACTTCAAGGTAACAATTTTTATATATTGTTTAAAAACCTTTTTCTTACCTCAAGTTTGGATAATGAAGGGTAGCATTTATACATTATTTTATGGAGGTTGTCTTGTTTGGATTTTCTTCCTTAGAACCTCAGCTCAGTGGGAACTTTTTAAAAACATTATATGATGTTCACTTTTATCTTTTCTGTTTTGATACACAGGTTACAAAAAGTCCCTTATTACATGATTGGACAAACTTCAACAAAGGTTTTGTTTCACAAAAATGACATAGATGGGAAAAAGAATTGAAAAGCAGTGAGAATTCACTCTGGATGGAACTTATTTCAGTCATAACCACATATACAGGCTTGAATTAGAAATATCAATACCAGTTATTATTCTACCAACTCCACTGAATTATATTTATTACTGAATTTGGATTGTTGACCAGTTTCTTTTTCATGTTTTATGATGAATCATTGTACTGGCTGATTTGTGTTTCAACTTGAAACAAGCTAGAGTCATCCAATAAGAAGAAGCATCAGTTTAGGAAAAGCCTCCACGAAGTTCAGTTGTCAGGCATTTTCTCAATTAATGTTTAAGGGAGGGGTGTGAGCCCAAGGTGAATGGTACCATCCTGAATTCTATAAGAAAGCTGGCTGAACAGTCTAGGAGAAGCAAGCCAGTAAGCAGCACTCCTCCATGTCCTCTGTTTTAGTTCCTGTCTCCAAGACCCATGTCTGCTTAAGTTCCTATCCTGATTTCCTCCAGTGAAGAACTCTGGAAATATAAGCCAAATAAACCATTTCTTCCCCAACTTTCTTTCTGGCTATGGTGTTTCATCACATCAATAGAAACCCTAACCAAGATAATTACCTTTTTATTACTAAATTATGTTTTACTATAATCAAGAGTAAACTGATGTGTTAAGTAAGTTATTAAACTTATCACTTTATCATTAGAATAACTTTTTTATTATGATCAGAATCTTTTATAAATATAAAGCCTTTAAATTGAAAATACAATTCCTTAAAAATCGAAGCTGTTTGTTTTATGAGAACAATGTAGAGGGTAAATTTTAATTAGTGACTTTACATATTATTTCTAAAAATAACAATAATTGTAAAAACCAAGCTTGTTAAATTCATTCTTTTTACCTTAGTAAAAATAATGAAAAATTTACAAAAATAATTTTAGTTGAAATATTATTTAATTATTTGGTAAAGCTAACATCTTACATTCCCATTTTGTAATGGAGCTACGTTTATAGATGAATAATTATGTTGTACATGAATTCTGATTTCCTGTGAATATGATTACAACAAAATATAGCTAAATGAATGATAAATGATTAAATCATAGGTAATTAAAATAATGATAATTGGAATTTAAGGAATAGAAGATTAAGAATATAATTAGCTTAGATGTAGAATTTTTAATAAAAGTTTTCTCTCATAACAGCACCTCAACAAATTTCTTTGTCTTACTAAGAAAATGAACTGAAAAATCAATTTTTTGAAACATTTATTTAAAAACCTACTTCATTTTCCCAGTATTACAATATTCAAATCTTTCTCTGGTGCTGTACCCTTATAAGCCCTGTTCTATGTATGCCTACTTAACATCAGAAGGAATTATTCCACTCAAATTGTAATGTGTCTCAAGATAGGCAGGAAACATTTCCTCCCAAACGGATCTGCCCATTTCTATGCTTAGTTGGAAACGTTAGATCTCTAACTTCTCAGCCTTTTCATCCACTCATCTTCTAAAGGTCACTGTGACATTGATTAGCACACACTCTCTCATCTGTCTTCAATGTCCCTCATGAACACTTCCAAGTGAAGCTTTGATGTCATAGTAGTTTCTGTGCGTTCATTTCATTTTCAACCCAGTCTTTAGACTGAAAGGATTTGTTTTTAAGATAGCATTTGCATAAGGTCATGGTAGGAATAAAGATTTTAGAAAACTACATACTTTACATGAGTTGTGCTGTTTCAACACTCACCCCTGCTCTTAGTAAGATGAGATGAAGACATCCTTTCCTGTGAGTGGCTTGATGTTAGAGTCTGTGCTTGCTCGACTTTCTTAAGGGAATCTTTGGTTAAACTTTTGAAATTCTGTACAACAGAATTTCTGTTTGTAAGCTGTTATGTAACACTAAGGACAAATTTCTTGTGATTAAAATGGAGCAAGCGAGAAGAGAAAGAGGTAGGTAGGTAGGTAGATGGATGGACAGACAACAGACAGACAGATAGATAGAAAATGGAGGTTAAAGTCAGTAACTATTCTATTTCAACACTGCTTTTAATATTGTTTTTCTTTTTGGCTACATTTACCATTATCATTCTTCAAACCCAGGAAATGTATTTCATACTTAGATAAAAATGCCATCTATTATTTGGATAGTTGATACATTTGTGGCTATAAAACCTATAATACAGGGTGCTGGAGAGATGTTTCAAGGGTTAAGAGTACTGGCTGCTTCTCTAGGGGACCTCGGTCCAATTATCAGCACCCACAGGGCAGCTGACAACTGTCTCTAACTTTAGTTCCAGAGGATCCAACACCTTCACACAGACAGATATGCAGGCAAAACACCAATGCTCAAGGAATAAAAACAAATGATTATCTTTTCCAAAATACCTATAACATACATGTTTTTATAGAGACTTAGATATTTTATAAGATAGGGTTTGATTGTCTAGCCAAGTTGGTTTAAAATTTTCAATCATCCTATTTCATCTTCCTAGGTGCTTCAATTTTGGTGTCCGCTACCATTCCGAGTTTCCAAAGGCATTCCAAGAAATATTGGGTATAGAATTATGGATTGGGCAATGCGCCATCAAAGTGTGCAAACCAGAGAGATTGTCTCAGTTTTTAGGTGAATGCTATATTTTTGAAGCAATTTTCATCTTTCTTATCTCTAAATTGATTTTGATCCATCAGACTTTAATAAACATGTCATGAAAGTCATTCTTAAATCCTCTCTCTAGAAATCTAGCTTCTTAATGACACTTCTGCCAAACTTGTATGGATTCTCAATCCAATGTGCCTTCTGAGCCCTCTGTCTTATCTCTTGGGAAGCTCCTGAGTTCCAGGTGCCCTTTCTCCTTTCTCATATTCTGACAACCACCCTCACCAGAAGTGCAGCTCATTGTGCTAGAATATATGAGAATCCACGGTTCTATTTTAAAAACAGGCTTATGTGAGATGTGAGGTGCTTCTGTCAGCATCATGATGCCAGGATTGGGCTTTGTATCTTTCTTGAGTGTGGTGGTTGACAGAGTGAGATATTTTGGTCCATACTGAGATTCACAGTAGAGACAGTATAAGTCATAACAAAGTTATGATAATAATATTTTTAATGAATCATTCTCTTCTACTTTCCCAATTACTGTCAAAAGCAGGTTCTCCAAGAAAGAATCTTGTGAGAACAAAGTCAGGGAGACTGTCATCATGAAATAGGGGCACTAAGTTTCTTCTTGGAATAGAATCCACACTCTCATTACAGGGCTCCCTGAATTATCTATTTATGTGCTATGAATCATCCCAAATTTACCTAAATCAGGGTCAAAAATATACTTTGTCAGCAACATTATATAAAATTTCAACATTTTCATTGTAAGAAAGCTTTTGCATTTGTGCTTCAACTACAGAGCTTATGTAATTTTAAGAAGTCAGGAGCATAGGAAAGTCCATGTTAACTCTGACAGATGCATGATTTTTCTTTAAATGAGGCATTCAGTGACCAAAAGTAACTCTTGTTCTTGAAAATCAAACAGATTTCTTGAAATCTTTTCTTTACTAATATTTCTAATAGATTTCAAAGAGACACTACATCTGCATTCTGTCTGTCTGTCTGTCTGTCTGTCTTTGTGTCTCTCTCTCTTCTCTCATATGTGCATGTTGAAAAATAGTCTTATACTGGCCATACACTTGGGATCTTTGTGGACACCCTTCTGTTTTATTCAGGTACAAATTTATTGCTTGCTGACCAACTATTTATGTATAGCATTTAATCTCTTCCATATACTTATTATGTTTATGTTAATCATAAAATCTGGCCCTTTGCATAATATTAAAATAACATACTTAGCAACAACTAGCAACACACTGAAACACATAGCCTAATGCTTGCTATGCCATTCATAAAAATCAGAAGTACTGGCTGTGAGTAGATATGGGGAAAATGTTATTACAAGAAATTTTGATTATCTCTCTCCAAGAACTTTAGAAATCTTACTTCACTTAGCAGAGATTAGTTATTAATTGCATTTTCTAAGTTTCTCAAATGCCTAAACAAAGTGAGTTTACTGGGAAAAGTTCAAAAGAGAGATGCTGCCATTTTTATCATAATATGTTGACATTATTCCTGTACCATATAAGCCCTTTGAAGTAACTTAAATTTTGGATGAAGAACATTTGATAGTAATTTAAGTTGTGTGTTAGGAGATAAAGCACTACATATAGAGTATATTTAAAGACAGATGAGCTAAGAGATACTTACTTTTTTCTATGGTGTAAATAAGCACTCTTCATAACTTTTGTGAATTCAAAGACATGCCATCCTTCCATTCCATTGTCTCATTTCCAAGCAGAACATAAGTGCAACAGAAAAGAACTGGGATATATTTTCTGTGACTCTTTTTTTTTTTTTTAAGGTAGAACATGCTCCTGTTATCTTCAAAGTGATTTAATAACGTTTTCTAATCAGAATATAGGTCCTACAGAATGTGAATTCAGTTCCTTAGTATCATTCAAGGGTGACCATTCCAGGTAATAGGCTTATTTGGGAACAAATAATAAATATTTTAATTAAATTTATTCACTTATTTTATACATTGACTGCACTTTTACCTCTCTTCTCTCCTCCCAATCCCCCAACAAATCCCCTCTGCCCTCAATCCATTTATTCTCTGTTTCTGTTTATTAAGGGCTAAGCCTTCCAGGCCTCCCAAGCCTCTCATGTGTATCAACACAGCATGGCACATCAAGTTGCAGTAGTATGAATCTCCTCCCTTTGTATCAAAGCTGAGTAACACAACCTAACATGAGAAAGCCAACCGAAGTGTTAAGGACAGCTCCTGCTCTCACTGCTATGAGTTCTACAAGTAGACCAAGCTACATAACTGTCATACATATGTAGAGTGCTTCGGTTGGTCCCATGCAGGCTCTCTGGCTGTTGGTCAAGACCGAGCTCCTACGAGATGAGATTTGTTGTTTCTGTGGGTTCTCTTGTAATGCCCTTGAAGTCCCTAGCTCCTATAATTCGTCCTCCATCTTCAGCAGGTTTCCCCAAGCTCAGCCCAGTGTTTGGATGCTTCTGTATCTGTTTCCATCAGTTACTAGATAAAGCCTCTCTGGTGACAATTGGGGTAGTCACCAATCAATGAGTATAGTAGAATATCATTAGGCATCATTACATTGACATTTTTTTTTCTGATTGTGTTTGGTCCTATCCTGTATCTCTGGACCATCCAGTCTCTAGGTCTTAGCACTCCAGGTAGTGTCAGGGATGGGCTCACTCTTATGGCATGGGTCTGAGGCTGGACCAGTCATTAGTTGGCCACTCCCACAATTTCTGGACCAATTGCACTATCCTCCAACCTCCCCCTACGCTGTACATTCCATAGACAGGACAGGCTGTAGCTCAAAAGTTGTGTGGCTGGGCCAGCTTTCCATTCCTCCACTGGAAGCTCAGTTTTGAGATACGTGAGTCTTCCCATAGGCTGTCCTTGTTACTCATCCTCTCTGGGTCTGTGGACTGTAACATGACTATTATTTACTTTATAGATACTATCCATTTACAAGTGACTGTGCACCATGTTTCTCTGGGTCTGAGTTATCTCACAATGTTGTTTTTATTTTTTTCTAGTTCCATCCATTGGCCTTCAAATTTCACGATGTTATTGTTTTTACCAACTAAATAATACTCTAGTTTGCAAATGCACCACATTTTCTTTTCCTTTCTCTGGTGAGGGACATCTAGTTTGTTTCCAGCTTCTGGCTATTATGAATAAGAATGCTATGAACATAAGTGAGCAAGGGTCCTTGTGGTATGAATGAGCATCCTTTGAGTATATGCCCAGGAGTGCTATAGCTGAGTCTTAAATCAGATAGATTCTCAGTTATCTGAGAAACTACCATATTGATTTCCAAAGTGGCTGTACAAGTTTGCACTCCTACCAGCAGCTCCCCCTTACTCCATATCCCCTCAAGCATAAGCTGTCACTGTGTTTTTGATCTCAGCTATTCTGACAGGCGTAAGAATCTCAGAGTCATCTTGATTTGTCTTTCCCTGATGGCTAATGATGTTGAACATTTCTTTAAGTGTATCTCCACTGCTTGAGATTCTTCTGTTGAGAATTCTCTGTTCAGATCTGTACCACATTTTAAAAGTTGTATGAATTGGGTTTTTTATGTCTTGAGGTTTTCTTTGTTGTATATTTCAGAAATTAGCCCTTTGTCAGGTGTAGGGTTGGTGAAGATCTTTTCCAGTTCTGTAGGCTGCCATTTTGTCCTATTAACAGTGTCATTCTTTACAGAATGCTTTTAGCTTCATGAGGTCCTGTTCATTAATTGACAATGGCCTGAGAACTGAGCCTTGGAAAATTGGTGCAGTGGTGGTGAATGAGCTTTGCACCTGTGCTTCAAGGAAAGGAAGTGTTTAGCTGGAATCTCATTGTCATCGAGATAATAGCACCATGAATTTAATCACATAGGGTCATTGGAGATCTTGACTAAAGGCCATTTTAATGGAAAGGAATTAGTAGAATCTTGGCTCAAGTGAATGCAATAGCAATAAATGAATAAAGATTTTCCCAACGCATATGAATAATAATTTTGAGAAAATTCAGCTTGCTAAAGAACAAGAGACAGCAGGTCTACAGAATGTAGATCACACAGGTTTCAGAGAGGCAATATTTGATATGAAGATGGAAAGAATGAGAAACGGGAAAATGCAGAGAACAACTGTTGTTGCAGAGCTGGGTCTGATTCTAGGACTTTGGTCCTTACATTTGAACGCTGCTCCACTGCGGAGGCGTTAGTTCATGGGGAGGTGTAAAAATTGTATTTCCCAAAGCTGCTCAAGGACACTGGGTTATGTACCATAGTTTGATAACCACTAAACTGGAGAATTTCCTTTGTATTTATGTAGAAATATTAGAAAATGCAGCTCTGCAGAAAGAAAAAAGTTGAGGGAATTCATAGGGACAGTAGGAAGCATTGGACAAATTAGAGGGCTTCAATCAGGACAGGACTCAGCACAGTGACCGAAGAGGGTGAAAGCATTTAGGTAACCGGTAACAGGTGTGATAGGACAACGTCAGAGAAGTTCTCTGATTACCTCAAGTTCTTGTCTTAAGAGAATTGCAAGTTAGGTCACTAAGATGGAGAACAGAGAAAGAGGCTGGATGTTTGATGACAGAGCTGAAGTCTAAAAATAATGTCTGGTGGATTTTCTTCCATAGACACTCTTTGCTAAAATGTCACATTAGCTTTGTGCCCTTCTACAAAAGCACAGAGTTTTGATATATCACTGGATTTTACTCAGTGGCTCTCATTTCTTTAAGATATATATTTAGCATTTTGGTTTTCTAGGATTATAGTTCCAACAGAGAGACATCACTATCTTTCTTAGACAAGCCTTGGGGATTATTTCCTAGCAAACTCCAAATGTTAAAGTTTCAAGACCTTCTTTCTTATTTGGTAGGCCTGACATCTGTAAAGGGCAGGAACTGCTGTACTGTTTTCCCTTTGCTTCTTCATACTCATCCCTACTGGCTTAGAAGAAAACAAATATGGAGTCTAGTTGTGTCTGACAGCTACTGGAATACACTTGCCTTAAAAATAAATGTATTCATGTAATTCTAGACACAGAAATCTAAGATTGAGATGTTAGTACGGTTGTTTTCCAGGAGCTGTGGGGGAGTCCAGCCCATGCAGAGATTTGCTGGCAACCCCTCATTTTCTTACATTGTATAGAATAGGATGGTATATTGAAACAGACATCCCAGCTGGTATCTCTGGCTTTTATTATGGGTTACATTTTCCTTTTTGTAACATCATAGCCTATGATGGCAACTTTCAACTCTGATTTTCCAGGGTATTAAGTTAAGTGTTGTAGTTTCCCTTATGCTGAATGTTTTTCTGGATTCTGTGCCCTTGGATTTATTGAATGATGCGTATGTCATGGTGAATATAGAACACTAAGTTAAAATCTATATTGTAGGTAATGGAGAAAGAAAAAAGAGAATAACTAAGTGGCCAACTTCCCTTTAATGAGGAGTTTTTGAAAAGTCCTTATTGCTTTCCTTTTAGTAACTGTAAATCAAACCCTCAATGCCCAATTTACAAGTTTAATTGAAAATACTGAAGAATAGACTAGCAAGCCATTCCCATTTATAGCAATCACCCAAAGCTATAGGACCAGAGAGAGATTTAAAGAAAAAATGTCTTTTTAAGCAACTGTTTTTTTTTAAAGCAAAACAATTTGTAATACATAGGAACACATTAAATAAAAAAGTAGTCTTTTGTGTAGGCTGAGTAAACTAGTCCATACTTTCTATGTCAGAAAAAAGATACAATGCTATAACTGTCTCAGTAAAGCTTCTTTGGAAGGGGAAATGTCTAGAGAAGGATTACAGCTACAATGATTAAGAAACAGCTGTCACTCAAGCAGGAAGGCAAGGGAATCTGGTAATCTTTTTGTGTGTGCTTTGCACTTTATTTTGTGCCAAGACATGTATGCATTTCAAGTTTACATTGTAAAAATATTATTATATTTTTAAGGGGGATATTTTCTTACCAGTCACCTTCAAACCCTTGTCATTCATCTTGTCAAATATAAATGTTTCATTATCTGTCTAGCAACACCCTTGGTTAAAGCACTTAGGCTCACCACCACCACCACTACGCCCTGTGGCTGCCAATGCCACCGCAGCCACTACCATCATCATAAATGTGTGAACATTTATATGAATGTCACCAGACTGTGAATCATTCACATGAGTGCCTTATAATGTAGTCCTAAAACAAGCCGTCGGTACCTTGCATGCAAGGGAGAATGATTACTCTCTAGCTCTTCAAGCTATACAGAGGCATAGGGACTTGTACATAGAACATCAGTAGTGATCATCTCAACTTAGAAAATGTAGGTTTTCACAAAAGTAGTCTTTAAGGGGGACAACTGAGTATTTTCACAGTTCCACTTTTCACCGAAGTTAACTAAATAACTAAGACTGAGTGGTCTTAATGACTTGGAAATGGATGATAAAAAGGACGTGAACATTCTCTGTAGGTGGCAGTCAAGCTTTATCTACGAATGAAATATTTCTTACTGTGTCAGTTGGTTGCTGTCTTGAAAGAGTACTTCCTTGTTGTTGTTGCTTTTTATTTGTGTTTTGAAACGATTTCCATTTGCAGTCCCAGATGGCCTGGAAGCAATAGACCCTCCCCTCAGCTTCCACAGTCCTAAGATTGTTAAATGTGCACCTGCCGCTAAGAGTTATACTTTAAAAAACCAAATCACAGCCTACACTTTGCTCTTGACACTCTTTTAAAATGTATATATGTATGTATATGATTTATTTTAAAAATCTTACACATAATAGCTTAAGAAATATATGGGAGGGTTTTTAAAGAGGAAAAGGAAGATGGCAATGCTGTGTATCATAATTTCAAAAAACAAAATAAATATTTAAGAAAAGGATAATCTTAAATTAGCACTGAATATTAGCATAAATGAATGAACAGATATAGGGATATCAATTCTGTCTTCAGCCATGTGCTAGCTTGTCCTCAGGTTATGTTGAAGCAAAGTGGTATATGATACATGGCATAAAGTGTGTATGTTGGATAATCTTGGTTGCCAAATTGGCAAGATTTAGAACTATGAAAGTCCACCTCTGGGCATATCTGTTTTTTATATTAGGTTAATAAAGGTGAGAATGGCCAGCATGGCTGTGGGTAGCACCGTTCTATTGGTCACATACCCGGGCTGAGTGAAAAGGGAAAGGAAGACTGGGAACTGGCTCTTACTCTCTCTGCTTCTTAAGCGCTGGTGTGAATGGACCAGGTCCCTTAAAGCTCCTGCCATCAAGGCTTCTCCATGATGATGAACTGTATATCTTCAAACTCTGAGATAAAAGAAAAATGTACTCCTTTTAAAGATAGTAATAAATACTATGTAAAATATTCTGAAAAGTAGAAACTGTATTTTTCATATAATGAGTCAGTACAGTATCTGGACTTGACTATGTCTCACATAGTCTTATAAGTACTTAGTTCCCAGTTGGTGCTGCTCTATGGGGTAATTATGGGACCTTCAGAAAGTGGAGTATTGCTGAAGGAAGTGTGTCATTGGAGCTGATATTTGAGCATATAACCTGTCTCCTCATTTCCTGTTCTCTCTCTCTCTCTCTCTCTCTCTCTCTCTCTCTCTCTCTCTCTCTCTCTCTCTCTCCTGTGTATGGATAAAAATGTGATTGACTGGTCAGTTTTCTGTTTTGCCACCATGGCATATTTTCTTTTCTGAAATCAAAGAACTCTATCCCTCTGGAATAATAAAGTTAAAAAAATTCTTTATTCCTGAAGTTGTTTTGGTCATGGCATTTTATCACAGAAATGGAAGAGTAACCAATAGAGATTGTTACAAGTATTATGATAATCATGTACCAAAATTAAACTAAATTACTGATACTTAGAGCACAAAATTAGTAATCACTTAGAATTTCGCCTCATTAATGTTTATCCCTACATGTCAGTCGAAAATAGTTATTGTTTCTAAAACCTTCAAGGAGTGTGGTTGTCTACTAATAGTCCTGTTTTAAATAAATATTCATCTTGTTTCTTGTTTTGGGATGTACATTGATATCTCAGTGTGTTACATATTGGCAGAAAGGCAGAAAAAGATATTATCAAAGCTTTAAAGACACCCTGTTTAACACCTCAGAAAACTCCATCATATAGAGATCATGTGAATCATTCAAAATGCTTAAATAGCAGAACACCAACCAATCAGAAATAATGCTGGTGATATCCTTGAGCATGTGGGAGCATTCCAGCTGAAGTTCATCTCAGATGATGATGATGAAAAATGATGATGCTGATGCTGTATCTCTTGAATATATTGAAAACAGGACATTGGGGATTAGCACCTATTTGGCAAATGGCCACTCAGGCTACAATCCAGGCTCATCTAGCTTTAAAAACTTCCCTTAATAAAGTTTTTTTTTAATTCAAATTTCCATAGTATTCTAAGCAAATAATGCAGGTGTACAACTGACCTCGTGTGTTATCAAAAGTAACAGTGGTTCTTCTATCTGGGGTTTTTGTTGCAAAAGAGAAACTGAAGAACCAACACAATTCCACAAGAAAATTAAAGAGTGTTTTATACCTCCAGTCCATTTTCTTCAGCTCCATCAGAGATGGCTGCTTAAATTACAGGACATTGTCACCTTATAGCTTCAGAACCAACCATTGTTCTACATAGAGTCACTGTGTTAGCTTTTGTTCTCAAAATTAGACAAAAGTGGTGGTTATGTACCATAGTAATAGGAATTTCAATGCAGCCACTGAAAATAGAATTTGAAAAAAGAGAAAGTGAACTCTTTCGGTCAGGATAATAATAATTAGAAAGGTGATGCTGGAGAGGAAGTAGTAGAAAAAGCTGTCACTTTCACAGTAAGGTATACAGCCGAATGGTAGGTAGCTTCACACTCCTCCCGTTTTCTAACTGAACTCTATTTTCTAATTAGGCGTGGTGAACATATTTACAGACTTCCTGATAGCCAAACATTGTCTTTATCTCTTCAAAATGCAAAATAAATCCTGCCTCTTCTTGGGATTCATTACATTTCTGATATTTTCTGGCAGATGCTGTGCTGGGCAAGCATTTAAAGGTGCTAAATTCTCACTGATTTAAAATATGCCTTCAAGAGATAACTAAACATGTGGGAAATATGTATCCACAGGCATAGGAAGGGGTGCCGTTGAGCTCCGCATTTCTATGTTTAAGCTCTTAGAATTATTGCATACCCACACGAGTCTGCCCTGGGATTATAGCCACAGTTTGATTCATAGTTTACATTTTGCTTTGATCTAAACTGCTGTACTTTAGAAACCAATAATTTGGACAATACAAGTTTGTAAAAAATATTCAGTGACATAATAACGTGTGTACCAGCCCCTGTTGCTTGTTTTTCTAAATTCAAATTTCCATAGGACTCTAAGCAAGTAATGCAGAGAAATCAGGTATCTCAATGATGCCCCTCAGACGCTATTTCCATTCTCTCATTAACAAGTATGCTGTTGGTTGTCTTTGATGATAAGCAGATCTCTTGGATTATCCTTGCTGTAAAATCCTCTATGCAATTGAGGATCTGTTTTCCTTTATTTAAGCTGAATAATCGCCTTAGATGTATCCATTTTAGAGGCTGTGGACTTTACACCACTTAACCCATCAGAACATTAAGATTCTTCACTTGGCTCTTCAACTTCGGCTTCTAGAAATAGACAAACACTCACCCAGTTCTCTAGAGATACTGGAAACCAGTTTTTCTTCCTTGGTAGAATGTCCTGTCATCACCATGTGAAAAACACCATCTGATAGCTTTACAGTTTTCAATTATTATTTTCATAAATAATTGACCCTTTTGCAATCTACAAATGCTTCTGTAAGTCTATAAAACATTTTGCCATGCTGTTCCCTGGGCCCCCAAAAGTGACATATATCCACAGAGTAAGATAACTTTGAACTTAAGTTTTAAATGTTCATTCTTTCCTTAAGCTTTTCCTCCCAACTGTATTATCTGTTGTTCAGTTTTAGGTCTTTATTTCATGAAAATATAGTGAGGCTAGTGCTAGCTTTCATTTTCCTGAGTCTAATCTCTTTTTTTAAAAGGGCTTGGAAATTTGGTTGTATGAACTATTAGGTTTCTTCCAGGTAGAATTTAAATGTTGAAAATACAGGCAAAGTTTCCAATAATTATTATTATTTTGGTGCACTGAATTTATTGTCTAATTATTTGTAAATAACAGAGCACTTTCATCTTTGCAGGTTAAGACAGAGCTCCCTGCTCCCCATTCTGTTGTTTAACTCAGAGGCATTGCCACTTATATTTTAGCTCCTTGTATAGTGTTTAATATTCATTTTAACCTTGATATGTTATTAGGAGTAGGACAGCCTTGGGTATGGCCTCAGGGCTATATAGCAAGGGAAAAAAATAAGAGGGTCTCACTTGAGAGAGTCAGGGTATTTTCTATTATTTCTGCACTGAAATGATTTTGCCAGAGGGAAGAAGGTCATTATCTCTTGGCAGGATTTTCTTTTTTTCTCCATTTTGTTTCAGCAACCTTACCTTTGGACCCTAGCGACTGAAACTACAAGTTTTCTAAATCCTTCAGTGACTTTTTATCACACTCTATGAAGGCTTCTTTCAAACGCCAGGTCAGGTGCATGTCTCTTTTGATATCATAGTTGTAAAGTGAAAAGTAGTGCTTATCTGAAATAGAGCCTCTTTTTACCTTTCCATAAAACTTGCTGTTTTACACATACTATCTTATTTTTATATTTCCATGAAAAAGTGGAGTGAAATGGAAGAGACAGTGAATCAATATTTGCAACTGAAGGAATCAAGGGAAACACCTGGCAAAAGGGTACATTGATATAATGTACAGTGGCAGATGTACATGCAATTGTATTATTAATAACCCTAAATGCGAATGAAGTAAATACTCTCATTTCAGACCACCCAATACAAGGTCTTGGCAAGTGTGGTGGGGCACACCTTTAACTCCAGTACTGGAGAGATAAGCCACACTGGTCTACAGAGTGAGACCCTGTCTAAAAAAACATTAAATGTACCAAACCAACAACAAATATCCCAAACTACACCAAACAACAGAAAACACAGGATGATATGCCACACTGTTTCTATGAGGAAGAAGGATGAGAAGCCAGATAATTAAAAGAGCAACTAGAGGTACAATTAGGTTTTGGATAGTATTAAATCTTTTACACACAAGCAAGTACTTTTTTTTCAGAGATATTAGTTTATTTTTGGGGGAGGAGAGAAGATTTCAAGACAGGGTTTCTATGTAAAATGGCCCTGGCTGTCCTGAAACTTCCTTTGTAGACCAGGCTGGACCTGAACTGACTGAGCTCCTCCTGCTTCTGCCTCCCCAGTGCTAAAATTAAAGGCATGCACCATCACACCTGGATAAAAACATATTGTCTTATGAAAATAATTTTGTCATAAAACACATCCTATTTCTGATAATAACCAGTTTTGCATCATTGCTTGTTAGTAAGTACCAAAGCTGAAACTCTATAGCACTGTACAACACCTGCCACATTTCCTCCTTCTTCATTCCATGGAAAATTTCAAGGTGATATTTCTGTATGATGATGACTTTAGTTTCTTAATTAGAGGGTAATAATACAGGTTTGCTATAGTAAGAAGTTTCTGGCCCGGACTTTTGGGCCTAGCCTTAAGGTTTAGACCCAAGACCCATAGACCCACAGAGACACACAGAGCTTACACTAATTTTAGGCTGATCGGCCCAGGAATATAGCTTGCTAGCTCTTGCTCTTAAACTAATTCATGACTCTTATCCTGTTCAGCCATGTGGCTCGGTACCTTTTCTCAGAGCAGCATAGTTGTCCTCTGCATCTTCTGGCTTGTCTGGCAACTCTGGAGTCTCTGTGGCAGTTCTGCTCAGTTCTTCCTGTTCCCAGAGTTTTCTTAGTCTGGTAGCCTCACCCATATTTCCTGGCTGCCTTTAGCCAATCAGTGCTTTGAATTAAACTTAGAGGCGGGACAATTATTTACAATGTAACATCATAAGTCCACTGCAGTTTGCCTTTTATGTGACTTGCTCACTTCTCTAAAAGTTTCCTCATGGCTCACCTGTGCTTTAGTAGATAGTCTTGCTTTACAAGAAAAAACAAAATGGCATTGTGTGCATACGCCATGGTATATTTAATCATACATTTTCTGTGAAAATTTGAGTTGATTATATCCCCAGATCATTGTAAAGTATGCTGTAATGAATATAGGCTTGCGAACATGTTCTGAAGATATTGCTTCCAGTCTTTTGGGGGATTATACGCCAATAAGAACAGTTGCCAGGTGATGATATAGCAACTTAACAGCTAGTTTTAAGGTTCTTATCATTTTGAATAGTGGCTGTTCCATTTACACCGTCATCCACAGAGCTAAGAGGTTCCAATTTCTCTCTTTGTTCTGCACTAATTTCCAAATGTGACTTTTTTGTCTTCCTCTGAGTACATGGTCCTGTACTAGTTTAATTCTATACTGGTGAAGAAGTTTAAATATGGCATAAAAGCTGATTCAGTTCTATTCTCTACACCTCACTATCCCCCTACAAGGCTTTAGGTATATCCACTGTCCTCTTCCTGGGCTGTAGGTGATTCGTGTTCTTTGAAATTTTGATGTTTTTGAGAGGGAGCCTATGTTGGGCACTGCCTGGATGGCAAGGAACTGGAGACTGGCAGCCCAGAGACATAGGGTAGGACCAAACACAATTGGAAAGAGGAGAGGGGGGAGGGGGGGGAGAGTGGGGAAGAGAGAGAGAGAGAGAGAGAGAGAGAGAGAGAGAGAGAGAGAGAGAGAGAGAGAGAGAGAGAGAGAGAGAGAGAGAGAGAGAGAGAGAGAGAGAGAAGGATTCCTAATAATATTCTGCTATAGTCATACATTAGTGTCTTGTTCAGCTGTCATTAGAGACACCTCCTCTGGCAGCATTGAGAGAAGGTGCTGAAATCCACAGCCCACATCATGGAGAGAGAAAGTCTCTATCAGGTCCCATCCCTTGGAGATCAGAGACCTCAGTGGAAGAGAGGGAGAAAAGATTGTCAGAGTGAGAGGGGGTTGGAGGACACCACAAGCACCTGGGTCACTGAAGCAATAAAGTGTGGTACATACAGGCTCAGAGATTGGAGAAGGAAGTTGAGTTGAAGAGAATGCACAGCTGTGAAATATTGGTAGGTATTAGTTCTTCAGAACAAATGTGTCTGAAGCCCAGAATCCTAATAAATCTGTAGACAGAAAAGAAAATTGTTCCTTGGATCAAAGGTTGGTTGGAACTCACTAATGGAATCTGGGCCATTAGTGAGCTCTGTCTTGTATCAGCACCACTGTTAACGGTCATGCAATGATTGGATGTCCTGCAATGGATACAGCATACAGCATTATCATCCTTTTTTTTTTTTTTTTTTTTTTTTTTTTTTTTTTTTTTTTTTTTTTACTTTATACTCCATCCACAGTTTCCCCTTGCTTTCCTCATCCCACTCACCTCCCAGCTTCCTCTCTCCCACTCCACTCCTCAGTGAGGGTGAAGCCTCCCACAGGGAGTCAACAAAGTCTGGCATATCAAATTGAGGCAGGAGCAAGCCCCTCCCCGCTGTATCAAGGCTGAGCAAGGTGCCTCTCTATAGGGAATAGGCTCCAAAAAGCCAGTTCACGCACTAGGGATACATCCTGGTCCCACTGACAGAGGCCCCACAAACTACCCAAGCCACAAAACTATCATCCACATTCAGTAGCTCTGGTCTGCTGTCTCTGTCATAAACTTGACCCCTTTGCTCATATAATCCCCTCCCCTCTCTCTTTGACTGGACTGCTGTGGATCTGCATCTGATCCATTCAGTTGCTGGATGAAGTTTCTGCCATGACAATTACAGTGGTCATTAATTTGATTACAGGGGAAGTCCATTTCAGGTACCCTCTTTATTATTTCTTGGGGTGATAGCTGGAGCCATCCTTGTGGATTCCAGATTTCTCCCTAACCCTAAAATGGCTCCCTCTATCAAGATGTCTCTTTCATTGCTCTCTCTCTCTCTCTCTCTCTCTCTCTCTCTCTCTTTCTCTCTCTCTCTCCCTCCTCCCCCAACTTTCTCAGTGTTTTCTTCTCACTTCCCCTTACCCTCTCCCACGGTCATAAGGGAATCTCCCAAGAATCTACAAGGAAGACTCCGGTTTAGACTCCTAGTAATAATGAATAGATAGCCTGACTGAACTGGCCATCTCCTGTGACCAGACTGGTGTCTAGCCCATTTGTCATTAGAGAGGCTTCATCTACCAACTGATGGAAACAGATGCAGACACACATCTAAACATTAGGCAGAGTTCTGGGAATCCTGAGGAAGAGGGTAGAATGGATTGTAGAAGCCAGTGGGGTTAAGAACACAAGAAAACTCATAGAATCAGTTAACTTGGGGTCATAAAGGCTCACAGAGACTGAATCAGTAACCAGTGAGCCTGCATGGGATTGATCCAGACACTTTGCATCTATATAACAGTTGTGTTGCTTGGTTCTCTTGTGGGACTCTTAATAGTGGAAATAGGGACTGCCTTCCACTCTTATACTGGCTTTTGAGACTTTACTCTTCATACTGCTTTACCTTGCTCAGCCTTAATGCATGGGCAGTATTTAGTCTTACTGCAACTCAATATGCCATACTTTGTTGATACTCATGGGAGACCTGCCCTTTCCTAAACAAAAATGGAGGAGGAGTAGATTGTGGGATGGGAACAAGCAGATGTGGACGGAGGGACTGGAAGGAGGGGACTCTGCAAGGATATAAAATAAACAAATGCATGTATGAAAAATTAGCCAAAGAGAAGTTCTGGAGCTGAAGCGTAAAGATGTATAGGGCAGCCCAGTTATGCTATGAAATATTCCCATGAATAACTTTCTTTTATGAATCACAAATTCTTTGAGTCCCCAGAGTTCTATAGTTATGGAGATAAAAATACAGACATTTGCCAAAATGTTTCTGTAAGATAAAAGTCGGATATCCAGCTTTGAACTATCATTTTTAAAGCAGAAAGATTACTCAATAATAGAATGTTAAGTCATTTTATGAAATATTCCAATTTATATCCCATAACTTATAGCTTTGATATTTCATGTATTTAACAAAAACTCAAACCAAAACAAAACCCTACATTTTTTCTTAGTGAATACACTTGCCAAAAAAAAAAAAAAAAAAAAAAAACCAGAGAAAGCAAATAAAGACTTTTATTTTACTGTTTGATAGAGTTTTTCAGAAGAAATTTTCCTAAATTGGGGGTGAATGAGTATGTGTGTGTGTGTGTGTGTGTGTGTGTGTGTGTGTGTGTGTTCTATTTAATATCTGTCTGTTTTAAAGAACAGTTTAGAAATAAGAACATAATCAAATACTGAAAACTTAACATACATATGGTTGCCTTGCTTTTTTCCATTTACAGTGATGATTTGTGATTGCTTATTGCTGTGGCATGGAGAATGTAGGCACTAAGTACTAAGTGGTTTTTTTTTTTGTTGTTGTTGTTGTTTTTTTTGGTTTTTTTTTGTTTTTTTTGGTAAGAAACAATATATTTATTTTTCTGAGACCGCAATCCCAGTAAGTGGTTTTGTAGCAAATTTAGTGGAGATTACACAGAACATTTCACTCACAGGAAGAGGGAGAAAAGGGAAAAACATAGAATTTAAAACAAAAACGAAATCCTGCCATTTGGTGATCACCCTCAGCAGAAGTATGATGTGGGCCGTACGGTGCTAAGCTTTTAAATGTGAAAGAACTTTAATTTGTACTTTGTGAGAAAGTGCTGGCAAAGATCATTTTGCGGAAGAGAAAGCACAAAGCAGAAAGGGTCAGATTCAGTAAAATTAATTGATGGCATAATTTCATAAAATAATATGCAACAATTTCATAAAATATTAAATTTACATAATTATTATTAATTTTTAGATAAGAAGTTAACTATCCTGGTGTTTGCAGCATGAGGTCTTCCTCTCCCTCTCTAACACAAGCATTTAGAGACCAAATGTGTTATTGTTACAAGATTCTGAAAGATAGAGTCATTTGAATGAAGATGGGTATTTCAAAGATATACACAATACTTCCTCCACCAGACTCAGATAACTTCCTACTCCATGTGTATGAAGCATCATGTCTGCCTCTAGGCAATTTAAAAAGAATCATGCATCTAGTGTGTAAATATTTCACAGCTACTGACCTTTACTTCAATCTCAAACAGGTATTTCCATGCCATATATATATGGAAAACTTTATATATATATATGTGTGTGTGTGTGTGTGTGTGTGTGTGTGTGTGTGTGTGTGTGTGTGTGTGTATTTTTTTCAAAGCAGCATTTTTTTTAAAAACATTTTATTAGTTAATGGAAGAAAATTTTAGAGAAATTTTATGGATGCATTTCTCTGACATTGAAGAGTAACTATGGATTTTTTTCTCTTGAAGAAAAGGAGTATTTTGAAATTTGCAACCTAATTGAACCTACTCCATAACTTAAATACAACTTTATATTACATTTTTGAACAAATATAGGTATTTCTAACAAATATAAAAAATATATACAATTATTCAGAATCCCATGAATCAAAATTTGTTTTCTGGGATACTGATAGTAACACTTGAGGCTTAATTTCTGTTAACTTTTATGTTGGTTAACACAATAAGTCATTTAAATACCCAAGTTACAGGGCTAATGGCTTGTTCATTGTAGAACAGAAATTAGGCTTAAATCTATCTAATTTTAAATTGTTATTGAAGGAAGTTTTTTTTTTTTTTTGTTCTCTGGTGCATCTGGATAAGAATATCTGGAATTTTTAAGTCATCATCTCTTAGACCAACTGCTGCCTCTCTATTGCAGTGATCATTTAACCTGTATTAGAAGCTGTTAGAAGGACCCACTCTGGAGAAACCAAAGCATGTCATTCATATCCCTTACGTTTTCTCTGTCCATGTCCCTGTCATGTTCCTGTCCCTGTTCCCCCCTCCATTCCCCTCCTCTCTTCTTTATTCTCCTCTTATTACCTTTGGTAAGTAATATTTGTGCATCTTTATGGGGCCCAGTATGAGCATTTCACACACACACACACACACACACACACACACACACACACACACACACACACACACACACTGTATAAAGATCCATGCAGAATAGTTAGCACTTCTATATCTTCAAACATTTACCATTTCTATATGTTGGAGCTTTGGCTTTTGGTTATTTTTATGTTCTATGTTTTCTTAGGCAAAGTCCAGAATAAATTCCAGTTTTCTTATTGTATGCTGAGTTCCCCTCTCATTTCTATCTCCTTTATGCCATTCTTAACAAAGAGCTAGAGTTTTTGGTTCTTATCTATTAAGCAAATGAATGAGGCATGTGTTGGGTTTATTTCTCTTAAAAAGATTGGCTGAAGTTCCATCTATGGTGTAGCAAATAAGACTATATCTTCGTTTTACTGATGAAGAATATTCCTATATGTCTATACTATATTTTCATTATCCATGTATCCAGTGATGGCTATCCCTGTAAACTTCCTCTTGAGAAGCATAGATATGCATTTGTCTTGATATGGCAGATTTGATAAGCATAAACATGCAAATGTGTTTGTTGATGTAAGAGTTTCATTTCACTTGCAGGTAATTTATGCCTTTTGAAGTCTATGTTAAGATAAAGAGGAATGGACCACACAATAAACATTTTCTCATTGACAGGCTTCACTTATGAAGTGATCCCAGAGATTACAAGTGAACTTACAATTTCCTGTCTCCTAGAGATACTGTAGCCACTGTAACAGGCACTTTGCAGCTTGTGACCCAGTTTTTCTTTTACTCCACTGGTCCCCAAAATCTTCCATTCTTAAAGTCTTCTCAGTGTCCTTAGGTTGAATTACCTTCAGACAGAGTAAAGTTTCTGAAAGAGAAAGAACGTGTGTTAGAGAAATTGTTTCTTCTCTTACTCCATTATTAAACTAAAAAAATAATCAGTTTGGGTGGCAAAGTACTGATATTGAAATGATGTGGGTTGTCTTTCTGTATTCTGTGAATATCATTGGTTAATAAAGGTACTGCTTTGGCCTCTGACAGGGCAGCTTACAATCAGGAAATCCAAGCACAGATACAGGGTAAGGAGAGTAGAGTCAGGGAGACCTGATCCAGCTGCCCAAGAAGCAATGTGTAAAAGAACTCAGGTAATCCATGGGCCATGTGGAAAGACATAGTTTAATAGGGATGGGTTAAGGTGAGAGAGCTAGTTATCAGTAAGCCTGAGACATAGGCCAAACAGCATGTAATTAATATAAGCCAAACAGGCCAAAAGCTAACTACAAATAACACTACAATATGGGGCACTTACATCCACATAAAGTCTGAAAAAGCTTAAAAGGGGTTCTAGAACACATTAATGGAGCCAAAAGCAGCTTCTGAGTTGTGTCTCTCAAGCAGGTCATGGTGCAGAGACTGCATGGTGTATGGGTTTGAATTATAAAACGGTGGGTTTGCTGTGTGCAGCCTGAGTTGCAGCATGTGCTCCCAAAGTCTTAAGAAGCCTTGGCACAAGCACCAGCTGCTTATGACAGATTTAAGGTGACTGCTCTTACAGGCAAAAAGGAGAGTCAAAGATAGCTTCTTGGTAGCAGCATTTTCTGGGAGGGCTCTGTTTGCTGGAGTTGAGCAGATGCATAGCTCCTTTAAGAGATCCTTCTTAACTCACCATTAGTAGCAAAATCTGTTTGGCTCTTTAAGAGGACCTGCTGCCAATTACGTAAATGAGCAGTGGGCAGCAGTGTTCTACATGGCAGCAGAGTGGACCCTAAAATTCCTCAGAGTTGGGGTGGTAAACATGGTTTCTCCACCATGTTGAAAAGTCAAGTGGGCCAGAGCCAGCAGCCAAAAAAATTTAAAAAATTCCCTGGTTAAAAAAATGATTAAAAATATGCAATAAAATTGATTCAGAAGGAGAAAACCTCTGAATGGATTACAATGTGTAAGAATACATAGTCTGGGAAAGAAAAAAAGGGTAGAGAAAATCCTTAAAAGAGAGAAATAGAGTAGTAGAAGTATAATAAGCCACATAAGGAAAAAACACAAAGAGTCTGGATTATGTTTATTATTGTGTGTTTCAAAAACTTTTTAAACTGTTAATGCGCTAACTGCAGAAAGACATTTGATTGTAAAGGCTGCTAAGTTAAACCAACATGTATATTTTAAAGGTATATTGACTTTGAAAGTTGTGTCTAAGGATATGTTGCTTTGGAAAAGAGATTATGCTTTTGTTTCCACAGAAGATGAGAACCTGTATCCACAGGCTTCTATGCTAATATAGTTTGATCAAGGAAGACCTCCTGAAATTAAATCACTGATGGAAAGAGATGGCCACGTCAGCTTCAAGGCTGCTGACTTGTTAGAAAGAAACTGTTCCTTTACCCTTAATTATCCTATGAATATACTTTGTATATTCAGAATATATTCAGGTTAAGCTTTGTTCCCAAGTGAAATAGCCCAGGTTTGGCTAAGGGCTTTTATGTTTTAGGGTTGTGTCTTGAATAATGATATTTGAATTCTAAGCCTGTGACAGACCTGCAATCATTGTCCCAAACAATAAAGAGACAAGACAGCATTTTGTTCTTACAGTGATGGCCATCATCACTTATGGTTTATCAGATAAAGAGTTTTCTATAAATTTAATTTTTGCTGTTAAGATTTTTGTCTTAATTTTCACTGCCCATAATTTCAAATCAAGAGTGTAGTTTTTTATCCTGGCACAGAACATTTGAAGAGGTATAAACTTACTTTAATGTTGAAGTCTATATCCTTTATCTCAGAGAAATCAGATGCTTATAAACAAAGATGCACATTTCATATTCTTCCACTTTAAAAGTTTTTGAGTTGTTTGTTTAGTATGGGTTAGGTTTTTCTGTTTAAATAATATATTTTTTAATTTTTTGACAATTTCATACAATGCATTTTGAACATCCCACAATCCTTTCAGTTACTCCCAGTTATTTCCTCTCATGCTGTCATAACCTCCGTGCGTTCATATTTGCAGCTGCCCTACTGTGTCCACCACCTCTGGCTCTTATAATGTATCTTTTTTTTTTTTTTAAAAAAAAAATTAAACATGTTTGTTTTGACACCGTTTTCTTTATTTAAATTCTTTAAACAATATATTTTGGTAATATTATTGTTCCTTTCTCAAATCTGCTCAATTCTTCTACTTCCCTCACACTCCATATTCTTTCTCTTTCTTAAAACAAGACAAAAAGAACACATTGAGCACATTCATACACCAACACCCACCCATCCTCACACACAATTTTGTTTTGGTCAACTATCTCTGAGCATGTGACTTGCCTTGGAGTATAGTTGATACACCCAGTGTTGTTCCATTGAAGAAAACTGATCAGAGTAACTATCAGTTGCAAATAATACTTGGTGAGGAGTGGAGCTGTGTTCTTATCTCTCTGTGCTGACATTTTGTGTAGTGTGTATTTGTGCAGATGTTATGAGTGCTTTTACATTCCTTCTGTCCCCTCTTTAATAAAAATCCCTGAGCACTGGGGTAGCAGCATGATAGGTATGCCCATTTATGGTTGAATACACATTTTTTAATCCTCTTCAAGTTGACCATGTGAGGGTCTGATTTAATTTCCATCTACCATTAGAAGAAGATTCACTGTATAGGGTTGAGGGATTGATTGATTGATCCATGGGTGTAGTAATAAGCCATCAGGAATTGTTTTGATACTAGGTTTACTTAGCTTAATAATAGTATTATATTTTCCTCTAGGGATGGTGATTTATCTAGTCACAAGTTTTGTGCCCCATTAACAGTCATAGACATGGAGTATCTGATGAAGTACCCTTATTAAATGCGGTCAGGATGTGGTTGGTTACTCCCATAATATTTGTTCCATTACTGTACCAGTGGGCATATCTTGTCAGGACAGTCACATTACAGTACACAGGATTCAAAGTTTGGTGACACTGATTGTTACTCTTTTCTTCTGGCAGAATCTATAACACCTTTCAGCAATATAAAAGCCAGTAGGTAGAGATGAAGCATCCTGGTGAGTACCAGATTGATTTCTTCAGATTCAGTCACTCGAGTTAGAAAGAATCCTGCTGCTAGGGAAATACCCAGGAACTCACAATGATGACCCAAACTAAGACTCCAAGCAATAGTAGAGAGGTTGCCTAAACTGGCCCTCCTCTATAATCAAACTGATGACCACCCTAATTGTCATTATAGAATGTTCATTAAGCAATTGTTGGAAGCAGACTTGGAGATCCACAGCTAAACAGTGAGTCAAGCCCCAATCTAGCTGAAGAGAGAGAGGAGAGATTATATGAGCAAAGGGATCAAGATTGTGATGAGGAGACCCACAGCAACAGCTGACCGGAGCTATTGGGAACTCACTGCCTTTGAAATAACAGCTGGGAATCTACATCAGACTGAACTAGGCCCTTTGAAGATGAATGACAGCGGAATGACATGAACAGTCTGTGGGGTCTCTGGCAGTATGACCGGAACTTATTCCTGGTGCATGAACTGGCTTCTTGGAGCCCTTTCCCTACAGATGAACACCTGGCTCAGCCTTGATACCGGGGAGAGGGAGGGACTTGGTCCTACCTCAACTTGATATGTCAGACTGCATTGATTCACTTTGGTAATTCTTACTCTCTCTGAGGACTGATGGTGTGAGGGGTAGGTGAAGATAGGAAAGATGGGAAAGAGGGGAAACAGTGGAAGGCAGGTTTTAAAAATTTAAATAAAAGATAAAAGAAATAACTAAACAAAACCAAAACAAACAAAAAGAAGAAAAAGTCAAAAGGAAGGAAATTGTAAAATGGAATTGAGGATCATACCAGAAGACAGAAAGACCTTCCATGCTCATGGATTAGGAGGCTAATATTGTAAAAATGATTATTTTACTGAAAGCAGTTTACTGCTTCAACATAATTCCTAGAAAATCCAATGCAGTTATTCACATAAATTGGAAAAAAAATCAGAAGGAAATACTAGAATCCATGATACCTAATACAATCTTGAACAATAAAAGAACTGTCAGATATATATGGTTTTGAATTATACTACAGAAGCAATGCAGTATGGTACTGACACAAAACAAACACATTGAATAATAGACTAGAGTTCAAAATTGTGATGTAAATCCATACACTGGTGGTCACCTAATTTTTGACAAAGATGCCAACAATACACACTGGAAGCAAGACAATACCTACAACAGCTGGTACTGGTCAAATTTGGTACATGACTATAGGTGGATGAAACTAAAATCTTATAAATATTCATATTTAAACAATCAACTGTAGTATTTTAGGTCCCTGACAATATTTAAATGTGAAGAAGTGAGAAAATATTGTCACTGTTGGGCATGTAATTAGTTAAGAAGACAAAAGAGAAGGGAATATGTGATCAGGCCCCAATAATTGTTTTCTAACATGTCCACCCAATCCCCAACACTTGTCAGTGTGTTACCTTGCAGATGTGATTAAGGCAAGGCTATTAGGATAGGAGGTTATTCTGCAATACTTAGGTGTTTCCAGTGCAATTATATGACTCTTCAAAGAGAACAAGGAAGAGTCTTTAATGGAAGCAATATCAAGTGGCATGTTATCTGTAGGACAAATCCCTGGTTGCTAACCTGAACATTGAGGGAAGAGAAACAGCCATGGCTGCAAAGCCAAAGAAATGGGTTGTCCCCTGAAACCTACAGATGGGAACGCAACTGTGGCAATCCTATGATTTTCATATAATGATTCTGCTGTCAGACTCTGCCCTTCAGAACTGGGAAACAGAAAACTTACATTGTTTGAAGCTGTGACATCTTTTTAAGTTTGGTACACGATAAGAAAAATCACATTTAGGAATGGGATAGAAATACCATGCTTAATGTCAAAAATAAGAAGCAAAAAGGGAAAAAGAAAAATTTAAAGGGATTTTCATTTTCAAAATGGAAAGTAATTAGTGATTTCATTTCCAGAGGTAAAACCCGTTGCTGATAGTATATAGGGCTCTGAGAAGTGAAGAGGGGTTAGTAGAATTAGTAAGTAAAAGTATCCCGAGTTATGAACTGGGAGCATTTAGTATATAATGAACTTGAAAGGAGACAGATGGCCCAGAGCAAACAATCAGAAACCTTGTTAAAAGGTATTTTATGGACTATGAAAGGATTTTGAATTTTATTGAAGACATTTTATAGTTTTAATTGTGAGAATGGTGTGATTTTTAAGTATGTTCTTAATGAGTATTATTTTTTGAAGCATAGATTAATGGGTTGGTCAGGACTGATACTGGAATAGAAAGAAACAAGTCGAAGTTGTCAGAAAAATTTAGAGAGTAGCTTATGTGTTTAGAATCAGGACAGTTAGGATGAACAGAAAGTTTCAGGTTCATGAAATGCTTAGGAACTAGAATGTACTGATGAGTGGAGAAACATGAGAAAATTAAGAACAACACCAGGTGTCTTGCTGTAAGACACTGAAAAACATCACTGTGAGGAGCCAGATTTGTTACAGATGCAGAATGAGCTCAGTTGTAAACAGACAAAGTGTCATGTACTGGAAGCATTTGTATAAGAAGGGGTATCTTGATTAATGTGGTGAGTTTAGGATTGTGGCCCAAGTGCGTCAATTCATAGTACATTGTGTAGTGCTGTAATTTTGGAGAATATAAAATAATCCTTTTAGAGAGAAACATAAAAAGTGATGAGAAATGACTTTAGTGAAAGGTCCAAGAAGATGAACAGCAGGAAAAAAAAATCCAAAAACAAATTGATCTGTAGGTTTGTAGCATCTGTTAACCACAATAGACTGTTTCCATGACTACTTTTTTTTTTTTTGAGCTAAGAATAACACATCCTTCTGAGAGTGGGAAAAAATGCACCTGATTGATTGTCTCCAATGGTGCAAACCATCTCCATGCCTCCATGATATCAAGGAGCTTCAAAGAAGAGGCAGAGTGAGTAAGTAGAACCAGTGAAAATGTGCAAATAATGCAAGTGGACATTTAGAGACTTTTACACAATCAGAACAGAGATAAAGAGTGTAGAATAAATAAGTTTAGGTTTCTTTCCAGCTGGGGTCATGGCTGTGTCATTTTAATGTTCAGAGTCGGAAGCCAGTTGTGATGAAAAGGGGGTAGGTGATTGATGGTCACTAAAGAATTCTTATGTCTGGGTGAATTCAGAGAAATGGGATCATAAGCAGAGGATGTAAATGTGGGACTTGAAGGCAAACTTTTCTCTTATAAAAGCAAAGGCCAGGATAGACCAGTGAAGAAAAAAGGGGGGTTGTGTTTGTTTGTTTTTATAATAATTAGTAAGGTATTCTGGTATCTGTTGCATATTTTGAATCATAAATAAGATAAAATTGGAAGTTGAAAAAGAAGTGATGAAGGTTGTTGATGCTTTAAGGAGATTTCATGTATGAAGAAATGCTGCTGGAAACTGCTCCCTCGGTGAAGCAGCAGGTACAAATTGATGTGAGCGTTAGTCCCCGCCCCATGCACTCTTTCAATATAGAAGGAAATGGAGAAATCATTTAGATGTAAGGTGAGCTGGCCTTTGTGAAATAAAGTGGCAGAAGTTGAAAGAGGGTGAAGAAATTGAAAAAATTATTCAGAGAGGATCTTGAAAGGATGTGGTATGAATTTTTGCTGTTCCAGAAAGCATGTTAAGACAGGAAAGGTTGCTAAATACAAAGAAATAAAAAAATTAAGGGAACTAAAATAATTTAAAAGTCCAACCATTTAAAAATTGTAGCAGTTACAGAAATGATGGTCAGAAAGGCAAGAGGCCAAATTGCAGGTACAGAGCCAATTGGAGAGGTGTAATTAGAGGATAATCAATGGGAGAAGGTGAGCAAGTGGAGGGCATTGAAGGTAGTGTGTGAAAACAATATAGAACTACATTCCCGGGATTATGTACTATCACTAAAGTCACTATTGAAGTCACTGATGATTAGGATGATACAGGAAATAAGTCTAAAGATTAGACACTATTGCAAAAGAAGAAAATGGCCAGTGGATAAGCATTATGAGTCTGAAGGAAACATTTTCACTTTGAGTTCAAGACATAATACTCTCTAGAAGGTGTGGTCTTCCTTTTGTACAATGGAATGTAAAAGTTAGAGGGTGGTTTAAAACTGGAGGGAGTGATATCTGTGATAAGTTTCTGGCCCAGACTTTCTGGTCTAGCCCCAAGGTTCAGATCAGCTACAGTCCCACTGCTGCTTAGCCCCAAATGATCACACAATGGCTTATATTAATTTTATGCTGATTGGTCTATGGCTCAGACATATTCCTTCTAACTCTTACTCTTAAATTAACCCATGATTAGCCAACTGGCTTAGTACCTTTTCTCAGAGCATCCTGTTGACTTATTTTCTGTGCATCTTGTGTCTGTTGGCGTCTCTGTCTAACTCTTCCTCTTCCCAGAGTTTTCTGAGTCTGGTATCCCTGCCCACACTTCCTGTCTGTCTTCTGGCCAGTCGGTGTTTTATTAAACCAGTAGGAGTGACAAATATTTACAATGTACCTGAACATAATTCTGCAGCAGTTATCTGCTTTTCTTACTGCTGTAACACAATATGCAGAAAAATAAATTTAAGGAAGGAAGTTATTATTTTGCTCTTAATTTGAGTGTATAATTCATAGAGGCTGAGAAGCCACAGTGAGGACAGCAAGAGGCCACATTGTGCAGAGAAAGATAAATGTTGATGCCTCAATCACTTTCTGCTGTGTATGCAGTCCATTCTCTTAGCCCATAGAATAGATCTACACATATTCAGTTAGGTCTGTCTGGAAACACCCTCATAGGTATGCAGAGTTCTATTGCTTAGGTTATTTTAGTCAACTAGATAATCAAGATGAACTATTGCTGATCTGACTTTGATTTAGTCCATAAAGTGAATATCAATTTGGTAAAATAGCAGCCTAACCATTTCCTGAAACTGCAGTCCTGCACAGTTTAGAATTTCCTTCTTGTCAGAACACTTACTTTGTAATTTTAAGTTTCAAGCCATCTCAGTGAATTTATTTTGATAAAATTTAAGCTATCAATATTCTCCTATATGCAGAGTTGATGCATAAAAGTTATGATGGTTTCAACTTTGTTTTATGAAGAAAAACCCCAAATCGGTGGCTTTTATGATGTGTGTAGTGGGGAGAGGGAAATGAGGCTACATGTTCAGATATTATTTGCACCTGTTTGAAAAAGGGTAGGGCATGATACAGAAAGAAGAAGAGAAATTTCTGCAGCCCACATCTGGGATAATGTCACTCAGCTGCTAAAACACTTTAATATAAACCATAGGTTTAAGAGACTGAACATAGATTCAAGAAGGACTAGAAATATACTCTTCTCTCTCTCTCTCTCACTATTTGCAAATAGCAAATGTCTTTCTATGATGTCGAGCATTGAATGTGCTCATTTTGAGTTAGCCATTAAAAGAAAATAAATTGCTTTATTAAAGATATAATTTGTTAATTTTCTTTAAAAGTCCTATTTTTTTCGTTGCCTGTTGCCACTCCCTCCAGAAAAAAATATTGACATTACAGCAAATGAATTAATAATGAATAAAGCTATTATAGAAATGAGTTAATATTTATGACAGAGGTATTATCTTTAAAATATGTTTGAGGATGTTTTCTATGCATAAACTAAACTGTTTAAAGTTTATGAGCTGCTTCGTTTAATGCCTTCTAGTGGGGAAAAATTTCACTAAGTCCTATCAATTATGTAAAGAGGATCTCTGCGACAAACACCAAAAAAATCAACATTGAAGAGGAGAAAACATTATTTCTGCTCAGATTTCAAAAGTTTTGGATCATAGGCACTTAATTCCACTGTTTTGTGTCTGCAGAGAGACAGAATGTTATGGCTGAGGGTGTTTGATGGGTCAAAGTAACTCAGGAGGAGAGAGATGGTTGCTCCCCCTGTAACTTTAAGCAATTCTAGCTCCTTACATTGGGCTCCACCTCTGACAGCCCCACCATTTCCCAATAGTTACCCAGTCCAGCCGCAACTTTCAACATGTAGCTTTTTAGGGGGATATTTAATATATGAAAGATGATAACTTGATAAAAAGTTATTTTCAGGGATTTGTGGTATTGGAAACATATGTCATTTCAGTTCATTCCCATTAAATGTACTTGTAGGTTTCTACAGATGCTGAATTTTGTGTGAAATAAATAACAAGATGCACTTATGGTGGGAACAATGCTGAGATCCAGAAGAAAACAGCAAGTCCTCTGAGAGATACGATTGTGTGTGGATACTGTGATAGCACCACCAAGCATGGAATGTGTTCAGGAAACAGAAATAAACTGAAAGAACATTCCATATAAAAATATAATGGCTTCTACAATCTTAAAAAGCACAACCAGTAGTTGGGAAGATTGCCTGCCCCATCAGTGACGTGTAATGATCTGATTTTGATTCCCAGAACTCTCGTAAAAATGTCCTCTTTAGTGGCATTCATGTCATCCCATCATTGGGGAACCTAGGATCTTTAGCCAGACCACTTAGCCTATGAATTCCAGAACTCCAGGATAGTCCCTGTGTCAGTACACACACACACACACACACACACACACACACACACACACACACACACACACACAGAGAGAGAGAGAGAGAGAGAGAGAGAGAGAGAGAGAGAGAGAGACAGAGAGAGAGAGACAGAGAGACAGAGAGACAGAGAGAGCACTCTACAAACTCAAGGTGCACAAATTTTAATTACTATGCTGCCATGATGTTGGATAGTATTTATTCAATGAATGATTTATTTTATGTTAGGTTTAAAGTAAAGTCATCTCTATATTATAGCAATTTCAGCTCATTGAAGTACATATAGTAGTCTGAGCAGTGTTTCCAGCATAGAGGCAGCCAGTTAATGTTACATATTACCATTAGTAATAAAAACAAGAAGCAAATATTCATACCTGTTTGTGACTAATGGTATCAATGACTGTTCAACCATAACAGAATATGGAATGATAATATTAAAATTCACCATTGTCACATGGATAGAGAAACCTTTCATATTTGCTCATTGGTTTATTAACAATGTCATTTTTTATTGATGCAAAAATAAAACATTATAAATATTAAATCCATTCAGCCAAAAGCATTAGTGAAATATCTAATTTAAAATACTGCACACAAGTGAAGCTCAGCACGCTCTGCACCTTAAGAATATTTAGTTAATGGAAGTCCTTTAAATACAGAGAAATGGGGAAAGAATAGGCATGGAAGAATTTAATAGCATTTGATAATAATATTGATATGAATGCTAAGCTGCCTGAGTCTTTGAGAGTCAACACAGCAATCCAAAAGGAATCTTATCACTCTCTTAGTTGGTCTGACATGGCATCTTCTAGATCTGTGAGAGTCCTGTGAACTTAAACCATTGGGATAGTCAGCAGATTAAGTAGAACAAGTTGATCTTAGCTGTAAACAAAAGAAGCTATTCTAGCTCTTTCAATAGAAAAAGGATTTATTAAGAGCATCTTAGATACTGCTCAGTAACACTATACATATTTGCTTATTATTTCTTCCTTAATATGGCAAAATTATTCTCAAGATAATTATAGAAAGAAATAAGCAATAATGTACTAGGAAAATATTAAAACTTTTCTCCTAATGATTTTAAAATATACACTAAAATATAATCATTGCCATGTTAAAATAATAACTTTATATTTCTGGAACACATGCATATATACCTTTAAATATATTAGTAAGACCTAACAATGAATAATAGCATTACAATATTTGGAACCTGTGGATAAACTACTAACGGTTTATAAAATAAATTTTACTTTTATATTTATATTTTAAAAGTCACACTTAAAATTTTTCAGTCATTCTTCACAGATGATTCATCGATACGTCTTTTAAATTTGAATTTCTGTTTCTTCCATATAAGGTGACAGATAAACAACATGCACATAACATACATGACTGTGTATGTGCATATGCAGCCCTACAGCATTAAAAAGTGAGAAGTAATAGTCTACATGGTGTTATTGCCCCTTCTTGTATAGAATATAAAACTGTTGAATTTTTATAAAGAGGGATTAAACTATGGTTTGTAGATTCAGAAAGACTTACGTATATATGAAATAAAACAATTTATTTTGAAGTAAACAGTGGCATTGGAAATATTTGTCAAGAGGTTTGTTACGTTTTTGTTTACTGGAAATAGATTTACCTCATCTGCTAGAGAGAGCTGAGGCTCTTCCAAAGTGCTACCTAACTCCAAGGACAAAGGAGCAAGGGTTTCATTGACAATGGCTATTTCGATGATTAAAAAACACTCTAAATATTTAACTAGACAAAATAAAGACATTAAACATTAGAACTGATAAATATCTACCAGTATTTTAGTTTAATCTCACTTTTGAGAATTTTGGAATTTCCTAAATAAATGAAGAATATATAGTCTTGAGTTTTGATGTTTGGAAGTCTTGGATCCACTGTAAAATGTGACTCAAATTATTTTCTCTTAAAAATTAATGAGGACCATAGAGGTGGTTCAGTGATAAGAGGCATTTGCTGCTAAACCCGACAACCAGAGTTTTACTCCCAGAGGATATTTAGTGTAAGGAGAAAAACAGATACTAGAGTTTACACACACACAAATACACACACACACACACACACACACACAGAGAGAGAGAGAGAGAGAGAGAGAGAGAGAGAGAGAGAGAGAGAGAGAGAGAGAGAGTGCAAGTGTGAGAGACCTGTTTTTAATTTTGATAAATAATTACATATTTCCCTATTTTATTATTTTTAAGACTAAAATGAAACTTATGCTTTTCTGCCCCTAGCTTTAGCTATCATGTGTTAGACAATTTCAAAAGTTCCTTTTCAGTCTTTCTATTCACATTTTAAAAAATGTTTCTGAGTTACAGATGCTCAATCATAATTCCCTAAAGAAACTTTCTTTGGTGAGTTACTACACACAAAAGAATCCAATTACTAAATTAATAATGCATGCTAATAATGCACAAGCAAAAAATTGTCCCTGTATCCACTAATTTTTCCTAGGTACACCTCTAGCATTAAAGACACTAAACTAAGCAGTGTCAGTTTGAAATTTTTCTTTTGTTTGGACTCTGCCTGAAGTTTTCCTCTGGAGTTTGTTAAAGACCTTTGTTTAGTGTTTCATATCAGTTGTGATTCTTGAGAACTGAATTCTAACAGAAAGCTATATTACAAGTCTGTTGATATCTTAGTCCATTTGTAGATTAAATCTTTGACAGGACCATTGTATGTTTTCCAGTATTGCATACTATATAAAGAAAACATGTCCCAGAACAAAAGCCAGCCTATCCCTCAAAAGTATTTGATACATAGGATGCAAAGTGTAAGTTTAGCAAGAGAGACTTTCAACTGTAGCTCCCTCATAATATTTTCTAAATGCCTTCCCAGCATGGCAGTTCTATGATGGAATTTTTATTGAAGAATCATGGAGCCAGCTTGTATATACCAGTAAATAAACCAAAAGCAGAGTCTTTTATTTGATGTATAATTAAGCAGTGGACAATTCATTGTAGTTTATACTGCCTTCTCCTGGTTACTAATGAGTCATTAGTGCCAGTCCAGATTCAAAAGATGCCAGGAGTTCAAAGGAATGAGGGTTTGTGTGTGTGTGTGTGTGTGTGTGTGTGTGTGTGTGTGTATGAGAGAGAGAGAGTGTGTGTGAGTGTGTGTGTGTGTGTGTGTGTGTGTGTGTGTATTAGACCTGCATAATAAGCTAACAGTTGCAGTGTTTTAATTGAATAAGAAATCAAATATTGGATTGAATTATAGGTACACATGGAAGATTCGATTAATTCATCATTGACTAACTTCTTAAGACCGGGGCTTTTATGGATCATAAAGCAGGAAAAGAAAATGATAAGAAACCTCATATACAAATAAATTTTAGGATCTACCAATGAACAAAATTTAAAGAATTCTGAAATTTTCAATATGAAACTGACCTCAGAAATTTCAGTAAAAAATATGCAAGAATGGAGCCCTTCCGTGTCTCATAATGCAGTAGACCAGTTGTTTAAAAACAAAGAACCAAGCAACAGCCCCAGTATGGTACCTATGTGAGCTACCATGATCTATATTCATTGGCCACTGTGATGTCAGTCTTGTAAATTTAAAACAGCTATGTGCTCATTTTTTGTTCATTATTTTATGTATTTTAAATGTATAAATGTTCTTGAATCCTATCAGGTCCATGAGTATACACTTAAAGTAATATTACAGCAATAATAACTTAAACTTTAAGAAGAGAGAATTAAGGGAAGAGGTTGCCTGTTTTGAATATGAGAGTCATTAATTATAAACGCTGCAACCTTCATTGCAGACTATAGGAAACTATCATCAAGAAAAGATCATGTTCGTTCAATATACACTAAGAAGAACTTAAATTGCATTAAGATTAGATATATGGAAATATCTCGTAACATTTGGCAAATATTTATAAAAGCCAGGGCAATGAAAACATCTCCATCTCCAGTGATTCTGATAGCATGTCTAAGACCCGTATAAACTCCAGCCAGACAAAAGCCCAGCACAGAGGAAGGAAAGTGAAGAGGAGTGAATGAAACCAATCATAGATGAGGAACAATTAGTCTTTGATAGCAGCTGGGAGAGCGAGAGGCGGGGCTTTTTAAAACCATGTGACCCTTTGTGAGTTGATCCTACTGGAGCATGCCCTTATCCGAAGACTAGCTGAGCACAACAAACTAGAATCCGTGAGAAAGCAAGTAAAGAAGTATTTACAGAGCGGCAGGGGAAGAGTTTGGGTGGTTAGGAGACCAGGAAGGGCAGGGGGTGAGGAGAGTGACTATACTCTGTTCAGGATACATTTGTGAAATGTAAAAAAAACCAAAGTATTCACCAAAACATAACAATCTACTGTAACAATCTCGGCACACTAATATTCAAATTATAATACAGAGAATGGATGGATCAGAAATTCAATGAGAGATACCATCTTTATATGAGTGAGAAAATGTTCCCTATAATAATTTGAGTTCTTCCTATTATTCAGTTTAAATATTATCCTAAAGACATTTTCAATGATTTAAAATCAGTTAACAAGCCTGACCTCCATTATTCTTTACATTCTTCCATATTTTTGCTTAAAATTAACCACCCTAATTGTCATAATAGAACCTTCATCCAGCAATGGATAGAGGCAGAAGCAGAGATCCATAGCTAAGCACCAGGTAGAGCTCCCAGTAGAACTGAAGAGAGTGTATATGAGCAAAGAGATCAGGATCCTGAAGAGATGACTGTCAAATGGGGTGGACAGTCTATGGAACCTCTTGCAGTAGGACCAAAGTATGTTCCTGGTGCATGAACTGACATCTCAGAGCCCATTCCCTACAGAGGAACACCTAACTTAGTCTCAATACTGGGATGAGGGACTTGAACCTACCTCAACTAGATATGGCAGACTGAATTAACCCACCTCAGGACTCCTTGCCCTCTGTGGAGAATGGATTGTGGAAGAGGGTGAGGGGAATCTGAGGGAGGACTGGGAGGGACTGTGAGGAAGGAAGGGAGGAGAAGCAGTAGCAGATAAGGGGGAAAAGCTTTTTAAATAGAAAACTTAGAAAATAAACTCATTACTGTAAATTCCTAAGTGCTAATGAGAGAGCTAAAGTTTGTTGAGCTCGAATGCCCCATGAAAGACATGAAAAAAACCACACCAAAACTAATAACATCAACAATAAAACCCAAAAACTAACCTTGAATTAACTTCAGACCATTTCATAATGAGGATGGCTATCATGTTGGAGTGTACACCATAGCAAAGATGATAATGGGCCTTTAAGTTAAGGTTGTCAGGGAAATCCCCAGTGCAGCTCCTCCATAAGAAAGATCCATAAGAAAACAACATTTTAAAGCACTGATATAATTCTAGTGAGTCTTTAAAACTCGGTGAGGGAAGCCTTAAAAATAGAAAAAAAAATGACATAGTCCTATGAAAATCTCTTGACGCTTATTTGAAACTTTCCCAGATGAATAATTTTACATGTAAAAAAGCTTAGTGGTTGCCATTTTATCTGGTAGAGATATTCTGTTCCTCATAATAAAATGCAAAGATGTAATTACTTACATCCAATAGCTCCCCCGATTGCCACTTATGCCTGCTTTATAAATGATTTGAAAGGGTTTTGATAGAAGCAAGTTTTATACTTGCTTTCTCTTAGAAATGGCTCTGTTGCCAGACTTAGGCGCCAGAGGGCAGCAAATACACTTACATTAAGAATGAATCAGTTTCTGTTGAGAATTCTCTGTATAGATCTGTACTCCACTCCCCCCCCCCCACATTTTAAAATTAGATTATTTGGGTTTTTTTTGCTGTCTAGTTCGTTGAATTCCTTATACATTTAGAGATCAGTCACCTCTGTCATATGTAGGGTTGATGAAGATCTTTTCCCATTCTGTAGGCTGTTGTTTTGTATTATTGACCATGCCCTTTGCCTTACAGAAGTTTCTCGGTTTCAGGAGGTCCTATTTATTAACTGTTTCTCTCAGTGTCCATGCTACTGGCATTAGAAAGTGGTTTCCTGTGCCAATGCATTCAAGGCTACTTCCGACTTTCTCTTCTATCAGGTTCAATATAAATGGATTTATGCTAAGGTCTTTGATCCACTTGCATTTGAGTTTTGTACAGGGTGACAGATATGAATTTATTTGCATTCTTCTCTGCATTGAAGTCATGCCAGCACCATTTGTTGAAATGCTATCTTTTTCTATCGTATAATTTTGGCTTCTTTGTCAATGATTAGATGTTCATAATTGTGTGGTTTAAGGTCAGAGTCTTCAATTTGATTCCATTGATCCATGTTTCTGTTTTTATGCCAATATCACACTGTTCTTATTACTGTAGCTTTATAGCATAAACATTATTATTACTAAAGTAAAGGTTGTCGTCAAATGTGTTTATAACTGGTAATAAAAGGGGGAGCTAGCGTTTTTGGACTGTACTTTCTGCACTGAATCTTGAGCCTTAATTATTTGCTTCATGAAAGAAGAGCAGGAAAAATATTTATTACCTAGTGGTGACTTGAAGATCATGAATCATTTTTGTTTTACTTTACAGTGAGAAGAAATGGAGAAAAGCCGCTGAGCTCGTTTCTACTTATCCCCTGCCAATTGCCCTTCTCTATTATAAAACTCATTGTTATTTATATTTATCTAAAAGTAAACTATTTAAATTCAAATATTGATGTTAGAACTTCAACCTCCATAATTTGTCTAAGAATGTAACTAATCAAACCATTATTTGTCCTGAATAATTCTTATCTCACCTAATGCCCAGCTTATGCATTTGTTTAATGAAATATTTGAAATAATTTTTATTATTTGAGGATATTGTATAACTTAGGAAATTTTATGATTAGGACAATATTTTCTTACATTTAATTTAGTAATGTCCCTGAAGCTTATTGAGCTAGAGACAGAAATTGTCCATTTGAAGTTCATTTCAAGATATCAGTTATTATGGTAATTTAACACCTATTTCTCTCTAGTTGCCACCTGAAACTTGACATCATCCATATGGATAAATGAGAGTATTTTCTAGAAACTGAAATATAGTGTTAGCATGTCTCATGGGTATGAGAACACTGCTGTCCCCAGAGGGAATGTACAGCAAATTATCTAATTTGCTTTAAAAATTACTAATATTTTTCTCATTTATTTTACTTGATTATTTACTTACTGATCCTGCATATTATAGCTATTGACTCCTTTTTTTATTTTCTAAATTGTAATATTGATCACTAAGCAATGTTTTTATTTTATGGTCAGTAATGAATTTTAGGACTCTTTTTAAAATTATTCTTTTATTTTTGAGATTCTAATACAGTTATAACAATCCTATTTCCATTTTCTTCTCTCGAGATCCTCCTATATATCCCTCATTACTTTCTTTTAAACTAATGCCCTCTTTTATTAATTGTTGTTAGATGCATGTATGTTCATGTATGTACATATGTATGATGCTACCTATCTTTATGTTGTCAGGGCTGAACATGGCCTTTTGGATAGTAAATTTGTGGAGGGTTTTAGAGGAATGAAGCCAAGGCATAACAATAACGATTTCCTGAAGGAAACTTGAATAACATGAAAAGTCAAAACTGCAAATATGGTAAAGTGAGTACCAGGAAAGGAAGCACCATACATCATGCATGAAATAGATGCTCAAAAAATACTGAATCTGTGTGTCTTGCTAGGGGATTTCTCAGCCACCAGAACATGCATTAAATCAATTTCTGCTGTGCATAATAACGAAATGTGAGATTTTGTTATCTGTACTGATATGATTCATACTTTCACTTAACATAATCTCCAGGATCATGTATGCCATATCAAGTTTCACTATTTTAAAGTGTGCCACATTTTTTTTTTTTTTTTTTTTTTTTACTTTTCATTGATTCTCTACTATTTTAAAGAATGTAATGTGAAAAATTGTAGGAAAATTTTGTGGGTTTATTTTATTAGTTCTCTTGAGTATCTATAGATTTTAATGTATAATGTTTTCACAGATTAAAATGTTTTGTTTGGGGATCTCTCTCTCTCTCTCTCTCTCTCTCTCTCTCTCTCTCTCTCTCTCTCTCTCTCTCTCTCTCTCTCTCTCTCTCTCTCTCTCCGTTCATCCATTTCAAAGGCACGGTTCCTGTGACACCCTGTAGTACTATGGCCACAAACATCATCACAGAACATGGCTCTCGGCAGCAGCTTTGGCTCAGAGGTAACAATGGTGCCACTGGTATCATGAGCCACCTAGATTAGTATGACCCTCATAGCAAGCCCTCTGATACACGGTCTCAGGTGTTTGGTGGCTTTCCAGACCCCAGACATATTTTGTGGTAATAGGAGCCATGGTCATGAATTCAGGCCCTGACTGCTGTTGTCCACAGATCTAGATATGGCCCTTGGCAGTGGCCTAGACACAGATTACAGCATGAAACAGGCAGTTCAGGCCACTCATACAGGCATGGCCCCAGTGGAGGCAATGCACTCAGACACCAACAGGGTTACAGGTTTTGACCTTGATCCGCAGATCTCTCTGTCCTTTGGTGGTGCCATGGGATACAGATATCAATATAAAACCCAAATGTGATAGGACCATGGATTATTAAGAAAATATCCAAGATTCTGAAACTGAAAAATAATGTATTTGACCCAGAAAGACACACATTGCAAAGTTCTCTGCTCTGACATACCTACCTCCAAATGTTCCAATGTGAGTTTATAACTTCAAAAAACTGCAGATTCCAGAAAAATCAAAAGGTGATCGTTATAGAGGAAGAGAAGAAATAGAGAGGGGAATAGCAGGGTACCAGTCATATGATGAAGAAAATGGGAAAAATTAGGTGGTACTTTTAATTAGGATTGAGAGAAACATAAATACAGAAGGTCAAGAAAACAGTAAACATGTTTGAAATCATGAGGAATAATATCATTAGTTTTCAGCCCAAAATACACATAAGTTGGTATATAAATATAAACACATAGTTTAGGTGGAATTTTAGGTTTATGAGCAGTGGGAATTGATGCTCTACTTGATGGCAGTGTGAACACTAAAATTCCCCAGAGTTTGGATGGTAAATGTGGCTTCTGCCAGTACCTTTTCTATGCAGCTAAACTCTCACAGACAGAAGCTGGGCAGAGACAGCTTCCATATCCAAGGCTTTTAATTTTAGCCATACCATTTAGCAGATTAAAGGCTCCTATGGCCAGAAAAAATAGAGATACACAGTGAAGACAAATTTAGATGAAAAAGGACCTCTAAACAGTTTATAGTGTGTTTAAAATATACATAGGCTTGGGAGAGAAAAGAGAAAGTATAGAGAAACTTCTTAAAAAGAAATAAAGTAAAAATAGATTAGCTAGGTAAAGATGGAAAATATAGAGATAGTCTGGATACTGTATGTTATTGTGTTGTATTTGAGTTTTTGAATGCAAAGGACAAAGTGAGAACTGCTAAGAGACATTTGATTATCAATGTTGCTAGATTAAAACAACCTATTTATTTTGAAAATATCTTGACTTCAAAATTTAAGTCAAAATATATGTTACTTTGGAGGAGAGGTTGAGGGTGTGGGTTCATTCTGGGTTAAAGAAAATAAGGTTTGATCAATGAAGAGCCCCAGAAAAAAAAATCTCTGATGAGAATGAATGGTTCAGAGTACTTCAGTTACTTCAGTGTTACAGTTTGCTCTGAGTTCTGCATCCAGAACTGCTTTAAGACTGATGGATAAAGTCTTCCAGCCTCACAGAATACTCTAGTCAGGATTTGACCATAATCTAAATTTTTGTCAAGTTCCTCCAAAGGTTACCAGTGCCCCTAATCAGCAGAAAGTAGTCTAGAGAATTATGTATATATTCCCCTCAAAATGGATTAGTAATATGCTTGAGCTGATGACCCAGAAATTACTATAATATTAAGCCTCTGAGTCAAATTTGGGATGTGGCTGCTGGGCATTTGAAAGTTTCTGGCAAGATAGAAACTTCTGACTACACATGAAGAATTATATTATTAGTTTTCAACCTAACATACATGTAATAATATGAGTTGGTGTATAAGTATAAACACACAATTTAAGTAAAATTTTCTCATATTGGCTAAGGATGCTTTCTTTAAAATCCGAAGATATTTAACAAAAATTTCAACACCAATTACAAGAAACCCTTTCATGAACTGTTGGTCAGAGTTGTGGACACAACTTCAAAATATTACAGACTATTGTTTTTTACTTTAGCTGCCCACCTAGAGGTGGAAAGTAAGTTCCTATTACTAAAGACAAAATGCACTTTGCACACAGGACACAGGGTTGGAACGGACCTGAAAGCCTCCTGCCTGAGGACTAGCTTTCATAATGCTAGAAAGTTTCAAGTAGCTTCAGAGGAAGAAGAAGTCAACAGTCTCACCCAGCTCTGATGCTTATGTACAATGATAACCTACATAGCATGCTAACCCTAAGTGTGTGTCTCAGTTAAGGCTTTTATGGCTGTGGTACAACACTATGCCCACAAACATCTTGCGGGGGAGATAGTAGGAAAGTAAGTGTTAGAAGCCATTTGTGGTTTCTTTAATTATTCAGTTTAATAAAACCATCAAGGAATGTTTAAACACCCATTTCCCATTAATTTCATAAATTAATTGAGCAAAATAATAGGCACATTTTAAGCCTATTATTTTTATTCACTTGCTTCTCTGCCTGTTTTTTTTTTCTTCAAAAAACCCTAATGTATGTAATATATTTAACACAGAGAAAACCCAATATCATCAAACCATGAATTTTGAGTATTGACTATGAAGCAATTACTATTACAGAAAAGTTCATTTTTTTACATTACATTTAAAATAGGAGTTGATGGACAGTTTTCCCCCCACAGGAATTAAGTGTGCACCCACACTACAGACTTTCCTTTTTCTTTTTTCTGTCAGATGTAATAGAACCTCTTGAGAATCCTTTGGCAAAATGTTCAGGTAGTACAACAGCAATTATAATCTAAATTTTAGTTTTTAAAGAGATTCACATCATCTGGTCCCACTATGATGATGTGTTTGTGTGACAGACAGCACTCAGTTAAAGCTATAATTTCAATGATCATCTTCTGTTATTACTACAGATCCTTGGATTTCAGCCTGAGACCGAGAAAATAAATAAATGTGGTTCTTTTCAATTTTATTATGCACAGTTTCAAATACCACTTTTAATTGTTTTTGTTAGTTTTGTTCAACATTCCAAGAAACAATCTGATTCATGCCTGCATTGTGAGTCACGCATCTCCTTCTTCCTCAGTTTGTCTTAGCATTTCAAACTCAGAAGTGTGTGTGTGGAGTCTGACTCCTCGGGACTTCCCAGGTGGTCATTTAGCTGCTTTCCCACTACATAAGACACATTTAATTTCTGTAATTGCCATTTCTATATTGTTACAAGGGACATTTAAGGATTATTACTTATTATTTTACTACCTCTTCCTGGTCTTGTGGAAAAAACTTCACTAGGATGTTCAGGTTCTATTCTAGAGACTTTAATACTATACTGACATAAACAAGATTTTACACACAAACACACACACACACACACACACACACATACACACACACACACATTCAGCTTCTTTATCTTCTATGATTGGTCTGGTCATAATAAAAGCAAAGGCAATATGAGAATGACATTGTCCTGTGGACTTCATTTTATTGTGTATCTTTATTATATAACTGTCCAGGGTATATCCATTTATCCATTCATAATTCTTAATGGATGGGAAGAAAATAACATTGGGAAAAAAATCTACTGATCTCACCTTCACTTATTCATGCATGAAGGTGGGAACAGAGCAGCTGTAGTTAGAAAAATTATGTTCATGCTTCTGAGTGAGTTTAATATTTTCATTGTAGTTTGAATTTTAAAACATGATATTCTTAATATAAGTTAGCTTACTCGAGCCTCTGTGATGTTTAATATTGTCAACTTGATAGGATCTAGAATAAGGTAGATTATGAATCTCTTAGGCATGTCTGTGAGAAAGTTACTAGACTGAGCTAATTAAATTGGGAAGACCTCTCTCTTGATGTGAGTGGCACCATTTTATGGGCTGGGATACTGTAATGACTGAAAATGAGAAAACCAATTGAGCATCATCACCACCTGTCTCCACTGCTCTGACTATGGATGTGATATGACCAGCTAGTTCATGTCCTTGTTGTCAAGGCTTCCTGATAAAATTAACCTTTCACATTATAAGCTGCTTCTTTTCAAATATTTGATCATAGCAACAAAACATAACTAATACAGACTGTAAGCTTGCTGCAGTGTATGCAGGCAATGCTACTGTGCCAATGCTAGTGTGTGAGAATGATTGAGACCAGTGGTTCTCAACCTTTGGGTGGTAACCTCATTGGGGACCAAACATCAGATATCCTGTTTATCATATATTTACATTTAAATTCATAACAGAAGCAAAATTATAGTTTTCAAGTAGCAACAAAAATAATTTTACTTTTGGGATTCACCACAAGATGAGGTATTATATAAAGGGGGTCACAGTGTGAGGAAGGTTGAAAACCACTGCTTATGATAGCCAACTTATTGTGATAATTTTCTTTTATTCTTTGAAAATACTTGCTTACTTTTGTATGTTACCTTTTAAAGAGATGCTTTAGTAAAAGAAGAGCAAACATTTTATTCATAAATATATTCATCTGATTTATGAGGCATGTAAAAAATGAATGAACAGGGTCTAAGTAATAAGTCAACAAGATAAACTACAGTACTCACAGTTGTTCTTAATTCATTCACATTAATGGAACAATATTTCAGACTCAGAAACAAGTCACCCTAAATAAGATCTAAAATGATTTCTATAAATCTTTTACATTGCAGCCACATAAATTTTGTTCCTTCAGTGTGCAAACCTTCTTGAATAATGGCATCACTTTACAATTTTATCTTCTCTCAACTCTCAGGGCAATGAACGGATGATTGTGAACATGCTAGTTTTATGCCAAGTTGACACACAGTAGAGTCTGTGGGCAAGCCTATGGGGCTTTTTCTTGCCTGAGGATTATTGTGGGTGTGTAAGGCCCCCATTTGGAAAGTAGACCTTGATGGTATAAGATGACAGGCCGAACAAACTATGAGCAGAAAGTTAGTAAGAAGAACTCTTCTATGGCCTTTATATCAGCTCTTGCCTTAGGGTTCCTAGTCTTGAGTTCCTGCCATGTATTCTATTAGTCAGGAGTCTGACCTGAGAGCTGCAAGTGGAATAAACTTTTTCATCCTCACATTTATTATGGTCATGGTATATTGTCACAGCAACAGAAACTCTAAATAAGACAACAATATTATATATTTTAATTCCTTTTCATTTTACCTCTAGATAAACTTATAATAGTTAAAGAATTTTCAAAACTTGAACACTTTTAAAATACCTTGGGGATGTTTTTGGTAGAGTGGTAATTTTACTAGAATAATCTAAAGCCAATTTCACAACAAAATTTTCTAGAAATGAAAATGTAATTGAATGGCTAGTGGAATAGATGGTTGTAGGTCTCACATCACTATAAATTGTTTATTGTTTCTTACTTGTGGGTTTTGATCCATTTGGGGGTTGAATGACCCTTCACAGGGGTCGCACATCAGATATCCTGAATATCAGATATTTACATTACAGTTCATAACAGTAGAAAAATTATAGTTATAAAGTGACAACAGAAATAATTTTATGGATGGGGTTCACCATAACATGAGGAACTGTATTAAACTGTCACAGCATTGGGAAGGTTGAGAAGTACTGCAAAATCCTATCATGGAGAAATAAACAATTCAAGTTAGTTTTATTACTAATAATTTGTGGTGATATATTATATAATTTATAAAACCAGCCTGGGATGTCGAAGAACGGAATCACCCACAGTCAAACCACAAAGGTCAGGAGTGATTCCCACACCTTCAATACCATCACTAGGGATGACTAAGTGGTGACTTGTGCCTTTTATTCTATCACTCAAGAGATAGAGATCTTTCTTAATTTCTGTGAGTTCAAGGCTTAAAAATCAAACAGTAGTAGGTCACACCTTTAATCCTAACTCTAGGATTATGATACAGAGTTGAACCAGTAAAATAGCTGGACAGGGAAGATATATAAGGCTGGAAAAGGCAGAAATTCATTTATATTGTAGAAGTGACCAGTCAGAATGAGGACCCATGAAGATAGCACTTACCCTGTTCAGCCTGAGGAGTTGGCTGGGTGAGAATTGATTATAGGCTTTTTCCTCTTTCTGATATTCCAGCTTTATCTCAATATCTGGTTCCGAGTTTTCATTATATGCTAACTAGAGTTTGTGCAATAAGAAATAGTCTGTTGTACAAAAACCCACAGAGATTATAGTAATATCTATTTGAACAAAATTGTCCTCTCAAAACATTATACTTGGAACAAACGGAATTTCACAATATAAACCAGAATATTATCCAGGAAACAAATTGTCAGTTTTAAGAGGCATATATAGTAATCAGGTGTATTTTCTTTGGTCAATACATTTCAAAATAGAATTTAATCTCAAGGTTCTAAAATTCAGTACAATAAATAAAACCAATGTTAATGTTTTTTTTTTTTCCTAGAAAAATACTGCCCAGGTTTAGACTTTTGAAGTTGCAGTTGGCACATGAGTTGATTATACCTGGCTTCATAGAAGGGGCATGCTCTCTTTGAATATATTGACTTAATCTCTATCCCTGTTTGCTTTAGAGATCCTACATGTGGCCAGATGTAGCTTCAGTGTATGGGATATCAGCAGCTTCAGGAGGAAGAGGAGTGGAGACCAGAAGAAGAACCAGCACCTAAGCCAGCCTTTTGCTGAGATTTCCAGAAACACCCACAGCCTCTGCCATCTCATTCTTCTCTTGTGTCTCCAGAGCACATCTTCCTCCTGTCACTGTCTCTTCCAATGAGTCATCTCCTGTGCTGCCACCACTGTACTGAGTGAGGCAGGGCTTCTGCTCCATTGGTGCTTTCACATCCAAGTGGATTCTCAAGCCTACACTAAGATGGCTTGCTGTCCTTATAGGAGACAGGATGTGATTTTTTTCTTTGAAGTACCTTTGGCAAAGAGCTGGGATTAGTCACAGAGAGGTGATAATGAGTCCCATGACACATTGTACAAAAAAAAAAAAAAAAGTGAAGTTATAGCAAGTAGTAAAATCCTAGGGTGGCTATTAAATCTAACATTTTAATTCATGTTGAGATGTTAATTCTACTTATCAAATACAAGTACAAAAATAGTATTCATTATAGTTAAGAAGTGGAGACATGTAGCATTTATACTATAGACAGTTGGGATAAATGCAAGTATCCTTCTGCTATGGTTTAACATGAAATATGCTCTACATGCAGGTTCATATAATGAAAGGCTGGTTTGCAACAGCTGGTGCTGTTTTGGGAAGTGGTAGAAACTTTAGGTGAGCCTGTCAGGAAGATGTAGGTAATTGGGGGTTGTGACTCTGAGAGTATCTTGCCCTTGATTCCATCTTGTGTTCCTCTCTCTGTTTCCTGCCCACTTCAAGGCAAACAACTTTGTAGTCTCCTCTTGATTCATGAAGCTCTGCTTCTCAACAGGTCCACAGCATCCCAACCACAGACTGAAAGCCTCTGACCCCATGACCCAGAATAAGCTTCTTTCTTTAAAATAGAGAGAGTAAAACAAGTGAGAATCAGGCAAATAAAATAAGAAACTTATGAGATAAGAAGAGAGATAGAAAACCAGGATGCTTTGCTTCTGTATCCTAGAGATAAATGACTTACAGATTTATGCATCTTATCTCTTTCATCAAGCAGAGTCCAGGTTGAGCAGTAATGTGCTTCTCTCAGTGTCTAGAACTGGACTGAACCATAGTATGTTGCTCTCTGAGTCCAGAGCTTGCATTGTGCTGCAGCATGCTACTTTCAGGTAGGGTCCAGAGCCTGCTCTCCGTGTCTAGAGCCAGGTTTGAGCAGTAGCATGCCACTTTCTGGGTCCAGAGGCTAGATTGAGCAGTAGCTTTCTCCTCTTAGGCAGTGGATAGAGCTGGATTAAGAATTAGCTGATCTCAGTAAGCATTCAGAGATTGGAGTATCTAGTAACATGCCAGATTCTTGGATGCTTGAAACCCTTCAATGGGCTGAACCTGATCATCATTGCTATATCATAATTTTCATTAAATTCTATCTCTTGTCCTATTATTTCATGTTTATTTGCTGAGCCAGAGATGTAATTGTATTGTTGGTAAACTAGATCCCTAGATTTCAGTATCTCAGTTATTCTGAATTCTGTTGTGTGTGTTCTCCTAAGGTATTCTTCTTTTTGAATTTGCAAATTAAGTTTCTTGTACCCTTTGTTCCCTGAAGTTCTTTGCAGGAAAAAGACATTGTATCATATTGCCCTATGTTGATTCTCAAAGCCATTCTCTTTCAATGCTCTTCACCTTCAAGAGCCTCCTGTCTGCTTGTCATTTGTCTCTAGACTCCTTCTGTGTTTCAAACAGTATTTGTGGACCTTGTGGACTAATCTTTGTTTGGTAATGTATTTTTTCAACTCTGAAGTTTAGGCACTATAATTTATAGCTATGGTTTATTTCAGTCAGATTGCAGATCGCCTTCATAAAAATGACAGTGTAGATGTGCTGCAAACTTGTCTGTCTGAATGAAATTGCTTTCCTTTTAAATATTATTTGCTTTTCCAGGATGACTCCATTTTGGTTCTCAGGCATTATCCTCTGTCACTCCTTATTCTTTCTGTGACAATAAAAGGCATTTTGGTATCTAAGTTTTGCAGAGATAGATACTTAGATTGGCATGTAGTTTACATATCTTTAGTAACAATATAAAGAGAATTAGATACTAGGACTTTCCCCAGTCTTTTATTCATAGTATAATATTGGGTAAGCCCCTTGATCTTACTACCTCAATTTCCTTACAAGTGATAAGGTCATAATATTAACTGTCAATCCTATTGCACAAGACTTTTACAAGCAAAGCATATGATAGAATTTGAAAGTCCGAATGCCACATACAACTGGTAGTGTATTGAAGCAGATTTGTAGAGTATCTAGGATGAGTATAAGGCGTAAGATTGATATGAAGAGATTATTCAATCATTAATGCCTCTCATTGCTACAAAGAACCCAAGGCAGACCTGGAGTATACTCTCTTATATAGTTTCTCTCTAATAATTAATTACAGAATTGTAGTAAAATTTCAGATGGCTGACTCCTGGTATGGCTTGTTTAAAACATCCTTCTCATATATGTGTACACTCTGCAGATATATGGGTTTTTTTTTTTTTTAAATAACCACTCCTGAATTTAATGCTCACTGGAATCAGAAGTGAAAAGTAACTTCTACTATGTATAGATCTTCACAAGGAATGATACAAAATTCAGTTTAACCTTTAAGGTAAGTTTGACTTACTTTGAAGATTAGGTTAAAAGTTTTGGGCTGATGTGTCCTCTTCTGCTCTAAATTTCATTATGCAACGAGCTGCGGATCCCAGGTTCTTATGCCTGCCTGGAATTGTGGACATTTTAACCTTTGGGTTCTTTGCTCCGGCATGGCTTCCCATCTGAAACTCAGTAACAAAAGTAATTCTTTGATGCCTAGCACTTGTCAGCATATAGATGTTAGTGGAACTGGAAGTTTGCTTGACTCTTTGTGTGTGAGTTGACTAATTTTAGAATAGGGTTGATTGCACAGCTTGAAATATTCGGCAATTTTGCCAGGTTTCTTTCTTTGCTCTTTCTTTTTCTTTCTTTCTCTCTCTCTCTTCCTTCCTTCCTTCCTTTCTTTCTTTCTTTCTTTCTTTCTTTCTTTCTTTCTTTCTTTCTTTCTTTCTTTCTTTCTTTCTTTCTTTCTTTCTTTCTTTCTTTCTTTCTCTCTCTCTCTCTCTCTCTCTCTCTCTCTCTCTCTCTCTCTCTCTCTCTTTCTTTCTTTGGTATTGTTCCATTTCTTCTGCTGTCTTGATTCCAAGAATTGCAAAGTTTTCTGTTGCCGCTGATTTGTTTGTTTGGTTTTAGTCAATGTCAGTGCCATTATTTCATTCATAGGTAAACCTTTAAAAAAAAAAAACCCAACTCAGACATATACTATAGGGAAACACATTCCTATACCAAGGGTATTAGCTCAATTATGTTCATAGCAGAATTCTTCGAAATAACCAGAACTTGGACACAACTTAGTTGCCCCTCAACTGAAGAATGGATTAAAATATTGTGGTACATTTACACAATGAAGTACTACTAAGCAGAAAAAAAGATATCCTGACATTTGCAGGCAAATGGATAGATCTGGAAAGTATGGTCTTGATAACACTGACCTAGAAAGACATACATGGTATATATTTACTTGCAAGTGGCTTTAGACTTACAGCAAAGGATAACCAGGCTACAATCTACCACCACCACTCAGCAGCTATGTAACAGAAGAAAGTTAAGAGAGACAACCATAGATCCCACTGGGTCCTGAGAAAATTGCAATCATATTGGAGCAAGGGGAAGTGAGAAAAGATCATGAGAGAACTGGAAGGTATGGGGGCAGACAACAGAGAGGGAGAACAAAAAAATAGATATCCTGATAGTGGGAGACATTGTGAGATTAGAGATAGATCTGATACTAGGGAACACCCTAGAACGCACAGGATGAGCCTAATTGCCATTATAGAACTTTCATCCAGCAGCTGATGAAGACAGATACAGAGATCCATAACTAAATACCGGGCAGAGTGAAGGGATCAGGATCATGATAGGGAGACCCATGCTGTACGCTGTCCAGTGCTGTTGGGAGCTCACAGATTCTGAAATAATAGCTGACTAACCTTCATGGGATGTATCTGAACCCTCTGGATGTAGATGACCGTCAAAAGGCATGGGCAGTTTCTAGAGCCTCTTGCAATTGTACCAGAATCTATTCTAGGTTCATGAACTGGCTTCTGAAAGCCCATGCCTACTGGAAAAACACCTTTCTCAACCTCAGTACTTGGAGGAGGGACTCCTTCCTACCTCAACTAAATATGCCAGACTGAATTGACTCACCTTGGGATTCCTTGCCTTCTCTGGGGAGTGAAGGGGGAAGGGGCAGTGAGGTGGGAGATGGAGCTGACTGAAAATAAACAAACAAACAAACAAACAAGTAAATAAATAAATAAATAAATAAATAAATAAATAAATAAATAAATAAATAAATAAACTTTAAAACACAGCTTAGGCTTTCACAGTTGAAAAACTCATTGGAAAAAATAACTGTTGTGGTTTGAACAAAAAAAATGTCCCACACATCCCCTCAAAAAAAAAAAAGGAGAAAAAGCTTTCTGAGTGGATCAAAATAATGTGGTCTTGATAAAAAATAGTTCCCACTTGAGATGGTAAATTAAATCAGCCTTTTATTTTAACTATTTAACATGCTTTAATGCCTACACAATGAAGTCCTTAATTAATATTAAGTAAGCCTACTTATGTTTCAAAATACTTGCCTTCATATAAACACAGTAAATCAAATTTGAGGAATCATATTTACAAAGACTAGTACCAGGATTTATCTGGAAAGTAGGCTTAAATTAGCATGACAAAATAAGCCAGTTATCCTTCTCAAACCCTGTGGCTCTGAGCAGTTTTGTCTTATTTGAAGCCTACCATAGTGGCGCCATCATGTCACTTCTTTTCTTTTTTAATTTTTTTTAAAACAATTTTTCCATACCAACCACTGCTCTCTTGTCAGCCACTTCTCTCAGTCCTCCCTAGCCTCTCTCCTTCCCCCTCACCTCTCCCCCTGCTCCACTCCCCAGAGAAGGCAAAGGAATCCCAAGGTGAGTCAATTCAGTCTGGCATATTTAGTTGGTGTAGGATTGAGTCCCTCCCCCAAGTATTGAGGTTGAGAAAGGTGTTTTCCCACTAGGCATGGGCTTCATAGACCTAGAATGGACTCTGGCCCAACTGCAAGAGGCTCTAGAAACTGCCCATGCCTTTTGACTGTCATCTACATGCAGATGTTCCAGATCCATTCCATGAAGGTTAGTCAGCTGTTATTTCAGAGTCTGTGAGCTCCCAACAGTACTGGAAGGCCGACTCTGTGGGTCTCCCCATCGTGATCCCTATCCTCATGCATTCTCTCCTCTCTCTCTTCACCTGGCCCAGAAACTCAGCCTGGTGTTTAGCTATTGATCTCTGCATCTGCCTCCATCAGCTGCTGGATGAAGGCTCTATAATGGCAATCGGGGAGATTATTCATATTATAATAGGGAAAGGCCAGTTTAGGCTCCCTCTCCATGATTGCTTGGAGTCCTAGCTGGGCTCATCTTGTGGCTTCTTGGGTGTCCCTAGCACCAAGTTTCTCTCTAATCCCACAATGGCTCCCTCTGTCAGGAAATTCACTTTGTTCCTCCTTCCCATTCTCTTATTTTTTCTTCTCAAACTCCCCTCCTTCCACTCATAATTTCAATTTTCTCAGGAGATCTTCTCTATTTCCCCTTCCTAGGGGGAATGCATGAATGTCTCTCTTAACTTTCTTCTGTTACTTAGCTGCTGGGGATAGTGTCTTTGAAGTTGAGTTGAGTCTCTTGTATGTAGCCAAAGAATAGATTCTGTTTTTGTTTCCATTGTGTTAGCCTGTGTCTTTTTATAGGTGAATTGAGTTTATAGACACAAGGAATAATTACCAGTGATTAATTCCTCTCATTTTTTGTGATAATATGTGTGTGTTTCCCCTTTTTCGTTTTTCTTCTGTGGGATTATCTATTGCGTGTGGCTTCATGGGTGTATATATTTAACAGAAAATATTTAATTGATATAGTATGTATATATTTAAGGATACTAAAAATAAGTTTGCAATATTTTTCATGAGCATGCCTATAATGAAAGAAGAAAGGTGTTGTATTAGTAAACTATGTATTTAAAGAAAACCATGAAGCTATCTCAAGTCAATGTATTGCTAAATGGTGAACACCCACTTCCCCTGGAGAACAGACAGAAAGAGAGTGGGATCTGATTTGAGATTACTGACTGCCAATGATACAATATGGAGCAAATTACTACAATATATCTAATGATAGTGAACTTGGAGTGTTGATACTGTTATAAGTCTTAAAAATTGCTCAGCCAATCTCCAAATGTCACACACATACACAATTTATATGGCTATTATTATTGGCATTTAAGGAGATTTTCATAAGCTATAAAATAGCAAAGGAAAAATACGTTTGTATGAATCTATAGCCTTAAAAAAGTTTTGGATCAGTAATAGGAAGAACATTAGAAGGATTTACCATAGGAGAAAATGTGGGTAATGTCACACAGAATTAGATATTACATGAGAAGGATGTGAAATGTGAGTGTGACTTAGCGGTGATCAGATGAAGTGCAGTAATAAAGACAAGAAGGACATGATAGGAAGTCTTCTTCGGTCTTCTACTCCCTCAGACAGTAGAGGCAGGGATTGATCTATCTGGGAAGACTTGAAAATTATTTTTGAGAAGATATTTTTGGAAAATAAATCTTGATGACTAGTATACATATTCAGGGTTTGTGAAGTAAGTGTTTATTGGCAGTTCTATCTTAATCATTTCTGTTTCTTTTCTAGGGCAGGAGATGATTTTAGGAGAGAAGACATGAGACCATACATATCATGATAAACTTGTTAAGGACAGATCTCTTGGCAACCATACTAATGGTATTTACTATCAGAATAGTGACTATGTTTGTAATGTGATTCCCTTTTTTACTAGGGTCCTTTGTGGTCAAGAATTATGAGACCTGACTTTTGTATAAGCCTCATTGTCGTAGTAATTCTCTAGCTGTGTGAGTACCACACTGGAATGCACCGAATAGTGTGTCTCTTTGGTGTTAGATGTGTGATTTCATAAATCACTTGAAACATAATTTAGGCATTTTATCTGGGGACCTAAATCTTTATCTGCTTTCCCCAAGTTTCACAATTACTCAAGTTGTTTAAATTGTAGCAAATTACCATTTACTACTGAATAAGTTTTCAGGTTGGTATGAGTCTGACTTAACAGTGAAATATATGTTCCTGTGGATTAGAGCATTACACAGTGAGACACTTCAAATTCACAAAACCTAGCAGCTCAGACATTTATTGGTATTATTGCATTTGAGACAAGCAAAAGGGAAGATGGGGGTACTACTATAAAAATTCGATTCCAATCTGACTATCTACCAACCACTGTGTGAAATGGTAAAGAATGAAGGGGAATTACTGTAATACATTTTCTCAGTGAAATTGGTAGGGAATCGATATAGAAGCAAGGAATATACTTACATTGATAGTCCAGGATGGGCAAAAGAAAGAGAGAAAATTGATTAAGACCCCTCTTCTACCCCCTGTGAGAATTAATAGCTTTATGCCCACTATACTAAAAAGAAGAAAAAGAGGTAACAATAAAACGAAGAGCAGAAAGACCAGGTTAGTCATTACTAAGAAGAAACTCATGCCTCTTTGAAAGCTAGCAAAGATGCTACCTTTACTTGCAATATGAGTCAGCTATGACCACTGATAGCTCAGGAAGAAATTCATTGAGCTAGGTAATAGAATAAATACACAGTCCCAGTGGGATTATATCTGTTCAAGCATTAGGACACTTAAAACTCAAATGTTAGAAAATCCTGAAGAGTAATATGGAGGTGTGCTTGTGGAAATGATTATCGGGGGAGCGTGTTATTATCTGTTGCTGACTGGAAGTGATTATGTCTGTTGATTAGTGATTCTCTGAATGGCTACAAACTTAATAAGTAAAGATGTGTATGGTCTCACAATGGGCAATTAAAAACTGCAGTTGTGAGTGGTAGTCGGACTCTGACATACATAATGTCTAGCTAGAACCTTCTCAGTGTTTATTTAAACATAAGTAAAGGACAGACAGAGACTATAAAGCAGCAAAGACACTATTCCAAATGAAGCAGTAAGACAGATCAAGGAACATGCTGCCAAGATTGACAGTGGGCCAAATAAGTGCTGCTATTCAAGGGTCCCAGTGATTGTCTTGGACTTTCTTTTATAGAAAGAGAAGGACTCTGATTACTAGAACCTTAGTTTGATTGATTCCTATTTTAATTGGCATATTAAGTTATAGAAACATTTCTCTACTCTCTGGATCCCTTCCTATAATGTTTCTGATATTCACCATATGCATATGCAATTATGCATGGGCATAAGATGGAAAATAGCATTTCCCTAAAAGTTCACTTAGAAGACTCAGTAAATCCTATTTTGTGTGCATCCAAAATCAGTTCAGGCTTGATGAATCGTCTTACTCTCTGACTCAGATGTAAAAAGACTATGACTGAAAATAATCTAAATTTAGTAGTTGATAATAGTTGTTCAGAGAAAGTTGTGTGTTTAGCTCAAGACTGTAGTGGAACTGTGTTCTGTTCCATTGTAAATAATTGTCCCGCCTACTGGTTTAATAAAAGCACTGATTGTCTGAAGGCATACAAGAAGTATGGGTGGGGCTACCAGACTAAGACAACTCTAGGAACAGGAAGAGAAGAGCAGAGATGCCAGAGAAGCCAGCAGATGGAGAGAACAAGTATGCTGCTCTGAAAAAAAGTACTGAGCCACCGAAGGCTAAGAATCAAGGGTTAGTTTAAGAGTAAGAACTAGCTAGAGTATGCCAGAGCCACAGACTGATCAGCATAAAATTAATACAAGCATCTGTGTGTTTCTGTGGGAGTGCAGGTCTGCAGGTCTGGAACACAGGCCGGACAGGCCAGAAACTTACTACAACACAGCACAGCTTGGCTATGAACAAATTGCTTGGTACATTTTTCAGAGAGGAATGTATGAACATAGGTTATAAGTGTGAGTGTGTTAAACTAGAGATCAACTTAAAGGGTCTTTCTCATCACTCTCCTTTACTTCAGTTGTTTCGTGGCACAGTCTCTCACTGAATTTGAGCTCACTATTTCTCAAGATTGTGTGACCAACTTTCCTCATAGATCCTCCTGCTTCTGCCTCCCCAGCATGGGTATTATATGTACACATAGTTCATGTTGGTACATGATATCTAACTCAGGTCCTCATACTTAGGAAAAGTACTTTGCCCACTGAATCATCTCCACATACCAAGAAATTAACTTCTTAATTTCAAATTTCTAGTGCATAGATATTGCCAAAACTCTAGTTATCATATAACAAAAACCCAGAGCTAGATAGTGTGGAGAAACTGGAATATCAGGAAGAGGAAACAGACCTCAGTCAACTCTCACCCATCCAGCTTCTCAGGCTGAACCAGGTAAATGCTATCTTCAAGGGTCCTCAGCCTGACTAGTCACTTCTACAGAATGAATGCATCTCTGCCTTTTCCTGCCTTAAATATCTTCCCCACCTAGCTGTTTCACTTTCTAGTTCAACTCTGTAACATAATCCTAGAGTTAGGATTAAAGGTGTGGGCTATTACCACTTGGCTGTTAGGCCTTGAACTCACAGAAATCCAAAAAGATTCCTGTCTCCTGAATGATGTGATTAAAGGTGTAGGGCACCACTCTCTGACCTTCATGGCTTGAACTAGTCATTTTGTTCTCTGATATTCCAGGATGATTTTATTAAATATACAATATGTCACTATATATAGAAAAAATTTTCCACTGTAGAAGCTGTTCAAATATTAAATGTATATTTAATTAATGAGTCAACTAAAGGTGTAAATAATACAAGTCACCACTGTCCTACAAATGATGTTATTTTCATAAACCTGTAAAATACTTATAAAGCAAATGAAGCTTAGCTATATACCTATAACAAAGAATGGTTAGTCCTAACCAGAGAAACATGATAATTAGGCCCCAAATCAGATGATTTGGCATTTGATATTTTACTAACTGTAGAAATCACTGGGATATATTCAGATAGGGGTCTTTAGGACTTACAAAATAAACTGAGTACATGATTGTGGTATGTGAGATAAAAAAAAAAAGCAGGACCGTTAAGTGAGATTGAGAGAGGGTTGTTTTGGGCGACAGATCTAATAAAAATGGGATGAGGTGTAGAGGGATGATGTTGTTACATTGTATATACTTGTCCTGCCTATTGTTTTAATAAAAATGCTGATTGGCCAAAAGCAGACGGGGAAGTATGAGTGGGGCTACCAGACAAAGAAAACTCTGGGAACAGGAAGAATAGAATAGATATGCCAGAGAAAAACCAGAGACACTGAGGAGGTGAGATGCTAAAAATGCAGAGGAAAGAAGTTGAAATGCTGCTCTGAGAAAAGGTACCGAGTCACATGGCTAAACAAGATAAGAATAATGGGTTAGATTAAGAGTAAAGAGTTAGCAAGTTATATACCTGGGCCCTATATTGATTAGTGTAAAATTAATATAAGCGTCTGTATTTTGTGCGACTGTGGGACTAGAGGTCAGTGGGTCTGGGCCACAGGGCCAGGCAGGAAAGTCTGGGCCAGAAACTTACTACTACAGTGAGGACCAAGAATGTTAGAGAGAAGTGAGACTGGGAGCCAAGTATGTCATCAGAAAGCATGAACAGTTTGCCAAAAGGCTGGCTAACATGTCCATGCAGTTAAAGAAGATAATTCTGCAGCTCAAGGTTAAGTTGACTCTTTCTCACATTAATTGGAGTATTTGTTATTCCACTAAAATACAAATACTAAGCAATTAGCAACTGTCTATTTGAAGGTAATTATATATAAGATTTTTTTGGCATTATGATAATTTGGAAAAATAGCAGGATACAACAGTTTGTAATATCAAAATAGATCGGTTTTCTGACAATGCTTGTTGTTCATAAGTATTTATGGGTATCTTCTAAGCACATAGGAATCTGCATAATTCATGCTGCAGATTTACAATAATCATTTTGGAAAAGCTTTGAGAAAACTCTCGTTAGTCTGGTTCTTTAGATAGAATATTTTCTTCAACAACATCAATTTGCCCCCACCCCCCATTTTGATATACATACTTTGGAGCAAATTAACAAGACAGAGTATATACTTAGCTATTTTCCTCTTCCACATCCTTAATGTTTATTATATAAACTACCACAGACTTTAAAGAAATTATTTAAAGTATCATATAGTTGATGTGAAAGAAACCAAACTGGTCTGTTCAAAGTCTGCTAAGCTGATATTTTGCCGTCTTTTAAAAACTAAAAGACAGGTTTCATTTAAGAAATTGTATTTTCCACATGTTTCAATGCTTATGCTATTTTCTTTTCCTGTGAATATGATCTGTATTCAACTACTGATTTAAACAGTTTCTTAGATGATAGGCCATGGGCACATAGCATCAGAGGGAAAATCTCCCCTACAAGGGACACCCCAGGAATTCTTCCTGGCATGCGGCTGGCATTCTGGTATAGCTTCTTAACAATGAGGTTATAGGCTTTCTCTCATTCTTCCTACAACTGATCAAGGTTTTCCTTCTCTGCAGTTAGATTCTTATCTAGCTAAATGATGATCTCATCACCCTTGCCAACAATATTCTTTGTCCTCATCTTTGAAGCTTATCATCTTTATTTGTTGCTCTCATGTAGAATCCATGGGGCTTCAGTGAATTTTTGGATATTTTTCTCTTTGCCTGTTGAGCTGTATGCTCATATCCTCCTCTCCTAGGGTATCCTTGTCATTGGCTGTGCTGATCTCGTTCTGCTTTCTTGAACCCTTATCTGTAGGGGAAACATGGATGATACCTTTGGTGTCAATGTCAACAGCGCCTGAAATCTGAGGTGTGTCTTAGCTACAGGAGTTCAAATTTCCTGAGCAGGTTGTTATCTTTGGCCAAGGTTCTTTTATTTCATACATCTGAATGAGCCTCTACTTAGCATGTGAGATTAGGTGGTGAAGGTCTGTGTCTCCTTGGCATGAGTGATAGTTTTGAGTTTAATAAAGACAGTGTGGATCTAACAACAGCATCATCAAATCTATGCTACTTTGGCATCACAACCCATGTTAGTGGGGTTCATAGCAACCCAATCTTCACAGCATCACCAATCATGCTGTGTCAATAAAAGTAAAATATCTTGATTTGGTTCCCTGGTCATTTTTACTTTTCCATGCTGAAAAACACCTTATGAAAATGGGATCAAGATCCAGTTGTTAGTGTGTAGACCTGGCTCTGCAAGCAAAGAAACTACATAAATCCCAAAAGCAGCCGCTACATTCAATCAGCTATTTTACCATCTCAGCTGAATGCACCTACACTTCCTACGTACATGTCTCAAGTCCCTTTTCCAATGAAAATACTTATTAGACTCCTGCATGTATGAACGAGAGAGTTCCAAGTGTATATAATGAGAAGTGAAATTTGAAATGTGTACAAATTTAGAAACACCAGCCCCTGGGAAATGTATCTTGATTGATTCATTTTATGACTTACCCACCGTATGTAAGAGTTCTGATATATTCACATTCTTTCCAACTTTGTAAATTTTACAGTGAGCTGCTTTAGACATGAAAGCTACTTTAATCCTGTCCCCTTTTTATGTTTTATTTTCAGCAAATTGACTATTTTGTACCTTTGTGTGGTTTATTTATGTATAGCCTGTCTGTATTCACTGAACTTCCTTGATTTGTAAATTGCTCCTTTTTCTTGATTTTTTAGGGGATGTCTGTCCTTTTTTTTTTTTTTTTTTTTTTTTTTTTTTTTTTTTTTCAGGTACACTTCTTCTTACTCTTTTCCTCTTCCTGTTGTGAGTGTCAAGACTATGAAAGATCAAACTACATAGTCTTTTCCACACTTCTCTGAGGCTTTGTTGATAGCCCTGCAATGTTTTCTGTGCTGTTTAGATCACACTAAGATTTTGTATTTATTCTTCTCTTATATGTTACATCCTGACTGCAGTTTTCCTTCCCTCTTCTTCTCCCAGAGCCTCCCTCACCTCCCTTCTTCCCAAGATCTTCTCCTCCCCTTCAGAAAAGATCAGGCCTCACAGGGATATCAACCAAAAATGGCATATCAAGTTTCAATAAGACAAGGCATGTTCCTCATACTAAGGCTGACAGAAGCAACCCCCAAAGAGGGAAAAAAGTCCCTAAAGCTGGCACCATAGTCAGAGACAGCTCCTGCTTCCACTTAGATTGTATTAAATTCACTTTCTCTATTATTAATTTCAAAAGTAAATTTTTAAATTTTATTTTTAGACATGCCTAGATAATACTACCTTGCAGCTGAGGTCCTCTGGTTTTTACACTCCTCCATTCCCTCTTCTGTAATCTTCCATGAGTCTGGGTAGAGGGGTTGTGCTGGACACCTACTGTTGGGGTTGGACATCCCATGCTCAGTTTACTTGCTATCTGCATTTTGATCAGTTTTGCAGGTTTGGATATGTGTGATGGTCTCCATCAACTGCAGAAAAGAATTTCTTCTAGAGAAGATGAGAGCTACATTTATTTGTTAGTATAAGGATAACTATTCTAAATACAGCTACAAATTTCATTGGTAAATAGGATGGCAACAGTAGTTTTTTTCTCTGGGTTATTGCTTCTCCAGTAGTTGGTTAAATTAACAGAGCCAGGCTTAAATTCCATGCAATTAAGTGGTATTTAAGTTCAAATAGACAGCTGTGGTTAATTCTGAGATGTTAATATTAGTGGTTATTGCCACTATTGCACCACCAGGAATATTGTGTCAGATCATTGTTGTGGTTTATAGACTTTCCAGCTTGATAGAGCTATTTATTGCTTTTCTCTCTTGCCAGATTTCCTCACATCTTACAATACTATGGGAGGCAGCCCCTAGGTCAGTTATAGCTTAATTTCTCCAAGTCTCATGTCTGATGTGTTTGGTAACTTTAGCAATAGGGTTCTAATTTCATGTAAAACAAAAGAAATAAGTCCTAAAATTGTCCAGCATAATGCTTTGACATTGTTTTTGATCCATAAAGCCAGGTGGCGAATGCTATACAAAATCTGTGGTACTGAGTTGAGGGGATGGTGCTGCAAAGGTGAAGAAGTCTAGAAACTTAATGTTGGTGACAAGATGTCAGATGAAAATGGATCCACAGAGAAAACTCCAGAGACCATCAGATCTGAGTTCACTTGTGTGTATGTGTGAGGAAACTGCATAAGAAGTTGTGAGCCAATAATCACAGATTATCACTGCCTGGCTGTCGTACAGGGATGGCTGTGTGAAGAACCTTCCATCTGTATGTTTACAATGAAGCATCATCGATCTTAGGAACATCAAGTATAAAGATCTGAATATTCTTGACTCAATTGTGAATACTAGAAAGGCATAATTATTTTCATTTTACCATGTTAGAAAATGAACATGAAAATTGTTCAGGAATTTTATGTACATTCCAGAATAAAGGTGAAGAATATTTAAAAGAAAACAAAATGTCTACTGCCTATTGAGTAAAGATCAGCAATATTTGGCACGCAGTAGAACTATGAAGAAACAAGGCAATATTAATTATAAGGGAAGGAAAATGATGAATAAATAATGACCAAGTAAAGCACAATGAGACAATATGTGCTAGATGAAGGCAAAGCAATAGAGATATAACACTTTTATAAAAGAACAAAGCATCTCCATACATATGTAATTGGGCTTTTCCAGACGAGGAGGTGTGCGCAGAGAATGTGACTGAGCAAAGGACTGAAACCTGTTGCATTTGTTCACAAGTACATAACCACAATAGCAGGTTCAGCAAAGCCCAAGCATGAGAAACAGTGATACCAAGGCAGATAATAGCTAGACTGCCCCAAGTCAATAAGATTATTCTTAAAAGCAAAGACACTGGCACAGTTTTGTTCAGAAGGGCCGACATAAACGCTGGCAGAATTAAAAAAAATAATAATTCGTAGTAATGCAAAGAAAAGGTGGACAGCATTTTGCAGTACATAAAACACAGAAAAAATCTGCCAGTTGATTATTCTATATTGAAAAATCTTCCCAAATATGAAGCAGAACAAAGATTATTTTGCTATACTCATAGTTAATTCTTACATTTTTACCTTTGAAGCTTCTCTATTATTTTTCCTCCCTTCAAAGCCTCCAGTACACTCCCTCTTGTTCTTTTTGAAATTTATACATTACAAATCATGCACATCTGCATGTAAATGTATATGTATTCCTAAATATAACACACTCAGTGTACATAATGTTATCTATATGTATGTTTTCAGAGCTGACAATTTGGCATTAACTAATTAATTTGTATGCATTCCCCAGGGAAGTACTTCTGCCCTCACCATTCCCAAGTTACCTGTTGTTCTTTAAAATTTTTTTTTCATAAATGATGCACATCAGCAGAGCCTCATTAGGATAAGTGCAATTCTGTAGGTGAAGGAAAGTGACACTAGACTGAAATCTATCTTCACAAAAGTTTGAAAGTCTTGGGGAATAGCAGTTATATGGGGACATGCATTTAGTCACTCACTGAGAAGATTGTGACAAAGCATATGAAATAAGTGGCTCACAAGCATGGAAACACACACACACACACACACACACACACACACACACACACACACACCTACACGTCTGTATATACATATGTGTGCGTGTGTCTATATATTCCTTCTATTTGTATGTACATGACAATGATTAATGGAAAAAGAGACAATTAATATGAAAGGTCTCATGGGGGAGTATATGGATGACCTCGGAGAAAGGAAAGAGAAGGGATGAACTATGGAATCATATTTTATCTCAAAAACTAAAAGTTATAATTGGAAAAAAATCTCTCAAATGACAGCTGAACTTTTAAGAATAAATATTTGGTAATGTAAAAGTATTTTCAGGAAGTAGGTACTTCCAATCTTGAACTCACTGCCAGACACGTTCCAGCTTAAACCCCTGCCATTGAAATGCACAGGAAAGGCTTTAGACATTTCTTTGCTGTTTGATTTAAACGTTTTTGCAGAAAAAAATATAGAATATATACTCACATCCTTGTTACTTCAGTATCTGTGAGATGTTGCATTTTCAGTAAACAAGGTTTATCATCCCTCTTTGAATATAGTTTGTGACCTTTAGGCATCCTCCCTCCCCCCCACAAAAAAGAAGAAGAAGAAGAAGAAGCTATGAACTATGTAGATAACCAGCACCATTTCTTATGCTTCAAACATTAATAAAAAGATTTTCTGATAAAAAGAAAACATTATTGTTTGGGATAGTTTAATCTTAACTAATTTCATTTTTATTAAGACTATTTGCCTAGGTCGCTGAGATTAATATAGACTTTCTGGGGGATATTAATAAATGCGTTTTGCTTACTTTTTTAAAGTTTATTTTGAAGAAAATTGTTAAAGCACAAGAATAGAACTATAAGATTATTTTGCTTTATTATGGATGTCAATATAAATAACTGTTTCAATGTCTGAATCATTTCAATATAAATGTATGTTTGTGGCTACTGTTATTATTATTCATATTAGCTTATTCTGAGAGATGGCAAAAAGTCTTCTAGCTGGAACCTGGCTCATATATAATAATCCTTGCATATTTTTACAAGAGTGACTAATTATAATAGGAATTTTAAGTTTCCTGGGAATAAAAAATTGGTTACTCAAAAATATGTGACATTTCATTCAGTGTTAGAATTTAGAAGCTCAAAAAGTATGGTAGATTTCACGAGAAATAAATTGTTATGGCTCAATGATGCTCTTCAGAAAAAAGCTCAATAGTGTCTATCCAGATAGTGAGCAAGGATTTTCAGACTCAGAAAAATATGCCAGACAAAACCTCTAAGTAAAGTTAACACTATATTATTCCCCTTTCCACCAACTCTGTACCAACTAATTCACATGTCTGTGTCAACATTAAATCAGTGTTAGAAAGTTGGATAGAATTGTTTAATTTGTAAAAAAAAAAAAAAAATCCATCACTTAAACAAAAGTGTCATCTATCTTGCAGAAACAATGCTTCTTGTCTCTTGTCTCCATGTTATTTTACTGTGTGCCTTGTCCACAATATATTGAGATTTTTACACTGTAATGAGAAACATGCCACTGACTTTCTTTCATGTAAACACCCACTCCTGACTTTAAGGTCCTACACAATTTAGCCATGCTTGGCCTGCATCATGGTAAATGTTTTCCCCGCTCCACAGATTTCTGGAGAAAAATGAACAACCAAAGTCCTTGAACTTCTTTAACACTTATGAAGACCCAGAGACTATTTTAGTTTGTTATGGTCTCACAGGGGAGATCTCAAAAATCTCAGAGGAGAATTACTAGATTCCATTGACCTTATCACAGAGTATTTAGGTCAGAACTGAAGCTAAAGAATAGAAATGCCCTGGGACTACGGGATAAGCCAAAATTATTAATAATGGAATAAGAAGAAAGTACTGTTTACTTAAAGGCAAGGATAAAGTAGGGCCAGAATTAAAATAATTTGGCATTTATATTTAATATTTTAAAAAGAGGTTGGAGTGTGTGTGTGTGTGTGTGTGTGTGTGTGTGTGTGTGTGTGTGTGAGAGAGAGAGAGAGAGAGAGAGAGAGAGAGAGAGAGAGAGAGAGAGAGAGATACCAGTTTTCCAAATTTCTTATTTTGTTGATCTATTTTATTTTCAAAATAGGAAAGACTGGCTCGCTAGTCAACAGCTCTGGAATCTTTCTGCATCTACCTCCCAGCTCTGGGATTCCAGATGCACACCCCAAGCCCACCTTTCTATGAATGCTGAGAATCTTAACACAGGTTCTCATGATTGCATGATTCAAGTAACACTATATTTCCCAAGTCCTTAAACAGTAAATTTTAGGCATCAGTGTCCATTTGTTATATTGTTCACATCTTAAGAATCAAAAGCATCTATGATCCATCTGTGTCCACTCACGGAAATATCAATTAACTGTAATAAATTCTTGACCTTAAATGACCTTAAATCATGCACATTAAAGAAAAATACCTTCAGACCATAGAAGGGCTGTGGGGTTAAATCTCAAGTGTAAATGAAGAAGTCATTGTACAGCAGAGTGGGTGAGGGCTTAATTACACTGAGTGTTCAGACTGTGAGGGAAAGCGATGGAGGAGATTTCATAGTGATCCAGTATTCACAGCAATCCACGAGCTTAAACTTCAGATAGACCAAACTCTAACTGAAGCATACACTGCCTGGTCTTAACGCACATACTCTGAAGAGTTATAATTTCATCTCTTTTTATGGTTATTGGTTGTTAAATAACCACTTGTATATTATTTCCAATTAGAAGATCACATTTAAACTCAAAATAGGTATTAACAATTCTATTCTAAAAACTGGGGTTTTTAAAAAATTTCACTCAGTTTGGTTTTTTTGTTTGTTTGTTTGTTTTTGTTTTTTGTTTTTTGTTTTAATTTTGTGCTGATTGACCTGGGGCCCAGGCATGTAACTTGCTAACACTTTACTCTTAAACTAACTTATGATTCTTATCTTGTTTAGCCATGTGGCTTGGTACCTTTACTCAGGGCAGCATTTCAACTTTTTTCCTCTGTCTGCTGGAGTCTCATCGGGCTGTCTCTGTGGCATCTCTCTGGCTTCTCTGCTCTGCAGTTCCTTTTCCCAGAGTTTTCCCTTTCTGGTAGCTCTGCCTGTTGTGGTGGCACTCAATGTTTTTAATGCCAAAGATGTAGTACGTCATTCTGTAAGTGTTTCTTCGAGTTGTCATGCAATTTACTGCATACTTTCTATATTCTCATTATGACAAAATAACCTTTACAGCTTTGGGATGTGTTAAATTGGGGAGAGGGGAGATGGGAAAATCATGGAGGAGTGGAGGCGGCCGGGGACTGTGGTTAGAATGTATGAAATGAGAGAAGATTCTATTTTCAATCAAAAAATTTAAAAAGTATATTATTTAGCAGAATTTTCTTTGCTTTTATCTTTACTGGGATCCTGTCTACAGCTTGTTTCCCGTGGAAACTATTAAAAGTCCATTATTTATCTCATATTACCTTGCTTCATTGTGCTTGTATGGGTAACCTATAGGGCCACATTTAGGCAGAAGATGAGGAAGAGTATTCCCCTAGCAAATCCTTTTTTATCCTTGCAAAATACCCAATGTTCTGACAAAAAAAAAGGCACTGCATTCCTCTTATTTCCAATTATAAAATGTGTCTCCATTTGTATATTGCTTCTGGGCAAACAATACGATGTAATACCTTGATTTCTATTTTTCCATGATCTAACTTCTGAAATTTTTATGCATCTTACTTGCCACTAAATATTTTATAGTTATGGGTCTGTATCTTTTATTCTGTCCCATCTCACCATGATAGAGAATTTTTATTTGTGTTACTTATTTATTTTACATTAAAGCTTCCAAGATACTTTTACTACAAGACCACATGCAAAGTCCTTTAGTCTTTAAAATTGTGATAGATACATACTACACTGCATCCTCAAACTGTTCTGTCCTCATCTACGGTATATTAGATAATCTTGCATTATCCTTCTTTCAAAAAAAGGCTTTAAATAAAATTTCTTTTAAAATTTTAGTCCAAAAGAGTAATAAAGGTGTAAGGTGGTTTTCATTTTTATTCTCACACATCCTTTGATGTAAAATACAATTTGTCTTCAAAGTAAGGTCGCAAACCAGCATAAGTTTGAAAATGGACATTACCACAGGCATGGGACGTTACTGCCCATGACAGATCCAGAGGCATGCATCATTTGTTAAGCCCATTTGACTTAAAATGATTCTATCACTCCAGAACAAATAATCTTATTCATCAAAAGATGAAACCATCTTTTTCTAGACTCTATGCTGAGAGTTTCTTAGAACGTTAAAGGGACTTTTTGTGTGAGGTCATCTGAGGATATTTTCCTTCTGTTGACTCAGAGAAGTTGATAGCTGACATACAAGAACAAAGGTGAGTGATGGAAATAGTGAAGTGTAGCTACTGTACTTCTGGTTGTCCATTCAGCTAAATAGTGAGATAATTTTTTTTTTTTTTTATCACATGTGGGGCAGCTATGTACATTTCACTATAAACATTTACTAGAATGAGCTAGGACAGTGGAATGATGGCAATGACTTTGACAAATGAACTGATGGCTTCTGTTTTTGAGAGTGAAGGTATAGGGTAATCAGACAGACGTCTTACTGATAGCATCTAAAGGCTTGCTGGGAAGTAAAACTCAAACGAATCCTTTAATGATAGAAAGCTCTGCTTGTCTTGAATAGAAGCACCAGATGAGATAGAAGGTAAAAATGAAAAATGAGTTGCACTTGAGACATAAAGCCACTTTTGTGCCTGTTCTGTTTTCGTTTTCATGCTGTGCAGACCCTGGAGGTTAGCTTGCATTCTCTCTTTGCTGACTACTCTCCCTTACTCTCTCTGAATATTTTGTACTGTGCTGGTAATTACTGTGTCAGAAAATATCTCTATACAAATTTTCATCACATTGAAGAGATTTGACAGCACGAAGACAGGATGGTCAGGAAAGGAATTAGCTTTGTCAGAAAAAAACAGTAGCAACAATAATGAAACAATGAAAAGAATTCTTAGAGCTTTAGTGTATGCAAATAAATGAGCAGCTTAGATATAGGTGTCCAAATCACTGGCCCAGCTATGTGGCACTGACTATAGAGCAATGAGATATAACATTTGCAATTCTTTATCGCTATCATTTCCCCTCTGCATCATCTGGTAGTCTCCATAACAAAAGGACAAATTTATTAATGGCGACTACACCTTAGAGAGTGATATCTCACAGATCTCATCACTATACCTTGTGTTTTTTCATCAAAAGGCAGAGTAATCATACATGTTTAATTTTCCACTGATATATCATGTGGGTACTGAAGAAGAAGTACCCCTTGCTCTAGTCAATGTTCCTGGTTGACAAATGCTTTCCCCACACTAAAAATTGCCTTCTATTAAGGAACACTGCATTAAGCTAAATTTTTGGTCCTTTATGGGACACAGTACACATCCAAAGACTAATTAGCGATAGAGACTGAAATCAGAGGCATCTCACAGATCCAGATACCCTTGCACACTTTCATTGTAAGTCTTCGTGACTAACATCTCTTTTTTTCATCTTGGCATTGTTCTCTCAGATCTGTTGTTTTAAATGTATTTCTAAGTTAACTTCTTTCCAACTTTATCTGAAATATGTGATATTACATATTACCCTTAGTGATTGGGCGTATAAATAAGATGTTCTAAAGAGAATCACCTCTGGATGTAGTACCAATAAGACATGATCATTTTGGCCTTAACCCGGAAGGCTGGAACTGCTAATATATATACTAATGGTTAACCAGTAGTATCTTAAAAATGGAAGATGGTTGCTGTCAATTATTTGGGAAGTAATGAAGTAAGATACAGTTTGGGGGACCAAAAATACAATTGAATAGGGATGACAGATGAGAAAATTATGTCTACATATCAATATATTCTGAAATTAAAACATAGATTCTGTCAGTATTCTATAGTAATTCTTAACCATGAAGTATATATCAGTGTTGTATGAATGTCTAGTACATTGTATGAATGTCTAGTACAAACTTTGGAGGCTGGTCCAGAGCATGGTTTTTTTTTTTTTTTTTTTTTTTTAAGAACAGAAAGTATATGCAAAATGACAAAATAGGGAAGCAGTAACTACGAAATCTAAATCTGGTTAACTAAACAAGACCCACATAAAGACAGTTCAACATAGATGAAAAATTTTCAAAAGGTTCAACTTATTTGATGGAGAGCTGTCAGTGGTTTCTGAGAAAAGCAGTTTTTTTTTTTTCTTCCAGATGTAGCTTCGTGATAGCTTACTCATTCCCATGTTGTCAGTCCTAAAGATATGTACACATGGACAACACTACAGGGACTTAGTAGGCTGCACACAAACACAAACACACATGTGCACACATATACACTGTCTTACTGTGAGCATGTGTGTATAAGATAATTTGGAAGAAGAAAAGATGAATTTGAGAGGAAGTGGGCAGGGCCATCAGAGGAGGAGGGGAAGAGAGAACGGTGAACATTATATAAATAAGTAGTCATGTATAAAATTCTCAAAAAATTATACATAAAATATTAAAAGGCAATATTTAAAATTCATGCACCTTCCTAAATTGTCAATAAAAATTGTAAAATGAAGTAAAACAAAATTAAAATCAACCTAAAAATTCATTGGCAAAATTTATTACATGAAATACATATAACCAATAAAACTAAACCTATTGCTTAGCTCCTGGATTTTATTTGCTCTACAGAATCTCTGAGAAACAGCTTTCACTATCACGGAAGAGTATTCAAATTACCTTCCTAGTTTGTATGTAGAGGAAATGCATCATTACTTTTGAATTATATTTAAGTAAAACATATTTAAACATTTTGAAGATTTTTGATGTGCTGTTATTAGCTTACAAAAAGTATCTTTATTTTGTATGCTCAGTTGGTGTCCTGTGACTTTTCTGAAAGTGTTTGTGAGATTTAAGAGTACTCTGGGAGTCTTTGGCATGTTTTATATTTGAGATCATGTCCTCTGAAGGTAGGAATAACACCTCCTTCTTATTAACTTTTTAATTTCTTTGCCTTGTCTTGTTCTCTAGCAACGACTCTGAGCATTAAGTTGAATAAGGGGGAAGTGATCAGCTTTATCTTGCTCTTATATTAGATTAAATGCTTTCAGTTATTAGCCATCTAGTTTATTATGTTATAGTTTGTCTTGTTTTTCTATACTACCCAAGCTATAAAGCTAGGGAAGAAGGAAGGACACAGGAGGCCAGGAGGTTGTAGCATATCCAAGGAGTTGTAGGTATTAAGATGCCCAGTATTAGCCCTTTTTTAGATAATCCTACCTAAAATCCATATGAACACCATTATGTCAAAACATTAAACTTGCTCTTAAGTCTTCGTTTTCTAAAATAGTGTTTATTTTTATTTTATCTAAGTATGTGCTGTTTCAGTTATTAGTTCTGTTGGCACTTTTATTAAGAAAAGATGTCATACATTCTCAAATTTCTTTTTGGCATCCCCTGAAATTTTTTATATAGTAGAATTAATCAGTGAATCCATCTAGATGTAATGTTGTTTTAATTATGATTAAGAGATGTTCTGGTTAGTAATAATTGTCAGCTTAATATTAACAGTCTAGAATCACCTAAGGGATGAACCTGAGTGAACATCTGAATTTTCTTTCTTCCTTCTTTCCTTTTACTGAAATTTAATTGATTTCCTGAAAATACTTTGGATGATGGCTTTTATCTAATCACTCCTGGTTTCTAGCCCATGATTCTATCTGTCTGTGTGGATATCACCTGTCATGTTTCCTAGATAGAATACTGACTTTGTTTTGGCCTGTGGGTTAAAAGCTAAAACTTATTGTAGTAAATTAGAAAATTAAAACTAGATTAAGATCCTAGGCAGAATGCCATTATATATTAGTTCGGTACAGTTTAAAGATGTCCTCCAAATTTTATTTTACTTTTTAGGAATTTGTTCCAAGGTGTACTTGCTGAGACGTAAGAGGATTGAGATTTTAGTTCTTATACATTGAATAATCCCTTTAATGATCAATGGGATAATGGGATTTCCAGGAATGGCTTTCTTATTAAAAAGGGTTTATTCCAGAACACTTGATGACTTGCCATTTTTTTTCCATTGCCATAGCATGTTGATTCTTCTGTTCCATAAGTACCTGAAACAATTTGGTCCATCTCATCATCATGTACATGTCTTTAGAGAGTCATCAAAGATAACATTAATCTGGATAAGCAAGAAGATGGGATTGCATCACAAGCCCTGGGAGGCACAAGCACTCGCTCTAGAATTTAGGACATAAGCTTTAAAAAATTTGCATATTTACTACATCAATTTCTATGAGTCATCACAACTTCCCTTTAAGATAGATGATAGATTTTCCCAGCAGATTAAAGTTAATTTATTGCATTATAGCCTCCCCTCAGGTCCATCCTGTGTTCTTCATTAACTTATTACAGTCCTTCTGAGAATGATTTAAGAATATCCCCAAACCTCTGTCTCTGTGTCCATTTCCATGAGAGGCAATCAGGAAAGTTAAATATTTCTAAATACTGCCTAATCTCATAGATGTCAATAAAACCTTAATATTTTATATTTTAGGGAAACAGTATTTCTCACTTATGTTCTTCATAAAATGGAATGCAACTTTTATGGGGTGATTTTCAGTTTGTAATTGTAACTCTACTATATATAACAATACTCAAGTATTTTAGGAAATTGTATAGTTAGCCAATATTTTGAGTCAGTTCATATAAAGCAATCAATACTCTGTCATAAATTACAGATCTACAAAAACTAGAGTTTTACCTAACTGATTAATTCTTGATTTTTATCCTGGACAGAAAAAAATATATGTGTATTTATCTCAGGGAAAATGCCATATATACCTTATGGGAAATTATATGCATTCCAGGTTGATTAAAATTTAACTGGTGTGTGATAAGTCACTAAAAACAAAAATCTTGAAGCCCCTTTAAACATAGACTGGATCTTTAATTATTATTTACAAGCTTTTTCACACATAAGTATTTGTAATGCCAATAAGATATTGCTGAAGGTACATTAGTAATGAACTGCACAGAGCTTATCTCAACAAGAATCTGGATAAATGACAATTATAAACATGTACTTGGAGTCAAAGGGAGTCAAAGCAGAATTAAATATCGATCATATTATGATTTTCTTCTCAAAAAGTGTTGTTTTTAAAATTCATGCAATGAACAGGATAGGGCAAGAGAAAATGTCATTCCTCACTTAAAACAAGGATACCATAAAATATTAATAATGCTTCTCTCAATCATTATGAACTATAATTAAAGGGGAATAGTGTTCAAAGAAATGTGCCTATGCACTAAATATACCATAAAAACATCTCATAAAATTTATTTTTCAAATGGTTCTCACAAAGCTGTTTAATAAATTAGAAATAAGTTCAAAAGTAAATTTAGGTAATTTTGCTTTTGCTGCATATGCTTTCAGGAATAATTCATTTGCTGTAGTACAGATATCCATCTGCAGGTTAATCTTATTTTGGTCTAAAATACATTTTCATAGTGTATTATAATAGTAATTAAATACTATATGTGTAATATTTATCCATATTCATTTGTACAAATTAACATAGCACACATTGAAATAAAACGATGAAAACTGAACTTGAGAGACCTATAGTAAGCCTACCAGATGCAGCTGTGCATATTGAGATCTTTGAGGTAATTACCTACCTATTCCTTCCTAGAAGTCAGTTGTTTTAGTTTATGACTTCCCATTTGGATATAGCCTCAAATAAAACATTATCTGCTTAATGCTACTTGTTCAACTGGGGGTCATATTCTACTATTCTTTAAACCAATTTTTTTCTATTATTTAATAAGATCATTGTTGGCGTCAGTAATGCTGTAAAGCTAATTATGTGTGTATATAAAAGACTATTTTATAGAGTATATGCATCATGTGAATAAGCATAGCTATCCTACAAGAATCAGAGAACCAGGTAGGCTACTTGGTTCCCCCTTTTCAGCCTCATTCCAACCAGGTCACATAAGAGCATCTGGCAGTTTGTCAGAGACATGAACCTTCTCTGAGTCCCTCTCCTGCCTTCTGTGCCTCCCCAGATTGCAGCCAACTTCCTTCTGTGAACTTACCAAAGTTGAACCAGAGCCCTGCCAGCTGCCTGACTTGGAACCTCTAGTTACCCTGTCTAGACTTGGTACCTGGGACCAGTTCTTACTGCCAGGGGAAACGTATTCCAAGCTCATTGACCAAAACATTAAAGGCACCAGATACTGGCAGATAAACTGAAGACCCAGGATAGAGGCTGTATTCCCAAGTCCCAGATAAACGGGGGAAAAGGATTATCTCTCTCCCAGATGTTATAAAAATCTCTGCTTGGATGCAGAGAGCCACAGCTAAGCACTGAGCAGAGCAAAGGGGTCAAGATCACGGTGAGGGAACAACAGAAACAGCTGACCTGAGCTATTGGGAGCTCTCTTACTCTGCACTGACTGACAGCTGGAGAATCTTCATGGAACTCAACTAGGCCCTCTAAATGTGGATGACCGCTGAAACAGGTGTACAGTTCTGGCAGTGGGACCAGGGTTTATTCCTATTGCTTGACCTGGCTTCTTGGAGCCCATTCCCTACAGAGGAACTCCTTTCTCAGCCTTGATACTGGGGGGAGGGGCTTGTTCCTACTTTAACTGGATTGAATTAACTCACCCTGGAAGTCCTTTTTCTCTCTGTAGAAGGGATGGGGGGTTGGGATGGGGAGATGCTGGGAGATGACTGGGAGGGAGGATAATGGTGGCTATGTTAAAAACTTAAATAAAAATATTACCAATATATTAAATATTAAATACCAATGTGTGTTTATTGATTGGGTCAAAGTGGCTGCACAATCAGTTTCAAAATGGGTTTTCCTTGTTCTCCTGTGGCTGTACTATATGGAGTAATTAATGAGAGAGAGGCAATGGGACATTTTTATCTTGAGATTTGCTGGTCAATGTTTAGCTTTAACATAATTAATTTTAGAATTAAAATGAATGTGTCTGTTTTTCACAATTAGCCAGCCTTTCAACTCAGAGGGATAGGCTAATGCAAGTAAGTTTAAAATATTTGAATAGACCCTTAAAGAATCTTCTTGGGAGACTGGAAACATAAAATAACAGTAACTGATTTTAATTTTTAAAAAAGGACTCTACACATAGGATGACTATATTGACATCAATGGTGCCAATTGTAGTCCATAAAATGAACAAAAAACTAGTTACTTAAGCTGTTTTTGGCCTGCAGTTGGAATATGAGATGGTGGTGATAAGTTCTAGAATATTGTTAGATGTCTGGCACATGACCACAAGTCTATAAATGGCATGAATGTGCATGAATTCCAGCAGTATGAGAGGAAAGGGATGGAAGGGAAGAGAAGAACGGAGTGTGAGATAAAATTGAAGAAATGCTCATGAGAATTGGGGCCACACTGTAGATGTGGCTTAGTAGAAGAGCACCTTCCTACTATGCACAAAGCTCTATCCAAGTCTCTAGTACTTATGATAGTCAGGTGTACAAGAACATAAAGTTTAACCACACAAATGTGGAAAAAAGGAAAAGGAAACTCAGGGATAAATCTTGGAGAAAGTCGGAGATCTTAGAGAGAGGAAACACCACAGTCAGATCTTACCCAGCCAGCTGTCTTCCAGCTTCCTCAGCCTGGCTTCTCCTGGCCTCTTCTAGCCTTCTGTCTTTCTACTCCTGCCTTAAATACTCTCTTTGCTCAGTTCAGGCTTGGCCCCACCACTGCCTGTCTGGGAGCCTGGAACTCCTTCTGTAAAATACAATGACCTCGAACTCAGTTTGGATTAAGGGCAGAGGTCACCACTCCTGGGATACTCCCTGTGCTGGGATTAAAGGTGTGAACCACCACTCTCTGATCCTTCTAGACTGACTGTGGGTAGATCACTCTTATAGCTCCAAAACTTCTGGAGCTTTTATTAAATCCCCACACAAATGAATTTGATTATGTATGGAGGTAAATGTTCTATCTTCACCGGTTTCCATGTGACTAGTATTTCAATAGGTAACTCAGTAAGGTAAGAAGAAATACCAGTCAAGAGACATTTGGTGATGTGGACTTAGAGTTCAAAATCTTCTCAGGGTGGATGATGACATCCTTTGGCTTTAACAGAGGAGTAGAGGGAGCAGGGTTTAGGATCCAGGTATTACAGTTCCTGAGAAGTGTTGGGGGCGGTGTAGGAGGTATTAACAACAGGAAGACAATATGCCATTCTTAGAGAACACTGAGATGGAAAGCCAGTATCAGGAGAAAGCTGAGGAACGGAAAGAGCTCTAGCATTTGCAGTGGAGGATGGGAGGGCTGACAAGTTCCATAGAGACTACCAAAAGGATACCCCTACACTACACAGGTCTTGGTGAGTGAACAAAGTGGCACCAATAAAGTTCTGCAGGACGGCGCACATAATCCCAGCATACAAGAGGGAGAGGCAGGAGGATCTCTGTGAATCTGAAGCCAGCCTAGTCTACAGAGTGATTTCCAGTACAGCCAAGGTTGTTACACAGAGAAACCCTGTCTCAAAAAACCATAAAAGAAAGTGGCAACAATAAGAACTTCACCTGCAAAGGGACAAATATAATAAAGATGGCCTGGGGAGCATCAGCACAGGGGGTGTATGAGGGAAAGTTTGTTTATAATCACTCTTCCTAATTCACATAACAGTTTGGTATAGTTGACATATTTAGAAGTATGCTATCGTAATTGTAGACTTTGTACAGATGCAATGACATTCATAAAACAGACCTGTTCAACTTAATCTCATTCTGTGTTACATTTGACGTTATGTCAACATAAAAATCTCAAACAATATTTGAAAGTGAAATAAAAAGTGAACTTCTTATTTCAATGACCTTTTCTACCCACACAGATAAACTGAATCTAGCTAGAAATCTTGTTCCCACCATAATGGCTCATATGGGCAAGATGTAGTCGCTTCTGTTATTTTTCTGATCTGTATTTAAAGGGTTTCTTAGGACACTCAATTTGTAGATAGATTACTTATAAGACTAGTAAATTTCAAATGTTAAAAAAGCAGATAACTGACAGTAGCTTAATAAAGTACAGAATACAAATCAATAAGCACATACTAAAAAGCAAGATTATTTTCTCTAATATTTAAAATAATGTCTCAAAATCTTTTTTTTAAATTTTTTAAATTACTAGGAATAATGTCAGAAAGCATCTTGCTTTTGGTGAGATTTTCTTTCTTAGTCCGAAAGAAAATGTTTGGGCTATTGTTCCTAAATTCAATTTATGTAACAACAGTTCTCATACATGCTGAAAAAAAAAAGAAAGCAAAGAAAAATAAAAGAAGAAGAGAAGTAAGTTAGAGTTGGAAGAAGCAATCACTAAGAGACATAAAAACCTAAAAGCACTTTAGTTGGCAATATCAAGTGTCTGGGAGGATGATTTTATGTCTAGTGTGACAAGACCTGAGGGAATAGAATGTGATGGAAAAAATATCTGTGGCCATTGTATCAATTTTTCTAGATAGTCCATAAAAATTTATCACTGCAGTGAGCAAAGCGAAATATAGACTAGTGTTCTTGCTATCAAATAGTCACTAATGATTCTGTTTGTTTTCAGGCTAGCTACAGACACATTTCCTTCATATTTGTGATGTTCATTTTACTTCTGGTAAAAAGTGGAACACTAAAATATTTGAGTAAAATGTTCTATTTATTTTAAATAGTATTAGAGTAATGTTTGGTTGGACTTTTAAACATACAATTTCAACTTTACCCTCTACATTAATTACTTTTTCATTGCTGAAACAAAACTCTCAGAAAAAAGCAACATAAAGAAGAAAAACTTATTTAACTAATTTTTTACTAAGCACAGCTAGATGAAGAGACTTATTTTTTTATTGGTAAATTATAGACTTCAATATGATGTGTTAAAATTGCTGTTATAGAGTGAACATTATTGATCCATAATTAGTAGAGACTGATTTTAGTTAGTTTTCAAGAACTTTGATGTATCTACCTTATCCTCTCAAAATGATAAACTTTAAAGAATGGATTTCTCAGGAAAAATTGATGAGGAATAAAGGGTTTGTCTCTTTTCAGTGTGTAGTTTATTCTTTTAACTAAGAATTTTGTAAATTAATATAATGTATTTAGATCAAACCCATCCTCTATACGTTGTCTCTACTTTCTCTTAGGCTCCCACTAGCCTCTTTTCCATCCCAACTTTACATATTCTTTTTAAAACCCATGGAGTCTTCTTAAAACTGCCATTATATGCATGAGTATATGGCCATCCACTTGTACATGAACATCATATCATTAGCCATACTGTAAAAAAAGTCTTTTCTCATGCAGTATCATTGATTAGCTAGAGATGGGACTTGGTAATCCCTGCCTCTATGCATGCTAGGATTTTGGCTACTTGGACAGTCAGAAATGTGAGTACAAGTGTACAACATGGGTTTATAGCAGTATCTCATTGCCTCTTGTCCTTACAATCTTCCTTCTTTCTCATCCTCAATGACCCAGAAGTCTTGCAGGGTGACAGTGTTATCTTCCTACACCTTTGTGCAGCTGTGCAGTTCTCAACCCTCAATCAAAGAAGGTACTTATTGCAGTAGATGGTATTGATATAAAGACTCCCAGCTTGTTACAGTGCAGAGAATAAGAGGCTGTGGTGTGGAGCATGTGGTACATGGATCCGCTCTCTTCATGTCCTCTGTGTTCTAGGTCTTCTGGAAGATTTTTAAGACTTTGCCCCCAGAAGAGCAATAACATGAAATAATTGGGTTGTGGAAACTAGCCACAATTATCTTTTAACACTCATAGATTTTGAGTGTGCAAGCAGGACTATGAACTATATTTTTAGAATTCATGGAAAGAAATTAATTTATCTTGGAAAAAGAATGGCTATCTTCAGTGAAATAGAACATAAAATTGAGGATTCGAGAGAGAAAATAATGTGAACAAATTTTCTTTTTGAGTCCTCACTTTGCTGGCATGATGTGATCCTCTAAAAAGCAGAGGCTTAGATCTTAGGGTAAGGAAAGATTTCCTTATGAGAGAACCCAGGCATCCTCAAGAAAATGCAGAAGTCTTTCTCATGGGTAAGAAAGGCCTTGATGAATGTTAGGTTCTAAACCTGAATAGCTTTCATAAGCAGCAGAAGATTCATGGATGTGTGGTTTTCTTAGGTAACACAACAACAGTCTCTCGTTGATCCACCGCAAGGCCCATCATGGCTAGTGCAGTCTAATTACTTAGCTATTCATCTTTAACAAAGATAAGTTAAAACTATGGCCTGGAGACTATATTATCTCAAAGGTCCTCAACTCTCCTGCTAGTTTTATCAGTATGGTGCTTCTTATGATAGGAAACAATAAACATATGCTCTTGTGAAATGTTTATTTACACTACATGAAAATGTGTCACTATGATTGGTTTCAATAAGAACTGAATTGCCAATAGCTAGCCAGGAGATAATAGGTCGTATTTTTGGGAAAGAGAAAACTCTGGGAAGAACAGAAATGGGAGATACCAGCGAGATGAGGAACGAATCAGAGAAGAGGTAACCGAGCCATATTACAAAGTGCAGATTTATAGAAACAGATTTATCTGAGTTATAGGAGCTAGTTGGAAAAATGCCAAAGTTAAGGCCAAGCTTTCATAGGTAATAATAAGTCTCCATGTCATTATTTGCAGGCTCATAATGCAGAAAATGATCCCACGAGAAAGTTGAGTGGTTACAACTTGCTGAAGGTCCCAACAAGAAAGTACAGTTACAATATGCAATTATCCAGGAAGCCAAACATCAGTACAAATGGTGCTAATGGCTACATGTGTTTCAAGAATCCTTCATGTTGAAATAGGAGTGCTTCTTATTATACAGGTGCAATCCTTTCCCATGTGCTCTAGGCCTTAGCTTTTCTTTACATTTCAAGGCCAATGTCACTTATCTTCTTTCTTATGATCTTTTAATTTGATTCCCTGTAGAGCTTAAAATAGCACAACATTTACCAGAAAAATGTTACTGCCAAAGAGCTGAAATATGAGCTGGGAATGAAGCAGCATCAAATGATTTAGAGACAGAAGACAGAATAGATAAGACAGAGAAGAAGTTTGTATTTTCTTCTATATATTTGGGTGCCTCACTGAAAAGTCCAAGAAAAGAGAATGAGCTGACCTAGTCTAATGTTTAAAAAGAGTACACGGGTGACGGCAAAGGAGAAATGGATTAGGAGCAAAAGAAAGGCAGCTTTATGGTCAGGACACGATGTGCTGCTGCAGCCCTAGTAGTGGTAGAGAGTTAGAATCACTGAATACATGTTAGTAAAATCAAATGAACTCATTAGTGAATTGACCATAAAGTGTGAAGGTATGAGAGGAAGAATATATATCATGGGCATAATGGTTTAAGGTAGACATAGGATAGAGATCTGCCTTGTTACAGGTCCTCTTTTTGAACACTTGGAGTCACAGAAAAAACTTTGAGGAAATATTATTGATAAAAATAACAAGTAAAATGTAAAAACAGTATATTTTCTTCTTCACTGCTCCATCAACATACATGTAGATCCACACTGTAGACCACACCCCAGATCTTATATCTTAGTTTTTGTGACATGAGAAAGCTTAGTTATCAGTATTTTCTTAAGTCCTTAGTATTTTTAATGCGCAGTCCTCATTCCAAGCTATGGGTATTTATAGTCAATCCTATGGAAGGCATCATCAAGGGAGAAACTATTTTTATACAGCAAAGAGTGACAAGCTGTGAGGCTTAATGAGAGAGTAAGACCACCAAAGCCATCCTGAGTACAAAAGATAAAGCTCCATTCAAGGTATAGACCACTGACCTGTTTTCAAGTAAACAGAGAACAGCCCTGCCATCCCAAAATGAAGTTTGGGATTTTAGTGGTTTAAGTTTGAAGAAGGGTGAGAAAATTAAGGAAGAAAAATTGTAGATGATAAAAATAACTTTTGTAAGCAAAGTTTATGAGGGAGGTCTCTGCCCCTTAGGAGAGAAAGTCATTGTGGTCAAGCTATCCTTCTGAGATGGAAGGTCTAAGAACTGAGAAGTGTAGAATGTTTTAATGTCCCCAAAGGGGCTCTGCCCCACACAGATCATCATCCATCTTAGTAACTCCATCTTAAACAAAGATCTTGGCGAGCCCCAAACAGGAAAGATCCTTCAAAAGAATATTCAGGGTAAAGATCTGAGCCCACTTCCGATTTAAAAACCTACCAATTCCTGAGCTCAGGAAATGAAAACCAAAACCAAAACAAAACAAAAAACTCCCACCAATCCCTGAACCTAAAAATCTACCAATCTATGAGCTTGAAATCCCACCAATCCCTAGGCTTGGCTTGGAATCTCACCAATCCCCTCCCTGTAAATCTCTACCCTCAAAAATGTATTGCCCAAGAAACCCTATATGAGTGTCTCCTGATGAGTTCCCTGATGCTTCTTGCCCTTGCAGAGACAACCATCCTCTTGTGCTTTTCCCAATAAATCTCTTATGTGATGTTTGCTGTGTGGTGTGACGTTGTGTTATTCCTTGCTCCCCGTTGTCAGCATACCTTTCCCTTCAGAACTGTAATACTTGCTTTGGGGAAACCATCCCCCATCCAGATTGATTTTGGTCAGGTTTTATCAGGGTCTCAGAGAAGCAAAATAATACATAATGATTAACAAATTTGAGATGTTTATTTCCAATTTAATGGGATTGGAATCTGATATTATGTACCTGAAACTTACAAATTCAAATAAACTGAAAGATGTTATTTTCCCCCAGAAATAGTCAGTGTTTTGGGAGCACATGTTTGTCCATCTGCTGTGATTCTACTCTTCATCCCATTCTTTCCCTGTCCACCTCCCTGGCTTGCATTTGTTCAAAAAAGTGGTGGACTAGAAGTTATCCCCCATAAATGATTATACTCCCTAGAATTAAACTGGGGGAAATGAGGAAGTATTAAGGAATGTGAGCATGATGTATCTTTAATTGGAAATAATTGAATCTGGATATTTGACTCTTGGGAAGCAAAAGAAAGACATCTTTTGAGTAAAACAAATGCGTTTCATCATTTCTGTCTTCCTATAGTTCTTTTTCTCCTTCTCATAATGTAATCACACCTATTCTTTAACTTCAAATATGCAATGAAATACCATAAAATATCAAATGAGAAATGTCATAAATTTCTGGATTTCAGTTTGAGATTCCAGGCTGGACATGTCGAGTTCCGGCCTGAGTCGCAGAGCATGGTGTATTCCTGTTACCTTCAACAGAAACAGAGCTTTCTACACTCTGCCTACTCTTATTGTAATGTATTAGCTGTTATCCTAACATTAATGTCCTTGACGTTGTGCCAAGAAATGCAAGGAGTTAAATTGAAATGAAGCATAAAACACTTAACAGTCTTACTCAGCAACCTCTAGCATTTTTCTCCCAAACACTGTTCAAAAGCACCCTCTATGCTCTGTCAAACACATATAAGATAGGTGAGAAATGAGTTTTCCTGAGAAGTGTGTGTATGTGCACAAAGGATGGTTGTGCTAGCTTTGCCTTTAAGCAGCTCAGATACTTGCCCATGGTGATAGGTCAAGGTTGACGCTTCATTAATTTACATCCAAAGCTTTGAGCAGCTGGAGATGCCATGTGCATTTTCCATGACTACAAAGCAACCTGCAGAGCTGCATCAGGGAATGTGGTAATTTTCTGATGCTGTGATATCATCGTCAGCTGCCTTGTAGTACTACATGAAGGAGCTGATTTAGGAAATAGGCAAGAACTGTATAGAAAACAAACTGATCCTAATGATAACCAGGCAGATTTGTGAATCACTGTTACAACAGAAACAAGGAACACAGGAAGGAAGGTCACCATTTTGATGTTCCTAAGATATGCTGAAAATGAGAAAAACAGTAAGTAATTTTGTTGGTCCTTATCAGGAACTCAGATTCAGCCATGGGGATGGTTCATCTCAGAAGGGGGCTAACTCACTTTGTTCCTTTACTGCCCTCTTATATTTTACATTTTTTTCTTCAAAAAAATAGTGTTCTCTGCAGAGATATCTTTAAAAGAAAATCAGCTGGGCTTTTGCTGTCTGGAATATGAAAATACTGGTGTTTCAAATGCTGTCAATAATCGGGAAAGGAGTGGATATGTACTTGTAATATTTCAAACTAAGGCATCTATGTAGATTTGCATTGAAGTATTTATTAGAGTTTATTTTTCTGTTCCTTAGACAACTTTTAAAGAGCACACTGAAAAATACCCTCCTTTTCATAATTGCTTCTATCATTAAGAAATTTCTTTTTTCATCAGCAAAGTTCAGTGTAAGGGGCAGAAAACACATTAAAAACTTGAAATGAAAAAGAATGAATATAATACAGAAAAATGGACGTTTATGGAATAGGAGTCTAGAATGAAGAAAGAATACTTGAATGATATCCTTTTGGCTGGCTCAGGAGCAGTGCCATCAGAGAAACAGCTATTTCTTATGTTGTCAGGGAAGCCTCACCCAGAAAGAAACTCACTCACCAGCCAGTGAAAGAGCCAAGGAACTGGATTACCACTATCCCCATATGAATTCATTAAGTTTATTATGCTTTTGTAACAGGACAATAAGGGCTAGGTGAAACTGTTTCTAATAGCTTTTCTTATTTAATGCTGTCACAATACACAGCCCAGGCAGGTACTGAAATCCACATGCTGTTGCTTCATTTTCCATGGGGCTGGGATTATGTGGCTGGATCACCATCTACCAATCAACGATATTTTTCAGACCCAAAGTTTGAAGAATTGACTTAATTCATGGCCTCATGAGAATAGCTTTCTTCTACCAACTCTCTAGTTTTCTATCCACTAGGGTATTGGTATGCAAAGCACAGCCTTTCAAAAAAATGGTGGGTAGTTTCTGACAGGCACCTATTCCTTGAAGGTAAATGAAGCTGGGTGAGTAATTTCACCAGACTTTTGAGCCAACAAGACTCATTAAACTGAACTGTAGCAATGGGAGGAATGGAAAACTAAGTAGAGTCGTGTTGCAAGAATATAGGAGCTTTTTAGAGATTATTTATTACACAGTTAATGAAATGTTGGTGAAGCTTTAGGGGACATTTCCTAAGGGAAAAAATATCGTATTATATCGGGAGTCTCTAGTTTCATCTGCCTAAAATCCAATCTTCCTCTGCATCTCTCACACCCACTTTCAGTATTTCAATTTATCACTGCTATTCAGGGCAAGAATGAGCAAGTAGCTTGAAAACCTGGATAATTTGTTCCATTCCAACACCTAGAGTTTAATAAAAAAGTCAGGATTGTTTCCTAGGAATAGATAGTCATGTATATCATCTAGCACTGTCTTCTACATTGTGGGTGTGCAATGTAAAATTATTGAGAAAATACTTAAATCTGACTACAACTTAAGATAAATACATGCAGTTTATTTATTTTTTAGGTATCAAAGTGCTTAACAAATACTTAATGCCGGAGAGGAATCTGGGTTTGGCTGTTGCTTTTCCAGAGGGCTTCAGCAACAGCTCTTATTGCCTATAAATTCACCTGTGACTTTCTTCATCTTGTTCATTGATGGATCCTTGATGGGTGACTTTCTCCAAGGTTATAGGTTGTGATTAATACCTTTAAGCTGCTGGAGAAAAAAAAAAAAAACTCATGTTTAAGTTGATTTCTCTTGTTTAAATACTCTTTTCCATATTTATGTATGTTTTCAATGGGCTGGTGATTCATTCCAGACTTTTTCTGCAGAAGCAGCATTTATGATGAATCGTCATTTTTTTTTAAATCTCCCCCCAAACAGCACCCAAGTTGATTGTTATTTGTGTTACTACCACAAATAGTAGTACTGGTTTGGGGGAACTATAATCAGATAAATTTCTTTGTTATTGAGTGCAAATTCATTTTTTTCCTTTATGAAAGTTATTGCCCCAATTCTCATTTCTTGTGTTAACTTTACACTCATAGAAAAAATTTTAAAAAGCCTACATCAAAAGAATTGGGTGTGTATTTTTCAAACACCACCTCATACAACCATATGTATACTGTTTTTAATTTCCTAATTATGCACAGAGAGTCACAGGATAAAACCAACGACAATTATATCATAAAGTAATAACTCTTATTTTAAACTTATTTATTTTTAGAATTTTCCATTAAATGTTCCCTGAACACACCCAATAAAGGATAATTGAGAACATGGAATAGAAGAGGATGGCTAAGTAGAACTGTCATATAGAATTATGTGTGAACCATTATAATTATGATTTAAAATATGTGTCAGGCTCTCTATTCTCTCATCATACTTTCAGTCTCCCTAAGTTTCAGACCTCTGAGAATCACTCTTTATTCTTTGTCACTAGAATTTGGCCATGTTTACAAAGCCATATAAAAATGAATTTGTCCAATATGAAATTGTCTAAGACTATCTGCCACTCAGCATATGTTTGAGATTTATCTGAATGCTGATTGGCATTTCAACATACACACGCCCTACCATTTTCTCTACTGTTTCTGAAAGTGGATTATTAACTGTAATGTTCAAGGATTTTAACTTTATTTTCTATTCCAGGCTTGGTTCTTTCTCTCCCTTAATTGTAAAGATTAGAATTCAATGTTCAGTTTTGTGACTGGATTTAGCACCGTTCACTTTGTTTGTATAGATTTATTCAAAAACTTTAAATAATTTGCCTCCAAACATCACCTATTAAAATTTTATTTATTCATTGACATCATTTTCCAGGAATAGTGCAATGATTCTATTAAATAGGATTTATCTTGAGGAAGACATCACATCTAGAACTTAGAATTTTGATAGTCGCTTCATGTTGATTTACAGCTATGTGTGTTCATAATTTTTGATATAAGCTTGATGTGACATATCCTTGAAGTAAAAACTAAATCTCTGCAAATATTGGAAAAATAAAGATAGTGGGTTATTACGAATAGACAAATGTCTCCAAATAAAAGATTGATGATGTTATTCCAAAACTTGAATGGATGTATCTACAGAGCATACACTTCTCGACTAGTATACAGGTTTACATAAGCGTTGTCATACTCAGGGTGTGAAATATGCCTCTAGGCTCCTTTCTACTACCTCGTTGTTATATTTTTCTATCTACATGCCATGATTGGATGATGTTCACCTACACTGATAGATGTTCCTGGTACTCAGACTACTGATTTGTGTGGTAAAGGCATTTATTACCACATCTATGAAAACTACTTGGAGATTCGTTTGGCCAATCAGACTGACATTTGAAATTTTCCAGTGCACAGAGCATATCAGTTACAGAAAAAGTTAGAACCAAAAGTTCTGGTTATGTGACTAAAGTTACTTTCACATATTTATTTACTCTCTGTCATGATGGCAGTTTATTTTGTCCACTACACATAGGAGAGAAAGGTACTAAACCATGAATTCCAGGACAGACATTTAGAACTCTAGCCAGACTCTAGAGAGAAAATTCAATGTAGCTGAGTTGAGACATTCCATAATGACTGCTGAGTTTGTCTTTGGAGCACTACAGAGGTTAGGCTTCATGAGGAAATTTTCTTTAAAGCATACCAGGCAATGTGGCATGTGAACAAAATGAACACAGGACTCTCAAATTGAATGGCTTCTCATGTCTCCTTGAATCTTAAAGGCAATGAGGTTCCCCATGCCCAATCAGGGATGATGAGTATAGACACAGTGGATGATTATTGCATGGTTTTGTTTGCACCAGAAGCTCAGATGCAACAAAATATATCCCCCAAATCAGAGAGTAGTGGTGTGAAAAATATTTAGTGAGTTTCTAAATCATTTAGAATAGTACTGGCAACATCTTTACCTTGATGTCTGAGCTCAGAAAATACCCAAATGCATTTTCTTGTCTACTGGTAAGTAATGCAATGAATTTTTTATATTGAAATATTTTCCTCAGTCTCCAAATTTGTTCTTAGTTGAAATGGTAAAGGCAATGTAAAATCAAGGACTCTTATTAGTAGTTATCCTCTAATGAAATCTACATATAACCTTAAGTTTAAGGTTTCTCCCTATTTATTGTTAATCTGAAGCAAACAAATAGACAATTGACAATTAACAGCAAGACAGTCCTATTTTTTTTCTTTTTTAGTTTCTGATGTCCCTATATATCCTATGTCACAATTTTATTACAGAGTAAGAGATTTGAATAAATTAGGCTATACTGTGAGCTATCTTTAAATTCATAATATTTTTATATATAAAATGAAAAACCCACTTTTATGAAGCAATTTTAGAAATTAAGACTGTATATTGTAATCTCAGATTTGATCTGTTCTTAGAAACAAATGGCTATAGATATGATTATATAAAGGAATACAAAATAGCATTCATCTTATTAAGAAACGTGTCTCCTGGGATTTCAGTATTGACATTCTCTTAAGCAGAACCACAGGCACCTTCCTGATGCAAAGCCATATTTCAAAGCTCAGTGGTAATTTCTAGAAGGTACCTACAGTCATGTTTCATCCCTCTTCTGCAACTTTCTTTTCTCAGGAATAGAGGAGATGAAAGTATAACATTTCTGCTCTTTTTTTTTTTTTAAACTCAGTTGCTTTGCTTCACTGGCTCTGTGATATTGCTCAGATACTACAACATATGTATTATAAGTAAAGATAATCTGCAGATAAGCAACCAGTGCTATCTCAGGGACCAGTAGTCTCAAGGAAAAATATAAGAACATTCTTTTTTCCAAGTAATGCTGGTTTCATACTATTTTGAGAACATGGTAACATTGTTGTTATTTTATAATTAAATTTTATTTCTTTCAACTGAAAATCTCGTACAGTATGAGAAAGCTAGAAGAATGATGATTGCCATGTACTTTATGGCCTCTTGGAAAATGTTTTCTTCTGAATTCTTTCTGATGCCAAATCTCCTTTGAGTGCTCCATGCTGTACCCATACACTGTCCTTACTTTGGAGTCTTGAATTTGCTAAAATATAATTTTTAGGATAGTCACAGTTTTCAGTTTACAGTAGATAACACCTTACTCTTTAATTCACCAAAATTTCACTTAAATAATTTGGCAATTATAAATAAGATACTTTGAATTTGACAAATTCCACAGGTATAAGTTTGATAAGAAGGATAATAAAAGTAGTATTTGTTGGGCATTGTGGTGATTGGAATGATGTAGGCCTCATAGTCTCTAGTGTCTGAAGACTTGGTACCTAGGAGGCAGAACTATTTAGGAAGACTTAGGATGTATGGCTTTCGAGGAAGTATGCCACTGGAGACAAGTTTGAAAATTTAAAGACTCGTATTATTTTGAATTTGCTTTCTCTTTCAAGAGGTTTGGTATGTGAACCCTCAGCTCCCTATACCAGATGTCAAGCATCCAAGATACTAGTTTGCCCTTTTCGTGGACTTCAACTTTCTAGAACCGTAAGCTCAAATCAACTCTTTCTTAATTAAATTGCCTGGTCATGGTGTTTTATCACAACAATAGAAAAGTAATTCATACAATATATACTATATTTTCAATAGACATTTATTGAAAAAGATAAGTAAAGAATTAAAGATACTTACATCAACAAGAAAATATAAAACAATGAAGAAATTTAAAACTTCAACAAATCATTCAATTTTATTTGATGTAACACTAATATATTTGGATGCTGCATTTCCTGCTCTTATAACACTTATAAGCAACAAAGTACGTGATTGCCTGTTCTTGAAATCTACAAATGAATATTATGTAAACTTAAAACAGCCTCCAGCTAAAAGTAAGTAAAAGAGTTTATTCTGAATGACTATCAACTGGGAACATAGATTCAGATTGCGCTAAATAACATGATCAAATGTGGAAGCAGTTATGAAACAAAAAGTCATAAATCAAGACATTTAGCAAATGAATTGGTGAGAACACCAGTTTGGGGAAATATGTACTTTTCTGTATGTTCAAGGTATTATCTCCTGCATTCTTAGGTTTGAGGGTTGGTGGGTTGATTGTTTATGGAGAATTTTGCCTGATGATCAAAAGAATGGTGAGTCTTCTATGTCATTATGAAAATACAGAAGGAAGGCAAGGAATGGATGTTAAGGCTACTTGACATGCCTAAGATAATGTTGGCTGTGGGTGAGCAAGATCATGACTTCCCACACTAACAAGGTTCTTCAAAGCCAGTTAGCCTTCAAGAATATTTAGCATATGTGTGGTATTTTTCTGAAAACATCAGTTTGTAGTTACCTTTCAGCCTGTCCAATTACGAACAATGACCTTCCTGTGAGTCAGGTATTTCATAGTTTTAAAATTGAATGTATAGATAGAATGGTTATCTTTGAAATCTTGTTCTGTTTCCCATTATGAAGCAAGGATACTTACTTATTCTGATTTGGTAGGATTAAAGAACAAAACTTTTAAATGACACACAAATCATTTATTTGGACATTGTAAAGGATGATAAATTATATTTGCTTCCCATCTGAAGTTAATTTCATAATTGAAAGAAATTTTTATATACTTTTATAGTTTTATTAGACTTTTATAACAAATTTTATATTTGATAAAACTGCTTTGCTCTCATTTTAATTAGTTATTTCACATATATATCAATTAGTTTCTGTGATGAAAAAAGGAAAGTCTAAAAGATTTTGAAAGCAAGATGTTAAATATGTATATAAATTAAGCTTTAATGACTTCCATCTGCGGATATTACCCAGCTTCACAAGTGGTTTCAGAAAAAAAAAAAATGCATGAATGACAAATGGGCTGTGGTTGCTTCCTGAACTCATGCAGAAGAGGGTAGAATAGTTCACTATTTAACCATTCTTTAAATTGCTTATGTAAATGAACACCCTGGATGAGGAAAGAAATAACACCAAGTAATAACATATGTATATGATCTGTGGTCAAATTGATGAAAGAACCATTTGATACTCAAGAATACTGACTTACTGAGTACCAGACCTGGATTTGGCCCAGATTTTGCCATGTACCGGCAGGATGGATCAGAAAGCAGAGCAGAAAAGCTCTCAAAAGCTTTCTTTGCCCATGTGTGTGCACTGTGTCAATACGGCCTTGATAGATCGATTTTAAACTTCTTACTGATATGAAATTTCAGCACAATACCTCCCATATTTCCCATACATTCATCCAAACATCCTTTTCCCCACACTATCACTCATTGTATAGCCCAGGATAGCCTTAACTCATGATCAGCTTACTTCTCATTCATTAGTGCTGGACTATAGGTTTGTAACAACATGCCATAAACAAAAGTTTTCTTTTTTCAGATTTACATGATTTTTTATTATGTGTACAGATGTGTATCTGTTTGTGAGTAGGTACATGCATGTGCAGGTGTCTGTAAGTGACAGAAGAAAGAATTGGATCTCCTGGAGCTGATACTATAGGATGCTGTGAGATCTTCAACATGAGTACTGAGAACCACACTCAGGTCCTCTGTAAAAACAAAATATGGTCTGAATGGCTGAGTCATCTTATGAACCTAATTTATTCCTTTTATGATGTAACCAGTGTTTTTACCTTGATTCTTTTATTTTTATAAAGATAATATTAAAACTGTTTTTAAATGGCAAATGGTACAGTGACCTTAACATGTGTTAGAATCTATAAATATAAATTATTCAAAATACAGCACCTACAAAGGGTAGCCAATCGCTCTGCCAAAAGTGAGGTTTATTTGCCCCAGGATCTTGAACTTTCTAAGCCTTCCAAATGATCCAAGTAATCAAATGAATATATCTACAAACACTCCTAAATACACAGAAATATAGACATGGAAAAGATCCAAATCCCTTCTGATTGCTAAAATAACCAGCTGCTTCCTCTTATGAATGAGAGTATCCTATGTGACCTAGGAGAGCTATCTTTATTTAGTGTGGGGTTGATGGTGTCTTGTTGCCAAATGTAGCCAGGTTTTATGCGGCTGTCACATAACTAATTCTTACTACCATGGTGTCCTTCTAATTTCACAATTTCTATATTTTGAAATGCAATCAATATTTAAATCAAACATCAGATTAAAGACAAAAATGTGACTGCTGAGCTGAAATCTGTTCCAATCTTGAGAAGACTTCATCAGTATCTGTTACATTTTTGTTGAATATTAATTTACACACATATTTCTCGTGATTAAGGGATAGCTGGGTTGCTTAATGTATAATACTTTGGGGGATAAAAAGAATTTTTGTTCCCATTTGTGGGGGTTCTGGAATAACACCTTAGATCTTAATAATGTGAGATGGGCACTGTACTGTGGATTTCCTTCCTGCCCCCAAGATTAATTTTTTTATATGATGTTGATAGTTGTTAAAATTCCATTCAGAAATGAACCATGATAAATAAAAAATATGGCATTTTGAATTTATTGCTGGGTAGATACATATAATCTGGTTTATTGTGCTTGATTTTTATATGATTTTACTTTCTTATTTTTAAAGAAGCTTTTTTTATATACTAGACAAAACCAAACATAATATATTAAATTATTATCTGATTATTGTTTCAATAAAATTATATGTCACTTAAGATAAAAATAACATAGAATGAAAACAAGAACATTAATCCTAATCTATTTATAACTAATAAAATTTAATGTAACATTAAAATAACATTGTGTGGATCTTAGTAGCATATGAAAAATTAAAATTCTTCGTGCAAAGTGTACCTTTGAAACTGAGAGAAGTGTGTCCAGAAGCAATATACTGCACTTGCTAACATTTTTTCCGTCACAGGGACCATTCACATAAGTCTCTCCATCAGTTACAATCCTGACATAGCTTTTGCCAGTGATGTTATAATCCCATCTGGTATTGATATCCTGTTTGTCCATGAACTTTTAGGGTACCCCTGAACTCTATTTGCATTAGACATCGCCTTTTCTATTATTGTTGTATATGGATCTTGCATGCCAGGTTGACACGTGCTGCAGGAAACTGATTTTAACATTTTATCAACTCTGTCTTAGCATTCATTCTCAGACAAGCTCTGGTGTTGGTCTCCTCTTTGCCTACAATTTCATCATATCAATTGTCAGTCATTGTTTTTTTCTTCCAGTAGAGATATTGAGACACTTACAATTTATTCTTTTCCACATAACTACTGAAAGAGCACAGGAAATGACTGGATTGTCTAAAACTGGATCGTGTGATAGGACTCCTTCAGATATTTGAGAAAGCCTGATAACGAGTCTTCAAGGTTACACCCACAGATATTGGGGGGATATGTGCATTCAAAATGAGGAAAAGTAACTAACCAAATTTTTGAGAAAAACATGTCTCAACAGACTGGAGAAAGTTTGGAATAATAATATTCACTTTAACTTGAAAGCTTGAGAAGGCTATTTAGAGGTTTCTACAGGTGAAATTTTTCTGATGTTGCTTTAATTCGAGGAGCTTCAAGGAACAAAATTGAGTGTTAGGGTCACCCATTTCATCAACACCGCTAAGAGACACAAATATGGAAGAGTATGAAAGTTGTCAAATAATTATCTACAGACAAAACACAGGATATCTATTTTACCTTTAGTTTTATAGAAACAACTATTTATATGTTCTACACATTTTTATTTATCTAAATCTTGTAATCCTATAAGTTAGTAATTAGCACATTTACAGAGCATCATGAAAGGACTTGATTTCCATAGAGGTGAGCAAAACAAAGAACTATTTATCAATTAAGTATTACTGACCCGGTAAAATAAAAGGTTTTCACAAAACTCATTAATAATTGACCAGAATAGCAAACGAAGAAAAATATCATGGAACAAGGATGTTGTAGGTATATAAATGTCAAGACATTTATAAATGATATCAATTGATAATTAATTAGAAAAAGTGAATGTGGGCGGTTTTATAATCATTCCCAGTGTAAAGGCATTTTGCAAAAAATGAAGGCATTTCATACATTATAATGCTTGCTTTAGGAAAATCAGGATTTATATATGGGTTCAAATTTTAGGCTAACCTCAAGATTTCATACACAGCATGGGTCAATTGATTCAGACTTAGTAAAGTCATGCTGAAGCGAAAATACACCCGTAACTTTCCATTACAGCCCCCTTCTCTCTCTCACACACACACTGACATGAATGCTTTCAGAATTATTACTGCATTTCTTCAGACTGGAGATTATGTTAGCATGCTCCTCATTATAAGTTAGGCTAGAAGCAAAGAAAATAAGAATATTATATAACCAATAGGTAGTTTGGGAAGTTATTAACATTTATTTTTGAAAACATCTATCAAGTGGTTTGGACATGAATATTTTTATTTCGTAGTAAATATGAGAGGAAAGTATCATATATTTCCTTTCAAGTTATGGAATGTGTAGTATATAGGTTTCTTGATTTCTAGTGACATTTATATTAAAGATTTTAGGCATCATATTTATTGAATTTCTGCATTAAAAATAGAATACATTTATAAGATATATATAGGAACATTCTTAAGATCATAAGAATGTCAGAATGAAGCAGAATCATTGAGTATTTGAGGAGGAATATTGAATAATTTTGCTGTATATTCTAGAACTAGTCATTGACTTAGGAATAATGCCATGCAGAGAGAAAATGCAAATAAACTGATCTGAACATGAACTGAATTACAAAATATTAACCTATGAGGTCTGGGTTCTTTCCTCTCCAGTCCTTCCCAATACTGTTCAATCCTAATTCCTCCTCCTATTTAAATGGTTAAATGATCTAGAGATGAAGTGACTCTTTCAAATTCTCATATTTTGGATGATTTATACCTTGATGTGGTTATGCTACTTTAGGTAGTAGTAAAGCTAAGGAAATGGGACCTGACTGGAGGAAGTAGGTCACTTCAGATATATCTTTGTGTCCTGTATTATGTCCTTTGTCACTTTGTGTGTGGGTTTCTTTGCTGCTGTATGGTGAAAAACTTTGGACCTATCTATCCTTTATAAAATAGTTTCGAGACTTATGATGGCCCAGAAACAATGGAGTGTATCAGGCTGTCGGGTCAAACAGCTAAAAAAATAAGCAAAATTAATTTTTTCTGTCATGTGGACAATAGGACCTTTATACGCAGCTGATAGAAATGTAAATTAGTTCATCTACTATAGGGTCATTACAGGCATTGTTCACAAAACTAAAATTAATTTTCCATATGACCCAGTTATCTCACTCCTTGATATTTAACTTAAAGTCAACCTACTACAGAGGTGCTTGCACATCAGTATTTATTGCAGCATTATTATCGTACCTAACATGTGAAAGTCAAACTAGATATCCAATAACAAAGGAATAAATAGATAAAGGATATGTGTGTGTGTTTGTATGTGTGTGTAGTTTTCAGTCATAAAGAACAAATTTTTATTTTCTAAGTGATGAACACAAGTAAGATCATCATAAGAAATAAACAAGCTAGTCTCAAAAATACAAATGTACATTTGCTGAGATAAAATATTTTATGTAGTTACACAAAAGTATGTATTCATATGTGATGGGAAGTTATATGTAAAAAGATCTAAAGGTAGAAAGGAGGCTAATGGGAGAGGGGAGGGCCAAAAAAGCAAAGGATACGGTATGGAGAATGGATGCTCACTGTACAATACACACTTACATGAATGATAGCTATGATCTTTCATTGCAGGGAGATCCTTACCCTCCCCCCAGGCCTGAAGAGAATCCTATTCTCTGTGATTTTAATTTTATACCAACTGTTCATGACGAAGGTGCTTGGATGGTCCGATTTCAAGTGCTCAACAGGATGATATTTCATGTGGCTATTGTACTAGACAGCACACGCACAAGACAGCATTGCTCTAGGAATGCTCTTGAGGGAAGAATGTATGAAGATGTTTCCTATGTGTTTGTGTGGATTATAGATAAATGAAGACTGTAGTTTACATAGAAACCAAGTAACCTGAAACTCTGTGGTTTCAAAGTGGAAAATATCTTCCCAGCATCACAGTATGTTCTTTAGATGTATTAGTTAAAAACACAATCAAATACAGCAAGTAAAAAGCTCTAAATTCAATGTGCCTTTTGGATTATTTGACTAGTGCAGTGATTGTGTGACCTTCTAAATAACAGTTACAGAAATAGTAGCAAGAAAACAAAATGAAAGCAGTATTTTTTTTTTTTTTTTTGCTATTAAAATCTGTCTGTCCGAAGATGATAGCACTTGAGTGCAGCATGGTATATTTTGCTGACCAGTTAGGAGATTTATAGAAACACCTTTCTCGTTTCTTGAGGCTTTGTGGTTGTTCTCCTGTGAATATTTTTTCCACATTGTTGTGTTGATACTGAAAACTATCCCATGACAAAAATCTCTCTCTTATTAAGACAAGGTCTTATTTCAAACTGAGAAAATAATTAGAAAGCCGACAGGAATCCCTTTGGGTACCATAGCGTTTGTAATGAGAAAATTGAACATCTCTGAAGCCAAAGGGCTTGGCCTTGGTAGCCTGGAAAGGCTGTTTTTCTCTCAAGGGCAGAACCCAGATGTCTATCACAGCACTCGAGGAAACACAGTGCTCTCCTTCCTGCCCAGATATGCCAATCAGTGCCTTTCTGATGTCTTGCTGCAATACGTATTAGAGAAACTCTGAAGTAGTTATCCATTTCATTATGGCTGGAAAAAGTCCAGATACAGGTGCGTGAATTAAATCAGTTATTTGCGTATCACTTCAAGCATGAAGTTCAAACTCACTGGAAGCCACAAATTACATGCCTGAGAGGCTTCTGCAATTTCAGAAAGACATGTACTTGACTGCTGGATGAAAAAAAAGGGATTCATATGAGCCAAGTTCACTCCTGTCTGCTGGCATTTTACTGATGGCTCAGATAGCATCCGAAGCATAATTCCAAAGGGCAAGAGACAAGCATGGGAAGGAGTTCCATCATTCACTAATCTGAAATGCGTGTCTCTTATATGTACATATGTACTCTGTCTTAGTAGCCCTGGACAAAGCCTGTGACTCTATTACAAATTAAAATGTACATTTTGAAAGGGAAACATTGTATTCTACCCATACCTGTAAGTTCAGTTTCTAAAAAAGATTCTGTTCATTTACTGGCACCCAGAATCTTTAGCTTTTTTCACAAATATTTATGAAATCTTAAAAAATAAGATTATGCATCCTGCTGAAGAAAGGGAGGAAGGATTGTAGGACCCAGCGGTGTCGAGGGCACCGCAAAAAAATCTACAGAACCAATAACTTGCTCACATAGGGGCTCAAAGACTGAACTGACATCTGGGAGCCCGAATGGGACTGACCTAGGCCTTCTGCATGTACATTACAGCTGTATACGTTGGGTTTCATGTGAGACTCCTAGGAGTGATAGCAGGGGATATCTCTGACTGTGTCACCTGCTTTTGTGACCTATTCCGCCTATCAAATTGGCTCATCCAGTCTTTTTGTTGTTGTTGTTTGTTTTATTTTGATATTTTAATGGGCCAGAAGTAACAATTTGGGTTTTAAAGACATTGCTGATTTGCCTCTTCCCATTGTGTTTTCCTTTTCTTTTTTCTTCATTTTATTATTTTTGTTGTTAAAAATGTCCTTTTTTTATCCATGTATCCCCTGCTCCCCCTTTTCCCAATTCCTCCATTCAGCCCTCAGCCTCCCCCTCTCCATCCTCCCATCCTCTCCCCCAAAATGGCAAGAAGACCCAAGGTGGGTCACCTCAGGGTGCCCTCAATAGGAGAGAGGTGTCTAGTCTCACTGAAACTTGAAATACAATGGCTTTCAGGTAACCATGCCAGGCCCACCTGTATCTGAAGAGAAACAGTGGATGAGTGGATGGAGTGTGAAGGGGCGGGGGAAACTTTGGAAAGTAAAAACAAAAAGAAGTAAATAAAAAATATCATGTCAGTAACATATTACATGGTTTCTCTCACAAGTAATAGAGACAAAAGGAGATACTGGTGTAGCTAATAAAGTTGAAAAAGCAGCTTTTACCTATATTTTTACTCATAGATAATTTTACTAGGATATAAAAACCATTATGAGGTCACATATTGTGTATCAAATAGATTGTCTGAAGATCTGAGGACAGAGACAGCCACAGAGTTAGCCACAGAGGTCAGGAAGCGGCAGCACATGCTGTCAATTCTAGCACTCTGGAGGCTGAGGCAGAGATCTTTCTGGATCTCGGTGAGTTCAAGGCTAAACCGAGTCAGGCAGTGTTGGCACAGACCTTTACTCCGAGCACTACGGATCCCACACTAATCTCAGCACTAGGAAGGCTGAGACAGGAAGCGACATGGCTGGGTAGAGAAAGGAACATAAGGCTCATGGAGAAAAGAGCTTGCTCCTTCCGATTAGGCCTGCCTTGCAGGTTCCTTTGCTTCACCTGTTCAGTCTGAGGATTCCTGCAACCAGGATCTTCCCCTTTCAGCCTGAAAACTGAATAGAGGTGAGAAGTGGCTGTGGCTTGTTCCTGCCTCTCTGAACTTTCATCTTTAACCCAGTATCTGGCTCTGGGTTTTTATTATAAGACCAATTAGGACTCATGAAGTACCGTTATTGAGGAAACATTCTTGTTTCTATCAGTACATGACCTACTAGCTTCCTGATAGAAATAATTAATAACTAGCATGGTAAAGAAATGCAAGAAATTTTGTTTTCATTTTTTTGGATATTATGAATAAAAATTTTAGTTGCCAATTAATAATTAAGTCTTTATGGTTGCAAAAATGTCCTCATGTGTCTTTTTTGACATGTCATAATTCTGCCCTGCCAATAGTGGGTGTACAGGTATTATGACAAATGTACTAATTTTGGGACACATCTTTCAAGCATATGCAGCAGAAATCACCACCATTTGGCCAGAATACAAATGCTGAGGACAGTGACGGTTCCTCTGGGTACCTCATTCACATATCACTTTGTGTTGGCTGTTAGGGTTGGAGGAATGAAGCTTGGCTGTTTACTGTCCCAGGCCATCTTGTGCTGCCACAACTGAATTCCCGAGACTGGGTAATTTATGAAGAACAGATATTTATGTCTTTTACTCTGACTGGGAAGTCACGGCTTCATAGATTATGATTGGTAAGCCTCTCCTTGCTGTGTCAGCTTACAGCAAGGATATCAGAGCAGGAGTATAAAAAGAGAGAAACAAAGAGGGATGGGGAGATAGAGAAGAGGAAATAGAAGACATACACATACATACGGGGGGGGGGGAGGAAGGGTGGGAGGGAGAGAGAGAGGGGGAGGGAGGGAGAGAGGTGATTAAGCTCATCTTTTATTGAGATCCCATTTCTGCTGGACAAAATTAATCTGACACAAGAGCAGAGTTCTTGGCCAATCGCTTCCCAAGGCTGTTACAAAGGAGATGAGGTTTCCAACACAGAAACTTAATGGAACAAGAATACATTTAGTATGAACGCATATTTTTGCTGGATTTTCAGTCACTTTATTGTTATTATCTGACAGCCAAATAATATTTGACCTCAGCTGAAGTGAATTGCTGAGTTCCAACTGCATTCTAAGCATAGCGCCTATGCTGTCTTCTGTCATTTGCTCTTTTACTCTTAAGAATTATTGATTAGTTTACCTATGTCTTTGAGTGTAAATGTATGCACAGGGATATTTAGGTACACATGAAGGCCAGAGGAAGCATCGAATATTTGTCATTCTCTACCTATTCCTTTAAGGCTGGCCTCTATCTGAACTTAGGCTTAGATGTTAGTGGGCCTCTGTGATCTTTCTGTCTCTACCCAACTCTGAGCTCACAGTAATGATGCATCCAGAACACTCAGCATGTTCTTTGGGTGCCTTATGGTCCTCAATTATTGTGTGACACTGCTTTTAACCACTGAGTCACCTTTCCACTCATTTTCCCTTCACAATTGTCTTTTCTGATTAAGATGGCCATATGAATGACATCTTAGATTCAAATCCTTGGTATATATATATTCTGTATATGAACATAAATTTTAGCTGCATATATGTGTGTGTGTTCACCCAGGACTTTTTCCATTCATGTAGCTCTTTTCAGTGATTTTCCAAGCAAAACAAAACATTTCTGGACTGATATGATCATATAATTTTAAAATGTTCTCATCTTGTTCCCAGTCCCCAGTTTATTTCGCACACAGGCGCATGCATGAGGCAGAACAAGTCAATTATACATCATAATTATGAAGGAGACGCTTATGGAGAAAGCAGTATCGGTTGGGAGGAGATTCAGGCCAGGAAAGGGGATGGAGATGTGTCTCTCTTGCAATGGTCCTCCTTCTTTTCCTCTCTGCTCCTCCATGCTCTGATCTGAAAGGTTATGGAGCCAGGAACGGCAATAAATACAAACAAATGCTTTTGAACATCAGAAAAATCTCTCAAAAGTTAAAACTAGCATTACTAACACTTTACTTTCAAGGAGACAAAGTTCAAGGATTGAGAGAGACATATATATCAGTGGCTTGTCAAAGTATTCTTTAAATTTTTGAGATTATAGTATATTTATGCCCCTCGTCTTTTTTCCTCTCACCCCCCTTTTCCATTTAATCTTCTTTCTCTCTTTTAGATCCATGGCCTCCTTGTGTGTGTGTGTGTGTGTGTGTGTGTGTGTGTGTGTGTGTGTGTGTGTGTGTGTGTGTGTGTGTGTGTGTATCCCTGGTCAGTCTCTGTGATGCATGCATATGTTTTTCTCTTTTCAATGAAATATTTCATATGTTTACAAATAGGAACTCAGCATAAAAGGCAACAAGGACACCGCAGGGGATTTATTCAGAATCTGTTGTGAAAGAGAAAAACAGAGTCTGAGCATAGGTAGAATTGTTCCAGAATCAGACAAATAACTAAAGGATGACTGGGAAGCTAGGACTGTTCCCTGATGGTGAACAGCCAATACTTTGGTTTGCATGAACCTTCCTAAGGCCCCACCTTTAGTTCACTATAAATTTCATTCAGAATTCGTAACTGATAATTATATTTGTCTGAAGAGTTGAGATGCGAGAAGCAGTTTTATGATTTACTTCTTGAGAAAGGAGGTAAAAACTGAAACAATGTTTTAAGCTTAAGAGTTATTCATGATCATTCAGATTGTTTGGCAAAAAGCTTACCAGAAGAAACATGGCCACTCTTTTGCAAAATCTAATAAAATATAATCATGGTTCAGGAAGAAAAGATCTTTCATTAAAGGCCTGTCTCAATTTTGTAAGTTTATTTTACTCCTTCCCATTGTGGATAAACTGAAGATAAGGGTTATGCATCCTCTATGTGAGCCAAGCACTAAGATTTCAATTTGTATTTAATAGAATATGGAACATGTTATTCTTCCTTTTCTACATTCAATATAGTCCTATAAGCTTTGCTGCAATAAAACAATTGTTTTAAGGGATTTCTCAGCTGTGGTTTCCAATTGAAACACCATTGAAGCATTTGAAGGTTATTCTCTTGAATCAATAACTAATAAAATTATTAGGACTATCTGCATCTATTTTATAGTTAACCTAAGTAGAGAGTATTATAGATGTGTTAGATATATCCCTAGTCACTAGCAACTAGGATTGCTTCCCAGACTACCTATGATTCTCTTCATCCTCTGATACCACTGCAATGTTTAAATTACACAGAAACCCAAAACTCATATTCTTTTCAGCTGAATTATATCACAGGCTTTCCTAAAAAAAAAAAAAAGGTAAAGGAAAAAAATAGGCAAATGATTTAAGAATAGTGTACATGGCAGGCCGTGGTTGAAGATACTGGAATGCCAGGACTGGAAAGGGGACCCAGTGATTAAGATCACTGGCTGCTCTTCCAAGGGACCAGGGTTCAATTTCCAGTACCCATATGGCTGTTTACAACTGTCTGTAACTCCAGTTCCAGAGGATCTGGCACCTTCGTATAGATATACGTGCAAGCCAAACACCAAAGAACATAAAAATAAGAATGAATAAATCATTAAAAAAAAGAACTGAAAATATGGGGATGCTACTTTCAGATACCTGTGACTACATTCTGTTTCTGTGAGCAGAACGTACATCAAGGATGTCCTTATTTTAATGGTTGATATGACGTCTCCTCTTTGCGTGTTTCTATTAACCTGGATATCTAATGTTTCTCTCTAATTTCTAAGCAATACGTTGGCAGCATTGAGGATAAATGCGATAAGGAGAAAGCAGATGGAGGCCATTGGATTTGTTCTGCCTCTGCAGCAACCTGTCCTAGAGTGGCAGAGCACAACAAACTGCTAAACAGAGCCAGGCAGATAGAAATAAAATATACTCCCAAGTTAAAGCTTTTAGAAATGCTTATTTATACACTGATTGTATTCGATTTAAGAATTTGAATGTTTTTAATGCTGTGATGAAAAGGTAGTGTTCATATCTAAAGCAGTGAGTTGAATCTATTTAAATGGCTAATCTTTTGTTTTTACAATTAAATGTTTTACTTACCTTGGGGCCTTCCATAAAGAAATTAAATTGAAAATTATGTAGAGTCAAAGTTTGTAGAAATTTTTTACACAGATATAAAATATTGAAAAGTACAAGCAAAGCACAGTTTATAAAATAAATTCTGGGAGGAGGAGAAGGTTGGAATTATAATTTATTACTTGTTTGGAGTAGAATAAAATGTAACAGTTGTATCTATCCAGAAGCTCAATTATAGCTTCTCTTAACTAATAAAATAGAGTCTACAAATTATAAATGCTCAAATAGCATTTGGGCCTAATAAGTTTGATGATAAAGCTGGAACGAAATTTCCTTGAGCTTTCCAACAGATGTAATAATTAATTTTTATGTAATTAATCAAATAGTCATATATGTACTAGGGAATACTTTCCTGTGTGTCTAAAATAGACACAAATAATTTACTGATACTTATCACATAGCATCTATCAATACATTAGTGTTTTTCATTGTATTGCTCTTCACTTGAAAGAATAAAATACTAGTGCATTTATGGAAATTCACAAACTTTTTCTTTTGGGAGACACTAATTTCATTAGTAGACTCACAGAGGTGAGTCCGATGTTCAGGTAAGCTTTAATGAGTATATTAGGAGATAAGTACCTCCCTTGATTTTGAAATTGTAATTAATAATTTACTTCATCATTCTTTGTTAAATAAGGAAATTAATTAAATATTTATCTCAGTTTCTGAAGGTTCTTAAATGAGTTTCATGTTGACTTCTGGAATTCTTTGATGGAAAGGGTGTTGAGAGTCAGGAAAACTGTTTCATAGTTAATTATAATTTGTATATAATACATGACATGAAGTACCAATTACAGGTAGCATATATTAAACTCATTAAATAACCATTTTAATACAGAGTAATGTACTGTGACTTTCAACAAACGTATATGGTGTGTCTCAACCAACACAAGATATAAGCTGTTCATGTTTACAAATACTTCCCTCCCCAAGTTCCAGGACATTTTGTTTAAACCATTCTATGAGTCTACAGAGTCAGATTAATATTTATTTCTTTTTATTCATATAGGTTTTTATCTTTCCTGAAATGCCATGTAAATCAAATGGCAATGTGTATATTTCTGGATATTAATACTTCTCAGTTATTATGATGGAGCTGAAATCCATCAAGGCACTATTTGTGTTGAGTGTCTCCTGCATTACTGTTCTACTGCAGAGACAAAACACTGTTAACAGCAACTTAGGGAGGACAGGATTTATTTCTGCTTACACTCAGACTACACTTGTTACTGAGGGAAACCAGGTCAGAAACTCAAGCAGGAACCCAGAGGCAGGAACTTAAGCAGAAGTCATGGAGGAACACCACTTGCATCTCTCAGCTTGCTCCTGATTTTAAATAAGTCAGAACAATGGGCTGTCCCTGCCCACATAAATCGTTAATCAACAAAATGCCCCAGAGACTTGTTTTTGGGTCAGTCTTATAGAGGCAGTTTCTCAATTAAGGATTCTCTTCCAGAATAACTCACGTTTTGTCAAGTTAATAAAAAACAAAACAAAACAGAACACCCCTCCCCCCCCAAAAAAAACCAGGCATTACAGTTGTCTATTCTTGCATCCAGTTGGCTGCTGTTCCATTTATGTGAATGAATTTATTTTCACTGCTATAGATGATACTTTTGTTTTCCATTAGACAAAATTATTAATAATAAACAGAACATAATAATAAAGCTGAGTATAAATGCATACTTTTTATTGATTATACTTCCCCCCTCCAACCCCCGCCTTGGGAAGATGTCAAGGAATGAGGTGACTGAGCCTCTTGATGTATTTGCTTCTCTGTATAAGAATCCTCCAAACAGCATTTCAGGTATTTGTATTACTATTCCTCTAAGCCAGCAGTGTATTTCCGCTCAGAAAGCAACTTCTCTACAACTTTGCTATGACATGACATTGTCATTTAAAATATCATCAATATACGTAGCTTATAAAATAATCGGTAGTAGAAGTCAGTGTTTTCCAAATGGGTTACTAGGGTTACTGATGAAAACTATCACATCCTGTAGGATGTCAAATATGTAGATTTAATTCAATTCCTGTCAAATTCTACTAAGGTTCTTGGAGACAGAGTCATGTTTATTAAAAACACCTATATGAAGTAATACAAACTGAGACAAGCTACAACAGCTTTGAATAAAGTGTTCAGTTTCATTTTATGCTCTGTTCACTGCATCCAATATGCTTGAGCATTTATATCCCATTATTTAGTCCTGTGTTTATGTGTGTGTGTAAATGTGTCTGTCTGTGTGTCTCTGTATGTATTTATATATATATATATACACACACACACATATGTATGTATGTATGTATGTATGTATGTATGTATGTATGTATGTATGTATGTATTTCTGAGTGTGTGTTTGTTTTTAAACATTTTTCCTTGTTTTTCTCTTCTTAGATTACATTATTTTGAAGTATTTTGTTTAGGTTTGATAGATAGAGATGCTTAAACACATTATTATTTCCATGTGACCACACACACATGTGTGCATTCACGTGCAATCACATGCGTGTCAATGCATACACACACAAACAGAGGTAGTAAAGAGTTTTAAAAATGAATTGTGTTGTTTTATTTTCAGGTGTTTGAGAAACTTCTTATTGTGTCTTTGTTCTAACTTGAAATAATATCAGCCTGAGAACATACACCATGATTTCCATTTGGTAAGAGCTTTCATAGCCAGAATATGATTTATTTTTATGAATGATACTTAAACAGCTGTCTAAAACTGCATACATACATTATAAACTACTGGTTTATTGGAGTTCAGATCCTGAATGTCTTGATATTCTCTCTACCTTTCATTCGTTTTTAATAGGAAACATAGTTCTCAGTAAAAACTTCGAATTTGCTAGATTTTCTCTTGAGCTCTGTCAGTTTCTGTACTTTGAAACTTTCTCCAGATGTTGCACAGATTTTGAATGATTCATGGTCCTCATGAGCTCCTCTCGTCTGTGTTGTGTAGTATTACTCTTTATTTCTAGGCTGCTTTATCTGAAGTAAAATGTACCATAAGTTTATAGAGTTCTATTGGTTTTTTTAATCAACACTACAGCATATATAATTTTATTTCCTTTTATTTGAAAGTGTGTGGGCTGTTGATTTTTGAGGTGTTTTATTGACTTACACTCTGACTGATAGAATGCAGGGCATTTATATTTTAAGTAAATAGCAAAATTTTCATTTTAGTTTTGATTTGGGGTAAAAGCCTCATTGTGTAACTTAGGCAATTCTGTGATTTACTCTCTAGTCCAGGCTCACTTTGAATTTTAGGCTCTTTTGACTCTGCTTCTTATGTGTTTGGATTACTTTTGTGAGTTACATATGGGTAATATTTATATTGCAATACTTAACTGTGCATTTACAGTTAAACATTTTTCTCTTCTATCTCTATGCTTGTGAATTATTTAAAGATTTAAAGTATTTTAAATTCTATTTTTATTTATAGTGTTTTCAGTCTATTTTTGTTATTCCATGTTTTGTTGTTCTGGACATACAATGCAAATATATAATTTTTTATACTTTGTTTCCAAATCTAAGCATTAACTTTTTCATTGTTTCTTCTGTATTCTTCAAATAAATTCTGATAGGAAAATTTCTGTTTGAAATTCTTTTTTGTCCAGTTATCTATTTCAACTGAAAAATACATGATTCTCAGATAAGAGTTGAGAAATACATTGAAGTTTGTAATTTCTAGATATTGATTTAAAACTCTGTCATTTTTGGAGAATAATAGTATTAGATTCTTGCTTATGGCCTATGCCGTTTCTAGCCATAGATTTTTCCCTGATTCATGGTGCTAGTTATGAGTTTCATCTGTGGAGTAAATGCTTGGTGATTTCCCTGGTTATTTGCCTCACTATTGCATATGTCAACATGTCTTGCCAGGTGAGTCGTAACTTTCAAGATTCAGAGCTGGATATGATTGATAACTGATATGTTTATTATCTGGGATCATGTATAGCACCTTCCAGCACTATGAAAGCTTGTCAGTAAGGTTCTTTCACATCAGTACCAGCTAGATTTTTGTCAGGTTCTATGTGTCAAACTAGTGTCTTACTATTAAGTTCTATAATTCTTTGAGTACATTTTTTCTTCATGGGTTTTACAATTTTTAATTTGTGCCATAATAGTTATTGATCATTGATTATTTACATATTGTTTTGATGTATTCTTTGAAATCATGTCAAGGCAAGTTCTACCACCTGACATCCTAATATAAATAGTAGATTATATTTATTCATGGAAGTTCAGAGTTTAGTAGGAAGGCTTAGCATAACAATCAAATTGCAATTATATTCTTGATTTCTCTTTCATATTTGCAGCCTGTGTCTCTAAAGCTTTATTTTAGGAGGCAGCTTGTTATTTAGTTACAGCACAGTTGTTTTCTATTAGTTTGGTTGAATATGTTTCTAGTGACAGTTTAGATTCTTCTTAGTTGTTATGAATACCTACTTTGACAGAACACGATAATCTCAGACCTGGTAGAAGAATGAGAATAATTACATTCATTTTTAAATATTTTCAGTGCTTCCAGTGGATTCTATATTACTGGCAATAATGGGTTTATATGAAAATTTAAAAATACCGATGCTCAATATAGAGAGGAAAAAGTAGCCTTCCTTTATGCTTGGAAGCTAAGAAAAAAATCAGGCTCATGTCGTATGACCTTCCTTTGCCTTCCAGGGAGTTTAAGATGCCCCAATTCCATTCTCTTCCTCCAGACCTGGAATCTGAAACTGGCTCATAATTTTCCTACTATTTCTTAGAGACTTCTTTTGTTAAAGCTTACTCCATTTAGAACGTTAGTTGATTCTAAATGGAAAAATACTTGGTGAGCAAACAATTTATACCATCTTGCAAGACAATAACATCTCTAATGATTTTTAAAAACATGTCAATTTCTTTCTGTGGTAGAAAGTTGTGGCATATGAAAATAGAGGTTTGCTTATTATTCTGACCATATGGTAACTTCAATGTATTCAATGACACAAATAATTGAGCTTAATATCAATTTTCTATGACACAGACAAATAATTGAGCTTAATATCACTAAAAAGCAGTAAGAATAAATATCTATGCCAAGTATGTAAACTTAATGGGAAAATATTTAGTCATTTACATTTAAGTATGATAATTAAAAATCCTTTTATTTAAATGTCCTTCATTAATTCATTAACTTTCTTTCCTTTGGAGTTTTCCATGAGCTCTATAAAAATACTTCTTTTTTTACTGAATACATGTAATTTTTTCAAATATCTTACCAATGTAGATGAGATTATTGTCTTCCTAATTTTTATATTTTGATATTGAATTGTAACAGATTTTATAATGTACTAATTATATTTTCTTGACTTAGTTTTTTTCAACTCTGACAAATATCTGACAAGAACCATCGACTAGAGGAAAGACTTATTCTCACTGACAGTTTTGATGTAGTTTATCCATTATGGGAGGAAGACTGGCAGGTTATGGAACAGAGAAAGGGAACCCAGGTGTCATAATGATTTTCTACAAGTTTTATTTTTATTGTGATAAGTTCTTATTCATGGCATGATGGCGGAAATTCTCTTAAAATACACCAATCCAAGATTAATGTTTATTAAAACATAAGCCAACACTCACGATACAGATGCCTGATAGACTGGATTATCACACGGTGGATGATGGATACCGAACGGGTCTCTCCAGCAGTCTGGAACTAGGAAACAGGGCCTTCCAAGATCCCAGCAGCCCCTTATGAATAGGGTTGGCCACTCCCACTTCCAGAGCCTGGGACCCTGGATAGGCGACTTTGGACCTTATCAGCTGACACCTAAATCCCACGACAATGGTATGGTGCCATTCAACTTTAGAGTAGGGTTTTCTACTCAGTCTGTTGGAAATATCATCATAGATTGATCCTGAACCTTTTGTTAGTGTCCCAAGTGATTGCTCAACTTCAGCTCTTCATGGGGCAAAATGCTTGTCTTGCAAATACCTTTTTATTATCTTTATTTGCTTGTGTGTATCTTTGTGTGCATAAACATGTGGATATATGTGGTGATGTATTGTATATTTAATAAAATCATCCAGGAATATCAAAGAACAGAATCTCTTACAGTCAAACCTAAAGTTCATATTGGTGACCCACACCTTTAATCCCATCACTTGGGATGACCTAGTGGTGACACATCCCATCACTCAGGAGACACATCTTTCTGTATTTCTCTGAGTTCAAGGCTTAAATGGCCAAACAATAGTAGTTCACACCTTCAATCTTAACTCTAGGATTATGATACAGAGTTGAATCTGGAAGTGAAACAACTTGGCAGAAAGATATTTAAGACAGAAGGAGGCAGAGATTCACGCACCCTGTAGAAGCCACCAGTTAGGCTAAGGACTCTTGAAGATAAGCCTGTTTGGCCTGAGAAGTTAGCTGGATGAGAATTGGCTGTGGTCTGTTTCTGATATTCCAACTTTTCTCAATATCTGGCTTCAGGCTTTCATCATACAGTAACTAAAATTTGTGCAATAGATATGTGCTAATATATAATATGTGTTATGGAAACAGAGGATAATTGGAGGAACCAGTGCACTTTCCATCATGCGGGTCTTGAGTCCAGGCTTTCGTGCCTGTCAGATAGTGCCTTTAGTATCTCACTGGCTCTTTTTTACTATTAAAATTGTGTACTTATTTAATTATGAATATGAATATTTGTCTGCTTATATGTATATGTGCCATGTACATAGAAGATGCCCTCAGAGAACAGAAAAGTGTGGTGGTTTCCCTGCAATTGAAATCACAGGTGGTTTTGAGCTTCTGTGTGGATATTGAGAACTGAACTCAAATTTTCTGCAAGAACAAATGCTCTGTGCTTCTTGTTCATCGAATCCACCTTTTGTACTATGTGTATATTAGAGTCCCCAAAGCCCATGGAATAAATTGAGAAGACCTTCTTACTTTCTGAATTAATATAGTTTTTTAATAAGATTTATTTATTCCACTATTCTTTGATAGAATCCAGCAGCAACATCTTTTTATTGTCTGCACACCCAGGAGTGCTCGCTTTATAGGTCTATTTTTAGTTTTTCAAAAATTGTGCAAACTGACTTCCATGGTGACTGACTGACCTATTTCATATTCCTGCCAGTGTCATATCTGAGTTCTTCTCTCCCCTCTTTATCATCAGAATTTGGGATTTTTCTTGTTTGTCTGTTTCATAATGTTAGCCATGGCAGACAGAGATAGAATCTAATATGTTTTTATCTTGTAGGTTCTTGTCAAGCTAAATATGCTCAATGATTTTTCATGGTTTTATCATGTTTATACTCATGAGACTATTGAGGCCATTTGACCATTAATTGTTTGGATTATTTGGTCTTTAGTTCTTTTTGGAGTTATTTATATATTCTGAATGTTACATGAATATCTAGAAAAGATTTTCCATATATAGGCACCCATCATACCAGAAACTGTTTCTTCTGTGGCTCCTAAACTTTTACATTTTATGAAATCCTATTGCCATTACAATCTTTTCCTGAACAATCTTGCCTATGACTATGAAGTTTTTCCTGTTTTTTTTTTCCTTATAAACTTGGGAATTTTATGTGTTAAAGTCTTTGGTGCATTTTGAATAGATTTTTGAATATGCTGAGAGGATACAGTTCCAGCTTCTACAGTGAATATTCACATCCATGTCTGATACTCACTGGGCTTAAAAAATGTGTCTGAATTCCAAACAGAAGACTCTACCTATTGTCTTTCATGAACTACTATGAACCGTATCATTTGTGATTGCCCATTTGAAGAAAAGCTACTCTTCTGTCCACATGTTGGGAAACTAAGTTTTTTTTTGCCTCTTTGTTTGAGTGGTGATTATTTTCTATTTTATAGTTTATAGTTGAAAAGTATCTCACGGGAAAGTGGTTTTCATTTTCACCACACATACATTTTAGTTTTTAAAAATTGCCAAAATGAGTGACACTTACTTCCTCTCTTTTGACTTCTTCAATGTTGAGTCATCAAAGACAATTGAGCTCTCACATAGATAAATGGAAATGAACTGTCTATGTAAAAAGAAGCGAGTTGACAGAAGGAAATTAAATGGAGCAAATATTTCTTTTAGAAGTGGTATCTGTTCAGCACATCAGACCTTTGAATGACTTGCAGTCGTGTATACTTACTTGAAATATAAAAATTTGCTAAAATAGCTTAAATATGTCTAGTGAATAGTATCTTGAAAAGCTTGGAAGTAACCTTGCTGGTATTAAAGAGGAGACACACAGAACATAAATGTCAAAAAAGTAATAGATTTCCCACATAACAGAACAGATGCTAGTTTGGGCTTTATAAAAATGACTCTGTAGATAATAACACTAACAGAACAATATAGAAACAGGGTAGAAAACAATGATAACATCTTGGCAAAAATAAATAGAAGAGCACCAAACAGACAAAATAGTCAATTAGAATTCATAGCCATGTCTTGCTTGTACAAAACCAAAAATGAATGCATTTTATTTAAGTATACTTAATGAGGAAGTACAAATAAAATTTTATTAAAGTGCTATAGGTTGTGTCTTAAACTTTTCACAATGATTCATAGGTGGAAGTCTTGTTGCCTAGCCTCTGGATTTTTGGAAAATAGTAAATCCAGAAGGAGGCATGATGTAATGTAAAGAAGTTCAATCAACAGGAGCATGGCCTTGGAGAGATTAATGGGATCCTTCCTATTGCTATTTGGATTTCCAGATACCATGATCAGGCTTATTTCCACATAAGTTACTCACATTGCTGTTTCTCCCACCTGAGGCAGAAAAGCAATTTTTAAATTTCAGGTATGTTATTATATTGATCAATCTAGCACATAAATAACAGTTCAGACTTTTCTATACTACAAAGTACGGCATAGATACAAGTCTATTGCATACCAGAATAACATAATGCTTTAAAAGATGTGAACTTGTATATATTGAGAAGCAACCATTTTAAAAAGGACGCTTTTGTTCATTATTTGAGAATTTTATACGCTATACCTTATATCCATCCCTCTCTTCCAATTCTCCTCAGATCATCCACCACCTCCCGACTCACCCAAATTCATGTTCTTTCTCTCTCTCTCTCAATCAGTCAACCTATCAATAAGACAAAAGCTAACAATATAACACGGAATGAAGGCTTTCGGTCTGTGTTGGCTGGGTACTCCTGTGCATAGGAGCTGTCATGCAGTGTAGTTTATGTACCATGTATCACTCCATTGAAGAAAATTCATCTTCTGTCTCCCAGCAATAATAAAATGCTAAAACATTCCTTATCTAAGTGCATCAGTGCCTACTTTCTATCCTCTATGCCAAGATTTTGTCGGGATTGAGCTTGTGAAGATCTTGTGCATGCTGTCACAGTCACAGTTTCAAGGAATTTATGTGTACATCTTATGTACCCTATTGTGTCTGAAAAACACTTACTTTTTTTCTAAGTCATTCAGTATCTCTGACTCTTGCAGTCTTTCTCAGGTCTTCGTATACAGATTGAGGAACCTTGAGATACAGACAACTCAGAACTTAGCATTCTAAAATCTCATTCTCTGTATTTTGACCATTTGTGAATTTCTTTGTTAATTGCCAAATACTGGACTAGCTAGCCAGGTTCTTCCCTATTGTAGCTTCTAGCGAACATAGCTATGTGAGAACTATAAATACTTTTCTCCTCTTACAGCATGTATAGCACTTTCTAACACCATTAATTAGTCAGTAGGGTTAAAGATTCCTGTTGAGTACCATCTAGGTTTCTATGTATTTTTTTTAATTCAAATATGTGGTGTCCAGAAACAAAGTTTTAATATGAAGTTCTGGATGGAAATAATATATATGAATATATGATATAAATACACATTAGACTACACATATGTGTATATATTCGAAACTTTATGCAGCAGAAGGTTTCCATATGGCTTTTTAAAAAGTTTTTGTCATCAGAGTTCCTCCTTGTTTTCCCTCCTCTACCTTGTCCTCTCACTCCTCACCCTAATTTTCAGAGAAGTAAAAATATGATAAAGAATTATAAAACGATAAAGGAGCCAATGGAACAGAAATGATTACATAAGAAGTAATCATATCTAAGGAGGAAAACTGGTTGAGTTTGAATAGTGAATAAAATGAGTAATACTTGGTATGCAGGGGATATTTTCTCAAATGCAGTAATTGTGTCTGTTCTGTCAAAGCTTGTGACTATCAAGAATTACTGTAAACATAAAATTTAAGCTTTCAGATAAAAATTAAGACTCATACTACTTAGAACTTCAGACAAGCTAGTAGTATTATTAAAATGCAGCAATTTTAAAAGCGTGTTTTTTAAATGGTAAATATATGGAATTACAACATCAGTGAGATTCATCAATGCAGAAAAGATCAAAGCATTTTACTGTATCAAAGAATTAAAAGTTAACTGAAATGTCTTCAGATTCCTTACATAATTCACCATTCAAGAATGAGGGTATTCCAAGTTTTTGTGTGGCATCAAATAAGATACATGATTATTTTAGAAAAGCCTGGTTCTATATAAAAAAGATATATCTCCTATACTTTAATGTGCATACATACTAATAAAATAATGCAAAAAGTATAAGAAAATTATTTTTCCTTAAAGACAGAGTTTAGTTTATTTACAAAAATACACAACAATGTTATACATTTACAATGTTTAAAAATAGAATTATTTGTAAACATACTTTAAAATATTTATCAGTCTTCTTAATATAGTAAACATTCCTACAATTTTTATAAAAAAATACTTTGGATAACTCAGTAAAGTTTCTATCTCAGGTTTATTTTTATTTTATTTTATGCTTTGTCTTCATGCAAGTACATACACCACATATATGGTGGTTGGATCTCCTGGAACTAGGGTTACAGATGTTATGTGCTTGGTGAGCATTGAATGTGTATTCTCTGAAAGAATAATAAGTATTCTTAACCACTGAGTCAATTCCTCCAACCTAACCCTCAATAAAGCCAAACAACCAAGCAGCCAACCCACCAAATACCTGCATTTAGGGTCCATTTTAGAAACCAAGCAGAAATTAAATGTTCTCAAGCTTTAGAGTACTTTTTTTTTTTTGGATTTGTTGAATCTGTGCATAAGGAGATTATCTGACCTAGAATAATATGATTGCTATTTGTTACAAATGAATGGTTAGATAGAAAAGATTATTTATTGACTATTGAGCTGCTCCACAGTAACAATACAGTGAAAGCTACAAATATAGTCCTGGCGACATTATACCAAGATGAAGGAGTATTAACAGCTGAAAGAAAATAGGTTCTGACAGCTCAGCACTCTATTTCACTTTCCATTAGGTCAGTGGACATTTCCATCACTTAATTTGTAAGTATTATTTTCTCTAAGAATGTGCATTGCATTTTGATGTATTTTTTTCCACCTAGAAACAGCTCTATATTCAGATATTCACAATGTCTCCATTAAAAACTTCAGACACATTTAAAAATATTCTACTGATCTTCTGACTATATAATATCAATAAAGTTAACCTATATAACCAAATTGAAGTAAGCTAAAATGTTTCAGCACTGGACTTAAATCCTTGCATCCTTTACCGCAATTGGATTTAGAATAAAAGTATGCTGTTCATAAATCCTTTTGTCCATCCTCCAAGATAACAATTGTTTTTTTCCATTTTTATTGGGGATTTTCATTTTCTTTTTGTGTTATTTGAATTTTTGGGTTCTGATTTCTGATACAGTGTGCTCACTATGTTCTGGCAGTAAAGTATCTTTACTTTTGATCTTTAGAATTTACCTTTCATTGGCTTGGTCATATTGCTAGTTGCAGGAGCTCCGTGACACTGGGTAACAACAGGACAACAGAAAGGAGCCTCAGTGAAGGCTCAGCATTGAGTTTGCAGCAATAACCAGAGGCCTCAAACTACACCAATGACTCTTTGCAATGAGCATAGGTAAAAACATTAGGATGCAAGTGTTTACTGTGTACTCACTGCGTCACACTACAGCTTCTGTGAAAATACTGATTTTTTTTCTCTTATTTTCATTAGTTTTCAATGATTTTTTTAAACTTTTTTTTTATTTCCAAAGGGAGGTTGCAAGGGTGGATATAAAAGGACTGAGGAAATGGATGGGAGAGAAGTGCATGATGTAAAAGACCCAAAGAATAAATAAAAAAATGTTTAAAAAACACATTGAAAAATAACAGTGGAAAATCAGAAAGGAATTTGTTTAGTCGAGTTATATCAAAAACACAAACAGGACAGAGTACAAATATTTATCTGAGAATCCCAGGATGATTCTAGAATTCAAGGTTACTACTACAACAAAAATAGGAAGAAAAAAACCCCTAAAAATCCAAAGGAAGTGGTTAGTCATTCAGCTTTATGGAAATTATTGAAAGAGTCTTTGTGCTTTTCTGGTGGTCTGCAATGATACTGTAAAATGAGGATGGCAATAACGCTTCTGCAAATCTTGAAAATACTTCCATATTCTTACCCTGGTAACTTCAGACTTGAAGTTCATAGACAGTCCTGATCATCAACTTGATGGGATCTGAGGAGAAAAATATCCGTGGACGTTGGTGAGGGTACTTTCATTTAACTGAACAAAAGAGAAACACTATAAAACTGGGCAGCACCATTTCATGGACTGGAGTTCCCAATTGAACAAATGAGAGAAAAGACATAGCCCACTAGTGTCTCCATCAATCCTGTCTCTGTTTCTGTGTCTCTCTCTCTCTCTCTCCCTCCATCTCTTTCTCTGTTCTTATTTCTGTCTCTCTGTCTCTCTCCTTCCTGCTTCAATGCATACACAGTATGACAGACCGATCCTTATCCCTTATCCTGTGGCCTGAACTAGAACCACTCTTGCCACCCTGCACCATGATGGCAGTATGAGAACAAATAAACCAATCCCATATTGACTTCCCTTTTCTGGGAATTCAGTCATAGCCACGAGAAAAGTAACTAACAAAGAAAATTATTGTCAAGATGTGGAGCCATTTGAAAAACCTGGCCATGTGGAGCCATGTGGCTTTGGAAACTCATGAACTCTCATGGAGACTACTCTTGTTATACTATAGCCAAAAAAATAGCTGATTTTATGATTATGTCTGTAATAAATTGTTTGCTGGTTAAATTTCATTATATTCTAGCAATTAGACTCTGACATGATTAGTGTCTAACTGCAATAAAGATATATACGGTGAGAAGGAGAATAAATGTGTGAAGAATGTACAGTTTTGTGAGGAAGGGGATGTGAGTGAATTTAATGTTTTGGGCAAGGCAGATGTGGGGAAGGCTTTTTTCATAGCTGAGTAAGGCTAGCATGGATAAAGAAATCTCAGGTCTGGACCAGCAGCATAGGAATTGGGCTATGATGGGAAGGTCCTGTCCATTAAGGTTATAAACTGTTAAAACACAAATTCAATTTAAAGGCAAGACTCAGACATAAGATTGTTATTAGAAGGGTTCCATACTCAAAACTTTCCCTATTTTATTGATTCATTTTTTTAACATAAATTCAGTCATCTCAATGTCTCTCCTAATTTTTATTATATCTTTCTGCCTATTGACCTGGAATTTGACTTGTTTTTATTGGTCTAAAACCTTGATCATTAAGTCATTTATTAGTGATCTCACTTACTTTTTAATTGTAGATTTTGATGGCTACACATTTTCCTTTTAGAACAGCTTTTGTTGAACTCCATATGTTCTTATATGTCATTGTTTGTTGTGCTTTTTATTAACTTTTAAAGGACTTTTTGGGGGCATTAGCTTTTGTAGCTTCCTTTGTGTCTTGACTTTTTAGGTAATATACTGGTCATTCAGTATTATGTTGTTAAATCTCTCTGAGTTTTATAAGTTCTTTGATTTACCCTATCCATTATGATCAAATAAGATATAAGAAAGTATTTCAATTTCTCTGAATGTGTTAAGATGCACTTTCTGCCCCAAAATATTGTCTATTTTATAGTTTTATGAATTCCTTAGAAGAATCTGCAGTTATCTATTAAATCTTACTTTGAGTATAATGTCACATTACTTTTACTCTGTCGTTATTGTTAATTTCTTTCTCTATAAACTATAGAGAATAGAGAATAAAGTCTTCATATATTACTGTTTGGAAGCCTTTATATTTCATTGTGTTTGCTTTAGTACATAATGAACCATTGTTCTATGTGTTTGTAGCTAGAACTGTTATATCTTCTTTGTAGATTATTCCTTTAATCAATTAGCTATGTTTTTTTTTCTATTTCATTTGATTGCTTTAGTCAAGAAACATATGATTTCTTCCTTGTGCCCATTATCAATTACTTATACTCCCCTTTCCACTCTTTCCTATAAAATTTCTTTAAGGAAATTCATGGATAGTTTCTGTTTTATATTCAGTTTTCTCTTGTCTGCTTCTTTGGATCAGAGAATCAGGACCATTAATATTCAGAGATATTGGCAAGGTACTGACTGCTGTCATGTGTTGCTTGTAGTGATTGGTATTTTCTTAATCATAATCCTTGTCCACTGTTATAGTGTAGTTTATTTCTTCTTGTTCTCTCAAGGACGTGTTTACTTTTCTTTTACTTGAAATATCTTTGATAAATCTGTCCTAGTCATCATTGATTCCTGAATTTGAATTGATCATGAAGTGTTTCTCTTTCTCCTACAATTGTAAAAGACAGATTTTCCAGTTTGGCAGTTACAATATTTTAAAAATGTAATCTGATTTTGCTCAGATAGCTTTTTTTTTTTTTACGGAGACTGTGGTGGTTCTTTCTTACAGCTTTCTATGTGCTGTCTTTGCGTGCATATTTACTATTTTAGCTAGGATATAAATGTGAGAAGATACTTTCTGCATCCTCTATGGCATTCTAAATACTTCCTGCATTCGAATGACCAGCAGTAGTCCTAAGTTTCTATGTCATGCTTGGCCAGTCTCAAAATTTTCTGTCCCAAATAAAAACATACAGGTTTATATTAACTATAGACTGTTTGGTCTATGGCTCAGGCATATTTTTATCTATCTCTTTAAGTTAACTCAAATTTCTTATTTATGTTTACCCCCATGGCTTGCTACCTTTTTCTCAATGCAGCATTTTCATCTTCCTCCTTCTGTGTCTATTTTATATCTGCTCTCTCCTCTCTCAGAATTCTCCTAGTCTGGTTGCTCCAACTCTACTTCCTGCTTACCTTCTGGCCAATCAGTTTTTTTCAAACCAGTACAAGTGACAAATATTTACAGTGTACAAGAACACATCCTACAGCAACCAGCTCTTTCCTAGATTAGGGAAATTTTCTGCTATAATTTTGCTGAATATTATTTATATTTAACTTACCCTTCTTTCCTTCTTTCCTTGTAGCCAAGTGACTTGCAAACTAGTTCTTTTTTTGAAAACTCTTTTATTAGTTTGTCTTTTCCAATTTCTTTAACATTTATTATGCATATTGATTGCTATTTCCTGTTACTCTCATATTTTTCCTTTCTAAACCAAACTCCCTCTCCACTAATCTCTTACCCGTATTTATACTTTTAGTTTGTTCATAGCATATTTAGTTAAGTCAGTGTAGGCTGTGTAACCACCTGATCAAAAATATTCATTGGAAATTGGTGGGATCATCTGTGTCTATGAAGGCAATAACTCCATCGTCTTGGACCTTTTAGTAGTAGGTAGTTCAGCAGTGAGGGAAAAGGTCTGCTGAACTCTTTCTTCATCCATGTCTTACTGAGATGGGTTTTCTTATGCAGATATACTAGGACTCTGCAAAGGCTCCAAATTAATGATTGCAATGACTGTATCAGCTCAGAAGATAACATTTTATACCCTCCTTTCTCCCCATCGTCCAGGTATTGTATTTTTTCTGCTTCTTCTTGAGTGTTAGAGAAGATAGTATAAATGACTCATTTTGTATTAAGCCTTCTTTGTTATTTAATCTTAGTTCTTATGCGGATACTAGTCTCTGAATTAATACTTATTTAATGAATAGGCATCTCTGATTAAGGCTAAAAGAAGCATTTAATTATGGCTATATATTTAGAAGGCAGATTGACACAATTTAATCAATTGACCATATTCAGATCTCTTGAGAACACATGACATCCCCTACCTCTGACAATGGGTTTTTGACTAGTTTTACAGTAGGATATGTATTTCTATCTATTGTGTGATTCTGAAACCCAATGAAAGATCATTGTTTATCACGATACTTGTATCATTAACCAGCTCCTAAGTCGTGACATAGAGACTTCTTTTACCTTAGAATGTTAGGCCTAGCTTAGGTTCACTAATGTCTTTGTTGGATGAGGATTTTCTACCTCAATTTGTTTTTCCTCTCAGGTCTTCTGGCTTGAGTGCCCTATGGTGGAATAGAGGGTCTCCACCTGATTTGGGGGCTATATCATCGATAGCTGAATGGGTTTTGGTCCACAGGGATTGCTGCCAAAGTTTGGGACTGGATTTCAAACAAGTGCATGGCCTATGATCTGGTCCTCTGTGTTTCAGAATGCTGCCTGGCTTCAGGGAGGGTAGGAGGCCTCACCCAGAGGTGTGGCCTGGTGCAAGTGGAGGAAGGGCTATTGGAATTAGGCTGGGCAAGTACATGTGGGGTGGGGGACAGTCTTACCCATGGTTTAAGATTCTGGGTTGGTTTCTTTTGGACTAAGAGGCTGTCACCACAGATGTGGGACAGGAGAGATGACAATAAGAGAAGAGGGAGTTGACATTGATACTTGATTTCTTTTATTTTCTTCATTTTATTATTTTTTAATAAATAATGTCTTTTAACACATCCAGATGATGTAACTTCTCACTTTCCTTCATTTATAAGCCTCACATTTCTTAGTTTAAGTCCATCAACACTCATGTTCCTACCAGTTCATCAGACCTTGTCATATTTCTTGGCTCTTCAGCAGCTAGACATTGTGTGGCTTCTTTATTCTTTAATGCCATAATCTGCATAATTCTTACAGTCAACCAATGGATGATTTGCTCACTGAAAAAATAGGTTTCATTTTTTTTTTAATTTTATCCCCCATTTAACCTTTGAGAAATTAATTGTAGAAACTGAGATCATGTTTGTCCTAAACAAATAATATAGTTATGAGTATCTGTTCTACAATTCAGAGATATTTAATAGATCTGTATTTTATCCAATTTATTTTGTTTAAATTGCCATTTGTCTTTCTTAGATGATTGTACCAAAAAAGTACATTGTCTTTTCTCAAGCACTTAAAAATAATGGCACAAAAACAGGTGCACAAGAAAACAACGGATGATAAATTTACCAAAGTCATTAAAGTGTCTATATTTGTGTATAGAATTAATTACACCATGGAATGGAAAGATGCCTTAGTGTTTAAGAGCACAAAGTTCTCTGTGGAAAATAGGAATTTGGTTCCCAGCTCCAATGTTAGGCAGCTCACAACTGTCTGTTACTGCGATGGCCTGCATTCAACAGCTTTTCTGATCACATATGGCACCTGAACACATACAGCATACATTCACATAGACACATGACATTAAAATACATTTTCAGTGACTGTATTAAATACATTATGTAATTTTAATTAACAATATAATTGTACATATATATGAGATGTGATGTGATATTATAGTGCATGTATGCATTGTGTAACATCAGGTCAGCTTAGCTGATATATCCATCACTTTAGGTTGTTGCTTTTATTTTTTAAAATGTCATTTTTATCAATGTATCCCCTTGCTCCCCCCAACTTCCTTCCCCGAAATCCCTTCCAGTCAGCCTTCAACCTCCTCCTCGGTCCTCCCCATCTACCCATCCCCTCCCCGAAAAGGGCAAGAATTCCAGGGAGAGTCAGCTCAGCTTAGCACATCCACTGCAGGCAAGTCCGATTTACTCCTCTCAAAGTGAATGCTGGGTTAGATGTCACTCTGCAGGGCATAGGCTCCAAGGTGCAAGCCCACGCACAGGAACACAGTCTACTCACACCCTTAGAAGCTCCACATACTGCCCATGCCAGTTGAAAGTTGCCTACTCCCAGAGGTTCCAGTTCCCCCTCCCGGTGTCCAGTGTCCATTCCTGATTCAGTGAGCTCCAGATAGCCATCACTGTGGAAATTTTCCTCATAATCCCTATTCCCTTACTCATACAGACTCTCCTCCCCTGCTCTCAGCTGGACCAGAAGCTCTGCCTAGTGCTCAGCCATGAATCTCTGCCTCCATCTCTGTTCTTTGTTGGATGTAGGTTCTCTGATGACACTTAGGGTGTTTAATCATTTGACTATAGGGGAAGTCTTGTTTAGGCACCCCCTCCACGATTGTTTGGAGACTTGGCCAGGGATATCTTGTAAGTTCTTGGAGGTTTCCCTGCACCCAGTCTCTTTCCAAGCCCACATTGGCTTCTTCTATCGAGATATCCATCTCTTTCTATTTCCCTCTTTGCTCCTCTCATTCAACCGTCTCCGTCTTTTGAGATTTGTTCCCAACTCTTCTTGGTTGCAACTTGTTACGACCCCAATTCACTAAGGGGAATCTTTTCTATTTTCTCTTCTTGAAGGAATCTCTGGATGTTTCTCTTAAGTTCCTTCTATTTATTTCTCTGTGAGGAAAACATTATAATCTCTCTCCTTGCTGTTTTTAAATAGAATATTTAGGTCAAACAGAATTATTGTCCTATGGCATAGAGTGTTGGTACTTGAAAATACATACGCTACCTTCCTTGATGCCCAGGCAGTTCTATACGACGTTTCTCCTCCATTCTACCTGATTCTGCGCCTATATTTTTCTCTGTATTCTACCTGCACACACGATCTTACCTCCATATTCTACTCCATTCTACCTGCATATACCTTCCTATTCCCGTCTTTACCCTCTATTCTACCTGTGCAGACTGTGCTATTCCCATCTTTCCTTTTGGTCTGCCTGCACACACCATCCGATACCCACACGTTCCCAGCATTCTGCTAGCATACCCCATCCTATGCTCATATTTCCTCTTCCTTCTACCTGTACACGCTGTCCCATCCCTCTCTTTCCCTCTCTTCTACATATGCACACCATAATCTTTCCTTCTGTCTTCTGGTCTTCCTGTGTACACAATTCTATCCCTTTCTTCCCCCTCTCTTCTTAGCCAGGCACTATGTGGTTACCATGACTTTAAAAAATTTTTTTTTTTTTTTTTGCTCTCTACTTTAGGTGAGAACACATTCTGCTTACCTTCATACTGCTGAGTGATTTCACTTTATTTTTCTGAACATGTGTTCACAGGCTGCTCCTCACTGACAGTTTTAATACCTCTTCAAAGAATTTACTTGGCTTCAACATTTCTTCAGCTTGCAGATCACTCTGGGAGAAATATTTGTATTTTAATGATTTACAACTCTTAGGACTGTTTCTGTATCTCAGGTGAGGCTGAAACAGGCCTAGACAAGTTTTGAAGATAATTTGATATATAATACAAGAGGACTTGAAGCCTGAATGAAAAGAAATCAAATAAGCTTTTATATTTTATTCTACTGACAACTATCACAAGTCAAATGTGATTTCTTTTGAGTTTAATTACACAAAATGTCTCACTTTGAAACTTGAAATAACAGGTTTGGCTCAGTAAGAGCAGAATTTTTGAAATATAAATTTGTTATTGTCAAATCCAAAGTTTACAGTCTTGCTCTCTAATTTTTTAAAAATAAAATAGATTATGCAGAGTGAGCCTTTGCCAAGAATTACATAATTAACCCAAGATACTTTAAACTAAAATTATATGACACTCGAGAAACTAATTTCTTGGAAAGTATTTTAGACACTACAGTGTTAGCAAGGCAAATTAAAATTATAATATTCCCTTAGAATATTGGGTATAATAAACAAAAATAGCTTATCTAAAACAAGTTCTCGTGTTGAATACTGAAGTGCTAATTTCTAAAAAGAAATAAGAGGTAGAGTATTTTACTTTTCTTATTATTGCAAAAAAAAAAAAAAAGTATCCTGAGGACAAGATTTATTTTGGCTTATAGTGGGGGAAGTTTACAGTTCCCTACTAGGGATGGGAGAAGACTTGGTGTCTGTGGGCAGGAGACAGCTGGTCACATAATGTCCTCATTAAAGATGTAGCCTAAGATTAATACTGCAGCTGAGTTGTCTTTCTCTTTTCTGTTGGGGTCCAGCATCCCAGCCCACAGGATGTTGCTATCCAGATTATGGATAATCTAGGAACGTTTTTCTGTGCATACTTAGCGATGTAATTTCTTGGTAACTCTAAATCCTGTCAAATAAGCACTGAAGATTAATCATCATAAATCAAAACTTTAGAAATCATCTGCTTTCTAGAGTCTCTTACTTCAAAATATGGGCTGTAATATTAAAAATTTAAAACATCAATTGTTTGCCCAATTCACCTCATATTGTCAAAATGTCCATATATTAAAATCATGTTGAGCATAAAACTGATTATATTTGATGTTTTAGCATTCTATTTCTCAATGTTAAGTTCATAATTATCTAACCAACTTATCTTTTTGTCTTTTACATATCTTCAATCTATCTCAACTCTATTCCTGCACACATGTACAAACACACACACACTTACACACACACACTCAAAAAGTCTTTTAACATTTTTTGGCACTTATTACAACTCATAGTTACTGCTTTTTGACATTTTTATTTAAAAGTTTATCTAGATCAATCATAGTTTCCCTTTTTCCTTCCCCTCCTCCCACTCACCCCTCAGCTTCCTCTTCCCTACCATCTACTCCTCAAAGAGAGTAAGGCCTCTCATGGAGAGTCAACAAAGTCTGGGATATCAAGTTGAGGCAGTACCAAGTTCCTCCCCCTTGTATCATGGCTGGGTTGAGGGTTACAATGGGTTATGTTCTCACATGGAAAGATTAATAGCTAAGATGCATATATTGAAAGAGAACGAGCAGTATTTGTTTGTCTGGGTTAATCCTTAACTATAATATATTATATTGATTTTCTTGTGAATTTTATTTTTTATTACAGATCTATAGAATTTCATAGCATTTATGTACCACATGTTTATTACATTTCATCAGTTGAATGACAGTTAGGTTGTTTCCATTTCCTCACTGATGTGACTAGAGCAGCAATAACACAGTTTAGCTAATACTTTTAAAGTCAGATGTAAACTTTAGACATATGTCAAGAAGTGGTGTGGCTGAGTCAATGATAGATCTAATTTCACATTTTTGAGAATTCTCTGTATTCTTTGTTATATTTATTAACAATGTGTGTGTGTGTATGTGTGTGTTTCTCGTTATCTCTTTGTGTTCTCTCTTCTTTTTCTCTCTTAGTGTGTGTGTTTGTCTGATACAAATCCTGATTTTTTTGTAGAATCATAAAATATGCAGACTATTCATAGAAACTTTTAACAAAAATAACAAAGCTGAAAATATTATACTTTATGATTTCAAAATAAGCTATGGAGCAACAGGAATTGTAGCAACATGGTATTGGGCAGTAGAATAGGCCAGGGTCTGGCTGGAACTGTGGGGAGATCATTGAATCAAAAACAGCCACTGGGGAACCATCAAGAAAAGGAATTAAACCCTCCAAAGGTAGATGGCTGCTGATTGGCATGGGCAGTTTGTGGAACCTTTTGGAGTAGGATCAGAATATGTTCCTGTATATGAACTGGGACCCTGTAGGCCATTCCCTGTAGAGAAATACCTAACCCAGTCCTAATTTTAGGATGAGGGAATCAGACCTACCTCAAATGGATACACCAGAATGAACTTCCCCACCTTAGGACTTCTTGCCCTCATTTGGGAAAAGGATGAGGGATGGGGTGGAGAGAGGCTGATAGAGAACTGGAAGGGATTGGGAGGAGGGAAGGGAGGCCCAGCAGGGTGATACATGGAAAAAAAACTTTTTAAAACTAATAATAATAATAATAATAAAATAATAGGCTAATGTATATGTATGCAATATATAGAAATAAATCTATACATTTTCAGGTAGTAAGTACATCTAACGGAAATGATAGTATCTTTGATTAACATAGTCAAAAAGCTAGTTATCCACACATAGACATTATTAATTGAAGGCTAATATGCATAATAAATTCAATAACCTGAAAATGTATTAAAGTTAAACATAAGATATAAAATAATATATTTTATTAAAATAAATGATAGGCAGTACTGCTACAACGAAGGTGGAAAGTGTAAATATGGAGAATTATCTCTATGACACTAGTCTGAGCAATCATTTATTGGTGATGCTTCCAAAGTACTATTAACTAAGACAAAATATATAAATAAATTACATAATTAGGAAAAATTTTCATATATAAAGAAGTAAATTAATGTAATTATAACTTTACAAAACACTCCAGAATGGAAAGAAGTCATTTGCAAACCACTCATCTTATAATGAGTTGTTTTCCAAGACAAATAAGGAAATCAAATAAATTATGCAAAATTAAGTGTTTTGAATTAAAATGTGCAAAGAAACAGAAAAAGTATATCTCCAGAGAAGACATACAGGTGCTCTCCACAGATATACAAAATTGTTATGCATTGCTTATTTTCAGAAAAATCAAATTTGAACCATAATAAGATATAATAACATATCCATTACAATGGTTTAAAAAAGATAGCAAGTGATGTTGAGAATGGGAAAAAAGTGGAAAATTTTCTGAATTTCAGTTGGGGAGAAGAATTAATATACTTTGTATAAGTTGAAGGCATGACACATAATTTTGATAGTCCATATGGGTTACAAAAGATTTAGGCAATCTTTCTATTTTAGAACAACAGGAAAATTCTGATGCTATCGTACTTTTTGGGAAATAGTTCTTAAATATCTTCTCTATTTTGATAGTAAAAATTAACACATCATATGGCAGAACTTTTAGAATAATAATGAAATGATAGATATGTGGGTTGGACAAAGAAGCTAATGAATGACAAATAATAAAGTCCTTATCAGTGATAGGCAGCAAAATGAGCAAAGAGCTCATGATCTCATGGCAGGGACTATTCTCCTGTACTGTACATTGGCTTGTGTCAAACATTTGTTGACTTTTTAGGTGTATGGATATCTCTGGATAGCACATCATCCACCCACAAAACTGTAGGGCCTGAGGTTTCATGAGGAATTCATTTCATTGTTAAAGTAATTGCATTCAGTCTAGTTGGTCCAAAGTATTGAATGCATATATTATTATCTTAAACTAATTGATTTTTTAAGTTAATGTGTTTATTTATTAGGCAATTATTTGGCAAGTTTCAACAACAGTTCTTAGAAATATGCAGTTGTATTATTGAACAAAGTATTTAGACATTACTATAACAGTTTTCCTTTCCCATGTTTAAGATAGACATCAACTAGGCAGAGAAAGAAGCAATCTATACAGCAATTACACTGTGAGACAGATTTTAAAACTTTTATAACAGGCAGTGTTGGGAAACAAAGAAAGTCATTCCTGTCTCTGATACAGAATATATATACCATTGCTGAAGCCATCTGACACACAAAATAAAAAATGTACAGGAACAGAAAGATATTTTGTGATAAAAGAAAAGTAGATTAAATCATGAAATATAAATAAATTTTTAAGAGAAAGGTTGAAAGGCCAGGATAGGGCTCAGCAATAATTTTAAATACATAATGAGCATAAATAAAAGGATGACACATAGGACCTTGGAATTCAAGGGGAAGATCACACTTTCCTCTTTGCAGGAAGGCTCGAAAAAACCTTTATAACACTTATAATAGAAAACTTTGTTTGTGTTCCCATCACACACACACACACACACACACACACACACACACACACACACACAAGCATACACATTTTCTGTACTAAGAGACTCTTGAGCCATTGAGGCAAACTTTACACATTATTCATGAGTAAAAATAATCTAGACAGTTTTGTTGCTTTGTTCAATACTAAACATTAATTGACCAGAACCAAAGAAAATTTTATTTGTTAATCTACTGGATTTTTTTTGTATAATTGGAGACTGTGCCGCGTATCCAGAAAAGGGTTACATTTGCCTGGGTTCAGTGTAGTTGAAATAGACTATGTAAAAATATACATTTCTTTTGGAAGTAAATGATTTTATTGTTCTTGGTAATAAAAATACACAAAGCAAAGATTTTTGTATGTTCAAGGTATTCTGTAATGTTTTTAACAACAAGAAGAATTAAAATATAACTACATTTTTACATTCTTGCTTTTCTTTCCTCCAACCTCTCCCATGCTTTTTGTCATGGCCTCTATTCCTCTGAATATTTTATATAAGATATAAATAAATTAAAACACATAAAACATAAGTTTATTAATACAGCATGTTGAGTCTATTTTGTTTTGCTTGTGTATAAACAAATGTAGGCATGACCACTTGAAATTGACTAACCCATTAGAAGAGCTCATTTCTAAAAATAGTAAATAAGGGGTATATTATTTGCTCTTAGAATTACTAGACAAGTTTTTCTAATAATTCTATGTTCACTAGGCATATCCATGGACTTTTAAGATGCAAGAGATTATTATTAAATATGACTTGAATATTTTGGGAGAGAAAAATAATTTGCTTAGGAATTAACATGCTTGGATTAAAGCCCCCAGCAAGTTATATAATGGAAATCATTTGGAATGAGGCCAGGAGTCAGCTCATCATGAAATCCAATCTTAAAGATTGCCAAGAAGGAAGAACAGAGTAAGTAAAATGGTATTTTTTTTTAATGCACTGATTTTTCTGAAGCTAATCTACAGTGGAATGGAAAGACAATGAATTTACATCTACCCACATAATGAAGGTTATGTGGAGACACTATAGGATGCAGAAAGACAGTTGGTTTTTCTGGAGAAATATTAGACCAGCTTTGATACTCAGGCAGGGTCCTAAAGCAAGAAAATTGAAAATGCAATTCTTGTAGGAGATTTGAGAAGTTGAAGGAGGTCATAAAATTGGTGGAAAAAATAATACGATAGTGAATTGGTCTAAGAGGCAATTAGAAGAAACACTTGATGGTTGAAGTGTAAATTTGTAAAATATCTTGAAAAAAAATGGTTATTTTCTTTTCATTCATACATCCTTATATCCTGATAAAACAAACAAAAAACAAACAAACAAAAACCATCTGTTTTTCTACTCCTAGGAAGCAGCCTTATATATAGGCATGAAAGTGTTTGACAGGAGACATGTGTAAAATTTTCATAGACGTCTTAATCAACGTGAGTTAGAAAAAATGAAAAATAAAAGTCCATTCCCATCAGCAGAGAGAATCGTAGGTAATTTGCAGTGTAGACTTGCATGTTGTAATCTCATCCATCAACAAAAGGCAATGCATTACAAGTGTAAGTACCAATATGATATTGAGATAGAAGCAATTCTCAAAAGACTGTAGGAACGTAATGCAATTTCATACAGCCGACTGAAGAAAGATTGCAAAACAGATTGTTTATAAGTAACAGTATGTGATATCAAATTTTTCAAAAGCTATTTTGAAAGACAAAGTTGAGAAAATAATTCTCTTCTGGAAGCAGAAAACAAACAAGACAGCAAGGGAGCTCAGGGGAAGATGCATAGCATTGTATTAGATGTAGGACACTGAGTTCAGGGAAATAGATTTTATTACTTGTATGTGAATATATATCTGTGTGTATAACTTGTGACATATGTAACAAGATCATTCATCATATTTTTTCAGTTGAAAAGGAAAAAAATAATGAGAAGCATGAGACTGTAGTATGACTGGACATGGATAAATATACAAGTAAGGAAGGAAAAGTTCAATATTAGGGCATGCTTATATTTTTTTTAAATGGGACTACATTTTTAAAGGAACAAAATATTTCCAAAAGGTTGGTTATACAAATAACCAGCAAATTTAATTATGCCAATGGAGAGATGAGCATTAGATGATAACATGTGAACGCAGCTAATTTAAGATAAAAAAAAAACTGTGTCAGAGAAAGAGAATGAGAGAGAGAGAATCAAGAGGCATTATTGCTGTAGTTCAATCTTAGAAAAGAGAGCAGAATTCAATATGAAGATGCAGATGTGCTGCCTCTGAGCTCTTGACACCCCTCCTTATGTTAGTGAGTGTTAAGCTGCTACACCATAATGGTTCTTGGTGAATAACTGGAACTTCCTGTCCCCCCCCCCAAATGTTCAAGAAATGACAAAAGTAAATATAATGCAAGCTTGTTGTGAAATAATATTTTTGTATACCATGAAAATGGGTTTTTGCTAAGGTGCCTTCTGATTGGTTTAATAAAGAGATAAATGGCCTATAGCTAGACAGGACTTCTGGCAGAGGGATAATGAGAGGAAATGAAACTAAGCATGGTAAAAATATCAGAGGACATGGAGAACAATTAGGACATTTAAGATGGAAGAGATTTAAAAAAGCCATCAGCCTTTTTAACTAATGTAAACTAACATTATTGAGTTAATTTAAATTATAAGAGCTAGTGGGACAAGTCTAAGCTATAGACAACTTTCTCAATCAAATCTCCACGTTTTTTGGTTTTGTAAACTCTATTAACACATAGAACGCAACATCCTGCCATGTATATCCATTTAAGGCCTGAAAAATCTTTTAAAAATAAGTTCAGAACAGAGTCAAAAGCCACTTCCTAGTGACTCTAATCTCTCTGGAAGTTTAGTGGTATATAGAGATACACTTTTGGCAGTGGCCTATGGGCTGGAGCACCATGTGTCAGACCCATGTGCTAAGCTGATCCATGCCAGTTTAAAATTTGTCTCCAGTGTTTAGAGAAAACAGCAAATGCCTAATAAAGACATGTGTTTGAATGTCTAAACACATTTAAAACTCTAAAAATGTACAATATCTTTAAAATTTGTGTAGGCTTAAAAAAGAAAACATATAGTCAGTCATAGAAAAAAGTTTATGAATAATAAGATAAACTCTTTAAAGAAAATAAGAAATATAAAAATGATATGCCACATAAAGATGAAAAATTTACAGAAAGTCTGGATTATATATGGTGACTTATTGACTTTGCTGATGAGCAAATAATAGCTGCTGATAGATATGGGATAATAAAAGGGACTGCTAAATTAAACCAGTCTAGAAACTTTAGAAATGACTTAACATTAAAATAGAAACCAGAAAATGTATTGCTTTGGGGAAGAGGTTATGCTTTTGTGTCTACAAAAATTGAAATGCTACAGATTCCTTTAAGTTTGATAAGCACCAGGTTTGATCAGGGAAGACTTCCTGAAAATTTTGGCTACAGTTTTAAAGAAATAAACCTAGAAAACCTCCAAGGCAGGTGACATATATTTTATTTTCTCAAACATAAAACAAAATAATCATCTTTGGCTAGCTTGTATACAGCACAGTGTTCATACTTGTGCTAATGCTATGATGTTACCTTTAAGAGTTTGTATTTTTCAGAGCAAGGGTATGTGACACCACTGAAAACAAGTGATCCAACCTTTCAGAGTACCTCTGTTACAGTTTCCTCAGAGTTCAGCATCCAGAACAGTTTCAAGGCTGCTGTCTGAGATGGTCTAGCCTCACAGAATATTCTAGGCAGCAACATAGATAGGTCGTATACTTTCCCATACATGGAGATTAGCAACAAATGCTATCATTAGCTATAGGAAGACTTAATTCTTTCAGGATCCCCTAAAGATCCCATTGCTCCCAGACAACAGGAAGTAGTCTAGGGAACATAACACCCACACTCCCAAGAGTTGGGTTGAGTGGCTTTTGGTTATTCTATAGATTATGGATGTTTCTTATCATTTGGGAGATTAGTTATAAACTGTTATTGTTCATTGTGAGGAAAATAGCTAAACAAAAGAGATCAAATTCAGGGATCACTTTCTGAAGGGAAAAATGGAGGATGTAGTATAGTAATGATGTGATAAAAGAGTGGATTGTTGAGTCTACTTTTGGAAAAACAGTGGTCTCAAATAATTTACACTGGGATGGACTTTGTAATAAAAAAATAATAAAAACAAATTTGTTTTTATTATCATGTATATATGTTTCTTGTTTAAGATATAGTACCTATGCATCTCCTTTAAAAAGGTAATGCAATGTTTTAGTCTTTGAAAGCTATTTAGGAAAATAAAAAAATACAAGTTAATATTTTTTTGTAGCAATCAAACTTATAGACATGTTAGATATGTTTTAAAGGCCACATAGAGATATATTTTAGACAGATAGGTGATCTTCAAACACTTCAAAGATCTACAGAATAAGTCATTTAAGATGTTTTAATAATAAAGGTATTTTATGGCAATGAGACATGCCTGTTCTTGGCAGTATCAGTCTGTTTCAAAGAAGATGATGGGCATCAAAGTAACTCCTCATGAACTTGGCTTTCTGTGTGTCAAACTTTGGCTACTCACTTAGCAAGAAACTATCCTTTCCTCATCTGCTGATAGTATGCTGTCTAAACTGGACAAACAGGATACAAAGGAAAGTGACTGCTGAACTTTGCCAAGACAGGGTAGGACAGTCCTTCAAAAATTCCTGCTTCAAAGAAAAGTCTGTCAGATATTCTATACTTTCTAGGCCAAAGATGGATACCCCATGGTTGCAGAGGAATGTTGTGTGATTCTCCAGGCAGCCAACTGTTTCTGCCATTTCTATGGTTTCAGAATTTGTTTGTTTTGCACTTTCTATTTACTCAGATAATATTATATCCTTTTCATGATATATCTTATGGAGTTAAAGACTAAATAGTTAGTGTTGTCCTTGTTACTAAATTCAAAAGAGAATCTCACAAAAGAGGTATAAAATGTATAAGGTTGAGAGACATGAAGGCTTTTTTTTTTTTTTTTTTTTTTGTCTAAGAAAAAGATCATAATGGGGAAATAAACCTACAGAGACAACCAAACCAAGCTACGAACTTTAGACTGACAGCTATGGTGCCTGCATGGGACTAGACTAGGCCCTCTGTGTGTAGGAGACAGTTGTGTAACTTGGTCTGTTTATAGAGTCCCTGGCAGTGGGATCTGAATCTATCCCTGGTACTTTTTAGAGCCCATTACCTTCGGAGGGACAGCTTGCACAACCTTGATGCAGGGTGAAGAGGCTTGGACCTACATCAACTAGTTGTGCCAGGCCTTACCAACTCTCTTACTTTTAAGAAGGAGGTGATTGGTGTGTATATGTGGGGGGGGGGAAGCTTGAGAGGAGTGGGAGGAGAATTAAAAGAAAGACCTGTGGTTGGTATGTAAAATGAATAAAAATGAATTAATTTTGTAAAATATATAAAATGTTTTGAGCTCTAAAAAATTACATTTTTGGTTTGTAATACCAGTAAGGATAGAGCATTAATTGGTTACACAACTTTGGACTCACCAAGATAGGATAGATAACAGACTATTTTCTCTGAATTTGACAAACACAAATGGACTAGACATTATGAATGTAATTCTTACCTGATAATTGTTCTTATTGTATAAAGCTTTACTATGTTATTGTTAAAACTTTCTATTTTTATTTAGACAATACCTGATAGTTCTTCTTATTGTTTATAGTTTTACTGTGTTAGAGTCAAAACCTTTCTGTTTTATTTTGACAAAAGGGGGAAAATGTGGAATAATCTTTTTGTTCACTTTGAAGGTGTGTCTTTGTCAAGGTGTCTTCTGTTTGGCTTAATAAGAAGCTAAATGGCCAAGATCTAGGTAGGAAGAGGTTATATTGAACTTCTAGGCAGAGAGGGAGGGAAAGGAAATGAATCTAAGCCTAGGAGACATGCCACAGTGCATGGAGAGGAAACAGGAGATACAAAATGAAGAGAGGTAAATAGCCAAAGGCAAAACATAGGTTAATATAAACAGGTTAATTTAAAAGTTAGTTAAAAGAGCTAGTTGGAAAAGCCTAAGATACAGACTGGGCTTTCATGATTAATAATTTTTTCATGTCATTTTTTTTTGTGAGCTGATGGCCCAAAGACAAATCCTTCTACATGACCTTAAATTTCCATGAGATAAAGAAGAAAAAAGGGAAGAAATGTCACTTTTATTAACAGCCAAGACCCTGCAGTATGCTTTGAAGGAAAAGGGGACAAGAAAAAAATACACAAAACCTATGTGTGTGCATCTGAAACAGAATGACATCAACTTCTTTATTCATTGGCATATTCTGTAAAATTCTTGAGTTGCCTGCTATAATGAGCTCTGAGTTGTATTGAGAACTTCTGTTTTATCTCTCAAGACTGAATCCTTCACTTAGTAATTTAGTCATTTTCACCTGAAAAAGAAGAAAAGAAAAAGAAAAACTAGAATTCAATTATGTCTAGTCCCTCCAAAGTCTTTTCAGTTACTTCTATTGTTTTATGGGCACTTGTATTTATCAGTTTCCCTGAACATCCTGAAAGCTGTCTACATGGGTCTCAGTACCTTATCAATAGCTTAGCTTGACGAGTGTGATAATTTGTGTCTTCATAAGTGGGAAGTAACAATTTTTAGCTAGTATCTAATGAGAAATTATGTGAGTTTTTAAATTTGTATTGGATGAAAATTATTTTGGGCTAGGATGATTACATTTACTTGCACAGCACTCTCTCTTGTTCCTGTGGACAGCTGAGTTCATCTGAGTAACTGTGAATCTATCATACCACTTAGTCTTCATTTTAAAAGACTCACCATGAGTAAAACCTAATAAAAACACTTGTTCCTCTCAATGATGGGACAAGATTCAGGCTTCTTCAAATAGCCCTTGTGTTGTGAATTAGCACTAAGGACAGTAGACACGTGTCTACAACGTTTGTTATATGCAAATTGTGTGGTATTGAAAAAACATAGAAGTACTAATTCTTGCATATCTGAGTTCATATCTCAGCCTCATGGTTGTCTATGTTTAATTATTCCATTGCTCACTTTCTATATTTGTAAACTGAAAATAACACCATTGAAGATGATTTGGAGTATTAAGTATATATAAATACACATATGCATTATATATGTATATATCTATGTGCATCCATATATATATATATATATATATATATATATATATATATATATATATATATATATATATATCAGCATGACACTATCCACTCTACAATAATTAATAGAACAATTAATTGTGTGGTGGCATGATTTTTCACTCAAATACAGACCAAATACCATCTGTCCCATAGAACTATTATGATGGTAAAATTCCTTTTCCCATCAAGTATACTATCATAGTTCTATGTGTCACTCACCTACTTGTAAACATGTTGGTGTTTACAAGTAACATGTAAACATGTTCTTACACTGTCATTGGAATAAAAAAATAATGTAAACATTTGATAATAATAAAATGAATCCCTGACCAGTTTATGCATATATTATGCAAGACATTTGTTACTATTTTAGTGTATTATTTCTATGTATATAAAAAAATGCCACTGTGGACCTCCATGTTGTGTCCTCTCTGGTCACTTATACTTCTTGTTTTTACTACATCTCTTGGTCACAGCAGGTCACTGACTGATGAGCTGAATCACATAGGTTTGTATAAGTATATTTTATGACATCCTGAAAAGGATGAGATACTTCAAAGTTTCATTCATTAGAACATGTACCCATTATTAAGTGACCCATGACTTTCCCCCAAAATCTACCACTGTTATTACTCCAAAGAAATTTCACATAAAACAAAAGATGCTCTTAGTCTAAAACATACAAAGACAATCTCTTTGAACATATCACATCTAAGAATAATTGATCACTGAGGGCTGTTTGTAAAGGAATTGACATTTTTCTTCTGTGCATTGATTCTTACTAAAATAAAATATAATAACAAAATAAAATGTAATACATCAGAATACTCATACAAACATATAGGTGTAAATCAAGAGACATATAGATGTGGAGATTCACTCATTTGCACACTCAGGTATCCCATGTAAACACAAAAACAGGAAATTATATATACATACATACATACATACATACATACATACATACATACATATACACACACACACATATATATGTGTGTATATGTATATATAAAGGACCTGTAGTGTAAAGCGAGAGAGAGATAGAGACAGAGGGAGACCCAGACCAGAGACCAGGGACAATGTGTGTATATTTTTAAAGCCATGACATGACATTATAAGACAAGGTACCTCTAAAAATGGCACTGAATTTTTTCTGTTGATCATCTACTTGTGGGCATGTGGCCCACATTTAAGAGTAGTTTATCAGTGACATCAACACATTTGTAGGTGAATGGATGGAACCTGAAGGAATCCTCTGAGTGAGATAATTCAGACCCAGAAAAGCAAACTTCGTGAATAATCTCATTCACTCATTAGTGGATATTAGTTGTTTGGTAAAAGGTAACTATCCATAGAGCAGAGGCTAAGTAACGGAAGAGCTTGAGTGGAGACACAGGATCTCCTTGGAGGGGAAAACAGAGTAGCTTTTGCTGGTGAACTGAGGGTGGGAGATATTGGTAATGGAAGGGAACAGTTGGGAAGAGGAAGTAAATACTGACAGAAATGACTGGAACTGCAGGAGCATTTCAAGGCCAAGTGGAAACCTAGTGCAAAGAACATTCCATGGAACACGGAGTCTGAACTGGCCATCTTCTGTAACCAGGCAAGGCCTTGAGTGGTGGGACTGGGTCGGCAACTCAGCCTCAAAACCTTCAACCTTTGTCCTGCCTGCAAAGTGTTTTGGGAAAGGAGCCTATAAAAGTCTTCTTCAAAGAGATCAAAGAGATTTTATCTAGTAACTGGTGAAACAGATCCGGATTTCCACAGACAGACACTGGAAGGGGCTGGAAGAGTCCGAGGGAAGAAGAAGGAGGGATCAGAAGAACCAGAGAGATAAGGAACACTCTGAGAACAAGACTCCCAGAACCAACTGACCAGGACTCCTGTGGATTTAAAGGGATCAGTGAGCCTGTAAGGATCTGATCTAAGTCTTCTGCGTAAATGTTATGGCTGAGAAACTTGATATTCTCATGGGATTCCTAACAGTGGGAGCATATGCAGTCTCTGGCTCCTTTGCCTACCTATGGTTCCCTTTTTCTCCTACTGGGTCACCTTGCCCAGCTTTTATGTGATAGTATGTATCTGGTCTTATAGTAGCTTATTATGCCATGTTTGGCTGATGTCCATGGGGTGCCTTTTTTTTTTTTTTTTTCCCTGAGAGGAAAGGAAGGGAGATGGGAGGGTAGATCTGGGAGAGAGGGAAGGGAGGTGAGGCTGTGGGGAGGAGAATGAAGGGAAACTGTAGTAAGGATATAATACAGGAGAGATTTAAAAGAGAGAGAGAGAGAAAGAGAGAGAGTTTTGTTTGTTTGCCTAGTGAGGTTCCGTTAAAGGAAACCAAATTATTTGCAAGTGGCTATCAATTTAAGATACCTTCTGGGTTAGGGATGGTGTGTGTGTCCATTTCTTCTTTCAGCTCTAGGATCCCATCTGGGACATATTTGAGCAGACCCTGTGCATGCTGTCTCAGTCTAGTGTGTTGATTTTTATAAGTCCTGAATTGCTCATCAGTCAGTATACTTTTTATTCATTGATTGACTTTATGCAAAACTACATCTAGACCTCACCCTTTTCTTCTAATTTGCTGAAATGTTTTTGACAAATAGTAATTGCTTGAAACCATAATGAGAAAATTAAAATTTCAGGAAAATGAGACCTTTTCTGATTCTGAGTGAAGTTGTCTAGAAAGAAGACACACCAATGACCATTCTGTATAAAGCACATTCCTATGACTGGGGCAGGGGTATGGTACTGCTGCACAATCTCTGGAAAATGTAGACTATATGGTAGTAGGCAAAGTCTCCTTTCAAATTACTTTATAGATTCACATAAAACAGGAGGGTCGAATTTAACAATTCAGCTACACACAACAATAAATTACTTTGATTTCATTTTTATTATATTTTTCAGATTATTGTAATATCTAGTTGTAGAAAACATTTGTAAAGAATTCTTTCAAGCTGTATTAATCAATGGTCATTTTTCAATTTAAATTATTTTACTAAGTAATTAATATGTAGCTATAAAACTGTTGGGCACAGATATGGAAATCAATGAAAGTGGTCAATATCAAAGCTTACCTGTCTAAAGTTATGATGAGAATGTTTTTTAAAATAGATTTGTTCCTATACTTCAGCTATTATAAGACATGACTGACATATGCCTCATTCTTTGTACATTACTAAGATGATCTTTTAGAGGTCGCCTCACCGTTATTCATGACAAAATTTCATATTATTAATAAACATCATAAATATTACAGTAAATAGTTCTTAATTCACTTTCGGTTAGATCTTTAAGCTAAAAGTATTCAGAATTTTATAATCATTTAAAAACCACCTGATTTTGTCTTTAGCTACATTTTTATTAACTGGATGTATATATTTTCAAATCAGTTGTCCATTTTGCACTTATTATATGATATTGGGTACGCTGAGAAATGCTAGGTTTTTGGTTGAATCTGAATTTCAGTTGGTTAATGTTTTGGTTTTCAGGTTTATCTTTACTTCTCAAGCATTTATAAATTCTCATGAAGTTTCAGATAACTTTTACTAGTAAATACTTCACTTGCTTTTAAATTGCGATTTTAAATACAGCACAGTTACAATTCAAAATTTTTATCTTTCAAAATTTTATCCATAGAAATTTCTAGAGAAAATAGGTGATGTGGCATTCTATTGAGATGCATAGTTGTTAACATACTTTTCACAATGTACAGATACTAAACAACAAAATGTTAAGTAATGCTGTATGAAAAATATTTACATAAATCACTTTCCATTCTAACCTATTAAAATAATGCTTGTTTCTGGGGTGCCCTGTCTCTGCACATAACTTTAGTGCTTTATTTCTTGGAAGATTGCCTCCACATATCTTGATAATACTATGCATTTGTGAAGAGAGTTCCTGCTGATCGTAATGATGGACATTCTTCTTTTACCTTCTGGGAATTTAAAATACAACATATAACTGGTTATGTGTATTTCTTCTGCGGTTGAGTAAGCATGAATCTTTCTTAAGAATCTATAAAATGTGAGGGGGGTAAAAGTGCTTAAAGGCAAGTGTCCCAAAGGCTCAGATGCAATTGTCTGCATGACAGAAAAATATGTGAATATAATCTTGCTTAAGGAAATGTTTGCAAACAGCTAATACTACCAAAAGAAAGATGATAACAACAGGAGTGACATCATTATAGCACATCTTTATATTGAGGAAAATGATGCCACTCTTCATAAAAGGATTCCACCAATAGGGGCTGAGAACACAAAAGTTTTCATGTGATATAAAAAGACTCATGTGCCTGTGAATATAAAGGCATAAAGTTCTTCGTGACCTTTTATTGACGTGAAATATTTACTGTAAGTGCCTCTAGTCAACATTCTCTAACAACAGGTCATGTGTTTTATGAAGACAAACTAGAATTATGAACAGCACTAATCTAGATACTGGAGGAAACGTTGATAATAGCATTTATTTTTGCCTAGATAGCAAGATTAATGTGATGTTTAAAGGCAGCATTTAGTTACTTGACTATCCTGGCTGCTCAGCTTAGACATGATAAGTGGCTCTCAAGCTTTTCATCCCACTGCATTTTCAGCTTGGATGACAGTTTAACTGATAATCACACTCCACGTCTTTCTTTTCATGGGATTTATGTAATAGAAATCCCCACAAAACAACTTAAATCACAGCCTAGAAAAATTAACAGGCTTTGTGATTACTTATGTGGAAAATTCATCTAACTTTTGTTTGGAACATAAAGGTAATGTGGGTGTTTCCTTGAAATTACACAAAAACCTTCGCTCTATTTTTATTGTAGAGGGAAGCTAACAATGCTGCCCAAGCCTTTCCTAAATGCAGAGGTGCGGTAGATGTTTCGCCCCTCACATGAAATCCTTTTCCATAAAAGATGAAGGTCAGTTCCTCAAAGGGTCTGTGACAAATAAGACATGTCTTTGGCAATCTTTAAACTTCTGTTGCTTATCTAAGTACAAGCCTTCCTCTTACTGCTTACCTCCATTTAACCAACTCATCAGTTTCCTCCTATGCACCATCTCTTTTCACACCATCACACAGGTATTTGGGGCGAGGAGCTCAGTGCCCTCCTTGCTCTCTTATGTAACCTCGCCTGTTGTTTCTTCTTTCCCCACAGCCTAAGATTTTCACATTTTTTTTTTAATTATACGAATGATCTTCTATTTAATTTACTTTACTTCCTGATATTTCAGTTTTGCAATAGTGTGAAAAAGCATGCATATGTAGTAGAGACTGAGCTTCAAGCTCTGAATGTTGAGGGAAGCACTCTGATAAATTCTTTCAGTACTGGGGGATAGGGTCAGCACAGTTACAGTAAGCCATAGATCTGAAGCAGAAGCAATCCACGTTCTGCAGTGCAGTTTGACTAATTTCTAGGCTGAGGAAGGACTACAGCGTGTGTGTTATGTATTAGGCTTGAACATATTCTCATGTTATATCCAGAAACATTTTCACTTTCAATCTCAATTCAGCTGTTTCTGATAACAATGAAAAACACCTATGCTAGCCAGCACCTTGGCTAACCCTCAGCTCTACCTTAGACTTGTTCTCAACAGACCAATGACATCAGGTTACTGTGCTGTCAGTATGTTCTTTTAACCTTTGCTCTTACGTAACTGTTCAGCTCTAACTCAGAAGACCTTTCATCCACGTCTCCTGCCATTATCACTGGCTAACTCAATGTTTATGCAATGATCCTCCTGTTACCCCTAATATTCTTTTAAAAAAATCTCTTTGACTGCATAGGGTATTGTTTGATTCTGCTCATTTTGTTCTTGATGAATTGGCTATTTATACTCAATCATCAATAGAAATTGATGCTTTAAAATAAAAATGCATGAGAGATATCTCTGTGCCAATTCTCTATCGTTTTTCTGTTATGCATCCTCTACTTCAAATATTACTTGCAGCCCCCCCATGGTAAATAAGCTGCATAAAAATCCTCAAAGCTGTTACCATTCTTCAAATATTATTTTTTTCATTGTGATAGAATCCTCTGTCTTATTGCTAACGTTCTTCCATGTTAACCTACCAATTCCCAACCACATTTTAAAATTCATGTATGACATTTTCAATCTCATACTAGTCATCCAAAGACTGCATGCAGGGGGGACTGTCAGGGGAGAAAGGGACCAGCCAGAAGGGCATACAGAGATGGAGGACAGGAGTGGGGTAGGGTGTTGGATCAGAACTATATATATGAAAATGCCAGCACAAAATCCATTATCTTGCAGGATCACTTAAAATGTTAATAAAAAATGGGTCATCAGAAAAGGCAGAAATTGAGAAGAATTTTGGGCAAAGGAATGAGGAGATGAGAGCGAAACAAAGGAGAATGAGAATCCAAGCCACTCGGCTATTTACATGCATATTTCATTTCCCTTTAATTTTCTTCCTGCTATCCCTCAATAACCCTCTGCTACCCTCCTGTATTTGTCTTCATCCCCTGCAGGTGTGAAGGCTCCCTTTGTTAAACAGGTGAGGCTTGGAAATACTTGAGAGATGAGAAGTAGCCAATCTAGGGAATACAATTGCATTTATAGTGAGGAGCAATTTTAAAAGCTTGGTTTCAGGAAATAACCTTGTACGTTAAAGAAATAGATATAAATATAACTAGAGCATTTGGAGAAAGACAGATGAGGTTGGAAAGGTGGGAATCTTCCAGCCCATGCTGGAGAGTTTTCTTTTGAGTTAAATATGGAGTTTTCAGCTTTTGTAATATTGATATATCGGGTGTGATAACACTTTATTGCGGGACCACCCTGCTGATTGTGGGGTGTTCTGCTACATATATAGCCTCTGTGATATGCCAATAACACTATAAACAAAGTATCATCCCTGCCCCTATGAGTCAGTTGAAAAAAATTCTTATCATTGATTTATTTCTCCTTTGAGGTAAAAACAAAATTATAAACAACAAAAAATGAAGAAAAAACAACAACAACAAAGTTACTGATAATTTTATTGCAATATTTCAAGCAAGGGGATTACTTCAATTGTGTTTATACATTACTAATTTTATCTCTTTATGAAGAATGATTCATTAAAGCAAGATTAGAAGCAGATAGAATCAAGAGGCCATACCTGTTCTTTAACTGTGGAATGATGAGGTAAAAACCACTGTGTTTTGTATGATGGTTAAACAGTTCAAACTGTGCCTAGAGTTACTGAGAATTCAATGAGATGTATATAGGTTATCGGTGAGTGATGTCAGGAAGGAAGATCCATGGAAGACATGAACCGAGGGGAGAGTTTACTCAATTAAGCTTATTAAACCACAAAACAATCATGCTGCCAGAAGTTTTGCTTTCATAGTTAAAGAGAATCAGTGATCAAGGAGCCTTTTTTTTTTCTTTCAAGTTGAGTATGATTAAAACATGGACACTTGGCCATACACCAAACTTAACTCAAAATTAATCAAAATACTTTATGTAAGAACTTTAGATATAAAGATCTCAGATGCACTTCTCTGTGGCCTTGCTGATCAATGGCTTCTTTTAAATTTCAATGAGAAAACAGTGATAAAGATACAGTAATAAAACAGATGAGCAATAGTAAGCTTTGATAAGAATGTAGGAAAAATGAGTTCTGAACATCAAGTGTTGCTGATGGGGATGTAGAAAGGTAAAGTGACTTTGAAAAACTGCTTGGAATTTTCTGAAGAAATTAGAGATAGAATATATATCATCTATTAATTCAACTTCTAAGTAGATATCTAACATAATTGAAAATACAATTTCATGCAAAAATATAAAAATATTTACATCAGATGCAGACAGATTAAAAATATTTAGTTTACCAAAACATCTAATTTTATCCAGACATAAAATAGAAAGACAGGATGATTCATGTTAAAAGAATAGATGGACCTAAAATTTCTGTTAAATGGAAGTCATGCTATATATGAAAGGCCAAATATTTTGTTTCTATTAATTGTCAAGAATACATAAGCCTATCAAGTCAGTAAATTAGTAGATTCCAAAAGGCAGAGAGGCTAGCAGAGGGTACAAATGTCACTAATGCATAATGCATTTTGTTTTAGGGAGTAATAAAATGTTCTACAACTATATAGTGTTGATACTTGTACAGTTTTATAAATATAATCCATTGAGTTGCATACTTTACAGGAGTGTTACAATATGTGATTAGACATCAATAAAGTAGGAGTATAAGTAAACTACAGGTATACTCACAGAGCTCTGCTAAGGATGTATTTGCCTAATGCCTTTTTCTTCTCTGAGTTAAAAAAGATTTATGTAGCATTGAGTAGAGCCTGGAATATTATTAGGTCTATTACAGAAAAGGATAAAGTGATACATAGTGACTGCATCTGTGGCCACAATGAGCTTCTAATTATTTGTCATAACATATTTACTATACAGTATAGATGGAGAAGATTCTGATTTACATTCTCAGAGATGTACTGTGAGAGACAGGACAGTGTCCCCACTGAAGGTAAACTAAAGAGAAATCTAGAGTTGACTAAAAGCTACTAGTTTTCATATGTATGGTGTCAGTCTTACCATAACTCAGGCCTCTCATACAGATGTGAGCCAAGGAATGTGGGAGATTGTGTTGTTACATTGTAAATAATTGTCCCATCCACTGGTTTAATAAAAAGCGCTGATTGGCCAAAGGCAGACAGGAAGTGTAGGCAGGGCTACCAGACTAAGAAAACTCTTGAGAACAGGAAGCACAGAGCAGAATGCCAGAGAGAAGCCAGAAGAAGCAGAGAACAACTATGAAGCTCTGAGAAAAGGTACCGAGCCACATGGCTGAACAAGATAAGAGTCATGGGTTAGATGAAGGGTAGAGAGCTAGCAAGTGATATGCCTAGGCTTTAGGCTGATCAGCCTAAAACTATTGAAAGCATCTGTGTGTCTCTGAGGGTCTGTGGGTCTGTGGGTCTGTGGGTCTGTGGGTCTGCGGGTCTGTGGGCCTAAACCTTGAGTCTAGGCCCGAAAGTCCGGAACAGAAACCACTTACTACAAAGGAACATTGAGTTCTTTGTACACAAGGAAAATATATTCATGAAGATAATAAACTTTGTGGCCCTGAAACTTTTCGAGAAGAGGGGAGGGGTTTGTAGCTTATTATGCATCTGTGATTGCCTCTGGAATCTTTTCAAATTAGCTAATGGCAGGGAAGAATTTCTCTCTCAGGAGTCTTCTTAATCCAATAACATGTGATCCTTGGTGTCACCAAAGCAGTTCAGTACAAACAGAAATCTCATTTTGAAATGGCTGGGTTGTAGTATTAAAAGTTAAAACTTCATCAGTACTAACTACTAGAAATTCAAATAGCTCTCATTCATAGAGTTTATAGTTTCTCTAACATTTACTGTCTTCAGTATGGATACTTTTATTATTTTGTTTTGTTTTATTGTAATGAAAAGAACTGCCCTGTGTAAATCTACTGATTTGGATATAGTAGCAAAAGCAAAAGTCATGTTGCCTGGAGATTTTGCTCAGAATGTTTATTCACCTACTTATACACCCAATATACCATTTTATGAGTATAAAGAGGAGCAAATAAAAATTGTTACGGTTGTTTTCTACCTTTTTCTAGAATTTGCTGAATGGACTGTTTTATTATGGTGAGCTAAATAATCCAAAAGCTACCACACACTGAGAAACTTAATGGTTTGTTAAAGGAAGATATCCAGGGAGCCAAAATAAAACATACATATAAAAATGGATAGATATTAGGCTTGCATGTTCCTAAGAAAATCACTCAATTCATTGAATATGGGTTACCATTTTATTATCTGGATAAATACCAGTACAGTTAATGTGTCATTTCAGATCATAAAAATTAAAATGAAAAAATTATTCCTAAAAAGAAGCCATACATAAACACTCTGAACCTCATATGACAGACTGAAATTTAGAGAGATGTGATCCCCCATAACTTTGTCTAGTATTTAAATAACTCGTGATTTTCTTGCCTTTCAGTAGAATCTAATCAAAACTTAATCAAAATACCAGGTATTGCCAACACCAAAAGGGAGGTGATCTAGCACACATGCACTTCTCTTCTAGTAAATATTAGAAAAGATTATTTACAATTAAATAAATGCATTTACTATTAAAGGGCTATTCTATATATTCATTAAGAACAGAAATAGCTCAAACTATTATATTCACCGTACACAAAAAGTTCAAAGAATCTTTAAAGCCAAACATAATTTTGTTGATCAACTAGTATATTTCTCTCAGTTTATAATTGGAAATGTTAATGTTAACATAAAAATGAATCCAATAAATAATTACATAAAAGTATCCTAGAGTATAAACTAGATATACTATGCTATACTATAAACTAGAAGTTGGAGCCAAGAGATAACCTGGGTCACCAGTTATAGCTTCAGAATATTTTACAGGCGCCAAATTTCCTAAAACATTTTGTTGATTTGACTGGATCAACCAACAAATATCTACCTATGACAGGTTAGTCTATTGCTCATATCTTACATGATTGAAAGTTCCAGTTTTTATAAAGCCCTATCTTACGTTGAAATATAAGTAATGACATTCAAAACTCAGCTTTCCTCTAAAGAATACATAAGAGATCATTTTTTCCCCTAGAGTTTGATAGCTTTAGGTAACCATGAAGGCACAGTGCTATATTGTGGAAGAGACTATAAGAACTTTTAAGAATTACAGAGTGAAAGACAGTTATGCATCAATGTATCTGTCAAACACGTAGTGGGGGCAGGCTATAGCTGAGTAAAGACATCTCTGCTATAGATGTCTGTAGTAGTGGGGTTCTCAGGTCCCAGGCGGCCGGAGACCTGGACCCACAGACCTGCTGCCCGAGACCGCTTAGCCGCCCACCGCTGAGACCCCCAGAAATAACTCAGATGCTTATATTAAGTTCATGCTGTTTGGCCTATTATATTAAGCTAGCTCTTATATCTTAAATCAACCCATTTCTATTAATCTGTCGGCCACGTAGCCTGTGGCTCACCCAGCTCCTTACATGTTACTCCTTGGGCAGCTTCAGCTCATCTGTCTCTGACTCAGCCCTGCTTCTCCTACCTATTCTGATTCCTCCTCCTACTTCTTCTATGGTGCCTGCCATGGCCCAAAACAGCTCCTTTATTTAAAGATTGAGATTCACAGCATACATAAACACATTCCCGCATCAGATGTCTGACATTGTAGTAGTTTCTTCTTTAGGTCAGTGGAAGTTAGCTGTCTGCTAAATCTAACCATACATTGTGAAGTATAACCTAACAGTCACAGCATCTTAGCTCAGGTCAGAAGTGGATATTAAATGGCTACTGAAAAAGTAAAGATAGTTCCATGTAACTACTGCTGTTAACCTGCAACATTCCCTCTCTTTCCAAGTATAATGTTCTCAGCCATTCTTGGAATCTCCCATTCTAGCATGGCTTTCTCAGAGAACTTCAGTTCATATATACATATGCTTATACATATACACATATATGTATATGCACTAATTCATGCACATGCACAACCACATATTAATACATCTCTATCATATATATGATATGTGATAAACAATAAGAGATAAAATATGTTCAGGTATTTTAAAAATCAGGGATTTTGATTTTGTCTTTGGCTAGAATACAGAAATTGGTCCTGCCCTGACCAGAAACCAGAAATGCCAGAAGTTTTTGGATGTTGTTACTTCTGCTCTTACTTTTTTAAAAAAATTATTTCTCTTCTTTTTCATAGCTTTCTAGAAGCCACATGTAAGCATATGACCTACTTACATCCATACAAATGGAATGGAGAGGCACATGGATACCTCTTGCATATGTCAAGCAGATTAGCCATCTCAACCTTCATGCCTCAACCTAAATAGTCTTGAGACCAAGACAACAACTCTCTTAGGCAACCCAGTTCTTGAGACTTGGCTCTTGTGAAGTGAGTTCTCTCTTCTGCTCTCACCTCAGAAGCAACAGTTAGATCCTCTCTAAAATCTTGCCTTCCCTTTGTCCATGAACTTCATTCTTGGAGTGTGCAAAACAAGGAATCCAGAGCCACTGGTCTGGGGTAGCTTTGACAACTATTTTAGTTAGGGTTTCTATTGCTGTGAAGAGATATCATGACCATTGCAACTCTTATGAAAGTAAACATTTAGTTGTGGGTAGATTAGAGTTCAGAAGTTTAGTCCATTATCTCTAATTTATTATCTTCCTAGGGCAGATATGGTGCTGGAGAAGGAGCTGCTTGTTCTATATCTTGATACACAGGTAACAGGAAATGAACTGTTGTCACACTGGATATAGTTTAGGCATAGGAGACTTCAAAGGCCATCCTAATAGTTACATACTTTCTACCACAAGACCACAACTACTCCAACAAGGTTATACCTCCTAACAGTTCCACTTCCTATTGGGACCGTTTTCTTTTAAACCACCAACACAACTATTGAATTCTCCAAAAACTCTATCCATCATCTCCATTCCCAGCTACTGCACATCTTAGGTAAGGAAGCTTCTGTATCATTTGAATGATACGTGATATGTTTAGCAAAGCTTATTATACTTATGCAGAAGCAGTAGGGAATGAATGACAGGAAAAATCTTGGAAACTTAAATCCTTAAAGAAGGGAAAATAATCCCTCATTCAGGATTTGGCAAGAAGCATCTCCCCAGCAGAACCAAGGATTAGAGCACAATTATCAAATGCTTAAGGATGTCCTTTTCTGCTGTAACCCGGCCATTCTCTGGAACTTTCATCAGAATCCTATTTACAGGAACAGACATTTACTACACCTTTTGTGTGTACCCAGGGTTTCCTGCTTTAACCTTCTCAGATTCTAACTCCCCCTAAGACATTTCTATGGTCACATGGTATTCTCTTACCAAGGAGGGAGAAAGAGAAACAGATTGTTAGCAATCTTTTGAGATGTAACCTGAGAGCCATGAAAACATGCACAGCTAATGGATGTTGAAACACTCAACTCTCCCCTGGAGAGCTCATATCCACATCTAGATGTCTTTCTGAAATTCTCCTTTGAGGCCACTTTCCTTGAGGCTCTAAGTCAGGTCTTCCTTAATTAGCACCTTTTTTCCTTCTAACCCTTGAACTTAAACCTATATTGAAACATATAAAATGAAATTTTCAACTCTGCTTCATCACACTAGCTAGGCCGGAAGTTATTTTATGTATCAAAGTTTAAAATTCTATTTTGGACTGATTCAGGGTTTCTAAAATGATGGGAGAACCCATTTGGGTGCCAAAATTTGCAGGATGGTTATTTTCTAGCATTTATTAACTTATTTATTCATTTATTTTTAGAAATATTATTTTATCTGCCTATCTTGATTTTGGGGAAATAAATATGTACATTTCATTCTGGAAATACACATTATAATAATTTATTTATATAGGGTGCATATGTTCTACACACAGCTAGTTTAGAAGAGTTTTTTTTTTTCTTCTTAATACCAGTAGTGTATGGGAAATTGGCTGCTCCATCTCCTACCAATAAAGGATGCTTTTTCAAATAAATATATAATAGACTATCATTACATATTTAAAATCAGTTTTCTCCTGGGAAGTATACTGCCATAATAAATTCCAAGTGAATGAGTTTCAATAGATCAGTAAGATATGGGAGTGAAAATAAAAAAAATTAAGGCAGAGAAGATTCTCCAGGTAACCAAAGTCCATGTGATTTTTGTTACTGAGCTTGATTCTGTTTACCTAACTCCTCAAGTTCTAGGTCACTATGTCAGTTATGAGCTTTTAAGAATGATTCCTTTCATGCTACTAGCAATGATGATATCTCATTCTTCTAATATGCTGTACTCATTGCTACTAGTTTAATAGGAAGAACCAGTACAGTTCTTTGATTTGAAGTGACCGCCTCACTTTGATATGCTCCCCCATGCAATCGGAATTGTTATTATATTGTCTTGAAGTTTTCTTTGTGATTCTGACTGATGCACAGAGAAAGAAATGTGAAGTTGTTAAATGGAGGAAAATGCTTAACAGAAGCAAGAAAACAGAGGAATTTGTATGAGAAAAAAACCCCGAAAAATAACCTACCTCCCTATAAGACATGATGAAATATAATCCAGATTCTCTAAAGCTCTGTACTTAGAAGGTGGTTTTTGTTTTTGTTTTTGTTTTTTTTTGATAACCATAAGATCTAAATACAATACTTTATAAGTGTCTTCCAGAGAAACTTTAGTCTCCCTCAAATTCATCTGAAATTATGATGGGAGTCACTAGGAAATCCTGAAAGCCACAGCTGGTCACCCTTTATAGCCACAGTTTTCTTATTCTCACCCCTAGTACTTTGAAGTTAGATGACCATCATACCGACTAAAGAAGATAGTTTTGCCTTCTGCTTTATACCAATTTTTATTTTAATTTCTTCTACAATGTAATGTTTGTTGTATATGTAACATTAAATATACATTAAAATGAGCTCTTCCTTCATGCTATGATGTATCTAGCTCTAGGTTGTGATCATGGATCACTTTTGGAAGCTGATGTTTATTTTTTTAATGCATAGTGTTCACCTGTACTATAAATGTTTTATTGTACACTTCCCCAAAAATTTCAATTCTAAGTAATCAGTATTTAGAAAGTTCTTATGTATTCAAAATAAAACACAAGGCATTAGTATACATTTGTAAATCAAAGACAAAGTTGCTCCAGTTCCCATGGTACTGATATTCTTATAACATTTACAGATCTAAAATGAAAATTCAGTTATATAATGTATTAACTATAGATGGTGGAAACTAAATGGCAAAAGGAAGTGGGAACATTTATTGCAAAATTATTTACTTGCAATTGTTCATATAAAGGATTAATATTTATTAAGGGGTTATACAAATACTCACTGATACAAATTGAACCTTAAGGCAATTTTTGGAGAGTGGAGCTGTCCCACATCATGATGGTGCCAGACCTCTCCCAGAGAACACAGGAACAATCAGAAAGAAGGTCAGGGTGTAAAGAGGTTCTCAATGGGGGCTAGCCATGGCCCATTTAAGGTCCTGAGACCCCAAATCTATACCTCTAAGTTTCTCTCAATAATGCCAGATATTGCAGAACTATTCACTTACAATTCATCATATAAAATTAGTATTTATTAAAACATTGTACAAATACTAATGTAAATTAAACTTTAAGACAATTTTTAAAGAGTAAAGTTGTCCCAGGCCACAATAGTGACAGACCTCTCCCCAAAACACAAAAACACAACAACAACAACAAAAATCAGCATATAATAAAGTTCTCAATGGGGGCTGGCCATGCCCCATCCTAAGACTCTAAAACGATGCTAATATTCTCAATAATGCCTAAATCCCACTACAAACATTTGGAAGATGAGTCAAGCATTTGAAATCATGTAAGGCACATAAGATTTGGTGAGAGTATAATAAATTCTTGAGTTAGTGGAATAAGCTACTTGAGGATTAGTGGAAGAACATTTTGAGTAAACAGAAATACAAATATACTAGCTTGCAAGCAGTTCAGCTGTGATGGGATCAAAGAAATATTTACAATGGTCAGAAGGGATTGGCTTGGTTGACCCTCCTGACTTGACTGTGGGTGGATCTGGTCTCTGATATTCCAGATTTGTTTTACTTAATATGAAATATATCACCACAATTCTTGACTATTCTATCCATGATGCTTTTTATGAGTTCTGACTGTGTACAACTTCCTAAGTCAATAAGTATATGCTATTGAATGAATCATAACCCCTCAATGGCAACAACAAAGGGTGGTATGGGAGAATCAACAAATTTCGAGACTTCAAAACTAACTCCTACCTAGGAGCAAAATTATCTCCGCAAATTGCTTTACTAGTTACCTTTCTCTGGGAACTAGAGCTTTATGGACAATGCTGAACCCTACTTCCTCTGCCATTATTTAATTCATTTTCATGAGTCACACAGAATCTAATTATATTATGGTTTATTTTTAGTTTTATCAATTGGCTTTTGAGTTCAACAGAATAACATTCTACTTATGTCTTTGTGGGTTTCTCTGTTCTTCAGGTGTCTTAACTTCTGGCAAAGTTGGAAGTCCTTTTCGTTTAGTATTGTATCCACTTGTATGATTCTTCACAGAACTTGATACATAGAATTTTCTTTTAAGCCTTAGGGTCAATATTATTCAGAATAAATGCTTGGAGAATAACAAAGCTTTTGATTCAGCCTTCAACTCTGCTTTGAGTAAAGTGTAGCATTGTGTATTTATGACAATGTGTGCTAAGTTGCTTTCAATGCTGTGAAAGAATGTGAATTTAGTGAAAACAGCAATTTAAACAGCTGGCACTGTTAGAATACATGTCCCTTCCATTTTCTGATGCTTAAGACCTCAACAGATTGCACAAAATGGAAAATAACCATAAGAGCTCTAATGTGACTGATAGAAAACAGCATTTATTTCCAACAGAGAAACCTTTTTTAGAATCTCTGTTAAAGTTAAACATTTTCCAAAATCTCAACAAAGAATGTAGCATAAAAACTGACTCCTTGTGACACCAGTTATAGGGAGAAAAAAACGGATATTTTACACCTTGGCGGTGAGAGGCAAACCTGGGAGTGTGACTAAAAAGCAATAAGAAAGGCTCTTCTGCTGATGCCAACAAAGATTTCACACTCCCGTGTTTACTGCCAGTTCTATTATAAATTATTGGCCTTCTGCTGTTACAGAAATAGATGGAGTATGCGGTGTCATGAATACCGTAGTCTTACATGGTGCTGGGAGGAGACATGTGCATCATTTGTAATCCTGGAAATGACACACAACCATTGTTGTTAAGGCAATGTGAGGAAGACAAGGAGAAAATAAGAGGCAGAGTTGCCACTTAGTATATTTTGATCTATTATGACACAATTGATAAAGAGAGAATCTTGACTTCCTCTTGTGAAATCCTGCTATAAAGGAACAGATATTTTCTAGTCTTCCTGAATCATTCTTTGAAAATGTATACCTTTGTGGATTATTGAGTGTCAGCAAGCATGTTGATGAAATATTATCTCCCTGTGATATTTAAAATACTGTGATCAGAAGTCTTTGCTCTCTTCTCCTCCACATAAATTTTATATAAGCATGTAAAACAAAATAAAATATCTAGCAGAGAAAAACCAAACTTATAATTCAATAACGTCCTCGGTGGAAACAGGTAGGAATCGGTAATAGTGGCAGAAAGAGTGTTCGATCTTTAGTCCTCAAGACTCTTTTCTTTATTCTCTACAAATTCTCCCACATACTCCTTCTTGCTCTCTTTCCTTCTGTATTTATCTCCTTTTCCCTTCACTAATTGGGTCTTTTTTTTTTTTTTTTCATTTCCTTCGTTCAGAGCACTTACACTTTGCTATTCCCTTATCTCTAGCTCCGCATTCTTGCTCTGGTGTTGATACCTCTTTAATTTCCTGATTTCTGTAGACACCCCGGGATATGTGTCCATATCTGAGGATTTATAGCTAGTGGTCTCAGGTTAGAGAGAACATGTGATGTTTGCCTCTTCTAGGTCTGGGTTGCCTCACTCAGTATGATCTTTTCAAGGTTTATCTGCAAAGATTTCATTTTTGTTTGTAACTATAAGGAATAACATTGTGTACATAGTATGTATTTTTACTTCTATGTCTTGTTTTAATTTTGACTGGTGTTTCATCAATGTACATGATTGCTTTGGTGGTAAGTTATTTTGTAGGTTTGGAAGTAATAAAAATTGCATTAAAGCATAGTATTTAGTAGAAGTTAATATAGGAATAATTCTCCAAATGAGCATTTTATTTTAATGTAGGGGGATTATGTTGTTCCATTGTAAGTAATTGTTCCTGCCTATGAGTTTAACAAAAAGCACTGATTGGCCAAAGGCAGACAGGAAGTGTGGGCAGGGCTAACAGACTAAGAAAACTCTAGGAACAGGCAGAGAAGAGCAGAATACCAAAGAGAAGTCAGAAGAAGCAGAGGACAGCTATGCTGCTCTGAGAAAAGGTACTGGCTGAACAGGATAAGAGTCATGGGCTAGATTAAGGGTAAAGAGTTAGCAAGTTATATGCCTGGGCCTTAGGCCAATCAGCCTAAAACTATTGTAAACATCTGTGTGTCTCTGTGGGTTTGTGGTCTGCGGGCCTAAACCTTGAGGCTAGGCCCAAAAGTCAGGGCCAGAAACCTCATACTGCAATTTTAATGTTACAGTGTTGAAATATAATGATGACTGAAGGAAGGTAAAGTTTCATGATTAAAGGAGTGTTTACTTCTGATTGTGCATTGAGCCCAAACCGTTTTGATGTCCTCTTTTTGTTCAGTGAAGCAATAATTATTGTTTATTTCATTGTTATCTCTATCTGATTAAAAGTTATTTGTTTTATTTCTCTAGGAATAAATTATCAAATGCCTTGAGCTTATAAGTTTTCTCTGGAAGATTCATGTAGTTATATACTTTACCCTTAGCCATCCATCTATCTTTTCTAATTTAAAGCATTTACTGCTTGTTATAGCAATTATTTTAATTTAACAGACATTTTAATTTCAAACCATTATTTTTATCCTATCCAGACTTAAAACACTCAAACACATTCACATACAGAGGTTTTTCCCTCTATATGAATACATTTATCTGAATAGAGAGAAGACTTTTTAGTGGAGCACAGAGCATAAGTTACAAATATATTATCAATGACTGTGACTGCATTAGAAATAACATTTTTTCTTCTAAAAATAATTTGATAATTAATTTATGTATATTATGTGCAACTGAGAAAATTAATTTCAAGAATGTATTATGAAATATTATGTGACCAAACTACATAAACTAATTCAAACTGAGAAAAATAAATCATAGCTTTACAGAAGAAGAGCACAAATGGCCTGTTGTTCAATCTCATTAGTATTAAGTTTGAAATAAAACCTGTCATTAAATGCATATGACTTCTATTTGTACTCTGCATAGCAAATACTTATAAAGTAATCACTAATAAGACATGATGTATTTCTAAAAATTACACAACAGGAAATTTCATTCATTCTTTTTCTCTTAGTTAAAATATAGATATTAATTTCTCAACAATCTCTGTCTTATCTTAAAAGTATTTTGTTGTTTCTTGTCAGATATAAACAACAGTGGACAGAAGTCAATGTGATGAAGATAGATTTTAATCAGCAGTATATTTTAATAGAGTCAGGTCTATGGGTGTGTAAAGATGACTTTAATTTGTACAGAGGTGACTGGATGCCTAGAAGAAAAAAAAAAGAGTAAATGGGCAAGTTTAACAGTAAGTCATCATTAGTAAGGGAACAGTAAAAGCTAGAGGTGGCCAGTGTAATTGATACAAATCCAGTTATTCCGACCATTTGGTAATAATGGACATTCGTGCTGCACCTTCATTCAAACTGTACTTTGTTTTTTCAAAGTACCTCAACAGGTACTTTGTTTTTTCTCATGATTTCATTCCTGATGGATGATTTCACAACCTCAAAAAGCACACATTTAGTAGAAGGTGATTCAACACACACTAATGGAGCAGTGGGATGATGCAAATGTATAAGCCCTTACGTTGGTGATTGTTTCTATGTTTGTGTAGAAGAGGCAGACAGATAAAATCATTTGTAGTGAGATTCTACAGTTTGTTAATTATATAAAAATGTAAACCTTTTAAATTATTGTAAAAAAAGTCATTTCTATTATGTAGTGTAAATAATTCTTTAGGTGTATTTGATCCCTTCTGTAGAAAGTTGAGGAAAACCAGTTGTTTTAGTCAGGGTTACTACTGCCATGAGGAAGCACTGTGATCGAAAAGCAACTTGGAAAGAAAAGGATTTATTTGGCTTACACTTCCATCATTATAGTCCATCACTGAAGAAGTCAAGACAGAAACTCAAAGAAGGCAGGAACCTAGAGGCAGGAGCTGATGCAGAGGCCATGGAGGGGTGCTGCTTACTAGGTTGCTTGTCATAATTTGCTCAATAGGGTTTCTTATAGAAGCCAGGACCATTAGTCCAGAGATGACACCACCGACAATGGGCTGAGCCCTCCTCCATCCATCACTTACTCTATAGGCCTGCTTACAGCCTGATATTATGGAGGCATTTTCTTTTTTGAGGATCTCACCTCTCAGATAAATTTAGCTATGCTAAAATGACTATAAACTAGCCAGCACAACAGGTTGTTGAAAGAATGAACTGAGAGTAAAACAAGGCTATAAACGTTCAAAGCCCCTCCCCTCCCCGAAATATAGTTCCTCCAGCAAAACTGTGCCTGCTGAAGCTTTCATAACCTTCCCTAGAATTGTCACGAGTTTGGAACCCTATGTTCAAATACCTGAGCCAATAGGGGACATTTCCTCCCCAAACCACAAGCCTATTGATTAATTCTTTAGGGATTCTTAAAAGAGATGTGGCAGTCTGTCATTTGTTAAAATGTATTATACATTAAATCTGCAATGTTCATATTGCTTTATAAAATAAATGTAGTTTAATTAATAAAAACTTAAAGTCATAGTATTTCCAGTGTACATGTGCTATGTTGATATATTCAAACATTGTGTAAAATATTCACCAATTCAACCATATACATAGCTTCAAATGTTTATTGTTACTTTTGTTAAGATGTTTATATTTATCTTGATGTTTTTGTGCTCTGCTATACATTATTGCTATTTATAACCATCCTGTGCAATAACACATCTGGAAGTAAAGTTATATAGATTATTATAAAGTCACCGTGTGTGGACTGGGAATGGAATCCAGGTCCTCTGAAAGAGCAACAAGTGATCTTAACTTCTAAGCCATCTCTTCAGCCTCTCAAGTTTTTGAGGAAGGTCATTATCTAGTTTTTTTTTTTCCTTTTTTCACTCTCTTTAAACATACTTTATTTGATGAGTAGGGGCGGCTGGTTCTTGGGATGTAGAAAGTTCATAGACCTAACAAAACTCAGGAATATTATAAAAGTTGCAGGGATTGCTAGGCCACTTCCTGATGTTATGTAAGCTTTGAACAATTGCTCAAAAAGAGGAGACCCTTTGGTGTTGTTGAAAGAAACCTTTGCAGGAAAATTCAGCAATGTAGCTTTTTTAAGTGGTCAGCTTTGCTGAGTTGAATTTTGACACATTTACTGAATCACCCATGCTTTTATAATAACGCCTCTCTCATAATTCTGTAAGAAAGCTTATTGGTTCAGGCTATATTTGGGTGAATCAATTGTTCAGTCTCTTGTCATTACTCTCGCTTAGTGAATAGACATTACATCACATTTTCCCAAGAAAAGTAGTCATACAATATATCTCCATGATGTAGTGTAAGAGATTTACTCATTTAAATTTTTTATAAATTGTGTGTGTAATAGTTCCCTTTGCTTTCTATATATGAATATTTAATCTGTTGTAATATGAGTATGAATTATATCTATGCCATTTTCTTCTCTTGTCTTATTGCTTTCGCTAGTACTTCAGATATTATTTTGAAAAGGAATAGTTATAGTGGAGAGCCCTGACTCATTCCTGATTTGAGTGGGATCACTTCAAGTTTTTTTTTATTTAGGACGATCTTGGATGTGTATTATATACAGCCTGTATTATGTCCAAGTGTGAGTCCTTTGATTCTGTGGTCTCTAAAAGTTTTATCATAAAGGCATGTTGGATTTTGTAAAAATCCTTTCCTACATCTTTTGAGAAAATTATTTTTTATGGTCGTCCTCCAGAATTTGATAACCTATTGCTGAATATATCATATAATTAAATCATAGATCACAGTGAAATCAAACTGGTATTGACTTGGAAGTTTCCTTTTAACTGGGAAGGATTCATATTGATAGAAGACATAATTCTTGCTACTGGTAAATAAAATTAATGCTTAATCTCATCTATCTGTCTAGTCTTGTGAACAATGAGGTCCTTCCTGACAATATAGGCTTATATGTGCAAGTATGACATAAATTTCAGTGAGTAACCAACCATGTTCTGATTGGATTTAAGGTCTGACTCACAACATGAAACTCATTACTGTCCTTGATATCTGGGCCAAGAACCTGTGTCTAGATAGGCATCATGAAAAATCCTGCTGTTGTTAGTCTGCTAATGAGTACTCTTCCTGATAACTTCTCATTATATACATAGATTAATGTATTTGTTCAAATCATCGGAGAAACTTCTTTTCCTTGTGGATGACCATTAATAAAAACACACAACTAGTTAAGGTGGAGAGAACTAGTAACAGGGGACTTCAAGGTCCAAACTAGGATAACCATATCCCATCTTCACTTCCGAGTATCAGGGATCATTGTGAGAGAGAGGGCATAAAGACTGTAAGATCAATAGGGGTGGGTGATTACAAGGAAGCAATGTTATCTAGACACAATAGGGCAATTGCACATAAGAACTCACAGTAATTATGACAGATTGCATAAGACTTGTGAATGCTTAAGCTAGCAAAAAGAAAGGAGGTAGACACAAAGAACCAGTCCTGGCTAAGCAGCTATTGGTAAACAATATCTGTTAGGAGAGAGTGAATGAGTCCTCCCTCTTTCAGAGTGTAGTCCCTGAGAGGTCTAAGATGCTCCAGTAGATGGAGACATATCCAGGAGAGTAAAGACGCATTAATGGGACTGAATGGTTTTTGAAAACACTGAACAGGAAAATAAAATTTAGTGGGTAAGGAAAGAGGAATTGACCTTAGAGGAGCAGAAAATTGTATAAAACACTCAAATACTAATTATAATATTTTGTAAAGAAGCAGTGATCCTCCTAAGTTCATGAATATAGTATTGGTGGTGTTATTTTGAGAGGTACATTTTTTTTAAAGATGGAGGGAAGGGATTGGGTCACTGGATCCACTGGAGGTGGATCCTTCATCCTATGTTGTCCATCACCTTTTCCTGCCCCTTGTTGATCTCCTTCCATTATTTTGTGAACTGCTCACATCTCCTCTTGACTTGATGGATTGATACCCATGAATCTAGGAGCCAAGATAAACTGTATCCTTCCTTTCTTCACTTTCCTGCTTGGTTTATTCAGTAACACATTACTGCTGTAGTATTAGTCCTGTGCTGACTCTACACACTCTGCTTCCCACCAGCATTAAATATAATGAAAAGGAAGCCAACAACATTAAAAAAAAATCTACCATCCAAAAATTATGAGATATAAAAACAGTTTTAAAAGATATGTTATGTTTTTTATCTGTGTATGTAAATACAAAAGTTCTCATTGAAATTAGCAGCAATCTGAATACAGCATATTCTGAAAAGTTAATCTAAAGTGATTCATTTTCACTTTCAGAACCACAAAGATCCTCAAAGATATAGTGAATTATAAGAAAACAATATCTTATGAAATCAATGATGCTATTTATTTTACCTAGACTAAATAAAAGATCTTTTGTTATCTATCAAAAATCATTTACTTTAGCACTTTGGTTTGTTTTTAAGAAATAAACTGAGGCTAGGTTTGTGGGTAGAAGTTTAATAGGGAAATTCATTCATTATATTATTACTTATGATTAGTGGAGGAATCAGAATGTGTACAAACAGATAGATACTGAAATTCAGTGGCATTACATGAGACCCGCACAGTCATTCCTTTGCCCATCCCTTGGAAACATGGTGCCTCTAATTAAAAGCAAAAGGTCTAGCTTTTGTGCACTATTACCCAATGATCCAAAAATGATGTGCCCTTGGCCAATGATTTCCCCATGGCTAAATCCATTTAGAAGAAAAAGGTATCTGTTAGCCATCAGAATCTAGTATTCTCAGCAATGCAGAAATAGAGGATTGGCTTTGTCCTAAAAGTGTACATCTGGGAGGTGTATCATGAGTTCTACTGCTATTAAATGCCACCCATTTCACCTGAAGCACCTGAAGGGTTGTTCTCACCCTCTGCATAAACAAGCAGAATAAAGACAAGTAAGCTTCTAGTGTGTTGGCCCTCATTAGGAACCGGTTTTCTTGAGGACCTGGCATTGGTTTCAATTGCTAGAAATTAGAATATTTGGCGGTGCTAAGTGAGTCCATTGCTGATGCCATCCTGACTGTCATCCATGATTACTCCACCGAAGAGCAGTTTGCCAACAATGGCCATGATACAGGGTGGCTGGCAACAATTCTTCGTGTAATTTTGGTTGCTGAATTATCCCATGCCTTTTTTGTGCGTGTTACATGTTGACTGGTGAGTGTGATCATACAACAGTACTATCTTTAAATTGTGAGTTTTTTCTCTTAATCTATTTTTCTGTTAGTTGATACAACATTAAATAGTTCCAGCCTCTCATATCGAGGGCTGGAGGGAAAGAGGAGTATATTGGAAGGGAGATATGAGTAAAGCCAGACACAGTTTATCTTTTTTTTCCCCCTTCCCCTTTTGGTGTCCATTCTTCCTAGTTCTTCAGGTGAAAAAGGTGTATCTATAAATAAAAGTCATAATGTTCTAGAAGTCACAGGCCATGCAAAATGGGATAGCAGCACAGGACAGAAAATTCACAATAACTCTTTATTTTATCTGATGAACATGAAAATGAGAAAAAGATACAATCTACATAAGCATAAGCACTATGTTTATGACATAAGTACAAACTGGTCAGAATATGAAGTCAGATTTTGATTAAGTATAATAATGCTCTCTGATGCAATTATTCTGAATAAACTTTACTATTATGTTGAGGAATAATAAGAAACTTTTTCTAATAATAACATAGTAGTGAGAAAAAGCACCTCTGGTTTTATTATCTGACTCTTTAAATTTTGCCGTCCACCTGTGGGTTGCAGCATATTCTGGGCACTGTTAAAAGATATATAATATATCTTTTGATTGACATATCAATTTCGTAGACTAATTAGCATGCTATCAAATGTGGAGATATAAGATATGGTGAGATTAAATTCTGTGTGCTTGGATGCATTTCCAGTGTTAGATAGCTATAACATTGTGCTATAGCAAAGGCTTGTGTTATATGTAATATTGGTGAAGCTTTCTAAAATATCTTATATTTAGTCCTGGAAGAAGAATTATAATATTTATGACCCTATTTGTGCCGAGAGTTTTGCAAAAGGTTGTGTTATTATCAAAACAATCTGCTATTTTCTAGAAGAGGATTGACTGACCTCTGCCCTTTGCTTGTGTGGTTTGTCCAGCCTCCCAATGAATGAGATATACAGTAGAATATTCCACTTTAGCTGTTGGGCTTAGCCTTATGAATTATTTTGATACAAGGAAAATGCAAGGAATGACTTACAATACTTACATACAGACTAGAGACTACAGCTGCTTTTGACTTTCTCCTCTTACACAAAATAATGCCTATGATTGGACTCATTTCTTTACCTCCATTTCATATTAGCACAATTGGTTATCAGCCTACCATCAACTTCTATAACATGAACTATTGCATGCTGCTATGTTATTGTCTCAAGTCATTGGTTGTTGGGGACTGATTGCCACTGAGGTGGGGGTGAGAACTACCTAACCTTTTCATAGCATAAAAGATCTAAGTTAATTATATTGTCACAAGGTGGCCTATTATTACTGCAGGGAATAAAATCAAATCTGAAGTGAAGTCTTGGCATTTACTCTTGCCAGGTTGAACACAATAGCAGTTGCAAAATCAGCCTGGATGAGGCTCAATCTCCTGCAGATCTTGCACACAGCCCCCTTCCTGCTCTAGTGGTCCTTTTGTCAATAGATCTACTGAGAAGCATTTGCATGGCTTAAAAACCTAGGGTTCTCAATGCTTGATGTTTTGATGGGGGGATTCATCCATAGTGACAGATCACTGGTCAGCATTTATAAGGGTTGAAAATATTTTCCAATGTTTGTTGCGGAGGTCTATAACTCACCCCAAATTCCATTACCAATCTTCATTTTTTTTTTTTTTTTTCAAATTTTCTGACTAGCTACTCTCCATGAATCGGCAAAGGACTTACGAGGTACCTCTCTTCTTATTTGAAATCGTACATCCCACTTTCCAGTGACAGTCAGCTTAAGAGAAATACCGTACTTTTTTTTTTTTTTTCCAAGATCATTCCAGGTGGGATATAGCATGGCAGTCTTCCAGTTCTGAATGTTTGAATATTCTGAAGAATATCTGCTCAAGTAAAATTCATGTTTTTTTCCCTTAAATTTCTTCCTTTGTCAAATGACTGTGGGCAAGAGCATGCTAATTCCCAGCTACCACAGAATAAATACATTGCTCCATATTAGTTACAAGTGTATTGCTTTTCTCTCTTTGGAGTGATACAATTTGAATGTGAACATGATGGCCAAACTGATCAGACATGTAGAGAGAGAAAAGTAGTGAAAATACACACACCCAGGTTCTTCACTTTACTCTGTAGTTTGTCTGTGCATTATGAACATTCTTAGACCCGTTCTCATAAATTCTTCTTGTGCTCTGCAGTGACAAACTTCTGGAGTCAGTCTAATCTAGGATTTAGTATATTTAGCAAACACCTTGCTTACTCCATGCACTTGGGATACATGATTACCTGCCACCCACAGTCAACAATTCTATTTTCACTTTGGCTAGTACCAAGTTACAGGGTACTTTTCATATGTAGAAGTCAAGGGATAAATGGTCAGCCCTTACTCCCAAATGGTATGAATCTGAGTTATTCATTCTAGTAAAAAACCATCTACTAGGAACGCTTCTGGTGTGAAATATTTATTGAGTCCAAATTTGAGGTCAACTGTTCCTTATTTGGGAACAGTTTTTGTGAGCATCAATTGAAACTGTCAAATTTATTATTACTAAAGAACCAATAAGCACTAAGTTCTTCACAGTGAATTACACAAGATCAACAACTTTCATTCACTGATACAATCTCCCTAAACCTTACAAGCACTTCTCTAGTGTGAAGGGTCATGGAAAATATTTGGTTTACATTGCATTTTCTTGTGTGCATTTGCTTTACTGAAGCAATTTGAGGTCCTATTAATTCATCCTAATGAGAGTCAATTATAACATTGCCATCAATTTATGTTAGTAATGAGATATTAGCGTGATCAAGAGATCTTCTGACTTTATTCTGACACCACTTATAGAAAAGTAAAGATACACTGATATTGCTGCTGCAAAAATGCTGAAAATGTAAATTTCACTGACAGGAATGAAGAAGAGAAATCTCTTCCATACCGGAGACTACGTTTATTCCTATTTCTGGAAAAGACATATCCCTAGCAATGTGAATGTGACTGTGGTTACTATCATATGATGAGGATATTTTGTGGCGATCTACCATTAGTTTATTTGACCTGGCTTTTATTTGTTCTTCATGTTGCTGTCATGAAAATTACTGGATGTTGCAGCAGATACTAGTCTCAGCATCTGGTCTAGAATGCATTCTATTGCTCTCTTGACAGCGCTAACCAATTGTTAGCTTTTGTTTATGCAAATTATAGTCACTACAAAGCTTTATAGTGATCACCCTGCCATTAACGATTTTCTGATCAGTTTGGACTGTTGTCTTCAGTGAATCTTGTATCTTCATTGTGAGTCTTGTGTGTAACAGAGATAGCCCAACATTTATTTTAGACTAAGATTTGTAACTCTAAAGAAAGAGATGTGCAGTTTCTATAGATTCATGTGAGTTTCTATAGATTATCGAGCTGAGTTTCCCCATACCTAAACAAATAAGGGGAGTTGGCAATGTATTAGTTAGATGTGCATTTCGGTGACAAAAGTCGCTGACATAAGTAAAGGTATGGTGTAGTAGCTTTTTCTTTGTCCCTTCAGACAGCTCCCAAATATTAGCATGGAGACTTATTATTAATTATGAAAGCTAAGTCTTAGGTTAGGCTTATACCACTAGCTCTTATAACTTAAGTTAACCCAGTTTTTTTAAATCTGTGTTCCTTTGTGTGTCTTGGTACCTCATCTTTTCATACTACACCTGCTGCTTTCTCTGTGTCTGGTTGGTGACTCTGCCTTCTTCTTCCTAGAGTTCTTTCTGTGCCCTGAAGACCTGCTTAGCCCAGCTTTTGGCTTTCCAGCTTTTTTTCCAGCAATCACAATATATTTTCATATACTGCACACACACACAAAAAGCTAGATCACTTCACTTGGGAAAGCATCATGGTCTCAGGAGCATGTGATAGAGAGCCATTTCTCACTTTCGGGTTACGGGAAGTAGAGAGAAGGGAGATTGTAGCTTTCGGGTAGATTCTTTTTCATGTTATATTCTGTTTGCTGACAGCCTATGAGACCTTACAACTCATATTCAGAGTGAGATTTTCCTCTCAGTTAATTTTTTTAAAAAGAATATTCCCAGACACAACCAAAAGATGTCCCCACAACATAGTTGGTTCTGTATGCAGTGACATTTACAATGAAGAGTAACTATTGTATAAAAAGAAAATAAGATTCAGGAGCTCAATATTCTCCTACCAGTGTTCTTCTCAGTGTTTTACATAATAAAGAAAATGTTAAATCATAGTAATTACACACAAACAGCTATCTATCTATCTATCTATCTATCTATCTATCTATCTATCTACAATGAATTCATCACAATCACTTATATTTTATGACTTCTGGTACAGTATATAGTTCATTAATAAAGTACTCTTGAGATCATTGCTAATAGAAATTAGTGGCTTCCAATAATGAATAACTCATTTGGAATATTAGTTTTTTTTCCACTCAAGAAATCCCACAAACTTCCAGTCTAGTTTATTTTTAAAAATATTTTGATGGAAACATTGAGATTAAAAGAATGACAAGTCAGATGATAACTAACTTGTAAGATGTAGCTTATCACTTATAGTCCTTGAGAAAAAATACACTATGTCAACACACAATAGAATCAGACGTTGGCAGGAGGCAGGAAGAAATGAAGTACTCTGGAATTTAACTTCATTTGTGGTTTTAATAGCAGCATTTAAGACAAGATGTGTGGATCTATGATTGGTTCAATTTAGTAAGTTTAGTTGGTTCCTGGGTATAGGAGTTGACTCTTGTTGCCTGGTACCTGATTCATGGTGTGTAGTTATTGACTTGGACAAAACATTCCTCCAAAGGAGGTAGCTGTTTGTGAGCTCAAGATTAATTGGTTTGTACTTGCAGAGTATGCTCCTAATTAAACTATTGTCTGAGTCTGGAAATGCTTACCCTGGAGGGATAGTTACTAGATGTCTAAGCATCAAAAGACAGAAGATAAAATAGCTCATTGAATTTGAAAATCAAAACAAACAAATCCAATAAAAAAATTACCAAACTAAAACAGAACAAAATTAAATTATCTCCAACACACACACACAGACATGCACACGTACACACACACACACACACACACACACACACACACACACACACACACACACACACACACACACAGATAACAACAATAATAATAAAATTGAAAAATATAAAACCATTTGTATTCTGCCTTGGGTTATGATGCATATTATACATTTTGTTTTTATTGTCTTGAGAGAAAGAAGGAGAGAAAGAGAGAGAGAACATGATGTTGGATATGGAGAGAGGTTGATAGGTTCTGGGAGTTGGGGAGTAGAAGTAATATGATCAAAACATATTTATTGAAAATGTTTAAATAATTCTATAAACACCAACAATCAAAGCATTAAAATGTTTTATGCAAAGGGAGGCCAGGATAGTTCATCCCTCCCTGCCTTGGGCAAGATGGACACACTAGAAAAATAAAACTTCTGAGAAGGTGGATTTGAGAAGATTTTGCTGTCCATACTTTCAGCATTTTAAAAACACACTGTGTCAAGGTGCATGGTCCTTCCTCTTAATGAGCTGTATTTTAGCAAATATCTGTTTAACTGTAGGAGGAAAAAATATTTTTTAAAAAATTCCTAACCATGTTCTGATAATGTTTTAAATTGCTTTATGCTTTGTTGGGAGTTCAGGACTCTACTTTGTCCTTTTTGTTGTTTATGGCTTCTAAGCTAGTAAGAAATAGTCACTCAGAACTATTGTCATAGTGACCAGTACATTGGCCACTTGACCTTCATCCATATAACAACACCCATCTCATGATGCTCGTAGGGATAATTTGAGTTACAGTGCTGCCCCGCACCACAAAATTACCAGTGATACCTGACCCTCAGCAAAGAGGCTGTTTTATCTCTTCTTATATATGAGTAGCACAAAAAAGGTTCTTATTTTGTATGATTCTAAACCCTGAGAGGTGAAAATCTTTGCTTCCTATAGCTTCTCAAAAGTCAGTAACTGTATTAGTCAATTCCTCAACTGGAAAAAAATCTCTCACAGCAAGGAAAGTTAGATAAATTGATTTTTACACAGATGTGGGCAGAATAGAATGAAAGCTTGAAGGGCTTCTATAGTCCCCAAAGTTGTGAAAATGTGTCACCTTCTATCATGAGCCAAAATCGGTGAGAAGAAAAGCAGCTATCCAAGTCCATGGCGGGGATGTATGTGATGAGGGCTCAGACAAGAACAACTGTCTATTAAAGGTCTGAAGCATTTGGCATTGACTCTGCAGGAAGAAAGTCCACAAAGAAAAGCTGAACTTCAGTTTCCTCTGGCTTTTTCATCTGAAAGATGTATTTGTGGGCTGGAAATAAAACAGAAGCCTACAGATGTGAAAGCAGGTAGAAAGCTCACAAGGATCAAAATTTCAAGGTCTGGGAGGGAAAGTCAGAAGTGAAGTGCAGATTAGAAAAGCATAGGAAGGATACCCGAGGTGCCAATAAATGAAGCAGGAAGTCTGTCTCTAACATCCTGATTTTTTTCATGTTTGCCATTGCTGTTTGGATCTGCAATGTTTTCCAAACACCAATATACTAAAGGATTGGTTCCCAGCCCACAAGACTATTTGGAGATTGTGGTGTTTGTGAAGAAGAATCTAATTGTCATTGAGGGTGTGAGACAGCAGGAGACAAGTCCCTCATTTCCTTCTTTTTCCTGTTTTCTGGCCTCTCTGAGGTAGAAACACCTGTGACTGTCTTTAGTTACTTTTTTTATTGCAGTGCAAAAACACCATGACAGAGGCAATTATAACAGGAAAGCTTTAACTGGGCTTATGGTTTCAAAGGCTTGGAGTCCATGACATTGGAGCAAATGCATGGTGGTAGGAACTGCTGAGAGCTCATATCTTAACTAGAAATTCAGAGGCAGAGAGGAGGAACACTAGAATGGAGCCAGTCTTTTGAAAAGTCAAACCCAGCAACACATCTCCTGTCCCGCGCCCACTTCTCGCCAGCAAGAAAAGACGCGGCACACACATAGGATCCTTCTGCAGTACAGCTTTAATGGGTCTTAAGGGAGAGCATTCAGCTTATGGAAAATGGAGGGGAGGGCGGAGAGAGAGAGAGAAGAGGGAGAGACGGCAGAGGGGTCCGGGGGCCGCGGCGCAGGAACCTGCGGCGACAGGCCCCGGCGGGGAGAAGGAAGCGAGAGAGAGCACGAGGTAGGAAGCGCCCGATTTTATGCCGACCAAAAGGCCCCTGCTTTAGACGTATCATCTTTCTATAGGTTGCAGTCCAGTATCCCACATGACGCCACGGAAGAGGCTGAGAAACCAGTCTCGCGAGAGCACGCATGCGTTCTCTACTGACTCAGGTGGGTTGGCCAGCACCAGATAATAGCGCTACCTTGAGGAGCTGGAGCCAGCGGCCTCCAACAATCTCCTCCAATGAGATCAGATATTCTAGCCTTTTACCATGAGTTCCACTGATTGGGGGACCAAATATTTCAAGTGTATGAGCCTACTAGAAATATTCACATTTAAACTGCAAGACTCTATTCTCTGACTGCCATAGTCTTGGAACCATATCAAAATGAAAAATTCATTCAGTCCAACTTCAACTGTCCCCACAGTTTCTCAATCTCCACAATTTAACAGTTCAAATTTCAGTCTCTTCTGACATCTAAGGCATTTCTTAATTGCAAATAACAGTGAAATAAAAAAAGTTACACATTTCTAATTTACAATGGCCTAGTATATGACAGATGGAGGTAATACAAGCATCTCCAGAAATTACTGTATAAAAGTATGCATAGCAAACACCAAATCCAGTAACTCCATGTATAACTTTAAAGGGATTTCATAGCTCTGACATTCTGACTTTGCTCTCTGCAACATACTTCTCTATCTTTAAGATGGTTCCGTCCTTGTATGTTGAACTCCCTGAGAGAGATCACACAGCTCTGGCACCTCAAAAATCTTAGGATATCTAATGTAGTCCAGGCTTCACTTACACATCTTTATGCAGTAGTCTTTCCAGGCCTTTATGCAGTTACTCTCTAGCCTGGCCTCTATAGCCCTCTAACTACAGAAGATTCTACAGCCTCTTTACTGCTGTTTCCTTGATGACTCTAAAGTCAGAACCATGTGGACAACACACGAAGCTTAGTTTCCTACTTTCAATGGTGCCTAAACCCCCTAAATTGTATTTTCAGTTGAATTTTTAGGAGTAGACTAATCCTAAGGCCTTTCATTTTCACAGGTGGGCAAAGTAGGATGGTGGGGTCTTGGCCTTTGGGGGCCCCTCCTTGTGTTCAAAAGATCAGAGCTGTCTTTAATCTCTTTGTATTTTCAGCACAGCCTTGACTCTAACAGTAAATTTCCTGGTGTTCCTTTTCTCTTCAAACTGTACATTTTGTTGTTTCTTTTCATTATAGAACAGCTATTACTTATAACCATGCCACAGAGTCAATGTTAGGTTGTCTTAAAATATTTTCTGCCAGAGAAATTAATCGTTTGCATTTCAATTTAGCCTCAAGAAAATTCCTAGGGGAAATGCAGAAAAGAGGCCCTATCTTTTCTAAAAATCAGAAGAACTACTGGCTGCAACCTACTAATAGTTATCTGTGAAACTTCTCAATCTGGGCCTTCATAGTCTACATTTTTTTCTCAGCATCACTGTTTAAATTGCTAGTTCTAAGAACGTTCTCTAAGCTCTGCTTACAGCATTCAACTGCCTTCTAGTCCAAATTCAAAGTTCTGCATTCCTCTCCAAACCAAAATGTTCAGGCCTTTTGCAACAACATCATGCTTTCCACTGCCATTTTTTTCTTAGTTTCTTTTCTTTCTCTGTGATAAGATATCATGACCAAGTCAATTTATCAAAGGCAGCACTTAATTTGGCTTAATCAAGAAGTAATAAAAACAATGGATCTAAATGATAAACCATTGTTAAATGTTCTACATTTAACATGTTCTACATTTATCATTAATGATTTTTGGTCTATGTCATTAAAACTCAAAATATGCCTATTCCTTTGATTGCCAATAATGTTTGTAATTTTTCCTATTGGTTACACTCTGAGGTAGGTATGAATGATAAATAACAGATATTTACTGCCTTAAACAAACTTAAAATTAGGAGTTAATATCCAAAAGGAACCACTGAGATTTAAATTCCATATCCTTTATGATCATAATCACACAATGCATGTAATAATAATAATAATAATAATAATAATAAATATATACATTATTATTAGAATATTCATTCCAACAAATATGAAATTTATTAGAATAGCTTCAGTTGAACTAATCCAAAAACGACTAGCTGTGGAGAGAAAGTTCAAACATCTAGTAGTTACTCAGTTTCACAAGTCTGGGTGTCTGAGCTGGTCTTTGGTGGGTGTCTGAGCTGGTCTTTGGTGGGTGTCTGAGCTGGTCTTTGGTGGGTGTCTGAGCTAGTCTTTGGTTGGTGTCTGAGCTGGTCTTTGGTGGGTGTATGAGCTGGTCTTTGGTGGGTGTCTGAGCTGGTCTTTGGTGGGTGTCTGAGCTAGTCTTTGGTTGGTGTCTGAGCTGGTCTTTGGTGGGTGTATGAGCTGGTCTTTGGTGGGTGTCTGAGCTGGTCTTTGGTGGGTGTCTGAGCTAGTCTTTGGTTGGTGTCTGAGCTGGTCTTTGGTGGGTGTATGAGCTGGTCTTTGGTGGGTGTCTGAGCTGGTCTTTGGTGGGTGTCTGAGCTGGTCTTTGGTGGGTGTCTGAGCTGGTCTTTGGTGGGTGTCTGAGCTGGTCTTTGGTAGGTGTATGAGCTGGTCTTCAGTACATGAAGCCCAAAGAAGAAGGCTTCAATACCAGTGAGGAAATGAATGTGGCAACAAGATGAGAGCAAGTAGGCAAAAGCAAGAGATTCCTTCTTCCTTGTCCTTATATAGGCTTCTAACAGGACGTATGACCCAGACTTACGGTGTGTCTTCCTACCTCATGACGTAGATTAAAGGCAAGTGCCTTTCTGCCTTGAGATAAGGATCAAAGATATGTTTTCCTACCTGAAAGTGGACTCATTCACTTGAAACCAAGCAGAAAATCTCTCACAGGTGTGTCCTCTATCTTTGGATTGTTGTTCATACCAGGTATAGTCAAGATGACAACCAAGAATAGCTGCTAACACAAGGTAAGCCATCAGAAAAGAAAAGATCCCCAAGAGAAGGCACAAGAAGTCCAGATACACTCATTGGAGCACTCAGGAATCCATAAAACTACTGAACTGAAAGTTATAATATACACAAAGGACTTGTTGCAGACCTGTACCAGCCCTGTACTGTTGCTTCTGTCTTTGTGATTTCATATAAGTTTTTTCTCAGTTGATTTTAAAGGGTCTTGTTCTCCTGGTGGTCACCATTACCCCTGGCTCCTATACTCTTTCTACCTCATCTGCACCATTCCCTGAGCTCTAAGAGACTGTATTTGATGGAAACATCTCATTTATAACTGTGAGTTCTATGACTTCTCTCTATGTGTAAATAATGTCTGGCCCTAGGTCTCTGTTTCCATCTGCTGTAAGAGGAAGCTTCTTTGATAAAGCCTGAAGATGGGACTGTCTACGAATAGAGCAGAACATCATCAGGAGTCATTTTATCACTACTATCTTTTTTAAGTCCCTAGGACTTAAGCTATCTTGTTTCTGTTCCTTGGTTGCCAAAGCAGTTCTAAGTATTAGTACACTTCTATGGAATAGGCCTTAAGTCAAACCAGACATTGGTTGGCTACTTCCAAAAGCTATATGCCACTATTGCCACAGCATATTTTGTAGGTAAGACAGTATTATAAATGTAAGATTTTATGGTTACATACATGTTTACATTTCTTTTTTGGTAACTTGAAGAATACCTTTCCATGCCAAATACACTGGCACTAGAATGTAGTGTGAAGGTTGTCTGTAGGCACCAGCTAGTATAAGGATCAATAGGCATTGGAAATAATATCCAAAAGTCACACACTATTATGCTGTAAATGTTTCAATAACTATGGAAGAATATGTAGTCAGCAACCCCAAATCTAGGCATATACCAGAAAGAATGGAAATTGTTGCCTCAAGAGATAGCTATACACCTGTGTTAATCTTCTCACTATTCAAAACAAAAATTATGAATATACACACATATCTTTTGATCTATAGAAAACAAACAAGAAAATGTTTTGTATGCATACAAAATAATATTACCCAGCTTGAAAAAAAAATATATCTTGGCATTTCTTATATAAAAGGTAGATATGGAGAACATTATACTAAGCATAATAAACCATTAACACAATTATAATTGCTGCTTTATTACACTTATGAGATACTTAAAATACTCAAACTCAGAGCAATATAGTCTCGAATTGTACTTACCAAAAGCCAAGAGAAAGGGAAAGTGGATAGTTCTTAGTTCATTGGTATGAACCTTCAGTTATGAAAATAGATCAGCTAACAAAGAGGAACAAACATATAATCCTAGCTACCTGGAAGCTAAGGTGGGTGAATATGACTTAGAGGCCATCTTGTGTAGGGGTATTTTGTTGTTTCATGTTAAATAATTGTCCTACCCACTGGTTTAATAAAAAGTGCTGATGGGCCAAAAGCAGGCAAGAAGTATGGGCGGGGCTACCAGACTAAAAACTCTGAGAACAGGAAGCACAGAACAGAATGTCAGAGAGAAGCCGGAAGAAGCAGAGGACAACTATGCTGCTCTAAAGAAAGGTACCTAGCCGCATGGCTGAACAGGACAGAAGTCATGGGTTAGATGAAGGGTAGAGAGCTAGCAAGTTATATGCCTGGGCCTGAGGCTGATCAGCCTAAAACTATCGTATGCATCTGTGTGTCTCTGGAGGTCTGTGGGTCTGTGGGCCTAAACCTTGAGAGTAGGCCCAAAAGTCCGGGCCAGAAACCTCATACTACAAATGGCAGCCCAACGTGGGTCAAATATACCCGCATAAAGCCATAGAAAACTTAAAAAATGGTCTAAAGCCCAAAGCAGCTTCTGAGTTGTGTCTTTCACATGAACTGTGGTACAGAGACGCCCTGGTGAAGCACGTGGGCTTGAGCTACAATGGTGGGCTTTTGGAGTGCAGCTTAAGGTGTAAAATGGCTGGTTCCTCAAGTCTCACAGGAGCCTCAATATAAGCAAAAGGTTATAAATGATTTATTTAAGATTTCTGTTCAAATGGGCAAAAAGGGAACAGAATCAAAGATGGCTTTCTAGTGTCAGTGTTTTCATGGATCAACTCTGTTTGCCTGAGGCAAATTGAGGCTTGACTTTTTGAAGAGAAACTTCCTGATTCAGCATTAGAGGCAAAACACTTGTGGTTCTTTTAAGAGGCCTTGCTGCCAAATATTTAAAATGGAGTTAATGAGAAACAGATGGCAAAGCTTTACTTGGTAATTATATGAACCCTAAAATTCCCCAGAGTACCTGGGTTAAAAAGATAAATTCTATGAAATTAAACTAGGAGCTGGGTGGAGCCATCCACCCATCCTACTAACCTTGAACTTTGGCAGATTAAAGGTGTGTTCAGAAACAGAAAGAAATAAAAGAATCTGGGTGGAGTCAGTCACCCTAGCCAAGCAAAGGTGTGGTCAGAGACAGAAAAAGTTAAGAAATACATGTACAGTAAAGACAGTTTTTTTGTAAAAAAAAAAAAAGTCTAAGTGATTTAGAATGTGTTGAAAATATATATACATAGGCTTAGAGAAAGAAAACAAAAGGTAAAGAAAGCCTTTAAAAAAGAAACAAAGTAAAATAAATAAGTAATAAGACACATAAAGATGGAAAATACAAAGAGTGTCTGGACACTGTATGTTATTGTCTTATCTTTAAGCTTCTTGACTGAAAATGACTTAGTAAAAGCTACTAAAAGACAGTTGATTATAAATGTTGTTGGAGTAACTCAACCTATATATTTTGTAAATGAGTTTACTTTAAAATTGAAATGCAAAGATACACTACTTTGGAGAACAGGTTTTCCTTTTATTTTCACAGAAAATGAGAGGCTGTGGATTTATTCCTGGATAAAGAACATAAAGTTTGATAGAGGAAGACCCCTGAAAAATCTCCAATAGAATGGATGGCCCAGATGATTCATCATTTCAGAGCACCTCTGTTGAAGTTTCCCAAGCTCTATATCCAGAACAACTTCAAGGAGACTACTCCACTAAAGACTTGTCCATAACTCTAAATTTATCTTTGGCTTTCTATGGGATTTCCAGCATCCCCAATCAGCAGGAAGTAGCCTAGAGAACGACACCCACATTCCCACAACATGGATTATGGATGTTTGTGTTTTTACAGTGTTGTTTATAAGTTGTTATAAATAAGGGGGGAAAGAATATTAGATTTGGAGTTCTTTTTGTTTTAAAAGGAGAAAAGGGGATATGTAGGGGTATTTTGTTGTTTCATGGTAAATAATTGTCCCACCCACTGGTTTAATAAAAAGCACTGATGGGCCAAAGGCAGGCAGGAAGTATGGGTGGGGCTACCAGACTAAAAACTCTGAGAACAGGAAGCACAGAACAGAATGCCAGAGAGAAGCCAGAAGAAGCAGAGGACAACCATGCTGCTCTAAAGAAAGGTACCAAGCCACATGGCTGAACAGGATGAGTCATGGGTTAGATAAAGGGTAGAGAGCTAGCAAGTTACATGCCTGAGCCTTTGGACGATTCAGCCAAAAACTACTGAAAGCATCTGTGTGTCACTGTGGGACTGTGGGACTGCGGGCCTTGGGGTCTGTGGGCCTAAACCTTGAAGTAAGGCCCGAAAGACTGGGTCAGAAACCTCTTACTACAATCTTTGGCTATGTGATAAGATATCTGTTGTGCATATTGAACAGCATAATGCCTATACTCAATAATACCATACTGTGTACTTACAAGTACATTAAGAAGAAAGATTTCTTGGTAGTTTTTCCTACAACAGAAAAATACAAGGGGATACTTAAATTCTTCTCAAGACACTACTAGATATGTTGATTATCTTGAGGTTTGTTCAATAGTATATGGGCATATGAAAATTCAGAAAATTGTATGTGTTAAATATGTGGAGTTTACTGCATCACTTATAATAGAAAGACTGTTGTGTTTCCAAACAGTGAATTGATTTTAATAAATACAAAGCTAACACAAAAAAGAAAATATATACTCAGCCTGATTTATAAACCTCTAATGCTAGCAATGAGGAATGGAGGCAATAGGGTCCTGGTTCTAAAGACAACCCAGACGATAAACAAAGCATACAATATTTTGAATGGAAATCTTATCTAAAGTAAGACATTTGAAAGGTGAATATTGGAAATTTCTGAGACAATTAGAATCGTTCCTTTAACTCTAGGTATGATTACCTGGTGATTTGGTCTTGGTTTTCATCCTCTATTTCCCTTGTTTTCATTTTCTCTCTTTCCAGCACATAGGCTGTAGGATTCATAAGGTCAAATGTGTAACATAAAGTCTTTGAGGGGAGCAGCTATGGCTCCTCATACCATATGAACTCAGGCCACTAGCCCTCCCCATTGGCTGTGTCAGAAACTTTAAGTGTCTTCTGAGGTGGAATGAGATGCCAAAGTAGTGCAGAGAGGTGAGTGTATCTTGGACAGATTGCTTGTTTGGCTCCTTATCAACGTTTTCTGCATGACAAAGGTCCAAATGTTTATGTTTCTGGGAAGGTGACATAAATCAACATTTTATTTATTTATTTTTCTTCATTTTATTATATTTTTCATTAAAATGTCTTTTATTTATCCATGTGTTTTAAATTCAAGAAGCTTTAACCTATCCCCTTTAAATTAAGAAGCTGATGACTTTGTGATTTATAAGTGTTTAAGCCGCTGCTGGCCACCCAGTGTCTTGATAATGATATTTTCTGCTTTAGATTACAAATCCAGCTGATTAACGGTCTTAATTGCTACTCTGCATATCTTCCTTAGCAGGAGCTGGGGGAATTTAGAAAATGTTTTTAACCACAAATTTGTTTGAGTCTTTTAAAGACAGTCAAAAACTTTCTTTTTAAACAAGTGTAATATTTAAATATAAGTCATTCTGTAGAGGTATTGTGTTGTTTCATGGTAAATAATTGTCCCACCCACTGGTTTAATAAAAAGCACTGATTGGCCAAAGGCAGGCAGGAAGTGTGGGTGGGGCTACCAGACTAAAAATCTGAGAACAGGAAGCACAGAGCAGAATGCCAGAGAGAAGCTGGAAGAAGCAGAGGACAACTATGTTGCTCTAAGAAAAGGTACCCAGCCACATGGCTGAACAGGATGAGTCATGGGTTAGATAAAGGGTAGAGAGCTAACAAGTTATATGCCTAGGCCTTAGGCCGATCAGCCTAAAACTAATGGTAAACAACTGTGTGTGTCTCTGCAGGTCTGCGAGTCTGTGGGTCTGTGGGTCTGTGGGTCTGTGGGCCTAAACCTTGAGGCTAGGCCCAAAAGTTAGGGCCAGAAACCTCCTACTATATCATTCTTTGTTATAAAAACAGACTGATGCACTATATGTTTGAATAAGAAGAATATGACAAATTTTGAAAAATTGTCTCATGTGTAACAGGATATGATCAAAATAAAAACTTTTTTTTATTTGTTATAACTCTTCTCTCTCTGTGTGTGTGTAGGTCAGAGGACAATCTGTAAGACTTGATTCTAACTTTCCTCCATGTGAGTTTTGGGGATAATCATGTCATCAGGCTTGGCAATGTGACTTTGGCCACTGAGCTGTCTTTCAAGTCCTGAAGCACGCATATTTGTCATATAAACATAATTGACAAGGTTGTTAGTCTAAGTAATTTGACTTTGGCTCATCTAAAAATTTAAACAATTTAGAGGATTTAAATTATTTTAAAAATATCAATGGCATATTAAACATATGTATCATAAACTCCAAAATCTACACTAGGCACTTAAAGAGGCTATATCTACAAAAATCTAAAATGATACTGAAGTGCTTGTGATTTATATCTCCACACTTTTATAATATGATGAATATTAATTCTACTTTGATCTCACTGTCACTAAAGGAAAGCTTATGTATATTTTATTTACATTAAATTACCTTGCTGACTGATTTTAAAATAGCACTTAAAATGTCTACATATATCCAACCAAATGGAATGCCAAGTAATTTCAAGATTCTAAGACAAATTTCTAAAAAAATTATTTAGTGATAAGTATTATATAGAACATACTGTGACTTCAGTGCAGCTACTTTATTTTATCACTTTACACAAATAAAAACATTACACAGCTAGAGTTAAGAAGTTTCTCTAACGCTTGTCCTAGGCTCTACTTAAGTAAATTTTTGTGCCATTATAGTAGGTATTGTGAAGCTGTGGAGCCTTATCTGGGGTTTTACATTTTCACTTCCAATTACATTTCTGTGCACTCAACCACCACAGAAAATTTAAAAATATATTTTTTTCATTTTAACGCTGTCATATTTTAGGCATTTTCTTAGCTTACATTACTGAATTTCATTATGTTTCCATACATATACCTATCATACATTAATATTCTTCATCATGCCCCATCTTCTCTTTGCCATCTTTCCCCATTATTATCTTTCCCTTTTCCCAAATATTTACTGTTCAAATTTCATATTTTATTTTAATAATGTACATCTTACAAATGAGGGAAAACATAATATACATTTTCACTAGTCTAATAATTCCTCTTATAAAGAACTTAGTGTTACTAGTTAATTTTGTCAATATGACACAAGCTAGATTTACCATTGAAAAGGAATTTCAAATGAGAAAGTACTTCCATTATATTACGTGAGGGCAAGTTTTTCTGGCATTTTCTTGTACAGTGAGTGATATAGAAGACCCCATCCCACTGCAGGGAATGCCACCCCTGGCCAGGTAGCATTGGATGTTATAAGAAAGCAGGCTAAGCAAGCCATAGTGAGTAAGCTCGTAAGGTATTCCTTCATAATTAATTTCTGCTTCACTCCCCGCCACCAGGTTCCTGTCTTGAGTTCTTACCTGGCTTCCCTCAGTGATGGACCATAGCATATAACGTTAAACCAAATAAGCCCCCTTCCTGCTTCATGTTGTTTGGGGTCACAGTGTTTCATCGCAATAATAGAAAGATGCCAATGGCATTAGTTTGATTAGTTTTCAAATGAAAACCATGATTTTGTTGCTTAAGACTGACTTAAATTTCAGGATGTCAATGCATTGCATTTTCTCTATCCATCAGTGCATTGACAGGTGCTGAGACTGATCTTATAACTGGTTATAAAGATGATTGTGCAGAAACACCTACCATTTCCACGTCACCATAAAAACATAGGTCCTCCTGAGAGATCAAGCAGAAAAACACATCTGTTCTATAAACTCTCATGAATCATGGCTATCATGTAACCCATTGAGACAAGGAAAGAATTTTCATTATACTTTAAAAGAGGATATGGGGAAAGGGAGGGAAGGTGTATTATCCCTAATCTAATCATGAAGTAAAGGCTAAAAATTGGCACAAGATAGATGAACTAACCTGAGAAACCTGGTAAAAAGAGAAAGAAGATATCAGAGCTAGTAAACAAATTCTGCAGCCCATATGTACTCTGAACTGTCTTTTTTAGAAAAATTAGAAAAACTGATAATTTTTAAATTTTACTACATTGATGGTGGTCATTAATTGTGTAAAATAACAGGATAGTTAGTTAAACCACACCATGGATATTTGGCATATGTTCTTAATCAATAATCAAACTGTCTTCTAGAAGTACCCATGTGTGTCCACTTAGAAAGACAGTTGATGAATTAGAATAATCAAACTGGGTCTTCTCTTAATTAAATACAAAAATGTTCATAATAAAAATTTGGATGTTTGGGTTCTAATTTAGTCAATTTACTTATCAGATATGGAAACATTTAAGGTTGGACAAAAATTATCTCTTTTAAAAAGTAGTGATCAAAATACTTTCCACATATTGACAGGTTGTTTTAAAGTATCTGTAGGAGACAGTGAAGTGCTAGCAGTTACTTCCAATAGGTAACCAGCTCTCAGCCTGATGTGCAGATTTACACTGCAATAATGCCATTATCTTAAATCAAACCTTGCTCTATTTCAAAGGGCCCCAGGCAGCTTAAGGGGTGGTGGCAGGAGGGGGTGTGGGAGTATTATTCTGTTTTTTGCATTTGTGTTTACTCTCTAAAGAGTTTCAACTGGGAATTTAACTGCATTTTATTAAATAGTGCTGAACTCACATTCATTTTTCAAAAACATACCTTGGCTATTGGAAGAAAATTGTTCTAAAATTTGGAGAAATTTAAGATAAGGCAACTGTTAAAACTAATCTTTGCATTCAGGGAATACTTTATGGATTTAAACATTAAATGTAGCTGCTAAGTCATACATAGAAATTTTCTGCTTAAATTCAAATATTCAAGTTTTACACAAACTGATCATTAGTTGAATGTAATGCCCTCAAAGTCTTAGAGTACTATTATTATACTAAATTATTTCAAAAAATTTACAAACATCTGAATATTAATGTAATATTTATTATTATTATTACACTTATCATATGATTCTGAGGATTAAAAATATGGAATTTAAATCTCAGTGGCTCATTTTGGATATAAACTCCTAATTTTAAGTTTGTTCTGCATTGTTTAAGGCTCTGAGGGCCTTGCTGTCCAAACACTCACAAGAAGATATCTCACACTTGTCACTTTTAATATCTATATATTTCCAAATCAGCAGTATTCAGCCCTGTAGAGTATCTCCCTTTTAATTCTCTCTCATTTATAAATTATAATTTTTATTAAATTTACACTTGAATTCTGTCTTAATAAGGGCTTTTATTGTTGTGAAGAGGTGCCATCACCATAGAAACTCTTAAAAGATAACATTGGGGCTGGCTTACAGTTCTGAAATTTAATATGTTATCATCATGTCGGGTGTAGTAAGTGGTTTCTGGCCCAGACTTTCAGGCTTACCCTCAAGGTTTAGACCTGCAGACCCACAGACACGCAGAAACACACAGATGCTTACATTAAATTTAGGATGATCAGTCTAAGACCCAGGCATATAACAACTTGCTAACTCTTTACCCTTAAACTAACTCATGATTCTTATCCTGTTCAGCCATGGGGCTAGGTACCTTTCTCAGAGCAGGATAGTTGTCTTTTGCATCTGCTAACTTGTCTGGCAACTCTGGAGTCTTTGTGACATTTCTGCTCTGTTCGTCCTGTTCCCAGAGTTGTCTTAGTCTGGTAGCCTCACCAACACCTCCTGTCTGCTTTTGGCCAATCAGACCTTTTTATTAAACTCATAAGTAGGACAGTTATTTACAATGTAACATCATAAATCCACTATAGTCGGGAGCATGGAGGTGCTCAGGTAGACAAAGTGCTGGAGAGGTAGCTGGGAGTCCTACAACTGGATCCACAGGAAGCAGGAAGAGAGAGACACTGGGCCTGGCTTGAGCTTTTGAAACCTCAAAGCCTCTTCCCAGTGACACACTGTCTCCAACAAGGCCACACCTGCTCTGACATTTCCTAGTAGCCCTACTCCCTATGGGCCTATGAGGGACGTTTTCATTCAAACTATCCCAGTTTTTAACAAAATCTTTGTTTTGACTATCTTTCCCCCTCACGTTTCCCATATCTGGTATATTTTATACCTAGTATTCTCTTGTCTGTTTTTATAATATAGATGTTTGATGAACCTTTCTCCATTAAATAAACCCCTACCTCCATGAATGCCCTTTCTTCTACGTTTTTAGCTTCTACATATACTCCAATTTAATCACACATCTCTAAATATTTGAAGCTAAGATCCACATGATATTTCTCTTTCTGGGTCTGAGTTATCTCACTCAGTATGATTTATTCTTTGTCTACCAATTTACCTGCACGTTTTGTAATTTGACTTTTCTTTACATTTAAACATAATCTCATTGTGTATATGCATCACATTGCAAACGAAATAATTTTTTCCCCCAAGTTTCTCTTAATCAGGAAAATGTATAATAACAACAGAAATGAAGCTATAATATAAACTATTATGAACAGAACAGCGATGAGCATGGTTGAATGTTTATCTCTATAGTAGACGTAGAAACCTTTGAGAATATAGTTGAATCATTAAGTAATTTTATCATTTTCTGCAAAGTATATGCTGATTTACAACATGCACCAGTTTACACTTCTTCCATCTGTTAGTAGTTTCTTCAAAATCCTTGCCAGCATTTCTTTCTTAAAATTCTTATTCTTAATTAGTATACTCATATTAAGGTTCTTTACTGTTACTTTTGTTCACTTTTGAGACTGTATTTTAATTACTTCATTGCTCTCTGCCCTTTCCTACTTCCAAAATATCTCATATACTTGCCTCAATCTCCTTATAAGTCACGGTTTCTTTGTTCATCAATTATTATTTTATGCATATATTTATTTGCCTATACATATATGTTCTCAAATATAACTGTTGAATTCACATAATATTCCTTGTATGTGTGTTTTCAGAGATGACCATTTAACACTAGTCTTCCTCGGGAGGGCCACCTCTCTTGCTGCTAGCTTCACTTGCCTGTAGTTCTCTGGTAGGAGTTGAGACACATGCAGTTTAGCATATTTGTTGTTATCCTACTTTTTAGAACACATTTGGGTAGTCACGGCTGGTGAGACTTTACAGGTGTAGCTTCCGGTTGTTACTAGAGGACAGACACTCATAGCAAAGTGCCTGAAACTCTAGCTCTTTCCAATTTTTATGGCTCACCTTCCTTAACATTCCCTGAGCCTTGGATATGAGAATGTTTTGTAGACGTATCTGTGAGACTGGATTCCACAACTTGCGTATTTATTGCTTGGCAGTAACCAATAGATTGAAAATATTCCATGTTAAAAAATTAAATATTAATATTGTGAAAATGACCATTCCGGTTAAACAAGGTGCAAATTTCACACAACCTAATCAAAATTTCAGAGCTGTTTTTCAGATATAAAATATACCTTAAAGTTTATATGGGAGGAGAAGGGGGAAAAAAGGTCATTATATTTTAATTAAATTTTAAAAATGAAAATGCTATCTATAAAAATTATGTGGAAACACAGAAGAGCATAAATAGTCAAAACAATCCTGAACAAGAACAACAAAAAATACTGTAGGTGACATACTATACATGATTTCAAGTTATATGAAGAGCCACGGTGATAAAATTTGCATGGCACTAAAACAAAAACGGATATATAGGTCAATGGAATAGAATAGAGGGCCCAGTAATAATTACATAAAACCACAGTTACCTTATTTTATTAATACCAGAAAGACTCACTGAAGGTAGAAAGCATCTTCAACAAAAAGTTTTATGCAAATGATATAAGCATGCAAAAGACACTTATTTTTCACGTGCTTCCATAGCTGTGATGTATATTCTTGGTTGTCAACTTGACTATATCTGAAACAAACTGAAATCCAAAAGTGGAAGACATATCTGTGAGGGATTTTTGTTTAACTGAAGTATGTAGTTTCACTTCTAATCTGGATCCTTGAGGTAAGAACTTAATTTGGATCTTGATGTAGGAAGACATACACTTTAATCTGGGCAACTCTTTCTGCTAGAAGACATGAAAACATGAAAGAAAGAAGCTTATGCTTTTTGCCTGCTTGTCCTTGCCTGGCTAGCAAGTTCATTGGCATCAGAGCCTTCTTCTGAATTTCAGGTCTACTGAAGATCAGCCTTGTGAACTGAGCAACTATTAGATTTTTGAACTTTTGTGCAGAGCCAGCCAGTGTTGAATTAGCTGAACCACAGCTTGTAAGTCTTTGAAAAATCTCATGATTATTTATATTTATGTATAATAAATATTATAAATATTCATTTTATAAATTCTTTCACTCTAGAGAACCATGACTAATAAACAAGGTCAGTTACTGATGGGCCACAGAACTTTGGTCTTATAGCAGTATTGTGGGCATCTCCCCCCACCTTTTCTCCATCTCCCTCTTCCCCTCTCTCTCCTCAGCTTTCCACAAGAAGGACTCTTTCTCTGTTATAGAGGCCAAGAGGTGTTATTAGCTTCCATCCATGCCTAATCACTGCAGACTCCATGCTTTAAACTTTCTCTCATCTTCATTTGATCCTGTTAATTTAAGTATGAGTCTTAGTTCTTGACAAGGTACAATTGACAGATTAACTTGTCATCAGAGAACTCTGGGCAGCAGTGAATTGAATTACTGTGTTTAAATTAGTTAAATTAGTAACCACCATGTATTGTGCTCCAGAAACTTTGGCTCATTTGATTCTAGAGACAGACTATTTTATATAGAAGATGTATGATCAGTGCATGGAGGTGTGAGGAAAGGGTTCTGCTGTGTGTTCATCCAAATGCTATTATGCTAAATCCCAATCTCTTAGGAAAGCTTGTGAGACATTGACAAAGGAAAATAGTAACTGTCTCCAACTATTTGGCTACTGGAGAGTTGAGCTTATGTGAGAAAAGAGTATATGGGGACATTCTGATAATATTTGATTTTCAGCTACATGAGGTTGTTTAATGGAAGTGTTGGCATGGTTTCCTCTTCCTGTTTAACCTTTATCTTCATCAGGGAATTAATAACTCATACTGCACTAACTTCTTATGAAAATGAAATTCAATAATGTAAGCAAAATTTTCATGACACACTACTTCTTCAAATGAGTGTATAACTAAATGGAAGCCATTGTTCTTCTACTTGGCCTCCACAAACATGAAAAGAAGCTGATTTATTAAATTTTCAGTCTAGGCCAATAGTCAGACTTTTACAAAGACACTCCCCATGTAACTAGGTGGTATCAACAGCCAAATTTCCTCATTTGGTTTTTCAGCTATTCTCCTATGTGGTGATTTCCACAGATTGAGTTCATGGATGAATGCTCTGCAATCATGAGCCTGGGGCCACTGGAGGGAACATGCAGTACAACCATATGAAGTCATGTGGTTTACTTTATGATTAGACCTCGATTGCCTTTAACTTCTTGGGATGTTTTCTCATTAGATCCCTCATAAAATTAAGTTTAATTTTCCTTCCTGTTTGCCTCCTGAGATAGTATCATGATTCTAATTAAAACTTACAGTAACAGTTTTAATTGAAATTTCAGTAGCTAACAGTACTAAATAGTGATGTGAAATATAATGAAACATCCTCATTTTTTTCCTACATTCATAAATCTTCATCTTATCCTTCTTTGCAACTAAGACATATGCAGTAAAATTCATAATGCAAGCAGAAAGGAATTCTAATTTGGCATCTTATGCAGTAGTAAATTTGAATAATAGGATGAATTCATAGACTAAAGATTTAAAGGATTAAAAATATAGTGAAATAAAGAGACTCCTATGGCACATAACCACAGGAAAGTTGCTTATTCTGAACGATGTCAATAAAGTAGATGAATTGATACCTACCATGGAAGAGGAGGGTGTGTATAAAAACAGTTAACAAAAGGGATGCAATGAATTTGGAAGAGAGCAGAGAGGAAGCTGTGGGAGGGATTGAAGGGAGAAAGGGAACAGGGAAACTGACCTACACTTGAGCCTTTTCAGCTATTTGGCAGTTGACAAAAGCACTTAAAAACAGCTGTGTTTTGTGTTACAGTGATATTGAAAACTAAGCAATACATCTGTCATTTGTAATCAAAATGGTGCATTATCCACTGACCTATATAATATTGGCATGAGGGAATTGGACCTTCCTGGACTGAATGCACCAGGCTGAGGGGACCCACGTTGGGTCTTCTTGCCCTTTTGGGGGAGGGGATGGGTGGATGAGGAGGAGGGAGACTGAAGGTGGATGGGGAGGGATTGGGGGGAGAGAAGGGAAAGTGAGCAGAGGAATACATGGACAAAAGGACTTTTTTTAAATAAAAAATAAGAAAATGTTCTTTTATTAAGTAGATCAAGCCTAGCCAAACAGTGACAATTATAACAAAGTCAAAATTAGATTTTCTTTGCATCACTTGCTATAGGATAGAAGGCATAGAAATGATTTTTAGGCTATGGTAAACTATACATGTGTTATTAGCATTTTATGCCAAAGAAAGCTGATTCCATAATTATGTAACACAGTTGGGAATTTAGTTAAAGAGAATAGTTAATCGAAGGTTAACAATTACACAAATGAATGAAGAGACTTGAAGAAGACATATAGTTGGCTTGTTTTGTGTTGCTATATTATTATTGGTGATATAAAGTTTATGTGAAGCAGTTTCAACCATACATGTTAAATTTTTGCTTTTCCAGGATGGCCTAATCTTCTGAGGAGGTCAGCAGTTGCTAGTTGTGGTGTATGTTAATGTAGGACTGTGTTCCCACTTTCCTGATGTTTAATTTGCAACATTGTAGGCAAGGAGAGGTAGAGAAAACTGGTTCCATTTGGACTCTTCCATAGAAACGTATTAGGTGGAAAGAGTTGAGCCCTAAAAGAACTGGTAACATGTTATTTTGGATTACTGTGTGGATTCTTTGACTGTATAACATTTTATTTGAAGATGAACCTTTTTTATGATGTGGTCTCATAAAATAATAAGGCAGTTGGAAAATTTCTAGCACTTGGCAATGTCACAGACATCTTAACAACATAGAACAACATACTATACAAATGTTTATGGTAGGTCAGATGTATACAAACATAGCACATACAACCGTTTACAGTGCACAATGTTTATAAAGAAACATAATGTCTCTAAGAATCAAATGTAGGAGATTGTACACACCATGAGGTTGCTCTACCACTGAGCTGCATCATTTCCTTTTGGTCATTGCTTTAGAGGATATTTCTTCACTTTGACAGTGTTTACTGTAAAGTGTTTAAAAGTTGGTCTCATTACTGTGGCAGTAGCCTTACATGTCTCATGCTTACTGAATCTATTGATTGAATCATTTTTCATGGGTTTTAACTTAACTTTCACAGATGACGTCTGTCATAAATTTGAGATATCTGTGCCTGGATCTATACATTAACAACTGCATTAATTCCTATTCACTTTGTGGCTTTCTTCAGTTAGGAATGTAATTTTAAATTTATATTAAATTGTTTAATGCTATTTATATCCATATATGTAGTTATTAAATAACCTTATTTTAGTATATTTTCAATGTATGTACTAGTATTGTCTATATACAGTGATACTAGACATTTTTCTTTTTAAATCCTTTAATAATTTAAAAATATTTTTAATTTTAAATTCTTTATCATTTTTAACATATATTATTTATACCAGTAAAATTAATTTTTACTTTTGCTTACTATAATGCAGTTTATAGTTGCAGTAATTATAGACTTCTTTTTGATAAAAGCAACACATATTGAAATATATTATATGAAATATTTAAGTATGATGGAAAATATTAATGCACTGTATTCATTTAATTATTTAGTTCTTATAGAACAGAATAAAACATTAAAAATTTAGAGTATCTTACGGCTTATCTATGGATCAAAATGGTTTATTTGCTATGAAACAAGATAAATTTTTTAAAGAGTTAATGCAAAATTATATAGCTATGAATATCATTACTCCATCTTTAAATTCAATACAATTATTCACTGTAGTAGAAGCATGGCTTTTTTCTTCCCTTTTAATTTTTTAATTCAATTTATCTATCATCTGTCTTTCTATCTATCTATCTATCTATCTATCTATCTATCTATCTATCTATCTATCTATCTATCTATCTTTTTATGGGACAGACTCTCATTACATCATCCTGTTCAACCCAGAACTCACTAGTAGAATAGACTGGCTTTGAACTCACAAAGATCTGCCTACTTTGTGCCTGGTATGGCATTTTTCTATAGACTTTGTCATCCTGAGAAGAGTCTCGTTCCCTTGCTTCTTCCCACAGGAAGAGCACTAGTCTTCAAGCCAGTACTGTTGGCTGCTGAAGTGAAATTGCAAGTTGGAGTGATGCCTTCAATTCTGGGAATAAGTGTCCTCAAGGCAGATGTAGTGCTTGGGTTTCAAATCACTGTTATCTTCCTGAAAAGCCATCTAGTCTATTCAGAGATGCTTTTACCAAGAGTAGTAGATGGGAAACCAAACAACTGCTCATCTGAGCCAAGTTCTGCTAAGCAAGGTGGTGACGTTGTTACAAACTATATATACACATTAGTTATTACCAGTATGAGATAGAGGACAATAATCTTATGATGTGGGAATGTCTTTCTGCATGCTGTGAATATCAATATTTAAATAAAGGAGCTGTTTTGGCCCATGACAGGCACCATAGAAAACGTGGGTGGGGGAATCAGAATAGGTAGGAAAGGAAGGGTGGAGTCAGAGACAGACAGATCCAGCCTCCCAAAGAAGAAACATGTAAGGAACACAGGTGAGCCACGGGCCACGTGGCAGACAGGTTAAGGAGAATGGGTTGATTTAAGATGTAAGAGCAAGCTAGCAATGTGCCTAAGTCATAGGCCAAACAGCAGGAAGCTAATATAAGCGTCTGAGTCATTTCTGGGGGCCTGAGCAGTGGTGGCTGGCGGCTAAGGGGTCTTGTGCGGCAAGGTCTGAGCCTCTGGCCACCTGGGACCAAGAAACCTCATTGTAACAATCCTACATTAATAATTTCTAAAAAAAAAATTACAAGCATTTGAGATAATACACTGTTCCACTTGTTAAAATGAAAATAAAGGAAAAAAGTAAAGATAATGACTTTGATACTTTTGCTACCCACACTAATTATATTTAAATTCTCTACAGTAAAATTACAATGAATGTATTTAAATTGTTGAGACAAAAGGCAAAAGCCCCATATTTGAAGACAATCAGTCTATAAGGTTTGGAAGCTGATCCATGATTTTCTATACATATGGAGTCCAATCCACAGTAACCTATGATGCCTTTGTCAAGTAGCCAGGCTCAAGTACAACATACCCTGTGAAAAATTTACCACTTACCATGGCAATAAGAGTTGCCCTGACTTAGGGCCTCACACAAGAGGCCCACACGGCTAGACCAAGAAATTTTCACTTTAATGACTATAAAAAAAATTCTGTCCCTCTTAGGATTACATTGGCTTCCGTTTGAATCCACCTGTTGCTCTTTTGTGTTTTAATAAATTCTCTTTAGCTTTTTGTGCCCTTGGTAATTTTTTTTTTTTTTTTACCACCAGCAGCATTGTTTTCCTTATGCCATGTCACACAACACACTTTTGTACTTCAAATATTCTGCCAGTAACCTTGAAACTTGAGGAACGTTATCTGTTTTTTTTTTTTTTTTTTTTTTTTTTTTTTTTTATGGAATGTGTACACATACCTTACATTTCTAGCAGTTTGGATTTGTTGAGACAGAAACATTAATATAAAAATTAAATATATAACATACTTATTTTCTTTATAGAGAATCTGGATAAAGATCCAATTTGCAAAGAAATATCGATTATAATGTGAACTCAGAGAAAAGCTTTTAAACTGAAGATTTAGTGCAGACTTGGAGTAAGAACAGATGTTCCAGATCTCAGTATTGGATACCTCCCATTGAGAAGCTTGATGGAAGAGGGGATATCACAGTTTGTTGAAGCCACTTGCTTTCCTGAGGAAGAGGCATGCCTATAGACATTAAATGACTTGCCATCTTTCGTAAAGACATGTGACTAATGGAAAGTTTTCTGACATTATTTTATTTGTGCATTAGGGAACAATGAAGGCCTATGAATCCATTCCCCTTTATCGTTGGTGTACTCATTTATGTTCTTCCTGGGAAATGAACTACAGAGAAAATATCTAACTAGAAAGCATAATTACATAAATCAATTTAGATGGTGCCCTATTAAATTGATAAGACCTTTTTCTCAGGGAAATGTCTTAAAGTGGTTTCTTGCCTCAGGCCCAGAATAACCTCATTTGAAAACATACCCGCTAGCATGTATGGATTAATAATGTAATAATTATTTGGATCTCATCTTGTATTTATGAACATTTTACCCAAAAATCATAGATGAGTAAATCCATAGTGTTTTCCAAAGAGGGTTTCATTGCTCATACTTTTTCAAAGGTTTATCCCACATTTGACAAAGAAGGAACTGTGTTAATTTCATCTCACATATAAATGATCCTTCAGACATCTTTACTGGGAGATGTCTAAGGAACTATCACAAACTATTATTTAATGCTAATTAAGTTTATTACAAAAACTATTATTAATTGTTCCTTTAGAGTAGAAGCTACAGGTACAATAGTATTGGTTGAGATAGAAGAAATTTTACTTACGGCTTTTTCAGTGATAATGTGTAATGACCAGGGGCCATTGTAGAGGAAAGCACGTTCATAGGGTGAGAATGAACAATGACTAGAAAAGCTATTTCTGAGGAAGTTATCCTCACAAGGTAAGTATTACCAATGGCAGAGCATTCATAGTGGAAGACCACATTATCATGCAGTAAAGATTGACCAATCCATATACAGACTCCTCTACCGACCTGTTTCGATAACTCTTATACTATTTTTAAAATTCTTCAACATCAGCTTTCCTTAAGGGTAGTTTTCCTGGTGAGGTGATTGACAGAGCTATTAGGATTTATTTTTAAGGGAGAAAGTCAAGGCTATACCTTTGTGCATTGCTCCCAAGCTATCGGTGTTAACTGGTTCACAGGAAGTGGGGGCTAAAGCTGACTGTATGAGAATGGCCCAATCTCAACAGCCTTTAATAATAGTAAGAGAGTTATCTAAAGAATCAGAAAACTTGTCTTCAAAATCCTTTGCTGTTTAGTTGAGGTAAGAAAAGCTATTCCTAAGTATTTTATTTGCATACCGTGAACCTTATAAAGATCTCATTAATGTTTTATGAACAAGAAAACTACAAAAACAAGGCTTCCTCCAGTGACAAAATCATATCCCTATGGAATAGCATAGCTTACATTCTACTCATACGGTGTTGTTCACTCTTCATGTATTTGTTGAACATTGTGTGTGCCTGGCACTGAATGGAACACAGGGATATATATATATATATATATATATATATATATATATATATATATATATATATTAGAGTTGGTTGTTAGGACTCAAGGTAAACTAGTGAATAGTTTTAAAATTCTGTGGGGAGAAGAAAAAAACCTCTATTATAGAATCTTATTGGTACAGGTGGTGGCCCAACTACTATTTTTCCATGTGAAACATTGTAAACCTTCCTAGAGCTTTATAAAAAGTACATTATCTTACCTTCTGAACTTAAAAGTAAGCTCATCTCAGTTGTCAACTTTAATATTAAAAGAGAGCACTTTGCTTATCAGAAACCAAAAGTCATATCGCTCTTGAATAAATAACTGTCCATCATAACTATCTTTGCTTCAATCTGATTAAATTCTATTCTCTGAGGATCAAAGGATTCTAATGTTCCTTTGAAAAGTTGGAGATTTTATCCTGCAGCATGAGTAAAATCAAATCCTTTAAGTAACTCCTGCTAAACATTCTACGAAACACATGCTTGTCTGAAGTAATTTCTAGATACTGAGAATACAAAGAAACTTAAAACTTTATGTGCATGAGTAAAAGCATATTAGAAACTGATGGTTTGAAATTCTGTATTCTATGAAACTGGCTAATTCATAAGGCCATGATTTTGTAACTATTTACTCGAACGTTTAAATTATAGCCTGTACATATTGTTTTAGTGAATGTGAAAATAAATTTTAAAATACGTTTATTTATAATGCTTGTAGAAAGAGCTAATAGGCATTATAGGGTGTCAAATGCTTAAACAAGGATTTTCAAAATAGCCTGTTTTGGGGCACTGCTAATACAGCATGCAAGTGATGGTTTCTGAAGATTTCCGGTACAGCTGCAACAGTGGTGCTAACACAGCTATACAAAGCAAGTTTTTAAAATGAAATGTAAATTTAAGTAACCGGATTTACATGTCACTTTCATCATTATCACAGACTCAGAGTTCAGAAGGGGGTTTTAAGTCTTGGTGGCCTACATTCTACAAATCTCAACAAATACACAATAGTCTTAACATCATTTGTTAATCTATGGACCAGTTCAACTTCCTCAACTCCCAAGCCCTCCGTGTTCAGTGTATGTATCACTTTACCTGGTGACTTTATCCCTGACCATCCATCCTTCCCTTCACTGTTTCCACAGCCCTGCTTCCTCCACAGTGTCACCAAATTGGAATCCTACTATATACAGTTGAGTTAAATAATTTCCTTTTAGCTATGCTTATTCCATGGCTTTTTCCAGTTTGAGAGCTAATCTCTCTCCAGCATTGACAATATTTAATTGTCTGGATGTAGTATAGTTTATCCTTTTTGAGTGAGGATTATGTGAGAGACACAAAGTGTCATTACTCATTAACAAAGTTGTGACTTAAAGTTTACTCATTTCCAGTGGAGCTAAGACTTCCTCCCACATAAATACCAAGTAACACAAACACATGACAAGAACATGTAATTACTGAAGACACTGAATATTTCTGTCATTCAATTAGGTGAATGTGCTATCTTTCTATTCTACCTGCAATGAAAGAGAATCTTTGTCACTTCATATTGCAACCAACAACTGGTTCCTTCATTGTTTCAGGAACCTGTCCTTTGCAATAAGAATATAGTGGTCTGACATCATTACACTCAGTTGCAGCTTTCCAGTGACATATGTTAAGAGACACATTTTTCATAGGTAGACCCTTCATTCACATATTCTTTCCAGTAACACTTTTTGCTGTTTTCAGTAACAGCATTGGATGTCAGGCTTCTGAGTTAAACCATTCTAATAGCTGTGGCTACTTGACTTTTAATAAAGATCATGTAATATTTAATTTTCTTAGAATCCACTGCTCTGCTAACATCGCTCACCTCCCTTATATATAGTGTCCTTTCCTTACTGAATCTCTTAGCATGTCAATCTTATTTAATTTAAATTTCTAACCTCATAATTCCAACTTCCCTGCCATGTCTGAAACTCTGCAGTTTTTGTGTTACAGTGTGCCCTGTAATTATGTGAAAGTGAGATTTGACGTAATGAGCAATATAATCTTCACTAGGTAAATTTTAGTGGATGTGATGGTAACGTGTGAAGAGAAAAGAGATATTCCCTGGTCCTATCATTCTATCTTAAGCTTATGTTCTTGAGCTCATTGCAAGACTGCTGGAGGTTCTTCCTTTCTCTCCTTCGGGAAAACAGGATGGATGGAGGTGGCCAAGCGTAGGCCGTTCTCTTTTCTTGCTAAGTTATACTTATAAAGCTCTTAGAAGGTGAGGCTATAGAGAGTCAGTTTCTTTCAAGACATTTATTAGGAAGAATGGAAACTCCGCAATCATGAATGGTTACTATTTCCTCATTATTGAGGCTTCTGATACTTTTTTTCAGTGACCTTCACTATGAAAATCTGATGAGGGCCCTGGTGATAAAACTCACAAAAGTATCAGCAGATTCCTTGAAACACATCTCATCTGGGGACTTAGGTGTTAGATTCTGCACACTCAGTTTCAGCTCTTCCTCAGTTGCCTTTTAGGCTTTCTTAATCTGACTGTGAGTAATGGGTTTCTGCTTCAGCACGATTTGACCTTCTGCATTGATGTGGGAATGCCTTTCTGTATGCTGTGAATATCAATCTTTAAATAAAGGAGCTGTTTTGGGTCATGACAGGCACCATAGAAGAAGTAGGAGGAGAAATCAGAGCATATGTAGGAGAAACAGGGCAGAGTCAGGCAGATAAAGCAAGCTACCCAAGGAGCAACATGTAAAGAACACAGGTGAGCCATGGGCCACGTGGCCGACAGATTAATAGAAATGGGTTGATTTAAGATGTAAGAGCTAGCTAGCAATGTGCCTGAGCCATAGACCAAACAGCATGAAGTTAATATAAGAGTCTGAGTCATTTTGGGGGCCTGAGCAACAGCAGCTGGCGGCTAAGGGGTCTGGTGTGGCAGGTCTGGGCCTCTGGCTACCCAGGACCAAAAAACCCCATTGCAACAGTGCATCTCTTTATCCAGTGTGGAGTAGAGTGTTTTCCCTTGACTCTTGCTTTTCTGGTATATGTAAGAGGAGCTTTCATCTTGTTTAGACAGAGTGACAATGGAAACCCCTAGCGTGCTGTTCTATTTCACAAGTAAGATTTAAGTATGTGAATATTTTTAGCAAATGTTTGAACATGAGGCTCTAAATTATCCTGCCATTTTGAGCAGATGGTCATATTAATTTTATTCATTCTTTTACTGTTTTACTGTAAAACAGTGTGCTGCAACATACCATGAAGGGGCCTAACTCATGGATGCTAAATATGTGTGATATTAGCAAGTTTATTGTTTAATAACATTTCAAAAGTGTTGTAAGTGAAAGATCATTATTATCCAATTTACTTCTCCTAGTATATGATATGTTCTTTTTTAACTTTCTTTTTTTCCACAGACTAGTTCTCTTTCAGTAAGTGGAAAATTGATACAGTATTTACCAACATGCTAACATAAATGTGAAAAGAGAATGAATGGAAAATTCTTTAAAACTCTAAATCTCTTGTAAATGTGGACAGTACACAAACTCCCCAACTGATAAAATGAAAGCAAACATTTAGAAGAGCATTTCTAGATACACTGAAGACTTCAAAAACAAAACAAAACAAACAAACAAACAAAACAGTGAAAAGCTGCATGGAGGGATGTCAAATTAGCAGTAATTATGATTAACTGTTCATGTGAATAAGGCAGCTGTGCACTGGGATAGTCATGAAAGAGCTTCTGATTTCTGTCTGTTAACTTTCCAATTGAAAGAGTTTTCTTCAGTTTTATAAATTGTGAGTGTTTATCGTATATTACTCAGTTACACAACAATTACAAAATTAATTGGCATTCAGGATGCTCTTTCAGCAATTCATCTTTGGCATAGTATGACAGAGTGGAGTTAATTAGCAGCAATTAAAACAATTTTGCTTACCTTCAGCACTGTGTTTACATTTCAGAGTTGGGCTTTACTGTCAACATATCATACACAAATATCACTGTCTCTCCTCAAATTGACTGAAAATGTGTACAGTACATTGTCTGTGCATAGACTTGAGCATGTGGATATGAGCTATTTTGGTATAAACGTGTTAGTAAAAAAGTAAGTGTGAGAAATGTCCTGAAATGTAACTAGGTGGAAATATTCCAACTACCCACCCTGTCTAGGATGTGTGAAAACCATGGCTGCTGTGACTTAGCTGTGTCTGCATTGGCAAACTACACTCAATCGTAAGGAATAAATAGAATGACTAACAAGTCTCCTAATGTAGGGTATGGAAGAAAAGGGTATTATTTCTTTAACCACTGCAGAGTCCAAGACTGAGGCTCCTAATTCACAGGACAGGCTAACAGAAGAAAAGCATGCACATGTACTTGATGTGATTATATATGCCCTGGAATATTGTTAGATTTTCCTTTGGACCACCATCTTATAAATAACAGAAAGATGAATTTTTCCTAATTATGAAAGCTCACCCCATGCTTGTTGTCAACTAGCTTTTATAACTTTAACTATCCATTTATATTCATCTATGTTTTACACATGGCCTTACCTTTCTCTGTACTACTCATCCTGTTTCTGCTTTTGGCTGGTGACTCTGCCCTTCCTCTTCTTGGAGTTCTCTTTCTTCCCGAAAGTCCCACCTAATCTCTTCCTGCCTAGTTATTGGCCATGCAGCCCTTTAGTAAACCATTCACAGTGACACATATTCACATAGTGTAAAGAAATATTCCAGGGAAATATTCGGAAATGAAGATAAAGACAAATGTAACTTAATGGGAATAAGTTAGGGTAGCAGATCTAGTGAATTTCTCTTTTACTGTCCTTCTGTCTCTTTGTCCTCTGCTCCATTACCCCCTGGTATAGGGAAAGTACTAGGATATGGAGGAGGTCAGAGAAGGGTTTGGTTGGTTGACCCCTGCCTTAGTTAAGGTTTCTATTGCTATGAAGAGACATGATGACCATGGCAAGGCTTATGAAGGAAAAACATTTAATTTGGATGGTTTACGTTTTCAGAGGTTTAGTACATTATCATCATCATGTGACATGGTGGTGTGCATAGTACTGGAGAAGTAGCACCCACAGTCAACAGGAAGTGGACTAACACACTGGGTGGTATCTTGAGCATATCTGAAACCTCAAAGCCTGCTTCCACAGTGACAGACTTTCTCCAACAAGACCACACTTATTCCAACGAGGCTACAACTCCTAATTTGCCAATCCCTTTATGGGACTTTTCTTTCAAATCACCACAACCTCACAACAGATGATAAAGATAAGAGAGTGTTCTGTCACAATTCTTAAGTTTTAAAAATTTTATAAACTTCTCTTTCCCCCTTACTCTTTTACATATGAGAAAGAAATATATTTAGGGTGACTATTTGAGACCTATCACCATAAAATTTTTGAATACAGAGAATGAAGAAAGAGAAAAACCAGTTGTTTCTGAATTTGACTCAAACTGTATGTGTTACCCATCATGGACAATTAGTTAAGAAACAGCAAAATTACAAACCGAATAATCCCTACTCCTTAACAGAGTCAAAGAGATATAACACATTATGTAGACATTTTGCAAGAGGATTTGGGAACAGTAAATATTTGTCACATACATAAGGTAGGGTGACATTGTGGAGAAACGTGAGTTTATTAGGGCAGATCACCAAGCAAAAGTCTAGCTTAGTGAGCTGGTGAGGTGGTTGTGGCTACTTAGGAAGCGAGGGTTGAAGTTATATATGAAGCATGAATGACTCAGTGACAACTACAACAGCAACAAAACCCCCGCATCTAGTCGATAATCATTAAAGTTGTAATTCTGGAGTTCCTCACACAATTTTTAGCCAGTTCAGCTAATTAGATGGACTGAAGCAATTGTTTGTCTTTTAGATTCACGAGGAATGGCCTGGCCACTATTGTAACTTAAGAACTTCCTGAACCCCATAGGTTTGTTTTGTTGTTGTTGTTGTTTTGGTTGTACTTATATTTGTGTGTGTGTGTGTGTGTGTGTGTGTGTGTGTGTGTGATCTTAGAGTATTAGATGCATCACTTATGTCTCTAGTTCTCTGAGTTTTTCCTCTTCCCTCCAGGAGAGAATGTTTCAATTCAGAAGAAAAAAAAAAATACTTAACACACCCATTTTATTTTAAATTTCTCTAGTATCCTCATGAGATAGCCAACTAATATTCAGAGAAAATATAAAAGTTTTCATATGAGTGTGCTAGATTACTTTAGAGCTTGAAGTAAGAGTCCTATTTTATCACAGAACATGGAGGTAGAAGTAAGTGGTTTCTCCTTGTGGTTTTACAGTGATAGAGACAGTTTCAAACTTCAGGACTGTGGAAGCACCTCCCATGTTATTACGACGACAGAGATCTATCTGGCTGTAAAATTCATGTACATATTGGGAACAGACAGAATCTACTTATTTTCAATTGTCTAAATTAAATGCTTTAAGAACTAAGAAGCAAGAGAAATCATTTCTGTATTTTTCCCAGAAAGAATTAAGCCTCTTAGTTTTAATTTGCATTTATGCAAATTATGGTATAAATAAGTACACAGTAGATGGATTAAAACAGAAAAAAATACAAATTTACATATGTTTTCTCAATGTTCCTTTTTGTGTAGACTATTTCATAAGCTTATACTCAGCCAACATAAACTTATATAAGATATAAGAAATAAAGAAGTTTGAGCAGCAGGCTTTAGCTAATTTGTTTTGGCTTTCCTTAGGAATTCAAGAGTTAGATCCAAATTATTTCAGTGTTTGAACTAAATATACAAAATGATTTAGATATATCCCTTGAATGCAGAGACTCATGTCTTGAGAAATTTTATACCAAGGCACATTGAAAGGGACTGCCCTTGAACTATTCCATACCTTTACCAACTCTTTATATTTTGTAGGAACTATAACCAAATGAAACCATTATAGAGGCAACCTTCCCTGTAAAGGTTTTCTGTTAGACCCTGGCTCTGAGCAGCAACATCTTAAGTTCTCACACGTAGATGAGTGTCTATTCCTTGATTCAAGAAAGGAGAAAGATAGAGAACATACCCGTCCTGTTTTGTTATTCTCAAATGAACCACACCTTTCATCCTTGAAGATCAGAGCTGAAGGTGCACACAGGAAAAAAGTTAAGTTCCATTAAAATATAGATAATGAAGTCTCAATTGCCTTTCATCAAATGAATGACTTATTGGATTTTTTGTGCATGGCAATCTTTGTTAGGAAATTAATCCAGCATAATAAAGACTATCACTTATAAATGATGCAGCTGTGAGGATCTATACTGAAGACACTTATTGTTATAGTTGGGGCTTTTCAAAACTGGTATTGAAACTTAACTAACACTGTGATGATGTGGAAGATCTAACCTTTAAGGCTGTCTGGTTTTGTGAGCTACTTTCTTATGAATGGACTAATGCAATTATCTTAGGCAAGAGTGAATGACACATTCTAATTATTTTTACCCTTTCTCTTCTTAGTCTTGATTTGGTCTTTTGCACATACTCTCTCTCCATGTGCAAGACGCCTTTTCCTTAATAGTACTGCAGCAACTATGTCCTCAGTAGATACAGCCCATTGTTTTCAGACTTGTGAGCTTCCAGAATAATAAGGCAAATAAATTTGTATTGCTTATAACTTAACTTGTCCATTAATAAAAACAAGTATACTAAGACATTTACAAATTGTAGTTAGAAAACACATGTGAAGAATTTCTCTGGAGGGAATCAGGTTAACAAAGAATATCCTGCTTGGAAATTTCAAGTAATTTCCTTGAAATCTGGGCCGTGTCACATGACTGAAGTAGCTATGTCCTTCTATGACTGTGAAAATCAGTAACCACTTGAATTACACTTAATGACAAAAGTTGTAGAATCAGAGAACTCCATGAAAGGGTACACACTCTTTGAAAAGCCTTAGCACTTCACTGAAGGCAGTTGAAACATTCTAGCCTGGAGATTACTTGAGAAAGATTGGGATAACTCACTAAGATGAATTAGGATAAAAGGTGGAAGTGTAATGGTTGGTTTTTGTTAACTTGATACACATGTGGATTTATCTGGAAAGAAGGAATCCTGATTGAGAAAATATATGTATAAGATTGAGCTGTAGGCAAGCCTGTAGGAAATTTTCTTTGTTAGTGACTGGTTAATTAGTGAGAGGGTACCACCCACTGTAGATGGAGCTCCACCAGGAAGACAATCCTAGGGCTATTAACAAAGATGACCGAGAGCAAATCAATAAACAGCATTCTTCTGTGGGTTTTACTTCACTTCCTGCCTTGAATTCTTGCCTGGAGTTCCTCAGTGGTGACCTGTGAAGTGAAATAAGTCCTTTCCTCCCCGAGGTGCTTTTGTTATGTGTTTTAGCCCAGTAATCAAAACCATTTAGAAAGGAGTAAGATGGAGAGAAGGAGGACTAGCCTGTTTCTTGCTAAAGGTTAACAGCTGGGGCTTCTGTTTCATCATTTATTGAGGAAGAAGAACTGTTCAGGAATGGGAGAAAAGCTTGGAAACAGAAATGAAGCTAGAAAACTAAATTGGCTTGTTTTTTTTTTTCAGCTGGATTTTAGAGGGTCTGAATGATGTGTGAGCTAAAATCTGATATGTTTGTCCAGTGAAAAATTTGTAATAAATGAATCTTTTCCTCAGCTACCAGCTTCTGAGCCTTGAGAGAACCTGAGTGTTAGGGTATGTGTCCTTTGTAGAAAAAGAGGCTCAAATATGAAATTAAATTAAATTATTCCCTTTGCTCTTCTAATAACATCCTGTATTTTAAAGCTTTTTTGCCTGGAGCAGCTCAGGTAAATATCAGTGTGAATTTGTAAACAACCAAACTGTTTTTTTTTTAAACCCTTATATGTAGGTTTATTTCTCATCTCAAATCTTAGAAATCAAGTTTTATTTTTAAATACGAGCACATAAATGATAAACAAGGTTTTCCTTCTGTACTGATCTAGTTTTTTTTTTTTTTTTTTTTTTTTTTTTTTTTTTTTTTTTTTTTTTTTTTTTTTTTTTTTTTTCTGTCTCCAGCATGTGTATGGGCTTGGGAGGGCTCAGAATCTTTATGTCTTCTACTTTGCAGCAAGCTAGATAATGGAATGACTCTTTTAGGACCCAGCTGACAACTTTTTCTATTCCCTTCATGGCAACAAAACTCCGATGACCCTAGGATCTGTAGCCTTTTGGTTTATTTTCCTGTCTTCTGTTATGTTTTGGCTCCAGGCTGTTGTAAAGATGACATAGTTGGAAAACTGTGACACAGATTATAAAGGATGCATGACTACCTTTTTAAAATATTTTCAAATAGATCTTCTTAAAATTCAATTTATTCTGACTATGGTTCCTCCTTCCCAAGCTCCTTGAAGATCCTTCCCATCCCACTTTTATCTGAATCTTCACCCTTTCTCTTTCACTAGAAAATACTACTAGATATCAGGAAAACAAAGGACTTCAAGATTGAAGCAGAATTCTCAAAGAAGGAAACACAAATGCCTGAGAAGCATAAAAGAAAGTGCAACATCCATAGTCATCAAGATCATAGAAATGCACAAATCAAAACTATTGTGAGATTTCCTCTTACACCGGTCAGAATGGCCAATATCAATAAAACAAATGACCACTCATACCGGGAAGGATGAAGGAACCCTCGTCCATTGCTGGAGGAAGTGCAAACTTGTATAGTTACTACGGAAAGCATCAGGGTTGTGTAATAGGCGGGTGCCCCTAGGGCACCCCAAGACACCCCAAGACACCCCAGGACCATGACTAATGACCACTGTTAACATTAAAGAAAAAGAGAGTTTAATGAATATGAATATGAATACCGGTACACACATGTGTGGGCCCCAGGCACTGTATAGAAAAGCCTGGAGACCCGAATATTTTCGGGGCAGAATTCTTATATCCTACTCTGGGTATGGGAGGGAGTATGGGCGGGCTTGGCAGACTAACAGGGTGGGGCCAACGGTCAGCTTAGGACAGAGTTTAGGAATGCATGCAGGCAAGCTATTTCCTGTAAAACCACCTGAAGACATTCATTTCCTGGAGCAGGACACATTGTGCAAGCTTCAGAAAGTTCCTGCTACCACGTCCGGTTTCTTTGTGGGCCGAGTTTTTCCCAGGTGAGGGGCGTCAAGATTAAACAATCTGCACTCAGGAGTCATTTAGGTTCCATCATTCGGGCTCTCACTACACACTGAGAGACCCGAGCTTTATTCAGTACATCTTATATCTTAGACCTGTCTGTCCCTTAGCCATGCTCCTCTCTTGCCACTGCATCTCGCCTAGCTTTTTCCCCTCTAGCTTCCCGCCATGCTAGATTCCTTCTGCCCCTTCCACTCACACTGACTCTAATCCATGCTTGTCCCCAGCTTCTCCCTCTTCTGCCAGCATGTCTCTCCTCGTGTCCCCCTTTTGTCCCAGCTCTCTATTACCTTAACTCTCTTCCACACCCTGCCCCCTTATCTGGGCACGCCCAAGGTCTTGGAGTCTCCCAAGAGGCTAGCACTCAGCAGGTGGCAGTGTCTATAGCACAGGAAAACAGGTTTTTTCCTTTTTCCCCTATTAACATAGGGTTTTAGTAGGATGGGCCATTAAAGGCCAGAATGGCACTTATTTCAGGAGACAACATCCTGCCTCTGCAAACAATGAACAGTTCTCAGGTAGGGCTTTCCTGGGTGGCCCCACCCAGGTTGCTAGATCAGGAATGAGGAATGTGGTCTCACCAGGTTGCTAGGAATGCAGTCCCAGCCAGGCAATGGGGGAACAAAGCTTTTCTGAGAAACAGCCATCTCAACCTTGGCTAGTTTCAGGGACCTCAGGAAGGAGTCGAGGGGGAGAGAGTTACAGGATTTTTCTACTTTCACAGTTGTTCTGTAGGAAGATGAAAATAGAGCTATCTAGAGATTCAGATACATCATTCTTGGGCTTATATCTAAAGAATGTTATATTTTACCAGAGACACTTGCTCAAAGATGTCAATTGCTGCTCTATTAACTATAGCCAGAAATTAGAAACAACACTGATGTCTGTCTCTGGATAAATAGTTAAAAATACGGTACATTTTCACAATATAATATTATTCAGCCATTAAAAAACAAAACAAAACAAAACAAAAAAAAAACAAAACTTAATCGTGTATTGCAGGTAAATGGATGGAACTAGAAAAAATCCTGAAATAATTCAGGCCCCCCCAAAAATGTGAAATGTATTCACTTCTATGTGGATGTTAACTGTTAAGTCTATACAAACTATAACACATGTAAGCACAGTGGCTAGGTATTAAGTAAGGGACTCAGAAAAGTTGGCTCTCCCTAGAAAGAGAAAATAGAATAGATATTTGTTGGTGGTTATATTTGTAATGGGCAGGTGCCCCTAACTTTCATGCCCCTAGACACCCCAAAACCATGGCTAATGACCACTGTTAACTTTAAAGAAAAAGAGAGTTTAATGAATGATATACAAGTACACACATGTGCAGGCTCGAGGCACTGTGGAAGCCAAGAGCCCCGAATATTTTTAGGGCAGGAGCTTTATACAGCACTCTGGATAGGGGGTATATCCGGCTCGATGAGATAGAGAGGTTGTAACATTTCTCATGGTAGGGCTTTCTTGGGTGGCCCCACCCAGGCTGCTACATCAGGAATGCAGGCACAGGGTCTTAACTTGGGTGGTCCTGCTTGAGTGAAGTCCAGAAGGTCAAGCTGACCAGGTGGGTCTCAAGAACTCAGGAAGTACATCCTGTGTGCAGTTGAGCAAGCTACCATAAATCCTGTGAACAAAGTTTTTCTGAGAATCTGAGCCCTGAGCCAACTGCCATCTAATTTAGTGATACAATGGAGCCGAAACTCTGTCAACCTTGGCTAGTTTCAGGGACCTCAGGAAGGAGGTCAAGGGGAAAGAATCAAACAGGATTTTTCTATCTTCACAATATTGAAACAGGAGAGTCAACTGTGGAGGAAGATAGAAGAAAGGGGTGTGTGGACAAATAAGGGAAGGAACAGCTAAAACTAAGCTCCATTACTCATTACCAAGGTGCTTCGTTGTAACTCCCAAGCAACTCAGTCTATTGTCAAGGCTATTGCTCTTCACACACTGACAGTAAGTCTCTATTGCTAAAGACACCTACACAATCCACTGAACACAAAAAAATTAAGTTTGTGCCTACTTGCAACCTTCCCCCATACAGACTAGTATCTATGGTACCGAAAGGTACTCTGCATGCTACTGAAGTACACAAGCAAATAGCAACCTAGATACAAACTCTTCCACAATGGTGATCTGTTTGGAAGATGTGCAAAAATGGTATAAAGTTCATGGGAGAGCCACCCTTTTCCCATAGTCTCCTACTCTATAACCTCTGTGGTTATACAGATTGTAGCTTATTGAAGATTTACTGCTAATAAGTATAACCAATATCTGAATGGATTTCGGGCCCACTTCATCTGACCAATATTAACCCCAACACTGCTTGCATGTTGAGCACAAGAACTTAGACTTGATAGGCCGGGGCCTAGGGGAATATCAAATACTATTGTTCTCCTAAAGGAACATAGGTATAAATAACTTAAGGACATTCTGCTATAGTCATAGATTACTGTTTTTCTTTGTCAGTATCAAAGAAGTTTCTCTCTGTGGCTGGACATTACTTATGGAGTAAGATACCTTAAAACTCTCAATCATAAAATGGAGTGTCTCCCTCAAATCCCTATCCTCAGGACTTAGGGAACCTTGAAGAAGGGAAGGGAAAAGGATTGTAAAAATCAGAGGGTTTGTTTGTAGTACATCAAGGAAACAGAGGACTCTAAGGACAGCAGGACCATTGTATGTAAGAGCTCACAGAACTTGTGCCAGCACACATAGAGTCTGAACTTGTCTGGGCCAGATGGGGTCTTAGAACTGAGAAGAAAAGTAGTAAAAGCCCCCATTCTACTCAGAAGTTATCTCCAGTTGTTCACTGTGTGAAGATAGAACAATCCTGTTCGATCCCCCCCCCCCCTTCCTGAGGTCCGTGAAACTAACTAAAGTTGACAGAGTTTCAGTTCCATTGTTAAGTGGCAGCTCTCTCAGAACTCAGGTTCTCGGAAAAGCATTGTTCACAGGATTAATGGCTGCTTGCTCAGCTGCACACTTGGGACACACCTGGTCAGCTTGGCCTTCTGGAAACTAATCACTCTGAGCCTGAGCTGGATAACCCAAGATAAGGATTTACTTCCTGAATTGTTTGGCCATCTGACTCCCTGTGCCTCCCATTGTGACCATTGCTCGAGGAAATGAATATCCTCAGGTGTTCCCCTGCTTGCCGGTCCCCTGCTTGCCCAAGACTCTCTTGTTTCACAGGAAATATGCCTGCCTGCCTATCCATTCCTAAAATCTGTCCTAAACTGACCTTTGGCCCCTCCCTGTTGTAACTTTCCTAGCACGTTGAGTCCAGATGTATCCCCTCCCCTACCCAGAGTGCAGTATAAGAATTCTACTCTGAAAGCATTCAGGGCTCTTGGCTTCCACAGTGCCTCGAGCCCGCACATGTGTATGCCAGTATATCATTCATTAAACTCTCTTTTTCTTTAATGTTAACAGTGGTCATTAGCCATGGTCTTGGGATGTCTAGGGGTGCTAAAGTTAGGGGTGTCTGCCCATTACAACTGCTCACATATGAAAATTAATTTTCTCTAACAGGGTTTCACTGGGTATACAAATCATTCTTCAGAGCAGGTCCCACGTTCAACAGTAGATGGCCAACACATTTTTATAAACTCAATGGTCTTTTCCTGAGCAGGCCCCATGTTCAATAAATTCAATGATGTTTTTCTTTTTCTTTCTTTTTTTTACATTCTTTTCTTCATCCCCTTAGACAAAGGTCCTTTTGTACATATATTACAGCTTCTGCTATTGTGCTTTTATCAGATTCCTGTGTGAACAAACATGTGTCTCTGTCATATGTTCTGTTTGCTTGTTTTCTGTTCTATTTCTTCCGTATGTTTCTTTGTTTTGTTCTATTCTGGATTGTTTTTATTTCATCTTGTCTTATTTTATTGTTATTCTTTAGATGCTTGGTTGATGTCTTTTGTCTTTATGTAATTTATAATTTAGAGCTCTGTTGGATACACGTTGGTAAAGACCTCTTTAAATTCACACCCATAGGATTTTTTTTTTTTTTTAAAGAATTTGGGTGCCATTTTATTTGAACTATTCTTTGGTAAAAGTATGATATCCCTTCCTAATGTTTCTGATAAGTTTTTGTTTAAAACTATTTTGTTAGATATTAAAATGGCTTTAAGGCTTGCTTCTGGGATTTATTTTATGGAATTATTTATTTCCGGTCTTTTACCCTGAGATGATTTCTATATTTCACGGTAAGGCGTGTTTCTTAGATGTAGGAGAAGGATGAAAGTTTGTAACTTCTTATTGAGGAACTAAGACTGGAGATGCTGAGTGTTCTTAGGAGCAGTGTTTATTAATTCACATCATTCTTTTGCAATGATGTGGGATTTTCCCCTATTTTTCATTTGTTATGCTTGTCTTATTATTCATTGTGTTCTCTTGGATGTAGTTAACCGCTTCATGTTGAAGTTTTCCTTCTAGCATTTTATGTAGGGCTGAATTTGTAGATAAATATTGCTTAAATTTTGTTTTATTATAGACTATGTTTTTTCATGTATTATGATAGAAACTTTGCTGGGTATCATAGTTTGTGTTGGCATGTGTGGTCCTTAGAGTTTGTGGAACACTTCTCCAGCATTGTAGTGTGGCAAGAGACAGGAGACTCCATGATGGGTTAGAGAGACACACTGTGCAGACAGGTAGTTATCTTCATGGGTGGAGGCCTCAGAAAGAGACACATCTTACAGGCTGAGCTCACATAAAGACTTCACTAGAGTCAGGGAGAGGGGAGAGGAAATAGAGAAGAAAGGGAGAGAGAGGTAAAAAGAAAGGAAAGAGGGAGGGAGTGGAGGGGTGGGTACTACCTCTTGAAGGGATAGAAGTCTTTTCTTAAAGGAAGCTTGATGTCAGAACACTGGGTAGGCCAGGTTATTATTTATTGGCCAGGACTCCAGAAAGTGGGTCAGAATCCTAACATTTCTCCCTTTTTGATTTTATAAAAAGATGAGTTATGGATTGCCAGTGGGGGTAATGGGGCACTGCTTCCAGCTGAGTTGGACAGAGTGAGTAGGGTGGAGTTGGGGGAGGTCATGCACAGCAGAAGGTGAGTGGAGAGGCATTCAGTTAACTGTCATGCTAGAGACCTCAAACAGCTGTTTTTTTGAGGAACTGAGGTTGCCAGAAGGAAAAAAGAATCAGATTATTAACACCAGCCCTATAAATGGGGCTAGGCATGGGAAGAGTGATAACTGACAGAATGGAATGGAACCGTGCCCTGATGAGTGTGTGGAAGAGGCAAGGATGAATGAAAGAGACATAAGAGCAGATATACCATTCATTGGGACGTCCCAGAAAAGCAGGCTCCAGTTGTGTGGGTGCCTACTTGAGTCTTCAGTAAAGTTCCAGGAGCTTGGGGAGATGCCCACCAGATTAAAGACGGTGTGTTCTACGAGTACTGGAGTTATCACATCTGCTGTTTCCCTGTTAGTATTCATCTGGTTGGTATTTTTGGTTGGTGCAATGGCTGGTTGTCTATCTGAAGAACTCCTGAGGGTTTGGCCTTGGCATAAGGCTGGCAGGACAGGTGGACCTGTGCAGAAATTTGCAATTATTTGTAAAACAACTAGAACACATTTATATCTTGGTGTGTCATAGTGAAAGCTAAGGCTATGGGTTAATGGGTACGAGCATTTTTCTACGGCCTGATTTCAGCCCAACAAAGCCCATCTTTAAACCTATAACCAGAAGAAATTTACTGAATGGAAGTGGTTGAGTGAGTAAAAGAGGATGAGAGAGGTTTCTGTACCCTCTCTAATGCTGTCTAGACTTCGTATTAGCTCTAAGAGAATGACACCTGTGAATTTTATACAGTGAGTGACCTGAGAAGGCAGCTAAAGCCTTGGTTGCTGCTGTTGAATTGATGAAGCCTGGTCTCCAATGGCATCAGAGATCTGAGAAGGATAAATTATACCTGAGATAGTGATTGAAAAGCATAGAGTTTTACCTGCTGGCTTCCTAGACAGCCAGGGACCTCCATGTTCTTGAGGGCAGAGGTCTCAGGGCAATAATGTTAGTCTTTTCTGCCAGGCCTCAGAAGATCCAAGAGTTGTGAGGTAGGAACTTGTAGGGAGAACCAGGCTATGTTGATTAGGCAAGAGTAAGGCAATGGATTCCCCAAAGTTCTGTTGCCCACCGTCTGAAGAAGGCCTTGGCAGCAGTCAAAACAAAGCAGGGCAGCTGAGGTAAAAGGCAATTTTTGTACAGTAGTTGGTATTACCACCATGGAGAAAGTTCTGGGTAGAGGTTATCCTGTACCTCTTGATCTTCTTGGAAGAGATACAGGATGCTGCCAGGACCTAGCATGTCTCTCTATAACAAAATGGTTTTTTTTTTGTTTTTTTTTTTAAATTAAACATTTTAAATGCCATATTCTGCAGATCTCTGAACATTTGAGGACTGTCTATTAGGTATAAATGACTATCAGCCTATCTATTCCCTAACAGCCTCTAATGTTAGCAACTTTCATATTTAAATTCCCTAGAAGCTTGGTATTGAACATTTGGCAAAGACATAGAAGTAAATCTCTAATTTGGCTTTTGTTAATCTGAATAAATCCTTTTACATTTCTATTATCATATAAATTTTATTTTCTATATGTTACCAAACTTAGCAAAAGCAGGGAGACAAAACATACATTCTTAAGCCTGACTGAATCTTGAGTAAGGTGAGACATTTTTTAAGCCATTGTTAAGAATAACTGCATCTGTTATTTTTAAGGCCCTGTAGTTCTGATCTGATCTTTGAGTATAGCCAGATTATAATCCTAAATGACTTATACAGAAATAATAATTATTTAAGGCCATATAATAACTCTTTGGCTCTGTATAAAAAAGGTCAGTTGTCTAATCTTATTGCAGAACCATTTTTGTTAATAAATCTACCAATTGGCAACTTTGGGCCCAGGGAGTTTCCTTTGACTTAGCCTTTCAACTTGTCAGGAACGGGGACAATCTGTTCTCTTTTATAGCTGGTTTAAGCTGAAATGGATCATTATTATCAGGACTCAAAAGTGCTGTCAGGCTAGGCAAAGACAAGGGGGGAATTTAGGCAATGGGATATTTCTCAGAAGCACGTATCACCATAATGTAACACATTAACTGTGTAATAGCAACTGTTTCAATGAATATAGATTGAGCAGTGGTCTAACAATGATCTGTTATGAACAGTGTGCCAAGCACATGCCAAAAGTACAGGACAGGAGGTCCTGATTACTGTTATTCCTTAAAGTTTGCATGGGTATTATATCTTAGAACATTTTCCCATCAAGAGACCTAGATGCTTTATAAAAACAAGTCTTATACATTCACACATGTAAGGTTAAATTCAAGCTACCCTCATATACTTATAGAAATATACTGAATAGGAATTGAGTAATAGGGAGAACCAGCATGTGGTGTGGTGAGCTGGACAAAACTGGCTTCTTTCTGTTAAACCTTTGGTGAGCAAGAAAGCAAATGTTATACATGGAGAAGGGCCACTCAGAAAGCAGACCTGATAAGGGTGGGAGGGAGCAGATCTGCCCCAGGTGACTGAGATCCTATTCTGCCCCAGGTGACTGAGATCCTATTGTGTCTGGCATAAAAGTAAGCAATCCAGATCGACTGACTAAAGAAACAAGCCATACCCAACAGAGTTCACTAAAAAGGCTTGGAAGCGTAAGGATTGAAAGACCAGGTCAGAGCAGGGACTTAGGAGAGGCGGGCACTGACCACAACAAAGAAGACAACAAAGCCAAATGGCCTGTCTGTCTCTGCCCTCACTCAAGATGGCACCTAACCACATGACCATGACCTGTCATGTGCATTTCCCCTACCCAAGACAAACAAACATTAATCCCAAGCATTGAAAATCAGTCAGAAATACAGTCACGTGGCCATGGCATTCAAATAGCTTCATCCATGCATAGACTTTGTAACAGAATGGCTGAAAAAACTTTCCCAGGAAAATGTCATCTGACCAAGTTAAAAATCCAGAAATAAGGATGAGCTACAGGAAAGCAGGTGTAGACTTGTAGATTTAGAGACAGATAAGTGGGTGAAAGCCAGGAAGGGGCAGAAGATAAGAGAGGTGAGCCGAAGTCATGGGTCTCTCAGCAGAGCTGAAGCAATGCTTGTGTCTGTGTCTGTGAGCTGGTGGGAGGGCAGAGGTGACCCAAGACTGATGGATAAGGGGTGGGGGACCAAGTGTAAGTTTAACTCCTTAGCTATGCGCATTTTCAATTAGTACGGAAGGGAAAAAAATACGATCCAAAAGCTATAATCTAGAGTGTCCCCAAGATCAAGCAAAGACAGAGTACGAGAAAGATGCAGAAAGATGCCAAAAGATGCAAACTGCTCAATGGTTCCTCCACAAGCAGAGGGCAGGGGCCGGGGTGGGAAGCCTGAAGGACAAGAAGTAGACACAAATTGTTCTATATATCACCATGTAAGAACAAGGGCTTGCAGCTAAGAGCCCGAAGAACATGTGGTCACTGGCACCAGAATTTTGAGCGAGACAGAGAGAAACCAGTGACAAGACAGATGAACCCTGTCAAAAGGGGAAGCTTAGAAATGAAGGTTCCAGGGGTTCGAACTGCCAGTGAGCAGGACAAAGTGCCAGGAGGGTCCTGCCGAGTCACAGCACTAATGTTGCAATGTGGCCTGAGACAGATGGTCCCACAGTGGGTGGGTGAGGGGACATACCATTCAAGAAGGCTATGGTTAGCGTGGGTTGGGGTCATGGACACATCTTAAAGGCTGTACTCATGTGAAGATTGTATTAGAGTGAAGGAGGGAGGGGGATAGGAAGGGGAAGGGAGAGGGTGCAGGAGAGGGAGAGAGACAGAGAAATAGATATTATCTCGTGACGGGAGAGGAGAGAGCAAATGAAGAATAGGAGTCTTTTCTCTTTTTTGTATACTTTTTTAAAAAAATTTATTTTCATTAAGAAAATATATCATCTCCATCAATGTACCCCCCCCATCCCCTTCCAAGAACCAGTCTTTTCTTAAAGGGAGCTTGACATCAAGACACTGGGAAGGTCATGTTATTGCTTATTTGCCAAGACTCCAGGAAATGGGTCAGAATCTGAACCTCCTCAGCAGCAATTAGAGTTTCCATTGTAAAGTCAGGTATCATAATATAGTGGTTTTCCACCCATGGGTCCTGACAAACCCTTGGCAAACATCTGTCTCAAAAAATAAATAAATAAATAAATAAATAAATAAATAAATGAATGAATGAATGAATGAATGAATAAATAAATAAATAAATAAATAAATAAATAAATGAATAAATAAATAAATAAATAAATGACATTACAATTCCTAACATCAGCATCAGAGAAGGATCTGCATAAGCCCCAGACTGCTGTTCATCCCCTGTTCTTGGCAATGGCTGCCCCTGGCTCACAGTGCAGGACCATCTTGTTTGCAGCCATGGGCAGTGATGTAGCTTTGCTGCCTCTCCCTTCACCCCAACCCTCAGCAGGGTGTAAATCTTGAGCTTCAGTAACAAATGCTCCCTGTTAAGAGCCTGGAGTTTGGGTTTTCTTAGTGATTACATTTCCACTTTCATGTTTTGAACTTAAAAAAATATTCCTCCCATGATTTTAGAGATTTATGAAAAAAATCATTAAAGGGTTATTCATAGATTCTTTAGTGCTTATAAAATGCCTACTCATTGACTATTACCTCTTAATTTCCCCTTTCTGTTGTGGCCTGTAGACATTGCGTTCCTGGTTCCTGTTGATATTCTACATCATAGGCAATGGCTTGCATTAACTAAACTTTCTGAATTTTATTCAGATAATAGTGGTGACAGACTTGGGGAAATACCTTTGGAACACATGTGACTTCCCGCTGATTTTAAACCAAAGAATCTTTTAACATGATAGGTAGCATAACTGTCAACTAAGACAACATTTTTATTCCTAGATTCAGTAGCAGAGTTCCAGCCTGACTGTACCTGGGGCTCCCACTCTGTTACAAGAGTACCCCCTACTGTGAAGAGATGGAAGGGACACGTTCATTTTTGAGTAAAAGGCCAATTATCAAACACACATATCTTTACATTTTGCTGCATTCCCCAGCATCATGGAAACCCCTAACCTTTCTATTTATTTTAGTAGAGTTTGGAACAGAGGAATTTCAGCTCTTCTTTGCCACTGCCATGGACCTGCATACATACTTTCTGTTTTTTTAACTGTCAATGTTAACTTTGACTCAGCCTTATATTAAACTCAAAATGCTTTCTTTAATCAAATTAAATTTGTAGTCTTGTGAAGTTTCAGCTTTTAGAGAGTGGATGATATTGTTTAAAAAAAAACATTTTTTTCCCTTTAATATTGAGGAAAATAGCAGTGATGCTGACAGACCGTTGAAACTACATTTTTTTTGCACTTTTACACTCCTTGTAAACATGCTGAATGACATGAAAACCACTGAAATTCTCTTCAGACTTCAGATTCTGTTATAACTTGTGGTACTTCATTTCACTCAACAGGGGTATCGGTTCACACACTGGAGCCACATCTTGCTGCATGTTCACATATCTAAACAAGCCGTTCTAGAGAAAGTAATAATTCAAAACACCAGCATTCCAAAGAAAGTGGCTCCTTTCTCTACCCTTCTCATCACCTGATCATGTCCACTTGAGGCTCTGCTTTGAGGATAGTACTTGAGAGTGTCCCTGACTGTTCATACCGCACTTACCTCTAGTATCTTGATAGAAGAATTAATTCCTCAGGAAATATAATCAGGCTGATTTCACAAGATTCCAGACTATTGTCTTACCATTCTGCTTTTTTTTTTTAGATTCCTGTTCTATTGTTTTGCAAGTAAAAAATATGCGTGATCTTTCCCATGATACAGATGAGACCTGGGAAAGTCTGTTTCTGATATTTTTCTTCTGTTTTGGTCATTTTCCCCTGTGTTTTGGATTTATTTTTTTTCATATTGTAACACAATGATTCCAAGTTCCATACATTGTTACACTCTAGGAATGTTTATATTTTAAATACTGTAATTCAGAGCTGAGGGAAAGGCTTAGTCAGGAGTGTGATTTCGAGTCAAGTGTGGATACTGCAGAAATGCGATGTTAGAATTCAGCCTCTGCTTAAGCTATAATATCTACTGAAGCTGCTTCTCAGGGATACCTACAACATTCTATGGAGACATTGTCTGTGTGTCTCCAGCTAACAGACTTCCTGGTGCCAGAATTTCTCACTGATAAGGAAAATAACATAAAAAAAAAAAAAGCTGTTAATCACATACCAACATGACCTTTTCCCAGACCCCTTACAGGAGAGGAGAATTGGAGCTCTTGGCCTCAGGTTTGAAATAGGAACCTCCCCTGTTCCCAGAAACTGGCATATAAAAGAAACAGATCTGACTCCTGCCACATGAGATTTTTTTTTTTCCTTTCTTTAAGAACTCCCAAGACTGTTTGTCTCCAGTGTTGAGACCTAAATCTCTCCTCCTTCTAAAAACCTGTTATGCTGTAGAATCTATTCTAATAAACTTCTTTCTAAAATTATTGGTCTCAATGCCATTCTTGGACTCCTTCCCCATTTCTAACCTACAAGGACCTGGATTTGACCCCTAGCACCCACATACAATGGCGACTAAGGCCTAGTTGTGTTTTCTGTACCTCAATAGTAGGTTTCTCTGCTGATGCAATAAAGAAGATTGAACCAAATTGAAAAAGTGAAAGAATGGGTTTATTTTGAGTGAAGCAATTCCCGGGTGCGTTCTCAGGTTCCCAGAGATCAAGGCTGGAGAAGAGAGGTAGGAGGAGTCTAAAGCAGAGAGCTTAACTACCTTGCAGACAAGAGGTGATGACATGGCCTCCATAAGCTGGGTTTGTGCCCAATTATAAAGCTTTAGATGGGGACTTGGCCTGCTGTAGCCTCCAGGAATTCAGAACAGAGCTTAGGACAGTTTTTCTTTTTTGTAGATTTTTCAAGAGGGCAGGGTTTGGAGGGAGGGAAGTGGGACTTTCCAGATCAAGCAGGAGTGAGCTGGAGATTTCCAGCCAGATAAATCCCAGAGCTGAGGATGAGGGAGAGAGAGGAGAATTCTTAAGGCTTTCTGGCTGGTTAGCATAGTGGAATCAATATGCTCTAAGTTCAGCGAGTAATATTGTGTCCAAAAGCTAACGAACAAATAACAATAAAGCCAAATGAGACAAAGGAAATAATGTGGAGAAGGAAATCGAGAAAGATGTCAGTGATTAACCTCTGGTCTCCACATGAGCTCACATTCACACCTGTGAAAAAACTAACACACAAACACACACACACACACAAATATATATGAGCTCATATCCTGTTATACATATCATATATATAATGTACATAGTATATATACGTTATATGTATAACTAAGGACATTTCTTTTTGTTGAGTGGGCTTTTTTTCCAATGCTTTTCATAAAAGGAGAGAGTTCTTCATATCACTTGGCTTCTGTTAAAGTAACAAAGTTGTTATCATTCAAGGGTACGTTCACATCTGGGAAAAATCGTATTTTGATTATAGAAGATACTGTTTTTCATTTCTGTTATAAAAATCATGAGAAAAATAACTTAAAAGGAGAAAGATTTCCTCTGGCTTGTGGTTTACCAAATTGAGTCCATGGTCAGATATCTCTATCGCTTTTTGTGTCTGGAAGCTGTCTTGAGTTGTCCATCCTTCTTCTACTTCTCAATCTCCAGAATCACAGGAGTGTCACAATACTTAATTTTTCACATATTTTAGACCGGTGAGGAGAGAACTTCAGGACAGAAGAGCATTGTATGGTACAGGAAATCTCTGATGGGGGGCCGTGGAAGGAAGAGGAGGAAAGAGGGTGAGGTCAGGGACAAAATGAAGCCTTCACAGTCACACCAAACTTACATGTTCCTTTCAGAGTCCATTGTTAGTAAACTATTCCACATGACTGTTGCATGAATTCTGGTTGTGTTAAAGGAAACTCGGAGCCCAATATTGGGGAAAGGCTGAAATATCTGAGAGAGGAAACACCACAGTCAAATCTCACCCTGTCTTCCAGCTTCCTCAGCCTCCTTCCTCAGGCTTCTACTGCCTGCTCTGTCTTCCTACACCTCCCTTAAATACCTTCTTCACCCAGTTGTTTCACATCCAGGTTAAGATTAAAGGTGTGGGCTACTACTATTTGGTAGTTAGCCTTGAACTCACAGAAACACAGAAAGATCTCCTCTGTCTCTGGAGTTGTGGGATTAAAGGCCTGGCAAGACCATTGGAACTCCCTCTGTAAACCAAGCTGGCCAAACTCAGATCTGCTGGGATTAGAGGTGTGAGTTACCACTGTGTGACCCTCCTGGATTGACTGGATCTCTGATATTTCAGAATGGTTTTTTTATTAAATATGAAACATCACTGCACATGATTTTATGAGCAAATTAATCACTGATGATGTTAGAATCAAGTTTTCAGGATCCAATTACTCCTTAGTAGCACAAAAGGACAAAGCTTTACAAATAGGAAACTTTCAAGGTATACTTTACCTCTTAACAAAGACTGTGAAAACTTTTAAATAAAAAAAGATTTTAATGTGCAATGGTCAAGAACACAATCCAACATGATGTCATCCGGGGTTTCTCCATCTAGAACAACAACAACAAAACCCCTTTTCATAGAGCTTTCTTATTTCTTCACTAGAGGAATGTGACTTCAGGGAAACGAAGCAGGAAAGATTCCTCTGCTTCTGGTGTCACTTCTGTTCTAGTGTGCTTCCTGTCCTCCCCTAAAGGACACGGAAAATTTCAAGATTAAAATCAAATCAAATCATACAATCAGCTGACTTGGAATCATGTAAGGGCAACACAGTTGGGCTGGAGTTGAAAAAAAAAAAAAAAAACCCTGATTGTTTTATTACTCATCACAAGGTCACTTCTGTAACTGCAAAGGAAAGGGAATTTTTTCTTTCTCACCAGCAAAAATTCAATTAACTCCTCAGGTACAGCAAGTGGGTGTCCTGCAATCTAATTCCACTCTGACATTATTGTCTGGAGATAGTGGCAGATCCTGCAGGTTAAGTGCTCAGTTTCATGACTGTACCTCCTTTGAGAATCTAGTCTGAGGCCCCAGGTTACTTCACCATACTTTTGATCAACCAGCCATAATTTAATTTTTCTGTAAAACCCTCATTGGGTTCAATCAATTCCTGTGGCTCACAGAACTCATGAGAATATTATTACTTACTTATTATAATTGAGTATGAGAGAAAGAGTTCAGGAGAAGGAATGTAGAGGGTATTGTACAGGAGAAGAAAAGTGAGGGAGATTTTGTAATCTCTCTGGGTCCAGCCCTTCCAGGAGAACCAAGCTGTTCCTCTATCCAGGAAATATCAAGTTCTGTCCTTTGGAGATTTTCCAGAAACTTTATTGATAATAAATATATGATTAAAACACTGTCAACGAAGATCAAACTTTACTGCCACTTTTCTTCTCCTAAGAGGTGTGTGTGTAGGGGGCAAAATCCCTATAATCTGCCTCAATATTTTCTGGGACTACCCTCATCCTAAAGCAATTTAAAGGGGGCCTGTCCTTACCATATAGATAGAAGTTCATCACATGAGCAATTCCAAATTTTAGGAATCACGTGAGAGGGTTGAGGACTAAAATTAGACAATTTGTTTCATAGTCCAATAGTTGTGAACCAATAAAAACAAACAAATAAACAAAAAAAAAAAACAAAAAAACCCAACACAACCACAAGAAACCCAAACAGTTTTTAAAAGCTGAGTTTAGTTCTATTAGTCAATAGAACATACGTACACACATGCACCCAAACATCTGCACAGTAGTACCCAGAATCCTTTTTTATCCAATAGACATAAAATATTATTTGTAGGGAATTAACTCACCATACCATCTATTGTCAGCTAACTAAAGATTTTCTTCACGCACTCTGGAAATCAGCAGTCTCTGATGTCAAAATAAGCACAGTCTCCAACTTTTGGGGTACTGGATAAGTCCTAAAGTTCAGAGGCTCTTTTACATCTAGCTTAATGTCATCATAGGATTTTTTTTAGCTTTCCCCTTAATTCTTTGAGTCATAAAGATTTTGGTGCTGTCTTTTAAGATAGGCTGTGATCCCCAAAGGACCACTTTTTACACAGAAAAAGGATCACAGCAGACCTGACCTTTCTGTAGATCTCTCATTTTATGCTTGTTAGCAAGTTGTACATTTTTTAGAGCTATCTTTCTGAGCGCTTAAAGGCTGCAGTTCAATTTTAATGGATATATAAGATACTTTTCTGCAAAGCAAAGTGACCCTGGTTAACATGAAATACTAAAGAATCTATACAGGAAGTAAAACTAGTCAGCCTGTTCACAGTGATACCTAGTATTAATAAATGTAATGAAAGAGGATTATAGGACATATTTCAAGAGGAAAAGCAGGCTTGGAATTATGAATGAAAGTAAGAATAAGAAATTATGGGAGAGAGGTAAAGGGATAAAAATAAATTGATTCTGATAATTTTTTATTCATGGCCTGATTTAAAATGTTAGATACAAAACTCATGAAGTATCTTGTTCTATTGTTTTAAATTTTACAGTAAAATTCATTATGCTACACTGCAGTTAAAACCATACACACGTTTAGATTTAATACCTGCTTCTGGTTAATATGCATTTAAATCACCTTAAGATTCACCACTAAAAGTTCTTTTCAAGTTAGCATTTTTCTGTTTTACACATTGCTGTGTGCCCAGTGTCTAACAGGTTAGGTACTAAGTATATGTTTGCTAACCTGGTGTCCTAACCTGTCCCTCTCAAACCCTAGTTCAGGGAATCTGGAGTACTCTTTCAGAGATTAGTAAATAGACTGTTAAAAGTGGGTTTTTTAAAATTTTTTTTTGGTTATAGAAGTTTGAGATCCATACCATAGTAGGATTATATTTTAGATATTTCAGTTCTTTATTATCCGATACCTTAGAGGATATTCCTTTATTAAAGGGACAATGCTGTGTCATTCACAGAAACAACCAACAATGACATAATTATAGGGAGAATGCAATATTGTGTGCCCCCACCCTAGCATATAATCTGTTTTATCCCCTTGTGAGTTCCTAACAGATGTCCTCTATGAATTCATATCTACTTACAAAAATCATCTTTATATAAAATTGAGGAAAAAATGCTCTTTCTTTTGCTTATTTTTTATTTTCATACTTTGCTTCATGCTATTTGCCTTTTTATAACTTGATTGTGTTTATATGTGTTTGTAAGACATATTGCTTAATATTAGCATTACTATGTATCAGTGACCAACACATATATGAAAACATACTTGTTATAAATCATTAGGAAAATTACAATCAAACCCACAACGTCCTGTCATTTCATATCAGTAGAATGGTTGTTATCAAAAAGACAAAAAAAAAATAAAGCTGGGGACAAGTCTATGAAGAAGTATTTATGGGATTGTGATAGGAGAGGAAAGCAACAGACACTTCTGGAGTACAGCAGGAAACTCTCTTACAAAATTAGACATAGAGTGAACATGTTGTCTAACAATCTTACTACAGGGTAAATATCGGAAGAAAATGAAATTTAACAAAGACATAAGTATGCTCATGGAAACAACCTTAGTGTTCATCAGCTGATGAGAGGATAAGCAGAATTTTATAGATATATTTACGTTATATATAATAAACTTCTTTTCATAACTCTAAGAAAATAAGAAACACTTCATAACCCCATTCCTATATAAATCTAGAGACACTGAATTAATAGAAGTTAAGAGTGGGACATTGGTTGCCAGAGGCTGGAGACCCTAGTGGGCAGGCAGGAAGGAGATATGTTGGTCATTGAGACCAAGATATAGATAAATAGAGAAAGAACTCTCATGTGCTGAAGCACAGGTATGGGACTAAAGATAATTTTAATCTACTTCATATTTCCAAAAGCTGGAACGAAGAAATTTCAACGTCGTTAGCACAAAGAAATTGGAGACAATAGGTAAATATGAACTATTTATGTGCTAATATTTATAAAATTAAAAGTTACAGTATATCTAATTATTTTTAAGCTTGATTTTTATGCCTTTCATCATGAAAAAATGTTTTGATTATATTATTTCTTGTATGTTATTTGGGTAAAAATCATCCTTATGAGATTCAATTTGAATAAAATATAGTAAATTTATATGTTTATAATATGATAACCTAAATAAATGTAACAGACATAACTGATAAAAAATTTCCTTGTTATATTAGTAATACTTGGTATCACTAGTAACACTCCTTCTCATTACCAGCTAAGAAATTTCAATTTTCTACCTCAGTTGGATGGTTTGTAGTAACATAACAATAAAGTTATACAGCCTACATTTCTTTAATTTCTTTAAAGAAATTCAGTCATTTTTCTTGATACATATTCATTTCCTGGGAACCAGGATGCATTTTTTTGTTTGTGTTGCTGAACTGTGTTGCATTATGTAGATATACTTACAAATTGTTTTCATCCATTTACTTCTTGATAGACATTTTGTTTGTTTTTAGGATTCGGCTAGCCTACCTCCTCAGATGGCTGGTATGTATTTAACTTATCAAGATATTGCCCAGGTTGTTTTTATAATGTCCTACAATTTACCAGCAGTGAGTAACAACATTATAGAAAGAGGATTTCTGTACAACCTCTGGTGGACATGCTGAGATCATTTTTGTGGATTCCTGGGAACTTCCCTAGCACCAGGTTTCTCCTAACTCCGTGATGTCTCCCTCTAGCAAGCTTATCACTCTCGTTGCTCTCCTACTCAATCTCTATTCTGCCTCAGCTTGCCCATCTAGTCCCCTTATGTTCTCACCCCCACACCTTCCCCCTCTATTACCCACTCTATTTCCCCCAGTCTACTCAGGATATTTCATCTATTTCCTCTTTCCAGGGCGATTCATGTGTCTCTCTTAGGATTCTGCTTTTTAGCTTCACTGTCTCTTTGGGTTGTAGTATGGTTATCCTTTGCTTTACATCTAGTATCCACTTATGAGTGAGAACATATCATGTTTGTTTTTCTGAGTCTGGGTTACCTCACTCGGAATGATAATTTCTAGGTTCATTTATCTGTCTGCATGTTTCATGTTGTTATTGTGTTTTACTGCTGAGTAACACTCCATTGTGTATATGTACCTCATTTTATTTATTATTTCATGATAGCTTTGTTATAGAACCAATCTAGGTGTTAAACACCAAAGATCTGGCTAAAGAAATCATAGTGGTGTGTGTATTTGTGTGTTTGTGTATACTACACACACAAAATGGAATTGTTTTTGCCTACAAATAAAAAAATGTGTCTTTTGCAGAAAAATAGATGCAAGTATAAAGAATCATATTAAGTGAACTAAACTTGTCTCAGAAAGACAAATCCATCTTTTTTTTCCCATTTGGTTTCCTGGATTGTAAATAATTGCACAAACTTGTGTATCTCTCTATGGCATGAAATCATCTTTTATAACACAATGACATCCAGACTAATACAGTAGAAATAAAGGTCTCACAGTATGAAATTAAAAAGGAATCATCTTTTCTGCTAAACAAAAACTGTGTAAGGTCTATATGAGAATAATTTGAAGAAGTTTCAACATATTTTTGTCACTTGTAGCAAAAAATAATGTTCATGAAATTATGAAATACACTCCATATATATTTTAGAATATCCTATGACAAATGGAGATCTGAAACCCTCTTCTGGATTGTCAGACATTAGTGACTATCTTAGGTCAAAATATACATGAAACAGAAGCAACACATTTATTAAGGCATTGATGCAGGGAAACAGGCACACAGAATCCTAAAACACAGTAATGATTATGTAAAACATGGAAATCAGATTATCAGGGAAAAGCCAAGTGGGTATAAAGCAATGATGTGAGAAATTAATAATAATCTTTCCCATCATATTATGAGCCAAATTATACCACCAGAATCAACATGGTCTGTAAGAAGAGCATCACATTGATTAACAGACTTATGTGTGTAATTAGCTAGGTAACATAGCTCTTTGGTCCCTTTAAGATAAAGTCACAAAAGTATCTTTGAAGATATAATAAAGATGTGCTACACTGATTCACAGAATGTCCATCAAGCACAGAAACAAAGCAACTGTTTCTATTTGGATACTTCAAAGGACAAAAAAAACCCCACACATCTTTACAAAATGCATTTCCATTTTTCTGAAGGCAAGCCAGCTTGTTCACTGATACAAACCCAAGCCCCATGCCTGACTTCTCACTTCAATACAGTTGGCAAAGACCTTCCTTGAATATAAACCATTATTTATTGTCAGAAAACACAGACTGAGTAGAAAATACTTCAGCTATAAATATTCTGCAGCTTAAGATTTTCTTTCATGAAAATGAAGCAGGCGACCAAAATTGCATCTTACAATAAAAGAGGCAGCATAAAAGAGAATCAGTAAACAAACAAATAAAAAATCCTAACAATGGAATAGCAGCAAATCTTAATGTAAATAAGATGGTTTTTCAAGAGGAATGACGAAGTAGAACAAACCGAAATACATTGTTAAGACAAAGAAGAAGACAACTTAGGAAGAAATGAAAGTGAACAGAAGGGGTCTGGAAATAAGCTGGAGGAACTTCTTAGATCTTAGTGTGACAGATTTTCAGACCCCATAAGTATAGATCCTAGCCTTACTAATGGTTCCAAATAAGAGCCTGAAGAAGAAAGGAGAGGAAAGTCAGGGTGATATATATATATATATATATATATATGTATATGTATAATATACATGTATAATATAATATATACATATATATTAATTTAAACGAGATTGGAACATATATTCAGTCTCCTGATCTTGTCTCATAGGGGCATAGAAAGGAGGTAGACATCCACTTGACTGTGGTTTGGTATTATGAGAGTGTTTCATTGACATCAGATACTGAGAGTAGTAAGTTGGTTCCTGATGTGGGAATGCCTTTCTGTATGCTGTGAATCTCAATCTTTAAATAAAGGAGCTGTTTTGGGCCATGACAGGCACCATAGAAGAAGTAGGAGGAGAAATCAGAATAGGTAGGAAAGGAAGGGCAGAGTCAGAGGCAGACCAAGCTGAAGCCCAAAGGAGCAACATGTAAGGAACACAGGTGAACCACGGGCCACATGGCAGACAGATTAATAAAAATGGGCTGATTTAAGATGTAAGAGCAAGCTAGCAATGTGCCTGAGCCATAGACCAAACAGCATGAACTTAATATAAGCATCTGAGTCATTTCTGGGAACTGGGCAGCTGGGCAGCTAAGGGGTCTCGGGCGGCAGGTCTGTGGGTCTGACCACCGGGGACCAAAGAAACCCCACTACAACAGGTTCCTAGAAAGAAAATTAAACTTATTTTAAATTTTTTCTTTACATGAATGATATGAAAAGTTCCTCAATGATTTTGATTTAATCAGTAGGGAGAGTAAATTAAACATGTTTCTTGTCCAAAGGAAAGGGGCCTGCCATACTTACTGTGGGCCTCTACAGAGAAGAATTTGCAGCGATAGAGAATTCTGTTTGCTTGTCATTGAGCTGTTCATTGGCCTTTTCCCGCCTTCAGAGTTGACCCTAAGACTAGAACTTACAGAATGAGAATCAAAGATCCAAGACCTTTGGATGGGACTAAAATGCAACCTTTGTCTTCTTTGGTCCTCCAGGACACTTACAGATTGGCTTAAAGTAGGTTCTGGGACTTAGTCTTCTTAATTCTGTGATACACCAAATCCATCCTCCCTCCCTCCCTCCCTCCCTCCCTCTGTCTCACTCTTTCTTCTTCCTCCATTCCTTCCTTTCTCTCTCTTCCCATCTCTCTCCATCAGAAATAAAATGCTTGTGGGAAAAATAAATATTTTGTTATCAGAGAAGAAGGAACAGGAGGAAATATATATATATATATATATATATATATATATATATATATATATATATATATATATATATAGAGAGAGAGAGAGAGAGAGAGAGAGAGAGAGAGAGAGAGAGAGATAATAAGATTCTACTGATTTTGCCTTTTAGAGAGAAGTTTGATTTAGTGATGTAAGTGGTTTAAGAGAAACAGAATTTGAAGGAAGATTTTTTACTTTTCATCCACTTCTTGCGATCCCTTATCTTGACTTTGACTGATCAGGTTTCAAGAGGCTAGTGACTCTGTCTCTAATAGCAATGGGCACTGATTATCTATCCATAGCATGATGCTGCAGTAGCAGCATGCTAGGTCTCCAGCAAGTACTCCTAATTCCATAACAAGCAAAAGGGTGGGTGAACACTTGCTCTGAACTAATACAGATCATATGAGCATCCAATTATCATTTTAATCCACTGATTAATTTTCTTAGGATCCAGAGTATGGTATATCGATACACTGTGTCTAACAGTGGGAATAAGTTGTTGTATCATGCTAATCCTGTGACAAAGCTCTTGCTGGGCATCCTTGGATTTTGAAGGCAATACATCTTCCTGTAGGTATGCTATATTACACCACTCAACAAATAACCTCCAAAGATGCCCATTTTGAGATAATTCAAGTCTGGAGAAGGCTCTACAATTTGTAGAGGAAGCTGTGTGTTTTCCTTTGTACATCAGGCAACTTGACCTATCATATCCAATGGGGCTGAAGTTGTTAATGGCTGATGTCAAGTTGGGGACTTTTGGTGTCTTACCCCAAATACGTTATATTTATTAGATAATCATAGTTTTAAGAAACATATTTTGGCCTACTAATTAAGCCTTGATAGAGGCATCAAGTTGTCTGGTCTGATTTTCTATGAACTGATTATTGTATTAACTGGCCACCGCCACATAAATCTGTGTGCACATCTAGAAAATGGGTCCTACCCAGCAAAGCCCTTGGGCATAACACTGTTTCATAGAGAAGGACCCACAAGCTTATTGTTCCCACTGTTGCTCCCCACCACTACAACCTCAGGGATTTTCTCTATTTGTCATGATAGAAATAAAACTTAAAGCTGCTAATACAGGATTCTTCACAATACCAAGGTTCCATCTAATAGTGGACAGCAATGGCAGTAGATATTCCTTATAGATCATCTCTAACAACAACAATGTTAAACATTCCCCAAAAGTTGAACTTTGAACCTTTGGTGACATGCTATGTGGAAAGGAAGGTGACCATGTAGGTAGACAAGACACCTCATAGGCCTTGAACATTGCTCTGATACAAGGGTTTTAGTCTTGTGGCACTGTAATAGAAAACCTGAGACTTTTAATGAATAGAACTTTTCCCCTCAGTTTTAAAAGCTGAGTTCAGGGGTCTTTAACAGAAATTACATGTGATTTTAAAATCTCTATATATAGGTTACATAGTCAATATGGTTATATTTTAATTGGTTAATTTTATGAACTAAATTGACTGAACCATGGAGTATCCAAGAAGTAGGTTAAACACTATTTTTGTGTCTTATGAAAAATTTGAGTTAAATTGATATATGTGTGAAAAGTAACTCTGGTACTGGTGGCAGGTGAAGTTCGCATCTATCAGAACAAAGTGAAAGTACCCCAATAATTTTCAACTACCTGGCTTTTTAGCTAAGAAATGTCCCATCTCTTGCCCTCACTCCTGATGGGATTGATTCATTTAAAGTTCCTGAGTATTTAGCTAATCTCTGTATCTTGGCCATTGTCAGCAACCATAACCATTTCAACCAGTTCCTTGTGATAAATCTTTGTCCCTTTCTTCTCTCTCATGTTTCCAGAACAATGTGACAGAGAAATAAACCATAAAACAAAATGATACTATCTTAGCTTTATCATATGTCCTAACTAGGAAGATAGTTTACTATCTAATCTTAAATAAGCCTACATATCTATTTAATATTATGATGAGATATTTACAGACATGCAAAATGTCAAGGTACTTACAGTCAAATTTTGTTCTAATTCTGAACCAGGAGGTAATGCTAATGCCTATGATTTTTATTTTTGCTTTAGTAACTCCCTTTTAAAAATGAAGTAAAGAGTTTGTTAAAATTTTACAGAAAAATTCTGAAGCTGATATATGAATGAAGAAATCCTTGGCTTTATTGTTAATGTTCTCAGCCATAATATTTAGTTGCCTGGAAAAAATAAACCTAGGAGAAATAAATTATGTGATAACAGATGAAAACCTCAAAACATGACAATTAAATTATAATGATTTTTATTAATGTTGTCAAAATATTTTATATGAGCCCATAATTACATGCTTTGGAGATGTTAATATGTACCATATAAGTATATAGTGATCCGAAAGAAGAATGCTACACATATCCACAACAGAATTGTTCCTGGAGCATTTTATTTATTGCACAATCTATATTGTTTACTTGGTGAGAAACTAGAAAAACCTTTTGCTGAGACTTTGTTATAGCTCGATCTTTGACTTCGCAATTTAAAGTGTTGTTCACTGAGATTCAAGAGGTTTCTTAAGGAACAAAATTGCTCCAGACATCGCCTATAAACTTTGAAATATACTGAGCTTCATTTCACATAAGACCTTGGCTTTCCCAGTAGCTGTTAAGCCTTACCACTTGATAAAGAAAAGACTTTTGAGGATAAGATCGTCAAAGCTTTCTTTACTTTGTCCTGGAGTGGTTTGGTCCTGTTCCAAGAATTATTGATTATCTTTCCTTCTCTATATCCTCTACATCGTCACAGGGAAAGAGGTGGAGGGTATACCTCCTGTAAATCAGGTTCTCTACAAAAAAATTGTTCTGCTAAGAGATGTGCAAAGTGTGGTTGTATTAAATTGAAATGATTTCTGCTTAATAATCATAGCCTTATGTTACTTATTTTATTTTATTCCTCAAATAAATGTAGATGAGAAAATTTTATGAGAAAAATTAATAAAGGATAATAACATAATGATGATTTATAACATCTATTTATTTCTCTTTGCAACGTGTTTGTGATTGCTGTAAAAGCAATTTTATGGGTAACTGGAAGACTTGTGCATCTTCCTCTTACTCTTGCGTCAATATTTTTGATTTAGAATCTTGGTACTTTCAGCACATATGAAGTACACATTTTCTATGAAATTATTAAACTTCAGGCTTGCAAGAGTCTCACATACACATTCAGTCTGCTTGTTTAAGGGCACCTGCTTAGCATAAGTTTCTAAGGCCACACATGCCTGAAATTTTCGATTGTGTTTTTCTGTAACTCAAATGCCAATAACTTGCTCGATACAACTTACGCAAACACCAATCCTTTCTTCTGTGTTATGACTGGCACGACAGAGGGGCTTTTCTGCCACCAGTAATGAGAAGTTAGGAATGTATACTGTTAGGATGATATCAGATGTATAGATGAACTTCACAGTCATTTCCCTGCATTGCTAAATTGTGCCCAGTTCTTACCATGTAGAAATGCCTTCCACAGTATCTACTGTGTCCTTCTCTACCAACTTACCAGAATTGTGACAAAAAGAGACTGCATCATTTATTTTGCAACGTAAATGTGCCCTAAGCTGTGTAGTACTACAAGTATGATAGCATAAAAAGAATTGAGGATAATTCTTAAGAATTAAAAAGCTGGACTAAAACTCTTCCTTGAAACTTTCTTCCAGCAATCATATAGATGCAATGACACATGAAAAGCTGAGTTATTACATATATCCAATCATATATATATAATCTGATTACACACAACAGAAAGAGAACAACATAATTTCAATTAGAGCTTTATAATTTTCTCATTCTGCAATGTAGAAATATAAGAAAATATTTGTACTTGGTAATGATTATTGAAATTTTGTGTGGTTTTTTAATGTGTTGCAATTGCTTGATATTAGTTGCTCATTAAATCAATGTTTGATAATAGACATACTATTAAATACCTATGTAAAATTGAGTATGCACATATATATGAGTTTACATTTTTAATCTTTTGAAAATAAATTCTTGCTGGGTGGTGGTGGTGCATACCTTTAATCCCAGAACTCAGGAGGCAACAGCAGGTGGAACTCTGAGTTTGTCGTCAGCCTGGCCTACCCAGCTAGTTCTAAGATTTGCAAGGTTACACAAACCCCATCTGGGCAAAAACCAACTTTAACAAAAGTTACTTTTCACACACTATATCCTGATTATAGTTTCACCTCCTACTCATTCCAGTTTTTTCCCCACTTCTTTGTCCCTTGGGGTCCACTCTTCTGTCTCATTAGAAAAGAACTGGCTTCTGAGAGGTAACAAAGAAATACAAAAAAAAAAAAAAAAAAAAAAAAACAAAAACAAAAAAAACAAAACAAAAACAAAAAAAACAAAAAAAAAAAAACCAAAAAAAAAACCAAAAAAAACAAAAAAAACAAAAAAAAAAACCAAAAAAAAAAACCAAAAAAAACCGAAAAAACCCCCATTATGTGATGAAGCAAAAACTATCATAGCAAAGTCAGACACAGAAACCCAGGCATAGAGAATGAGCAGGCGCACGAGCCAGAGACCCACTGCTTCTCACAGTCAGGAATCCCATAAAAATACTGAGCTAGTAGCTACGATATATACACAGAGGGTCTGGTGTAGTTCCATGTAGCTCATGAGCTTTTCTCCTCTGTCTCTGTGAGCTCATGTATGCCTTGCTCAGTTGACTCCGAGGGTCTTGCTTTCCTGGTGTCCTCTGTTCCGTCTAGCTCTTACACTCTTTCTGCCTCCTCTTCTGCAGGATTCCCTGAGCTGTGTAAGGAGGAATATGAAGGAGATCTCAAATATAGACTCTCTGCTTGTCTACCATTGGGTTTTTGTATCTGCTCCATCTATTGCAGGAAGAAGCCCTTCATGTGATGATTTAAAAAAGCACTATTCTGGGAGTACAGCAGAGTGCCATTAGGAATCAATCAATCAAAATATTTATTTATTTGATTGATTGCTTTAGACTAACAGTGTTTGATTATATCCTAGATCTCTAGACCGTCTAGTATCTAGTTCTTGGTTACACAAGCAGTATCAGGTATGGGTACATCCTCATACATTGGGTCTCTGATCATATCAGACACAGGTTGGCTACTTCCACAAGTCCTGTGCCACCATTGCCCTAGCATACAGGCAGGACAGATTGTAAGTCAAAGATTTTAAAATTGGGTTGATTACAATCTTTCTCTTTAGGTAACCTACTGAGTACCTTCCAGAACCAAAGAGACTTGACCTTATGGTGAGGGAAACATGTAGGCACCACCTCAACTTCTTCATCCTCTTCATCCTCAGTGAGGTGTGTGTGTGTGTGTGTGTGTGTGTGTGTGTGTGTGTGTGTGTGTGTGTGTGTTGTCCTCAGCAATGGAGACCTCAGGCTCATTTGGGAATAGCAACCCTTTCTTTTAGGAACAAGCTGGATTGTTTGGGGATTTCTATGGGACCACCTTTGGCCAAAACCTCAACTGAATGTATTCCAGTCCCACCACTGGAAGCAGAAGCATCACCTGGCCTCAAAAGAGGGCCAGTTGACGTCTATCTCCATTACTAGGAATTTTCATTAGGATTATCTGTATAGACAACTACTGCTCTAGGTTTCCACACCAATGTCTAAATGCTCTCTGTCAATTACTGTTATCTCTTCTTGTATTCTGTCTGCACCCTATATACCCCACCATCTGCTCTCCAGCTCCCCTGTTGCCCTGATCCCCTCCCGCCCACCAGTTCACAAGCAAAATATATTTTACTTCCTCTTCCATGGAGATGCCTGCTTCCCCACTAGACCCTTCCTCTTTACCTTACCTCTCTGCGTCTATGGACTGTAGCTTGGTTATCATCTACTTAACAGCTAATGTCCCCTTATAAGTGAATATTTGCAATATTTATCTTTCCGGGTCTGGGTTACCTTAATAGGGATGGATTTTTTCCTAGTTTCATCCATTTGCCTGCAATTTTATAATGTCTTCTTTTTTTTTTAAACAGTGGAATAATACTCAATTATGTAAATATAGCACAATTTCTTTATCTGTTTATCCATTCATCTGTTGAGTGCAGCGGGTTTGACATTTAGGTCATTGATACATTTAGACTTGAGTTTTGTTCAGGGTTATGAATATGGATATATTCACATTGTTCTACATGTAGACATCTGGTTTGACCAACACCATTTGTTTAAGGTGCTTTCTTTCTTTCAAAAATCAAGACTCACCAATATAACTTCATTAATCAACTTGTCTGTTGTTTTTATGCCAATACTACCAATACTATGAGGTTTTATTGTAGTTCTAAGTAAAACATAAAATTAGAAATAGTAACACCTATGGAAGATCTTTTATAATATAGGATTATTTTAGTTATCCTGGGCCTTTTATGCTTTTTAAATTTATTTTATTATTTTTTAATAACAATGTATTTTTTACCCATGTACCCCCTGCTCCCCATCTCTTCCCTCATCCCAATCTTTCCCAGTCAGCCTTCAGCCTCCCCTTCCCCATTTATCCACTCCCTCCCCCCAAAGGGCAAGAAGTCCCAAGGTGGATCAGCTCAGAGTGACACATTCACTCCAGGCAAGTTTAATTTCCTCATCCCAAAGTAAAGGCCAGGTTAGGTGTTCCTCTGCAGAGAATGGGCTCCAAGGTGCCAGCCCATGCACAGGAACACAGCCTGATCCACTCTCGGAGGCTCCACATACTACCCATGCCTCTTCAGATTGTATAAATCTTTTCATATGAAGTTGAATGTTGTTCTTTTAAGCTTTATGAAGAATTGTGTTGGAATCTTGATTGATATTTCATTAAATCTGTAGTTTGATTTTTGATAAGGTGTTAATTTTAACTAAGTTTATCCTACAGATCCATGAGCATTCTTCAACATATTTTTCAATGTATTTAAAGACTTGAAGTTATTGTCATGTAGGTCTTTCACTTCTTGCTTAGAGTTACCCAGGATTCTTTATATTATTTGTGGCAATTGTAAAGGGATGCTGTATCCCTGATTTTTTTAAGCTAATTTTTCATAAATTTAGGCTACTGATGTTTTGAATTAATATTGTATTTAGCTACTGGACTTAAATATTCATCAGCTACAGGAGTTTCCTAATATTGTTTTGGGGTCACTAAAGTATAATACCATATTATTTGTGAATAGTTATGTTTTGACTTCTTCCTTTCCAATTTGAATCCCCTTCTCCCCCTTATCTCCTTTATTGTCTTATTGCTCTGGCTAGAACTTTAAGTACTATATTGAATGGATATGAAAAGAATGGACAACTTTATCTTATTCCTGATTTTATATGAATTGCTTGAGTTTCTCTCTATTTAATTTGATGTTGGCTATCAGTTTGCTTTAAATTGCCTTTATTTTGCTAAGATATACCCCTCTATTCCTAATCTCTTCAGCATTTTTATTATGAAAAGGTATTGGATTTTGTCAAAGGCTTTTTAAGCATCTAAGTAGACGCTCTTGTGGTTTTTTTTTTCTTTCAGTTTTTATATAGTAGGTTACATTTAATGATTTTTATATAAAGAAGCATCCCGATATTTCTGGTATGAAGCCTACTTGATAGTTTTTGTTGATATTTTTAATGTTTTTCACTATTCTAATAAATATTGTTCTATCTATGTTCATAAGGAAAATTTATCTGTAATTTTCTTTATTCTTTGAGTCTTTTTGTGGTTTGAGTATTAATATGAATGTCCTCATAAATGAATTTCGTGATGTTTCTATTTTGTGGAATAATTTGAGGAGTATTGGTTTTATCTCTTTAAAAATATGGTAAAATTCTACACCCAAAGTATTCATCTCTAGAATTTTACTTGTTGGGAGACGTTTAATGACCCCTTTTCATTTGTGATTTTTGTTAATTAAGTCTCTCTATCCCATTAAGTTTGTTTTTAGATAATTGTTGTCAATCTTGTCGATTTTCTCAAAGAACTCGTCTCATCGATTCATTTTATTGTTTTCCTTGCTTCTATTTTATCTGCCTTCAGTTTGATTATTTCTTGCCATCTACTCTTCTTGGGTGCGATTAGATTTTACTCTAGAGCTTCCAGTTATATTGTAAAGTTTCTGATATGGGATCACTCCAATTTTTATGTGTTATGAACTACCCCATTAGAACCACTATAATTGTGTTCCACAAGCTTGAGCATGTTGTCTATTTTTTTTTAAATTAAATTCTAGAAAGTCTTTAATTTATTTCTCTTTTCATCCATTTTTTTATTTAGTAGAAGGTTGTTCAGTTTCATGAGTTTGTAAGCTTTCTGGTGTTTTTGTTGTTATTGAAAATAGCTTTAATCTGTAGTGCTCTGATAGGGTCAATATGTGATTCAAACATTAGTGCCATTGTGTTTGGGGAATAGTTGTGAAGAATGTTTAAGAATTAAAATAGTGACCCTTTTCCTAGGTTCCATATTAAGGCCCACAGGTTTGTCTGCTTTATTGGAGACCAGGGTGGTTCTAGGGATATGAGAGAGAACATCATACTCTGCCAACAATATTCTTTTAAGACTTCCCAACACCAGACTCCATATCAAGGTCTACAATGTTTGAAAAGACTTCCTCATTACCATAGGCCAAGCTGGATCTAGGGATGCCAGGTAAGATACTTCCCATTACCTGTTAATAATCTCTACACCCCACAGGTACACCAATATTGCACCCAGAGACCAAAGCCCTGGTAGCTTTACCAGAGGCTGGAGTGATTCTAGGTACACCAGGGAAGACATCACCTACTACTTACTAAACTCCTTTAATCCTATCCAACTGCCACCTCACCCTCATGCTATATATCCTGGCCTACTACTTTGGAAGAAGTCTTAAGCTTTTCTAAAGGCCAGGCAGGATCTAGGAACACTAGGCAAGATACTGCCCACTGCCAGTTATCACTCCATAAAATGGTCTCAACAATCCTAGACTGTACCCACCCCTGTGTTTTAACCTACTAATCTGGAAGAAGTCTTCGGCATTTGCAGGGGCATGACCAGATCTAGGGATCACAGACTGTACCACTTCCCCCTGAGCTCTATATTTGGTCTGTAACCTTGGAAAATGATTTCAACTTTACCAGAGACCAGAAGACCAGAGAGGCAAAAAGAAACCAAGAGATAAAACATTAATCCAATAAAAATAAACTCAGGAATCACTACTTAGGCCTATTATCATTTTAGATCCAGATGTTTAAATGCCAGTGTCAGAACACAACCAATAACAGAAAAGGCAATATGACATTACCAGAGCTGAGCTATCCTCTAACAGAAAGAGCTGAATAATCCAACACACACAGCTTAATCATCAGAAAATGACCTTAAAATAACTTCATGAAGATGATAGAGGTCCTTAAAGAAGATACAGAAGAAAAATTAAAGAAAAAACAAACATTGGAAAAAAATAATAAATCCCTCAAGTAAAAGCCAGGAAAAAAAACGAAGGAAACTGTACAAGACTTAAAAAAATAAGAAAAGAAGCAACAAAGAAAACACAAAGGGAAAGAATCCTAGAAATAGAAAATCTGGTAAAGTATCACCAAAAGAATACAAGAGGTGGAAGGAAAAATCTCAGGCATTAAAGAAATGAAAAAGGAAATAGATTGATCAGTCAAATAAAACGTTCAGTCTAACAATTTCTACCATAAGCACCCAGTAATTCTGGGAAAGTATCAAAAGAATAAACAAGAAAATGAGAAAAAGCCATCTCAAAATTAAAGAGTATAAATTTAATAAAATCCTAGAAGAAAAATTTTCCAGCCTAAAGAAGCACATGCCTACAAAGGTACAAGAAATTTATAGATTGCCAAATAAATGAATCTGAAAAGAAAATTCCCTTTCCACTCAATATTCAAAATACTAAACATACAGAACAAATATTAAAAGCAGTAAGGAAGGAAGGTCAGTAACATATATAGGAAAATCTATTCGAATCACACCCAACTTCTCCATAGACATCATCAAATCCAGAATGGCCTGGACATATGTCTTGCCAATTCTAAGAGACCTCAGATGCCAGTCTAGACTACTTTATCCAACTATAGATGGATAAAACAAGCTATCTAATGACAAGGTCATATTTAAATATTATCTATCCATATACCCAGTCATACAAAAGGTACCAGAGGGAAAAACTATAAGACTGGTAAGTTAATGACACCCACAAAAATACAGGCAATTGTTAATCTCATAGCAGCAAAACATGTAAACAAACACACACAGTTGGTTGTTGAACAGGATTAAAGGGGTTTAGTGGGTAGTAGGTGATGTCTTTCCTGGTGTCCCTAGAATCACTCTGGTCTCTGGCAAAGAAACATCCTAACAAGCACACACATACCCACTACTACCACCACTAATAACAAACTAACAATAATTAACAATCAATGGTCATTAATACCCATCAATATCAATTGAATCAATTTCCCAAAGAAGATACAGGTTAAGAAAATGCATATAGAAACAGGGTCTATTGCTATGCTGCATAGAAAAAGCACACCTCAACACTGAAGACAAATATTACATCAGTGTAAAGGTCTGGAAAAAGATTTTCCAACAAATGGACCTAAGAAGTAGGCTGGCATATCTAACCTAATATTGAATAAAATAGACTTCCATTCAAAGTTAATCAAAAGCGATGAAGAAAGGCATTTTATATTCATCAAAGAAAAAATCTAGCAATACGATGTTTCAATTCTAAACATCTATATTGCAATTGTATTAGCACTCACATTTGTTAAAGAAACATTACTAAAGTATAAATCACACATAGAACTTCACACAATAATAGTGGAAAACTTTACCACCCCTCTCACCAATGCAAAGGCTAGCCAGAAAGAAATTAAACAGAGGAATAATGGAACTAACAGATGCTATATCTCAAATGGACATAACATATATCTAAAAAATATTTCACCCAAACACAAAAGAAGATACAGTCTTCTCAGCACTATACAGAACTGTCTCCAAAATTGACAATATACTCAGCCACAAAGAAAGTCTCAGCAAATACAAAATTTGAAGTAAACCCCTATGTCTTATCAGACTACTGTGGATTCAGCTTGATTTCAACAACAGAAACAACAGAAAGCCTACAATCTCAAGGAAACTGACCAACTGTGTTAACTGGCTCCAAATAAATAAATAAATAAATAGATAGATAGATAGATAGATAGATAGATAGATAGATAGATAGATAAAATAAAATAAAATAAAATAAAGAAGTTTAAAAAACACCTAGAATTAAAAAAGATGAATGTACAACGTAACCAAAAATTATAGAACACAATGGAAGTGTTGTTAATAGGAGAGTTAAAAGCACCATGTGTCATCATAAAAAATTTGGAGATAATACTATCAACAGCACTTCTGAAAGCTCATGAACAAAACGAAGCACACATACCTAAGAGGAATAGATGGGAGAAAATAATCAAAATGAATCAATAAAATAGAAACAAAAACAACAGAGCAAAGAAACAATGAAAAGAAGAGTTGGTTCCATAAGAAAAAAAAGTTAAATTCTTATCTAAACTAACTAATAGGCAGAGTGAGATTATCCAAAACAACAAAATCAGAAATAAAAGGGGGACATAATAAAGAATAAGTAAATTCTGAGAATAATAAGGACATATTTTAAAATCCTATACTCTTCAAAATTGAAAAATCATTGCTTCATTGTTTATAATAGCCTCAAATAATTATAATAATAAAATACCTTGGCATTATTCTAACCAAGCAAGTTTAAGTCTTGTATGACAAGAACTTCAAGTCTTTGATGAAAGAAATTTAAAATATATCTGAATATGGAAAGATCTCCCATGCTATTGGATCCAAATGATTAACATAGTAAATGACAATCTTATCTAATGCAATTTATAGAGTCAATACAATCCCCATCAAATTAAAAACACAGTTCTTTAAAGACCTTGTAAAAACAGTATTCAACTTAAGATGGAAAAAACAAAAAACCCAGGATAGCTAAAATAATCCTGTGTAATAAAAGAATTTTCAGAGATTTCAACTTCCCTGATTTCAAACTCTAATATAGAGCCATAGTAATAAACTGTATGGTATTAGCATTAAACAGACATGTGGATCAATGGAATCAAATTGAAGACCCATACATAAATACACACTTATGGACACCTGCTTTTTGACAAAGCATTCAAAAATATAAAATGAAAAAAAGATAGCATCTTTAACAAATGGTTCTGGTCAACTGGATGTCAGCATGTAGAGGAATTTGCTAAATTCATATCTACCACCCTGCTCAAAGCTCAAGTTCCATTGGATCAAATATCTAAACATAAATCCTGATACAAGAAACCTGATATAAAAAAGCGGGACATAATCTCAAACACATCAGCACAGCATACAAATTTCTGAACAGAAAACCAATAGTACTAGATCTAAGACCAAAATTAATAAGTCCTCAGGAAATTGAAATCCTTATAAAAGGCAAAGGGCACTGTCAGTAAAAACAAAATGGTAGCCTGCATGACTGTATAATGCAAAACAATCTACACCAAACCCACATCCGACAGAGGGCTAATTTCCAAAATATATAGAGAACAATAACAAAAAATACTAGACATTAAATACATAAACCCCAAATAATTCATTTAAAATGGGGTACAGATAGATCTAAATAGGAAATTCTAAGCAGACAACTCCTAAACAGCCAAGAAATACTTGGAGATGTTCAACATCATTAGGCATTAGTGGAATGAACCAGACTTTTTCTTTGATGCCTTCAACCAGCTCCCAAATCAAAACATGGAGACTTATCAGGTTTGAATGCACAACCTACGTTCAGTTTATTTCTGGCCAGCTCTTTTAACTTCATCTGTTTTTCTTATTTCCCATGTCTGGCTGGCAGTTGGGGCCTGGCTTCTGACCCTGGTGTGTCTCCCTCTTTCATCTCATTCTCTTCTCCTTTTCCTTATCTCTTTTGTTCCTCCCAAGCATAGTTATCCTTTCCTAATTATTCTTTCTGCCTGCAGGGCCCGACTATCCTTTATTTGACCAGCTATTGGTCATTCAGCTTTTTATTAGACCAATAAGGGTCCTTAGGCAGACAAGGTTAAACAAATAAAACAAATTATATATGATTAAACACACATTTTAACATTGCTATATAAATGCAGCATACACAAATGTAACACACCATTACACAGTTCAAGTAATATTCTGTAGCAGAAACACATGTAATACTTCTTTGGTTAGTTAAAAGAATTCCACAACAGGGAAATACAAATCAAAAGAACTATGAAAATTCATCCTACAACCGCCAGAATGGTTAAGATCAAAACCACAGGTGATAACTCATGCTAATGAGGGCATGAAGCAAGGGGAACACTCCTTTATTGCTGGTTGAGAGTACAAAATTGTACAGCTGCTTTGAAAGTCAGTGTGGCAGTTTCTCAGAAAACTTGGGATTAATTTACCACAAGACATTGCTATACCACTCTTGGAAATATATCCAAAGGATGCTCAATCACATCAGAAGGATGCTTTCTCAACTGTGGTCACAGCAGTTTTATTTGTAATAGCTGGAACCTAGAAATAACATAAATGTCTATCAACTGGGGATAAGATAAAAAAATGTAGTACATTTATACAATCTAGTGTTACTCAGCTGTAAAAAAAAAAAAAAATGACAACAGGAAATTTGAAGGAAAATGAATGGAACTTGAAAAAAAAAATCATCCTGAATGAGGTACTCCAGACTGAGAAAGACAACATGACATGTACTCATTCCTAAATGGATACTATCAGTAAACCAAAAAATAACTATGCTACAATACACAGACCCAGACATACTAGGTAAGAAGAAGGGTTAATGAAAGGATGTCAGATCCCATGGAAAGGGAAAATAGAAGAGAATTTGTGAGTGGAATGAGAACAGGTGACATGGGAAAATGAAGGATCTGATTGGGGAGGAGTACATTCAGAGGTCAAGTAAAAATGTGTATTGAAGGAAACTTCCAGCAATCTACAAGGATGACCCCAGATAAGACATCTAGCAACAGTGGCTATGTAGCTTAAACTGGCCATTTCCTTTTACCAGATTGATGCCTAGCCCAATTGTCAGAAGAGAGGTCTCATCCAGCCAACGGATGGAAACAGATGCCGACTCACAATCAAACATTACACAGAATCCATGAAATCCTGCAGAAGAGATGTAGAAAAGATTGTAGGAGCAGAGGAGTCAAGGATACCACATGAAACTTACAGAATCAACTAAGCTGGGCTCATAGATACTGAACACACATCCAGAAAGCATGAGTGGGACTGACCTAGGCACTCTTCATATTTAACAGTTGTGTAACTTGAGTCTATCATGGGACCTACAGACAGTGGTAACAGGGGCTGTCTTCAACTCTTGTATTGGCTTTTGGAACCATGCTCCCCATAGTGGGTTGCTGTGCTAAGACTTAATACATGGGGAGATGCTTAGTCTTAATGCAATTTTATGCCATGTTTTGTTGATACTCATGGGAGTATCATCCTTTCCTAAACAGAAATGGGAGAGAAACAGATTGAGGGATGAAAATAGAAAGGAGTTAGGGAAAGAGTCTGGGAGAAGAGGATGGAGGGTAAACTGCAGCTGGGACATAAATTAAATACAATTATTAATTAAAATATTAAAATATTATCTTGACGTTAGTAATTGAAATTTCATATTGTTAATAATTGAAACATCATATTAGTGTCTTTTCCCTCTGAGGAGCATATAATATCCTTCTCTATCTCTTCTGATTAATTTTGGATTGAAGTATATTGTTAGTTAATAACATGTCTACACCAGTTTTCCTTTTAGGTACAAATTTAGGTACAGATCTTTTCTATGTTGAGGTGTGTTTTTTGTAGGAGTCAGAACAATGAATCCTATTTTAAAATTCATTCTATTAGTCTGTGGTTTTTTGGGGGGGGATTTGAGACTATTGATATTGATAGATATCAATGGCCAATGATTGTTTATTCTTGTTTCTTTTGTTATTGTTGTTGTTATGTGTGTACATGTGCTTGCACATGCTCACCTTCTTTCGATTTTTCTGGTGTAAGATTATTTATTTCTTGTGTTTTCATGGGTGTAATTAACCTTCTTAGGTTGAAGTTTTCCTTCAATACAGAAATTCTCAACCTGTGGGCTATGGTCCCTTTGAGGATCACACATCAGATGTTCTGCATAGCAGTTAGTTCCTGAAGACATAACATCTAAAATTAAGTATATTTTAGTACAATAGTTTTTTTTGTGTGTGTGTGTGTGTGTGTGTGTGTGTGTGTGTGTGTGTGTGTGTGTGTGTGTGTGTGTGTGTGTGCTAGAATGGTCAGTGGTATATGACAGTTCAAACTAAATTATTTTGAATAATACATAGAACATTCCTTTAAATGGCTCCATATGGTGATATATTGCATATCTAATAAAGTTAATCTAAATCAGAGAACAGAGCCATACACAGAATTGGCCACTCCTCAAAAATCCTGACTCTTCGTCCATTAGGGAATTTGTTTCTCAGGTAAAGCACTGCCCTCCTGCTACCTCCTCCTATGTTGTTTTTTTTTTTTTTTTTTTTTTTTCTCTGCCCAGTTAATCTCACTTCCTGGTTCAACTTTCCTAGTGCTAGGATTAAAGGGCTGTGTGTTTGTTACTGGGAGCATACATAGATATGGGATCCCAAGTGCTGAGATTAAAGGTGTGTGTCACAACCTCAAGGCTCTGTTTGGCCTAAAACTCACAAAATTCCGGATGGATCTCTGCCTCAGCCTCCCGAGTGCTAGGATCAAAAGTGTGTGTCACTACTTCCTGACCTTCTTTGCTAACTCTTGGTGGCTCTGCTCTCTGATCTTTAGGCAAACTTTATTAGGTACACAGTACATCACCTCAGCTCAAAAATTAAAAATTGAAAGGACCAGAAAGTGGTTCAGTTGGTAAAGTATCACACTACTCTAAGGACATGAGTTTGGAATCCTAGTACCTAGGGTCTGTTACTCCAGAACTAGGGAGGACAAGGCAGGATTACAGGGGTTTGATGCTTATCAAGTCTAAATGAATCAGTGAACTCTGGGTTCCATATTAAACCCGTTCTAAAAATAAATCTGAATGGGGAGATGGTATTTGTTGCTCTGGCAGAAGACTAGAGTTTAGAAGTGACATCTACCTGTCACTTCAGAGTCAGGATGTCTGATCCCTCCTCTGACCTTATTGGTGACCACACATCACTACACATACACACATGGAAACACACACACATAGAAATTAAATATTTAAAAAAAATAAAGTAGAAATTGATGGAGAAAGACACTTGATTTACAACATCCAGCCTCAACATACAAATGTACTCTTGTCTATGCACATCTCACCATTCATGTGTGCATGCACATACACACAGAGACAGACAGACACACACACATACAGACACACACACTTACCTAAGCCTTAGAATGGTCAGCTAAATATGTAAAAGATTCATCTCAGGTTTTTTTGTATTTGTAACTAGAATATAAATATTCATTAGCATAGTAACTAAGATCTCATGAAGGCTTTAAACCAGTTGATTTGAGAACCAAAGGGTAGAATACCAACGAAAATATGTGAATGTGCACTTGAAAAGAGAGGAACAGGATTAGGCATTTGTTATCTCACCTACTTGGGGAAAATTAAGAAGTCACAGTATACTTCAACTTTAGTACTTCATTAACACTTGCTCTCATTATATTTACGAGATCTCCAAAGAATAGGGATAGCAAAATATTTGAGTGAAGAGATTGTCCACAAGTGTCTAAGTTGCTGGAAGGTTCAAGACAAAATCCTGGGGACTCACATATAGGTACTCTTCCTTTCCATTCTAATGGAACAATATTTATCAGAAAGCCACAATTATGGAGATCAGACATCTATTGTTATGTATAACACACAAAAGCAATGGTAAAGTAAGCCATATTTTATTTTATGGAGTACCAAATCAGGAATTAACCAACATTCTGAATTAAGGTAGCAAATGAAAATATTAATAATAAGAAAGGGGTAGAGACAGGATGATCAGCTTGTGATATTAGGAAGAGAATTCTGAACAGATAATCTAAGATCCTGACTGCTGAACTTAATGCTTGTAGCCATGGGATTTGTTTAATCAAAATCAAAAGCCACTGGATTATATTTAAAGAATGGAATCAACAAAGGCCATGCTCAACATGGAAATCCTCTAGTATGCCATTGTAGAAATTCCAAGACAAATAATAAACTTAGCTAAGACAGGCAATAATGAGGGCAGTGATTTTGAATGAGTCTGTGCTTTTTGAGTGGGAATGCAGGTTATTCTTCATTACTGATTTGATATTAGTCATGAGGACTGGTATGCTTATTCCAATGTAAACTAAATTTTTAATGTAGTCCATTTGGAGGATTGTATTCCTACTTATTACAGTATAGAACTCAGATAGTAGGTAGTAAGATTATGGGTGAGACAAATTCACTCTTAATTTTTTTATGAGTCTTCAGTCATAAGGATATAGAAATGCCCAATAGTCAGTTCTCAGTGTGGGCTTTTGAAGAAAACTCTGTCCTGGGGGAAAATATGAAGTTTTCAGTGCTTAACGTAGTAATAAATATAAAAGTACAGATTACAAAATTAAAAGTTTATAATTTGAACAATAAACAATATTTATTTATATTTAAAGAATGTGGAGTGAAACTTCAAGACAGTAAAAAATAGTGACTATAGAAACATTAGAAGTCTTATTATCCAAACAAGTGGTATGATTTCTATTTTTCATATTTTAGCTAGTTTATTGGTGTATTTCCATTGTTAGTTTGATTTTTCTATCCATACGTCATTTCTTAGGAGTTCTATGGATCAAAGTATGTGCTGTAGTTTGACACACTTCTAACAACGGAGATATAAGGGTAGGCCATTACTGTAGTAGCTTGAACATCTGCTTTGATTTCAGTGTGACCCATAGGTGGGGGCATTCCTGTATTCTTTCTGTGTTTTCCAACATTTTCAAACAATTCAGTCATGAATTTTATCAGAATAGACAAGCATGAAATGAATTTTCTACCATGGCTTATGAGCACCAACAGGGCTCATAGATTAGTAACAGCAGAAGATGCTGGTGATTGATGCTGAACTTGTCGCTTTTATTCAAGGAAGCAAGTTCCTTCACGTGTTATTTTGGAAATTCAAGGACTATGACCGTCCTAATTTTGGAGCAACAGTTTATCTCTGCTTTAAATAGATGACCTTTATTGTCCTTTTTGTGATTTGAAACCATTTACCAAAGTTTTATGGTTACATTTAGGTATTGTATTATTTATATTAGTCATAATAAAGATAATTATTTGCATTACTCAAGTAGTTAACATTGTCTAATTCTAAATCAATTTTGAACTGATTGTTCAGAATATATAATTGACTATTTAAATAATTAAATTAAATGGTATTGCATTAATAATTTTAGAATACTGAAAAAAATTCTTTACTAAAAGTCAACCACAGCAAAAGGACAAAGACTCATAAACTTTTTAAATATGTTACACTTATAAATAATGCTTAAATAATATATGTCACCTACCTGTACACATTAATAACAAGTAACTAGACTATAAAATTACATATTCTCAGAACTATGTCGCCACTTTCTCTCACACTCATTAAATAATCATTTATTTTTTGATTCAAGGGACTTAAACTCAAATGCTTTCTACAAAAAAAAAAACTACAAAGGAAATAATTTTATTTTTTTAACATTTGTGATGATTTTGAAGTTTTTAACAACCTCATACTTAAAATTTATTTGAAGTTTTACTTTTAATTGACAAATATTTTAAATTATTTACAGATTAGAATTCAACATTTTATTTATTTATTTTCTTTTTTCTTCATTTTATTATTTTTTAATAAAAATATCTTTTAATCAATGTATACCCCTTGCTCCCCTTCCCTTCCCTCCTTCCAATCCTTCCCAGTCAGCCTTCAGCCTCGTCCCTCCCCAAGAACCCATCCCGTACCCCAAAGGGACAAGAAGTCCCAAGGTGGGTCAGCTCAGCATGGCACATCCACTCAGGGCAAGTCCCATTTCCTCATCCCAAAGTCAAAACTGGCTTGGGTGTTCCTCTGCAGGGAATGAGCTCCAAGGTGCCAGCTAATGCACAAGTTTGTTCTCACCCCCTGAGACTCCACATACTGCCTATGCCAATAGACAGTTGCCTACCCTTGGAGGGCCTACCTCCTTTTCCTGATGGTTCCTCAGTGGCTGTTCTGGATTCAGTGAGCTCCCCAGAGCTCCAGCCAGCCATCACTGTGGGAATTTTCCTCATAATCCCTATCTGCTTGCTCATACAAAGTTTCCTTCTCTGCTCTCAGCTGGACCAGAAGCTCAACCCAGTGCTCAGCCATGGATCTCTGCCTCTACCCTTATTCATTGTTGAATGTAAGTTCTGTGATGACATTTAGGGAGGTTATTCATTTGATTATAGGGGAAGTCCTATTTAGGCACCCATTCCAATATTGTTTGGAGACCTATCCAGGAATATCCTGTGAGTTCTTGGAAGGTTCTCTAGCACCCAGTCTCTTTCCAACCCAACACTGCCTTCCTCTATCTATTTTTTCTCCCTCTTTGTTGTTCCTAGAATACAACATTTTAAATCATGTATTTTTTAAAAAATGATCATTCCATATTAAGATACATATTTTTTTCACATTTTTTCAGTGAATAAATTAAAACCTATTCATAATTTTGAAGGTATACGTTAAGAGATCATAGTGAGAGTGGGTAGATGAATCACTACATACAAGTAGTTGAGGTACCTTAGAAGTTCTACTTCACACCTTTAATCCTGGCACTCTGTAAGAGTTAAAGGTCTGTCTTTTCTATCAGAAAAATTGCAGGATACCCAGTGCTACACAGAGAAACCTATTTCAACATAAATCAATCAAAAAATAAATAAAAAGTATCACTTTTCATTCCTTTCATATTTTTAAACATGTGATGGGAATAACTCTTTTATAGGCTATAATGTGACAAGATGCATGGGCATAAGGAAAGTAAGGGAGGCAAACAGGGACAGGGGCTGCAAAACCACATATTCAGGGCATGACACCATCTCGAACTCACAGCCACTGATGCTACCTGCACTGAAGCTACAAGAGACAGGCCTGTTATCATTCAGTTATAGATGGGGAGGAGGTTCATGGGGCCTTGCCCTTATCTGTGGAACTAGTGGCCTCTGAAAGATACTAGAAGACAAAACATTAAGTTTAATTGTTTCAAATTTGCAAAATAGTTTCTTATTATAGACTTATAGAGTGCAGAAAATACTCAGATCCATTTTGTCTCCAAGAAACATTTATATTTAAATATGGGCTCAAAATAAAAAAAAATGTGAAAGAACAGATAATGTTATGGTATGGCTAAGAGCAAAGAAAACCATGAAGATACCAATTGTGAACAAGAAGCAGAGACTGAAATTCTCGTACACTATAAGTAGTGATAAAAAAATAGTTAAGCTTCTCCAAATAAGTATATATTTATCACAAACACAGCAATTGCATTGTTGGATTATATACAAGTGAAAAAAAGCAATGACTATACAAAGCTTATGGATAATTATTCATTGTATGTTTATCTCTAACAAGCAATGATAAATAATCAAATATTTTTAGTGTGTAAATGTTTATCCATTGTGCAACAACCGTAGTGGGCAATATGACTTAACAGTTCCAAGTATGGGATTAATATTACCTGAAAAAAACTACAATGGCCTCATGGATAAGAATCTGAAGTAAATAGAACAACTCCCAAACTCACAATGTGTGATTCCCTTCAATCAAGTTTCCCGAAATGATGGAGTGAAGAAATAAATATGTGATTTAGGGGGGAAATGGGGGTGTGAAGACAAAGGAGAAGTGGAGGCAGTTTTCCTGGTGAAAAACCCCTCATTCATGTAGATACCAAAATACCCTCAAGGGACAGATTAGATCTCACAGAATCAAATCCAAACATTAAGTAAAAATCCCAGTGAAGACTTTGAGAACTGGAACAGTTTATAACTGAGCAGACATGAATTCTTAGACAATATGGAAATACATCAGAATCTCAAAGAAACCTAATTATCTATCCAATAAAACCCCCAAATTTGAAATGTTCTTCAGAGAAGACTATAAAAAATAATTTATGTTACAAATGATTTAAAACAAAATTTAATAACTCCAAATATAATAAACAAAATTATGCATATACATGTACACATATGCACCTAAAAGAGAGGCTGTGAAGGAGAAGGTATAATTTTTTTTCAAGTTTCTTACTTAACTGAGAGAATTATTACTGCTGAAATTTGTAATAAGCAATGCAATTTGAAGAATTTCTTTCAATGCTCCTGTTCATCAACACTAAACATTTAGAGAAGTTGGCATGATGAATACCAGCTTTTTAATCTGTTCACGTAACACAAAGCACAATAATATGCAAATGATGATAAATACTTAGTAGGAAAATATTAGGTTCTTTCAAAATTCAAAATATGATCCAGAACAAGTCATACCATTGTGTATTACATATTCAGTTTGAAGAAGTAGTTTTAACTTGACAGTAAGGTTATTCATGGGTATTTAACGGTTTATTTTGAATAACGGATGAGTAGGTCATGCTTATAAATTCAGGGTACATTCTGGAATTTATCTTAGGAGAGAACAATTTATGTTCATTTTATTCTGCCGACATTTTGCAGTATAGAAACAAATGAAATAAAATTTTCTTCCTCAGAACTTAGAAGTTCTGTGCCCAAAAGTCATAAAGGTTATTCTTCTTCTTCACTTGAAATAAAAGGAGTTTCACCTCTTGGGTGCACTATAGTGCTTGCAGTGACATTTTAAAGTTTTCAGGAAGTCTATTGTTATCAGCTTTAGAAACAATCCTATCAAATCACTTTCTTCATAGTTACCCAAGATTTTTTTCAGACATACTTGATGTACCATGACATACTTTTAATTTCTTTATATTCATATTTAAGTTCTGTTCACTTAAAAAAAGCATAACTTCCTGGGATTCCTTCAATGTTTTAAATATTTTTTCCACAGTGGTGAACTCAGAAATTGGCAATATGAATGAGTTATAGAGAAAAGTCTTAGAAGAAAAGATGAACCTATGAACCTTATTTTGATCTTAAAATCAAAATTTTGCACAGATATGTTGTGCATCGACTCTAAAGAGGTGTGGCCATAGTCCCAGAGCATCCAAGATGAGAAAAAAATTTTCTACTTCATAGGTTTTTCATACAGATAATTCTTTGATATGAGATTTATGAAACTATCTATACAATATCATACAAAGTATAAAAGCAGAATTGAAAAGGTAGACAATAAAAAAAAAAATTGATGTTCACAAACGCAGAGGCAAAACCAATTCACCCAGTCAAAAGACACCATGGAAAATCCTCATAGTAATTATACATATAAATATTCTTATACATCTTTTATCAGATTATACATTAATAGCTACAGGGGACATAATTTTTTTTACATTCATTGTCACTTAGTATATTAGTTACCAATGAATAAAAATATTTAACTATAAAAAATTTTAGCATGTATAATGAGATTGACTCTGTTGTGATATTTAAAATATAAATATGGGATCATTGTATGATTATATTTAATAAATTTAAGTTTAAAAGCTCACAATTATGTTTTACTGATTACCATTCTTTAATATTGCATCAGTAAAACATCATTGTAGAATATGTGCAAAATACTTTACATTGTTGCAGTAATTAGTCAGATAAAGAAGATTGGTCAGTGGGTGCTAAGATTCATTTTGATAAAATTTACATATAAAGATATAATCTGTTGTTGGACAGGAGAAAGATTAGAGAAAGTGATCCTGTACTGAATGGGTATCTCACAAAGGCAAAAGAAGAATTGTAAATCCTTTCGCCAAAAGAAATTGATAAATGTTTGAGAATATGTATATATATTTGAATTGTTTGTTAAAATATCACTGGGAATCAATACTAATATGTCACACATTTGTATTTTATGCATTACTTTAATGTAAATAACATTAAATTATAATAAACTATCTTAATGTTCTATTGCTTTGAAGAGACACCGCGGCCAAGGCAACACTCATAAAAGTAATTAATTAATTAATTGGTGGCTTGTTTAATCCATTATCATTATGGCAGAATCATGATAGCAGACAGGCATAGTGCTGGAGAAGTATCAGAGTGCTATATCTTGATCTGTAGGCAGAAAGAAAGCTTAGGCCTGAAATGAGCTTTTGAAACCTCAATGTCCATCTACTTCAAATCCTCATCTGCTAATCTTTCTAATCCCATCAAAGAGTTCCAGTCACTGGCATTGTTGAGCTTACTGGGGACATTCTTAATTCAAATCATCACATGAACTAAAATTGTAAAGTATTCTTTCAAAATAGGAATAAGATTGAGCAAAGCAAAAATGCCTATCCTGAAAAAGTAAGACAAGGTAAATTGTCAATAAAAATGTCAATGAATACAAAACAATTATATTCCTTGAAGATATGAATATATAATCTGATAAAATACTATAAGGATATTTTTATGTATTTATTATGAGGAATTTTTTCATGCTGTCCTTTAACAGAGTAAATTGTCTTGCCTCTGCTTTTGTGAACATCAATTTTTTATTGTCCATCTTTCATAGTCCTGCTTTATATTTTGTATGATGCTGTGCAGATACTTTTAGAAATCTCATATCAAAGAATTCTCTGTGTGGAAACCTATCAAGTAGAACAAGGACCAGAAAATATAGTATACTATTGTGGTTGGCATATTTATCTGATACTAACATTGAGTATTTTTGCAATTGTACCACTTGGTTTGAAGCATTTGTCTTTGGAACACTTTCTTATCCCCGATTTCCCATTTATGACTAAATGCCAGTTGTATGTAGATGATTTACAGTATGTTTATATATTTTTAAAATTCCAAAATAATATAAATTTAGAATCTACAGATATGAAGATTTAGCCAAATAGAACTAAGTAAATGCCTGTGCATGATGCATATAGTTTTTGAGCATTAGTTCTTCAAAAACAGTTGTGAATTAAAGCAGAGCTTGAAAATTTCTGCTTGGTAAATTTGGTGATCAATGTAGTAGTGAGTCACTGTAGCCTAGAACGTGAAATCAGCTAAAGATTGGCTAGATATATACCTACAAGGAAAGAATGTCCAGATAAGTTTCTTGCCTGTTTGATTTGAATTTGCCTGACAGGCATTTCTTGGAAGCTGAAGGGATTATATAAAATGTACATAGTAGGAAACAAGCAAAGAAAAGAAATATAGTGTCACACAAACAGGAAGTAAAAAGAAGGTGGGAAAATGAACTGTCTGGACCTATAAAATAGAGTCACATGAGAGCAATAGATCAGATCCATTCTGTTCCCAGAAACGCAAAAAAAAAAAAAAAAAAAAAAAAATTACCTTCACACATAACCATGTCAAGACTCACCGGGGAGGTTAAGTTTCTTTGCTGTTCTTCATGCTGAATCAAGTTGTCTTTTTAATTTGACATGATAATGCATGTGAGATGCTTAAAATAGTGCATTTCATATGCTAAGCATTATGCAAATGTCATCTAATATCAGGCACAAGAATGCCAGAGGCATGATAGATAGCATAATCTGGTTTGAAAACTCTAGGAAGTGGGACGTATTCTACATATTATTTCCACATCATTTCCACATTAGAGTGTACAAGAACAAACACACACACACACACACACACACACACACACACACACACACACACCCTTCAGGTTTTATTCTGCTCAGCTAAATGTGACTAGTCAGGCTATCTAGAAATGTATTGTTATTGTCCCTTAAAAGGCCAAATTTATTTCCCTTTATTAAAAATCTAATATGTTTTTTGAGAGAAACATATAATATATAATTTATTGAATGTAAGTTCCATAATTCTTTCCACTGATTTATTTATAAAATATTCAAAGAACATTGCCACATCTTAAATTTCAATGTATAAGAAATACAAATATAAAATACGGAAATTAGAATGAGACAATTTTATGGAGAATACACTTTTTCCTTACTGGGGAAAAGAACTTTTGGCTTAATGAAAACATAAAATTCAGACTATTTAGTATTCTGTGGTAAATGTCCATCAGTTAACATACTATTAAAGATTCCATGAGTCAAATTAACTCACATCTACATAAGATTAGTAATCTCTATTCCAACTATGCTATATAAATCAGAACAGCAATAAATGTTTTATGTATTTTTTCTATATATTTAGAACCCCGAAAGGCATACACAAGAGATATTACTATTTGGGGAAAAACATTATCAACAATTAAGTTTCATGTTTCAGATGAGTCTGTGTTCGAGAGAAACAAATTGTTTATGTCCTATACAATATGTAATATTAGAATGGTACAATAGTAATCATGGTTGTCACATGGTTTAAATTTGCTTTTTGGTATTAGCATATACTTTTTGTAAGTGTGCTTATATCAAACATCATTGTAATACATATTTCTCAATTTGCATTTTTTGATAAAGACTTATTGTTAATTTTATACTATGGGGAATGATGTTAAACAATAAAAACAATTGTACATTATTTTTTAATCAAATTTAATAAGCTGTAAAGTAGAGGAAAAGTTTGCAACATCAACACATTTAGCCCACAAACTGTAAACCAACATAATATGCCATGGTACTTCAAAAGGGAACAGAGGGATGTGAAAACAAGTAATAGAATGGCCATCTACTGGAGGCTTAGAAATACCCCTTGAGAGTAATTGTTAGAGGATCCTTTCACAATATCATGAATTCCCAAAGAACTCAGTGTGGGCCCTTTAATGGTTCTTCACCACAGATGAAAACTAGAACAGTGTAAGAGTCTGTTAAGTGGCTGTCCCATTAACCAAAGTAAAAAAGAAACAATTAAATTATAATTTAAACTGACATCTCTCTCATGAAACAATGAATTATTCCCTCATGTAATTTTCAAATGCACTGAAAAGTGAATTCTGTATGACAACTAGTGTTGACCATCAAAGAGCATGGACCAAGAGGAAGTTTCAGTGGACTTCTCAGAGTCAAACTTGGTCCAAAGGAAGTTAATGTTCACGGATAGTTTGCTGCTGGTCAGTCCACTAGAGCTCCAAATCCCAGGAAAATGATTCATCTAAGAAATATTTTCAACAAACTGATGAGATGCACTCCAAATGGCAGTGTTTCAGCCAGTCTAGGTCAACAGAAAAGGTTGAGCTTCCTATAACAGTGATATAGGAACATGTCACATAACCAACTTTTTAAAGAGATGAATAAATTTGGCTATGAATGTTTGCCTCATTCACCTGATCTCTCACAGACTCACTACCACTTCTTCACTTATCTTGTCAATATTTTTTTTAGCAAGGTTCTATAACTAGATGAATGAAGAAAATGCTTCCTAAGAGTTAAGAAAATTCAGGAACATATATTTATAATGCAGGAACTAATAAATTTGTTTTTCATTAGCAAAAATGTGTTGGCTTTAGTAATTATATTTTTATTAATAAATATTTGTTTGAATATAGGTAAAATGATTTTAAAAAACACAGTTTGAAACTGCAACTTATTTTTGAGAAACTCAATTGAATATCTCTTTATACCAACTCAATAGAATGAGAATTGAGGAAAATGTCTATTTGTACTGTAACTATATCAATGCCAAGATTTAGTTATACTAATAGCATTGTGATAGAGACCCTATAAGGTAAGTTCACTCTAGTTACTACAAATTTAGTATGCAGTAATAAATGTTAGGCACATTTAAACACCAGAAATTTTCCCCATATATCAAGAGTTGATCAGTCTGAAATTTACGGAATGACTAATGGTCGTAGTGGAGAAACTACAGCATAAGCAGATGAATATACAAACACACAAACACATAGAAGATCCTGAACCAACCAGAATAAGAATTTTCTCACCTACCTCTCTTCACCTAATCTTTTCAATTGTGTGTGTGTGTGTGTGTGTGTGTGTGTGTGTGTGTGTGTATGTGTGTGTGATATATGCATGCTCTCTCTCCATATATATATATATATATATACATATATATATATATATATATATATATATAGAGAGAGAGAGAGAGAGAGAGACAATACATACATATATATATATGTGTGTGTGTGTTGGACGGTATGTGTATGTATACTCAGTGATGAAGGTCTTAGGCTGGTACTAGGAACTTACCTTATTCTTTGAGACATGGTTTCTCCATAAAATATGGAGGTTGCCAATGTTGTTAGTCTCCCTATCCAGTTTGCCTGAAGGAGTACCTGTTAAGGATGTTGCTGTCTGATGAGGGTGGAGTTATAGACAGGCCACAATACCCACTTTCTTTTTACATAGGGTCAGTGAATACTAATTTTAATTCATTTGCACCATAAACACTCTAACCACTGAGCTATCTCTAAGCTACCCTGTCATTCATTACTCAAAGAAGTCATAGGTGCCCAGTATCCTATGTGAAGTGATCAGGGTCTTCCTGTGGAAATATAGCCTAAATGTTTGACAAGATGTTCATAGTACAAATTGCATCAGAAGCAGAAAGTTGTCCCAAGAATATTGTAAAGGGATAAACATGATCAAATCAGGTTACAGAGTGAAAGAAAGGCTTGTCTACAATGTGCAGGTGAGAAATCTACATATGGTCACATATAACACATTCTGTTATAGAGAGAATGCAATTCTTGAGGCCAGAGCTTAGAAGCCATTTAGTGACTACTTTTTTTTTTTTTTGAAATGGCACACCTGTAGAGACAGATTGAGGAAATACAGTTGTGACTGAAAATTTACTGATAAAATAGGATGTAGAAAAAAAAAGCTCAGATTGTCTTTGTCAATATATAAATATTTTTAAAGTCTTAAACAAAGAGTTTGTGGTTAGATTTTTGAGTGATAATTTGCTACCTCTACCTATTTTTACTTTGCGCAGTATTTAAGAAAACCTTTAGTACAGCACCAACCGGATTGCATGTCCTTCACTGTGTGGGTCATGTATTCTCAAAGGGGCTACAGATAAGCAGTACTTTCTAATCTAATATCCGGTGAAATTTTCACTCTAATATTACAGTGTCACATATCCTCGGCACCAGGTGGCAGTAACAGATCTGAAATTATGCTAAATGTCTTCTTTGGTTAAGCTTCTGTGGAAACATCTTCCAAGTTGTTTGGGCCAAATTTATTGAGAATTGCTGCCACCTAGACCTAAGCTAACACTTTTCTCCACAATTAGCCAATTAGGCACAGAGAATATGTTATTTTATCTTCTTCCTAAACTTGTTAAGGTGACTTTGAAGTGTGAAGGGTCAGAGCAACTAAAGAGGAAGGGACAAGAGTCACACAACAGGATATTAAAATGTTTGGAAAAAATACAAATTTGGATTATCTATTTTCTTTTTAAAATGTTTGTTAATTTTCTTGTCAGTGGGTGAGTGAACCTGAATCGATGTATGAGCACCATGTGTGTGCGAAGGAATCTGGAAATCAAAAGAGGATATTGAATCTTCCAGAACTGGAGTTATAATTTTGAGTTTGCATACAGGTCCTAGAATCCAAACGTGTGCTCTCTGTAAGTGCTCATAAGTGCTGAGCCTTCTCTCAAATTCTGGATTTTATATTTTTGATGACAAAATAAGAGAAAGACTAACAAGAAAAAATGATAAATCTTTTTTAAAAGTACAACTATTTTTTTTACTAAAGGTATGTTTGATGACATCTTGGTTAGTATAAAATCCAAGTAAAATTTAAAATAGTAATGTCTTGCTTAATAAAGTCTTACATATCTGTTGTTTCCAAAAATAAGAAATTGGGTACATGTCATCCTCAAGTTTGTAGTTTTAGACTGAGAAAACCACAATAATGGCAGAAATGGCTGCTGTAGCATCTCTTTCCTTGAGTAGTACTGTTGCTGAAGTATGCCTTCTCATTTAATGGGTCCCCTTTCCCAAGTAATAAGATGATCAGACATAATTTAACCCATAAGGATAACAAAATTTATGTGTACGCCTATTTTCCTTCCTATTCGTGCCTGGAAAATGGACAATGTGGTATGGACATACAATGCCCTACTTGCTATTTTATGTAACGAGCATAGACAAACTATTTGGGGTAGGGAGCAGGTGTGGATTCACTATTCCAGAGACAGGCTCAAATTCTGAGAGTATAATAAATAAATAAGAGAGCCTATCTAGAACAAATGTACAAACTGAGAAACTACTGGAGTAAACACAGAGCTCTACAAAGCATAGAAAAATGAAAGATAACAGGGTCAGTGAGGAACACCAATCATTTTCAAATATTTCAGTATTTGGCATAAGGGCACACAAGTTTGTATCATTAGTGTAAATGAAATTTTGTGCATTCTTTGTTTTAAAAATTAGATGAGGAAATGAGTATGACAGGGAATAACTGCCGCAACCTGTGAGGTAGTTAGAACCTGGGTTCTGCATACCTAAGAGAGTACTGAGTCAGAAGAGAGGATGTCCTCTCCTGTTGACTACAATCACACACTTTGGACCAAGGACATGGTGTAATAGACTGAACTAGGAGGCTCCTCTCTGAGGAATAGCTGTAATATTATCAGGAGCAGCTTTGCAGATTGTTAAAAGAGGATAATAATCCATAGGTTTACCCAGCTGTAAATGGCTATGAACCAAAATGCTGACCAGAATGGCAAGATATTCTAAAAGGTTCTGTAGTGGCACTCATACTCACTACCCATCTAAATGTACAAAGACTCACATAATAGGAGCGAATTCATACCTAGTGCTGCAATGCATGGCAGGTTAATTCATGGGCCTTAGAAGAAAACCTACTTGTGCAGTTTTTTAAAAAATAGTACAATTTCTAAATACATTCTAAATACTTATTTTTATACCTACACATATGTGTAGCTCTCACTCCTTATCAAAGATGTCCCTTTTTGTGAGAGACAGAAACTTTTAAAGCAATTGATCAAAATGCAGAGAACAACTCACTGTGGGGTTACTGCACCTGCTGATACATCTCTAATATAGCCTCCACACCAGAGGCTATGGCAACATCAGGGAAGAGGGACCACACCAGAGGCTATGGCAACATCAGGGAAGAGGGACCACACTAGAAGCTATGGCAACATCAGGGAAGAGGAACTGGGAAGAATGTAAGAGCAGAGAACAAGAATGTCTTCTGTGAGACTGTGTTTTTATAAATGACAGGGAGGCAATTTCAACCATATGGCCACTCACACAGGAACTTCACAAAGACACCAGTTGACATGCCAACATAGTTGAAGGAAATTTCACAAGCCTTCACCCTTAGATGAAGAGATATAAGCAAGCAATGTCTGCAGAGAGAGTGAAAAGCAATCTTTTCCAAGAATTCCCCCCACTTCCAGATAGATTATCTAATGTCAAGCTGTCAACCGTAAACACTTATACACATGAACTACATAAAGGGCCTCAGTTGGTCTTATTTATAAGCTTATAGATGTGCCTATGTGATGACATAATAAATAATAAGAGGTCTTAAATATGAGGAGAGGCATGGGCACAAGAGGCAATTGGAGGGAGGAAAGGGAGTGATTGTTGAATTAAAAAATTAGTTTATAGCATATATAAAATTATCAAATGCTATAAGAGTTCTCTCTAGGCAGTGTCTTTCAGAACAGAAGATAGGGAGCTTGAAAGTGATTCTTCTTTTGTGGTAAAATAATACTTCACTTCTCTTGAAAAAGGACTACAGCCCCCTAGTGAGATATTTAGGTCATATCCTTATCCAATTTGAAAATAAGTCATACAATTTGGTTTATCAGTCCACGTGTCCTTTGATAGCTGTTTTGTGTTTCCCGATCATGAAAGAGGTCTTGGTGTTAGAGAACATTTCGTCAAGTAATTTTCATCTCCTACAAGCCCCGGGGGAGTGCCTGAAGAATTAGGTAAGTATTTTCTCTTTTGGATATTTCGATACTCAAAACTGGGAGATTCATGCTAGAAACATCATGTTGCTAGTTCAGTGATGACTGCTGCTATCATTTCAAAACACTGCAAAATGTATTAATAAAAGCATCTAGGGCATTTTTACAGTTTATTTACTTGTTTCTCATTCTTATGTAATGAATTTATAAATAACTATGCCACTCAATATCTAATTTTGAAGAAGATAAATGAAATACATATATGTGTTCAATTGACTTTCAGCTTCCAACAAGCTATAAATGTTTCCCAGATGCAGAAGGAATTTAATAATGCTTAATGACATTTATAAAATATTTCTCACCTTAAAAACACTTTTACATGGGTTAAATAATTATGAGTATTTGTAATTTGTAGACTTCATTTGCTAATAGTCTAACTACTTTTTAATTTAATATGCAATTCTCTGATAACAAACTCTACTGGTACAAACTTGTAGCACACATATCCATCCATTTAATATTGAAAAGTAAACAAGGATTTAAAAAAAAATAGTTAACCATTGAATATTTCTGAAGAACCAGATTTAATGGCAGAGTTATTGACAGAGCTTTGGACCATAACAGATAAGATTCTGTTTTATTTCAGCTTTAATGCTAGTTACTAATATTCAAAAAATGAAACAAGGTACTAAAATATTTTCTTGATGTCTAGATAGCACAAAACAATTTTAAAGTGTTGACTATATGGCATATGAAAGGAGATAGAAATGTTTTACATCCAAGTAGTTTTTTAAATAATTGTTGACTTTTTTTGTCTGCTTCTTAAAGAGGCAACAAAATTTTAAAATAACAAAGAATTTGAAGATTTTATTACAGTGTTCAGATTTTGAGTGACTATTAAATCTAAATTATGTAATTGTGGTAATTAAGAATTGAACAGACAGAACCTGCCCAATATAGTACATGTCATGGATATAAATTAGTAACCATCTAAGAATTTGAAACGCCATGTGCTGAATTTTAACATATTTCAAATTGATGTCTACATTTATGTCAGTGGATCTTAGAAAAATAAGTCAAGTGTTTCAAGTTATAACTCCAGAAACTGTAAAATAATCATTTCCGTTCCCTGTTTGTAAGTGTTTTCTTGACTAATGTTTGGAACTACATATATATAGTATATATGATCACTTAGGCTTTTGAGGTGGCTCAGCAGCTATGGGTGCTTGCTACATAGTCTTTCACCCGAATGTTATTCCAAGAACCAAGACAGAAGGAGAGAATTGACTCTAGAGAGTGATCCTGTGAGCTTGTGGCCCTCCTCATACAAATAATATGAAATACAATTAAGATAAGACAACAAAATTGTAACTTGAAAATTTATTTAGCTCCATTAACCTACTAAACACTGTATCATAGTCCCACAGTATACAGCAGCACCTCAGCAATCAACCCTGTGGACCTCGTGGCAGATGAGTAGATTCCACTACTTCTCAGCACAAAGGAGTGATCAACGAATGGCCAACACTGTAAATGATCTGTTTTCCTTTTCTTGCGGTAAAATACTATATCTAAAAGTAACTTGAAAAGGAAAGATTTTATCACATTTTACAGATTAGAGTCCATCATGGAGGGACACCAGGGAAGGGGCTAATGGCAGTAACCTGGAAATGGTTACCGAAGAAGAGGCCTTGGATGAGCTCTGTTTTATATCCTCCTCTCCAGCTTCCTCAGCTTCATTTCCTTTTTCAAAAATATTTATTATTAGTTTTTTTTATTACATGCCAACCATTACTCCCCTTCCCTCCCATTACAGAGGATAAGGCCTCACTTGGTTAGTCAGCACAGACTGGCATACCAAGTTGGGGTAGGACCAAGCCCTTCTGCCCTATATCAAGGCTAAGTAAGGCCTATCATCAAAGGGAATGGACTCTGAAAAGCAACTTTTATGAAAAATGTTTGTGGAATTTTACACTTAAAGATTATACATATTTTAGTCTGATGCTTTATTAGAAAATTATGCATACTTATGTAACTGAAAGGTGGACATGTATCTATCCTTATCTTTCATACTCTATGAAATGTATCAAGTCGACTTGCCATATCCACAGGCCCCAGAGTTAACTTCTCAGCTAATTTAACTCCACTGAATTCATGAATTTTTTGAAAATTTGAATCATTGTTATTTTTGAAATGACATGCTATAACTACATATAAATTCTATTAGTGAGAATAATCATTTAGTGGTTGCATGCTTCTATTTTAAATTTATTTTAAAAATGTAACTAATTTTTATTCTTAAAATGAAGATTAAAAATAAAACATCAAAATATTAATTTCTATTACTCAGATCTTGTTAGGGGACTCTATTTTATACAATAAAACTATCCACTCACAGTAGTATATATATGGAGTTGGGAGAAAATTAAATTTTTATTCTGTAAATAATTTATTTATGGGTATTGAAGAATTTTATGTTGCTGAAATCAAGAAGAAAAATTCTCAATATGTGCTTAAAGAAGTGTGAATATGGAGGGCATTTAGTTATAACATGGGGAAAGCTTCAGACTCCCCTAGGTCTTTGTGAAAATGGCCCCTGTGATGTAGATAAACACTAGATCTTGTGGCTCTCATTCAGAATGCTGTGATGGTGAAGCTTGCCTCTGTCACATGAGATACACTGGAGATGCTTGTTAATTTCTCTTGCTTCCTTCTGTACAAAATGCAGTTGTCATATAATCCTGTGAATTAACTATGCCATTATACATAAGTTAGCTTCATTCAGGAGTTAGTGCGTAAAACAAATTGACTGCTATTGTGAGAATTTAGACGTTTTCATATTTTTGTTTCTTATGTCATTTAATTTGTTAATGTGCTATTGTTTGTTTCTTATGGCAGGGTTTTAAGAACAGGGTATAGTTAATATGATGGCTGCCTTTGTGTTTTATTTTTAGAGTTCCCCAACCCTTCTTTAGTATTAAAGAACGTGAAAAAGTCTTGGCTCACAATTCATTTTTAGAAAAGACAACGCTTAACTTGAAAGCTTACCAATAGTCAGAGCCTTCACATCCTATGAGCTGACCACAGTCCAATTAGAGACTTCAGATGGAAGAAAATAACAGGACACAGCATCTTCCTAAGTCAATGCATTACTGTTATCCAGCAAATAGAAAACTGTAGCAATAGAACACTAAAATCAGAACAAATTGAAATCTAATTGAAATGTGTTAACTAAAACAGTCATCTATTATCTTTATATGTAAATCAGACAGAAAGTTATAGTTAAAAGTACAAGAACTAGATTTAAATACCATCTAGGGAATTTACTGGGGTCATTCTAATGGATATTTATGGTTCCACATCTGCTTAAGATTCCCTTAACTTTGGTCTTTGTGTGGCGAACAGTCATACATATTCCCCTCTCAATACGTTGGTGTTGAATCAGTGAATGATTCTTGTCTCCCCAACAGATTTAAGGAGCTGAGTACAATCAAAGCAGGGGCAGTTAGACCTTCCTGAAATGGTAATACAGGTTCTGCAGAGAACAGTTGTCGGGTTCAATACTAACTGTCATTCTGTGTCTCTGAGGAATACCGCCAAGCACAGACAAGCAGGTATGTCTGAGATGAGAGGCACAGCCCTAACCCAGCTCTGAGTCCAGGACTCCAGCCCTGAAAGAAATCATGCTGTAAAACAGAAATGAGGGAAGAAGAGAAAGATGAAAGAAGCTAGTGATGAAGGGAGGGATTGTGAATGAACACCACAAAAATCCATTGGGTAGATTAACTGCACAGATCTGAGTTCTGTTAGCAATAGCCCACAGAGTGTTGTGGACAGCTGTGAGTTTTTCCATTTTTCCTATTTTCCATGTAGTGCTGTGGTCAACTCACTGTCGAAAGGGCAGTAATTTTTCTCTGCTGCTAACTCAGGTCTGAGCCCCATTGACATGAATATATTATCAACATCTGTCTCTGTTGGAGTTAGGGTTAAGAAAAATGTGAGAAATGTCATAGAAAGGATTATGGGATAGATTTTTGTATTTCCACTGTTATGCTTTACAAGCATGGAGGGAAATGAGATTTTACATACACTGAACAGAAAGAATTTACTCTTTATTACATGTTTTGAAGCAAGATTATCCAAGGAGAGAGAATATACCTACTGCATCCTAGAGATGAAGACAAGTTGCAGCCTTAGTCACCTGTTATAAATGTTTATGACTTTTAAGTGGTGCTACAAGAAGGGAATTATTTCTATAATATTTTAAATACTAATATTATTAAACACTTAGAATAGATTTAGGATATTATTATACCTTAATAACCCTATAAGCCTTACCTATTTTGGCATGTATTCTAGAAAATAATGTCTTTAAAAACCCTGGCCAGTAAATACACATCTGTGGAGAACCTGTCCAAGCTGCCATGTACCATGTGGATATTCTCAAAATCTCACATAGTTGTGGATAATAGCAAATAAAAGCAACTCTACTATCCAAAAAATTACATTTATTCTCTATTAGCAGAAAAGTTTACTATGTTTAATTTGGACTTGAGATATGGTAAAAATCAATCATGCAAATGAAAATGGTTTTATAGATCATAGAATATTTGAGGACAGAGCATATATAATCTTATATGATTCTACAAGAAACAGTTATTTAAATGAAAGGAACCAAAGAAACATATCACCTACTCAAAGCCCTCAGCAGATGCAGGTGAACTGCACCAGCACAGCCTCTGCAGGACAAAGACTCAGATTCCAGGGGTATGTGTTTTGTAACAAGATTCCACTTAGAGATGCTGAGTGTTCTTCACCTGATTAGAAAATTGGATTACTGACAGGCTCAAGATATAAATTATCCAATTCTCTCTCGCTCATCAAGGACTATGCAAATACTTGTTGCTTCTTCAATCCATTCATTAAGTTGCATATTAAACAGTAGTCTCAAGCTAACACAATGCTCTATGACAGTCTGCACTTACAACTTGACTTGAATACTAAAACTATGGTGAACTGAGGAGGCAACTCAGTGGCCTCCCATGCATCATGGGTTCTTGAGTTCAATTCTTAGAACTACAATACACACACACACACACACACACACACACACACACACACACACACATCTTTCTACTTAAATATATTAGTACAATATTTAAAACTAAAGCTACGCATAGATCTGTGCTATAATGACTACTTTTTGTTAACAAAATACCTGAGAAAGAATATAAAGAGAGAAAACAATCATCAATCTATATACTGTTTGGTTTGTAGTCTAGAGGGCCCCATGCTTGATTGGCCCTTTGCTCGGGAACTATGATGATATAGTAAGTAAATCATTGCACACAGTCCTTAGAGAAGAGGCCGTTGAGCTCATGGTATCCAGGAAAAAACAAGGAAATATATGAGTATTTTGTGGTTCTGATATAACATCAAAGAGCAAGCTCCCATCCACCTTATTTCTGTTGGCCTCTATAATGATATCACTTGAATGTCACAAGTTGAGGACCAAGATTTTTAACATCAGAGCCTTTGAGAGACTTATATTGAAATTACAGCCTGACTTTTTTTTCTTCCCAGTCCAACACTCTGGGTGATTTTCTCACTCAAAGGTGTGAAGATAGTCTGCTTCACAGTTAACTTTGGGGTTTTTCATCTCTGTTCACATCAGTGTGACAGAGGAAGATGCGATACAAATAAACAATAGTCATTCCTTTATTCTGGTCACATCAGGATCAATACCAGGTCATCCCATAGGTGAAAAATCCTGTGCTCCCAATTTCCTGTTGTCCACATTGTCATAATATTTGCTAACAAAATTACTTAGTTTTTAGGTGGCTGGCAATGAGAAGGATCAGCAATGAATTGAAGATATCTAAATACTTTACTTCTACTACTGGAAATTTGATTTTTATCGGGCAAAATTAGACTTTGAAGAGTAATAACGAGGGAAGAGGAGGAACTTTCTATTTATTTATTTATTTATTTATTTATTTATTTATTTATTTATTTATTTTCTCAAATAAATATGTGAAGAATTCTCTTGGCTGTTACATGAATGTTGAGTATTTAATGAGTACAGGTGAGATTATTATGTTTTAATAACAGAAATTGGTGACTGTGTGCATTTGGCAAATCGTATGTGGAGTTGGTACCACACATGTATGGCCCTGTTATCCTAGTAGATATTTGAAATTCACAACCCATGTTTTAATAAGACATAATCTCACTTTTTATCTGATATGGACCCATACCGCTCCCATTTAGCATGAAGAATTCTCTTTTTTAGGTATCTATCAAAATGTCACTGTGAAATCTTATTTGCTTTTCATTTCTTATATCCAAACCAATTCTCCAGTGAGTCATATGTGAAGCTATGTAGACAGCTTTTGCATGGTTGTGTTGCTTAAAACAATAAGATTTAATAAGCCAGACCATCAATTAATCCAAACAGACATGTCAATCATTTTAGTGAAAAAATAATGAATAGAAGAATAATGCCAAGCATATTAAGTCAATCTTTTCATGGTTGTACAGAGGCACGGGTGACCAGAAACAAGTTAATTGTCTCTACATTTTTAAAGGATGGCAGGATATACTCTCATAATAATCCATTGTGTTCCTTTTACTTGGTTAAATTTGTCATGTCTTTTCAGAGGGATACGCTCAGATAGATTTGTAGCTAAATTCAACTTGGATGTGACTGCAAGTGTCTTATTTAGAAAACTTTGAATGCAAAATAGATTAACAAATCAAAGTTTGGATTTTGATCTACTTTATTTTTCAAGATCTGGTTTCTCTAAGAAAAAAAAAATGATTGATTAAGGTTGGGGGATATGTGATTCCATTAACTGTGCTGGGTTCTTCATCATCTAATTTTCCCTATTTTCATAAGGAGGAAGCATTACAAGTTCCAAATAGTGTCTTAGAAAATGACCCTAGCTTAGACACACCACTTTATTCTCTTTGCCTGAAAAGTGAGCTGACCACTGAAAGCCTGCTTAACTCGATCCTCAGGAAGAAAGTATCTGGCTCTATCGCAGCGGCTGCATGGGTCTGCATATATGATCTTAGGAAGTCCATCTTCTTGGGAACATGTTCTTCTTCTCAACATTTGCCTTCTCATTTGTGAAAGTACTATTTTGGCTCCTATATATCTCTACTTTCATTGTTTGTCAAAGTGGACTTAGGACTTGGAGATTGCAGGTGAAAGGCTGTCTGGGGAGATTTTATGGACCTAGGGTTCTTTCCATTATTAGATGAGTTGATTTACACGGTGCTCCTTGTTAAAGTGGAAGATATGAGCATCAAAGTCTTGGGTTTTGTCAGGCAACATATTTCTCCCATTGTAGTCAAAATCCAATAGTATTTGGGAAAATATAGAAAAATGATTTTCTTATTTCACCTGCAACTCAGATTAACATGGATAAGAAAAACCACTTGCCATGGTTTGAAGCTCTATTCTTGGGTGGCTTTAGGAAGTAGTTCACTAAACAAAGTCTGATTTTGTTAAAAGACCATTGTTCCTTTCATTTACAACTGCCTGAATCTATATGATATTTTTAAGCTAGAGACCCACATTATTAAAGTGGAAGAAATGCCATCAAATTTACTCAAAATTTATTCTAACGCAATCTTCCCCAAGTACATCTTCTCTGTCTTCTTCTCCAACACTAAACTGTTAATTCAAAGTTGACACTAAAACAGCCATCTGTTCCCACAGAATTATTAATTTAACACTTTATGATATATTGAAGATGCTTCTGCATTTTGCTTCCCACCACATGAGGAAGCAGCAGTAAATTATCTGCTTGGAAGTAAGAAACTATTTACCAGATACGAAATCTGCTTATACATAATTCTAGGCTTTCTTCCCTAAGAACTATAAACAATAAAATCCTGCTATGCATAAATAATGCAATATCTAGTATTTTGTGACAGCACCACACAAATTTATATTATAAACACACAAATTTCTGTGTTTATTATGGGAGTACAGGTGTCTCTGAATTCCTGACTGCTCTTGGTACCCTTTTCCTCCTACTGGATTACCTTGTCCATCCTTGATAAGAGAATGTGCCTATTCTTATTGTAACTTGTTATGCTGTGTTGATATCCCTGGAAGGCTGCTCTTTTTTAAGGGCTACAGGGGAGGAGCTGACCTGGGGATAGTGGAGGGACGACCCTAGAGAATAGAGAGAGTGGAAACTGCACTTAGGATGCAATGTATGAGAGAAGAATAAATTAAAAAAGAAAATTCACTTATTTTTATTGAACCTAATTATTTAAAATGTAAAAAAAGGAATTTGCCCATAACTTTGTGAGAGAACCTTGGTAAATTTTTGAAAGGCTGAAAAATGTAATTCTATAAGCAAATACATTTAACTTGTTATTGTAATTTGGCTTTTGTTTCTCTGGATAGATAATTATTCTTATGTGCTTGGCTTTTATTTTACTGTAACAAATAATTTTGGCTTTGGGATATAGTAATGATTTTAATGTGCATTGCACTCAAATAGTGAAGACTGGTGCTCAAGTCCAGTTGAAGTATTTTGAAATATAATCTATACAAAAAACCCTTTCAGAAATACATGAAAATATTAAGAAAGCCAACAGTCATTCAAAACAGCCTCTTTTTATTTTAATATTTGAAGAAATAGCAAAGAAAATTTAGATTCTATGTCATAGAAAGCAGGCATACTTAGATGAACAAGGCACTGGCACATGAATAATCCACTAATGGATTCACAACTTTAGCAGACTGTTGAGAGATTGTGGAGTTGTAAAAGCAGAAGGTTAGCGGAAGTTGGTAAAAGGAAGTGTGTTATCCTTGGGTTAGAGCCTGTCAGGAACCTAACCGTAACCAGTCCACTTTGCTTCCCATTTTTCCCAAGTTTAAGAAACTCCATTTCTTGATCCATGGGACGTTCTGTCCATATACCTATACTCGGAATTAGGAAAGTAGGGACGGAAACCACTCCACATACACACACACACACACACACACACACACACACACACACACACACACACACACACACACACACACATATGGAGAGAGAGACAGAGACAGAGAGACAGAAAGAGAGGTAGCTCAGGATTTTAAGAGTGCTTACCCTTTCTTTCTCCAGAAAACTCAAATTCTGTTATCAACACCCAAAGTGGGAAGCTCATCACTGCCTGTCACTAAGTTCCAAGGCATCTGATGCCTTCTTCAGGCCTCCACAGCCACATGCATAGATCTGATGAACATAATTTCATGCATGAACAGACAGACACATAAAATTACAAGAAAAATATTTTTAAAGAGACACAATAAACAACTCCTTCCTTTAAGTCACTTCTCTTAGATGTGTACCTAATGCACACGTACTGTATGCTGTTAAGGGATTCATGTGTTTCAAACTGCTTCATAACCAGTCTACAAAGGTTTTTGGCTCTGTCCCTGTCTTCTTCACCTGTCACTTATTCTCAGATTACAAATCTTAAATAATTTGATGTAGGCATTCTTGTTGGTTTTCATCATATTTTATATTTTTTAAAAATGATTACCCTTATTCTTTTAATCCACAAGCAGGGATATTAATAGAGCAAAAGGATTAAGAAAATGTAAGAATTCATTGTAAACTGGGAGCAAATGACTGAAACAAAATTGGGCATTTACTTGACTGTATCTGCCTATTCTACTCAATACTTCATATAAAGAAATATATAGTCAACAAATATATGCATATGTGATTGAATTTGTAAACTATATATTCATATTTCTAAATGAATTAGCAAAGTATATTTTAATTGTTTTTAAATATGTCTAGATTATCAATGTTAATGAATGCTTTATGGAAATATAACTACAAAATCTTGCTGAAGTATATATATGCTATATTCCCATCATATTTATGCAGTACACTTGAGCTTAAGTGGAAATTAAAGTCTTGCATAGAAACATATTTACATAAGGTTTTCTAATTCTTACTATTTTGTTCATATAAAATTTAATCATCTTTCTGAGAAAAAAAAAAGAGAAATTCCTTTAATCGAAGTATATTTTAAATTAAACCTAAGGTAAATGCTACTGTTGAGGATATTTTTTACTTGAATATATATTGAAATTTTTATTAGTATTTCTGAGATGACACTGGTAAAGTTGCTTCTTAAATGAGTTCTGACTATAGCTTTAGAGGAAATGCCGAGGCAAAATCCCTGGGTCACAGAAGTGTGTAACAGATAATGGAATCTGGATTTTCATTGCTGACTTGGCTTCATAGTGATAGGCTTCTTTCAATGGAAGACACGCTTTTATAATGCAGTCAGTGTTGAATTGATGTCCTAACACTGAGTTTCTCCTGAAGTGAGTGAGGTCATACTTGGCAAGGCCTCTTCTATTGGTGCCTTCATCCGCAAGAAAAGAATTATGGATCCATGTTTCAATATTAAGGAGGTCTGAAGAAAAGTGACATTTGAAAGCACTCTGAATCGAGTGCACGAATCCGACTTCCAGCCCACAGTTCAATGAATCATGCCTGTGCTTTCAACTTTATAATGATCTAAAAGTTTGGCAAAGTTGTCTCCTCTTACAAAGGGCAGTTTAACCAAACAAGTGCATAGTTTCCATGTCATGTGATTGCTGCTCTGCGGCATCTCATATAGGGTGAATCACTATTGCTGAATTTGGAAAACTGTAAGTGGAAATATTAGCAGAGATCGTTTTTCAAACACCAACCCCACAAACAAAAAGACTAAAAAAGGGAAAAAAAGAAAAGAGGAGAGAAGGTTCAAGGTTGGAAAAATATGTCACACATGGTAATACCTGGCATGGGAAATGTGGTGAGATTCTGTCTTAAATATATAATGAAAATCACTTTCAAACTTAACAGAGGACATCAGTTCTTTGCTTCAGGTGAATATATTCTGTGTGATGGTTAATATGCGTTTATGATCAAGTGATAGGAACTGGCAGGCCCAAACCAATGCACTGACACTCAGTAGTATATTTACTATTTATTTTTTTTTTAAATCTTGTTCTGCATGTATGTGTTAATGTGTGTGGAGAACCATGTGTATGTATGTGGAGCAGGATACTGGCATTGCCTGTTTCCTTGTATCACTTTCTACCTGGGTTTCAGTCAAACGAACTCAAAAGTGCTCATCCATCTGGCAAGAGGAGCTCACCAGCAAGGCTAGAAATTCTTCTGCCTTTGTAGCTTTGGATTCTAGTCACACACTGTCACATCTGGCTTGTATCTTATGTGAGTGTTGGAGAACCAAATACTGATTCTTACTTATGCACGGTCAGCTCTGTACTGTCTGCTTCACTCCTATAAACATTATTTTATAATTTCAATTAAGATCAGCATGAAAAGGACATCAAAGTTCTGGCAACTATGACATATTACAGTAAAGAATACTGAGCTTGGAGGTAAAATATGGAATATGGTATAAGGGAGTTGATATCTGGCACTAAAATCCTTCTAGTTTTCTGAATACAGTTGTTTTATATCGCCTACTTAAAAGTAAATTTTTATTTACCATGGCAGCAGCACTAAATCAATGTATCTCCTGAATAGTTATGTTTAATGGCAATGGTAATAGAGCATTATATTTTATTTTTCTTTTTCAACCCCAAAGCCCTTGGGGAAGTAGCAACTGAAGGGAACTCTTTTGAAAGGATCCAGAGTCACTTTTGGAGTGGCAGTGTTTCCTAAATTTTATGAAAAAAATAAGCTTTAATTTTCCAGACCTTTATCTAGCAAGAAGCCCAGTTAACTGAAGATGAATATGCCCCACAATGCTTTTTATCTTTGTAATATTCTCTTTTTGATGAATGTAAAACCCTGTACTACTATGGTCTTTATTTAGTGGTATCAGCATATAAACCAAGCCAACAGATAGCAACAATTAGCCCACAACCATTTGTTTCAAAGCTCTATTTTTGTTAAGCTACAATTGCAATGCCTATAAGTGTGATTTGAGTAAAATTAAATCTGCATTAATTATAATAAAAAATCACATAGAATTTCATAGAGTTCTTCCTATCTAAATATAGGAGAATGACTGTCTTGAAATCCTGAATGTGACCCTGTATGAAGCACTGCCTTCCGGTGTGATACTGGTGTGTCTTCCTGCTTAGCAATGCTAATAGCAGTATGTCAACTATTTCCTGAGTATCTGCTACATGCTAAAGACTTCGTTTAATGAATGTTTCCAGCTTCAGTCTAAGAACAAATGGACTCATTTGAATCTAACAAAATTATTTATTCAAATATAGCCCATCATTCTTCATGCTCTCGAATCCCCCTTTTATAACTTTTGTTAGTTTTACTTCAAAACCGCCACTCTCTTCCAAGACCTTTGATATGTCTTTAATAAATTTTTGTTGTTTTACCTCACTTTTATATTTTTGAGGGTGTTACTTGCTTGACCTGATGCAGTGAATTCTGAGAGTGCCTGGACTTGAATTTGAAATTCTGAAATGACTCTGATCACATATTAAAACTATATAGTAGTAAAAGGTCTTTTAGAATGTATAAATAGATTAATTCCTTAAGATGCTTAATGTAATCTACAGAAAATGTTAAGCAAATTCATATATACACACTTGTAACTTCCCTTCTCTGTTAATATCTTCTTACAATAATGCATCAAAAAGACTGAAAATATTATTCTACTTATCATAAAAACACAAAATTTTCATTTCCTTTTAGTCTGCTTATTATTTTGGTGCTTTCATACATAAACACAGTGTATTTTAAGCATATGTTCTCCTGCTTCCTTTATCAATTCTTCCTGGACACATATCACCCCCAGAAACACAATGTTTTCAATTTTATGTCTATTTATATTGAATGACCCACTGAGTATAATTAATGCAGGGTATATGCATATGGCAGTAGAGTGTTATTTACTGAGCATGGGCATTTTCAATACTGCAGAAGCAAACTAACTCTTTTCTCCCAGTGGCCATCAATTGCCAATAGTTCCTCATCTATGGATGAGGTTGCATGACCTTCTTCCCTCTCCATACTGTACTGTAAGTAGATTGATAAATTGATATTGTATACATCTTATGCTGAACCACAACTAATGTGAGCTTGTGAGACTAAGGTCTTTGCATGTTCAAAAGGCATTATTTTAGAATTTTTTTCAGACCTTTGCCTCTTACAATCTTTTTTATTGTGATAGTCCCTCAATATTTCTGCTGGCTTTTTTTTTTGTGGTGGTCTCTGAGCTTTGGGAACTTGTGTGATATAGTTGTTTAATTATGGCTGAGCACTCCATGGTCATTATTTGACTATTTTGAGTCTTTTTGGTTGCCATTTGCTGCATAAGGGATTTGTTCTGATGAGAATTGAGAAAAGCTCTAGTCTGTGGGTGCAGGATAAGCAGTTACAAGGTAATTTTAAAATGTTATGTTATTTTAAGTATATAATATTAGAGCTTCTTTAAACTCTGTTTTTAGGTGTATGGGTGCTTGTGTCTATGCCTATGCACTTCATGCCTATAGGGCCTATGGAGGTCAATAGAGGCCAAAAGATTCTCTGGTATTGAAATTATGGTTGAATATGGGTTGCTGTGTGGATACTGGGAATAGAATCAGGGACCTCTGGAACAGCAAACAGTACTCTTGATTACTGAGCCATTTCCCCTTCCACATTGTTTATTTTACTTTGAATTGTATTCTATTTTAAGTTCTGTTTTCTTATTAATTTTCTGATTCTTCAGGAAATAGTCATGCTCTCTCTGAGTTCCAACATCACTGTGAACCACTTTCATCTTAATATTTTAAACACAATGAAGTAATTATTATGTATTTCTATATTATTTATTAAAATACTTAAGTAGAGGGTTCATTAAAAATCACCTTCAGAAACTAACATAGTGCCTAAAGCTTAGTGGGCTACTCAAGGAAAACATAAAAAATTCTAACTGTAGTCATTTTTCCTAGTGTGTAAGGGGTGTTTAGGTTGCCTGAAATCACAGCACCACACCCTAGTAGATGTAAGCTAATTGGGTTTTAATACACACCAAGGTTGGCATCTAGTTCCAGAGTTAGTCTGGGTTACATATATTATACACTAGCACATTCTTTGCTTTACTACTGTTTGTTTCAGGGCCCTTATTGATTCGAATATGAAAATACACACCCAAGATCTGTGCTACTATGACAGTCAGTCCACTTAATAATGTGGCAAGCATCCATTTGACCAGAAAGCAAGAGTACCTAGCAAGTATATATGAAACAAAGGGAACATTTATATGCCAGGTACATCTGACTGAGTGGTGTGGCACTTAAATACATTACCCAGCACAGCACATTTAGAACTTCTGAATATTAACCTCTAGAATGTTATATTTTACATTTTCAAACTGACTATATCTAAACAAGATAGAGAAAATGAAATATCTGTCATCAGTACTATGGTGGTTTGAATAAGGAGGGATCTCATGGACTAATTTTTGAATGCTTAGAGGCTGACATTAGGAGGTATGGTCTTGTTGGAGTATGTGTAGTCTTATTGGAGTACATGTGCAGGAAATATGTCATTGGGAGTGGTCTTTGGAGATTCAAAAGCCCAAGACAGGCCCAGTAGCCCTCTTCTTCTGTTTGCAGAGTCAGATGTATAACTCTCTGCTACCTCCCCAGCTCTAAATTTTCCTGCATACCGCCATGCTTTTTGCCATGATGATAATGCTCTAAACCTCTGAACTGTAAGCCAGCCCCAATTAAAGCTTTTCTTTTCTAAAAGTTGCCATGGACATAGATAGGGTCTCTTCATAACAACAGCACAGTGACTAAGAAAAATATCATCACTTTTTATTCTAATAAATTTTACCTTTATGCACTTTTAAGACATGTTTGACTTTTTTGTTATTAGTTTCTTAATTCCAGGATACTTTTTAAATTATAGTTCACTTTTTCTATCTTAGTTTATTTCTTTACTCAACTTGTGTATGTAGTATACTGTGTACATGTTCCTGTGTATATTTTTGTGCATATGTAAATACATTCTCCTGCATGGGAAGGCATAATTCAGAGTCATCTGTCTTCTTTGATAATTTTACACCTTTTTATCATGTATTTATTTGTTGTTTGCTTGAGACAGGGTCTGTCATTGAGCCAGAAGTTCACTGGATTCTGCATAACTGCCCTGCTACCCAGGCTCTGAGCTCCTGTCTATGCTTCTCCAGTGCTGGGAATAGGAACAAATCACAAAGCCTGACTTTTCATGTGGGTGCTGGGATTCAGAGACCAGTTCCTCATGTGTATGCCTAAATATTTTGTAGAATCAGACTTCTTCACACTTCCTGCCACCTCAGTCACAGCCCTTTTTCCCAGCTCAGTGACATAGAGAAAAGGAAAATATATCTTTAAAACCAACTCATTCTTAAAATACACTGTTATCAATCTGACACCTAGTCCATTGTTCTGTTTACCTTTATGCAAAGCATTGACATGCATTATGTATCATACTTTTTCTAGCTCATCTATTAAAAGCAATTAAAACAAAGAATGAATAAAGGAGTTTAGCTGCCTTTACCCTTGGGACCTTCAGGGAGAGGTGTACCATGAGATGAGCTTCAGCTTTCCCATTTCTGTAGCATGCTGTCTGATGTGGCTCTTAACAGAGGCTAATGACACCTTTCCCACATACTTAATTAGATTTGATGTTTTATTTGTCTTCATTAGGAGGCAAATTAATTTTTAATTGAAAAAGAAAAGATTACTGCTCCACTGGATTATTAAAAAGAAAGCCAACATTTTCTTGCACAATTGTATAAGGAAGATGTCATATAAAATAGCTATTGCCAGGGTAGATAATCTAACACCTGTAAGAAATAACCTCGGTGGGGGGGAGGGGGAATAGAAAATAATCTAATAATTAAAATTGAATTTTTTTTATTTTTATTCTCATGAAATACTTAGGGATAAAATGAATACTCATTGTTCCTTAAATGCATAAAATCATATTTCATTGTAGTACCTTTTAAGACAACCAAATTTAGGTCAAGGGGCATTTAATAAGACAGTGACCCTTTTGTGTGTATTTCTCCATTCTTAGTTTTTACTTTGGCACACAGCAGAATGATTTTTTTTTATCTATGACAAAAGTGAAAATATAGAACCACAAAAAGAGGTATAGACACAAAGTACTGTATAATCAGGTCTCCAGGATGGCTCAGCAGATCAATGTTCTTGCAGCTCTTCCAGAACATCCAAGTTTGGTTCCCATCACTACCAGTGGTCTACAACCACTTCTCATTCCAGCTTCAGGAGCTCTATCACTCTCTACTGACTCCCCTGCCCCGCCAGGTACCCACACACACGAAGAAAAATGAATCTTATAAAATATTATACAACTATACACCAAAAATAACTATGTAAAATAAGCTGTTTTATATGTAACTTGTAAAGCATTGTGTTGAAGATACATAAAGATGCATAAAAATGAAATAAGCAAAGAATATATTTATTTTAAAGTCATTGACCAAAACATTGCCCATTATATAAAGATTAAAAAAAAAAAAAAACCAAAAAACCCAAACTGCTGCTTTGCACAGCTGCTTTGAGTGAGAACGGAGTCTGAGTAATAATGAGCAGAAAACAAAGAAGCAGAGTGATAAACACCTAGAGGATTTGCTGCTAAATTGCGAAGCACATCAACTGTCTGGTGCTTTGGTTCTTCTGCTGAGTATTATCCTGTAGAATACATTGGTTACAGAACACTGTACCAAGGGCAGATACAAACATGAGCACGTGAGAGAAATGGGAATTGTGTTCTCTATGAGCAACTGAGTCAATGCTGAGTGTAGACCTGACTCAGGTATTTACTTCTTGATTATCCTCTAAACTAAAGGTGTGGAGATCAATTAAAATCAAATGCTCTCTCTAAAAATCCCTTTCTCTATACTTGCTCTATATCACTTCCTGTGGAGAGGGAGAAGAGAGGGTAAGGCAGCGGAGGGCATTGCGGACGGACAACTAACACTAAAGAAATTTAAAAAGCTATACACAAGCATATTTTATGAGATCCGTCCATGCATCCATCCTTCCATCTAACCATCTATATATGTATTTGTTTATCTACCTATATATTTACCATCACCATCTCAGGACCTCTTCTGGCCTTTGAGAGAACCAGGCATGCATGTCATGTGCAGACATTTATACAAGAAAAATACCCATATGCATCAAATGACAGAAAATGTTAAAATAAAAAAAAAACAAGCCTAAACTCCTGACAAAATACAAATAAACAAATAAATGTATAAAGACAGAAATAATTGTCTAAATTTTCAACATTCTCTAAAGTGAACAAAAGAAACCAAGTTTTTGATTGGGAGTAAAAATTTAGAAGAAGCACTCAGTATACAAGAAGTTCCCTTCCTTCCTGTATTCCAAGGACAACTGAAGTCAGGCCTGGCCTATTGGTCAGCTAGAATCAGTGTTAAAAGACCTCCTTTCTTTTTATTTTAGTAGAACCAGAAAACTACTGCAATCAGAGACAACAGAGAGTGCAATGGGAATGTTGGCATCCAGATGTTCTGCAGCTCCTTCCTCAGACACAAACCCTAACCCAAGTATGCTCATGTGATTGTAGAAAACTACTTGCTTGAGGTAAGGTCTAAGAGGAATTCTTATTCAATATCAAAGCACTGTTAGTAATTATACTTCTTTAAAGAGAGGAGAGATTGAAGCAGAGGACGCACCAAGAGATTAAACAAGTCTCAGATGTGATGAAAGAGGTAAAGTGTACAAGTTGAGTCAACATAAACTGGATCACTAATTCTACATGAGTCTATCTTGGTATAGCTGTCAAAAACTAGAGAAGAAAGAACTTCCTGAATGGCGCTAGAAAATCACACGTTACCAAGAAATGCATAGGAACCTGAACAGTGTGGGAAGCCCTGTGGCTGGCCAGAAATTAAGACAGAATCAAAGCATGCCTAAAACCCAGATTTTCCCATCCTGTGAGCTACAGGAGTTTGGCTGTCTCCCATCTTGCCCAGCCAGACCCCAGCAGTTAGGCTTTCTCAAGTGAGAATGTGCCCTGATGCACAAAAACATACCTCCAAGAAGGAATTGGTTGCTAAATATCAGACCCTTGAAATATTCCCAGGATAGACTTCCTATATGACATATATGGTTCTTTCCCTGACCCCAGAGTAGGAAAATTAATCACCCTCAATGTTCTTGCCCCAGCCAATGCTCTATCACCAAATGGACCTGACCAGCTACTCCTGCTAGGATATACCTATCCTTTGTCGCCTCTAAATACAAAAGCTGTACATTGACATAGTCTCCAGGGTGTCTTTTTCCCATTGTACTCATGAGCTCTAGACTCTGCTTTTGACCATTCCAGGACTGGGCAAGTTTTGCCTCCTGAAAATGCTGAGATAAGGCAGAACTCAAGCCACTCATAAGCGATTGAGATAGAAACAATTCATCAAAACTTCCTTTCCAAAGGAAGTAAGATCCCAGGATGAGAGCTGTCAGATAGAGGTGTTAGATTAAACCACATGAGTCTGTTTTATGGATAATAGGATTTATTAAGATATAAAATGGGGCCTCTCTCAAACAGAGAATGGCATAAATAGCTAAAGTTGTCCTCTGTCTTCTGCAGGTCAATGCCCATTCCAAAGAAGGGACTGAAAACCTCAGTTGAGTCATATATGCAGGTAAAGAAGTAAAGCTCTGCGTCTTTTGGGCTGGAGAGCCCAAATTTAAGAGTGGGGCATGTTGAACTACTTCCTAATTCTCATTGCATGATATTGTGTGTAATTTCTTAGTCTGTAGAGAGATGAATTACCCTGAAGTATGAAATCGGAGGCTGGTGAGGTGGATCCGTATGTAAAGGCACCTGCCATTAAAGCCTAATGATCTTGTTTCAATCTCTGGGACCATTATGGTGGAAGAAGAGAATTGACCCCTGGAAGCTCTCCTCTAACCTTCACAAATGCTCCTCACATGCCTACTAATCCCATCAAAAATAAATAAAACGTAACAAAAAAGTTAGTGTGTAAGAATTAGTAAAGGACAGGTGAGGTAGCTTAGACGTGAAACCATTTCTTTCACAGGCCAGAAGAGGTGAGTGGAATCCCTATAATTCATACAAAGGCAGAAAGAGAAAACATACTCCTCAAAGCTGTTTAACCACCTCTCAGACACCATGTCAAGAACATGCTTCCCAACAATGTACAGACAAAATACTAAACAAACAAAATTTAAAAATACTAAAGAAATCAGAAATAAAGTCTGTCTCTAAAATTAAAGAGCATATTATTTACTATAGCCTGTTTATCACGTGAATAAGAATAGTTTTATAAAGTTGTCCTGCTCCCTTGCCCTTGTCAACTGTGGCAGGCAGGGGATCTGGTCTAACCACTCACCTGCTGCAGCCCTCTATAAAAGAGCAGCACTCTGGAAGAGAAGCCCTGCATCTCATCTGGACAGCACAGTAGAGCTGACCTTATTGACAGGGGTGTAGGTGAACTTGTCCCTAGAAGGTGAGTTTGGGAAATCTTCCCCTGCCTCTCATTTGCCATTTAGTGGTGTGGTCAGTGGAGAAGCTGAACTGGATGTCTCAAGAGTGGGAGATCTGCCCCTGCCCCTCACCAGCTGCAGCACTCAGGAAGGTGACCCTGCATCATCACATCTGGGCAACACAGTAGAGCTAGCCCTGCTGGTGTAGGATAGACAACCCTGAGGGCATGGAAGAAGAAGACATCTCACTCCTTACTTATCTCTGCAAGGGATAAGTTATCAGGGCCAATCCAGGACATCTCACCTTGTTTGTGGGCACAGGTCAAAGCTGGAGGGCTGACCACCTTTGCAACTACTAAGGCCTAGAAATAAGGTTATGAATTTGTTCATTCCAACATTCACCCATCTATGATGTGCTGGAGACTGTTAAGGGGCCAGCCATGTAAACCCAAAGCTACAGGTTCTTCATGACACAGGGCAACAACAGGATATCTAAGGGGAGTTCCAGGGAAGACACAGTATTGATAGTGTAGCAGAAACCAGAGAACTTGAATTAGGTCAATGATTCTTCACAGTGGACATTTGCAAGTAAAGATATATGAATAAAAGGGTAATCTGCAACTCACTGTGTCACACTCCAGCTTCCACGATATATTTTTCTTTCTTAATTTTCCTCTTAAATTTTATTTTATTTTATTTGGGGGGGGGGGAGGTCGCAAGGACAGAAGGAACAGTAAGGGAGAGGGAGATGAATGAAGTCGAGATGTACAATGTAAAAGAAAGTTAAAAATAAATAAAAAGAATAAGAATAAAAAAAATAATAAGTCTTTTCCCCTTATGCCCCAAATTAAAATAACATTCAATGGACTAAATTTTTTGATTATAGGTAGAGTTGATGAGAACACATACAAACAAAATGAATAATATAGATAAGTATGTGATTTACCAACTTCCTAATCCACTCATATTAAAATTCTTATCCACATACAAAAACCTTTAATATGGTCACTGCAATTCCAGATTTTTAAAAATAGAACTATGTCAGGGACAGCTGTAGTCAATTTGAATAATTAGTAAAACAACTGAATGTGATCATGTAGAGATAAATATTTCTTGGATTATTGTCTTTTATTTCTGCTTTTCATGTAAGAGACAAAGTATGGATTGTCCAGAAAAAGGCATTCTATCAAAACTTACTCAGGAAGAAATTAAAAAACATAACAGTCCTTTAAAATAATAACAATTGCCTTTTTATTTCCTTCATTTAAAAAAATTCCAACTGTTGTTGTTTTATGATAGTTCTGTGCAAAAAATTAAGAACAAAATAAACAATTATGTAGTAAGAAGTTTCTGGTCCAGACTTTCGGGCCTAACCTCAAGGTTTAGACCTGCAGACCCACAGAGACACACAGATGCTTACAATAGTTTTAGGCTGATTGGCATAAAGCCTAGGCATAAAACTTGCTAACTCTTTACCCTTAGTCTAACTCATGACTCTTATCCTGTTCAGCCATGTGGCTCAGCAACTTTCCTCAGAGCAGCATAGTTGTCTTCTGCATCTTCTGGCTTCTCTCTGGTGTTCTCTCTCTGTGCTTTCTGTTCCTAGAGTCTTCTTAGTCTGGTATCCCCACCCATACTTCCTGTCTGCCTTTGGTCAATCAGCGATTTTTATTAAACCCATAGATGGGGACAATTATTTACAATGGAGCAACCTAATCCCCCTAAACAATTTTACATAATTTCTTTCACTGTTATATAGAATACACTTATTATAACTTTGGTAGGAAAAATGTAGACATGGAATAAAACAATAGACTAATGCCTCCTCAACACAGACAAAACTAAATTATGAAGAGAAATAGACACAAACAGAATTCAAAAAAACTCTTGAATAATTAGCAAATAGGATTAATTCCACATTTGAAAAACTGACATAGCATTCATAAATAAATTTATAAGATGTATCAGATTTAAAACTGAAAACTTAAAATTTGAAGAGGCATGTCATTATTTCTATAGTTGCATATAAGCCACTGAGACATTCAATATCTAGTGAAACATCTTAACACACTAGGACTATTTGTGATCATTTCAGTTTATTAAGACTATCTATAGATATGCCTCCGGCAAAATAACATTTAATTTGTCAAACTGAAACACTTTTCATTCAGTTCAGATTTTAATTCTAATTAATTTTAGTAAAGTCCAAATTACATATTATAACAAGACAAATTAATGTAATATAGATGATTACTTAGTAGACACTTATCATTGATAAGGCAAACAATTGATGATGGACACAGATCAATACATAAGCAATAGTTAGAAAAATAGATGACAGATTATAGAAAGGTAAATAGATGATAGATAGATGATAGTTGATATATAGATGATAGGTAGGTAGATATAAAAATAGATGACAGACGATAAAGACAGATAATTGATATACATATAGATGATAGGTAGATAGAAGATAGAGAATATCTACATCAGAAAGAAACTCACATGTATTGTACATAAGAAATGTTAATATTAGTTGTCTTGTAGAGAATGTTTTTCTGTCTTAAGATTGTCTTCTCTCTATACTTTAATTGTTGGTGTATAAGAAAAGAAGCCACATTGTCTTAGGGTTCCACCTACCCTATTAAAATCATTTCTGTTTAATTATTTAATATACAATGACCCTTGTTCCCAATTAGTTTACATTCAGAAACACTGGCCATAGGGAATTAGTGAAATGTATTATTTAGAGGTTCAAATTAATACATTAGGTACTTCAAAATAAGAAATATCTCAAGTATGTACCAACAAAGTAAATATACAATTCTGTTGTATATGAGCTGCTAGTTAGCAATAAAGTGATAAAGCATGCATATTTTTTTCAAAAATCATGCGTGAGTTTTAAAACACTATTAATAAGTGAAGAAAGCAAATAAAAAAAGAGATGATCTCACTTCAAACATGTTCTAGAAAACACCAACCAATCCATGGTGACAGAAAGACAATATATAACCATGGCTATAGTGACTATGGAAATGTGATGAGGAGTATATGAAGATAAGATCACAAAAAAGCCTTAGGAAATGGACTAGTAAAGACAATTGTTATCTGACAGCTTTGATTGTTTCATAGGTATATGTATTTAGATCCACATATATATATATACATACATCTTCATCATTTTATATCATTTAAATTCACAAATATTTTAGCATATACATCATAGTTTAATATGAAACTTTGGGAATCTAAAAGTTTTCACAAATATCCACCTTCCAATGAGAGTTTTAAATGCACTTTGTATAATGCTATGGTTTAATAAGCCTTATTTTGGTTTATAGAATGGAAAAATATCATTGATTTCCAATAAAATGGCCAAAAGTAGAAGATCAAAGTGTCACGATTAGTTAGGAAATATATGGTTGCAGAAGTAAATATAAGTCTTGTATATTTTTCTTTTATCATTTAACTCATGATATAGAAAACATGATTGCCAATGTGATAGGCAAGCTCTTTATCAACGAAGTCTGATGGTATGTACCTATGATCCCAGCATTTGAGAGGGTGAGGCAAGTGGAACATTATGCATTCAGTGCAGCCTGGGCTATTAGTGAGACTGCCTCTGAAGAGCAAGGCAAAGAAAACAAAATCCCCTAAACATCAACCCCTCACAAAACATTTCTTTGGTCAAGTTGATTAAAAATATTTTAAATGTACGGAAACCACTTTGCTTTCTAGGGATAACAGTGCTTATGTGAGCATTTTGTTAACTGTTAGAGCATGCAACACAGAAAGAGTACATCCAAGAGCATATAATTAAAGTTTCATACACTTGCCAATGTTTCTACCCTCATATGTCTATATCAGATGAGTGTTCATTTGCTGCAGCAATAAATAAACTCAGTGAAGTTTTAAACATTTTGAAGTTACTACATCACAGATCTGTGTGTATACATACTAATGTAGCTTGGTAGAGCTACAGCTATACTCTGAGTATCAAAAGACAGACAGAATTTTTATCTTTCAGCCTACCAGGGTATGTTATTTTTCTGATAATGTTAGAATTCATTTGCATAGAGTAACAACCTCATGTTCTTCCTGGCCTTGTTCACTGTCTGCTTGGGGTCTATCTCAACTCAGATTCCCTTCATCATCAAAGCCAGAACCAGTAGAGTAAATGCTCTCTGCTCATGCATCTCTGTGTTCCATGCTCTGCACCAATGACTATTGTTTGTTCTGTATCTCTTTGAATTTAGCAAGATAAAAATTCTCTGACTGTAGGACATGTTTTGATGAGGTTGGACTAATGTATTTGTTAAGGTCTTTATGCACAGAACATGTCTATAATCTCAAGTGTTGGTCATGTTTATGTCTCTATGGGGTGTATTGCTTATTGGGCATAGTGGGCATCCGTAGTATTTCCAAAATTTGCCTCCTTCCACTTTACTCACCAAGCAATTTTTATTGCTCAATAACCTTTTACAAAACAGAAATGCAGGAATTAGTGCAACATTTTTATATTAGACATGAGGAACTTAACTGCCTTTTCCTGACTAGCTATTGTCACTTTTGCTATACTTCTTGCATACCTGTTCTAATATACATTTATCAGCCACTAAAGGTTTTCTCTCTTCACATGAGAAATGTGGCAATATGAAAGTGCTAATTTATTTCCAAACTGAATATAATGCCTTTCTCATATTAGTTGTCCAATAAACAATATTTTCCTTTCTTTATTTGTACCTACGAATTTACTGTTTTAGTTCTTAAATTGTTTGTGCTTCAAAAAGCATACATGTGCTTCATTCAAAAATCATTTGCCTGTTGGTGTGTATATGAATCATATGATTGCCTTTTACTCACAGATGTTATAAGAGGGCATAGGATTCTCTGAACTGAAGTTAAGGATGGCTTTGATCATAGGTAGCTACTGGGAATAGAACTGGAGTCCTCTCAAAGAGTAACAAATTCTGTCATCTCTACAGCACCATATTTTTTTTAAAGTTCATCTGTGTTTTTAAATATGTGCATGGCATGTGTGGATGGGGCATGCACACACAAGTACAGCTTCCCAGCAGGCCAGAAAAGGACGAGAGAATGATGAGATATGCATGGTGGCTGGAAATGAACTCAAGATCTCTACAAGAGCATCAGACGCCCAACTGCAGAATCATTTCTGAGTCTCTCTCTCTTATCTGATTTTCTTCCTTGTCTCTGTTTCAAAATCATTGTTAAACCTCACAGAGACCTTTTCTTTTCAGGTGTCCATTATGGGATAATTATAGTTCCCATTAACTAATCTCTTTCCTGAAGTACTCCATCATTTATAATTTCATCACATATTAAGTGAATACACTCCTGATATATGGTGCATTTCTTTGAGTGTTACTGTTGCTATGACAACATTGAATGTGGTAATTTTTCAGAATAAAATAGAAAGCTGTACCCTACTCTCCTGAACTAGCTATCTCAGTGTTTTCCTGCACACTAAGGATCTGCTCAAAAGGCATGGATGAAGTCAGTTATTTCTTTTTATAGATGGACAAATATGCACTGAGAGAGGATAAGATGATTTTTATATTAGACATGGAATGTGTGATTATCTGATTTGCACTGACATCTCAGAAGAAAAGGAAAATTGTAAATTAGCTTCAAGCTCTATCAGTAGCCAACCTTTTCAATACAAGAACAAAACAAAATACAGACACATACATGTGCGACACACACAAGAGAGAGAGGGAGAGAGAGAGAGAGAGAGAGAGAGAGAGAGAGAGAGAGAGAGAGAGAGAGAGAGAGAGAGCACACAAATACATGATTGATTTTTTTTTAAAAAAAATATAAAGTGCATTACTAGAAGTAATGGGAAATTTACAGAACCCGAGTTCCCTGGCCGTTCAAGTGTCACTGACAGTTTTGTTTCCTGATGTAACTAGTGGAGTGACCATATGAATTTACTGTTGAAATTACATTGTGTAATAAATGACAAAATAAAATTATATTAAAGGCATCACTAAATGTTCTTTACATTAATCTATTAATGATCAACTGTATAAATATATTTGTATCAATATTCCTTAGTGAACTATATAAGACGTGTCATAGTTAATTGGATTTAAAAACACAATTTAACAGTAAAATACAAAATAACTGGCATGGATTCTTACAAAAGTGTAAAACAATGATTGGCCTCATGTTTTGTTCAGTAGAACCTTAGTGTTTGAAACTGTTTTGGAATCCTATTAGTGCCTTTTGTTTTAATATGATGGAATTGATTTGAACTTTCTCCCATATTTGGCATTTTGAAGAATGTTTTCTTTCGTGCTATGGGCATTAAAAACACATGGCAGAATGTTTAGACCATAACAGATATAATACCATATTCATAAATTGTGTGTCCATAGGATGTGTCCTACTTACAATATCTCATATATAGATGCTCCAGTAGTAAATGTCACTCGAGACATAGTGCTATACATGTTATTTTATCCAAAATTTGTAGCAGTATGTTTACCTTTATCAGTATTTTTAGTAGAGGAGGAAAATATTCTATTTTTTTTTTTAAATGGGCAATGTGAGTGTTAGGCTGATTCTGTCATTTCTATTATCACAAGTATTTTCTGACCATTATATGCAACTATGTGCCACTGTTAGTGAGAGAAGAACCTTCCATGTGAGCAAACTCAAATGAGTCTAGTTCTTGAAACTTGTGACAGAGAGAGCAGACTGTCCAAATTGTACTCTGACTACAACAAGCAAATTGTCCTCTGACCACAACAACAATTGTCCTACAAACCACATACAAAAAATAATTCAATTGAAATTTATGTAATTAGCAAGTAAATAATCTTTATCTTGTAAGTATGGACTTTTCTCATAATTTTGAATGTGGAATATCCTTTTATTTTGATAGGAGAGCCTTATTTTTATGTGTATAAGTGCACATGATTTCAGGTATATGTCTGCATGCATGTGTGTGTGTGTTTGTTTGTGGTGTGTGTGTGTGTGTGTGTGTGTGAGAGAGAGAGAGAGAGAGAGAGAGAGAGAGAGAGAGAGAGAGAGAGAGAGAGAGAGAGAGAGAGTTTGCATGTATGCAAGACAGAGATAAATTTCGAATGCCTTCCTCAGTTGCTCTCTTACATGTTTTAGGAGATAGGATCTCTAATTTTATGTGGAACTCTGATTCTGATAAGTTGTCTGCACAAGTAGTCCCATGCATCTGTTGTCTGCTTCTCCAGAGCTGTGACTACAAGCTTGTGCCATCGTACTTGCTTTTCTAGTGAATCCTGGGTACCAAAACTCAGGTCCTCGTTCTTGCATGCCAACCCCTTTATTAAAGGAACTTTCTTTCGGGTTCATTTTATTCATTTTGAATAATAATAAAAGGCTTTAACCTTTAGTGGCTTATTCTCTGTTATTTTGTGAAAAAATTATAGTAGAAGAAGTACATATGTTTAACAATAATTGTATTCTCTGCTGTTTACTCACGAGGAATCAAGATGTGTGTTCACAAAAGAACTTGTACATTCATATGCGCAGGGACTTAGTTTAAACATGTGCTCAAACTGGGAAAGTATCTGTGAAGCCTTAGCAAGTATATGGATGAGTTTAGCAGCAAATTATGGTGTATCTATATAAGAGAAAATTGCTCAATAATTTCAGATCGGTATAAATGCCTAATAGCAACATGGACAAATACGAACAACATTATACCGATCAAAAGATGACATAATAAAAAGTACATACTGTGCAATTAAAATTTTTGATATTGGGAAACATGTAAAATTAACCTAAAGTAAAGTTCAACAAATCAGATATTATTGTAATTGGGGGTTTTTCACTGACAAGACAAATAGTTCATTATGGATAGAGTAGTATTTACTGAAAGGACAAATGTGCTTCATATCTTGATTGTCATGTAATATGCAATTGTACATATTGCTAAACTTCATAATTCTGTACTTAATTGAAGACATTGTGCTATAGGTGTACACTTTTCAGTTTATTTTCATTAAAAACTAGAGTACCATTCTGTTTTTTATTACTATAGCTCAGTAATATGTGTTGATGTCTGGAATGGTATTTTCTACAGCATTATTCCATATGACCAAGATTGTTTCATCCACCTAGACTTAGGAAGTTTGCTGCAAGGTTGCTTTTCTTAGCTATGATGCATGCATGAAATCTCAACAATAGAACTGCTCAAGCAAGACCTGAACAATGATGCTACCTGTTGTCCAGAAATCAACTGAGCAGAGGCAGAGGCAACGTAGAGGAGAAAGCTGTGCAGTATGTAAGTGAAATGTGTGTGTGCTGAATAAGAGATAAAGAGGAAGATGTCTAAAGAGAGGGCAAGATATATGTGAGAGAATGAATGAATGAGAGAGCGAATGAGCAGAGTGAGTAAATGATGTAGAAGAAGCACATGTGTGTGAATGAGTGCATGAGAGATAAGGTGTGTGAAAATGCTGCTGCTATGTATAGGATCTGTGTAAAGAATTGTACGATAACGTGTAAGAACAATGAAAAATATTATATGTTGAAAGAGATATGTACATGATATATATATATGGCTGTATGGAGAATTATAGCTTTGTGGAGGCAAGGAAGAAGAAACTACAAATGAAAGGGGATGGAGAAAAGAAACATATGCAAAGAAAGATGTATAGACATGTGAAAATAGATGTAAATGTGAGATGAATTTCTGTGCAAAGAAAGATATGTAGATGTATGCACAGAATGTAATAGTGTAAGGATTTGTAACTGTGTGGAGACAAAAAGAGTCAGAGACCATATTTAAGAGGAAGGAAAGAGATGGTTATTATCATAAGGTTTCTTTATTTTACCTGTCAGTTAGACAGAGAATTAATCTTAATTATCCTCAGTTTCTTATCCCTTGCTACTCTGGGGCATTTCTTTGATTACCCTGGAGTAGATGCTAGGATCTGGCCTTCCACAGTCCATGGTCCATGTTATTCCTTAGTATCTACTCTTTACTTCATCCTAGATTTCCAAATAAAAAATAAACATCATTCAAAATAAAATGACATTATGATTATGAAATATCAAACTTCTTCAAATGATTCACTTCAGTGATTCGTTTAATCTCACATCGTATATGGGATAATTATTATTTCTGTTACTTTATCCATGAATAGACTGTGAATAAATGTCATTATTATTAGATATGTAGCTAGACATTGTAAGTTAGGACTGTTTGACCACATAATTTGTGATAAATAAGATGGACAATTCTGATATAATTCCACGCACTCATAAATCTATAACATTTATTATCTTACTGTTTTCTAGAAAAGAATTTCATTGTAATAAATGATGCGGCATTTCTAGGATGCATACACTATTATATACTTATTTACATTACAGTTAATTACAGATATTCAAAATTACTTTGCCTTTCAAATATTTTAAAATTATTTCTTTTATTATTTGACATTATATAATTTCTTCTATTGCATTCCTTTTTTCCAAATACTCCCACATATCCACCTCTCCCTTTTCACTTTAAAATTTATATCTTCTTTAGACACAGTCCTCAAAACTCTTTATAAAGTCACTTCTATGTAGACTTCCATGCCTGACCTTATGGTATTGAATAATTCATTGGTTTTCTCTTACCTGGGAAAACGTTTTCTTTCATACTCAGCATTCCTTAGTTGCTTGTAGGTCTTTTTTTTTTTTTTTTCTAATTTAGAATGTTTTTTCATTTTCTCATTTCATTTTTTTTATGAAAAAGTCTTTTTTCCGTGTATCTCCTTCTACCCCTCCCATCCCTCCTCCCAATCCCTCTCAGTCAGCCTTCACCTTCTTCCTCCTCCCCATACCCCGATCCCTTCCCCCCAAAGGTCAAGAAGTCCCAAGCTGTGTCAGCTCAGCCTGGTGTATCCACTCCAGGCAAGTCCGATTTTGTCATCCCAATATCAAGATTAGACTAGGTGCTCCTCTTCAGGAAATGAGCTCCAAGATGCCAGCACACACACAGGAACACGGTCTGATCCCACCCCCTCAAGACTCCACATACTGCCCATTCAATGGCAGTTGCTTGCCCTCGGAGGGCCTAGCTCTGTTTCCCGATGGTTCTCCAGTGGCTGTTCTTGATTCAGTGAGCTTCCCGGAGCTCCAGCCAGCCATCACTGTGGGAATTTTCCTCATAATCCCTATCCCTTACTCATACAGATCTCCTCCCCTGTTCTCAGATGGACTAGGAGCTCAGCCCACTGCTCAGTCATGGATCTCTGCCTCCACCTCTATTCATTGTTGGATGTAGGTTCTGTGATGACACTTTGGGTGTTTACTCATTTGATTATAGGGGAAGTCCTGTTTAGGCACCCCCTCCACTATTGGTTGGAGATTTAGCCAGGGACATCCTGTGAGTTCTTGGAGATTTCCCTAGCACCCAGTCTCTTTCTAACCCCACATTGGCTTCCTCTATCGAGATATCCATCTCTTTTTTTTCTCCCTCTTTGTTGCTCCTCTCACTCAACAATCTTCTTTCATGATTTGTCCTCACCTCTCCTTGTTTGCAACCTGTTATGGTCCTAATTTGCTAAGGTGATCTTCTCTATTTTCTTTTCCTAGGGGAATCTCTGAAAGTCCCTCTTAATTTCCTTTTTATCTCAAGCTGTTCAGGGGGTGTGGTTTGCAGCTTGGGTATTCTTTGCTATTTGGCTAAAGTCTATTTACGAGTGAATATATCCCATGCCTATCTTTCTGGGCTTGTGATCCTCCTTGCTCAAGAGGAAATTCTCCAAATTCATCCATTTGCCTGAAAATTTTAAGATGCCTTGTTTTTTTTTTTTTTTTTAAACTGCTGAGTAGTACTCATTGTGTGTAGATGTACCACAGTCTGTTAATTCTAGTCTTCAGTTGAGGGACATCTAGGTTGTTTCCATGATCTTGCTATTATGAATGCTGTCAAGAACATAGTTGAACAAATGCTTTTAGGGCATGCATATATATCCTTTGTGTATATGTCCAACAGTGGTATTGCTGAATCCTTGGGGAGACTGATTCCCAGTTTTCTGAGAGATCACCATACAGAGAAAATACCGAAATGTAATAAAGGCATTATACAGCAAGGTGACAGCCAACATCAAACTAAATGGAGAAAAACTCAAAGCAATCTCACTAAAATCAGGAACAAGACAAGGCTGCCCTCTCTCTCCTTATCTATTCAATATAATTTTCTAAGTTTTAGCTAAATCTTTAAGAGAATCAAAGGTGAATAAGGAGATACAAATTGGAAATAAGTCAAACTGTCTCTATTTGCAGATCGTATACGTAAGTGACCCCCCAAATTCTACCAAGGAACTCCTACAGCAGATAAACACCCTCAACAATATAGCAGGGTACAAAATTAACTTAAAAAATCAATAGCCCTTCTATACACTAATGATAAAGGGGCTTATGGATCTTTTGGTAGGGTTGAGGCCTTGTGAGCTTTTCACCTGTCCATATAGCATGCTATTGCCGTTGTCTTGTTTAGTTTCTATTTAGACAGTCATGTCGGTGAAACCTCATGGATATGGCTTCTCACAAACCTAGGAGACACACTGTCACAGCAAACTCCCATTCTTTTGGCTCTTACAATAGCTCTATTTGCTCTTTCATTTGAAGGATCACTGGGTCTCAGGTGCTGGAGTTGTATCTGTATCAGTTGAGACTGACCTCCACAACTCTACATTTTTTTAGTTGTAATTTTCTGTAATAGCTTCCATTTGTAGAAAACATAACTTTACTTGATGATGATTGAGGCCCACATTTATTATTAATATCACTACTAATGTATCATAATAATATTATTAATATTGTAATTGTTAATCTATGTCTGCATATTTAGATTTTTTCAGTTTATTAAATCTTGTGCCCCAGAATTTGATGCGTATGTGTTTAGCATAGTAATCACTTCTCAGATAATTGTTTCCCTGATTAGAATGAAATTTAGCTCTTTACCTCTTCTAATTAGTTTTAATTTGAAGTCTATTTGGTCTGATAGTAGGATAGTAATGCCTGCATGCTTCCTGCTCTGATTTGTTTGTAGTATTTTTGTACTTCATTTTACTCCAAGGCAGTGTCTATCTTTAAAGCTAAACTGTGTTTCATGTAGACAAGCAATAGATAGTTACTGCTTTTTGATCCATTTATCCAGCCTGTGTCTTTTGACTAGAAAATTGAGCCTATTAATTATTTGTCATTGAGATGTGTATGCCATTGGCACAATAGTGGCACAAATGTGGCACTATCTGATTCAATATCAGTTCCACTCCACAAAATGAATACCATACCCTACATTGCTTGGGTGGCCAAGATTCTGATACTAGATAGGCCATGTATCTGAGAATAAAAGCAAACACTATTGTTCTAAAAGAAGATAGCTATAAAATGACTCCTAACAATATCCCATGGTATTCATAAAATTTGTATGTTACTCAGCAATCATCAGAAAAGATTCTTCCTGGACTAGATAGAAGCTAAGACAGAGACCCACAAGTGGGCAGCGTGCGGAATATAAGAAACTTTGTCCTAATTGGGGCGGTTTAACCAAACCCTTCCCCTCATGGAGAGAAGAGGAACGTAAGAGCTAGAGAAGACAGATGACACAGTGTCTTCCAGACAGAAGCTTCCATCCCTAAGCTAGAAGCTCTCTTTAATATAACTGCTCTAAAAGGAAAAACTATATACTCCAGTGTATTCTCACTGAGTAGACAAACTATACTAAAGGATATGCCCCATCACCAGCAGTAGATGATCAATCCAAAATTAATGCAACCTCATTTTGGGAAATTTTTTGGGAAGGCCACATAATGCTTTGTTTGGCAGTTTTTAACCTTCCTGATCTTTTTATTATACATTATATTTTCCAAGTTTGTGTTTTTATAAATTTTGTTTGAGTTTCTGTTTGCAAGTGATTGTATTTCTCATGCTTTTTCTTTTTGTCTGTGTAGTTCTTTGTTCTTTTTTTTTTATTATTATTATTTGCCTATCTGTTCTCTTAAAGACAAGAAGGAAGGTGTGGAGTTGGACAGGTAAAAATATAAAGCAACCCGGAGAAGAGATGGGAAACATAATCAACATAGTGTATGAAAATTATTTTTTATTAAAACCTTTTGAAAAGGAATATGTCCATATTAATTGTGACCACTGTGCTAGGTTTTCAGTGCCACTTTGTGCTTTAGTAATTCTGGCTTCATATTTCTTTCTGTAATCTCTTGGCTATGTCCCTTCCTCTCTGCAGCCTGAAATGTAACTTCTTGTTTTTTCTTTAATGTTGGTGTTTGGAATATAGTTTTTACAGGCTTATTTACCATGGAATGTTTTTCTTTCTCCTTAAATTATGGCAGATGGCTTTCTTAGGTATATTAGTCTAGGTTGGACTTCTTGGTCTCTTAGGTCTTGGAATGTGTGGCAGTGGGGTTTTTTGGTCAGAGATGGCCAGAGGCCCAGACCCTGCTGCGCCAGACCCTTTATCCACCCAGCCGCCCGCCGCTCAGGCCCCCGGAAATGACTCAGACGCATATATTTACTCCATGCTGTTTGGCCTATGGCTCAGGCACATTGCTAGTTAGCTCTTACATCTTAAATCAACCCATTTCTATTAATCTGTCTGCCACGTGGCCCATGGCTCACCTGTGTTCCTTACATGTTACTCCTTGGGTGGCTTACTTGGTCTGCCTGACTCTGCTCTGATTCTTCTACCTTTGCTCTGATTTCTCCTCCTACTTCTTCTGTGGTGCCTGTCATGGCCCAAAACAGCACCTTTATTTAAAGACTGATATTCACAGCATACAGAAAGACATTCCCACATCACTTCCCCCTTTCTGTCAAATCAAAAAGGAAAGTTTTAATTTTAACATAGAAAAATTACATATAACAAAATAGCCATCAAGCAAGAATTATAGTTATAATATCTAGTCTATTGTATTTAGCAAAATTAAAGAAAATACTCTTATCATCTACCTTATGTTTATGAATCTAAAGTTTTATATCAATATGCCTTTCAAATGACTAAGAAAAACTGTACCTATAACTATCTAATCTTCAACTACACCAAAGAACACAGAAGGATATATTTACCCAAGTAAACCAGAAGTGCAAGTGACTTCTAAAATCTAGAAAGGACAGAGATGACACCTATCTGCCTGGACAGTCACCCAAAGTTCCTTTATAAAGTTGGGGCATTCATCTTCAGCCTACAGGCTCAGAGTCTCTTTTCATTTCAGTGAAGTAGGAAATCTGCTCTGCCCATTCTGGTACAGTTCATCAGTTGCTTCTCCATGAGTCCTGAAGAATATCTGACAGTTTTCTCTGTAAAGCAGGAACCTGAATGACCATCTCTGGTTGTTCTGCCAAAGTTTAGAGGTCATCTTCCTATGGAACCTGCATGTCCAGTTTAAACAGCATATTGTCAAGCAGTCAATATAAGAACAGGTTCTTGTCCAGTGGCTAACCATTGCCACAAATAGACTCTTGAAGTAGATTGGTGCTGCCAGGAGCAGACATGTCTCATTGTCCAGAAAAGTCTAAGCTCTTAAAACATTTTAAATGCCATATTCTGTACGTCTTAGAAGTGTTTGAAGATTACCTATCTAATAGAATTATATCTTTGTATACCTAAAAATCTAACTAACATGCATTTCTTAATTATATATTACAATTTTAAATCAGTTACATAAACATCATATCTTAAACAAGAGTAGAAAAATACATATAGCATAAGAGAATTGACCTTAAGTTTGTATCAATAAACCAAAATCCATACCAATGTAAAACAGTTCCAGATTAACAGCTGATTTCTTTATATAAGTAAATTCAATAATCTCATTTAAAAAAATCATTTATATACCATATCCCCTTTTTCTTCTTTGAAAGAGATTAACTATTACTTACCATTAAACATTTATAATGAAAACAAACATTTAGAAACAATATTTGGGGAACTTGGGCACAGTTATCCATTACTACTTCCTGCTGATTAAGGGGCATTGAAAATCTCACGGTTGTTGAGACTGGATCAGTCTGCAGCCCTGAAACTGATATGGCCATCTCTTTCCATCAGAGGTTTTTTAAGGGGGTCTTGGTTGATGAAACCATATTTGCCTGGAAGCAATCCACAGGTTCTCATCTTCTGTGGAAACTAAAGCAGAACTCTTCCAAAGCAATAAATACTTAGACACAAATTTCAAAATCAAAATACCTTTAAAATATATATTCTTGTTTAACTTAGTAGCCTTTGCATTTGCAATCCATTGCTTTTCTACAGTTACCTCATTAACAGTCAAAAAATTAAAAGAAAACACAATAACAACCAAAATCTAGGTTTTGTGTCTATTTTCCATATTTACATAGTTTATTATATTTTTATTACTCTATTTCTCTTTTTAAAGACTTTTTTATCCTCTTTCTTTTCTCTCTGAAGCCAATGTACCTTTTACACACATTGTAACCCATTTACAGGTTTTTCTTTTCATCTGAATCTGTTTTATTGTGAATCCTAATCATCTTCCAACCATAAGAGCTTTTAAAATATACTCTCTTAAAGAGCTGCATAGATTTTGCAGAGGAAGCTGAGTCAGTAAGTTCTCTTAAAGGGACCGTGTCTGTTTGTGGCCAGCAAACAGAGCAGACCCTGGAAAATGCTGCTACTAATTATCTGTCTTTGTTTCTTTTTTGTTCAAAATAAACAGAAATCCAAAATCAATCACATGCTACTGAGTCTTCTGTGAGATTTCAGGAACCTGCCTGATTGCAGCTTTCACTGCCTGCCACCAGTCCACTGGTGCCATTTTGAGTATGACCAGGACATCATGCTTTCTTTGTACAATGACCTGCTTTGTATACACAATTGGAAGCTGCCTTGGTTCAGTTTCTGTGATCTAGAACCCTTTCTAATCTTTCTCAGGCTTTAAGTGGATAATTGCCCCACGTTGGGCGCCATCTGTGGCAGTGGGGGTTTCTTGGTCCTGGGTGGCCAGAGGCCCAGACCCTGCCATGTCAGACCCCTTAGCCTCCTGTCGCTCAGGCCCCCAGAAATGACTCAGATGCTTATATTAACTCCATGCTGTTTGGCCTATGGCTCAGGCACATTGCTAGTTAGCTCTTACATCTTAAATCAACCCATTTCTATTAATCTGTCTGCCATGTGGCCTGTGGCTCACCTGTGTTCCTTACATGTTGCTCCTTGGGTGGCTTGCTCAATCTGCCTGACTCCGCCCTGCTTCTCCTACCTTTGTTCTGATTTCTCCTCCTACTTCTTCTATGGTGCCTGTCATGGCCCAAAACAGCTCCTTTATTTAAAGATTGATATTCACAGCATACAGAAAGGCACTCCTACATCAGGAATGCATTGCTACAGACTCTTCTGTCATTCAATATATTGAGAAATTAGCTAATAGTCTGATTTTCTATCATGTGTGACTAATATTTTTCTCTTGCATCTTTTAATATACTTTTTTGTTCTGTATACTTAGTATTGTAATTGTGATATAATGTGGGATCTTTCTTGTTTATTTTGTGTTTTGTATGCTTCTATTATCACTATGAGTGTGTTCTTTCTTACTTTGGGAAATTTCTCTTCTAAGATATTGTCAATATCATTGACCTGGAATTACTTCCCCTTACATGTGCCCATAATTCAAATATTAGCTCTTTCATGGTGTCCCACATTTTTTGTGTGCATGTGTTCTTTTCCTGTGTTTTCTAGAACTTTTAAAAATATTTTTCCCTAATTGATTGTGATTCTTTCTTATCTTGTGTCTATTTATTCTTCTCTTTAGTGATTCATTCTACTTGTGAAGGTTTTCCATTTGGATTATTGAACTACAGATCTTTAAAATGACTTTGCCATTCACAACTTTAATTCAAATTTTCCTTATACAGTTTTAAAAGAGTTTATTTTTGTTTCTTGCTGAGGAACTTGGTAGTAAATAGACCCCTGGCAGACAGACAGATAAGGAGAGAGGTTACACAGTAATTACAAAGATGGTAAATATCTGGTCGCTTCTTCATTCTCCTGAGACCGATCCTGAAGAACATTTTTTTTTCCTGTGACCTGGGACCCCCTTCTGACTGATGGGACCATATTAGTCAGGTATGTTTAGAGCTGGTCCTGAACATGTTTCTCTGACACTATAATCCTATCAGCCTTCTTTTGTGTCTAATTTGACCAATAGGAAGTAATAGGAACAAGACCTCTTCCAGGATACCAAAATATTTATAATATCTAGGCTCTTGGAAAATGATATATTTTGATTTTCGGACACCTTTCCCACTTTATGGGAAGTCTTTTCATCCGTGTGCCTCTTTATATGCTTCTTCACTTCTTATAAAGTTTATTACCTGTTGCTGTCTACTGTGCCAGATATTTTTCAGGCCTTTTAATTCCTTAGTTGGGAAGAAAAAACAATCCACCATGACCTGTAGATTTTAACATTATAGATATTGCAACTACACTATATACATTATATACATATTTTATACCAAAGTACTTCTTGTAGTTAGATATTGCAATGTGACACCTAGAGCAGACAGAGTCAGGCATAAATTATTTGGATAAAAAGGAAATTGCTCAAACTAAGCATCATTAGGAATCTAAAAATAGGCTCTCATGTGGCAAGCCCCACATCATACAGTAGAAAAATTTTCTTTAAAAAGAAAGTATATGGAATTTAGAGAGAAAGTAGTTTGTTTTTTCAAGACCATGAGTAGATGTTGATGCTGAGATCTGAATCCGAATTCAATCTTCAACAAAGTTAGTTTTCCTGTGCTGTGGGATTGTACATTGTAATTATTTGTCCTATCGACTATTTTAATAAAGTGCTGATTGGCCCAAAGACAGGCAGGAAGTATGGGTGGGGCCACCAGAATATGAAAACTCTGGGAAGAGGAAATGCTGAGCAGAGATGCTGGGCCTATGAAGAGGAAAGAATATGAAAATGATCCTTTGAGAAAAGGTACTAAGCCTCAAGGCTAATCATGGGTTAGTTTAAGAGTAAGAATTAGCAAGTAATATGCCTGAGTCATAGGCCAGACTGCATATAATTAATATAAATTTGTGTGAGTTTTTGAGACGTCTGGTCCAGATCTCAGGGTTAGAATGGGCCAGAAATTTCTTACTACACTCCCACCAGTAGCATATAGGCTTTGGCTTATTTGCTGATTACATGTTTCAAATTTTATCTTTTGTAAGGTGCTATAATGACCACATTTACCTCCATTTAATGTTGGATATTTTACCAGAGCATGTATTAGAAATGAGACAGCCCAGAGTCAACTAGGGAACATATGCTTTAAAATCTAGGGAAAGGAAAATATTTTCACTGTAAGCTATGAAATTTCATCACTCTTAATCACTATTCCAGAAGGCTTCAGTCCAAGTAAGATGAAATGGAAGTTCAAAAGATATATACTATATCCTAAGCCACATTTTTGAACAGACATTAGCACTTATGCCAATTAGTTCGAGGTATCAGCATCCATGACTCATTCAAAAAGCCTTTGTTTCTCATCTACTTATACAAGACTTGGGGATGGTAACTGTCAAGATTTGTGGTATTAATTATGTTACTGCAAAACAGATAAAGCAGCTGTAAGCAGCAGATCATGACCACATTTGGAGAGGGATTTGACTAATTGTCAGTGAACTAATAGACAAGAAGTATATCAGAATGGGAAAGCAATATAGGAAATGCATCCATATTTTAAAAAATATAGAAACTTAGGACTTGGGACACACGTCCTGACAATATTTAGTATTTCAGAGGAAATTCCTATACCATAGTCATGTTTGGGAAGATATTGAGGGACTTAATTGAGGACATTTCAGGAGGAGTGGATGAAATGGATGGTCTGCAAGCAGAAGATGTGAAGCTGTGCTGAAGAAGCCACAAGGGTAGGTCCTCAGATCTAATGCACAGGACGAGAGCGGAGGATGTCAAGGAAGCTGTGGCTAGGCTATATAAGACTTAATTATGATAATCAAGACTCTCAAGTCGTATTCTCAAGGTTCTCTGAGGCTACATTTTGGGGAAAGGCAAGTGCAAGAGATAAAGAGGAAAATTTGGTGAAGATATATAAGCATCTGAGCAAGACATATTTTCAGGTGGAGTCAAAGGCACTAAAAGAGGTGGATACCTTTTTTGTACAGTTTATATTATAGTAATACTGGTCTGATGAAAAGAAAGAAATTGTGCCTTTCAGTCTGAACTTCTGGGGGAAACACACATGTACAATTTTAAACTGCAAGATTAAACTAGACTGAAATGAAAGAGAGAAAATCACGCAGAGGTTGGGATGAAGAAAAACCCTTGGAAGTCAAGGACACAGACTAATACCAGAAGCAGCTGGAGGGGCTGTGGGTGGGCCACCAAAGCCAGGCAGAGCATTGGCTAGAAGCCCATGGAAGGAAAAACATTTAAGAAGTAACTGTCACAGTGTTTTAAAGGTCCTTTATAGATACTGTCTGCGTTGAGAACTGACTGGGATTTAACAAGAGGCAGGTTGCAGGGACCTTGAAAGAAATTGCTGGGACCTGATTAAGTCATTGCATAATTCCAAGATGGAATAAGCACAGAGGAGTTGGATGGCCTTCAAGAGTGGCTGACAGTGGCAGTAGAAAACAGGACCATAGCTGAAGGAAGTGATGGCAGGAGATATTTGTTATTTAAACACTGTCACCCTCCAGTGGGAAACAGTCTGATTGAAATCTAAGGAGGAAAAAGCATTAATTCTGAAGACAACTCTTGTGTCCTTGAAGACATGAAATGGGACCCCGTGTATCATGGAGAGGTGGTTTAGATGGCCTTGGCAGCTGAGTTGTAGGGACAGGAGGCAGACAGAGGCAAAATGTGCCAGCTGAAGGGATAATGGCTGAGCACATGTGGCTTTTGCTCTGCATCATTTCTAATCCATTGGTGAGATAAAACTAGATCACTCAGAGTGCACAGAAAGAATGATAAAGTTTGAGAAGATGAGAGATGCATCTAGCTAAGGTTTATTGATTCTTGTATTTTCATCTTTTAAAATGTCTTTATTCTCTGCTTTTTAAAACCAGGGTATACACATAGCATACTTTTTTAGTTTGTTTATTTTATTAATAATTCTGACCTATAAACCCTAATCTGTCATTTATATTTAAATTTACATTCACATCATAATATCTAAGTATCTTTTAGAAAACTTTGATTAATTTCTGGGCACAGATCCAAATCCCAATTCTCTTGTCTCTGACCCTACCCACAGAATATGATCTTTCATATGAAAGATTTTTCAACTTCACTTATGAGCACGTATCAATAGATTTATGAGAACAGCTCATCATCTTTATTTTTCCTTTGAATAGAAATGGTAGTATTAGAGTGACAGGATTTCTAGATTCACAGAAAATTAAAAGCTGGAAAGCACAAGAGATAATTTCATATTATGGTACATTTATTTAAAAACAATAAAATAATGTGGAAAAGCAATAATTTAGAAATTTACATAAATCTCAATTCTATGAATGGACTTAAATATAGATTTGATTTAAATTTACATGAGTGTACCTTCCTGTCATCATTGTCATTTATGTTAAATTTCTTTGTTATTCAGTTTTACAGTGAATTATTATTCAATTGCACATTCACATGCATTATTCAGTTATGAAAATGTTTACAATTATATTAAGCAACCAGTGTGAGTACAGAAGAACATGGTGCTCTGCAGATGGTACCACATGTGATTGTTGAATGTCAACTTTATATGCAGAGCATTCTCAATCTGACAGGTCTCCTAAGCCCATTAAGAGTTTCTTTATAAGTAACAGAGATATTCAGATACCCAGAGAAGGCATCTGAGGATGGACACTAAGAACAGAAACTGAGCTACTGACTGAGATGCGTCAATCATTCTCAGTATTTATCAGAGAGAAGGAGCAGGATTTGGGACACTGGGGAGCTTTAACTTGGAATTTCCAGAGGGAAGTACTTTGCTGGCATCTAGATTTCTAGAGCCTCTGAATTTGGGAGTCAATAACTTTCTATTTTTTAAGTCATTCTGTCTGAGGTGTAGAGCATGTCACAGAGTCACAATGGACAGTGCAAATTCTTCAGATTTTCTCCTCCTTTTCCACACCAAGACTGCAGAATATTCCTTCTATCATTGTGTACATTCCCAGGAAAGATAGTATATAATATGAAAAAAATAATTATTTGGTTAGTAGCTATTCTGCACCAGCAGCATTTGCCTTTAAATGTTTTAGCTCATTAATTACAAAACATCAAAATAGTGACTGTATGTGTTACATATTGTCACAAGGCATGGCGAATTGCTCAGGCACCTAGTTGATTCAGTGCCTGCTGTGCAAATATGAAGACCTTAGTTTGAATCTCCAGCACTCACACAAAACAACAACAAAATCTGCAGTTGATAGGTGTGTGCCTGTGATATTATATTTATGGAGGTGAAGACAGAAGAATGCCAAGTGCTTTCTAGCCTGCTAGTCTTGCTAAATAATGAGCTCCATTTTAAAATGGGAGAGAACCTGCCTTAAAAATAATGTGTATGGCTGTATGGCCATTGGGCAGCACACCTACCACCAAACTCTTTTTTTTTTTTTTTTGTTTAACATTCATGTGGGTCCAAAGTGTGAGTGTATTATGTCAAGTTCATGCATGCTGAAGACAGAATGCAGGTCTTTCCAGTTAAAGAGCTTCTATATATCTTGCCTAGTTCTTTCTGTTGTCTGATTGTGTATCAGACATGACACCATCCTAACTCTTTGTAAACTTCACCTGGGAACTTCCCTAAAGATAGGTTCTATATGAATACTGAAAAAAATAAGCCTGCAATAAGGGTCTGGAGTAGGGTCCAGTGTGCTCTCCAGCCACAAAGCATAAATATCATCAAGCTAGAATGTAGGTTTTCTCCAGGCATTCTGGGGAAATAACAGGTTATGCATCTCTTCCCTTGAAGAGAAGCCTGATAGGCTAATGTTGCATATTCCCAAATGCTTATCTATGAGAACATGGACCTCAAGACATTCAGCAGTGGGTAAGGTGCTCTCAGGAGAAGTTGGTTCTTCCCGATATGTGACTCTTAATGAGCAAGTTTACAAGATTTGTTGAAATTTAAAGAATTTTACCTGAAACCTACCTACCTATTAGAGTGTGTGTGTGTGTGTGTGTGTGTGTGTGTGTGTGTGTGTGTGTGTGTATGTGTGTGTGTGATTGTATCAATGAGTATCTACCTTGACTGGTCCTCAATCTCTTACATGTCTTTTAATTTTACAATATTTATCCTAGAAGAGATTTCATAGGTTATTTGGCTATTGTTCTTTCTACTCTGTAGAGGTATTGTGTTGTTTCATGGTAAATAATTGTCCCACCCACTGGTTTAATAAAAAGCACTGATTGGCCAAAGGCAGGCAGGAAGTGTGGGCGGGGCTACCAGACTAAGAAAATCTCTGAGAGCAGAATTCCAGGGAGAGGCCGGAAGAAGCAGAGGAAAACTATGCTGCTCTAAGAAAAGGTAACGAGCCGCATGGCTGAACAAGAGACATGGGTTAGATGAAGGGTATAGAGTTAGCAAGATATATACCTGGGCCTGAGGCTGATCAGTCTAAACTAATTGAAAGCATCTGTGTGTCTCTGCGAGACTGCGGATCTGCGGGTCAATGGGTCTAAACCTTGAGGTTAGGCCCCAAAGTCTGGGCCAGAAACCTCTTACTACACTACTCCTTTTTTTGTAAATAAAATTTTTTCTTATTTTTATTATGAGAGATTTATATATGAACAAATTAATTTTAGCACCTCTTATTCCCTGCTATTCTATTTTATCTGTTTCCCTCTACCATGAATCCCTTCTTTGTAGTACGAGGTTTCCAACCCGGACTTTCCGGCCTAACCACAAGGTCTAGGCCTATAGACCCGCAGTCCCACAGAGACACACAGACGCTTCCAATAGTTTTAGGCTGATCAGCCTTAGCAAGGCATATAGCTTGCTAACTCTCAACCCTTAAGCTATCCCATGTCTCTTGTTCAGCCTTGTGGCTCAGTACCTTTCTTTAAAGCTGCATGGTTGTCCTCTGCATCCTGGAGCTTCTCTCTGGTGCTCCTCTGGCATTCTGCTCTCAGAGTTTATTCTTAGTCTGGTAGACCCACTCACACTTCCTGCCTGCCTTTGGCCAATCAGCTCTTTTTATTAAACCAGTGGGTGGGACAGTTATTTACCATGAAACAACACAAAATACTCCTACACTTCTTCTTTCCTCTGAGTCCTTTCATGTCTTTTTATATGTGTGATCTGCTGAGATGAAATAAGTCTGGCTGTGTGGTTGGGTGGGAGGTTGCTTACCGGAGCATGGACTCCTAGTGCTTATATCATCCATACAAGACTGGGCACCTCAACTTTTCATTAGGACAATACACTTCATAAGGCCTCACCCCTTTTTAAGGGCCTATGGTGACTGGGGAAGGTATATCACTTAATGTTTTTAATACTAAACCAGTAAGATGAGCTCAGTGTTTTCACATGCTTGAGGTCGTATCCCTTATTTGTAACCCCACAAAGTGGTTCACCCTACTTAGGATTCAATTCAGAACAAACTCACATGACTAAAATGTGAGCTTTATATTATAAATAAAGTCACATGGTTAGAGTTAGGGTCTGTGTTTTAGGATTCAGGGAATATATGTCCGTTTTTCTTTACTTGAAGAAAGGGTTTGCTTAGTAGCTCCAACTTTGATTTTTACTAGCCGTAACACTACAGGAAAAAGAAAATTAGAAACAAAAACTACTAGAAATTTGAGCTAGCAAAAACATTCCACTATCTGCAGCCCTGGAAGTGTGGTTTTGTGGGTTGAGAAATTCACAAAGTCCCTATTCTTTTCTGAAATGGCATATAGCATGATCATCACCATCACAGGAGTATAAATGTTTACAAAGCTGGCATATCCATATTTTTCTGCATGGCATTGGTGCCTCAGCTTCCATTTAACAATGTGTTCTTCAAGGATTAAAAACTAAGCAAGTATTTTGTCTGACACCTAGAATTGAGGCTTATTGACATTATTCTCAATTTCTCAAGTTATAAATACAAAGCAAATGTGGAGTATTAGGTAAGGAAGTGCACCAGGAGAAAATGAGAGAGCAGGGAACCCAGTTCTCATCATGGGTAGAGTCACCCAAAATAAATCAGTGTCAAACATTGGATGTATCAACATTAGTTGATGTCTGTTATAAAACAAAGCCAAAAGATGTAAAAGGTGAAGAGGCAGTGGTCTAAAATCAAATAAGAGTATGACAGAACCGTGTGTTTGTTAGAATTATACTGAGCTTCAACTGTGAAGAGCAATAAATCAGAACTCAATCACTCAGAAAACAGGGTCAAGGGCAATTCCCATCCTTATGTTTTAGCAAATAGTAGGAAGAAAATGATTTTCTGTCATCTAAACATCGTTTCCAGAAAAATAAATCAACAAGAAGCTTATGAAATGCATTCCATGAAAAAAAAATTTGTCCTTGTGATATTTTTCTAAAACCTCAGAAAGCTGCAAGCTTGGGTAAAATTATAGGAAAATAGCTAACAGATGTCAAAAACAAAATCAATCAACAAACCAAAGATTTGGGTAATTGCACGTAGAAAAGTACACACAAGGTTAATATTTATTGGTTATAAAAATTTTTACAAAATGACAGGCACAAGATGAATAAACAATTAAGATAAAAGCCTCTGTCCAAAGGATAAATCATAGTATTGAGCATAAACAAATCCATCCAGGCATAATGCTGCAGTTCTGTTATCTCAGACACTTGAGCAGTAGTAGCGTTACAAGTTCAAAACAAGCCTGGATTACACCGTGTGTGCAATGCTGGCTGCCTCCATAGAACAGTTCTGGGGATAAAGCTCAGTGGCACAGGGCTTGCCTAGTGTGTGACTAGCCCTGCATTTGATCACTCATACTCCAAAAGAGACATATAAATTCAGTTATCAAGATAACAATGTTACATATATAAGAATGCAAAACAGCACTCAAAAGGCAGCAATAACATTGCAGACATGCAGCATAAGGAAAGGTGCTATTTGTTGCATTAAAATGCAAAATTCATGCATGGACATTGGCTATCACATTTATGAACAAAACAAAACATTCTAAACTTACAGATGAGTGAATTGCTATATATTACATAGTATTAAACATATCCATATGTATGTATGTATTATGTATGTGTATATATATATATATATATATATTTATATATAGAGAGAGAGACAGAGAGAGAGAGACAGAGGCAGACAGAGACAGACATTTATGATTTGTGTACAGTTTATACTGCATAGTGGAAGAATTAAAACAAATGTGAGGGATGGTTTGCTTAAACAATGATAGAAACAAAGAAAAGCAGCGTAATGTATGTAGACAGAAACAGCATACTCACACTAGATTTTTATACACCTCCTCTTCTACCATTTTAAGGGCAGGATATTACTATAAAGCTGGGATAAAGAATCTCCTGAGAAGCTAAATTTTGGGTTCTCATTTTCAGTTGCTCTTTAAATTATTTTTTTTTATTTAAAAGATTTTTATTTCATTTAGCATACCAACCACATTTCTCCCTCCATTCCCTCCTCCCACTCATACTCATCTGCCTGCCCCCTTACTATACTTCCCCATCCATTTTTCAAAGAAGGTAAGGCCTCCCATGGGGAGTCAATAAAGTCTGGCATAACAACTTGAGGTAGGACCAAGCCCCTCCTCCCTGTATCTAGGCTAAAAAGCCCTTTCATGCACTAGAGTTTCTAATAATTGGCTTTTAAAGATTGTCAATTGGCAAACTTTAACTTTTTCCATCAAAATATCTGAGGATGCAGAATGTTAGAATCTATGGTGTATAGTCACCCTCCTCATTTCTCCATGTTTCTCCTCCCATGCATCAGATTGCCAAATGTACACCCACACTTCTCTACTAATTTTTAAGGAAGATCCATTTTAGGCTTCTGTCTTTTGCCATGTACAGTTAAATATTTCATTATAGAATTGATTTTACTTTCTTCTCCATGGACACATGCCATAGATATTACCCACCCAGCCGGACATTTGTTGCATAGTTCTATAAATCATTGTCCTACTCATTGCCTTGCCACCATTCAAAAAAGATATGGATAATTGATACTGATGCAATATTGCCAGGAGATCTATTTCACCAAGAACCAGGAACTTTTCAAGTGTGATGATGAATCCTCCCAACAGTTTTCAAATGACATGTGGGAACTTGTGCTTTTTAAAAGAAGAAAGCTTTTTGAAGGCTTTAACTTGAACAAATATATGACAAGCAGACATGTTTGCCTCTTCCCATCCCTGCAGCAGCTCAGCGTCAGACTTCTGTAGAAACTCTGTGAACAGATTTCTATGTTCTCTTTGCTTATTACAAACCAACCACTGAAATCACACAGGCCTTTATTAGGACATTAACTGATTTCCATTTGATCTGGCTTTCTGAGTCTCGTCACAAGGAGAGACACTTCATTTCATGGTTGTCTTAATAATAATGTTAGGCATATCATCCCTTTTACTTTTAAAATTTGGAAGCTAAATTGATACAATTGACTTAGTGCCTCCTTCCTGGATTTCTTAATGTATTCTTAAAGAGATGACAACCAGATTTATGACTTTGGGCATGATCCAGACACTTAGAACAGAGTTGGGATGAGTGTTAAACTCTATCAGTTCTTCATCTCCTGCAATGCATGTGTAGTGGGAAAGATCGCAGTGTGCTTGAGGTCTCTGAATCACAGAAAAGGCAAATCATCCCAATTCAGCAAGCACCAGCCACACAAAACCACTTATTTACCAAGGCCTCACATATTTATTTTATATTGTTAATTTGCATGTGAGTCTGATATTGTTAAGCATTTACAAAAATATTTCTAACCATACATTATATAAGGCAATCAAAGTCAGTTTCTAGACCTAGGGAAGAGTGCTAAGAACCTTGTTAAGCATCTCTAATTGTGTCACTGACATTATTTTTCTCTGTAAAACAATCAGTGTAAATTGAGAGCAATGAATTACAAACTTGACAAATAGATCTTAATCAAAAGGACTGAGTTTGTAGAAAGCCAAAGGGAAATGTAATGCATTTTCTATACTAACATGTTGTATCTTGCTTTTAAATATCAAATCAAATTTGTATGAATTTAAGACCACAATACAATTTGTATGTCTTTCCTTTGGAGATGAAATCTGGTCCTTCAATATGAGACTCCCCTTAAAGTGCACTTAATTTTGATACTCTTGATGAGTAAGGGAACCTTTGCTGTCCTAGTGTGACAAGTATTTTACCTATCTCCAGTTTTAAGAGAATATTCTTTAGTAAATATTTTCATACGTAGAGCTTTTTATTTATATTTTCTCTCTTTGTATTCTTTGCAAGGTACTACAACCAACTTTGTCTTTGTATAATTTTTGCATACGTGTTTACATTTCCATAATCATGTCAATTTCTATTATATTTTTGATAAGTATTGTGAAATTATGAGTTAATATAAAAGTACCACTTTTATTTTTTGAACTGATGCCAGGGATCAGTTGGTCAAATATGAGGAAAATGTATGGTATATTTATAATTAATAATATGAAAACCCATGGCCTCCAGGAACAAAGATAATTTTAGACCATTCAGAGCATATGGACCCAAACTGAGATGACCTTTTTTGTATGACAGAAAGAGTTTTCTAATATGTGAATATTTGTAATAGATTTGATACCAAGGAACATTATTTCATGCCCCCAAAATGAATATTTTATTACCCACCACAAAGTTACATTATGTTCAACACTGGACTAGTATTTTTTCTTGAAACATAATTGGAATACTTTGTTTTATTGTTTTTATCTTTTGATGAAACAATATGCTTATTTCTGTTTTCAAGCTATATGAGAATCTCTGTATTATAGTTTCTCTCATGCTTACAAACTCCAACCTTATATAGAAATAGGGTTAACATTGAGTCCATACACTGTCAGTCATAAATTGTGTGTGTTGATAAGCTACTTGAAATCACTGAATTACGAATGTGAATCATTGTGGAGATTTTAATAAACTTTACACTAATGCTGTCAACAAACACTAAACTGTCAGCAATTGTAACTTTCTCATATAGTCTCGGCACTCAGGATGCAGAAGCTGGACGCTTATGAGTTTACAGACTACTACAAAGTCATCTTCAGGCCACTGTGGGAAATATATATGCATATATATATATATTTTCATATATATATATATATGTAAATAAACAAATAATACATTTCCAGCATCATAATAAATATGTTTAGATGATCCTCCTAATTTTATATCTACCCATGACAAATCCCACAGAACTTTAGAAACATATAAGCATCATGTTGAAGGCAAACATATTTCCTGATACAATTGAGTTTAAAAATGACTTTTCCCCTTTAGTGTATTTTTGATATGACTTGTTCTATTTCTTGGCTTGTTTTTCCTCTGATATTGATTAGGGCTTAGATTTAAAATGCATTCAAATTCTATGCTGGATAAATTTCAAAACTGAGCAAATGATACATGTAAACCAAGAATCTTGCTGTAAAATTACTATCATCATTCCCTCCTAGAGTTCTGGGTGTGATTCAGGGCACAATTCTGGATTCTCGCCTCCATTACCATTTTAAACTAAGGAGGTACTAAAAGATTTCCCACCTAAAGAGGACCATAGGTTCAGTTGCCCAGTAACAATGCATCAGAGCTCTTGCTAGAATCAACTGGCTGTTACATAATTGGCCAAGCACCTCTCCTTCACCTATGTCTCTGGTGGCCATGTGACTTTATCTCTTATGAACCCTTTACTCTACATTAAAAAGAGAATCCATTTAGTCTCACTGCTTCATAAAAGATTTTCCAACAGAAGAGGCACTGGGCATCCTTTTATGTACTAATCCAGATGCCATTTATGGACTCTTTCAAGGTGCCACAGGATACTTCAATAGCCAAGCTAAAATTGCTAGGGAAGAAATACCGAGCCCTGTTATGGAACAACTCCATCTGAGTAATTGTGATTTCTGGAGCACAGAATCTTTTCTGTCTCTTTAAAACACCAAACAGAAGGATGAAAAAGTCATTCTTTGTCTTGCTTAGTGTAACACTGGACTTGGAGTCAGTTTCATCTGATCACAGAGTAAATGCATCATGCGACAGCAAAACATACCAATCTGCTAAGTGATACACATTTAAACCTTACGATTTTCAGCATCTACTAACTGCCTCCCAGAAGTCCCACTTAATGCCAGGAAATTCTGTTAAATAACAAGTAAATTCTGTACCACACAAAAGCAAAATGGACAATTCATAAATTGCCCTAACCATTTCTCATCACCATCTGAAGCATCATTATATCAGAAGATTGAAAATGCTATTGATATGCTTTATTATTGGCTGTATTTTTCCTGGGTAAATAACTTACTTTTTATGAATATTCCTAAGTAAATGAGAACAGCCTGCATAACTCATTAATGATCACTTTTTCAGCAAGGACATGCTCTTAATTTTATAAACATGTTTTTCCATGATGTGAGTGAAAAATAATAAATTGTGCACCAGAATTCAAACTCAAATACTTTTATGGAGAGCAGAAGTCATGTTAAGAATCTCAACATTTAAAAAGAATTTCATATAAATACACATATCTAAAGCATATTAATGCCATAGTGAACTCTAATATGGGTAGCCTTTGCACATGAAAGGTACAGTTTCTTTCTTCCTTGTGATTAATATTTTATAAATTTTTGATTTAAAAATAGAAAATGTGGTGCTGAGGAATAGTGTTTCTATACTTCTGATACAATAGCATTTCAAATATATTATAATTAATACTTATAGAAGTGTGCTTCCTTGAGAAATGCTTTCCTTTTCTATCTTAGTTTTTAAATGGATCACAATTTAAAAGTGAAACTAATACTGGGTTTGGGGTGAAGTCTCCATCCCACAAATATAGAAGAAAGATGGACACGTGACAGCATTAGCAACTTAGATAAAATATAATGTCAGTTTAAAAATATTGTTAGAATGAACTACATTTAGGTACTTTCATGTATGACTTTATGTTTCTTTATTCTTGTATTCATTAATTCAAACTATAGCTATTAGATTATTTCTATGCACAGTAAATTCAATAGTGATTCAACCCTTTCAGAATAAAAAGACATATTTTATCTTTCATACAATCAATGAGGTAATTTCAATAATGGAAGGATAAGTAATTCAATTTAGTAACAAACATATGATCAATGGAGTGCACTGCATGCAAGGAGGTCCTCGGATAGCAAACATGGAGGCTCTAGAAGTTGTGTATCAACTGAGACTTTAACAATGCAAGCTCTCTAAGTAAGGAGAGAGGCCTAATTCCATGTGTAGCATGTGCAAAAATACAGAGAGTTGGTCAAACATTGTAGTTTCATAGACTGAGTAGCAAGCAAGAATGTGGAAGATGTTGGTGGGAAACTAGGGCGTCCCCGTTTATACTGGCATTTGGAGTTTTCACATTTAACAAGGAGATGAGATAAAGGTTAATGCACAGTCAACTGTGGCTAATTATAAAAAGGCTTGCATTACTTTCATGTTTTTAAACTTATTTTTTAAAAATGTCAACACATTCTTAATATTAAACATGGACAAAAGACGCATGCCTTTTTTAAAGATAAATGTACTTGGCACAAAAACTTTCTTGACAAGGTCCTTAGGGTAACAATGACATGGTTTATCAGTATCAGAAGCCAGCATTCTTCATTTTCTCAGGCAAGTTATCAGGTATATTGCACACTTATTTTTGCATACTTTTTAAGTAATTCTATGAGAATATTTTACAATAAGTTCTGATTATATCCATACTTCCTCATCCTTCTTCCTAGATCCATACATCCTTCATAATACCCACACAACTTTTTGGTGTCTTATTATCAATTTCTTATCTCTCTCACTCTCTTTGTGTGTTTTCTCTCTTTCTTGCTCATCAATTCAGTTTGTACTACTTATTTACTTATAAATGGCCTTCCTCTAGCGAGGGTCAACCTGCTAGGCTCCACTCTCAGCAGCTATAAATTGTCCATGGCTATTTATCTAGAAGTGAGACTTTATGGTTACTTCCCCGCTCTGTGCTAATTTGTCTGAATTGAGCTTGAGTAGATCTTGGGCAGGTTGTCACAACCACCATGAATTCATAAATGCAACTTACCTGCCATTTCTTGCAAACACATTATCCACTACCTATAGATCTTATCTCTTTAAGTTTTCTTCTTCATGATCCTTCATCCTTAGGAAGGGTGTTGTGATGTAGATGTCTTGTTTAGGAGTGATAAATTTCTTCTCTTTTTATTTTCTGAGCATTGACCACTTGCTGGTCTCTGGATTAATTGCTATATGCTACACAAAACCAAAACAAACAAAACCTTCCTTGTTGGGGATTGAGAAATACACAAATCTATCGATATAGCAATAAATCATTAGGCATGAGTCTAATTCTACGTCCATTTATCTGAGTCAAAGTATATTATTTCCTAATGCCTGTGACCTATATAGTCACATGTCATTGGCCCTGACAATGGTTCCAGTTAGAGGTCTCAGCTTGTAGAATGGACCTGTTAATCCAGTCAGAAAGTGGTTTGATACTCCCGTGGCATACTATGACACTTTTGTGCCAATGTACATATCTTATGAGGCTGGTTGATATTAGAGCTTACAACATTCCCATCTGGTAAGGTTAATTATCACTTTCCTCCTCCAGTAACTATGAAAATCAGTCAGTAGAGATGAAGATTCCAGATTAGAGCCAGTGTCCTATGTTCTGTGATTCAAGTATATAATGCCTTCAACAACAGGTTCTTACCATCAAGTTTACACACATTTATTGCCTAGAATATCTTTCTACTCTCAAGATAACATTGAATAAATTAATAAGGAACATAGATTAAATATAACAGTTGTACATGTATATTTCTACATGTTTTTGTATAATTGTAATGGCTGTTGGTTTTCATGCATGTAGTCTGTGCCCAGGATATACTATGCTTAGTTGTTCAGAAGAAGTAATTTACCTTGTTCTCTCATTAGACAGAAAGTATGTCTATTCCAAGTGGCAGCTGTTTCTGTCTGGTGTGTAGAAAATCAACCATGAAAATGCCCTGTGGACTAGCCATCTCATCTGCTTGCTCTTTTAGGAGACACCTGTGAATTTTCTTTGCTGGTTTCTAACTTTTAAATACATCTTGGCTGCTGCAACTTTTTAATTATTGTGCATGCAATATAAATTTTGTATCAAAGAAAGAAACTTTGAAGAAATGGATGCCCTTTCAATTTAATTAATCTTGGCACAAATATACTTGATCTATATTCATTTACAATATGCAGTGTTGAATATTAAATTGAAATTCTACTGAAGATAATAAAAATAACTTGGAGTGAACTAAATTTACTGGTTTGAGCAAAGATTGGCTTATGGATCAATCATTCTAAAATACAGGAGAGGGCCGTAAAACTCAACCTCAAATAAAGTTCTTTATCAAACACTTCTTTCAAAAGCATACATGGCCACAAGAGATCACTCAGTAATTTTCTTCCTTCCCATCTTTCTCTCATTCTCTTTTCATTATAGTCTTGTGCTTCTTTGGATGTAGCTTTTACTTCTTTGTGTATCTGTGTGTATATAATGTATATATTAGAGAAACTAAATGATTTTCACTTACTAATTTTGCTAGTTGAGTCCTTCAATAGATTTCACATCCTCTTCCTTCATCTCCTGTTGTTTCCATAAATCATAATGGACATAATCAGAAACAGGACAGGAACCCTGGCACTTCTTTCTTGTTGACACAGGGTCTTTCCTATCAACCGTTGGTTAAGCTGTTTTTATAGCCTGTGATCATTTTTCTGTTTCTATCTGTCTTTCCTTGAAAATAGCTAACCTGGGCTATAGATGTCTGCCTCTGACATTTACATGGGTTCTGGGTTCTAAATGAAAGAAGTACTTTATGCCTCTTTATGCATCACCCCATCTCACCAGCCTCCTTGATAGTTTTTTAGTAGGAAACACCTATAATAACGTGGGATATAGTATACAATTAAAAGATAATTCATTACATTGAATTATAAGTATTAATTTAACTTATTAAATAGATACAAGACTAATGTGACTTATTATGTAAATTATTTAAAATCTGATTTGGTAAGATTTTATGTAACTTCATGCAAATACACACACACACACACACACACACACACACACACACACACACACACACAAACACACCCACACAGTGTTATGAGTAAGGTTGACCTAGTAAATTTCAGGTAAAAAAACCTACTTCTTTTTTTTCCCAGCCCAATGCTTCAATCATATTTTATCAACTCTGCAATGGTTTTGGATGTTGTTTCTGACAGATCCCATATGTATGAGTCTGGGTCACAACAGACAACAGATGGTACATTCAGCATTGAAATTCAAAGGAGTTTAATAAGTTGGTTTGTGCAGAGAAACCAAAAAGAAATAGTGAAGCACCCAGAGATTCTCACCAACTGACACTAATGAGCTTCTGCTTTCAGAGAACAGTTACTGGGGCCCTGGAAGCAGGAATTTGTAGACAGGCACCTCCAGGTGTTGGCATTACAGTTAAGAAGCACACTATCCAGCTATGCCCAACAAAGTTATTGTAAGAGAGAGTAGTATGTTCTATAGGTAGAATATTTTTTCTCCATGTCACATACCTCATTGCTTCCACAAATGAATGAACACAATCATCAGCAGGTACGGGAGTTCAGGCATTTTATGAGAAGCAGACAGCCTTATGGTCAATGAACAAAGCAGGAACAAAGAAACTATCCCAGAAAATGTAAGTAAGAAATTAAGGAGCATAATGCAGCTTTTTTTTTTTTTATCTTATGAAGCTTAGGAAATATTTTCTTTTGGAATCTTCATGATCTAATCTGAAACATATAAACATCATCATCACAATCAGTTTAGAGCCGTCCTCCCCAACTTTTCTTTATTTCTTAGGTACTTTACAGTGGACCTTCTGCAAGCCTGACTAACTAGTTACAACTTTAATGACTGAGAGGTTGGGATCTTGCAATCCAGAGCCACATTACAATGAATTTGGGACTCTCTTTATCCTCTTACTGGCCATTACTTGCCCTTATCTGATTCTGGTATAGTATCCTTGAGACTATGAGGTGAAACAATGTTTTAGAATAGATTAACAGACCAACAGTTTTCATCAACCCACAACTAGGCATGCTTTCAGACAGCATCCAAAGTCTAGAGCACAGATTTGCCAGCCTTACTGTGGTCTGCTTTCCTGGGATTTACAACAATGCATTTGAAACGTGCCCTGATTCATGCTGTTCTTTGTTCTGTTACTATAAAAGTTCATGAAGTTGTTACATCATTGGAACATGGAATTTCATATTTTCTCAAGCTGTGGTCACTTATATTTGGCTCCAAATTCATTTTAGCTCTGGAGTAAACTCTCTTTTACTTCCTATGGGGTAAAAATTGTGCTTTTTGCATTGACATTCTAATGGTATTGTCTTCAGCTTTTCCAGAAAAGGTCAAGTCTAGGGAACGGAAGGAAATTAAGAAGATGGAGACCTTTTACTCATTTAAACCTTGCTGAAGTTCTGAGAAGTTTCTCCATTTCTGCCTTTGGTTGGTATGAGAATTTTCATGGGTGTCTCTGTCTGTTATCTGCTTGAACTCTCTATTTCAGATGTATTTGCAGAAAACTGAACAATGCTAGTGATTCGTGTTCATGGAAATGTTAAATGTGACACTTTGAATACAATTGCTTCAAAAAAACCCTGTGGATTTTTCTTACTTTTCCTTAATTACACTGGCATGGCATTCCTCATGCTGCGCAAGCGCGCGTGCACACACACACACACACACACACACACACACACACACACACATATACACATATATATGCATATTAGTAGCTTCTCCTTTAAACCACTTATGTCCTCTCACTGAATCTTATTAGTAAATGAGATGAATGAGTTGGTTTTATATATTGGTCATTATCATTCTACTTATGGCACGTTGATATAGGTCTTCTCTAAAACTCATGTTGACATATAATTTTCATTGGAATAGTATTAAGAGATGGGACATGCAATTTCAGAGGTGGTAGTCAGTACAGAAAACAAAGAATCAACAATTGACATGAAAAGTCCAGAAGCTGGGGATGGCATTTAGTACCGTCGCAATTGAACTAAAAAATGCACCTTATAATGACCAACTGTCTCCGTCTCCCATGATCCGTTCCTAACTCTCCTTGCTCACTCCCTGTTATGATGCCAATTTACTCAGGAGATCTTTTCTTCTTTCCCTCCCCAGGGAGATCCCTGGATGTTTCTTTTAAGTTCCTCCTGTTATCTGTTTGGGGCTGTGATTTGCAGCCTGAATATTCTTTGCATTAAGTTTAAAAATCCCCTAATCCACTCATGATTGAGTACATACCATGTCTGTTTTTCTAGGCCTGTGTTACTGAACTCAGAACCATACTCTCCAAATCCTTCCATTTGCCTGCAAATTTTAGGATGACATTTTTTTTTTCTGCTGTGTTTAAAAAAATATACTCCAATGTGTAAATGTACCACAATTTTTAAATCCATTCTTCAGTTGAGGAACATCTAGGTTGTTTCCAGGTTTTAACTATTATGAATAATGCTGCTATGAACATACTTGAGCTAATAGCCCTTGGGGTAAGAAAGTGTATTCTTTGGGTGTATACTCCATAGTGGTATTCCTCGATTACTGGGGAGATTGTTTCCCAGTTTTCTGAGGAATCATCATACTGATTTCCAAAGTGACTGTACAAGTTTACATTCCTACCAACAATGGAGGAGTGCTCCCTTTGCTCTGCATCCTCTCCAGCCTAGGCTGTCAGCTATGATTTTGATCTTAGCCATTACGGCAGGAGTAAGATGATATCTCAAGGTTATTTTGCTTAGCATTTCTCTGATGGCTAAGGATGTTGAGAAATTCTTTAAGTATCTTTCAGCCATATGAAATTCTTCTGTTGAGAATTTCCTTTCTAGCTCTGAACCCCAATTTTTAATTGAGTTATTAGGATTTTTGGCATCTACTTTCTTGAGTTCTCTAAATATTTTAGAAATCAGTCCTCTGTCAGATATAGGGTTGGTGAAGATCTTTTACTAATATGTAGAGTGTTGTTTTGATTATTGACCATGTCCTTTGATTACAGAAGATTCTCAATTTTGAAAAGTCCCATTTTTAAATTATTGTTCTTAGTGTCTGTGTTACTCATGTTATATTTAGGAAGTGGTCACCTGTCCTCATTCAATGGTATTTCCTATTTTCTTTTCTAACAAGTTCAGTGTAACTGGATTTATGTTGATGTCATTATCTACTTGAAACTTAAGTTTTGTACAGGGTGATAGATATGGATCTATTTGCATTCTTTCACATACTACCATCCAGTGATGCCAGCATCACTTGTTGAAGATACTATGTTTTTTCCATTGTATATTTTTGGCCTTTTTGTCAAAAATCAGGTGTTCATAGGTGAGTGGATTAAGGTCAGTGTCTTTGATTCAATACCATTGATCCACAAATCTGTTTTTATGCCAGTACCAAGTACCAAGTCATTTTTTATTACTGTAGCTTTGAATTAAGCATGAAATCAGGAATGATGGTACTTCTAAAACTTCTTCTATTGTGTAGGATTGTTTTAGATATCCTGAGTTTTTTGCAGCTCTGTAGTATAGCTTGAAGTCAGGGATGGTGACAACTCCTGAAGTTCTATTATTGAACAGGATTGTTTTGGCAATCTTGTTATTCCATATGAAGTTGAGTGTTGTTCTCTCAAGGTCTGCAAAAAATTTTGTTGGGATTTCGAAGGGATCTCAGTGATGACAGAATACTGGCAAAGATTGCTTTGAATCTGTAGATGGATTTTGGTAGTCTGGCTACTTTCACTATGTTTATTCTACTAATCCATGATCACGGGCAGTTTTTTCATCTTATGATTTCTTCTTCAATTTGTTTCTTCAATACTTGAAGTTCTTGTTACACAGGTTTTGTATGCTGTTTTTTAAAGATAATATCATCCAACATACAGATCTTTCACTTGTTTGATGAGTTACCCCAAAATATTTTGTATTATTTGTAGCTATTGTGAAAGATGTTGTTTCCCTGATTTCTCATCCAATTTATTGTTGGTATACAGGAAGGCTACTGACTTTTTTGAGTGAATTTTGTATCCAGCTGCACCACTGAAGCTGTAAAAGTTCCTTGGTAAAATTTCAGGGTTACTAATGCATACCACCATATCATCTGCAAATGTTTTCTTGACTTCTTCCTTTCCAATTTATATCCACTTGGTTTGATTGGAGCCTTTGTGTTATCTGGAAAGTCCCATTCTAGTTCTCTCTCACTAAACCCTACCTGCTCAGGGTCTGCCAACAAAGGAAAGGTTCCAAAAAGCCCAGCTTTTCATTCTTGGCAGCTATCGCGATTTCCTCAGCTGAAGTTACTAGCCATCCAAGTGCCCAGTACTCAATTAGAACACATTTGAGCAGAAACACAGCTTGTGGTGGACAAGTCATTATCCCTTCCCTGCAACCTATAAAATCTCTCAGTTTAGTTCCAGGTTAGACTTCTCTGGCCTCCATCTGTGGGATAAGGGATTCTGCCTGAGAATTGATCTCAAAACACCTGTTGTCATACATTTTCAATTAGGCTTGATCTGGCTTACTGTGTAGGCAGAAAAACTTACCTTGGGGTGTATGTGTGCAGAAAACCTATTACCCTGGATCTCTTTTCGTTATTCCTCTGGCTAGAACTTCAGCCTATGCCATAGAAGATGCAGAGCAAGGGAATACTCCTCCACTGATAGTCAGAGTATGGAGGGATTTAATAAAAACTCCAGAAGTTTCAGAGATATCAGAGGGAATCTACCCACAGTCTATGTGGGGAGTTAATAAAAGCTCCAGAAGTTTTGGAGATCTAACCACAGTCAGTCTAGGAGGATCAGAGAGTGATGATTCACACCTTTAATCCCAGCACAGGGGGTATCTCAGGAGTGGTGATTTATGCCCCTAATCCCAACTGGATTCAAGCTCATTTTAGATTATAGAAGGAATTTCAGGCTCCCAGGCAGGCAGTGGTGGGGCCACGCCTTAATTTACCAAGAGAGTATTTAAGGCTTAAGGCAGACATAGAAAGACAAAGGAGAGGAAGCCAAGGGAAGCCAGGCTGAGGAAGCTGGAAGAGAGCTGGGTAAGATCTGACTGTGGTGTTTACTCTCTCTAATATCTCTGATTTCCTCATTTATTCAGGCAACAAGAGCATAAAAGTTTGCACTCACTTTGCAAATCGTTGTAGCAACTTCTCAGATAATTGGAAATCAATCTACCTTAAGACCTAGGTATACCACTCTTGGACATATACCCAAAGGATGCTCAATTATACCACAAGGACCTTTGCTCAACTATGGTTGAAATACAAAGGCAAGAGCTTCTGAGGAAGGGCATCCCAGGCTCTGGGTTGGAGTATGCCAACCATACCCAATCTCATTCTTTTGAATAGTAACCAGTGTTCAAAAATTTCAGTACCTAGTTTTATAACCTGCCTATTGTTGATGGGGCGGTTCACTTTTAGTGGTGTTTTTAAACCTGTTAATATCTAATTGGGTACCAACTAAGAGAAATTTTGGTGATTTCATGCTCCATACCTACTTAAAATTAATAGCATGACAGAATTAACTAAGAAGTAACTGAGTGTCCTCGGAACTACTAATATATTAAATGCAATTGTTTTATTAGCATGATAATAGCCAGACAACAAATCATCTGTTGGTAATTATGTTATGCTAATAAAACAAAATTACTAACAATTTTACAGAGACAATTGAATTGTATGTACATATTCTGTTTGTTACTGGCTATTCTGATGTACTGATGTGTTTATTTTGCATTATGTTTACAATAATTGTTAGCAATCTTATTCTTGATCAAAGTTACACCTTCTGTAAGTACTTGGTTTATAATTGAAAAGAGGATAGTGTACTTGCAGAAAAATTCTCAAACAACTATCATTTATTTTTGTCTTAAACTTAAAAATTTCCAGACTTCATGTAACCATAAACATGCCCCTGGGAAAGAGGTGGCACAATAATTTCATCACATTCGTCAAAGTTCTGCTACTATGTTTAACACAACACCATGTTTTAAGACAAAGATTTTAGTAAAAATGACATATTTTTATTCTACAATCTTTAGTGCCTAAGTTATATAAATCATATGTTACTATTAGTTAAAATACACAATATGCGTGTCTTAGTTATTAAGTATAAGAATAATTTTTTTTACAATCAGAACATAAAGATTTAAACAGCCTTTTATTAACTAACAGCAATGTGCATAATTTCCTTTAGGTTCCAGTAATACCTCCAGGAAAGAATACTTTGGGTTATGAATTAAGTTACAGCAGAAGTGAGATATATACATCACACAAAACTTCTTCTTTGGTGATGACAAAATAATTTTAGGAATCAATCACAATGGAAATTGAAGCTTTTATGAATTTGAACATATGATTATCATATTAAAAACAACAAAGTACCAAAGAATAAATAAAAATGAAAATTAGAAAAAAAGAAAAATGTATCATCCTAACATTCATTAGCATCCCATTAAAAAAAAAACCCACACATTGAAATAAAAAATAGAATAGAAATACCCCAAATTAGTGAAATCCTATTGATTCCTTAACACATATTCAACTAAATGGAAAGGTGTGGTAGGAAGACAGGGTCAACTTACTAAAATCAGGAACAAATTTGGGACACTAATATTGAGTTCATAGAAATTAAGAAATAAAAAGTTATTACAGAGTTGTACTGTGAGCAACTGGGCGTCAAACAGTGAGAGAGCCGGCAAAAATTACCAATTCCTAGAATCACAAAACCTACATATACAGGAAGAGGGTAACTGTATAAGCAGCACACAGCAAGTACACAGGAATTCCTGCATCTTAATTACATTGATTTTATATGCAAACTTATTCTGACTTCATCTCTCTCCTGATCTTTAAAAAGTTGGAAAAGGTCTGTAAATCCCTCACAATGTGACCACCTTTCTAGTAAACCCTTCTCTTATTTATACTAAGCAGAACTCTTGATCTTAAGAACAAATGCTCCATTAAATTTTCTGAAAGTTCCACTCTCCCTGAAGATAAGATCTACTCAGGCATCTTCCTCTGCATGCTGAGCAGAGCCCAGTGACTTCTGGGATATTTCTGACATCGAAAGGCATTCTAATCTCCATGATGCCCTGTGTTCTGAGTTTCTGACCTAATTATCTGCTAGTGTTAAACTCAGGGGATGTCACATTTTCTTTCTGACATTTCTCCAAATATAGATACCAGGCCTCTAAGTGTATAAAATGCAATACAAACAAAATAAACACAAACTTATTTTTTGTCTAAGGGCTTTGCTATTAGGCTCTCTAGAAAACAAAAAGGTTTATTTGAAAATCAATATAAAATTTAACATGTTCTGAGACATCCTTTTGTTCCTCCATTATGTTTATAAGCTTTTGTGTTTATCATCATTTCTCAGGAGAAATACAAAACAAAACTATATATATATATATATATATATATATATATATATATATATATAAAATCAAAAACCTACTTTTATAGTTTCTTTTTTATAAGGTAGTTCTTTTAAGCTTTACAGTGCTTTGTACTGTGACCTCCATATTCCTACCCAGAAGGAGATGGTTCAGTGGTTAAGAGCAATGGCGGCTGTTATTCTAGAGGATCCAGGTACAATTCCCAGTACTCACATGAATATGTAAAATCTAAGAATGTCTGCAGTTATGGATTGCATCATGTTACCTGTGAGCTACTCTTGAGAAGTGTACTCTGAGGTTCAGCAATGGATCCACAGGGCAGCACACTCCTGAGACAAATTTATTGGTTGCAGAAATCCTATAAATGAATTGTGCATGTGTAGTCCAGTCCAGTTACCCAAGTGTTTAAGCTGTACTTCCAGAGATGGACCTAACTCACTACCTTTTCTGTACAATACTCTACTACTGAATATTGCTTACAACCACAATTAACTAGCAATAAGTGTAAACTTCCTTGCTATATAACGCTTGTATTCATAATTCAAACACACACACACACCATCCCTTATAATGTAATTATTGCATATGTGATGATGATCATTTAGTTTGCTATTAATTTATTTATTTTCTTAAGGTAGGGATTTGTTGATCTCATTTGAACTGGGATAGTGAAAACAAAAATAATCTTTAAATATTCGGCCTTTGTAATAGTCTCTCTGTGTGTGTGTGTGTGTGTGTGTCTTTAAATATGTGAATGAGAAAGATGAAGGGCAAAGTCTTTATGCCAAGCTTAAGAGCCTGAGAACTGATACTGACAGGTTTATTGTTGTTGCTTGTTTTGTTCATTACCGTGAATAAAGTGCTGCCATCTTACCATTCAGACTTTTTGCCAAGAGCTCTTGTAGAGGATTCAAGTTTTACTCCCAGGGCGCATATTAGTGAATTCCAATATTAGTGAGTTCCCATGTGCCTTTATGCCCTTATAGTGTGTGGTACACACATGCAGGCACACAATCGTACACAAAATATTTAAGATACGAAATTCTGCTGACTTATGGTCTCATGTGCTATATATAATGGTTAATTGGCATTGTGACTTGATTGCATAGCAATCACTAGCAGACCAACATTTGAGTAGCCCTGTGAAGTTCTTCACTCAGTTAAGGCGCAGCACCACCACTGCCTGCCTGGGAGCCTGGAACTCCTTCTGTAAACTAAGATGACCTCAAACTCAGATTGGATTAAGGACGTAGGTCACCACTCCCGGATATTCACTGTGCTGGGATTAAAAGTGTGAGTTACCTCTGATCCTTCTAGACTGACTCTGGGGAGATCCCTCTGATATCTCTAACTGTTTTTATTATATTTGAAAATATCCCCACAATGGTTCTAGAAAGAACTACTCAAGACTCTCTTAGAATATGGTCTTTATTGTGTGCTGCAGTGAGTTTCTAGAGTGAATAAAAAAGAATGTGGAACCCCAACATCAATATTAGCTTCCTCTATATCATGACCCTCAGGTTTATGCCACCTTGCCTTCCCTGTGTGACAGATGACACCTCAACCCGAAAGCCCTACAAATCACTTCTGTAAGTTTAACTCTGATGTTGGGGTAGCTCTAGGATAAAAAAAAATGGGTCATGAGAAGTTCTGTAGGGCTCTCAGGATCTAAGTTAGTATATTGTAAGAGAGGGTTTGTGAGGTGTTTAAAATTTGGGACATAATCTTCTGTTTATCCTATACTAACTCTTGTATTTTTCAAAACTGACAGACTTTAGAGCAGCTCTATGCAGACTTGCCAGTAAGAAAGTCACTAAATTGTCTCTGGCTAAGACCTCCCTTGGTGTATTAGTATTCCAATGGGGGTCTACATCTGGAACAGCCTCAGCTCCCTGGGGGTGTACTACATTTGTCTGCGGAACCTAATCCACATGAGTTCTGGTCTATTCCCAAACTTGCCTTTGCTCATGCACCCATTTTTTTTCCCACCTGAGAAAGTTCTGACAGAGGAAAGGGGGTATAAACTTTTACTATCCCATCTATACCAGCCACTTCTTGTGAGGGAAAACTGGATCAGGATCCTTAGGAACCTGAGAGTGACTGGTGGGATAAATTTAGGTGCTAGGTTTGGAGTTCTAAAAGGAAGATGTTGAAGGATTTGCAGGTGACCTTTGAGATTTGAAAGGTATAGATTCCAGAGAAGAATCTGATAGTGTGGGTAGAAACAGATGGGTCAGAAAGCCAGAAGACAAGGTTTAGAGCTGAGATATGAAAAGGAATAGGGGAATTCTCTTCATCTGTCCTTATGTCTGCAAAAATTAGCTATCGTAAAATATTGGGGTCCAGCCAGCTGTTAGGTGGCTATTTTGAGTTATTACCTAAGGGGTACTTAGGCCATTTCTTTTTGCAAAAACAGATAAGCTTGGTGGTGTCTAGGTAATGCAAAAAGGCTTAAGAGTCTCAAGAACTCATCCTAGAGGTGAGGATAGAGAGACATTTTTTGTTGATTCATTCTCTTTTATTGAGACCCAGAGGGGAGGGATTCCACCACTAATTCTGGGTCATCACCCAGCCTACAAGTGGTCCCAGAAGGGAGCGGAGTGGACAATGATAACTAGAGATAAATAAACTCATCAGCTCTTAGGGTAGCTGTTAGAACAAACCCTGAAACAATGCTAACCATCTCAAGGATGGGTGTAAAAACCAAGCTATCACTAGACACTCATCAGCATCTACGATATGCATTAGGGGCAAAATGGGAACCAGTGCTTGCCACCACTGAAAACTCTTTAGTTCTCATGAGTGGGTATAAAACCCAATGCTAAACCACCATAGGTACTGGTTAGCACCTATGGTGGGTGTCCAGTGCTAGCTACCTATAGGAACTCATCAGTACCTAGGGTAGGTGTTAGTTAGGGCAAAGACCTGTAGACAGAGTCTGTAGCAGGATCCAAGGATCCAAGCTGGACTTGTAACCAGTGAAGATCATGGCTGGGGGTGGTCCTCTGCAAGACTAGAGTCCCACCAGAAAGCCGGATGATCAATAGTCTTTTCAGGAGATAATAGTTCACATTTATTCTGACTGGAATAGAAAGAATTACCAATCGAAGCTGGTGGTGTTTGAACAAGCTTGGGTGGGGCAGATGGAAGGTGGCTTGGTAGTGAGCCCCAGATCAGTATTTCCTGGACTATGGGCACCTAAGCCCATGAGAGAGCCTATCTGAGTCACTGCACCAAAGTGTTGGTTCTGTGCATGAGATCAGACACACACTACCAGATACCACATGAGAGTTTATTCAAGGAAGTTGCTGAACAGGTATAAGGGAGAGAAGCAGAATAGAGAGACAGATTTTCACATTGCATCTCCTTTTACGAGAGTGAATGGGCACAGATTTATATAACCATACCTAGGCTACATCCATACACTATGTCCATATGCAGTATATTCTGCCAGCATCATGTTGGGTTTACCACATGGCCACTACATACCAGGAAAATCTTATCTAACCTGGTGCCATATTGGATTATTGGACTAGCATGTTTATCACATAGCTGCTACATGCCAGGAATCCTTACATCTTCTTTCTTTGGTTGGCTTTGTCAGATATTTCATCACAGTAAGGAGACACATAACTAATACATACAAACATTCATCCCTTGGTGAGACACATCAAATTGTTGTGGCCATTAAAAGGAACACAAGAACAACTCACTTCACTTGTCATTTCCTTGTAAACTTGAAATCAACTAAAGACACTTGAAATTTCTGCTGTAAGCTATATCATGCATTATTAGCAGAGTAATGGAGGCTTCATTAACAAAACCTTGATATTAATAAGCACTATGTCTTATCTTAATCTGTCAGAGTTTGAAGATAGAGTTCCTTGAGAAGCAGTGTGTGGAAAATCAGCACCAAGGTTAGCAGCAAGAGGAAACTTAAACAAAAGTATAAAAGTTCCATGATGAAATACGGAAAGGCTTTGTACATTAATGAATAAATAAACAAGTACAGTGAACTGTAATATCTTCACTAAAAAAAAGACAAAACCAAAACCAACTCTACCTGATGTGCACAGTCTTCCCAGTGAAACATTAACTGTTGTTGCTTGCCTTCTTTCTAACTATTTAATTACAAAATTCATCTGGTCACATAATTTGATATTATTTTTATCATTGTTTCATAAAAAAATTTCCACAAGTGCTTAATAGTGAACATCATAAATTTTCTATTTAATATGTAATAAATATTATATTTGACTGTAATTTTTGTTAAATACTGAATCTCAACATGCTATGTACTAGAGTTAAAATATATATTATGAATATAAATGTATTAATCTGGTACAAATATTTCCAAATATATAATATATTATGTAGAAATTGTTTTTATAACAATTTAGCTAAAGTGATTTTTAAAAATTAAACAACAATATACTGTTAGAGATACATTTATATACCAAAAATTATATGAATGGAAATCAGTTAAACTGATAAACCTTAGTCTGCCTCCATAAGTGGGCTTATATTATAAAATTTATTGATTTTCTTGTTCCTCTAAAAATGGAGACTATTAAATTTGTTTTATATAATAATTTCAAATTTTAAAAAAGTCTAAAATGCATTCTATTATGTAAGCGTGCCTTTATTTATTTTATTTTTAATTATATGCATGAGGGTGATATTTGCATATAAATGCAGGTATTTTCTGATGAATCAAACACCACTGTAGTTAGAGTTACAGGGAGTTTAAGCTACCAAACATGGGTGGTGGGAACTGAACTCAGGTAATCTGCTAGAGCCCTGTGTGCTCTTAACCATCTTCTCTGGTCCTTGCAAAATGTTTTTAAGTCCTTAATAATTTTTTTAAAAATAATACAGTCTTTTGGAACAAGGTTATAAAGACAAACAAAAATTATTAAATTCTGCAAACATTCTTAACATCACACATTCATTTTTTTTTTGCCTTCATTTGGGTAAAAACTAGGTTTGTAATCAAGAAAAAAGTCCTTAGAGTTAATAATTTTCACTTGTAAGCACTGTCATATTACTCCTTAGTTTTCCAAGTCTAATTTAGAGTACATCACAGTCAGGTAATAAATCCTACACACTTCAAGTAATGGCACTCTGTCTATCTATGTTTATTTGAAAGTGTAGAGATGGATAAGAGCGGGGCAGACCTGCCCTGTTGTATGATGACAGGGGCTTCATCTATTTGAATTTTCTATAAGTAAATCTATTATAATGAAATTTACTAAAAAAAAAAAAAAATGATTCCAATAGCTATTTTGTGCTAGAAAACCCAAAGTTTTAGATAATGACTTTTAATACTGTATGCATGTATGAAATTCTATGCAAGAAAAATGTAGTTGAAAAAATAATGTCAAAAACTGATTGTTTTAACAGGATATAAATCTTTACACAACAGCTTTTAGAAAAATAGAATACAAATTCAGAAGTTCACATGTTCATTATCTTCAGGTCAGCCCCTTATGTTTTTGTTTTGGGGCTCTAGTTTCTTGAGTTCCTTCTATATTTTAGAGATCAGTCCTCTTTCAGATGTAGGGTTGGTGAAGATCTTTACCCATTCTGTAGGCTGTCATTTTCTCTTATTGACTGTGTCCTTTGCCTTACAGAAGCCTCTAAGTTGCAGGAGGTCCCACTTGTTAATTGTTGTTCTTAGTGTCTGTGCTACTGGTGTTACATTTAGGAAGTGATAACCTGTGCCATTGCATTGGAGGGGATTTCCCACTTTCTTTTATATCAAGTTCAGTGTAGCTGGGTTTATGTTGAGAATTTGATCCACTTGGATTTGAGTCTTGTGCAGGGTGATAGGTTTGGGTCTATTTGCATTCTTCTACATACTACCATCCAGTTAAACCAACACCATTTGTTGAAGATACAATCTTTTTCCATTGAATATTTTTGGCCTCTTTTCCAAAAATATAGGTGTGTGGGTTAATGTCGGGTCTTCTATTAGATTCTATTGTTCAGCAAGCCTGTTTTTATGCTAGTACCTGGCTGTTTTTATTTCTGTAGCTCTATAGTATAGCTTGAATCAGGGGTGGTGATTCCTCCTGACGTTCTTTTATTGAGCAGGCTTGTTTAGGCAATCATAAGTTTTATATTATTCCCTGTGAAGTTGAGTATTGTTCTTTCAAGATATGTAAAAGCTGTGTTGGGATATTGATGGGGATTGCATTGAATCTGTAGATTGCTTTGGTAAAATCGCCGTTTTTACTATGTTGATCCTACTTATCCAGGAGCATGGGAGATCTTTCCTTTCTCTGATATCCTCTCCAATTTCTTTCTTCAATGATTTAAATTTTTTGTCAAACAGGTCTGCTACTTCTTTGGTTAAAGTTACGCTAAGGTATTTAATGCTGTTTGCAACGATTATAAAGGGTGATGTTTCTTTTTCATCCCTTTCTATCCTTAGTGTATAGGAGGGCTATTGATTTTTTTTTTTTTGAGTTAATTTTTATCCTGTTACATCGCTGAAGGTGTTCATCAGCTGTAGGAGTTCCCTGGTAAAAATTCGAGGGTCACTTTTGTATACGATCATATCAACAAGATAGTTTGACTTTTTCCTTTCCAATTTGTATCTTATTAATCACCTTTTGTTCTCTTATTGGTTTAGATATAACTTAGAAACCGATATTGATAATGAGAGAGAGTACACCCTTGTCTTCTTCCTGATTTTAGTGAGATTGCTTTGAGTGTTTCTCCATTTAGTTTGATGTTGGCTCTCAGTTTGCTGTGTATCTTCATTATATTTAGGTATTTTCTCTGCATTCTTGATCTATCCAGGACTTTTATCATGAAGGAGGGTTGGATTTTGCTCAAAGCTTTTTCAGCATTTAATGAGATGACAATGTGGCTTTTTCTTTCCGTTTGTTTATATGATAGATGACATTCACAGATTTTCATATGTTAAACCATTCCCTGACTGATTGATCATGGTGGATGATTTTTTTTTTTTTTTGGTATGTTGTTGGATTTGGTTTGCCAGAATTTTACTGAGTATTTTTGCATCAATGTTCATGAGGGAGATTGGTCTGTAATTCTCTTTTTTCATTGCATGTTTGAGTGGCTTGGGAATCTGGTGAGTTTGGCCTCATAAAAAGAGTTTAGCAATGTTCCTTCAGTTTCTACTGTATGGAACAGTTTGAGGCATATTAGTATTAGTTCTTCTTTGAATGTCTGGTAGAATTGTGCACTGAAATAATCTTGTCCTGGCCTTTTGTTACTTGAGAGACTTCTAATAATAGCTTTAATTTCCTTTGGGCTTATAGTTCTGTTTAGGTCTTTAATCTGATCTTGATTTAATTTTGGTAAGTGGTACCTCTCCAGAAAGCTGTCCATTTCTTTTAGGTTTGCCATTTTAGTGAGTATAGATTTTCAAAGTATGACCTGATGATTCTCTGGATTTCCTGGGTGTCTGTTGTTATGTCCCTTTTTTTTTCATTTCTGATTCTGTTAATTTGGATACTCACTCTCTGCTTTTGGCTATTTTGAATAAGAGTTTATCTATCTTGTTGACTGCATTGCATTATACAACTTAGAGACCTCAGCACAGGAATCACCTCCTTACCATCTAAGATAAATGATTTTCCTGCATACATACTGGCTTAATACAAGCTTCCATTGTTGTAACACGGGCATGTGTTGAAAAGAAAATGGCTTTCTTTCGAAGTTTTAAATTTCAACTTTAATTTAAAGATATGTTGTTAAATAATCACCAAACTTTAAAAATAGCTTTTAGGTTCACACACTATTTTACCTTAACTTTCACAAAATCTTGAAAATCAACAGCTTTTGCATTTTTAATATAATTATGTTAATCCCACGAGATTAACCTTACATCAACTCTTGTTTTGTTTGTATTTTGCGAAAATAACTTCTATTCAGTTCCACTGTTTATTCATGTTAACACACCATATAAAGAGGAAACAACCTTTCTTTTTGTTTTTAAAGAAAAAGACATCTTTCAATATGACACGACTCACACTTGATCTCAAGAATTTTATTAAGGCAAAAATTCAGCGTAACCTTGGATATCTGGAAGAATGCAATCATACTACCAATTAGGAGTCCTCTTCCCAATATCAAGGCTTCTAATTCTCATCAGAATATAATTTTTCTTGAAAGAGGCATTTAGTATTGAAATAAAATTCTTATAAATGCTCGACAAGATCTTACACTTATACTCAAATAAGTAGAGTTTCCTCCATGTGAGCAGGAGACAAGAGGACCAGCAGTCTTGGTGTACATTACAAAGGGGATGCTGGGTTTGTAGAAGATAGAAAGTCAGGACGGAAATGTTGGCACTGGTTTGTGGGTTGGAGGTCAGCTGTTAATTAAAAGCTGAGGTGCATATTTGTATTTTATTTTTATTCCTCTTTTCCAAGCTCATTTTGATCCAGACTCAAGAAGCATATTGCAGCAGAATACTATGAATATATGTGAAATAAGACCTCCATGGCTTGAAATCTCAAGTCTCTTTTTAGTTTTACTTTTCTTATTACTATTAGAATATTCACCATGCCACCATCTCTTCCATATGATTTCACTGAACTTACCACATCATGTCACATTATGATATATATTTATCAATTGTTATATTGTTTATGATATGCCTTTGCTTACAGTCATAGAAATACCAATTTAACTTACATCCCTGTCTATTATTTGAAAAGTATATTTTTTTAATATTCCCACTGCTGTATCTGATGTTTAGGTAGTCAATGTGATATATGAAATCAGTGAACAGGATATGCATTAAAAATTGCAAACAGCACCAGAAATTGATTACTTAGCTTCATTAAACACAGAATTTTCTTGTGTGTATAAAGCCAGGAGAAATTAAGTTTTATTCAACTTAACTTTTAATTGATAAATGTGATATATGCTAAATGCATGTTTTTTATTAAATGCCTTGAAAATAGTTTATCAAGTACAATCATTCTGGGGAGATTAGACAACTTTCATAACTGATATAACTTCATTTAGCATTTTGAATTACATGATAGAAAATAATTTATCAAGTCCTTGACAACTTGTCACATCTATTCCTCATTCCCTCAATTTTAGTACTTTGCTTAGATGGCATGCTTCATTAGAGTAAAAGGAAATCGTGTGCAACACATGAAAATGTGCAACTGTAAGCTTATTAAAGTACCGTCAATGTGTCTGAAATAACCTCTTTGTTTGTAATTCAAGAAATTTGGTGCCACTGTCCACTGGAAAGAATGAGAAATCTTATCAATGCTCATCTAGAACAGATCTGACATACCCAGTGAATCACTTCAGATCCTTTGACATTTAGTCCTGAAGTCTCTCCTTCCTGAAGAGCTCTTAGAATCATTCTCATAGGGTGCTCCATCTTGATAGCCTTAGGCTGCTGACCCAAGGGCAGGCAACGTGGTTTCACATCTGTTATAGAATGCCTTAAGCCCTCAGTTAGCTTAGGAGTATCCAAGTCATCACTTGACATTCAAACCAGCAAGGCAATTTAGAATCTTTTGTTTTGATTTTAATTTTCTCACCTTTCTGAAGTGTCAAATCTATTTTATATGTAAGAATTTTAATTCAAGATGATATCAGATTACAATAGAAACACATAACTTTAGAATATGAAAGACAAAACATAAAAAATTACTAACACTTTATCTTAATGTTTAACAATTTTATATGTATTTATCTTTCTGTTAACATTTTCACGGCAAATAGTAGACCTCCTCTGAAGAGAAAAATAATGTCTAAATATATCTTCCTTTTAATGTTTGTCCCATAGACTGAAAAGACATAAGACATTTGGAATTAGAAGAGACTTACTAGACTTCTAAGGCTCATGTAGATAATGTTTTCTGTAGCAACATTTTTTAGCAGGATGCCAATGATCTGAAATATTACAGTGGAATTATCTGGCTAAGTATCATTACCCAGTTTCCAATTTCCAATATCCCCAAGTGTAATCAGATGTTTCTCTGTCTGTCCTGTGCAGTCCTGTAGTTATTTAGCAATAAATAATCACACAAATATTAATTATGAACTGTTTGACCTATGGATTACTTTTACTCTTAAACTAACCCATGATTCTTATCCATGCTTAGCCATGTGACTTGGTACCTTCTTTCAGTGTATCCTCTTTATATTTCTTCCTTTGTGTTTATCACCAGTCTACCTACTCACCTTTCCTCTCCCAGAATTATTCTACTCTGCTTGCCCTGACTATACTCCCTGCCTGCCTTCTGGCCAACCAATATTCTATTAAACAAGTAAAAGTGTAAAATATTTACAGCATTATGTCACACCAAAGTGAAATTACACATATGGATAACAGTATATTTCTATATATCCATGTATAATTTTCTTTCTCCAATTATTAATAAAGAGCTATTAGGAACTCATAAAAAGTTATTGACCTGGTTCTTGGAAACGAAATCCTATAGCATTTGTGATTCCCTAAGCTACTGAAGCATCTTCATTCTAATGACATCAACTTTAGGTGGCTATCCATGGGGACTTGTCCCGATAAAGACACAGCCATGAGGAGAATCTTGAAACTTTTATCCCCACAGCTCATTCTCTGAAGTGACAGGAAGGAAATGAAGTTAAAAGTGATTACGCCTATTGTGAAAAGTAGTCAGTATCGTTTTGAACTAGAGACATGGCCTTTGGGCATTGAGGTGCCAGTGTATGGCGCATGGCCAGGCCAATTTCGACCGGGTGCACACCGGCTCTCTTCCTGTTTGCTCTCTCCTGCTCTTGGTTGAAGAACCCGACCCGCTTCTGCCTTGTGGACCAGTCCAGCTTTCTAGGAATGACACAATTGTTTAATTCCTTGTACCACTGAGTGTTTTCTATAAACTCCTTAGTAAATATTAACCTTTTGATCAGTTGCTAGTGATTTAACCAACTACACATGCTTAAATTGGAGTACCCTGAACTTACGTTTGCAGTCCATCATGTCCGGACAGTTGTCTGGGCTCAGAGAAACATGGAGGGCGACCTGTCCAGCAGGACTTCCTCCCTACCAAGACAGCATCTGTAGCCTCAGCTCTGACCTATCTGGAAGATGTCCCTCAGCCTAAATGCCTGATCTATCTCAGGGGAGACCTTTGACACAGATCCCTGCAAAGATATGCTGTCCTCCTGTTACCCGTGTGATAATTTGATTTTGTGTTCCCATCGGTATGGTAGGACTATGATTCCAAATGCCAATTAGGTGATGCCCCAACTGCAGTTCCCATCCTGTCTATATAGCTCCTCTTACCCTGAAATAAAATTGAGCTGTTACACTGAAGTAGTCTCCTGGAAAGCTAGTTTCGTCAAACCCACACACCATCTGAACCTTGTTCTCTGCTCCCTTTTGGAATAGTTGCCAAGTATCCCCAAGAAAGCAAATCCCACATGCATACTTGGTGCAACTTCTTACAAATCCTCAAAGTCTGAGGTTTAAACATTTGTCACTCAATGAAGATGTGAAGATGTGTACAGAAGCCTTCCCACTACAACTCTACACTCTGGAGCCCTTGAGAACTCACCACGTGTGTCTCTTTGTTGAGCTATTGATTTGCAGAGTTGCAATATCCTTTGCAATAAATGAGCAGCAGTTTAAGTGGGGATGATTTCCAGAACAACCCAAGAAAATTACTGAACCCAGGAAAGGGTAATGGAACTTCTGATTTTTTTAGTCCTTTTAGACATAAGTTATGGGTAATTTGAGTTCTATAGTTTGGAGGGAGATGTTGTAAGACTGAACTCTTGTCCCTTGTGGTCTGGGCTCATAACAGTGGCACAGCCCAACTGTAAGATAAACCAGCAAGTGAAAGATAGTTGGTTGCTACAGGATAATAGGAGATCATTTATGCATACAGTCTCCTAAGCAAATGTGAATATAGAGAAAAGTACTCACTTTGCTCTCCCTTCCTCCCCCCCCCCTTCCTCCTCACCAAACCTCTTTTTTGGAGAAAAATGTGACATTACTATATTATAATGGTTGGCTGGCAAGTAGCCTGATGATTTGAAAGAAAAAAAATGCAAACAACCATTTGGAACCATTCAAATATTTTCGAGGGTTAATTGCAACCAAAAAGTTTATACTATGCTCAAACTGAAAGAATTCATGTGTCCTACTTAGCAAAAACATTTGAAAGATGTGTCTGGGTCTAGGTGTTCTATTTTTGTTTTATATATTTGGACAATAAGAATAAAGAACAAAAGGGTTATAACTGTTTTCAAAAAAGACAATTTCAATGGATATCGATTTTGTTGTAATCAATAAAGAACAATGTTACTCTCAAAGGATTATAGAAATAAACTGTCCATATGGTTATATAGTAACAACATTCCCATCATTCTTTTTCAAACTGTGTTACTTCTTTACTGAATATAGGGAAAGAAAGAAGAAATAAAACCTAAAATAGAGAATACTTATTACCTTGTATTTCGATTTATTGTGGTGTATGGGTCTGGCATGTAATAGACATATAAACATATAGGTGTTTGTGTACATGAAAATCTTATCCAATTTTACTCCAACTATAAACCAGCAGAATTTTAGAACATATAAACTACTTTCTAGTTTTTATGGTAAGTGATTTAAATATCTTATTGTTGCAAAATTTTTAGAATCTTAGTTTCCCTGGGTGTGAGTTTGAGAAAAAAACATAGCAAAGAATTTTTATCAAAAGTATATATTAAACTTGACTTTGTCAAACCACATACATTACTGGATGTGCCATTTATTGGACAACATGCTATCAGAAAGGTCTATATTCAAGGTTAATATTCCCCCAGATTGTTTTCTTTTAAGAAGATAAATGAAATGATGGCACCTGAGTTCTGCTGCTCTTTGTTTCACTATGGCATTTAATCATGGTTACACAGTAGCACCGAAATCTGGACAAAATACAAGAATTACAAGAGAGATCTTAAATGAAGTGGGCTCATTGCATGCTTTGTAAGGACTCATTGCTGAGAAAAAAATTCCAATTGCCAAAATTTCGCTGTTTCCACCCCAAAGAAATAGACACCTCCCAAACTAAATAAAAATACAATAGACTTATTATTGAATAGATATGTTATCTACAGTTCATAGGAAGGAGTCCCTTTAAATAGAAAAAGGTTGATTTTTTTTTTTTACATAAAGCAAGATAGAGTACAAAAGCACAGCTTTTGTAATTTTGGTAATTTTGCAATTGTACAAACATATTGCATAGTATGTGTAAGAAAATAGTTTCATTTTTTTATATATCTATATATACAAGAAAACATTTACATGAAAGTTACAAAACAAAATAAATGAATAGTGGACCTGATTTAAAGAACTGTATAAATAAAGAAACAAACTCCAAATTGTGTATTTTCATTGTTAGTAAATGTCCTTGCACATCTTTAACCCTGTTTGGCTTTTACTTATAAATATTCAAGAAAAGAAATATTAATATTGGAGACCCAGAAAAAATAACAGTTCATTGTACCTCAAAGCCTTTAATGTTTGTCATTACTATTCCAAAGACTGACCCTCATCAATTAACACTTAAAAGTAGCCCTCTAGTTATAGAAGTACTTCAAATTAATTATATTATTCTAGAGTTTTTTTTTTTGGCAAGCAATGAAATTTAAAAACAACTAAGTCATTCCATCCTGAGGCCCCTTTGGGTGTCGTCTTTCTATCCTGGTTTTGAGAATATTGAGGCATTCATTACATATGTATAAAAATATGCAGAGCACACTACCGAAGTGTTCTTTTCTAAAACTAAAGAAGTATCCAATGGCTGTAGCTCAGGCTTCTGCATGAAGCATGTTTACTACCTTGTGTCATAACTATAACCCTTATTTATTTAATAAATGAGTAGAAGTGAATTAAATATATTAAAATTCTGGTCTTTGGTCTTTGATATGTCAATGACTACTAGATTGCAATTTAAAGCAATATCTACAGCAGTCCAGTGAAATCATTCATTAATTTATAATTGGACATAAATGTGATATTATTTTACTCTTTTAATAATGACATTCTGCAGTAATAATTTCCATAATTATGCTAATTTATGCAGCAAATGATTCGGTGAATGTCTAAGAAGGGGTCACATGAGCAATACTAATTAGACCAAAGCTACGGGAAGATAAGGTATCAATACCTCAAATGTAGAAAACTAAAAAATGAATTTGGTGATGATGGTTGAGTATAAAAAGTTAGGCCATTAAATACTTTCAATTACAATTTAATGTGATATTGACATTGTATGCTGTAATAACATCATCGGATATTCTGCTGCATTACATAGCTATACAATGTTTGCAGTGATGAAATTCATTAGAGAAATTACTGTACTAATGGTGAGTTTGGAAAATTAAGCTCTGTTAAATTGAGACTTTAAAGTGGTAAACTATGAAGGAATTTTGATATAAAAAAGTTTAGTAGTTGGCCATATTGATCAAAAAACATGTTTTTCAAATATCTATGCTTTTTTAGTTTCATGAAGGTTGATAATATTAGAAGAGTAAGCAGGGTGCTTATATTTGTCAGGTGTTATTTTAAAGTCCTAAAACAGTATTTAAATAACAGCTACAAACATTCTTCATAATGTCATCCATATTACTGAACACATCCATCAAACATGACTTCCCCAAGGGGAACTGATGTTCAACTGGTAAAGCACAGTAAGGAATATGGAGAAAAATAAAAGGATGCTGAGAAGATTTGCTTTTTGACATGGATGAACAGCTTTTTAAGGAATGGATTGTTACAAATTCAAGCTTGGCAAACTTGAATGAACTCAGAGACAATCGTTATTAAACATAATTTATAAAGAATCAGTGGATTTAAGAGATAAACATGAGCACAAAAAAACAAAACAAAAACGCCTAGCTTAATACACCTTTCTCACAGAGAACTATACTACAGCAAGAATGACTGAGTATTTCTTAGAAAATTTAAATCATTACACGTAACCAGAACCCAATACAGAATTGCTACCCATCTGTTCAAATATTCAGGACAAGATTTTCTAATTGAAGTGTCACTGAACATTGTTAGTGTCAAAACTAAGAAACAGTATTATTTTCCATATTGCAAAAAGTATGATGAAAAATACCATAAAATATAAGACTAATGAGTATAGCACAGAATGTTAGAGATACTGGCCAAATGGGCAATGAAATCCTGAAAGTTTTCTTTGTTTGGTATTTAGTGTGTTTAAGTTGCTTTTTTGTTGTTTTTAATAAGTATTATCAGCTCAAATATTAATGATCTTTATATATCTCTTTGAGCCCGAGAGAAACTGAACTTAAAATGCATCTGAGGTTATGTGTGTCTAGGTCATAACTGAGATGCCAGCAACTGTCTTACTCCAATGTTTTCTTTTCCCTTCACACCTTCAGGATCTAACTAAATAAGACGTGAATATAGGAGCAAAATCATGGCTGAGTAATATCCGTGTGGCATAACTGAAAGTAATATTTTTGAGTATGATTTAGAGAAGATAGAATTTGTATCATTTAAATGAGCTGCAGTGTGTGTGTGTGTGTGTGTGTGTGTGTGTGTGTGTGTGTGTGTGTGCTTATGTCTTCATTGTATTCTGTTATACTTCATTTGGAAAGCAATGAATCTGTTCTACAGATTCTGGAACTTTTTATTTTCAAAGAAACAATAATTCTCTATGAGGAACTCAGTGACTTTAGAGTTCAACTTCTTAGCCTCTAATATAAGCTAAAACTTTGAAAGTAGTGTACTTGAAGAATCTGTAACAGTCAAGCAATCAGGTCAGGCCATTCATTTCGTATTGTAGAAGAAAGTCACCTATAGCATTCTGTCTTTCATATTTAAAAGGTACTTGAACAACATTCCAAATATCCCAAGTTTATATGATATCTTCGTGTCTGTACTTTTCAGAGTATCTTTGATTTAAAGATTTTCCTAGCCTTTATTCTTATTTTATTTGGGTTATTTTGTTTTATTTTCTGTTTTCATTTTGAGACATGGTTTTTTATATAGCTCTGGCTGTCCTGGATCTCCCTATGCAGACCAGGATGGTCTTAAATTCACAGAGATCCTCCTATTCTGCTTCCCAGGTATGGGAATTAAAGGAGTGAGCCACAAATTCTAGCATATTGCCACCTTTTTCCACCTTTAACATCCTGCTGTACACATCAGCTTTTAGTGTTGCTTTTTGACCTTGCCAAATATATGATCCTAGAACATGTTAGTACTAGAAGAAGCCTTCAGAAGATGTTTGAGTCAATATTTTTGTTGTTACTAAAGTGTTTATTGCAAACTGAAGCCTGAAGATATTCTCAGATAGCCCAACTCAGATTAATTGATTAGTAAAAGACTTTAGAAACAAGGAGGATTATGGGTCACAAGCTTTAACATCCCTTGATTAGGAAATTTTCTACTTGTTTTAATTTAGCATTTTTAGAACCCTGGTATGTTCCATTTTAATGACAATTGTTTTCTTCACATAACATAGTGATCAGTACTCATGATTCTCAAATACTTTTCTTATACACGGTGACAGTCTTTTGTAAAGAGTAATGTGTAAACTTCATATATTGAATTTTGTTAAAAATGAGTTAAGCTCTGTTATGACTTTTCAAGCAATTATATATCTAAACTTTTATTTTGATATTAATTTACAGATTTATATAAAACCTTCAAGTTCAAGTCCAATATTAATTCAAAAATGATCAAAGTGAAGTACCTTTCAGAGAATTCTGCAGAGTGTGGAATGTGCACAGTGATATGGAGCTTTGCCTGTTCCTAGAAATGCTGGGAATCTGACGAGATAACTTTGGACAAATAGGTCACTTTACTAGTTGATTATCCAATTTTCTATTTTTTTCTAACTAAATTATTTCAGCTTTCAACATGTTTCAGTGTTTTGCTTCATTCTCAGCTATAGAAAACAGAATTTCAAAGATTCTGTAGTCACAGAGCCCTGAAGTAGAACTTCCACACACCTTTAATGGTGCACACGGATGCAAGGACCGGATGACGGAGAAAACTAAGGACTTACCTTTTTGCCATCACATGACCTTCCCAAACTAGGAAATCTGAAATACAAGTTTACATTTTTGTATTTTGTCGGTTTCAAGAATTTGTGTTTAAGAGTACTGTGGTGAGCAAATCTATAATCTTCTAGAATTATTTATTAGGAACTCATTACCAAAAATGGACAGGAGAGAATGAATAGAACTATGGGTCATAATGTCATGGTTGCTTAACAGTCTAATAAAAGTGACTAAAAGCTAACAGTCAAAAAGAAGCATGACTGGATTCCTCAACAGAGAAAACACAAGCCTAACACTCTTCTGAACATTTGTCTTTTATCATTTTCTTTTCTGGAATTTATAATTGAATGTCAAGCTTTCTTAAATATGAATCTGAAATTAAAAGACAGGTCCTTAATGTGAAGATGATGCTCCTGTGGAAAGTGAACCCATTCTCAGCATTATGCATAACATTAGCATTTAATTAGAAGCTGGTTTAACTTTAGCAGTTAAAAATCACATTTAATGTAAATGGAGCCAACAAAATAGTATTTTTAAAACCTAAGGGTAAGGGCCACCATGTGAGTATTTAAATAAGTAACTGGTGGGTTCCACACCATAAGCCTATCCCTTCTACCCTATACTGCAATTGTTCAGATGTTTTTTTAAAAGTAAATGTGTCACATGCAATAGCCACATAAATGTAAGGCCAGCCAGATTTGACAAATGATGGCATAATGGCATTTTTGTTAATTTTGTAAAGATTATATTGCTGAGAGCTTTCAAAATTATCTAATGTACAAAATTCCAGACTTAGTAGACAAAGAGTACCAACACACTGAATTTAAAGAAACACAAATAACTCAGGGATTCTGTCTTGTCTTGTTTCATTTAGTTAAAAACCATGTATTGAATTTAATTCTTTTAGTAAAGCAAGCATTACATAATGCTTCAAAATTTTAAAACTCGGGGATAAAAGTTTACGTCCAAAAAAGATGAATGGAAAATTGTGCTTTCGGACTGCATAATTAGTCTTCTGACGGGGGTAAGCATTTCACGTCACCATTGGATTTGGGGATTTCATCTGGATAATATGTTCGTGCACAGTTTGTAGCCAGGTTCTGCAAAAATCTAAAACTGTGTGTGCTTCACTCCACGTAGCAAAGGCACCTAAGTTATTCTTCCTTTCGAGCAAAGGTAATGATCCAGGTTTCCTTCTAAAGATGTTTGTCCCACGGGCGAATCAGTCACACCGTCCACTGTGTCGAGTAAAGGTGAATGAGGAGAAGTTGGGAGCCAATTCCTCCTGATCCTGGATCAGTTTGCTCTGCGGTCCATCTGAAGAAGCTCTGCACTGATCACAGGGGAAACCGAGCAAAACCGTGAAGCAGACGGACAGGAACAAAAGGCTATTCTGGTGTGAGGAGAAATCAGTCGCTTCAGCTCCACAAGCAAATGCTGCTACTGGACTGACAGGTGGAGCCTACCCCAGCTGGAGATAGGTAGAGTTTGCCATTGGGGCAGACACACAGTTCATACACTGTCTGTCGAGAATTTGAGGAGCTGGGTGAAGAAGAGAAGGAACCAGTTGGTAGGTTTCCCAACCGGATTGTATCTGCATTTAGAAAAATCTAGGAAGAAAGGGGGAAAAAAAATCTCAATTTACTTCAGCATGGAACCTCCATCGGAGCTTTGCAGCATGATTGGGCAACAGAGACTCCTGCTCTTTATGAAGTTTTGAACAGATTACAAGCCTAGCCTATGTGCTGTACAAAACCCCTCTTGCTCTCTATCACTTTGAATGATGGGCTTCTGAGAGCAGACCTTCAACATGAAATGTAGCACTGGATAATCTGCTCATGGGGCCCACAAGCCAACAGTTATTAAAACAGTAAGAACGAGAGAGAGAGAGAGAGAGAGAGAGAGAGAGAGGAGAGAGAGAGAGAGAGAGAGAGAGAGAGAGAGAGAGAGAGGAGAGGGAGGGAGGGAGGGAGGGAGGGAGGGAGGGAGGGAGGGAGGGAGGGAGGGAGGGAGGGAGGGAGGGAGGGAGAGGGAGAGGGAGAGGGAGAGGGAGAGGGAGAGACCTATAGCAAATGCTTTCCATTTAGCTTCTTAGTAATATGTCTTATTGTAGGATTATTCATTCTGAGAATTATTTAGAGAAAGAAGGATACCAGTCAGTATGACATTAATGAAGAGGGGAAATAATTAATTGAAATACACTCCTTTACTGTTTTTCTTTAAATACTCATTAGAGAATGAGTAAAATCATTTCTAAAACACTCAGAAAAGTCTTACAGTTTAAAGATCAGGTGACCTAGAAAAATCATGAGACCTAAGAGATAATTCTACATATCATTGTTCTTGAGTCTCTATTAAAGGCTATCTGGCTTTAGCAACTAATTTTCTAACTTTCCAATTTGGAAACTTCACTTATTTAAAGATTCCTATTGCATGGATTCTTTCTTTTATCTGTCTGACTCTCTCTCTCTCTCTCTCTCTCTCTCTCTCTCTCTCTCTCTCTGTGTGTGTGTGTGTGTGTGTGTGTGTGTGTGTGTGTGTGTGTGTGTGTGTGTGCATGTCAGAGGACACTAACCAAAGTTGGTTCTTGCCTTCAATGCTGTGGTCCTGGGGATTGAACTCCGGTCATCAGACTTGGCAGGATGTGCCTTTACCAATATGCTATCTCATTCTCATTGGCTCTTAACTTACTCTTAATCATAGACTCCCAAAGTTGACAGAATGAGAGAGCGCTCAGTCTTCTCCTTTTGGCCTAGCTAATTTGTACTAGTACCTCTGTTGTAGGCTTTGCTGCCGTCCACATCCAGTTTGTAACCTCCATGTCTAGGTTTAACTTTAAAGAAATGTAATTGAAACCATGTTTCTCTAATGCTCAAAGATCTTTCATGGTTTTCCTCTCATTTCAAAGAAATCTGGAGTTTTTCCCCAGGACACATACATGTATTAACATGCCCCATTCTTCTACATCATCAGCCTCACCTGATCCTCTTCATAGTTTGTATTTTTCATGATTTAAGCCAAGCATATGACTCAGAGCTATTTTATATTATATTATATATTTTATATTATATTATAATATTATATTATATTTTATATTAAATATTATATATTATATATTATATTTTATATTAAATTCTCTCAACATAATGTATTTTACACACACATATGTGTGTGTGTGTGTTAACTATATTCTTAGGGAATCTCCTCACTCATGTACAGGGGCTATTTTCGTTAATAAATCCATTCACATTGGCTGATGCTATTATTTTTTAACTGAGATAGTAACATAAGGCAGGGAGTTAGGAAAAGTGAGATATTAATGACAGCACCACATTTCTGAGCCTCTTCAGGTTGCAGCTTTGATGGGCTCGCTCACCTCTTTCTTTTTTGCCAAGGCAGTTATTGTGATGTTGTTCACGGTCCAGCTTCTGAAATTGGTATGTCTACTCTGTACTGTCCCATAAACTACACAATCCATTGCTCTGAAACTCAATCCTATGACTAGAGTAATAACCCAGAGCTTTGAACTCAGTGTCCCCCCTCCAACATGAACTCATTCATCTCAATGATACCTGTTGAAATCAGTGCTATTGTTAATCAATTTTTGGAATAAAATGTCTCCCTCACTAATATTCCAGCATGTATGACATTGTGTGGTATTTCACTGTGGATGTTTTCATATTACTATAACCCTTCATTTATACAGTTATGACTCTTCTTTTCTTCAGTGCCAAACATGAAATTCTCACAAAAGATGGCTGACTGGAGCTTTGGGGAGCTCACTGTATTTTGGCAAAAACATTTCCTTTCTTTTGAATTAATTTTTTATCAGATATACAAAAGTATTAGTGCCATGCTATACAATTATACACATATGCATGCACTGTATAATATTTAAATAAGATTAACCATATTGGGCATATAGAGAAATATTTATTTTTTATGATGGAAACTTTTTAAATTTTGTTATCAAGCCTTCTGAGATGTCTACATCACTACTGTTATCTATAGTGACCCATTTGGGCAACAGTAATGTATCCAAAATTCTTGTTACTATAACTTGGCACAAGCTGATTAATCTATGGAAGAACCATTCTGAAGATCAAAGTAGAAGAGAAAAGGGACCATTTAATTTTAGTGTTTAAAACTAATGTTGAAACAACAAGAATTTGGAGGCCCATTTCAAATTGTCCTTGAAATGAATGCTTTTCAATAGGATGGAAAAGAGCTTGATAAATACCATATTTAAGAGAAATCAAGATATTTCTCTTTGTCTGTATTTTCTTTTTTTCCCTTTTTTTATTTAAAAAGTTTTCCCCCCATGTGTCCCCCCCACTAGCCTTCCCTTCTCCCCTCCTAATCCCTCCCAGTTCTCCCTCAGCCTTCTCCCACAGCATCCCCCTATCCTTTCCCCAAGGAGGGCAAGGAGTCCCAAGGTGGGTCAGTTCAGTCTGGAATATTCACTTGAGGCAAATTCAATTCCCTCATCCCAATCTTAGGACTGGGTTAGGTTTTCCTTTGTAGGGAATGGGCTCCAAGGTGCCAGCCCACACACAGGAACATAGTCAGTCCTACTCCACAAGGTTCCACATACTGCCCTGGCCAATTGACAGTCATCTACATTTCCATGGTTTCGTTCCTTATCCTGATGATTCCCCAGTGGCTGTTTTGGGTTCAGTGAGATCCCCAAAGCTCCAGTCAGCCATCTCTGTGAGACTCCGCCTCATAATCACTATCCCATTGCTCATATAGACTCTCCTCTCTCTCTTTAGATGGGCCTGTAGCTAGAATTGTTTATTAAAAATTGCAGGCAAATGGATGGATTTGGAGAATATCCTTCTGAGTGAGGTAACCCAGGCCCAGAAAGATAGACATGGGATATACTCACTCATAACTGAACTTTAGAAGAAAAGCAAAGAATACACAAGCTGCAAACCATAACCCCTGAACAGCTTGGGATCAGAAGGAACTTAAGGGAGACAGCCAGGGATTCCCCTGGGAAGGAAAAATAGAGATGATCTCCAGAGCAAATTGGTATCATAGTGGATAGCAACCAAGGAGAGGTGGGAATAAATCATGAGAGAAGGAGATGGTTGAGTGAGAGGAGCAACAAAGAGGGAGAAAAAAGAAAAGGTTATCTTGACAGAGGAAGTCACTGAGGGACTGGAAAGAGGCTGGGTGCTAGGGAAACCTCCAAGACTCCACAGGATGTCCCTGGCTAGGACTGTAACCAATAGTGGAGGGGTGCCTAGACAGGACTTCCCCTATAATCAAATGAATGACCACCCTAAGTGTCACTATAGAACTTTCATCTGATAATAAATAGAGATGGAAGCAGACATCCATAGCTAAGCACCAGGATTTTTTCAAAGCTTGCAATTTCTCATGAAGTGGCTCCTTGTATCTCATGAAAGCTGATGCATGAGGCATGTGAAGCAGCACCTTTAGCAACTGAGGGTCAGGCCTGGTGGACACTCACCTCCCCTTCTGTAGACTGTAAGTGCAGTTCCTTCCTGCAGGCAGCCTTGAAGTCACCTGCAGCAGCGCTCACCTGGACCCCACGAGGAGCTTCCATTATCAAGGATCTGGTTGGTGATTCAAGCCTAAAGGAAGGCAAAATATCATTTACAAAAGAGAGAAAACTTACAGTGATCTGAAAAAAAAAAAAAAAAAAAACAACAAAAACATTAGGATTTAGCTAATCTTTGTACAAAGCTAGCATAAATCCAAATCCTCACAATATATTACAAGGATTACAAGTTCAGTTAAGTGTTAGGGTATGTTTTATTACTTCACTTTTTTTGCTCCTTATAAAAACTTCATTTGTTCTCATCAATTATTTACTCATGTATAATAATTTAATAACATTTTCTTATAGTAGTTCTCTTCATCATGCTGAATAAGTAGGTCATCATGAGTTTACATGTTTAAATCTTTAATCTATCATCAATATTAATGATGAGGTTTTAATAAATAAATTGGAATAATTTAGCATATACATATTTTTCAATAAAGAGTTCCAACTTTGTGAACATGAAAACCTTAATGAAAATCATTAATATTGCTATCCTTCAAGAGTGCACCCTCAAAATTTTGTCAACTTGAAAATTTTCAAAATGTGCATTAAAAATTTGGAAATTAACAAAGCTCACCACTTTACATGTTGAATGACATTCATTGATTTATTGCAATGATATCAGATGAAATGACTGAGCTTGTGGGAGAAAACCAACAAGGTGTGAAATCAGCAAACGACAGAATGTAGATATAAAATCCCTAGCAGGAAAAGTGATAGGCACCAGCTAGACTTGGTTGAAATGATTGAAAATGCTTAAACATACTTAAATTAATACCTTAAAACAGGTTACTTTTTAAATTTTAGATCCCAGCCACAGCCTCCCCTCCTGGCCTCTCCTATGCTATTTCCCTCCTCCCTCTCATGTCCTAGTTCTTTCCTCTTTCATCTCTATCCAGAAAAGGTCAAGTCTCCCATGAGTATCAATAAAACATGGCAAATCAAGTTGAAATAAGACTGAGTACTTCCTTTGTATTAAGGCTGGGAAAGTGACTCAGTATGAGAAGTTTGGTTCCAAGAGTCAGTATACAACACGAACATTCAATAAAAGATAACTTGATATGTATATAAGTGAAAAGAAAAATAAACCAGTTTTACCCAGTAATCAGCATGATTCAGCTTATTTCTGAACAGAAGAGTCGAGCTTATTTCTCATATGTTTGATAGCCACTGTTCATATTAGATTTGCAAAGGCTTTATTTATGCTGTATTTGACATTTAGTAATATTAAACACATTAAATATTCTGAGTATTTCAGATTTTCTACTTTGATCTTTATCAAATGATTAATCAGAAAATGCTTGCTGTATTTATATTTATTTTATGCGTCAAATATTCATGGTCAAACTAATGCAGAGCACTATTGATTTAAAGGCTCTGTGACCAAAATGCGTAAAGATTGGGAGCTCAGGGATGTAAGCCAGGGACAATGTCTCAGTTTTATCTGCTCTGAATTAATAATTAGCATTTACTCTGTGAACTGAACAAAGTCATATCTGTGCTAAAGATTCTGTTAGTCTGATTGACTTGTTAGAACTTCCATGATAGTAGAAAGTAGGAAAGTTATTGATCCAGAGTTAAGTGACCTTGGGCTATCTTTCACTCTCTCGGTAGCTACTCATAATACATTTCTGTGTATGACCTAACATCATTGTGAATATTAGGTAAATCATTTTTGAATTGCCTAGTTTTCTAGCAACACTCAAATTCCAGATTAAGAATGGCATTAGATTGCATCTCAAACCTATAACAAGAATGTCCCTTCTCTGCCTTTCACTAGTGTATTTGAAAAGTGCTTCAAATTTCTTTTATTAATTAACAAGAACAGCAGCAAAACCCCACACAAGAATTTTTACATCCAAATATAAACTTTGGAGGAAGTCTGAGTCCACGTTTCCAAGCCATAATCAGCATAATCAGTCATATTTGGCTAAAGAAATGTATTTTCTTTGAGGTAATAGATGAGTTTTCTTCTTTTGCTATAAAATTTCAGTAACCTGACATCTGTCAGTGTGTGATAGTATGTGATAGGACAATACTTTGTGTTCTCTCTCCCTCTTTCCTTCCTTCCTCCATCCCTCCTTCCTTCCCTCCTTCCCTTCTTCCATCTCATCTTTCTCAAATCCCTCCCCATGACCTCCTATTTATTGTCCATTCTCATATTAATCAGAATATCACCACATATGACAGAAACTGATAAAAATTACTTGGATTTTTTAAACTTAAAGATATTTTGAAAGAACTGGAGACACTTAGCTATAGTAAAAATGATCTTGAACATAAGTGGAAACACCAACTGGAGGAAGGAAATGGACGATAAGTGTTTACTTCTCCCTGTTAAGGAGCTTCTAGATTGATTTGTAGAGCAAGTAGATACAGAGGGAAATTTATAGAGTGGTAAAAAGTTCTCTATGGTCTGATACCTAAGATCACTTATGAATAGTGGAATGTGGGAGGCAGATGTCTCAATAATTATGGGTATAAGCTTCAAAGTAAAAAAATTCAGGAATAATCTATAGTGAATGAAATATGAGACATTGGGAACCATTTAACATATGGCAGCTTGCATCTATTAGGCATGCACTGACCAAACACAGGTACAAATGCTTGAGTGCTGAGCAAGCTCTTTGAGACAGTGACTCAAGCCCATGGAAAATAAACCAGATTCACTGGGCTTAGGTTGTGATACTCAGTTCATGAAGTTCAAATATTTAAAGCATGTTATATGAAAATATTATCATTTTATCTGAAGCAAACCTTTTTTCCTGAAAAGATAATTGCTAAATATTTGCATTTATGCACTGCCTGCTATGTACAAGCATTATGAAATTGGTGGAAATTTTGTACTACTATGAAATTATTTAAGTGGTGAAACAATTAAGGCATTGAATTAAATATAAATTGTATATTTTGCTAGTATTCATATAATTCAAAGTGATAAATGTAAAAAATACTGAGTTATTGAATAGCACATTTTAAAAAATAACATGTACTATTTAGGCAAATATTACACAAAAATAATTTAAGAAGAAAATTTAGTTAAAGCATATGTGTAATAAAATTTACTGACTAGCTGGAAGATTTTTTACATCTACAGTTCAATGTTGAACACAGTCAGTGGCAATTATCAAGTATTTTTAAAACACATGCAAACTGAATCAATTTCAAGTATTTTGATATGCTTTCCTGAATACTTAGCATACATTTATTTTGTCATGTGAAAAATCATCCCAGAGAAAACATTTCAAATCACCACTGGCACTTTGTGAACAGGACTGTTTTATTTTGAACATTTAGAGATTGAGATAATCTACCTTTTTTATTTTCAATTGGATGCATGATTAATAGGTACAGAACTTTAATTGTCTGGAATGAAACATTGTTTCTTGTATCATGTGTTAAATATGTAAGAAGCCACTTCATACAAACATACCCACACGGTGCTGTCCAGCAGGTATACCACAAGAAGATTAACATTTTTCATATGTTGACAATAATAAGACAAACCTTATACTTACTCAAAAGTTTTATTACACTTTCAAAAGACATTAGAATGTTTACAAAGAGTCCACAAATTACATTATTGAACAAAAGATTTAGACAATTTTTCCCAAAATTTGAAGTAAGAAACAATATAACTAGTCATGACAGCTTATCAAAATAGGTTGGACACAAAGTAATTATGCATTTCATTCCTATTAATATTTCCCAGGCACTTATTAGAAGCTGGTCCTTCTAGGAGATATGATATGAATTTCAGAATATTAGAAAGGAATTCCTTATATTGAATGTGCTGATGCAAATTTGATCATCATGTCAATTACTCTCCAAAAGTAACAAAGTAGGAAATTGAAGTATAAAACACCTGAAACCAAATTACTATATGCAAAAACAATACCAATCTAATGAGTGTATTCAAGACAGAAATTGTAGTAAGGAACTATGAACATTCTCTATTTCCAATATCAGTTGGAGCTAAACTTTCTGGTGATCAGAGTTTGACTCATAATTTAAAAGATTTTAAAAAATGAAATGTTACAGTTCTCTCAATATATAGTTGGATTTTTCCCTTCCTCTATGGGTTGGCCATATAATTACAGTAATGTAATATGAACTAACATCTAATACTAGACCATTACTGAATAGTTAAACATAATTATTATACTCATACTAAACAAGGTAGATGCTCTAATTATCCCTGTGTTACCTAAAACATATTTTAGAGTGGTTGCATCATTTACTGTGGGTTATGCTTCTACTGCCAGATTCCTTAAGAGTGGTTGCATCATTTACTGTGGGTTATGCTTCTACTGCCAGATTCCCTAGGTATCCAAAGAAATCTTGACAAAGTGCAATGTTAAAGACCTGAACAACTTCTTACAAAGTTGCAGTAATCAGACAGAACTGATAACACATTACAACTTATATAGTGAATTAAAATGCATTTCAAAAACAGAATGTTTTACTTGTACAATTATCTGAGCTTAACAAGGACAGCGAAGCTATCCAGGGAAGAACACAATTACTTTAAAGCAAATAATACAAAAATACTGCATATCCATATCACATAAAACCTTTAGTCTCTACCATACACTACCGTATTGAAGTTGAAATCATAAGGCTTTTTGCTGAAAATATCTTTGTGACTGGAGAGATTAAAAGTGTCACAGGCCATAGTGTATAGTAATTAGTGCATACTTTAAAATGTGTCTAATACTGTCAGATTGAAGTGTACTTTCAAAATTACCACCAATGAAGCAAAGACATAATGGACTGGGAAATAATATCCACAACATGATATATCACAAATGGCTTGGACCAGGATATGTGAAAAATAATCCCTCAGTATTCAGAGAATATGAGAACACGTCAAATGAGATATATGGCTGTCAACAATGTGCATGAAAAGTGGTTCATATTGTTACCTGTTGGATAATAGCAAACAGCAGAAATGCAACACATCATGATTTCTCTGCAACGAATTGAATCAGTAAGATTGCTAACACCAAGTATTGGTGAGACTGGATATAAACTGACATTAAACACTTTGGAAAATTCTCAGGTAGTTTGACATAAAGCATAAGAAGCAGAAACATCATATACAAATGTGCATGTGCCTATGAATATATGTTTCTGTGTTTATATAACATCATAATATTAAATAATAGCATGCATATGTTTGTATAATATCACATATATAATATTACAATATGTAATATTGCATAGATATATATACATATCTTTACAAATACTTTGCTTATCTAATAGTAGTTTTGCTATATAAGCTCTAATATGCAGAAATATTAGCTTAAAAGTAAACCAAATAAAGGCTATAAGTGTGCATTTAAAGTTTTCATGAAACCTAGAACAGAGCTCTGAACATTAGATACTCATAAAAATGTATTGAGTAAACTGTGTAAACTCACATTTTGAATAACAGAGATATCTATTTATATTGTATCTTATGAATAATTATTTTTAGAACAGCATCATGACTGCATACTGCTTTATTTACTCATCCAACCCATTGCACTTGCCTGATGAGTATAGCATCAGCTAAAAGTACTTCCTGTTGAAAACTGTCAGCAATGTATGTCAAAATCTCAGACACTCTCTTTAAGATTTGAGCACATATATGAATAATTAAACAGCCAATTATCACTGTACTTTGTTTTTGCTTCAGTTTTGAAATTTAAATTAGAAATAGTAATCTTGGGAGTAGTCAGGACGTTTTAGTATTAAACACTAAGTCAAGCCTATTCAACCTTAAAGCAATGCACAGTTGGAATAGGAAAATTCAGAAATAACATATAGCACCTATAATGTAATCTACAATTACACTCTCAAGTATACAACATCTGTAGGACACATAAATTCATGCATAGTGCTCTTCCTATAGTGATATATTTTTCATAATAAGATGATAAACATAAACATAATTATTAAAATTGTAGAAGGATTCAGGGACTAACCTGAATAAATTAGTCTCTTCTAATACATGCAGTTTATATTTAGTTATAACCTAATTTTTCACACATAGCTGAATGTCAAAGTCAAATAAACTTTGACATCTAAATGGAGAGAAAGCACACATCTTTATAGAATATTGGGAATATTTGTTGATTTACATATATTTTACATTACTGAAACTAAGATATCTCACAAAGCACTCACTGTTCCTGCCTCATTGAAAAACTACAAGCCATTTCTTCTACATTTCACATTATTATTATCTGTGATCAACCTGCTTTGACAAGGGAAACCAGAGCATCTTAACTATAACTAAACATCTATTGACCATCATCTCCTCACTTTCACATTCTCCTTCATATTCAGACTTTGAAGCCTTTCTGTTCCAAACTTTCAGATGCTGGCTGTGTTTATATGTCACATGAGTGATAACATGGAACTATTGTATATGGGAGCTACATTAGACCAGTCTATAACAATTGGTGCTGATGCCTGATGCCGTCCATATGCATCCTGAAGAGATTCTATTTCTTAGATTACAATAATTTAGTTACTGCCCATTATTTAAAGGCATCTTGTTACAATCATCTAAACTGACAACTATTTATCACACTACTACACATGAGACACATTGTTTTCAGTTAGAAAATTAAAAATATGCAGAGAGCATATGGGTCTTATAAACTATGAATGTACTATCTTTTGTGGGAAACGATCATAGTTATCCAAAACATTTTTAATACCCCAGGGCTACGAATGTGTGTGAGTGTGTATGAATATGTATGTTATTTATGTGTTTGTAACTTATTTAGTAAATATGTGCACATATATATGTGTGTGTTGATAACACACATTTGTGCATACACAGAGAAAAGCATTGAATGTTTTGCTTTAATTATTTATTATATATTCCTTGAGAAAGACCCTCAAGACTAAAAGTACATTAAAAAGTGTGGTTATGCACTGCCTTTAACATTCCTCAATGCCTCCAGTTTTTACATAGAATATGTAGTTATTAACTTGACCAAAATTAAAAATTAAGGATCACATAAGAATCATCCTGATAAAAATAAATGTTATTGAACCTGTGTTCCTTAATTAGTCAGAACAAAAGTCACTGAAAATAGCACAAGATTATGATGTTCTGAACGTATGCTACTGTGAAAATGTTTGGTTTTTGTATTAAAATTTTCAAATCATTTTGTAGGTGTGTGATAAGGTACTCTGTAGGCTATAGAAAGAAAAATGTAGAAACCAACCCAGCCACAACTCTTCACCTACAATGTGTCCTGTGTACAAGATATACAGGAGTAACGGTGGGGTGGAACAGAACTTGTGGGAGTGACCAAGAAGTGTGTGGCTTAACTTGGGACTCATGCCATGAGAGTGAGCCCATGCTTTAGACTCCCTGGATGGCCAGGAATCAGAGACTGGATATCCAAGTTACTTAGGGTAGGACCAAACACAACTGAAAAAATCAAACCAAACAGGAAAGTGTGACAGACAGACAGACAGACAGACAGACAGACAGACAGACAGAAGCAAATAAGGAAAGAAGGAAACAGAGAAATAAGCAAACAACAACAAAAATGACTAATGATATTCTTCTACCTCATTCAATCATCACCAGAGAGGATGCATCACATAGTAGATGGGAACTGGTTTGGAGACTCACAGTCACACATTATAAGAGAGAGAGAGAGAGAGAGAGAGAGAGAGAGAGAGAGAGAGAGAGAGAGAGAGAGAGAGAGAGAGAGAGAGAGAGAGAGAGAGAGAGAGAGAGGGAGAGAGAGAGAGAGAGACCCCTCCTCTGAGTTCAGGGAACCATATAGAAGAGTGGAAAGAACTGTAGGAGCCGGGGGAGATGGAGGAGCCCAGGAGAACATAGCCAATGGATCAATTAGGGCTCACAGAGACTAAAGCAGCAGTGTCTTCAGGGGTCTGCATCTGACCCTTTATGTAATATATCATGGCTGTTAGCTCAGTGTTCTTGTGGTATTCCTAACAGTAGAAGCAAGTGTGTCTCTGACTCTTTTTCCTGCTCGAGTCTCTTTTTCTCCTATTGGGTTGGCTTGTCCATATGAGAGCTTTCTTCTTCTCTTATTATACCTTGTTGTGTTCTGTTTGGTGTCATCTGTTAGAGGCCTGATTTTTCCCAAAGAAGAAATAGAACTTGGAGTGGGTCTGGGTAAGAGGGGAGGTTGGGGATGGAGGGAATGTAGTTGGGATGTATTATATGAGAGAAGAACTTATTTTTAATTTAAGAACTCACCTTCTATTTTCTTCTGTTTTCATTTGATCATTATTTTCCTGCTTATTCACTGGTAAATGCTGAACAATGACTATAATGAAATAAAATATATGTGTGTGTATATCTGTGTGAATAAATGTGTGTTTGGCTTTTGCTATTGTATCATATGTACTGTTCATCTGCGTGTTTGTATGTGTGCAGAATCTAGAGAACACTAAGTGTTTTTCTTTATCACTTACTGTTTTATGACACTAAGACAGACTCCTTTTCTGAGTCTGTAACTCGGCTATGCCCACCCACGAAGTCATAAGAGCTTCTTATTTCCTTACCTGCCTTCTCTCCCATAGAACCAAGGACAGAGTCATATGCTAAGTCACAATTAGCTTCTAAACAAATGAAGTGTATGCACTCACATCTGTAAGTCCCTAGGAGTCACGCCCTCTGAACTCTGATGCCAAGCCATGCCCTCTCCTAGGCTCTGATGTCACATTAGACTTCCTTTAAAGCAAGGTCTCAACATGCATCTGCCTCTCTTTGTCTTGTCTTGGGAGCTCCCTTTACTTTATCTCTCTTTGCCTTACTTCCTTCCTTCCTTCATTCATTCATTCCTTCATTCCTTCATTCCTTTCCTTCTCTTCCCCTTTCTTCTTGCTTTCTCTGCTTCTATAACCATAACCCCTCTGTTAATTATAATCATATACAACAAAGCTCTTTTCTACATAGAAACAGCTGTTAATAGTCTCCTGCTATCTGCTGCTGCCTTCTCCCTGCCATCTGCCATGTTTCCTGCATCCTACATCCATAGAAACCTGCCAAAATAAGCTCAAAACCCAAACAACATCATTTTGTGAATACAACAAGGACTCTTATTCACTCAGCCATCTCTATAAACTAGAAATCAATTGTTTTAGAATCTTATTGAATTTTTAAAAAGAGATTATATCTCTGATAGTTATCTAACAAAAGTAATTTTAATATACAATATTTGTGTCATTATTGTTGCCTTTTAAAAACCCATTGCAGAAGTTACATTTAGGAATGTAATTTCCCTAGCAAAAATTAAGTAATCCATCTTATTCCACCAAATGTTAATTTATTTGTTGAATAAAGAATGCAGTAGTAATGAATATTCTTTCCTGTTTTAATAAAGGTTTCCATGACTTTCCTGGGAGAAATGAATGACCCATTATGTGGACACCCTACAATGTTGGGTTAGGACTAGCTTTTACACGACATCAAGGCTTAGACAGAATGCAGTAATGAGGAATTTATAATTTAGTACCATGGTAATACATAACACTTGTAGATATTGTTAGCAGTGTCTATTTGTCTCTGTGTTCAAACTACTGCACATTCCTTGATCCTTTGATATTTTCCCCTGATCCTTCTTCCTCCATTTCTTTTACGCCTGTTTACATACATCCTGTATCTTATCTATGTCTGATTTCCAAGAATGCCTAATGTAGCCATTACTATATTCCCTCAATGGCTGTTTCTTTTTAATTTCTAAACTCTCATTAGTACATGCATTTTTGTGCTCATGTCATGTATATTTGAAAAAATAGATAAGTTAAAATAATTCTTTATGTTGCTGTCAAGCTCTTACATCTTAACTCGATCCATTTGCATTAATCTGTCTTGCCACATGGCCGGCCCATGGCTTACCTGCGTTACTTGATTCTTGGGTGGCTGGATTATCTCTCACTCTGACTCCACCCGTTTTCCCCCATCTATGCTCTAATTTCCCCGCTTACTTCTAAGATGTAGACCAAGACAGGTTTTTTTTTTTTAATTGACAAATGGTATTCACAACATACAAAAAGACTACCCACATCATCTGACTACTATGAAGTTATAAAATGTTGATTTCTTTTTTGTAGAGATTCATAGAACGAGCACCATTTTACTTGTCCATGTGTCATAGGTGGTAAATAATGAGGTGAACTAAGACATGGTACAACATGGACTTACCTGAGGTCTTGAGATGGCTCTGCTCTGATGTGAGGTGTTTCAACAGAGTGCCCAAATACTGCTCCTTCAGTTCCTGGAGACAGCATAAATACAATAGTCAGGATAAGTGAGTTTGTATACACAGCAACTTTCATCTAAGTATATGTATTAATATTCTTCCCTCAACTAAGACAGAAGCAGGTCAATTCAGAATTTAATATTAGAAAAAGATTACAAGATACAGATAGATGAACCAAGGAAGGTGGATATGAATACCTTGTGCTAAGAACTTCTAAAATTAAATTATTACTACTGTAAGACAGAGGCATGCCACTTTTTGTTCTAATCAAAGAACAAAAACCCATCTCTTTCATTGCTTTATTTCACAGTTAAGTGTATTTAAGAAATAAGATAAGCTGAAATACTTAGGTCAGATTTTCCATATCTCAGAGCACATGATGAAACTGCCAACAGAAAGCTCAGGGCAGCACAGTGCTAGACATTTACAGACAGGTCTCAAATAGCATTTAACCACTCTCAACCAGAGAGCCCTCCAGAGATCTCAGAACTTCATGATACTTAGACTTCTGTGGAGTTAAGGTTCTATCTAAAAACTGAGAGCCACTTTAATCTATTTCAATATAGTTGAGTTCATCTGAGGTCATTGTTATCTGAAGAGGTCAGGGACTCTAGAATCTTGTTCAGATAGTTGAGTGACATCTGATCTGAACACACTTATTAGCACCGTTTTTATTTTCCAGGATACTAGAGCTTTTCTATAGTTTGAGTGAAAAAAATAGTGTTTTCTTTTCTAAAAATGAAGTAAAGTCTTTTCCTTTAAAGTTATAATGACAAAATCACTTTGCAAAATAAAATTCTTACAAATATTGTAGTGTTTAGATTATATCTTATTTCCTTTTGATATAGCGTTCATATATTCTGATGTAGGAATGTCATGCTTGATTCATAAATGTCATGAGAACTCTATTAATAATAAATGCAATTCAAATCTTACATTGAAATTTGAACAAATTTGGTTATGTACTGTGGAGGGAAATATAAAATGGACCAATTCTTCAAACAGGACCGACATTGTTGAAAGTAAATATTGTCAATGCTGGAAGTATCTTAAAATAAATGATGACATAGGGAAATGGATTAAATCTACTTAATGATGTTTAAAAATAAATATTAATACACACTTGGATGTGAAGTCATGGAGAAGGACTATTTTTAAGGACTAAAATATTATTTTCTTGGTATTATAGTACAGAAGCAAGCAAAACTATTAAGTTTTGCCATTGTAAGCTTCTAAATACCAGATTTTACTTCCTAAACTAAAAGCTATTGGCATCTGCCTGTCTGTGAGTCTTATTAGATATTTCTACATGTAGGGCACACACTGCTTGTTAGTTTTTTGTTTGTTTTTATTATTGTCATTAATTGAGAATACTTATTTGTTTAAAGGATTCATTCTTTTGATACCTTGATTCTGCCAATGCAGAATTCTTTACTATGGGTACTGAAAGGTAATATAATGGTTTCAGCTAATGTAATTAATAATTCTGTGATTTGGCTAAGGGTGGAAAGAATGTCCCCAGATTCAGATTTACATATTTCAAGGAGAGTGACTGACATTTTAAAACAGACTGTAATATCCCAATAGAATAGTTATCCTTGTGCAAAGTTCAAATGCTAATCTTCAGGTCTGTGTGATTATGAAAATTTTTTAGACAATGTGGTAGAAATATGATCAGAGAAAAGTGACAATATTTATTTACAAACTCTGTCTCAAACCACTAATAACAATGCAGAATCTGTATAGCTGAATGCAACCAAAACTTAAGTCTGTCAGTAAAGACTAAATACAAACTAACACAATTACAGGTGGTGGGGGCACATAAGAACAAACACCAAGGAAATCCAGAGAGTCATAATTTTAAAAAGTTTGAATTCTACCAAGTTGGAAAATCTAAAAGAAATTTCTAATTTTCTTGATACAGACCACCTACCAGAGTTAAGTAAAGATCATCAGATGAACTATATATAACCTATAAGCCTCTAGTGAAGTAGAAGCAGTAATTAAAAGTTTACCAACAAAAATAAAAAATAAAAACCAAGGTATAAATGGTTTTAGTGCCAAATTATACCAGGCTTTCTGGAGAGGGTTAGTACCAATGCTCCTCAAGGTATTTTATGAAATAAAAACAGAAGGAACATTCCCCAATTTGTTTGATAAGGATAGTCTATAAATCATATAACGACCCAACAAAGAGTGGATTATAATATATCAATTTCCATTATAAGCCTAGGCACAAAAATTCTCAATATAATACTATCAAACAGAATCCAAAACACATCAAAAAATTATCTACCTGATCAAATAGACTCTATTCCAGAGATGTAGGGAGATTCAACATAGGAAAATTTGTCAGTGTAAATCACCTTATAAATAAATATAAGACAAAAACCACATGATCATATCATTAGATTCATAAAAGGCCTTTGCCAAAATCTAACACCCCTTCATGATAAAACTCCTGGTGAGATCAGGTATACAAGGAGCATACCTCAACATAATAAAGGCAGTTTACAGCAAACTCATATTTAACATAAACCTAAATAGAAAAATAATAAACTCAAAGAAATTCCACAAAAATCAGAAACAAGGCAAAGTTGTACTCTTTATCCATATCTATTTAATACAGTACTTAAAGTCTTAGCTAGAGCAATACTAAAATGATGGAGATGTAGGTGATATAAATTGGAAAGAAGTTATTAAATACATATATGACTCTACAAATAATACCAGAAAACTCTTACAGATGATAAGCACTTTCTGGAAAGCATTAGAATAAAAATAACTCATAAAACGGTAGCCCTCTGGTAAACAAAAAGAGAAAGGAACTGAGGAAAAACTCAGGTAAAAAAAATCACATTTCCAATAGCCTAAAATAAAATAAAATTGGTATCTCTTAACAAGCAAGAGAAAAAATTGTACGATAAAAACTTTAGAACATAAAGAAAGACACTGAAGAAGATACAAAGATCTCCCAGATCCATGGGTTGGTATTATTAATGTAGAAGAAATTGCTATCATACCAAAAGCAATCTACAGATTTAACATAATTTCCATAAAAATACCAACACAAATATTGAAGGGACAATTTTCAGCTTCACACAGAAATATAAAAATCTCAGTATTGCTAAAACAATTCTTAATAATAAACAATTGCTGGAGGCATCAATATCCCCAACCTCAAGTTGTACTAAAAGGTAAAGAAAGAAAGCCACAGTATTGACACAAAAGCACTCATGTTGATCAATGAAATCAAATTGAACACCCAGACCTGGCAATAATTAATAATCATTACAATCAATTTTGTAGGTGTCAGGTTGAATTGCACAAGTCAGGTTCTCACCATAATCTTGGGTAATCGCATGCTAGATTTTAATTTTTCTTTCATTAGAAACTCTCTCAAGTTCTGGACAGCTATATTTGTCAAATTTTGACAGGCAACAAAGTCAGTTCTAAATTTCAAATAAATAAGAAATCATTTTAACCTAATTTTTATTGATTTCAGGAGCTATCCACTAAATCAGTTTGAATAATTAAATAAATTTAAAGTGCATTCGGATGCATTGAAAATGAAGTGAGGCACTGTAAATTTATCTAAAAATGTTATTTATAACAATGGATTATTATTATTGGGACACAGTTTACATTTTATTTGACCCACTTCAGATGACTCACTATAGAACTCAGATGCCTAACTATAGAAAAATGCATATTATGCTGATTCATTTACTCAAGAATATATAAGACATTAGTTAGGACATGAAAATTTAATGTATCTCTTTTCCTCTTCCCTTTCTTCCTCTTCCTCTTCTTGCTTTTTCTCCTTATATGGAGACAGAATCTCAATATTTAGCTCAGGATGATGTGGAAGTCACTAAGTAGAACATGCTGGCATATGACAGTGCTCCAATATTTTCTTCCTTCTCAGGCTTGGAATTAGAAGTGAGCACTTCCACACCTGATTTCAGTGTACGTTTTGAGGGGATAGTCTTTATTCTCTATACCCTGATTGTATTTTCCATAATAACTCACTAAGCACTCTTTACACATTGGATTATATGTTTTTACAGAAGCCATTTTGTGCATAAGTGCAAGCAAAAAGTTCTATAGTGAGGATAATTGTGACAGTGACAAGGAGACAAGGCTAAGTGGTAGAAAGATTGGACATCTCAGGTCTCTCCTTGGAACTTAAACAACATAGTAAATGTCCCAATTATGTTTGTATTTGTTCTTACATTTGTCAAGAAGAATTTCTAGTTTTTAATTTTTAATTAAAATGACAATGACTATGAATAATTTTTGCTTCTTTTTTTGAATGGAGGCAAAGAAGAAAGGAACTCTTGATTACAATTATGGTACCCAGTAGATGTTTCTCCTTAAGGACTGAAGAGTCTTAAGACAAAGGAAGTAAGAAGAACAGGAGGATCTAGCCCTCTAAACCTCTTTCCATAACTAATCACAACAGTAGCTGAAGATTGAGCTCTCATTGACAAAATGAGCATCCAGTCACTTTCAATGGTAACAGTCACAGTAGGCTTTTGTTTGTAAACAAACAAGCCTCATTACTCTTTCCACTCATGTGGAATAGATTTGCACCTACAAAGGGAGGAAAAATACATTATACTGGGCACAGGATGAATAATCATGTTAGAAACATATTAACTATGTTAGGTTTTCTCTATTTAAATGAACTTCACTCAAAGGCATCCCCCTACAGAGAAAGGGACATTGGGGGCAGGAAGAAAGAGAAGATTAGCAGGGCAGAGAGGACATGAAGTGGGGACCTAGAAAATGGTGTTCCAATTGGTCAACACAGGAGAAGGAATAATGACAAGTGACACAAATGTTGTTTGATAAATCCTCAATAGATCATATATTTTATGTTTACCTAAAATTATACAACACCCACACAAGCATCCAAACACCACACACACACACACACACACACACACACACACACACACACACACACACACACACATATTAAGGCAATATCCTCCATACAGTAAAAAATATAATAAGTATATTCTTATATCAAATCCATACAGAACACATAAGAAAAGCCATTTAAAGGCTTTAAATGTTTCTTCATAGATTGGGTAGCAATCTTAAATATTGTTCTGAAAAACAGAAGTTAATTCTTCAGGAAATACGACATGGAAATAAATTTGCTGTAACAGAAAATCAATAATTTATATTAGCAATTTATTGTTGAAGAATATTATACCTATAACATAATAAATCACTTTAAACTTTAATATTTTGTATACTTTAAATAACAAGTAAGCTCCAAAATCTTATTTTCTAGGGTGACATTATTGTAGTGTTGTACAATTTCTAAGTGGTGGAGACAAATGCCATACTTTAGGTCATGTGACATGCTCAAAGGGATTATAGAATATGGCTCCTTCCGCTTCCTGGTGCAAGAACTGAGAACTGAGCAGCGTGTCTACTTTATTTTCCCTATCCATAACATCTAGTATCCCTCATACAGGAAAAACAAAACAAAACAAACAAAAGACTTCTAAGCAATGGGTACACATACCATTGGGTTGGCGCAATTAAAGTTACAAATCAAAATAAACCATTTCTAGGTGTAAACTATGTCAGTTTCTCATTACGGTGAAAGGCCCTAATCATGTTTTATGGTCAGTGTTAATGATAATTAGCATCATTCTAGTAAATAGGGATGGAAACTGACTCCCTTTACCCAACAAAATCATCAACACTAAAATGTCCAGAATACTCTAGCTTTTTGGTGACATGATAAAACTTTTGACTTATAGGGTAGTAGCATCTCAATTAACTACACTGAATAAAATATGAAATTATTGTTTTTGGCTTAGAATAACCACTTTGGTTCAACATTCTTGCATTCAACTAACCACATTGTAGTTAGAAAAAATAAAAATGAAAATATATCAAAAGCATACTAATTTGAACTTCTAAATTATTTTTTTTTAAAAAACATGCATTGGTAATTTCAAACAAATGAAGAATTGAACATTGATAATTTTAAACAAATGAAGAGTTGAAAATATGTTATAAAATTATTTGCAATAAACTTTTATGTTTTAGTCATTTATAAACAGTTAATATGCATTTTATAAGTTCTACAAACACTTTAAATTGGTCACTTTCAAAACACACAATGTAAGACAAACATTGGGAACTATTGTCCTCATGCTCCATGAGATTGTATTGTCACAAGGGACCTTGTCATCCACACTTTATACAGGACACGTGCTCAGGCAAAGTTGATGAACACGGATTCCAATTCTGTGTTGTTGCTTCTTCACACACACACAAACACACACATACACACACACACACACACACACACACACACACACACACACACACACACACACACCACAGAGAGAGAGAACGGAGAAAGAGAGAGAAATTGAGGTAGGGTGGACACAGAGGTGGAGCAGATCGGAGAGAAGTTGTTGGCAGAAGAAAAGTATAATAAAATATGTTGTATATAAATTTAATAAAAAAGAAAAAGAAATAGAGACATAAAATCTAGAAAACGTGTGTAGGAATCTAGAAGCTTGGAAAGGGAAGGAATGATTCAGAAATCTAGCACAATCCAGTCAACATTTGATTTGAGGAAAGTGATTTATGTGTCAAGCTTCTAACTTGAGAATTCGAAATTTACAAAAGCCAATTACTTAAATAAAAGTAATTGTCATGGAAACTAAGACAACCAATTAGAAGTTGAAGATTACAAAAGCTACACTCCAATTTGCATGTTTTGATTTTCTCTTCTTTCCTCTGCCTCTTTGCCTCTTCAATCTTTTATAGGAAAAGAAACACCGCACGGATTGTCAGTGACAAAATCCTGACCCTGGAGAGCTATTCCAACTCACACAAGATGCATTCCTGCATGTGTGTTCAGGTGATGTTAGGATGAAAACTTATTTTCACTTGCTATAGCAAGTTCCTTCCAGGACCATGGCCAGCATGATTATGGAGGTTCCATTTAGTCCAAATATAAAATGAAGTCTTTCTGAACATGCAATAGACCTTAAAAACTACAAACTAAAATCATCCGTTCTGTCATCGTTGATTAGGCATTTTCTAAGATTTCAAATTCCATAGCCACTTCAAGACACAGAGGTTATGCTCAGGGCTGTCTGTGTGATTCCGTTGAAGACTTCAACCAATATGATCAGTTTTCTTCTCCTCTAACTTCACCAGAAAAATCTGGCCAGTAAATTAATCAGATCTTAAAGGTCTTAATCCTGCTGCAGTGAGACTTATTCAAGGTCAGGGTGTGTTGTATAAACAGATGAATACTGACATAGGTAAGATGAATTAGAAATGAGAGTGGATGATAAGCAAGGAGACATATATCTAGTTCCCTCTGTTTGCCACTCACCACAATATTCATTTCCTGAAATTAGTTTAACTAGAGACATGGTAAGACAAGTTATGCTAATAAACTTCTCTCAGCACAGCTAAGTACTGGGCCAAGCTCCCAGTCCAGTTGAAAGGGGGTAAAGACTATGATGGAGAAACCCACAAAGACTTCTGACCTGATCTACTGGGAGCTCACTGACTCTGGATTGACAACTGAGAAATCTGCATGGGACCAAACTAGGCTCTGAATGTGGATGACAGTTGTGTGCCTTGGGCAGTTTGTGGGGTCTTTGTCAATGGAACCAGAATTTATCCCTAGTGCAGAAACTGGCTTTTCAGAGCCCATTCCCTATAGGAGAATACCTTGTCCAGCTTTAATATAGGGGGAAGGCCTGGTCCTGTCTCATATTTGTTGACGCTCCATGGGAGGACTTACTCTTTCTGAGGAGTTCTGGGGGTGAGAAGTGGGGAAGCTGAGGGATGAGTTGGAGGAGGGGAGACAGGGGGAAAACATGGTTGGTCTGCAAAACGAAAAGAAAATCTTTTAAATAAAAAACAAATTAAAAATACTCCCTCAGTACTGAAGAATTAATGAATTACTGCAAATACCTATTGTCATCAATTGCAAAAATTATACTCATTTTATAAATCAGATCATATGACATTAATTTGACTAATTTAATCATGATAGTTTTTTCCTTTAAATAATACAAAAAATATTTTCAAATGTTGTCCTTCTTGTCACATTGTTTTTCACTTCAATACCTTGAAGTGCCTAGCAAACTTCTTTTCTTACATTGAATTCGATATAAGACATATAAAATGGTCAATTTTTTTTGTGTATAGTTACATGCAGTTTAAAGAAAGAAAAAAAAGGGCACAAAAATGATAAAGAAGTGCAAGGTGTCTTCACAGGAAATGCTTTGAGAATAAAAGTAATTTCACTAGCACACAACATTATCATGCTCCTTTATTCTCTCTAATATCTATAATACTTCCACTATTTGCTCATCTCTTACTATGTGCCAGGCTTCCTATTTCCAGGGACCAGCTCACATTACTTCAAAGTAATTCCTTCAGATTTAGAATATCCAGCAAGTTGGCTATCATTAATTATTCTCAAATCTTTTGGATGGGGAACTGATGACTAAGATACTAATTACCATCACTGGTACAGAGTTACTGTATCAGAAAGTATTGCAGCTCTAGTACCAAGACATCTGGGAACCAAGTCATTTTATGCCTTCATCACTGTCTAGCCCACCTCCTTCCTGTTTTATTCCTCACAGGAGAGATAGTACCAGGGCACTAAGAACGCCTGTTTCAGTCATGTGCTATTATTACAAAAACTTGACTTTTAAATAACTCTGATATTTAGCCCATACTGGGCCAGAATTAGTTTTCTTCCAAGTCCTTAAAAATATTATTTAGTGTTTTTCAGTTTTGTAAGAAAATGGATAAAGGCATTTTCAAATTGCATGTGACCCCTTTCACTGCCAGTGAGTGGCAACATTTAATTAGGCTGTTGGGTTTAGAGCTACGTTTTTGTGACTTTTTCTATGAAAATGTTATTGTTAATCACTTGTGGTTAAACACTTGTTTCAAAATTACCAACTTTTACCATAGTGTTTGGTTAGAAAAATTATTAATATCAATTTCAAATAAAAATTGGTTATTCATGGTAGCAGAACATTTAATTTTCACATAAGTATAAATATCTGTTGATTTCTTAAGTGCTACAAAACATTAATAACTTTGAAGGTACTGCTTAACATTGAAATTTTAACTAACATATATAGATATAAAGATATGCATCTTAAGTGATATTATTGATATTTTGATACAAGGAAACTTTTTTATACAGTTTAAATAAGGGGAAATCTTGTGGTGATATGTACATATTTAAGAAAAACCAGTCTGAAATATAAGAGAAGAGGTCTACCCACAGTCAATCCAGGAGGATCAGAGTGGTAACTCACACCTTTAATCCCAGTACAGAGAATATCCAGGAGTGGTAACCTATGCCTTTAATCCCATAACTCCAGGACAGAGAAGATCTTTCGAGTTCAAGTCTAACTACCAAATTGTAGTAGCCCACACCTTTAAGCTTAACCTGGATGTAAAACAACTGGGTAAAGAGGGTATTTAAGGCAGGCATAGGAAGACAGATTCAGGCAGTAGAAGCCTGAGGAGCGAGGCTGAGGAAGCTGGAAGACAGCTGGGTGAGATTTAACTGTGGTGTTTCCTCTCTTTGATATTTCAACCTTTCCACAATATCTGGCTCTGACTTTCCTTTACATAGTAGAATTTGTGCAACCAAATATCACTTGTTTATGTGGCAAACCTTCCTTGCAGATTTTTAAAAAATATGTAATAAAGTTATTTGTCTTATAATGCAAACCATGGGGAACAAGCAGCACTTCTCCAGGGTTTCAGCATCAGTTCCTGCCTCCACTTCCCTGCCTTGAGTTATTGCCCTTAGTTCTCTGGGCAATGGACTCCAAAGTATAAAATGAAGTAAACCTTTCCCTTCGACTTGCTTTTGGTCATGGTGTGTTGTCACAACAATAAAAACTTACTATGATGCCATCATAGGAATCATTAAGAGGGGACATTATCCAGCTCATGGAAGAAAATAAAATGAGAAAATTATATCAGAAAAAAGCTGGAGAACTGCACATTAAAAAGAGGTTGAAGACACTATGCCTGCTGGAAGGACCCACTGAGGTATGTGAGAAGCAGTGGTACCTTCTCAGAGTCATCATCCACAGCCATCATCCTCTTAACCACAGCAAGGAAGGAAAGGAAGATATTGCAATAATGCCCTCCAAATATGTGATGGATAAGATTCTGACCAATTTATTTGTGCTATAGCAAAATTAATTATATCAAAAAAATATTTCCTAGCTTTAGCACATACGAGAACTTTAAACATCACATGGAATCCATTGCCTGCACTCAACAGTGATATTTATTTGTAAAACATACAGTTTTAAAATTTGGAATTAAAATACAACTATATAAATTTTCCCTTCCCTTTATTTCCCCAATGCATCCCATGAGCCACTCTTTGCCCTTTACTGTGTCTTAAATTTATGGTTTCTATTACTTTAATTGTTGTTTTGATCAACATGGCATTTATGATCAAACAATACACAACAACATAATACAATATGTGCTTATATATGTGTATATATACCTTTAAATATATAAATATGACCTGCTCATCCTCAAAGTTTCTTGCATGTTTATGATTTCATGGTTTATAATCAATTTGGGAAGATGATTCTTTCTTGGAGTAGACTATTTATCACATTCTTAGCATTTCTTAATTGCCTCTTGTTCTCTGTCTGGGGTTGGTGTTCACACGCACATTGCCTTTCATTAAGGATGTCTTCATACTTCACATTAGCCAGTTGCATTTTTAGTATTTGCTTTAACAGTGTTCAAATTAGGGATCATATCCTTGGGAACCTGGGTACAAATTAGTCATGAAAATGTCTGCTAGCAAAGACCTCACAAAACAGCTTGTTTGTGAGAATGGCTGTAACTTGCATATGTACTCTAAAACTGGAACTCGATTTCCATTGAGAAATTTATAAGGACACATAACAGAATTGTCTCATACCTCTGAGGTCCCCATCACCTAGAGGTTTAAGAAACCTCTAGAAAGCTGAATTGAGTGATTTCATCAAGTGTATGAACCTGAAAAGTGTCACCAGAGGAAAAATGTGACTATCCATTACTTGTCTTAGCTTCTGATTTAGTCAGTTCTCCAGCAGCTTTTCAGACTAAATGCTTTTTCTTGGTGACTGAGTGGTACCATGCTCTCAGCATCTGGACAGTTCAAAGGAACAGAAGCCCTGCCTTGAGAAAGGCAGATTGTAAAGCTGACCTCATCACAGCGGGCGAGTGTAATAGACGAAGAATGGAGAAGTAGAAGCCAGGTAATAAAAACAAACCAGGAAATATTGATTCCAACCCAGCAGCACACTGTTTAATTTAAAAGACAGCTCCTCAGAAAATCCTTTTCTGTGTTGTCAAACAAGCCCTGGAACCTGTCTATCCTTCCAATCATTCCATTAGAAACGCAAAGAGGTGAGATGCCCTTGGCTTTCCAACAAACTGGAGGGCACAGGGTACACAGAGTTGAATTTCTTTATTCTTATAGACTGCCATATTTAATTGCTTCTATTTGGGAGTCAGAGGAGAGAGAGAAAGAGAGAGGGAGGGAGGGAGAGAGAGAGAGAGAGACTTTTTCCTCATGCATATCACTACTGTCTCCTTCCTGCCAACACAAAAAACAGATGTCTATGTCCAATTAAAATTTTCCTTTGACTTGAAGACTTTCACCTTGCAAAGTCACACTGATCGTTCACCTTCCCTTTGTTTGCTGGTTGCTATTGTACATGGATTACAAATGGAAATGCTGATTGCATTTGATGGATGCAGCCTGAAAGCACTGAATTTGAGTCTGCCTTCTAGAAAGGTTTATGTCCTTTATGTGCTTTCTGGGTCTGAGAAGATAATTGCATTAGGCGGTATATTGGGTTCATAGTAGGGAATACAAAATACACAGAGTTTTAAAGGATTATATTTAAAATAAAGTCTAACACCACCTCTTCTCAAGGAATGTTAAGGATTATTAAGAACAGATGCATATTTTAGTTACTCTATGCAAATTACTACCAAGAAAAGCTAGTCCACTTAAGAGCAACCTAATTATGATTCTTCACTAAATAACTATCTATTATGGCAGTAGAGTAACAATATTGTTTATCATGGTTTGAAACTAGAGTTTCATTCTGTAAAAACTTGACTAATAACTGACATATTCAAGGACTTTATATTCTTCATGGATTAACTGATAGAAGAATTTGAAGGTAGGTGGAGCCTGGCTGGCTACGGGTCACAATGGAAATGACTTTGAGGGATATATTTTCATCCCAGAATCTCTCTCTTTATTGATTTGTTTTTCATCTGCACTGAGCAGGACTTTTACTCACCCTCTGTCTGCTATGAGACTCAGCAGGACGCCTGACTTAAAATGATGGAGCTGTTCAAATGCAAGCGTAGATTGCCAAACCTCAGAAACACTGGCTCAGATTCATTGCTTCTCTCAATTTGTTGTTGGTTAGTTCAATTGTTTTATCATCACGTATTTTGTAGCAGCAATGGAAAACTAAGCTAGTGATGCTCAGGTTGGTGTGTGACCTCTAGCTTATACCCACCTATATTCTCAGTAAGCTAAATAAAAATATGCTAAAATCTATTAGCACCATGATTTTTGGCTCAGATATATAGTGATTTCGTCTCAGATACATAAACATAGCCATTATGTAAATCATCCACTTCTTTCTGAAATGAGTCCATCAAAAAAAGTCATTATTCATAAAGTGAAAGAAAGTGAGAAAGGATTCATCTCAATCTTAATGCCTATGGATATTGCTTGAATGGGGAAACTTTCACGCCACTAATTTACAATTCAAACTGATCTTTTACCACATGCACTTTGAATAGTTACCTAATTTATATGGAGCACCCTGAGGTCAATGACTCTTTGTAGTGTTATTTGTCAAAAGAATGGAGTGCTGATTTAAAGATTCTGTGAGGGGACCAGCCAATCCTTTTCTTTCCAGTTGTGTTCTATGATTTGTTTAACTTTCTTTCTATGTGTGTGAAATTATAAACTATATTTGTCTTTGATATTTTCACTTTAGGAGTGTCACAGACAAGAATAAAATTGTTTTGAAGTTAATACATGGTATCCTGATAAAGGAGGAAAGATTTAGCCTGAGTTTGCATGTGTCTGTGGGCCTGTTTACTTCTCTGGTATATGTAACCCAGGTTATATATACAAGAAAGTTGTGTAAACAGGGAGGGTTCATATACAGAGAAGTCATACACAATAAGGGTTGTCTCTGGAAAACAGAAGAACAATGGATATAACATCTCTAGATTCATCACCTTTACTCATATATACCATCTATCCCATTTTTTTAAAATTTAGCTAGGTGACATAGCTTTACATTTTATACATTAACAAGACATTTTAATAATATTTAGATTCTGTTCTATAACCACAGCTAATGACTTTGTTTGAAGATATTTGAAATGTAAATATATTATGGGAGACTCAATTCTGGAGAAGGAATCCAGAAATTATGTAAAGGATCTTCTATGCAATTGTATATGCTTATATTAGGTAAACAACATTTGTAGGTTACCATGACAGTACCTGTAACCCTTAGCTTCTCAGCTCCAATAGTGATCTCATCTTCATCTGCAGAAAACAGCACCCTGCCATCTTCACTTGCTCTCACTTCAAATCTTTTACACTGTGCTTCCACAGCCTCAGCTCCTGTAGTTAGAGGAAAAGTTTGAAAATGAAGCAGGGATGCAGAACACCATTGACCTATGTGGGTTTTATTAAGAAAAGGAAACACATATTTCTCTTCTTGTTCATCTCAGCTGAATGTTTTATACCAGAACAAACATTTTAAAGATGTCATCCTTCTCACATGCTTCTGGATTTTACTGAATATTTCTAGACTCTATTAAATGGTCATGCATATTGCTTCTAAATGTTTAAGGTTCTTCTAAAATAGTGTGTTTGTGTGTGTGTGTGTGTGTGTGTGTGTGTGTGTGTGTTTGTGAGTGCGTGTGCATGTGAGCATGCTGAGCCAGATTTAAAAAACAAAACTGATATATTCAGGGAGAGGCAATGTCTGCTATGATTTCTCTTTCAAGGGAAGATTTGTCACTTATTCCACCTGGCATGTCAAGTGCTCAAAAGTGGGGCCCTAATGACTCACATCTTTTGCAGTGCAGAACACAGAATTCATATTGCTATCTCTTTCTGTATTCTAAAGCACTGATCATTTGTGAATCTTTAATTACTCCGCATTTCATAGATCTTAGTGTAAATATCTTCTTACCTTTCAATGTCAATGAATTTCAGTCCACTTCATAAGAACTCTTGCAATAGATTTGTTTAATATTGCAAATTTTTAATTATTAATTTTCCATATTTCTTGAAATGTCAGCAACTTAACTACCATAAAGTATGTAATTTAACTACTCCAAAGTATAATTCAATACCAAAACAGGAATCTTTCCCATATGTCCCTCCCCATTCTTCTTCAATTCCATTGCTAATTTTTAACATACACACACACATACACACACACACACACACACACACACACACATTCTCTCTCTCTCTCTCTTCAAAATATACTGGTTCAGTCTATATGATGTTATGTGTCTTTTCAGAACAGATCGTTTGGCACTGAAAAGAACAACTGAAGTGTTATTCTCTGGGGTAGACCTTTCCACTCCCAGCTTTTATCATCTGCCTACAGCTCTTTGTACTGAGGCCTCATGGGTTTGTTTTCTCATCCATATTGACATGTCAGTTGGTGTAGTTCTTGTTCAGTTCATGTAGGAGTAGTTAAGTAGGTAAAACTCTATAAGTGTAGTGTCTGATATCACTGTGAGACACAATAACACATCAGTCCTCTGGCTCTTACAGTTTTGCCACCACCTTTGTCACAAAACAACTTATTGCTCTTGACTTTAGTCATCCTCAGAAATGGAAGATAAATCCCTATTGCTGCAGACACTATATCCCTCATACATTGGCACCAGAGATCCCCATGTTTTAACTGTCCTGAATACTCCCTCTCTGAGGAGTAGCTTTCATTGAGCCAGAAGGTATGAAGCCTCCAAATGAGAGGCAACCAATAGTTATACCCTACTATTAAGCCTATAAAGTACGTCAATTAAGAGCTATAAGTTTAACTCTAAGGGTGCAGTTTAGTGGCATCCATACCTTAGTGGGAATCACACCTTAGCTCTCTAACTGGGATAAGGTGGACTTAACAGGAGAGAAACTTCTTGATACTAGAAACAGCTGTCTACTCAGTAGTAGTGAATTTGTGGTAATTAGAGGAAGCTATAAAACCACTGATTTATCAACCCAGCATAATTAGTAACAACCTGGACATTTGTCCTTATACTCATAGACAATGTAGTTTTCACCACATCAAGATTTTCTTTGAAACAAATGGAAAACCTCAATAAATTAAAATCATTTATTTTTTTTTTCTTACAAAGTTTAAAGACAATATTGTGGTAACCATTGAAGTCTTACATCTTTGGTCATCATCTTGACTTTGTGAAGACTGGTTTGTTATCTAATTAGAGTCTATACTTGTACATTTGCATTTAGCCATTTCAGCATAGTAACTCAAAATACTGAGGGCAATGTGTTGATAATTTGACTTCTAGGTTTATATACTTCAATGTTTAAATCTGTCTTCAAAAGACTTGGGGACACATTAAATCTCAGTGATCTCAGAATTATCATAGATCTTTTACATATATAACCTTAACATTTATGTCATATTGTCATCTTCAAATATATATAGGTGCTGAGATAAATTTATTCACATTATATTTGATAACATAGACATGCACTAGATATTTACACACATATGACATTACATGTACCCCACCCACCAATTAGCAATAATTTTCTAGAAATTGTGATTAATATAATTATTCAGAAGACACCATACAAATATTAAAATATTAGATGGCATGTCACACAAGCTATTTCAAATAAACTATTAAAAATCTGCTTCAGTAGTGTAGTGTTTGGCTCTAGCAGAGGAAGTTGAAATTTTAATCTATTAACTTTAAATGATAAAAGCCAAATTGAACAGTATTTATGTATGCAGAATACAAAGATAAATCTAAGTCATAAATTAATGCATGCAAACATTATCCAATTGAAAACAGACATAAAATTAGTACTTTAGAATATCTTTATTATTATTATTAGCATAATTACAGATGGTAAAATTGCAAGCAATTAGCAATGACTTGATAGTAAATAAATGTTTTATGTCAGAAAATAATTACAGAGCATCACATTTACATGCATCACTTTTTTCTATAAGTGAAAAAAGTAAAATTATATAATTGGAGAGTCAATCAGTAATTGGGACTATCAATGTTTGATATTAATATGTCATATCTCATATATTCATTATAATATTGAATTTAGAATATTTAAACCTGTTTATGGCCTATCATTTGTTTGCTTCTCCTATCAGGGTTTTGTTTCATTTTGTTTTGGCAAGATCCTGTTGTTCCAAGGTTCAATTGCATTAAGTAGAAAAGGGATAATGAATTATTATCCTTGCCTTCAATAATACGTTGTTAAAGTAATAGAATTGGAAGTTTTTCTTTATAAGAAGATCCATGGAGGCTTAAAAACACACATGCAAGAGATTTCAAGGTTCCCTTCAGGACTGATTCAAAGAAAACTAAACAGAGATCTAAGTGGTTATGTCCTCTGTATCTGATGTGTCTTTCGCATATGCTCATATGAACTGTTAACATATCCTAGATAACTTTGCACTTTAATTTTATAAGTGTTCAACATTATCATGTTCTTGAATATCCTTAAGAGTTTAGAAATTCCCACAACAAAAGAAAGCTGGGATGCACAATTCTTCACTCATAAAATCCTATTTAAAAATAATAGCAGCTAAGTTACTGAGATATATGAATAAATTCTAAAAACCAATTAGTCACAGACACAGCACCGTTGAAGACCAATATTCATGTTTTGTAGCGTCTTGTGACTACAGGTCTCTATAGGCCCATGATGAAGATAAATGTCAGCAAGCTTGCACAGAGAGGACATCAACTAATACACCAACTTCAGGAAGGACAAGATGTGAATGTGTGCTGCTTTCCAGCCTGTGAGTAGCACACCGTGGAGCTGCTCAGGGTCTCCAAGTACAAGCATACCTTCATGATCATCGAGAGGTGGGAGACATACATCCATGCCAAGCATTAGTGGGAGGACCTGAGCAACAGCCAGGTTCCGTGAGTAAAGGTGCAACTAAGGATTGATTGCTGCTCTTCACTCCTTAATAAACATTTATGGTGTTTGAGGGTTTGAGGGTGCACACACATATGTACATACATACACACAAATGCACATACACACATACTGTATATATGTGTGTGTGTATACATACATACATACATACATACACGCACAAGCATGTGTGCCTGCACGTGCACACACACACACACATATATATACTTTTCTGAATATAAAATGATGACAAATGTTCAAGTACACATACTTATCAGTATATGTTAGACTTTGTTTTATAATGCAAATGTCATTAAAAACTTACATGTGAGGTGTTTCTTAGGAATGTCTGTCATGGGGAAGATATGTTAGAGAATAAAGAGATTGACAAAGACCAACCTGAAGCCAGTCTGGAGGACTCTTCTCCCCTGAATCATTGGAAGTTCTCCTGGGACCCTGTGAGAGTTATGTTTATACTTCTTCCCTACAGCCACTGACCAAATGATTAAGGCCACAGCTGCCCTTTGACTTTTGGGACCTATAATAGTGATTTATGGGAATATACTAAAATTCAAGGTTTACCTTTGTCCCTCTGTCTTCCTCGCTGGTCACAAGCATCAACCTTTGTCTAAACTAGTAGTGTATGTGTTGTTAGTTATTCCCCAATAAAGGCTTACTTCTCAGTTGTGATGAATGCCATTATTTGTCACCATTTATATCACTTCTTCACCTATAGCTCATACTACCATGCCCCTTGCCCTCCATTTATGTTTTTTTTAAAAAAAATCAACTAAGTGGGCTGAGAGGTTATTAAGAGGACACACTGCTCTTGCAGAGGAATTGATGTTGGAATGTCTTTCTGTATGCTGTGAATATCAATCTTTAAATAAAGGAGCTTTTTTGGCCCATGACAGGCACCATAGAAAAAGTAGGTGGGGAATCAGAATAGGTAGGAAAGGAAGGGTAGAGTCAGATCAGATCGACCCAGCCACAAAAGAAGAAATATGTAAGGAGCACAGGTGAGCTATGGGCCATGTAGCAGGACAGATTAATAAAAATGGGTTGAGTTAAGATGAGAGAACAACCAGCAAAGTACCTGAGCCATAGGCCAAACAGCATGAACTTAATATAAAAATATGAACCATTTTTGGGGCCTTATCAGCAGTGGGCAGCTAAGGGATCTGGGGATGCAGACCTGTGGGTCTGGACCTCTGGCCAGCTGGGACCAGGAAACCTGTTGCAACAAGGAATGGTATTGGATTCCCAACACCAAAAGGCGGCTAACAACAATCTGTAACTCTAGTTCCAGGGGATCCTATGCTGCTGTCTGGCCCCCATGGCCGATGCAGGAGACATGTGTAGAGGATTTGTGGTAGGGCCTAAGTAAGAAGATCAAGAAAATTCTACCAACCCATGGGAATAAAAAAAGACAGGGATGTCCCATATCAGGAATCATAAGAACACTCTCTCTGGTCAATTCTTACACCATTCATGTATGACTTTCATGTAAGGTGACATATCTGTTGTGTAGAAATGGATTTTGAACACTCTTTTACTTTTGCTATTCTTTGAATTTGTAATTACACCATGAGAATCTTTTTTTTTTCTTCTTCTTCTCGTAGTCATCAGCAAGATGAGTATAGGGTGGGCTACATATGACTTTGTCTTCAGACAAACAATACAGAAAAGAAAGAAAGAAGAAAAAAGGAAAGGGCTGAGGGAAAACAAGAAAGGATAAAAAGGACTATGGAAAAGTAGGGGGAGGGAGGGAGAAGGAGAGGGAGGGAGGGAGAAGGAGAGGGAGGGAGGAAAAGGGAGGGATTGTTGTCATTACTTCTAATATAAACTCTTCATTATTGAAGACACAATACACGTTGGCTCTAGGATCTGGAGAAATCACACAAGAAAGAGTTAGAGCACCTCTCTCTGGTTGGTGCTTGTAAAGCCCAAAGGGACTAAGCAAAGTTTTTGAAAGAAAAAAACAACAAAACAAAACAAAAAACCAACCAACCAAACAAACAAACAAAACCAAAAATCTGTTTTGCATCTATTTCCAACAGGTACTGTGTGTGATGACAGAATATTTACCAATCTGATAACCAAGGTAGGCCAGTTCAGGCACCCTCTTCACTATTGCATGTCATCTAAGCTGAGGTCACTTTTGTGGATTCCTGGGAACTTCCCCAGCATCATGCTTCTCTATAACTCTAAGATGCTTCCCTCCATCAAGTTATCTCCCATCGCTCTCCCTCCCCATCCCTGTTGCAGCTCAATCAAACAGTTCCTCTCTGTTCTCACCCTGCATCTCTTCCACCAGGCTGGTCTAAGAGAGAAAAGAGGGATTACATGAGTAAGAGGGCATGTCAAGATCATGGCGAGGACATCTACAGAGACGATTGAACCAAGTTTCTGGGACTCATGAATTTCAGTCCAATAGCTGTGAAGCCTGCATGGCACAGAACTAGGTTCCTCGGCATAAGAGAGACAATTGTGTAGCTTGGTCTGCTTAAGGGGCCCCTGACAGTGGTGTCAGGATCTATCCCTGGTACATGAGCTGCGTTTTGGAAACCATTACCTATGGTGGGACACCTTGGACAGCCTTGAGGCAGCAGAGAGGGGCTTGGATCTGTCTCAACTGAACGTACATGGCTTTGCTTACCGTTTTGGAGGAGGGGAAGGAGACTGGGTGAGGGAGAGGATGTTGAAGAAAAGGAGGAAGGACAAGGGGGAGATCCGTGGTAGGTATGAAAAATGAATAAAAATATCATAAATTAAAAAAAAAATGTCACTGCCATCCTTCTGGGTCATAGCCTCTGCATATCCTACTAGCAGCATAACTGATGCGGCATGCCTGCTAATTCAGTTGTGACATGGCTATTATGATTACAGCCAGCTGTTTTGTGATTAGATTTAATGTGCACACTCCAGGAAAGATCTCATGTGTGGTATTGAAAGCCAGTGCAAAAGGCCATAGGCAGGAAGGACAGAATCACCAGTGGAGAAAAAAATGCTACTGTTTGGTTAAACGGATGTTGTGTGCCTATGAGATCGCCTCCTCCACCTTAACGTTTCCAATATATATGTTATGCATATCATATATATATATATAATATATATAAAATGCATATTTGTATTAACAGTGATTAAAGAATAAGAGGCCATGCATTTGAGAAGGAGATGGTGGGTAATGTGGAAGGAATCAGAAAAAGGAAAGGGAAATGCAGAAAATGATCTAAACACAGCACTCATATGTGAAGTCCTCAATAAATGAATAAATAAATAATTTAAAAAGCCAAAAGAATGTGTAGAGTGTTGTGCAGATATTTCCTCTGAACTGAACCATTCACTCTCCTGGGAAGAGCTAGGGCCACAGGACTCAGTGTGATAATGAGACATAGAATCTTGGATACCTCACAAAACATAAAGAAGTTCAGAAAATCCTAAGAGTCACCAGTCCGGCCCAATGGTAATGTAAACAGCAAAGGATTGCTGTGGAAATGAGACAATAATGGAGCTGATTGAAGATTTGCCATTGGCGGAGGGATGCAGCTTTCATGAGCTGTCATCCACTCGGGCATTTAAAAAGTGATGCTGTTGCCTTTAAATCTGCCAGGTCTTTCTATGTAACTGATCACCAATGCCCCTGTAAGGCTGCCTGGTGACTTCGTTAATTTGCTAGTCTAGACCTGGTGAAATTGTTTCTTTGCTTATATGCTTATGAGTTATCTGGAAGAAATACATATTTACCAACAAAATATTCAATTAATAGAACAAATAATTTATAAGAGCTTGGTATTTATTATTGGTGCAAAAGTTTAAAGCTGCTTAAATAAATAGCTAATGATTTCAGGTTCTATCTTTCTTCTCAGAAGTTTGTGTCAGTTAATAATTTTTCCCTAGGAACTTATTCATTTGAATTTTTTCTAAGTTTCTTTTCTAATTTGATTTCTAAGTTTCTTACCATAAATATATCATGAAACATTTATTAAGGTACAAGTTATACATCTTAAATACGGGTGTGTCTGTGTGTCTCAGGTGATGTGCATTAATTTATTAGGTTTGCCATAATAAAATAAACTGACTGTTGTCCCTACAGTGAGACGCATTTAGGGTTGCAGTGTCCGATTGGCAGAGTTAGTCATGTCCCTCTGCTAAGTCTGATTATGTCTTTTCTGTTTTGTAGTTTCTTTATTCACACTCTTGCACTTTCTTTTTCTAGTTTTCTTTGAATTTTCATTTTCCTCTAACGTTCCCGCTCTGGTTCTCTTGAGGTTGTCTATATTAAAAAAAAAAAAAAAATCTACAAATCACCTTCAGCACTCTTTCCCAATGCATAAGGATCACAATTCTTAAATTGTAAGGAAAAAATAAAACTTCCATTAGTTTTTCAAAAACTATCCAAAAGGATGTATAAAAATAAGCAAATTCCTTTAAGATGCAAACTGAATATCTATTTAAGAGAGTTCAACCCTGCCATCATTAGCAATTGTGTAATTATGGAATATCATTTACAACTTTCTCTTTAGAAATTCTTAAAACAAGATAACAATTTTACTGAATAATACCTATGACTACTAATGAGGTCTTCTATAAACTATTTATTCTTGATTTATGTTGAATGTTGAAAACTTCAGGCAAAATCTGGTTCTTAATATCACTTCTGTTGGTCAAATTGCTTTTATTACTATTGCTCTGCAGTAGAGCCTGAAATCAGGTATGGTGATACCTCTGAGAGTTAGCTATCCTATATTTTTTGTTTATCCATATGAAGTTAAGTATTGTTTTTCAAGGTCAGCACAGAATTATGTTGGGATTTTAATGGAGATAGAATTGAATCTGTAGATAGCTTTTTATTAAGGTGATCATTTTTACTATGTTAATCCTATGGGTCCATGAATTTGGGAAATCTTTTAATTTTCTAATATCTTGTTAAAATTTCTTCAAAGACTAATAATTCTTTTCATACAGGAACTTTCACTTCTTTTGTTGGAATCACACCAAGATATTTTATTTAACTTGAGGCTATTATCATCGGTGTTGACCCACTGATTTCTTTTTAGTAAATTTATTATTTGTATATAGGAGGGTTACTGAATTTTTTAAATTCTTATTCAGTCACTTGACAAAAAGGTGTTTATCAGCTGTAGGAGTTCCCTGGTAGAGTTTTTGGGCCCACTTATGTATAATATTATGATGTGAGAATACCTTTCTGTATGCTGTGAATATCAATCTTTAAATAAAGGAGCTGTTTTGGGCCATGACAGGCACCATAGAAAAAGCAGGAGGAGAAATCAGAGCATAGGTAAGAGAATCAGGGCGGAGTCAGAGGCAGATTGAGCAAGCCACCCAAGGAGCAACATATAAGGAACACAGGTGGGCCACGTAGCAGGAAAGATTAATAGAAATGGGTTAATTTAAGATGAAAGAACAAGCTAGCAATGTGCCTGATCCATAGGCCAAACAGCATGAAGTTAACAAAAGTGTCTGAGTCATTTTTGGGGTTAATGGGTCTGGTGCGCAGGTCTATGGGTCTGGGCCTCTGGCCTCCCGGGTCCAAGAAACCTCACCACTACACTATTATATCATCTATAAATAATAATACTTGACTTCTTTTATTACAAATTTGTATCCCCTGATGGTTTTTCAACTGTCTTATTGCTCTAGCTCAAACTGCAAGTACTATATTGAATAGGTATGGAGAAAGCAGTTGAGCTTGTCATGTTGTTATTTCAGTGAAATTACTTTGAGTTTCTCTCCATCAGATTTGATGTTGACAGTTGGTTTGCTGTATATTGTTCTTATCAGGTTGAGGAGTGTCCCTTATATCCCTGATCTCTCCAAGTCTTTTATCATGAAGGGGTATTGATTTTTTTCTATAGCCTCCTAGCATCTAACAGATAATCATGTAGATTTTTGTCCTTCAGATTTTTTTTTATATGGAAGATGACATTGACAAATTTTCTTATGTTAAAACCATCCTTGCCTCACTGGCATGAAGCATATTTGGTGAGGGTGGATGATCTTGATTTTGTGCTCTTAGGTTCAGTTTGCCAGTATTTTATTGAGTATTATTGCATCCATGTTCATGAGTGAAATTGATCTGTAATTCTCTTACTTTGTTGAGTCTTTGTGTGGGTCAGGTATCAGGGTAAGTATAGGCTCATAGAAAAAGTGGACACTGTTCCTTTTGTTTCTATTTTGTGAAATAATTTGAAGACTATTAGTATTACATCTTCTTTGAAAGTCCGGGAGAATTGCGTATTAAATCTATTGACCCTGTGATTTTTTTGGGGGGTGGGGTCGGGTGGGAGACACTTAATGACTGCTTCTGTTTACTTAGAGGTTTTTAAGATATTTAAATTGTTTATCTCATTTTTTTAAACTTTGGTAAATGGTATCTATCATGAATTTTGACATTTTTAAAAGATTTTCCAATTTTGTGGACTACAGGTTTTGAAGTATAACCTAATGTTTCTTTGGATTTCATCGGGGTCTTTTGTGATAATGTCTCCCTTTTCATTTCTAATTTTATTGATTTGGATATTCTCTCCCTGACTTTAAAAGAGTTTGGATAATGTTTATCTATTTTATTGATATTTTTCAAGAACTATATTTTTGTTTCATTAATTTCTAGCATTGTTCTCTCTCTCTCTCTATATATATATATATTATTGATTTCAGTTCTGAGTTTGATCACTTCCTGCCATCTACTCCTCTTGGGTATGTCTGCTTCTTTTTATTCTAGAGATTTTAGGTGTGCTCTTAGGTTGCTAGTAGTAAATTTCTTCAAATGTTTCATGAAGGCACGTGGTGCTCTGAACTTTCTTATCACCCCTTTCACAGTGTCCCATTAGTTTGGGTATGTTTAGCTGTGCATTTATCTAAATTAAATTCTAGTACATCTTTTTTTTTTTGTAAGTTCATTTTATTATAATTTTTTAAATAAAAATGTCTTTTTTGTCCATGATCCCCTTGCTCCCCCACCTTCCCTTCTTCCAATCTCTTCCAGTCAGCCTTCAGCCTTTATCCCATCCTAGTTCACCCATCTTCTCCCCAAAAGGGCAAGAAATCCCAAGGTGGTATGACATGTCCATTCCAGGCAGGTTCAATTTCCTCATCCCAAAATCAAGACTGAGTTAAGTGTTCCTCGGCAGAGAATGGGCTCCAAGGTGACAGCTCACCCACAGGAACACAGTCTAATCCTATCCCTTGAGGCTCCACATACTGCCCATGCCAATAGACAGTTGCCTACCCATGGAGGGCCTAACTTCTTTTCGTGATGATTCCCCAGTGGTTGTTCTTGATTCATTGAGCTCCCCAGAGCTCCATCCAGCCATCACTGTGGGACTCCTCTTCATAATCTCTATTCCTTTACTCATGCAGACTCTCCTTCCCTGCTCTCAGCCTGACCAGGAGCTTGGCCCAATGCTCAGCCATTGATCTCTGCCTCCATCTCTATTCATTGTTGGATGTTCTGTGATGACACTTAGGGTTGGCTATTCATTTAATTGTATGTGAAGTCTTCAACTTCTTTATTTCTTTGATAATTAAAAAAAATTCTCTTCTCCATCTCTTTTGATTAATTTTGGTTGGAAGACTATTTTATTAGCTATTAGAATAGAAGCATCATCTTGCTTCTTAGGTCTTTGGGATTAGAAAATATTTCAATCTTTAACTCCAAGGTAATGTCAACATTTGATGGTAGGATGTCTTTCTTTTATGTAGCAGAACGATGAATCCTGTTTTTGTATCCATTCTGTTAGCTTGCGCATTTGTAAAGGTGAACTGAATCCATTGATATTGAAAGATACTAATGACCAATGATCATTAACATTTGGTCTTTTGTTTTTAGTGGTTTAATATTAGTAACAACAACAGTGTGTGTGTGTGTGTGTGTGTGTGTGTGTATTTGTGTACATATTTGTGTGTTTCCCTTCTTTAGGTTTTGTTGGGGAGATTAAACTATTGCCCATGTTTTTTTGTGTGTAGTTAACTTTCTGTGCTTGGAATTCCTTCCTTACTTCCTTTTTTCCTTCCTTCCTTCCTTTTTTTCTTCCTTGTTATAGTGAGTGGCCTCTGGTCGGCCAGAGGTCCAGACCCAAAGAACTGCAGCCCCAGAGATGGCATCCCAATGTAGGCCGAATATCCACTTAAAACCTGAGAAAGTTTAAAAAGGGTTTTAGCACAGAAACTGAGCCAAAGCAGCTTCCAAATTGTTGTCTGAAGTGGATAATTGTACAGATAGTCTGGTGTCTGGGCCACATCCAAAATGGCTCTAGTGGACTGGCAGCAGACAATGTAAGCTGCAACCAGACCGCTTCCTGAAGTCTCACAGAGGACTCGGTAGCATGTGATTGATTTAAGGTTTTTGTTTACTTTGAATAAAAAGAAAACAGAGTCAGTTTCCTAGTAGCAGCATTTCTTGGGCCTGTTTGATTTGCTCGTAGCAAACAGAGACGCAGTCCCTTTAAGAGAACTTACTAATTCAGCTTCATCTGCAAAAACTATGTGGCTCTTTAAGAGAGTATGAGTATTGTAAAAGCTCTTCTGGTTGGAAGATGATTAAGGATTCACAATAAAATAGATTCAGATGAAAAAAAAAACCTGTAAACGAGTTACAATGTGTGTCAAAGGTACATAGGCTTCAGAGAGAAAAGAAAGAAGGTAGAGAAAGTCTTTAAAAAGAGAAATAGAGTAATAAAATATAAGTCATATAAAGATGGAAAATAGACACAAAATCTGGATTTTGGTTATTATTGTGTTTTCTTTTAATTTTTAACTATTAATGAGCTAACTATAGAAAGAGAATAGATTGCAAAGGTTGCTAAATTAAATAAGAATATATATTTTAAAGGTATTTTGATTTTAAAATTTGTGTCTAAGGATTTATTGATTTGGAAAAGTTCTGTTTTTGTTTCCACAGAAGATGAGAACCTGTGGATTCCTTCCAGGCAAATATGATTTCATCAACCAAGACCCTCTGAAAAAAAATATCTGATGGGAAGAGATGGCCTTATCAGTTTCAGGGCTGCAGACTGTGATCCAGTCTCAAGAACACATGAGATTTTCAATGCCCCGTAATCAGCAGGAAGTAGTAATGGAAAACTACGCCCAAATTCCCAAAATACTGTTTATAAATATTTGTGTTCATTATAAATGGTTAATGATCATATTTAATCTCTTTCAAAGAAGAAAAAGGGCATATGATATATGAATGATTTTTTAAAAAATTAGATTATTGAATTTACTTAGATCAGGAAATCAGCTGTTAATCTCAAAATGTTTTACATTGGTATGGATTTTGGTTTATTGATACAAATTTAAGGTCAATTCTCTTATGCTGTATGTATTTTTCTACTCTTGTTTAAGATATGATGTTTATGCAGCTGACTTAAAATTGTAATGTCTAATTAAGAAATGCATGTTAGTTAGATTTTTAGGTATACAAAGATATAATTCAATTAGATAGGTAACTTCTAAGTTCTACAGAATATGGCATTTAAAATGTTTTAAGAACTTAGACTTTTCTGAGCAGTGAGACAGATCTGTTTCTGGCAGCACTAATTTACTTTAAGAGAAAAATGGGCATTGAAGAAACTCCATATGGAGATCAGTTTCTTTGTGGCATTGGTTAGCCACTGACATGAACCTATTCTTATATTGACTCTTGATAGTGTGTTGTTAAAACTGTACATGCAGTTTCCATAGGAAGGCAACCTCTGAACTTTGGCAGAACAAGCTGAGATGGTCATACAGATTCCTGCTTTGCATAGAAAACTGTCAGACATTCTTTAGGACTCAAGGAGAAGAGACTAAGGAATGAGCAGAGCAGATTTCCTGCTTCACTGAAATGAAAAGAGACTCTGGGCTTGTAGGTTGAAGGTGGAAGCCCCAACTTTATAAAGGAACTTTGGGTGACTGTCCAGGAATATAGGTGTCATCTCTGTCATTTCTAGATTTTGGAAGTTGCTTGCACTTCTGGCTTACTTGGGTAAATATATCCTTCTGTGATCTTTGATGTGGTTGAAAATGAGATATTATAGGTATAGTTTTTCTTAGCCATTTGAAAGGTATATTGGACGTGAAACTTTAGATTCATAGGATAAGGTAGATGATTGAGCATTTTCTTTAATTTTGCTAAATACAAATAGACTAGATATTGTAACTGTAATTCTTGTGTGATGGCTATTTTGTTATATGTAATTTTGCTATGCTAAAATTAAAACCTTCTTTTTTGATTAGACAGAAAGGGAGAAGTGATGTGGAAATGTCTTTCTGTATCCTGTGAATATCAATCTTTAAACAAAGGAGCTGTTTTGGCCCATGACAAGTGCCATAGAAAAAGTAGGAGGGGCTGATGTGGGAATGCCTTTCTGTATGCTGTGAATCTCAATCTTTAAATAAAGGAGCTGTTTTGGCCCTTGACAGGCACCATGGAAAAGGTAGGCAGAGAAATCAGAATAGGTAGGAAAGGAAGTGCAGAGTCAGAGGCAGATCAAGCAAGCCTCCCAAGAAGAAACATGTAAGGAACACAGGTGAGCCATGGGGCTATGTGGCAGACAGTTTAATGAGAATGGGTTGATTTAAGATGTAAGAGCAAGCTAGCAATGTGCTTGAGCCATAGGCCAAACAGCATGAACTTAATATAAGCGTCTGAGTCATTTCTGGGGGCCTGATCAGCTGTGGGTGGCTAAGGGATCTGGGGCTGCAGGTCTGTGGGTCTGGACTCTGGTCGCCCAGGGCCAAAAAACCTCACTGTAACCCTTCCTTCTTTCCTCCCCTCCTTCCCTCCCTCCTTCCCTCCCTCCCTCCCTCCCTCTCTCCCTCCCTCCCTCCCTGCCTTCCTCCCTCCCTCTCTGCTTCCTGCCCCCCCCTCTCGCTCTCTCTCTCTCATTTCCATTTTTTTCTTTTTAAGATTGGGTTTCACTGTTTAGTCTTGGCAGTCCTGAAACTCGCTCTGTGGACCAGGCTGCCCTTAAACTCACAGAAATACACTTGCCTCTGACTCCCTGGTTCTGGGAGTAAAGGTATGTTGCACCACTTTCCAGGTTGGAGTTTTCCTTTTAGTACCTGTGTAGGGTTTGGGATTGTTGATAGATATTGTTTAAATTTTACTTTGTCATGAAATGTCTTGGTTTTTTCCATCTATGGTTATTGACAGTTTTTCTGGGTATCGTATTCTGGACGGGTACTCATAGTTTCTTAGAATCTGCCTGAAATCAGTCCAACTACTCCTGAATTTTAGGATCTCCACTGAGAATTCAGGTGTGTTTCTAATAGGTCTGCCTTTATGGTTACTTGGTCTTTTCCCCTTGCCACTTTTAATATTTTAGTAATCTTTTTTATTTTTAATGTTTTGATTATTATGTGCCAAGGGTCTCTTTTTTCTAGTCCAAGCTATTTGTCATTCTGTAAGCATCTTGTACCTTTTTGTGCGTGTCCTTTTTTGTGATGGGCAAAATTTCTTTTTATGATTTTATTAAATATACTCTCTGGATTTTTGAACTGGGTTTCTTCTATTTCTTCTGTTCCTATTATTCCTATGTTTGCTCTATTCATTGTGTTCCAAATTTCCTGAATGTTTTGCGCTAGGAATTACATATATTTAACATTTTTTGACGGATGAATCTCCATCTCATGTACGCTATTGGTGAAGCACGCATCTGCAGTTCCTGTCCGGTTACCCAGATTTTCCATTTCTAATATTTCATTTGTTTGACTTTTCTTAAAGGAGTCCTTTTCCATTTTCAAGTCTTCAACAGTTTTCTTTACTATTTGATTGTTCTTGACTTTCTTTGAGAGTTTTGTTTCTTTTCTTCAGCTTCTTTAAGAATTTTTTTCATACCCTCTTTAAGGACCTCTCTTATCCTCATAAAGTCATTTTTAAGGCCACCTCCCCCCCCCCATGTGTGTGTGCTTCAGCTGTGTTGAATGGCTTAGGCCTTTTTGTTGTTAGATAACTGGGCTCTGGAAGTGCCATATTGCCTTTTCTGTTATTACTGGTGTTTTACATTGGCATTTAGGCATCTGGTTTTGGGATTATTATAAGTTTGGGTGTTGATTCCTTCATCTGTCGTTGTTGGAATTTTGTTGCTTTTACTTGGTTTTCTGGAATAAGTGGACAGGAATTTTGATGTTTAATGTATTTTTAGGTCCAGCATGATGTTCCCTCCTGACTTTTTGCGCCTAGGGGTCCCCAGAACTAGCCTGGCCTGGAAAATCTGATATTTTCTTCTAAAGTTGTGGACTAAAATATGGAGCTGAGGGGAGTGGGTATAGTCTATGGTCCTTAATTTGTTCTGCCCTCTGTGGACCTTAGGGCCATCCTGGCTTCCAGTTTACTTTCAGGATTTGGGGTCTATAGATCCACCCTGTGCTCTGGTAAAGCTAAAGTCTGCTTTATTGGTATAGGCTTGAGTTCCCTAAACGTTACCTAAAATCTGGTAAAGCAGATGCTTTCTTGTAGACCAGGATAATTGCAACATGCAGGGTAGAAGAGTAGTCTTGAGTTTTTTGGTAGGCTAAAGAAGGTTTTTCAGGTTTGAGCAGTGCATTCCCAGGAGTTCCTAGGGCCAGTCTTAGGCTCTAGTAAAACCAGAGTCCTCTTTCAGAGTAGTAGGCAAGGATATGGAGCTTAGAGTACAGTTTGTGTTTTTGAATAGTCTTAGAGAGATTTAGTGGGCAGTAGGCAGTGTCTTTCTTGGGGTCCATAGCATCACCCTTGCCTCCAGTAAGGCTTTGAAGGCTATATGCTCTAGTGTTGCACCTTTGGAAAGGGTGGTCATACAGTTTATAAAAATTAAATTAAAATAAAATTGAACTAGCACTTTTATAAAGGAACCAACTAAATAATGCACTGAACCATTGTGTCTTGTAGGGAGATTAAATTGTTCCATTGTAAACTTGAAGTTATAAATAAGGACTCCATTAAGGCACATAGGATCTGTCAACTACAATGATACGTGTGCTGTGGATAGATTATGTTGTTCCATTGTAAATACTTGTCCCTGCCTATGAGTTTAATAAAAAGTGATGATTGGCCAAAGGCAGACAGGAAGTATGGGTGGGGCTCCCAGACTAAGAAGACTCCAGGAGCAGGCAGAAAAGAGCATACTGCCTGAGGGAAGCCAGAAGAAGCAGAGGACAACTATGCTGCTCTAAGAAAAGGTACCGAGCCTCATGGATGAACAGAATAAGAGTCACGGGTTAGATTAAGGGTAAAGAGTTAGCAAGTTATATGCCTGGGCTTTATGCTGATTAGCCTAAAGCTATTGTAAGCATCTGTGTGTCTCTGAGGGTCTGTGGGTCTGTGGGCCTAAACCTTGAGGCTAGGCCTGAAAGTCCGGGCCAGAAACCTCTTACTACAGTTTCTTTGTATATTACACAAAGCATGAGTCTAGCATTCCCTATAACACAACTTGACAGACAAGAATTTACTCTGCAAATATTTTCCAAGCTTTATTTTCATCCAAATTGATTCATTGCTTTTAAGTAGAGATCAGAAGCAAACTGCGGGTTCACTCGTGCAGAATGTGTCAGCGTTAGGTAAGACGAGCAACAGTGAATGCTTAACTACTGAATGAACGGATCCTACTGCTAATATTATTCATTCTTCAATAAGAGAAAAATAAAGGAAAAAGATGGATAGCCTATTGTTTTTCCTCTCTCACTCTTAATTTAATTTTTGTACTTATTGACAATGTGCAAAATGTTCATATAACATTTGTGAAAGTTGAGAATATAGGATAAGAGTGGGAAATTCAATAATGTAGAATTAAAATGAGTTCTATCACTCAAGGATCTGCCTTTCTGCTTTATGTTTTTATTTGTTAAACTATTTTCATTTCATTCCTTCGAAGAAAATAAATTATCCAAAAGAACATATACTCTGATAGGAGAAAAAGCATTTCACTATATTAATTAATTAAAAGCATTGGACAGTTTTATTTATTGAAAATAACTTATTTAGAGATGTAAAGAATTTTAATTAAATTTTTTTTATTCACTTTACATACCACCACCACAGATCCCCTCTCGTTTCTCCCCTCTTTCCCACCAAGCCTTCACCAGACTCCCCTCCTATCCATTGCCCCTGAAATGGTAAGCCTCCCAAGGGACTCAGCAAAGTGTGGCACATTCAGTTTAGGCAGCCCCAAGCTTCTCCCCCATGTATGATGGCTGTAGAAAGTGTCCCACCATAGATAACAGGCTCCATATAGCCATTTCATGTGCCAGGGATAGATCGTGGTCCCACTGCCAGGGATCCTTTAAACAGATCAAGCTACACAACTGTCTCCTGTATGTAGATGGCATAGTCCTGTCCCAGGCAGGATCCATGGCTGTTAACAGGGAGCACTTAAGAGGGACACATGGATCACCTGTGAAAGAGAAATACATAACATTGCCTTTTTTGCAATATAAAGAAAATTACTAATACATTGAACTTCTCTCTTGTCCAATTTTCATCAACTTGATGTGGAATTTCTTTTGTGTGTCTGTGTGTTTATGACAGACCTGTGTCTATATATGTATATATGTATATATATAGTGTTTAACACTTCATTTTTTTCTATGCATTGGCTGATTGTTTTTCAAATACCAATTGTCAACATAAGAGAATATATCAGTATTATATATCAAACATTCTTAAGAATTAAGTGCTATAAGCATTTTCTTATTATATTTTAATGAATATTTTCTCCAAATTATATACAATACAATTAAGTTAGTTGTGATAGTGTGCATTGCATATATATTCAAGTAATCATAAAATCTTGTGGTATCACTTAAATTACAAACACCATGCCAAATTATAATATTATTCTTCCTAACTTTTCAAATCAATTTTTATAATTCTTTGAATAAGCATAATGATAATAATTTACAAGGCATGTGTTTTCTTTCTCTAATTAAAAAAAAAAAAAAAACTTGCATAGAAACCATTCCTGGTAGAAAACTGTATTCTTGAAAAAGTCACCAAAGCATTTATTCTTGTCTCTATAAAAAAGATCCACAGTGTGTTTAAATGGCCATGCAAATGTTTTAATGGAGATACTGATGTATGCTTACTGATACTTTATGATTTTTAGATTTTAACATAACAATTTATATTGCTATCTAATGTAAGTGATTTTAAACTCTCCTGTCTTTCTTTGAAATTCATTTAGCCTATAAACATGACTGTTAGCATTCAAACAAGTGAACTTAATATTAAACAAGAGTAAACAATTTAAGAAATCATAAGACATTGTTATTCTGTCAGCTAAATGATAATAAACTGTCTTTCTGAGGTTACTATTTATTATTTGTAATGTTTTACTGTGAATGCTTTCACTGATAGTTGCACAAATACTTAAAGTCCTTGCTTTTAAAAGCAATATTTATGGTTTCCAAAAAGGCACCAAGCCATTTTTAGTCGATGGAGAAATGATGAGTTAGCGTGTTTGGATTAAAACTTTTCCATTTAAAAGGATGCTTATGATGAAAAATAAAAATCCATCAGATATTAATGGTTTAGTTCATCAGTGCTTTTTTGGTGCTATGATCACTGGGCCAATTAGTGAAACAGATATGGAAGACTTCATTTTTATTCCTTTCAATTTGAAATGGAATATTGGTATACATTGATATTGTAGAGTAAGGTTTTCTGTGATAATTCTATATATAATGCACTTTGATTCTATTCACCCTCTTTTGTTAATTTTCTGGCTGTGAAGACAGAGTCTCCTACATGAGAGTTTACTTCAGCTCACAGTTGAAGGTAACACACATTACGATGGGAAGCTATGAGGGCAGGAGTATGATATAGGTGGAAACAATGTGTCTACAGCCAGAAAGAAAGAAACCAGGCTTTGACTTTAGTTTCTCTTAATCTATTCAGAGATTCAAATCCATGGAAAATTGCTGCCTACACTTATGTTTTGTCTCTCTACCAACTAACCCAATCTATAGATTTCCTCAGAGATATGCCCTCAGTTTAGTTTCCTGGGTACATAACTCAGTCAAGTTCTAATAAAAACTGACCATCAAGCGCTCATTCCACTGTTCTTTTTTCATTTTTATTTATTTACAAATATTTATTTACATATTTTATTTATTTATTATGCATACAGTGTATACAGCAGAAGAAGGCATGAAATTTCATTATACATAGTTGTGAGCCACTATGTGGTTGCTGGGAATGAAACTCAGGACCTGTAGAAGAGCAGTCAGTGCCTCTTAACCTCTGAGCCATCTCTCCAGCCCCTCAAATACTCTGTCATTCTTCCACTTTCATATTCCTTGATTCCTGTTCTTATGTTTTCTTTTCTAACTAACAAATATTATAGAAACAATGCTAGAGGAAAGGTATGTGGCTAATTAAGTATGAGTTATGTCAGAATTTACAGAGTTTTATTTGGGACTGGTGGTACAAGCCTTTAATATGAGCTCCATAAGATGCTAAGTTCTGAAGATGGCAAATCCAGGCTCTCCCTGGACTTCAGAGGAAATCTAAATAACCTTGGGCAAACTAGTAAGAACATGAATAAATAAACAATCCTCCAAAAAAGATCAAAAAACAAACAAGTATAAAGAGTACTAATGGTGTAGGTTAGTGGTGGATGTTTTCTTACCATGCATGGGGTGGAGGTCTATTTCCAGTATCATAAAGTAAGAAAATGATAGAGATTAAACAGGGGTAGAAATAGCAGGAGGAGGAGTGAGGGAAGGAGGAGGATGAAAAATGAGAACAGAGTTTACATCTGACCAAAGTGCAATACATATTTCAACAACAGTATTTGAAGTCACTGTATCGGAGGTGAAGGGGTTCATTTTAAAATGTGCCGTGAGAAAGCTTAGACATGCTATTGGAAAATTGTGAATTATTTCAAAATGAAAATGGTTAAATGTTGCTATCCTCAAATATTAAGAAATTATACTAAATCAGTATTTTTGGTGAGATTGGTGGTCTCAAATTATTATATTAAAAGTGGAAAAAAAAACCCTAAAACATTTACTAACCAAAGATCCAAGTTGAGAAGGTAGAAAATAAATGAAACAAAAATAGCATCAATTTAAACTCTTAAAAATGTGGGCAATCAGCTAATGAAGATGACAATGGTAGATGTTAATATAATAGAATACAACTATTGTGACATATTATCAACAATACTAAAAGCATATTATTATATAAGTTAATGAAATTTATCAGTTTCTGATAAACTTGGTCAGAAAAAGCTAAAAAGAAATAAATAATAAATATCAGTCATTAACAAAGGGCTATTGCTACAGGTGTTGAAGGTGCTAACATAGTCTAAAAATTTGTAGTAAATTTATAAGCATGTAGAAATTTTAATTAAGAGAAGTATAGATTGGTAGTTGCCTATATTTGGCTTTTAGAACTTTGAATATTGACCTAAAGATTATTATGATTTTTGGTAGTGATAGGATTATTCTAGAATAGTGTTATTAATATATGACTCTAGTGCTCTCTGCAGTTTTTCTGCTTGTTGCTGCGTTTTTCTGTGTTCCACTTTGAAGTTTGCACGTGGTTTAAAGAAAGTTTACAGTTTCAGTGTCTTGTGGATGTTTGATTTTCCAGTACCATTTATTGAAGAGCCAAAACTTACCCTCTTGACACCCTCTTGCCTAAATCGTTTCCAAAAGGAACCAGTCTCTTCTGCTTGAATATTAGATGTGGGGTTTTAGAAGAATTCAACAGAATTTAAAACTGTGTCCATTAATACATAATTATTTCTAATGCCTAGGAAAGAACCTTCTGCAGATGAAATTTTAAGAATTTAATGAAGAAAGTATTTATAAATTTATAAAGAGTGAAAGATATTTTTAATTAAACATTTCGCTAGGCCATTTTTTTCTTCCAACAGTTCAACAGATACAAAGCTCAGGGGCATAGTTATACAAACTAATACTTTTCTTTCTACTTATTAATTAAAAAATGTTAACATATCCTCTATATTAATATGTAAAAATCTCAATTAATTATTTCTCTTAGAATCAATATATCAGCCTGTGGTCTTTCTCTTGTGTGTGAAATGATTGCTTGATTTCTTTTTGTGAATTGTGAAAGTCTTATATAAATGTAAATTAAAAGGTTAATCTTTACTTTCCCCTTATTATCATGAGTATGGTAATATTCTTAAATTTTTTAATAGTTTTACATTATTTATAATATTTCAAAATGTTTAGAAACTAATTTTTAAAAGCCTAAATCCTTCTCCTCCAATCTTTAAAACAAGGGTAAGAGATTATATACTTGGTGAAGCTGTTCCTGTAAGTATTTAGAGAAAATTGATGCTGTTGAGATAGTAACCTGAGTTCTTATGGATACAATTAACTTTATTTTAAAAAAATTACAAAAATTATTTGTAGGTTTTTAATTTCCTTGTTATTTATCAAAGTTTATTTTATTTTTATTATCTTCACCTCTATATTGTACATAATATGTACTGTAATATACTTTACAGATTCAATAGAAAGGTATTTCTTGTAGTGGGATCATGTTGTTACATTGTAAATAATTGTCCTGTCTATTGTTTTAATAAAAATGCTGATTGGCTGAAGGCAGACAGGAAGTGTGGGTGGGGCTACCAGACTAAGAAAACTCGGGGAACCGGAAGAGGAGAGCAGAGAAGCCAGAGATTCAACACCAGAGATACCAGCATACACAAAGAAAAGAAGATAATCATGCTGCTCTGAGAAAAGGTACCAAGATGTACACTAAACAAGATAAGAATCATGGGCTAGTTTAAGAATTAAGAGTTAGCAAATTATATGAATGAGGCAAAAACTGATCCGAAGAAAACTAATATAAGCCTCTGTGTGATTATTTGGGGTTCTGGTGCTAAGAAGCAGAGGTGTTGTGAGTGGGTCTGAACCTCAGGGCCAGGCTGAAATCCAGGCCAGAAACTTATTACTATAATTTCTAATATAATTGGACCTCTTAGTTTTTTCTACGCATTGTATTTTATTATTTAATAATTCATCTTTATTTTTTGACCCAAAAATGACTTTTGTCTTTAACGCACCCAGGTAAGTGTATGAAGAAAGTAGTGTAGTCAAATACAGCATACATTTAACAGTAAACAAATACCCCTTTTTTGTTTACCCTTTCCCTGTCTTTAAAGCCAGATTTGATGCTGAGTAGAGCTAAACAATTGAAGAAGGATTTAAATGTAATATCAGAAAACTTGAAAAAGCTGTATGATAGATTCTAAAATGTATTTATTTCTACTCATTTGTTTTAGATATGAAATGAAGACCTCTCAAGATTAAAAATATATTTCTGGACACTTTATCCATCCAGTTTCTGCATATTCAGAACTCTGGTACTGTCTCTCATTGGGTCTGTATTTTTTTATGCTCTGAGAAGGCCATATATCTCTGATCTGGCTATTGTCAGTCCGTTGTCTCCAATTTGGGTGATACTGTTCAATTTAATGGTGTCTATCCACGTGGGCAGTGGGATGGTAGAGTAGAGGACTACTTTGCTTTTGGTTTTAACATTAATATTCAATCCAGGTGGTAGTAGTACATGCTTTTAATTCTAGAAGGCAGAGGCAGGCACATCTCTGTGAGTTTGAGGTCAGTTTAGTCTACAGAGCTAGTTCCAGGACAGCCAGGGCTATACAGAGAAACCTTGTCTCAACAAACCAAACAAAAGAAAATAAAGCACAAAACACAAAACAAACTAATAAACAAAAAAGTAACATTTAATAATTGACTTTACTTCTAATTTCTATTTGCTATTTCTGTGTAGTATTATTTGAAGGGAAGTGTGTGTGTGTGTATGTGTATGTCTCTGTGTGTTCATGTGTGTATGAGTGTATGTGTGTAAGAGCTCTGAGCCAGGCAGGGTCTCAGTATATCACTTAGGTTCTATTTCAACTCAGTCTTCCTGTCTAGCCCTCTAACCCTCTAAAGTATCTGGAATTGTAAATATGACTACACTATGTGCAGCTATTTGGATCTTTTGAGAAAAAAATCTCTTATCTTTCCCACCTTTCCTGTCACTGATTACCATCATTCAATTTTCATTTTCCAAGATACTTTTTATTATTTTATATTAAACAAGTAAGTTAGAATAAATGGGTTTTACTTTCTTGTGGACAGCTTAACAAAAACACTCATAAAATACTGCCCACTAGATCTGACCATGCTTTGTTAAATAACAGGATGAATGTCTTTCTTTCTAAATGTTGAATTGAATTTCATTGCATAAATACACATACATACATACATATATATGATCATACAATAACACTGTATAGTGCAGAACTATTACTATTATATATATATATATATATACATATATATGTTATATGACATACTTCAGGCAGATATTAAAATTTGTGATATTTCACGGATATTGTAAGAAATGTTTTATGGAACATGAAAGTGCATACATTTTATATATATATATATATATGTATATGTATGTATATATATCCTATGTTAGATGCATTGTATTGCAATTTCAGTTTTAGTAACTCTTCTACAGCATAGCATAAAAAACTACACATTTATATTTCAACTTAAACTAATTCTCCACTATCCATTCCATTACTGTACATTAGCTATTCTGACAGGACTGAAGTGTTTTAATTGTGTCTATTTTATTTACTTAATGATTAGTGGGAGTTAAAACATTAGATTTATCCCTTGGTTACTTATATGCCTTGTTTTGAAAATGAATATTTCAGGTTTTTTTTTTTAAATCTATTCCTTTATTTTTATTCTTCTGCCTCATCCTCCTACATTTGTGATCATAGGCATTCCTCAGAACATCTGTTATTTAAAGGTTATCTTATTAGGAACGTCATTAGAATTGTTAGAGTCTCAACTTATTTATATATCACTGTATTCCTGGCTGCAAGATAAATATGTAATTTTGAGCTGCACAGTACTATACCCATCTCAGACCTATGACTACATTCCTAAAACAGAAAGGTAGGGGCTATCTATCTCAAGCATTACCCAACTGGTTTTACTTTGATCCCATGTTAAACTTTAAGATATCAAAAGCTCAAGTCTATATACTTATTTTTTATGGTTCTTATGTACAGCATGATTTCATTTATTACAGCTTTCAGCACCTTTTCACAGTCCTGCCCTTTAACTGAAAACATTGTTGACCCTTTTTGACTATAATGGAATTAGAGAAAAACTAACAGAAACAGAGGTTCCTGACCCAGATCCCATTTGGACACATTTTGCATACATATAATAGATTTTGACACAAACTTTCATCACTTATAAAAATTACAATTAAGTAAAAACTTAAAAAATAAAATTAAGTATATTTATACTTATTAAAAGAATTCTGATAGAGTAAAACATTTACTCGGAAAATCCTTAGTAGGTACTTCTTCACAATAAGATAAATTATAGTGTCATATTTTGTTTAGTAAATTATTACACCATTGTTAGTAAAGTTTTGCATTTGAAAAGGAGGTAATATAATTAAAAACAAGCATCTCTGCTCTATAAAGTGGGCTCTGCTTGGTAATCAACATTATGTACTTCCATCCAATGATTTTCATGCTCTTAATAATTATTTCTATAAAAAGCTATCTCATTCTTCAAAAATATATATACATGGTAATTTAAAACTATTATATACACATAATGTATCATTATGTATAATTTTTTTTCTTTTGTCTCAGAATCTAGTTTTTATATAGATCAATATTTTTTTATTTTACATCTGTGTTAATTTATTCTGGTAAGTTATAACTAATTATATGTAGTTTAATAAGGAAAAGTCTGTATTGAACATTATGCATTATTATCTATTATGTTGATGAATACATACTTCTCATGATAATTATTTTTTCACACAATGATAAAAAGGCAGAAACACCTGAACACAACTGGAACTTCAATGTATGGGACACTATGTGTTATGGTGTTTTCTTAAATAAAGACTGGGTCAAGCAAATATGCTTGACTTGCAAGAAAATGTGCTTTGAAAAGCTTGACAATCAGATATAGATGAGGACGTTTGACTATATATAAAGGTTTAGGGTAGCCTTATAGGTTATATATATTCAAGAAAAAATGTCATTCTGAAAGTATAAAGATAAATGTAGACAGAATGATCCAAAATATAAACATACTGAAATTTAGTTATTTCAAATGTATTTATCTGAATTAATCCATTTTCTATTTGCTACTATCTGTGTAGTATGACTTGATGTGAAGTGTGTGTGTGTGTGTGTGTGTGTGTGTGTGTGTGTGTGTGTGTGTGTGTGTGTGCGTGTGTGCGTGTGTGTGTGTGTGTAATTGTATAGGGGCATATTGTTAAATGGATATTTTGTAAAAATTTTTAAAAGGTTATAAATTTTGAATCTTTCCATTTAATGAAGTGATAAAAATCTCAGTTAAAATTTTAATACTACTACCACTGAAAGTCCATATAGTCTGATTTAATAAAGTATTACAGAATGAATCAAGAACAAAATTCTCCTATCTATTAACTATACTTTACTAGATTGGTTATGTAGATGTTGTCAGGCTTAAAACTATGTGAACATGGCTGGAAAAAATAAGAAATCTTAATCTATTTTATAATGAAATATTTTTCTGACAAAATGCAATTTGGGGAATTCAGATTTACTCCTTATTTGAAACAATATTAAAGCATGAAGTATTTAAAACTATGACTTCTAAGACACTAGACGGCAAAAGCAAAGTAAAGGAATAGCTCAGATTCCTGAATAAGCTATTAAGCCACACTCTTAGTATAGATTCATACCTTAGGGATGAAGGAAATTTTATGACTGTATGTGAAAAAAGAAATAAACCAATATATTATATTCTACAAGGCTGGGTACCATATTTCGTACAAACTCTAGCGAAGAAGCTCATAATAGGAAGCAATAGTTCATGAATTACCGATGCCACTGCTTTTTCAAAGGTGCTTCAATGGTGGGAGAAAGAAGACTCAATCTCTTTTCAACTAACTTCACCACTGATTCAGGATTTAAACAGAGAATTATGTAGACAAGGGATGGGGAAATCCAAACTCTAAATAGCTGAGAATCCAAAATTCTAGCACATTTTCTGTGAGGTCTGGTGATCCATGGTGCCCAGTACTGTAGCGTCTACTGTAGCACAGCTATATACTTTGATAGTATAGTGATAAAATGGATTTTTTGATCTATAGTTGGTAAGTTATAAAAGGTTTCTCAGGGTGAAACCCCATCATAACCAAAGTTTCATGAATACAATTCAGGAGCTAAATAAATATTAAAACATCAATTAGAAAGTATTTAGAGCAGAAAAAAAGTTTGTAAGCATGGAGGTGGGTCCAAGTGCTCATATAATACTTAGCATCTGTTTAGGCAAAAGTCAGAAATTTATGACTCCCATTTTTATTTTAAAACAATAACAAAAAAGCATATTAAATCCAAAATTTTAGAAAAATAGCCCTTATCAAATGAGAAAATTAAGTAGAAACTACATAAATAAAAAAATAAAAGTAATGGAAAAATATCAATTTGGAAATTAATATGTTTGATTAGTATGTAGACTGATATGAAAAAAGTTGAAGATATATTACTATGTCAGATGTTAAATAAATTAACTTTGATAGTTCTTCAAAAATCAAAGAAAAACATAAACAACTTAAGACAACAAACTTAATAACAAAAATAAATGAAAACTTTTCTTGGAAGCCACAAAGTCCCATAGGAGAAAAAAAATGCATCATTCTGTGTTTATGAAGAAAGTGGATTTTTATTTAGAGTCCTTTCCAGAGAGTTTTAAGAAAGACAAGCAGCACAGTTTAAAAAGAAGATCATGTGCACATAGATTATTTTTCACTATGAATATGATACTTAGTAAACCAGCATGCAGATGCCACTAATACTAATAGTTAAATGGAAATCCAATCCAGAAGTAAGAATTACTTATACTTATTGTTCCTAAAGAGAAAATAACAAGTGTTGACATTGGAGACATTGAAAATTCATTTTTCAGCTACTTTAAAAATAAAGTGGTTTCAAGTAAAAATTTAGGTCAAGTAAATATTTAGGTCTAGGAGATGGCTCAGCTGGCAAAGGCCTTTAGGCAACCCTAACAGCCTTGATTTGATCTCAGTAACCCGCTTTAAAAGTAGCAGGGGGAAACACACTGTAATATAACCTTATATCTTTATGCAGTCATGGCTTGTATATTTCCATCACTAGTAAAATATAAAAACTCCAAAGAAAGTTAACTACATAACTACTCAGTCTAACACCTAATCATTTACCAAAGTAAAAAGAAGTTAGGTGACATACAAGCGTTTGCCCACAGATAACCCTATTGTCATATTATAAATGGAAAATGTTCTACATGGTCATTATCTATTCAGTGAATGATCATGTGATAAAGACATTCAATCAATAATATTTTTTAAGTACTAAAATATTGATTCATGTTGTAGCATTGGTAAACCTAATAGATATTTGATTACTTTGAAGAAGGCAGGGAAAATGGAAATGCCTAAAGAACAGTTAGACATTATAATAAATGTTTCAGAGCAGTGGATTGAGGTGTTGTACCATGAATACACTTAAAATTATTTAAGTAAATATTAAAATATAGATTTAACATTCAGCAAATTAAATATATTACATGAAGTCATCAAAACTTTTCTTACAAAAAAATTAAGATCCAAATGAATTTTCTTATACAGTAACCGATATATCTTTCATTGTGTATGGTTTTCATTTTGCATAACAACAACTATAAAATAAATAAATTAAAAGCTAATTATTCTTGAAAATTGAATAGCAGAGATTATGTCACAAATTACCTCGAAATATTTTAAAGATATTGTTATTTGCTACAAAATCGAGAAATATAAAGGACATATTGTCACAAATCATCATTTCACATTAAAAATACCATAAATTCTTTAGTTATGAGGAGTTGAAAAGGATTTATGAAATTAAAATTCATAACAATCTTACCATAAAAATTCAAGGTGGGTATGCTCAATATTTACAGCATAGTAAGAAATACCATCTAATAATCTCAGTATTTAGAAGAGAAACACTGTCAAAATTAATGTTCCATTGTCAATTCCTTGCTAAGCTGGCAATGGAAAGTGACTTTCTCTATCTCATAAATAATTAATGAAGTTTCTACATCAGATAAAGCCTCACTCTTTTCTCCCTAAATATAATGATGAAAAGCAAGAATTTTGTTCTTTCTCTTGTTGACTATCATATAACAGGATCTAGCTGAAAGATAGAAATAAGCAACATAAATTTGGAAAGATGGAGTAATAGTACCTTGCAGAAGGTGTCGTTATCTACTGTAGAAACTCTGAAGCCTTTACAGCTAATAAGCTAATGAAAGTCATGACTGTTTGCTAAAATCTCAGAATACAAACTAATGAACAAAAATTAAATGAATAAATGTATTAAGTGGCATTTTTGGAAGTTTTAAGTAAACTTTGATATTTGTGGCATTACCATAATAAATACTTGGCTTTAATTCTGTATATAGTCATGTTCTGTATGTTGAAATTTCAAATTAAAAAAGCAGACAATCCACAACCATGAACAGCTAGGTACTAGGAGGAACTTAAGAGAGACATTCTAGATTTCCCCTGAGAAGCTGAAATAGAGATCTCTTGAGAAAATTAGAATCTTACAGGGAGTGGGGCAAGCAAGGGGGGGTTGGAAGAGATCATGGAGAATGGGATGATTGGGTGGGGCAAGAAACAGAGAGGGAGAACAAAGACAGAGGGAGCCATTGTGGGGTTAGGGAGAAACCTGGTGCTAGGGAAAAATCCAAGAATCCACCAGATGACCCACGCTGGGACTAAAGGCAATAGTGGAGAGGGCAAACTGCCCTTCCCTGTTGGAGATTATGTTGTATTCCATTGTAAATAATCGTCCCACCCACTTGTTTAATGAAAAGCGCTGATTGGCCAAAGGCAGGCATGAAGTGTGGGCAGGGCTACTAGACTAAGAAAAACTCTGAGAACAGGAAGCACAGACAGAATGCCAGAGAGAAGCCAGAAGAAGCAGAGGACAACTATGCTGCTCTAAGGAAAGGTACCGAGCCACATGGCAGAACAGGAAGAGTCATGGGTTAGATCAAGGGTAAAGAGCTAGCAAGTGATATGCCTGGGCCTGACGCCGATCAGCCTAAAACTATTGTATCTGTGTGTCTCTGCGGATCTGTGGGTCTGTGGGCCTAAACCTTGAGGTTAGGCCAGAAAGTCTGGGCCAGAAGCCTCTTACTACAAATCTTTCCATAATAAAATAAATGACCACAGTAATGACCATTTAGAACCTTCCTCCAGCAACTGCTGGAGGCAAAAGCAGAGATCCTAGCTAAGTACCAGGTGAAGCTCCAGGTCCAGCTGAAGAGAGGCAGGAGAGAGCATATGAGCAAAGGAATCAGGACCATGAAGAGGAGACTTACAGAGCCGGGATCTATTGGTAGTTCACTGACCCTGAAGTGACAGCTAAGGATCCTTCATGGAAAGGAACTAAATCCTCCAAATGTATAATACAGCCATGGGTAGTTTGTAGAGCCTCCTCTAGAACCTGAGTTTATTGTTGGTGCATGAACTGGCTCTTTGGAGCCTATTCCCTACAGAGGAATACCTTGTTCAGCCTGGATACTGGCGGGAGGGACTTGGTCCTACCTGAACTGGATATGCCAGACAGAACTGAGTCACCTTGGAATTTCCTGCCCTCCATGGGGAATGGATAGGGAGATGTGGTAGGGGTAGGCTGATGGAAGACTGGGAGGAGGGGAGAAAGGGGGAAAAGTGGGGGGTATGGGAAAAAACTTAAAAATAAAAGAAAAATAAAGACAAAAAAAGAAGAAAAAAAGCAAACAAAATCAATCCATTTAATACTGCAGAGGAGTGGAGAGTCAAAGTTCACATTTCCCTCTCTAGCAGAGGAGCTATTAGCAGCAGATAGCCACTGAATTGGGAGAACCTCCATCTATCCATCCATACACCCATCCAACCACCTATCAACCCATCCATCCATCCATCCATCCACCCATCCATCACCTATCTATCTATCTATCTATCTATCTATCTATCTATCTATCTATCTATCTATCTATCTTTTATCTATCTATCTATCTATCTATATCTATCTATCTATCTATCTATATATATATATATATATATATATATATATCATCTATCTATCATCTATCTATTCATCTATCTATTGGTAGTCTGGCCCATGCTCTACTTCATGATTAGGCTGACTCAGAAAATAAGATAAATATGAGGAAGTGAGGAAGGAGCAGAAGGTGACGATTTGGGGAGCTTGCTTGAGGTTTAGGAGGTGTTAACAGTTTTCTTAATAAATTTACAACAAAAATGTTCTTTAAAATAGTGAGCATATAATTCAGAAAATGGGAGAAAACAACACACCTTTGAACAGAGAGATTCAAAATACACAAAAATATCTGAAAATTCCATAATTGTCAAAGAAGCTACAAATATAACTCTCCAAATTATCACATGGACATCTCATTTAGATGTTCACCATGCAGATCATGTTATCATAAAATCTGAATCAATACAAATTATTCATTAAGGTGTTGAAAATTAAAACCATTACATATTTGCTAGACTGGCATAAAATTTAAAAATATAATGGCCTTATTCTTCTGTGGATATGGAATGAGGGCAAATGTTCATCTAGAAGGTAATAAACACTGTATGTTTATGACAAAATAGTTCTCCCTTTTGGACTGAGAATCACTTGTCCTCATCAAATGGAATCTGAACACATAAGCTTAGAGTAGTTTTAATTTGGTTCAAAATTATTATAAAGTGTGGAAATGAACTGTCTCCTCAAACTGATAAATGGATAATCTATGGTACATCCAAGAAACTAAATATGCTCTTAAGCAAAAAATTGACAAAGGGATAAAAATTGCTGACCAGGGCAATAATATGAATGATTGCAAATGCGCTAAATGAAAGAAACCAAGCCAAAGTACACATTGTACAATGCACTTTACATTCTAGAATTGAAGGTCCTGTAGGACCAGAGAACTTGAGGAACTTAGGAGTATGATGAATGTTTTGGCTACTAAGGAGCTTGAAGATTATTTTTATTATTTCTTTTTGAATTAATTAATAATAATCTTTTTGAGATTATACTATAGTTACATCTATTTTCCCTTCCACTTCCCCTCCCACGTACACCTTTGTATTCTCTTTCATAATCGTGGCCCCTTTTTTATTAATTGTGCTTCACATATATAAGTATATATCTTGATTACAGTAATGGTTATTTGACTTATGCTTTTGCCAAGCCACAAAAATATTAAGATGATTAAATAATATGTAGACTTTGTTGGTTGTTAAAGTCAAGAAGTATAGACATATTAACATATCAGGTATATAACAAGTGACATCTTATTGAAAATAATTGCTAGCCAGGCTTGGTGACATGCTTTTAATTCCAGCACTCAGAAGGCAAAAGCAGGCAGATCTTATGAGTTTGAGGCCAACCTTTTATGTTTGAGGCCAACCTTTTATACAAAGCAAGTTTCTAGACAGCCAAGGCTGTTATACAAAGAAATCCTGTCTCAAAACAACAACAACAACAATAATAATAGTTACCTTTGTCGTCTGGAAAAGGGAAACTATCCCTTCACCTTTACCTTAGAATTTCTGAGTACATTCTTTGAAAAGAGTTATAAATAGCCAGCCTTAGTCTAGGGAGAAGATTGCTTTCAATGTTAGAACAAAGGTCAACAGGATTAGAAGGCTTTAAAGAGTCAGCTTAAAGTATGGTGATACAAGGCACATTTCCCTTATTAGCCATTAACAATTGCTACTGTGCATATAAGGTAAAGAACACTAAAAAAGAAATTAGGGAAACCTCTCAAAAAGGCACAAAACATATTTGTTCCTATGACACCACAAAAGTTTTACTGCCCTGTCAATACCTTGATTATAGCATGGTGATGACTATGGAGTCTCTTGCTTCCAAGAACTGAATAATAATTTTCTGTTGACACTTGGTGCATGGAAATATGCTGTATCAGTCAGAGATAGCTAACATGTCAATCCTATATAATTATCTCTCGACTTTCATCAAAGAAAAATGAGAACAAAGGTCGTTTGCAGAGAAGCTTTAATACTTCTCGTTGATGAAAGGGCGTTCATTCAATTATAAAACTGCGTTGATATGACAATAAATGCAAATGTTTGATTAAAGTTTTTTTTTTAATATCTACTTTGCAGGCTATGCTATGATTTGTGGACCCACCTGTATTTTGTTGCATTAATGTAGTGAAGGGGTTTATATTAAATTTCATTTATTTTCTAGGAAGATCTGTTCTGACACATTTTAAAATGCTAGAAAAAAAATAGTTGTCCTCTGCATCTTCTCGCTTCTCTATGGCACTTCTTCCCGGTCCTTCCTCTTCCCAGAGTTTTCTTAGACTGGTAGCTGCGACCATACTGTCTGCCTTTGGCCAATCAGTGTTTATATTAATCCAATAGGTGGGACAATTATTTACAATGGAACAACATAATCCTCCTACAAAGCTACTGATAAAATAATTACTTATTTTGGCTAATATAAAATGTTTTTAGTTTTCACTACTATAGTTATCATTTTGTTTTCAATAATAATTGACAGTATTCACATTCTCTCAAAAGAATATCTTTAGCTCATAAGATTATATGTTTATCTAGAATCAATTGTAAGCTATCCTAAATTGTATTTTTTACATTTTTTAGGAATGCTCTGATGATGGGTTAAATCGATTCGCTTTGATCAGAGGTTCCAATATTTCACTCTATATGTTCAAATTCAACTACTTTCTTTGATGATATATTAAACTTGCCATGATAATTTTCATCTGAAGGTGAATATAGGCAAAAGACATTGGAATGAGTATTAGGAAGATATTCTCAACTGAGATATGGAGTGTTTCCATATTGGCCATTAATATCATTTAGGGAACTGAAGTCATTTCTGTCCCATATTAGGACATTTGCCCATTGTAGACAGGAGGAGGAAGGATACCTAGGATTCTCTAATCTTTCTGCTGTAGCTGGTACGTTAAGTTGGATTATTTTGCTCTTTAAATTCATCTAGCTTTTTTTTGAACCAGCTTTTTTTTTTTTTTTACTAGCTAACTCCCATGCTTTTATTTTATACACAGTCCATCTTTAATGAGAGTACACAGTGCTACATTCTTTCAATTATTTTATTTGAAAGATATAATAACGAGAAGTTCACATCTACAGGTAATACATTTTAATTCTTCCCATCAGTCCGTTAATATTGGTGTTTATCCTCCCTGCAACAAGTATTGTATAAATGGCAAGATTTCCCTGATTGCCTGTCTGGCCTTGTGATGATTGTCACATTAAATAGATTAAAATCACAATGTAGTGAAGGTTTAATTGTGGGTATGCCTTGAGGTTTTTTCCTAGAGAAAACTCAGAGGACAGAGTAAGATTGATATGGAATTAATGTGTGCTTGGAATCATCTAATCAGAAAGAAAAAAAAAAAAGATAGGTGTGGAAGATTGTGTTGTTTCCTTATAAATAATTATCCCACCCACTGGTTTAATAAAAAGTGCTGGTTGGTCAAAGGTAGGCAGGAAGTGTGGGCGGAGTTACCAGACTAAGAAAAACTCTGAGAACAGGAAGCACAGAGCAAAACACCAGAGAGAAGCCGAAAGAAGCAGAGGACAACTATGCTGCTCAAAGAAAAGGTACTGAACCATATGGCTGAACAGGACAGAAGTCATGGGTTAGATTAAGGGTACAGAGTTAGCAAGTTATATGCCTGGACCTTAAGCCAATCAGTCTAAAACTAATTGTAAACATCTGTGTATGTCTCTGCAGGTCTGCGAGTCTGTGGGTCTGTGGGTCTGTGGGTCTGTGGGTCTGTGGGTCTGTGGGTCTGTGGGTCTGTGGGTCTGTGGTTCTAAACTTTGAAGCTAGGCCCAAAAGTCAGGGCCAGAAACCTCCTACTACAGATAGGGAAAGAAATACGCCCCCACACCTCCCATTCTCTTGGGGCTATAACACCCTTCTTCTCCTCAGAACAATAAGGTTCCTATCTTTGGAATCAAGGACCTTCACCAATGGGACCTTAAGTTTTCAAATCTTTAGCCTTAGAGTTCATGGTTCACTATTCTCAGTTTTTGGATATGGACTTAGCCATAATGAAGAAAATTCAGCCTCTCTAGCTTGCATACACACTGTTATGAGATTATTCACCCTCCTTTACCAGATAAGCAATCTCTTAGTGTTTTTAATGTTTACCTATCTATCATCTATCTATCTACTATATCTCTCTATATATCTAACATTTATCATCTATATATCTATCATCTATGTCTGTATCTCTCTGTCTCTCTGTCTGTCTATCCACTATCTCCATATATATATATATATATATATATTATATATAAATATGTTTGTCTATCTATCTACCTATCTTACATCTGATTATCATCTATTCACCATCTATCTATCATCACCTGTCTATCAACTTTCTCTATTATCTACTTTCTGTCATCTACTTCCTTTGCCCTATACATTGTGCATCTATTTTTTCTGTAATTATCTATTATTTATATATCTATTTATTATTTATCCCTACTCTAAAAATAATTTTAAATTATTATGTATTAATATGTTATTCATGGTTCATTAAGGTAAAATTAACCTCCAGTTCAGGGTAAAAGAGAATATTTCTTCCTTAATGAGCCAGTTGGCTTACTTTATTCTATCAATAAAAAAATATAGTAGAGTAATATGCACTTTTTGTGTGATCTGTGTTTTTAATCTAGGTCTCCAGCCATCTTGAAACCAATTTAATTCTCAGCTTCAAATATTGGTTCAATGTGGCAGAATTGAGTGATAAAAATAAAATTATTCTTTTCTTGGCTGTGTTATTTCTTTTAATTATAATGTATAACACCAGATGTTATACATTTCATCAAAAAGCATTTGAAATCTAGTATAATACTTCCACTAAGAAAGTACACCACCTGTTTTTGCTCATTATCCCCATTTATGATAGTTTCCTCTATCATATATGTAAATAATTTTAGGTTCAGATAAATCAAGAAAACCAGTCAAAATTCTTTATTTAATCATAAATGTTATTAAAATCCATTTTCTTTCTTTTTTCTCTCCTCATTGTAATTGAATATTGAAGATAAATATCTACAGATTACTTAGCTGAATAATCTTCTTGTAGGGAAGAAATACATTTATAGAGTCACATGATGTGTATAGAGTTTTAACAACATCACATGCTTTACAGCTTTTTTATGCCACTGATGGTTTCACTCTGCACTACTAGAGCAGCAGCTAACTGGTAAGGGATCTTGAGCCCTTACAACATGTCCAGCAGTATGGTGTGAATAGATGGCACAAATTATCACTATAATAATCTCTGGCCATCCAATACCACAAAATTCTATGTAACGCACAATTAGAAAAAATAAGAGTAATATGTAACAAAGTTCAAAATTAGATAGAATTAAGGGTTAATGACATGGGTGATAATATGACAGAAATAACATTGTGCAGCATTTGGAAGAAGCCTGACAAAATGATGACAATATTAACTTGTGACTGGAAATATCTCACATAAGTTAGGGACCTACAAATTAATGTAAATATGAATAATGAAAGCAGTCCAGTAATACTCAAATTTATGTTCAATGAGAAAATGTTAAAGGCTGTCACAGAATGTAAAGAGCAGTAAACGATGAAAAGAATCAGAGAAGCCTTTGTAACCAGACATATTTTAGTCAGTATCAGTCCAGTAAGCAGCTTTCTTACACAATTCGTTCTCTCATTTCTCATACAGACTTCCTCCCTGAGTTTCTGTTTGACTTTCTTCAGTGACTAACTGAATTGGAAATTGAAGATGAAATAAATATTTATTTATCCAAATTGCTTTTGGACATAGTGTCTCTTAAAGCAACAGAAAGCAAACTTAAACTGATTTTTTTTTTTACCCTTATCAAATTTTACTGTTTTTAATATGGTATAATATAATATAGAAATAAGAATTTGTGCCATTTAGCCCTATGCATACAACAAACATTTATTTTGAATATGTGTGTTTTGCACAGTGATCCAGCAATTCAATACTGTCAAACCTTGCTGATTAAAATATACATAAATAATATGTAAATATTACTAAATATAAATAGACACTTGGATAAAAGCCACATATTCACTTAACATATTAAAGAAAAAATTCTTCAATAATCTCAAATTTTATATAAAGTTTAAGTATGACATGAGAAGGAAGTTAAACATTTGATGTCATTTTTGTAGGCATTTTATTATTACAGTTACATTTTTGGATTTTAAAATATGGGACTTGAAGGTGACAGTGTGACATTTATTGAAAGGTAACTAAGTATGAAACTTTTGTTAGAACTATGTTTGTTTCTTGTTCATTTCTATGAGTTCATTTCATATCAAAATGATAACAACTATCAATTTTTGATGGACTTCTCTGGTGTCCTGTGGCTGATAGGAACTTTATTGTACAATCACATTCTTTAGGATAGCAAAGCCATTTTATTATTAGATACAAGTAATCTTTCTACCTCTGTATCTCTCTTGTTTTAGACAATTCTTATGTTTCTATTTCTTCCAAAATTTGAATCTCATAGTTTTAGAGTTGGTGGATGACATGGATATAGGCCAAGTAGCCTAATGATCATAATGTGACAAGCAAATTGTCTAGAATGGCATGTGCCCTTAACCATAGGAAACTGAAGAGAAAAAATTATATTTATCTTTGCAACATACTTAAATTATAAAAACTCTTTATAAACTGAGTCACTAGTCACTTCTATGCCTAATTTAAAGCTATAGTTCATAACATTAAAAATGTAGACAACAATTTCCACAAAGGTAATGATGGCTACTTAAAACAGTAAATATTTAACATCTTCTATTTTTCTCCTTGGATTAAATTAGTTTGAGAAGCACTCTGGCTTTTTCACCAGAATATGAAATTAACTATCAATCAAGTTTCACTTAAGTATTTCTCAATCTAAATATAAGATTTGATAACCCCTGATGAAAATATCTGTTCACTGATTGAGTTTCTTCATAATTAAGAGCTCAGCCCATCATTGTCTTTAAAACTATTCTCTCTGTACAGTGCACCAGCAGCAAAATCTGCTCCAATCTTTTCTGTCTTGAAAATATATAAATGCTCAGTATATTATATATAAGTCAGAAAACAAATATTCTTGCATAGTATTTGGCATTTAAACATTTAGTGCTTAAGTTATGCTTGTCAAAATTGTCCAGCATTGGACTACATTTCTATAGCTGAGATTTATATTTAAATTTTTACTTAAAACAATTTATTTAAAACCCTCAGTCCCAAGTATGACTTTTCTGGATATGGGGTAATAGATGTTCCACTATTAAAGAGAAGGTAGATAGTTCAAACTAGGATGGTTAAAAAGAATGCTTGAGCCTATATTATAAAAATGGATTATTAAATTAAATTTGACCACCAAAGTGAATATCCATAGACTGTATACTTATGTAGCTTCAGGAGAGGATCTCCTTTTCCCCAAATAGTTTAGATTCTTTAAGTATAAGTGATGGTGTAGAATTGACATACTCCATTGAGTTTGAACTGGCTGATGGTGGTGATGAGCAGAGTACTATTTCCCTTAACACTTTTTTTGTCACTGAATAAGGTGAAATATGCTGAATACCTTTTATACACAGTGGGATGCTCTGTTAATGGTTCTTTCTCAAAAAAAGAAAATGAAACTGAATTAAATCTAATCAAGTTCCATTTACTACAAAATCCTAAATGCCCATATTCACTGTATTTCTTACTAACCATGTTTAGTTTAACATAACAAAATGCCTTTATTGAACTCCATTATAGTGGAAGTTTGCCAGACAACCAATCAACTCTATTGAAAGTTACAGACACTAAATTTCCATGCTGATTTCAAAGGAGAATAGATAATTCAAAGAAATATACATAATTAACATGATTAACTAACATTTGAAAATGTGTATATCACTTTTTTAGATGTTAATTGCATTGATTTTGAGTAGAAATCTGGTAGCATGAAACATTCAAAAGGTGGTAATTTAGGACTCTGTGTGGAATAGAAGCAAAATTACTCTAATACAATAAGAAAATGTCTAAATGTCTAAAGTGAGCATGGAGGTGAGAAAAAGCAAGAAAAGGAAAAAAAAAAAAACAAATAAGAGCTAAAAGCAGAAATACTTTCTTCAGCTACATTAGCCGCTTACAAAGGAAATAAACAATGAAACCCCACTCTTTACCAAGTAGTCAACTTGGCCAGTTTGTTTTACTGTATCAAAATCATTCTCACATTAGAATGCATTTGGATAGTTTCATGCTTTTTTTTTTAGCCTGAAGATTTTTGTTACTTTTATTAGAGGCAAATTGGAACAGTTATTCACCTAAGATTTCTATTTGCTTGTTCTTTAAAAAAAATTATAAAAACTTATTTAATAATTGAGTAAAAATTTATCTCACAGGAATTTTCCTGTATTTCCTGTATTCCTGTTTCCTCCACGGTTGTTGATGTTAGTATTATGTATAATAATTTAACTAACCAGAGGTCAAGAGTAGGGTTTCTCTCACTGTATACAAAGTGGCTGATAATAAATTAAATAACCAAACAATAAAATGCTGTTTGAACAATTATGTCAAGCTTTTGATGAACTAATTAATAAAGAGATGTTTAGAATACAAAAGTTAAAAAGATAAAATACATTTATATCCAATAGAAACATAATTTTTAAGAACAAACTTATAATTTATGTTTATGTGACACACATAATTGAAAGCTCTGTAATGGCTATTTACAATTATGTAGTCATTGAGTAAAAAAGTAAAAGAAATGTTAGTAATAATTTTATTTTATCAATTTCACACTTTATAAAAATAGTATAAGATAATAATAAATTATAAATAGTTTATCCTATTTCATGAAATTTATAAGAAAAAAACATTAATTTTTATCTGAGTAAACATACTTTCCCTCTTTCCTCTTAAATGGTTGCTATGTCTTAAAGCTATAAAAATATACATTCAAAAGGCTTTTGATATTTTACCTGATTTTTTAAAAAAAAATTATGAACAATATGTATTGAAAATTTTATCACTACATCCCCAAGCCATTTATACTAATCTATTCTATTATTGACATGCTTCTTAGAATACCACGATGTAATATATCCTTTATTTTTCTTAATTACTTGCAATTTATTTAAGGTCCCAATTATAGAATGCTAGAAGGATAAATTATACATCACATGAGAGTCTATGCAATAACTAGAAAATAATTTTTCTTTCTTGAACATTTCCCTATATAATTTAGTATTATCCTTGTTACATTTTACAGTATCTGTTGTTTTAAAAATCAGAGAGAAACTCAACTACATTTGAGCCTTGTTACCTGAGAGATTATATGGGCTATCTATCTATTGTCTCCTAGGTCTAAATGTATACCTTTTGCTAGTCCTGTGAAAAGGAGCTCAAACTTCTGTTTTGGTTTTGACAGGCAGCTGGCACGATGCTATATTTTGATAGTAAAGGTTTTTGCAGGAATGTGAAATAACAAATGTTGCTTTCTTTCTGATGTAGTGTTCTACTCCCATGGAGGAAAATTTTTATTGTGTTTGTCTGCTTTGTACAGGAGTCTTACAGCCCATTTAGTTTGTCCAATTGCTAGATTCTGTAGCCATGTTTCCTATCACCTTTTCTCAGATGGCTCACAGCACATGAATTTGGGGGAAATGTCTTATAAATAGAGTTTCTACATACCTATCTAGAAGGAAGCTTTTTTCGTACAACCAAGAGAGTGAAAGAACGTAGAAAAGCATGGTCGGAGTGATGACTTCTATGGCATCCAGTGAGACTTTTTAGAATATCTCCAACAAGCTCTAGATCTCAGTACTGAAAACCACCAATCAGGGCCCCTCATCTAAGTAACCTATATCACCCTGAGATGATGACTGTTGACACCACTATTCTAGATATTTCTGCATTATTTATTTTTACTTCTTGCATTTTACATCAGAGGTCTTACTACTTTAGAGGAGAGAATCTATGCCAGAAGAGCAAAACACAGCCAAGTCCTGGGATTTCTTCCTTTCCAAAGCAGGAAGAAGCCAAAGTAGTTCTCCCTTTTCCTACAGGCATCATCAGAGAAGACGTGAAACTTGTTCAAAGATGTAAAGGTAAAGAAAATTTTGCACAGGAAACCTCCAACCTGTGGGCCAAGACTCATCAACTCCTTACATTTAAGCTCTAAACAATATTTATCTATGGTTGTTATTCTTTCAGGAAACAAGAGACTTTAGCAAACATCATGCATGAGCTTTATTAAAAACACAAAATAATCTAATGCTGACCAGTACTCCAAGAACTCTGATACCCAAACTGCAATTAGGTCTGTATGACTTTAAGAGAAATGGATTTGTGCCTACATACTATACCTAAGTAAAATGTGTGCTTATAGAATAGACATTATAAACAGAATCAAATGTTTGTGTGTATTAAGTCAAGGATCTAACTGAAAATTATCCATCATATCAAGAACAGAGACTATGGTAATAAGAATGAGAAAATGCAATTAACTGTGACCAATAATGGGTCACATTCATGGTCATATTCAAGGCCAATCAATGCTGCCATAATGAACTTGTTTCAATAGGCAATACAAATTCTCTGGAATAGAGTTTCACAAAAGACAACCCAGGTAAAGTAATAAAGATTATTAGAGAAAATTAAACAATCAGAACTGAACCAAAGAGAACGATTATAAATAATAGTAAAAACTTGCTTTATTAATGAATAAAGATGATAGAAAATAGAATCAGTGAATTTCAAAATATAATATGTGGTGAAGTATTGTTGATTGAATAAAACTTGTATGAAAATCATTGATAGAGCCAAGCTGTGAAGGTCAGGGAGTGGTGACCTAAGCCTTGAATCTCAGACTCAGGAGACAGAGACCCTCTGGATCTCTGTGAGTTCAAGACCAAACAGAGCCAGGCAATGAAGGCCCAGCGAAAGCGTTGAACTCCTGGCTCCTCCTCTTTTCCTGTGCCCAGCTATCTCACGTCTCCTTTAAACTTTCCCAGTGCTAGGCTATGTTGGCCTTGAAGTCCCAGAGATCCTGAGAATTTCTGCTTCCCAAGTTCTGGGATTAAAGGCATGTGTTACCACTCCTTTCTGACCATTATGGCTAAATGTGCTTTGGCTCTGCCTTCTGATTTCCAGACAAACTTCATTAGATACAAAATATGTTTCCATATGAAAATAGTAGTCCTTTAGAGAGGATATGAATAAATAACTTATAGGAATCCATGAAAAGCAAACCGTAGGAGTAAATAGATTCCTTAAAGAAAATCAAGATAACACAAAAACATTTGAATGAAACAAATAAAATAATTCATGTCCTGAAAATAAAAACAGAAGTAATAAAGAATACCTACAAAAGATATGCCAACAAAGGTATGAGAAGGATAAAGACGATAAGTGGGTTGTAGCAGAAATGAAAGTCCCATCAGTACATAATAATGAAACCACTAAACATAAAAAATGAACAAAGAATATTAAAAGTTTCAAGGGAAAAAGACAAAGTATGCAGACCTGTTAGAGTTACACACGACTTTTCAATGAAAATTAAAAGGCTTGGACAGATGGGTTGTAGACTCTAAAAGAACACATATTCCAGGCCATAATGCTATACTCAGGAAAACTTTTAATCGCCTTACATGGAGAAAATAATATATTCCATGAAAAAGACAAATGTAAGCAATATCTATAAATTCAGCCTACTAGACATGTTAGAAAGAAAATTCCAATCAAATGGGGTTTAACTATATCATTGAAAACATGGGATAGACCCTAGACCCAAGCATGGTGCCCCAGTTTCAGAGCAGCAGGAAAGACACCTGCCAGCAGGCCTCCCCACCAACACCTCTTGTCAGATCCTGTATTCTACAAGTCTACCCCACCCTCATGCCCAGCTATTACCTTGTGACCTCAGCAGTTCCCTGAGACACAGAATACGCCAGCTCTGATTGGACCAAATGAAGCTCCCTGAGACACAGAATACACCAGCTACAACTAGACCAACAAAGGCCTTATGAGACACAGTCAAATCCAGAACAGATTGTACCAAGAATAGCTCCCCGAGAAACTGAAACCTCTTGCACCAACCAATTGGAGGAAGAGAAGGGTAGACATTAGTGCAATCATATATAAACAATACAACAAAAAGAACAATATAACACAACCAAAACCCAACGGTTATGCAACGGCAAGACCTGAACATCACAATGAAGATGGAGCAGAAGAAAATAACCTCAGCTTTATGAAGATGATATAGGCCTATAAGAAGGAAATAAAAAATCCCCTTAAAAATCAACAAAAAAGAGAAACAAAAATTTAGAAGAAATTAAAAAAAAAAAATCCTTAAAGAAACCAAGAACAAGCAATCAGGTAAAAGAAACAGTTCAAGACTTGCACATTAAAGTGGAAACAATAAAGAAGGTGCAAAACAAGGGAATACTGTAAATGCAAAATCTTAGTAAGAAAGCAGGAACTACAGATGGAAGCATAACCAAGAGAATGCAAGAGATGGAAGAGAAAATCTCTGGCATGGTAGATATGAGAGAGAAAATAGACAATTCAGTCAAGTAAACACTAAAGCCAAAAATATAACAAAAAAACTGTTCAGGAAATATGGGACACCATGGAAAGATCAAAACTTTGAATAATATGAATAGAACAAGAATAAGAAGAAAAATACCAGTTCAAAGACAGAAAATATACTCAGCAAAACATAGAAGAAAACTTTCAGAATCTAAAGGAGAAAATGTCTATGAAGATACAAGAAGCTTACAGGACACCAAATAGACTAGACCACCCCCCCCAAAAAAAAGTGGCTGCTTGCCACATAGTAATTGAAACACTAAACATACAGAATAAAGAAATAATTTTAAGATCAAGTACATTATAAAGAATAACATCAACTTCTCAATGGAGACTATGAACGCAAGAAGGTCCTGGACAGAAGTTATGCAGACACTAAGAGACTATGGATACTAACCCAGTTATACCCAAGAAAATTCTTAATCACCATAAAGAAAATAAGATATTCTGTGACAAAACCATATTTAAACAATAAATATCTACAATCCAGCCCTACAGAAAGCACCAGAAGGAAAACTCCAACATAAGGAAGTTGGATGTACCCTCAAAAAGACAGATAATAGATAACATACAGCAAAACACAAAGAAGGGAAACATGCACACACTGCTACTACTAAAATAAAATAACAGGAATGAATAGTCTTTGTCATTAATATCAATGACATCAATGGACTCAATTCCACTATAAAAAGATGCAGGCTTACAGAATGAATACATGATCCATCCATCTACTGCATATAATATACAGATACAATGCAATTCTCATAAAAGAAATATAGCACAATTATTCACAGACATTGAAAGAACAATACTCAACTTCATATGGAAAAATAAAAACTTAGGGGTGCAAAAATAATCCTGTACAATAAGGTACTTTCTGGAGGTATCACTACCTCTGACTTCAATCTCTACCATGGAGCTATAGTAATAAAGACAACCTGGTGTTAGCATAAAAACAGACACATGAGTCAATGGAATCACATTGAAGAACCTGACACTAATTACCACACCTATGAACACCTGATTTTTGACAAAGAAGCCAAAAATATTTATTGGAAAAAGAAAGTATCTTAAACTAATTGTGTAGGCCTAGCTTTACTTACAAGGCACCAGTCTAAGATGAATATTTATTAAAATATAAACTAACACTCACGATACAGGTAACAGCTCATAGTGGAACCTGAACATTGACTGGAGTATCTGAGTGATGTACGATGGATTCCAAACTGGTCTCTCCAACAGCCAAGAACCAAGAAAATGGGCCACCCAGAGCCCCAGCTCCTTATCGATAGGGTTGGCCACTTTCCCTTTAGGGGCCCAGGACCCTGGATAAGCATCCTTGGATCTTATCAGATGACACCTGAACCCCACCACATCTCCCCCTTTTGTCTAACTAAGAAGGTTCTAAACTAAGACTATATACAATAGGAATTATTATGAGGTAGTATCTAGGAGAGGATAAAGCACAAATTACAACCAAAACCTAACACATATAAAGTACATCATATATTTCTAGAATACTGGTAGATGGTAGGGTTTATAAATTACCTTAAAAGCTTCATCTGGGAAAGTGAAAATATAACACCTGAATGTTCCCTTCTAAGGGATAATAGAGTAGTAACCTTAGATACCTATTCTTCAACCCCTTCAAGACCTGAGAAGGAAGATGTATCACTTGAAAGTCAGAAGTACATGGAAGTAGTGGCTTCCAAAATTTGGGAGAGGACAGCACACAGCTACCTGGACAATCACCTCTGGTTTTGTGCACCATTGGAGCATCCATCATATTGGCTACAGGCCTATGGTATCTGGCAGATCTTTTCACAAGCAGGGCAATTTTGGAGAGACTGTCTTATCCTGTCCAGGCAGGTTTTGTCAGTCTCCATCCATCAACTTGTTCATCCATCTTGGACATCATGTGTGTACTGTCAGCAAGCAAGGTAAAAGCAGTTCTTTACCCAACCGGCCATTCTCTGCCAAAAGGACAAACTCCAAAGAAGTATCCTCGATGCTCAACACCATCTTGGGAAAGGAGCAGTGACACCAGGAGTCGTCGTGTTTCTTGTGGCCGAATTCCAAATATTAAATGCCATATTCTCTGGGTCTATGAAATGATTGAAGATGCCTGTCTATCTATAATATTCTAACCTGCATCTGAAATGACTGGGATATGGTACCTTAAGTAATGTTGACTGCAGTTTTTATCGTCTTAAGGATTAAACCCTGTACTAAAAATTAGAATACCTCTATAAGGGGTGTATAATCTCTGAACAATGACTTTTAGTATGACTATCAAATATTAGCCAGGGGTATATATACTATGTAAAGTTAACACAGCATTTTAGACATGTATATACATATATATCATCTAAACAGAGGTATATAAAACATCTTGTGCATATATCGTAACTAGTGCAATCATACATTATAACTAGTATAGTTAAATGGAGGTAGTAAATGCATAGTAGACATGACAATAATGTGCAAGTATTTTAAACATAGGTAGAAGCATATATAAAATATAGCATTTACAGATTCAATTTTACATAACAGTTACAGATGCAGATTTATATTGATGTACAAGTTGCTTTGGTTATATAAAGCAATTTCAGATTAAACTTTGTACCAATGTACAAGTTATCTCAATTAAACATATAAAATGATTTCACATTTGTATCAATATACAAATATCTATGCCAATGCAAATTGTCTTTAGCTTAGCCCATATATTCAGCTAAAATTGTGTATAGGTAGGTAGAACAATCTACCTTTATCTATCCTATATATCCCCTTTCTCTTCTTCAAAAGAGATCTTTGAGGCTATATTATAGTTCTGTCCTCCACCCAATTTTAACTTATAACTATTCTATCAGAATAATAATTACCCACAACCCTTAGAACACAACACTTATTGGGAAAGGGGGTGTAGTCTTTCATAAGGTTGCTTCCTTCTGACTTAAGAGCAATGGCATCTCTTTAGGACCTTGTAAAAGCTAAAACAATGGTTATATCTTAATGGACTGACTAGATACATCTATAACCATTCTCAGAATAGTTGTTAATTCCACCTGGAATTCTAATTAGAAGTGTGATCTGAAGGATAATCATAGAGAGCTATCTTGCAGCCATTTTTGAATAATCTATTTTCTAAGATCAATCACTGATTTGGTGCACACCAGGTTCTTGATTTTTCTATTTTTGCCTCTGTCTGTCTGCCTGTTTCTTTCTCTCTATCTCATATTCTTTTTTTTTTATTCTTGTGACCAGGTGTCAAACCCAGGCCACAATGGTGAGAGCATAGAATCTTAACTATTAGACTGAGCCCCAGCCCCTTATCAATGGGGTTGTCCACTCCCCCTTCAGGGGCCCGGGACCCTGAGTAAGCATCCTCAGGTCTTATCAGCTGACACCTGAATCCTACCACATAATTGTGCAGGCATAACTGGTTGGTGGCATATATCATCCTGCACAAAACCAAAGTTCAAATGGATCAAAGACCTCAACAAAATTCCAATTACACTAAACCTGATAGAAGGGAATATGCAAAATAACCTTGAAAACATTAGAACAGGAAAACACTTCCTAAATATAACACCAATATCAGAGAGAGAGAGAGAAGCAATTAATAAATGGAACCTCATAAATCTGAGACGCTTCTGAATGTCCCATGTATTATTTACAATGTGCCTCTCCCAATGGAGAAAACAGCAGCCAATAGAATGGAAAAGGATCTTTCCTAACACTACATCTGACAGAGGGCTTATTTCTATAATATACGAAGAACTCAAGAAACTAGATATTAATATAAAATAATCCAATTACAATCCTAAATGTCTAGAAGACACTTAAAAATTGTTCAACATTCTTAGACATCAGAGAAATAAAAATCAAAAAAACCCTCTGAGATAGCATCTTACATCAGTCATAATGGTTAAAATCAAAAACACTGATGATAGCCCATGTTAGAGGAGATGTGGAGTAAGGAAAACATTTTGGCATCGCTGGTCCAAGTATAAACTTGTACAGCCACTTTGGAAAACAATCTTGCAGTTTTTTTAAAAATTGGAAATGAATCTACCTCATGATCCAACAATATTACCCTTGGGTATGTAGCCAAAGGATGTATATTCATACAACAAGAACATTTGCTCAACTATGTTTATAGCAGCACTATTTGTAATAGCTAGAACCTGGAAACAAGTAGGTCCTCCCCAACAAAAGAATGGATGAAAATAAATCTGGTACATTTGTTTACACAATAAAGTATTGCACAGCAGTAAAAGATAACATTTTGAAATTTGTAGACAAATAGATGGAACTAAAATATTACTCTCCTGCATGAGGTAAACCAGACACAGATAGACAAACATGGTATGTACTCAATCATAAATGGATATTACATGTAAATCAAAGGATTAACAGGCTACAATCCACAATCCTAGAGAAGCTAGGATACCAGGTTACCTAAGAGATATATCCATGTATCCTCTTGAAAAGAGAAAAGAGATAGGATATCTGAGTAACTTGGGTGCATGGGAGAGATGAGAAGATAACATAACGGAACAGGATGGTTGAGTTGGGAGAGGAACAGTGAAGGAGAGGAAGGAAAGAGATATCTTGTTGAAACGAGTCATTTTGGGGTTGGAGAAAAATCTGGTTGTAGGAGGATTATGTTGTTCCATTGTAAATAATTATCCCTGCCTATGAGTTTAATAAAAAGCATTGATTGGCCAAAGGTACACAGGAAGTGTGGGCAGGGCTAACAGACTAAGAAGACTCTAGGAACAGGCAGAATAGAGCAGAATGCCAGAGAGAAGCCAGAAGAAGCAGAGGACAACTATGCTGCTCTGAAAAAAGGTACCGAGGCCCATGGCTGAACAGGATAAGAGTCATGGGTTAGGTTAAGGGTAAAGAGTTAGCAAGGTATATGCCTGGGCCTTAGGTCAATCAGCCTAAAACTATTGTAAGCATGTGTGTGTATCTGCTGAACTGTGGGTCTAAACCTTGAGGCTAGGCCCGAAACCTCCTATTACATCTGGTGCTAGAAAAAATTTAGGTAATCAACAAGTACAAGACCATCTAAGTCTCCAGTCAATGTGGAGAGGGTGCCTGAATTGGATCCTTTCTGATCAAGTTGATGACCATCATAATTGTCATCACAGAACCTTCATCCATCAATCAACTGATGAGAGCAGATAAAGAGATCCACAGTTAAGGATTGGCTTGTGCTTCTAGTTCAATCTAAGAGAGGGAGAAGGGATTATATGAGCAAAGATGTCAAGATCATAATGGAGAAATGCACATAGACATTTGACCTGATCTAATGGAAGCTCACTTATTCTTGGCTGTCAACTGGAGAACCTACATTGGGCCAGACTAGGCCCTCTGAATGTGTGGCTTGAGCAGATGGTGGTGATTCCTTGCTCAGCCCTTATACAGAGTGCAAGGGCAGTCCAACCTCAGCTTGATATGCCAGACTTTGTTGACTCACAAGGGAGGTTTTACCCTCACTGAGGAGTGGATAAAGTGGTGGGGTGAGGAGAAGCTGGGGTGAGTGGAAGGAAAGGAGAAAAGAGGAATTGTAGTTGGTATCTAAAATGAGAAAGACATCTAAATAAAAAAGAAAACAGGACAGATAATCTCACAACATCAAAACTAAAAGAAAGGAAATACGCATGCACAAACATACATACCACACACAAACACAAACACACATACCCCCCCACACACATCATCACCAATATTACCCAGCCATCATCAACAACAAAACCAAAATAACAGGAATCAACAATCTTTTCTCAGAATCAATTGTCTGAAAAATACCCAAACTGGTAAAATGCATATAATACATGAATCTTTCCTCCTTTTGCATATAAGAAACACATGTCAACATCAAAAATAAATATTAGCTCAGAGTAAAAGTTTGGAAAAAGATATTTCAATCAAATGGACCTAATAAATAAAGATGCTGTAGCCATTTTAATATCTAACAAAATAGAGATAAAATTAAAACTAAGCAAAAAGGATCGGGAGGAACACTCCATACCCATCAGAGGAAAAATCCAATAAAATCACATTGGAACAGTGGGAGGGAAAACTGTAATCAGGATACATTGTGTGAAAAAATAATTTATTTTCAGTAAAATATAAATGCAATAAAAAAATTATGCTGGTAGAATTCATTCCAACAAGAGAAAAGATAACTTGAGTAATGAGATTTGACTCTCAGGGATGTGGGGACAATGGAAAAGTCCTAGAATTTGTAATATTTCCATAAAGAGATTTAAAAAAATGAGAATAGAAAAGTTTCCAAGGAAATAATGACTGAAATCTCCTTAAATATGGAGAAATATTTAATAAACCAAATATTCAATATGGTGATATATTGTGCATTAAATAAAGATCGCCTGAAGATGGGAGGGCAGAGCCAGGTGGTGGTGACACACCCCTTTAAGTTTAGCAGTGGATCTCTGTGGGTTTCACAGCTAGCCCGGACTACACAAAATTAATCCAATTAAAAAATAATAGAGATAAGCAGTGGTGGCACACACCTTTAATGCCAGCACTTGGGATCTCATGCCTTTGCTCCCACAACATGGAAAGCACACATGCGTTTAATCTCAGCACTAGGAAGTTTGAGAAAGGAAGTGAAATGATTGGGCAAAGAAAGGAATATAAGTGGGAGCAGCCGGACTAAGGACCCTTCCATTTTAGCCTTGAAGTTGCCAGTTGCTTTTGCTTCCTATTCAGTCTGATGATTCATGGAGATAGGATCTCCCCCTTTGGCTGAGGAGTTGTCAGGTGAGAAGCAGCTATGGCTTATTCCTCTGTCCCTCTGATCTTTTAGCATTTGCTCCAATATCTGGCTCTGGGTTTTTATTATAAGTTCAATTAGGATTTGTGCAACAAACTAAAATTGAATAAATCCAAAGAAATATGACATGTGAAAATTACATTTCTGGAAAAGATAAACAAAACACTAAAATCAACCAAACAGAAGAAATATATTAGCCATCGGAAAACACCTGCTCCCCTGTTATCCAGTTTATTATCTAAGAACATGGAATCCAGACTGAAGTGGCTTAAAAAATCAATGATGTGAAAATATCAGATTCTACAATGGGTTGGGTTATCCTTTAGGCAACATCAGGAGAAGAGTACTCTCAAATAAGGCAAAACACAGAAGTACTTTCCAATCTAACCATTAAAAATAATTATAAACAAACTCTTGAAGCAGTTAGCATGTGCTATTTGGAGAATGCCAGGAACTTATGACAGGAAGAACAATAAAGAAGAAAGGAGACATGTGAAATAAGGAAGAGAATATTATATCATACGTATTACTTGATGTCTGAAAATTACTTATAACTAGATTACAACTTGATATTTTTAAATAAAATAAAGTTGAATATAATTAACAAATGAATAGTTTCATCTGCATGAAAATAAATTTTCAATACTGTACTTGAATTATGTTAATATTAAAGTCTGTGATTTATCATAAATGTATGTATGTATAAGTATGTGTACACTCACAAATGAATATTTCAACAAATGTGTAATGAATTGAATATTTCCTATTTCCCTCCCCTCCTCTCTAAATACATATTAATTTAATATATTAATGAGCTATTCAATGGGGACACTATATGACTCTTAATTGCCAGACTAATACATAAAATAACAGCTTTTCCCTAATATATATGTATACAGACACACAAATATAGCACAAATCCTAAGAAACCATATATAACAATATGATAAAATATACTATAAATAAATAAGATAAAAGCCTAAATATAAATCAGTTCCCATGAGAAGTTAAAAAGAGAAAAAAAACACAGTAACCAGACACAAAAGTCACAGCATTAAAATTAAAACACCAACTTCAGAAAAATTAATAATCCGTCAATGCTTAAATAAAGCTCAGGGATAAAGATAAATGAAATAAAATCATAAAAGGACACGGAGAGTTGTTGGAGGGATGGCTTTTATCTTACTAGCAAAGAAAGTGGGAACAACTCATGTAAGAAAAAGAAATTTTAGAAAACAGGAAGGAAGAGTGAGTTTTTGTTTCCTTTGCTGGATTAACTTTATTTTCAAAATATTAAAAGAAATAGCCAAATTTTTGAAATGCCTAAATGAATATTTTTATTGAAAATTATTTTTTCATGATATATATTCTGGCAATGATTTTAGTAGCAGTGATTTCTTCATTTGGTTGTAAAAATTAGCAAAGAGAATTTAAATTTCTCTGACTTCAATAATACAAACTTCAAAAAAATGTCTCAATGAATAAAAATATCGCAATATTTTAATCCAGTAACAACACTGAAATTGCTGAAATATAAAGAAATGAACTATTCAATGGGGACATGTAGTATGAGGTTTCTGGCCCTGACTTTCGGGCCTAACCTCAAGGTCTAGGCCCACAGACCTGCAGACTCCAAGACCCGCAGTCCCACAGAGACACACAGATGCTTCCAATAGTTTTTGGCTGATCAGCCTCAGGCCCAGGCATATTATTTGCTAACTCTCTACCCTTCATCTAACCCATGTCTCTTGCTCAGCCATGTGGCTCGGTACCTTTCTTTAGAGCAGCATAGTTGTCCTCTGCTTCTTCCGGGCTTCTCTCTGGAATTCTGTCTGGTGGTCTGTTCTCAGAGTTTTTAGTCTGGTATCCCCGCCTACACTTCCTGCCTGCCTTTGGCCAATCAGCTCTTTTTATTTACCATGAGACAACACAATACCCCTACAGGGACACTATATGACTCTTAATTGACAGACTAAGACATAAAATAAAAGCTTTTCTATAAATCAGCATATAAAACTATACTTCTATTCTGGTAATTTCTCAGTAAGATATATAAGACTATTTTTAAAAGCTTAAGAATATTTTTATGCTTTTATTAAACACCACATGGAACTGAAAAATAATTGGGGATTTGTCTCATGGATTATTACATAGTTCTAAAAGGAATATTATATGCAAGTAAGTGAAGTGTTGCACACTGTAGTATGAGGTGTCTGGCCCGGACTTTCAGGTCTATCCTCAAGGCTTAGTCCCGCAAACCCACAGACCCACAGACCCACAGATCCACAGAGACACACACATACTTACAATAGTTTTAGGCTGATCGACCTAAGGCCCAGGCATATCATTTGCTAACTTTTTACCCTTAATCTAACCCATGACTCTTATACTGTTCAGCCATGTGGCTCGGAACCTTTTCTTAGAGCAGCATAGTTGTCCTCTGGCTCTTTTGGCTTCTCTCTGGCATTCTGCTCTTTTCTGCCTGTTCCTAGAGTCTTCTTAGTCTGGTAGCCCTGACCACACTTCCTGTCTACCTTTGGCCAATCAGCACTTTTTATTAAACTCATAGGCAGGGATAATTATTTACAATGGAACAACATAATCTACCTACAGCACACATATCATTGCAGTTGACAGATCTTATGTGTCTTAATGGGTCCTTATTTATAACGTCAAGTGCCATAGCAGACATTTAGGTGCTGATTAGGTTGATAAACTATGGACTCACTTTTGCTTAAGAGAATTTTAAATTGTGTGGTGATTTTCACTTTTGTGCATATAAATCACTAGTAAGTCTCCATTCTACCACCACTGATTTGGAGCATGTGTTCTTCAAAACTGTCTCCATATAAGACCAAATAATTATTAATCTTCACTTCCAAAGTTTATCATTTTTTGGCTTTCATTCCACAATATACTACATTTAATTCCACATTAACTACAGGTTCAGCATATATATATATATATATATATATATATATTTATTTATTTATATATATATATACACATACACACATATATAGTATATAAAGTATACATATATTTATATATAATACTATTCTGTAATGCATTAAACTTTGATACTAAGAGTCACTTGTATTCATTTCAAAAGACATTCCCTTAGTAATATGAAAGGGCATCTTTCTTTTTCTTGAACTTTTATAGTGACATGATGTCTTCCCAGGTTATTAATCCTCTTTTATTACCTCTAATTTGTGGACATCTACACTAATCTTACATTGTGCAAACTATTGTGTCTGTAAATTTGATAAGTACATATGAGATTTTCTTGAATTTTTATTTGGAGTTAATGTTAAATTTGCTTTATACATAATGGTTGACATGAGGAAAAACTAATAATTATAAAAAATAGAGATGTTTCACCAGATTAAAATTGCTTTTTAGATGTTCAATAAATATTCATGTGAGATATTTCAATTGATAGAGACATTAGATTCACTATTCATTTTTATGTTCACCTAAACTAGTCAAACCTAGAATAATATATTTTCATTCGAATTAATGAACCATTGACTTGTCAGAAAACTAAAAAGAAATAAATACAAAAATGTACTGTCCTGCCAGTGACTTGTTATGGGACCAGATGCTATGGGTAATTTAATTGTGCTTAACACCCTGCAGCAATCTCTCATAAGTCATGACCCAGAGAAGCACCTGCTGATGCTGATAAATCGTTATAACCCTTAATAAATCTAAGAAGCTAGAATTAAATGTTATGTGAGTTGATTATCAACAAGACGTAGTGTAAGTTAGGAAAATAATGAATAAGCAAAACTATCTTTTGCTGCTTTACCATTGAGGAACAACTATCATATAAATGATAGCAACTAGCCCTTATGTAGTACTTACATGTGCTAAGAACTTCTTCATAAACTCACCAAATCATCAAAATACTCTCTAAGTCAGAGAGAATGTCTTACCACTGAGAGAGTTGACACACAGAAAGGGTATTAAACTAACCAAAATTCTATGGTTTATGAATGGTTTGGGCCTATGCAGTTAAACTCAGAATCTATTCTCTTATGCTTTTCCCCCCTTTCAGTTGCTGATATAAATTAATGTTCAATTCCCTGAAATGTGTTTATGAGACCTTCCTTGTAAAGTCGGTTGCAGGATAGAACGCTACTCTGCTCTTCTCCCATCTTGCCATCTTGTCTCATTCACTCTCTTGCAGGCACACATTCTAAAGCACTCCCCTATACCATTCATGTCCACAGCCTTTCTGTACAGTGTCCAAGGTACACAGCCTAAGGCTCTGGTATGTGTTCCTTCATGTGCAAGCCTCCATCTGACTATGTCCATTTGTTAGTTTCATTATAATTTACATCAAAAGTATTTTTTGAGACTATGTTGCCACTCAAAATTTAAAAGAATTTTTCAAACCAAACATTTTTCAAACTTTTTGGACTTACACTGAAAATGATATGTTATGGAACAAACATACCCTTTAAAATACAATTATTCTGCTTGTAAATGATTGTACCTACAAAAATAAACAGATTAGTGTTAATGTAGTCAGAAATGTGTGCACTAAGCAAAATGGAAACACCAAGGTCAGGACGAAAAATCTTAATATTTTGATAAGTTCTAATATTTTTCTTTGAGAGAAGACCTGTCACCTGGGGCATGCTAGGTATAAAGTCGATATCTGAAGGTTAGAGAGATCAGGGATGGTGATTTAGAAACGTTCTTATTGTAGCTTCCACGACCATGCACTGGAGGACAGGGGCTCCAATAAATGCATGTTCTAGAGTATGGTTTCTGATTATGTCTAAGAATGACAAGTCGGGATAACATAACAGTTCTTCTTATTAGCACTTTTATTGTTTCACCTACAAAGAAAAAAAGTCATGGAATTTCAGACACTAATGATCTTACAAAAAAGTAAAATTAGAACACTATCATAAAAATCATAAAACAACCAAAGGTAAAAATGACATAGCAAAGAGAGAATGGCAAAATGTTGGATAGCATATTAAAAATTATGATTATTGTTATATTACATCTACTCTCTCTTTGATATTCTTTTCTAAAACTTAACCTAACTAGCTCAAATATATTTCTGCTTAGTTACATTCACTAACATCTCTCTCAATTTAATAATTTGTTCACTTAAGGACACTTATTTTAAAAATATTATTTGCTATCCTTATTTTTGACTCTGTGACTATTCATAATAATTTTTTTTACATCATGAAATTATAGTGTTGTTACATCATTGCCCCTTACCTTTCTCCCTTTAACCACTTTAAATTCACTTCTTGCTCGCTCCCAAATTTATTGCACTTTTCAATTGTTGCATAATTTTATACATAATTGCATATATATGTAAATATAGTACATATATTCTTAAATGCATGAATATAACCTTTTCAGCCCATGCAATAACTTGTATATGTTCTAAGGAATGACTGCTTTTGACACTTATCAAATCCTGGTGCCTTGTACTCTAAATAGGCTTTCCTTTTATGTTTCTTGTTATGAAACAATAAATTTTTTCAATAAAACATACTTAATTTCAGTAGCTACAGAGTATAGATATTCATCTCTTTCTCTTTATCACCAGAGGTCAATGTGGTCCTCAGATCCCAGAGAAGACAGTTAAGCCCTCCTAACATGCCCAGATTGCACCCTCATCCCTGGGACCGATACACCATCCATCATGGCCTTTAATAGACAGAGCCCAGGCAGGATATAGAAACACCAGACTACATACGTCCCTCAGAATCCATATCTTGGCCTACAACTTCAGAATCTGACTTCAGTTTTACCAGAGCACAGACTGTATCTAGGGACTCCAAATCTGGCAACTACACGAGAGGCCAGGCTGATCCTAGGGACCCCAAAGGTCAGATCAGACCTCGGGAGACCAGACTGAACCCTCTCCTCTGAGCTTCATATTATGGTCTACAATTTTGGAAGAATTCCACTTCATTTTATTCTAAATGCATTTTTTGATACTCGTTAATATGAAGCATCACCATTTTTCTAATAGAATACATTTAATTTTCAGTAGCTACATGTTAATACTTATCTTTATTATCAAAATGATTTTAAAAGCTGAATATGGTATTTACTTTCTCTTTCCATGTGTTTACAAAGCATGTAAATTAGGGAAAATAAAGCTGCCCTCAAAATACTTACAGACTGCTGTAAATATTGGTTGATTATGGGTGAGAAGCAGAAAGGAGAGGTGAGGTGTTAAAGAAAAGCTGATTACTACCACTACTAATTCAGAAACTCCAAACATTTACAAATACACTTTATATTACTGAGACTTGGTCAGTAAACAGATGATTTGTTAATTTATTCATTTGGGGTTATCTACACACTTGTGACATGCTAGAGAATCATGTCAGGCATTAGACTAGAGAGATGGATGACAAAAACTGATGGAGCAAGTTTTGCTGAAGAAGATGAGAAATGATAACTACTTCAAACTAAATATAAAAATAATATTAGGACTGAAATTTAAATGAAATTAAACTAAAATTACCTTCAAAAAGTTACCTTATTTTGTTATTTAAATGAAAGCTATAAGGACCTACATTGTCAATAAGCTTGTAATGCACCTATTATGCTATAAAGAAGTGTACTTAGGCATGTAACATAGACTTTAAAAACTTGTCCTAATTAGGTTGAAGGCTTTAGTGTAATCACCAATGCATTTTAGAAGAAATAATAGTTTAAGAGCAAGAGAAATATTAATTAAAATAAAATATAGCATAATCACATGAAAATATACTATTAATACACCCTTTCAAGACCACATAGTCAGAAACATAAAGATGATGTAGAAACTTTATATAGAATATATTTAAGTTATTAAAGAAAGTTGCATGTATGTGATACTTATGCATACATGTTAGTAAAACATTTACACTCATAAAATGAAATAAGTAAAGGAGAATAAAAATGTCCTTGAATCAAGGCCGATTACAATGAAGGATAAAATAGTAGTCATGATAATTTCTAAAAATGTTTAACAGTAAAGCCATGACCTACCTAGTAAAGAGTATTAAATCTTGTAGGAAATAAATGATAATGTAACTCAGTTGTGCTAATCCATGTGAATGTCAAATACATTATAACATATATGTGTAATGCCAGATAAAATTTCCATTGACTCAAATAAGTACATAGAATTGATTTCAATGATCATAATTTCAATAATACATATTCTAATAATATAATACATAACTTAATACATACAACATGTATTATTATATGATATAATCTAATATACATAATTTAATATATAGTATATATGATACAAATATAAGTATATGAAATATTATAATTTAACATATAATTTTAATTGTATATATATATCATATTTAGATAAGAATGACTATCAAGGATTTACATTTGTTCTTTAAACTGGTATATAGCAACCCCTGCTGGTGTGTGTGTCACTTTCTATGCCTTTGTTCCCCTGAGGTCTACTTTGATCCAAAATTATGAAGTGAAAAGTTCCAGGAGTTCACAAGTTTTAAACTGCATGCATTTCTCTCTGTGTGATGAAATTTTTCTCTCTGTCTCTCTGTCTCTGTTTCTGTCTCTCTGTCTCTCTTTCTCAGGATCTGAGCTTTTCTTTGAACAGCACTAAATATCTCTAGATATTACTTTTCTATCTGGTCATTAAGAGCCTACTTGGTTATTATGTTATCAAATTAGCTATCAGGATGATGCTGTACTTATCTCTTAACTCCTGTTTTACATAATAATGGCCCCAGCATGCAGCTTATGCTGCTGGATGAATCATATTTGAAAGGAAGTATTTACTTAAGTATTTTCATTGACTGAAAGAAGTATTTTAACTTAATAATCAATGTTCTTCCTAACGTTTAATCAATCATTAAATTAAATAAAAGACAAATCATGCTTTCTTTTTCTGTTACACCATTATCTCTGCAAAAACTTAATACAGACAGGTAAGGGCTTAGTGAAAATAGTGCAGGCATTGACTTCATGTGTTAGTGTGTAGGGTAAGTATACTATGATTCCTGTAAGTTACACACCAAGGCTATAGATTTAATACCAGTCAGGCAAGTTGAACTGTTTTGTATACTTCCTCATTGCTAACCATATTTAATTTCCACCACAATCAATCACCACCTAGAAAATTCTTTTAGGCTATTCCTCTGTAGACAGGCTACTCTTCCATTCCATGTGATGGTATCTGCAAGTGTTCTTTACCAAAAATGCTGTGTTGGAGGATTGTCAGTCAGTGTGGTAATAATGAAGTAGCTGAACCTGTATTAAGTATGCCTACCATGAGGTACTTATGAATTCACTGAGGATGTGTACCCTGAAGAGATTCATGCATGTCCCTGGGACGTCAGCTAGTCTTCGAACAGTTTATGGGTTCTATCTTGCTATATGACCAGTTAATCATACAATACCTCTTCTTCTGTGGTGTATCTATCATAAGGCTTCCACAGTAGCAGATTACTGTCACCTTGATCTTAAAACTCTAGAACCATGACTTAAATTAACCAATTTTTAATGGAGCTACCTAGAATTGGTTATTATATTTCAGTAATAGTAACACAGAATAGACAGGCCTGGATTAGGGTATGGAGAAGTATATTAGATAGAACTCACATGCTGACCAACCAAAGGGCATTATTTCAGAAGATCAAGTGGAAAAAAACAAAAGGCATACCCAACCACTTGGAACCAAAATGACTTACCAATATCATCACTAAGTGTTTCATTACAATGGCAAATCCATATCATTAACATTGCAAAACTGTCATGACATATTCAATACGCTCATATAAGAAAAAGAGGGTTACTATTCATTTTACAAAAAGACCAGCATAGTCCATATTGGGAATTTCCCACAATTTTCCTGGCTTGTACAAAGTCATGTACAATCTTCCCTTCTTAAAGGCAGAAGTTTGCTGTTAAGAAACAGCTCATGCCATAGATGTCTCAGCTGTCTCTTTAGAAACCTGCATTCTCTCTTGAGGTTTTTTTTTTTTTTTTTTTTTACCATAATACAACTTCCTCCCAAGTTCTTATTTACTCCCATTCATGAATTCTGAAAAGGACTTTGAAACATGGTAAAGGTTTTGGTAGTTCAACCCCAACTTCTACTAGCAACAATGTCCACAAGCTGACTAACACTCATTCTTACTTCCTTCTTGTAATGCCATATAATGTAGCCACATATCTGACATGGTGACTCTGGCCTATAGTTCCATCACATGAGAGGCTAAGGCAGGAGAGTCTAGTGAACTCAAACTAATCTGGTATAAATTGTGATGGACTTATTCCTCAAAACAAACCCCATAGAACAAATTATCAAATGGTTTGTTTCATTCAACATAATGTAGATAGGTCCTCTCTTTGTTTGTTTTCTGTTATTTGCCACTGCTGCCAATGTGGCATACAAAATCCACTGAGTTAGTGTACCACAGAGTGACTATGCATTCATCAAAGGAGTATTTAAACATTTTGGTTGAATCAGGATTCGGACAGTTTTACATAGAGCTGATATAAATAGTTATTGGACCTTTGTTGTATGAACATAAGTTTTGATTCAACTGGTACAAAATTCTAGGAATCGAATTTCTGGGTCACATATTTCAGTATATACTAAAGAGGCAAATGTTTTCAGAGCATCATTACAGAAGTCATCAGAATTCTATGTCCATTCTCTTGGTTAGAATTTTCAATACATTTTATTTTGTGATTACTATGATTTTATCTCAAAGCTTTATTGTGTGGATATTTATGGTTCATTTTTAGTAAAAATTACTTAAGTTTTTATTCCTTAGATATAACGATCTAAATTTATTTTAGTATTAAGATTCTGAAATATGTTTAAAATCTGTTAAAAATAGTTCACTTGTGAGGTACTCAATGAAAATGATAATTAGAAACAGGGAAATTTGTCTGGGCAATTATGGGAAAAGAAGAATGAGTTTTTAGAACAATCACCAAACTCTGTTCTTGTTTTGTTTTGATTTTTAATAAATAGCACAAGAGAAAGAATAGGGTTCATTTTTATACATATTTATTCTTTTGAGTGAAGATGAGATGGTCTTAAATCTGCTATATAAATAATCATTATCTGCCTCCACTTTCCAAGTTCTGGGATTACTGCTGTGTGTGACTATGATAAATAATGATTAATTAACACACTCCAATTGCTTTGTTGAGGGATAAGGGAAGGCAGAATACAGATTAAACTTTATTACACCAATGGATTTGTAGACATTTACAAAACATACAGTATAAATGTAAAGAGAAAACCAAATAACTCATGAATGAATGGCCACAAAGCTCTTTTCCTCGTTAGGTTATTGGATTCTGATCAAAATTACCAAAAGCAAACATATAGGATCAAAATTAGGTATTCTTGACTTTGTTAAAATAGATGTCCAAACACCTGGAGTTAATATTGCTAGAATTCAGACCTATTTAGATATTTTAACTGTCATACCAATTCACTTAATGAGGGATGAGGGCTGCAATGTCTACAGACATAACTGCAGAGGGCGGAAGGATATCAAGTCAAAGGCCAGACTGAGACAAGTGTAAAACCAGGTAATAATAATAATAATAATAATAATAATAATAATAATAATAATAATAAGCTGGCAAGCTGTGGTGTTGTAAATCAGTGATCAAATTCTTACCTCAATGAGCAACATCCTGAGTTTGCATCCTGAACTATACACTGAAATTTTAAAACATTTTAAGGAAAAAATTATATGTTGTTTCATCATTGTTAACTATGTATTATAAAGGGACAAATACAACCAGGCAGATATCCTATTTTCTCTATTCCTCTGATTATTTGTTTCTCTTCCAAATGCCCCTTATATATATAATACATGAATGACATGGAGATATACATAATACATGACATGGAGATATAACAAACTACATAAGAACAGGCACAGAGGACCAAAAAGATGACTCAGTGGTTAAGAGTGCTTGTTGCTTTAGCATATCCAACCTGGGTCCTCAGCTCTCACACCTGGGAGCATACCACTCCCTGTACCTCCAGCTGGAAGAGCTTCAGAGACTTTGTCAGGCTTTTCAGGCAACCACACATGTGACATATGTGACATACAGTCACAGAGAGAGAGAGAGAGAGAGAGAGAGAGAGAGAGAGAGAGAGAGAGAGAGAGAGAGAGAGAAAGAGAGAGAGATTGAAAAATAGAGAATGAGAGAACAGCTACCATAGATAATAGAGCCACAGTAACATAGGTTGTGCTTACTCCCCAAGATCTATCCCTATCTTTCCTATAATTAGCAGTTAATAGTGTAATAGTGGTATCTAGTAATCTGGAAATGTTGTCAAAAGTTATACATATGTGTATGTGTTTAGTTTATATGTATGTATTATATATTTAAATATATGTTTACATATATGTATGTATACATAAACACACACATATATGTCTTATGGTCATACATTTATGAATTTTGTTTTCCATTATTGAATTTCCAAACACTTTTATATTAAGGAAAGCACACAAAACTGTATGTTCTATTAGTGAATAATGTGTAGAACACAAATGCTCCTGAAAATCTAGGTCTACAAAGGGATATTTAGTAAGAACAATGATTAGCCTAATTAATAAGCTACAGACTCATCAATTCTAGTTTTCTTGTAGTCATCAGGCTTAGTATCAAATCTTTATTATTTATTTCTTATAAAGATGTGTTATTATTCAGCATGCATTTCAGTGCAAATTTCACAATTTAAGATAGTGGGCTAGAATTATCCTTTAAATAAAACATTCTTTTGTTGCCAAGTTCTGAAAATGGTCTAGCCAATGATTTTTCAACAGCATAAATTTAGAAATAATTAGTTTATATTTCTTCAAATTAATTTTAATTCTCTTTTCTGCACTACCAGAGTCAAGCCTAGGACTGTTTCTTTGTTAGAAATGTCTTCTAGCATTATACTGTTTTTAGGTATATTTCTTTTAACAAAGTTATTTTCTTTTATACATATCTAAGGGTACTGGCATTCATAGGTACAGGTAATTTGGAGTAGTGTGCCACATATGAGTTTTTAAGTAAGCATCACCTGATCCATTTGCTTTTATTCCCAAATAGTCATTTACTATGTTGAGAATGAAAAATTACTACAGCCTATACATTTTCTGTCTGAAAAGAGTATACTTTCAAACTATCTTCCATCAGGGACAGCATGTGCATCCACTGAAATTTGAGGATGGACTGTTTTCTTAGAGTGTTCACTGAGACCATGAGGAGTAGAGGTCAATGCCTTCTGGGACAATCTTTAGCAAGGTGATGTGGGAATGTGTTTCTGTATACTGTGAATATCAATCTTTAAATAAAGGAGCTGTTTTGGCTCATGGCAGGCACCATAGAAAAAGTAGGTGGGAAATCTGAATAGGTAGGAAAGGAAGAGCCAGCCACCCAAGAAGAAACATGTGAGGAACACAGGTGAGTCACGGGCCATGTGGGCCATGTGGCAGACAGATTAATGGTAATGGGTTGAGTTAAGATGTAAGAGTACAAGCTATCAATGTGCCTGAGCCATAGGCCAAACAGCATGAACTTAATAAATATAAGCTCTTGAATCATTTCTGTGGGCCTGAGCAGTGGCGGGCAGCTAAGGGGGCTGCAGGTCTATGGGTCTAGACCTCTGGCTGCCTGGGACCAAAGAAACCTCATCACTATAGATGGCTTCCCAACGTGGGTCAAATATCCACTTAAAAGCCTTAGAAAGTCTAAAAAGGTTTTTAGCACAAAAACTAAGCCAAAGTAGCTTCCAAATTGTATATCTGAAGCAGGGTCATTGTACAGAGAAAGCACGGCCTCTGGGCCACATAAAAAATGGCACCGGCAGACAGGCAGCATGGGAGCGTAAGCTGCAACCAGGCCAGTTCCTGAAGTCTCACAGAAAACTCAGTAGCATGTGATTGATTTTAGATTTCTGTTTATTTTGAACAAAAAGGAAACAAAGACGATTTCTTAGTAGCAACATTTTCTTGGGTCTGCTCTCTTTGCTGGCGGTGAACAGAGACGCAGTCCCTTTAAGAGAACTTACTGATTCGGCTATATCTACAAAAGCAGCGTGGCACTTTAAGAGAGTGCTAGTATTTTAAAAGCTCTTCTAGTTAGAAAATGCTTAAGGATTCACAATAAAACAGACTCAGATGAATGTGTATAAAAGGTACATAGGCTTCAGAGAGAAAAGAAAAAAGGTAGAGAAAGTCTTTAAAAAGAGAAATAGAGTAATAAAATATAAGTCACATAAAGATGGAAAATAGACATAAAATCTGGATTTTGGTTATTACTGTGTTTTCTTTTAATTTTTTAGCTGTTAATGAGCTAACTGCAGAAAAACAGAGAATCTTAAACAAGAATATATATTTTAAAAGTATCTGGATTTAAATTTGTGTCTACGGATTTATTGCTTTGGAAGAGTTCTGCTTTTGTTTCCAAAGAGGATGAGAACCTGTGGATTACTTCCAGGCAAATATGGTTTCATCAACCAAGACCTCCAGAAAAAAATCTCTGATGGGAAGAGTTGGCCGTATCAGTTTCAGGGCTGCAGACTATGATCCAGTCTCAAGAACCCATGAGATTTTTAAAGCCCCGTAATCAGCAGGAAGTAGTCATGGAAAACTACTCCCAAATTCCCAAAATATTGTTTATAAATATTTTTTCATTATAAATTGTTAATTGTCATAGTTAATCTCTTTCTAAGAAGAAAAATGGGATATGGTATACGAATGATTTTTAAAAAATTAGATTATTGAATTTACTTAGACCAGGAAATAAGCTGTTAATCTCAAAATGTTTTACATTGGCATGGATTTTGGTTTATTGATACAGATTTAAGGTCAATTGCCTTATGCTGTATTTAAGATATGATGTTTATGTAACTGATTTAAAATTGTAATGTATAATTAAGAAATGCATGTTAGTTAGATTTTTAGGTATACAAAGATATAATTCAGTTATATGGGTAATCTTCAAACACTTCTAAGACCTACAGAATATAGCATTTAAAATGTTTTAAGAACTTACACTTTTCTGGACAGTGAGACAGGTCTGCTCCTGGCAGCACCAATTTACTTCAAGAGAAAAATGGGCATCAAAGAAACTCCATATGGAGATTAGTTTCTTTGTGGCATCGGTTAGCCACTGGACATGAACCTGTTCTTATATTGACTGCCTGACAGTATGCTGTTTAAACTGGACATGCAGGTTCCATAGGAAAGTTACCTCTGAACTTTGGCAGAACAAGCTGAGATGGTCATTCAGGTTCCTGCTTTGCAGAGAAAATTGTTAGACATTCTTCAGGACTTGAGGAGAAGCAACTGATGAATTATACCAGAATGGGCAGAGAAATTTCTTGCTTCACTGAAATGAAAAGAGACTCTGGGCCTATAGCCTAAAGATGGATGCCCCAATTTTATGAAGGAACTTTGGGTGAATGTCCAGGCAGATAGGTGTCATTTCTGTCATTTCTAGATTTTGGAAGTCGCTTGCACTTCTGGTTTACTTTGGTAAATATATCCTTCTGTGGTCTTTGATGTAGTTAAAGATTAGATAGTTTTAGGTACAGTTTTTCTTAGTCATTGGAAAGGTATATTGGATATGAGCTTTAGATTCATAAAGATACGGTAGATGATAGAGTATTTTCTTTAATTTTGCTAAATACAAATAGACTAGATATAATAACTATTTCTTGCTTGATAGCTGTTTTGTTGTATGTAATTTTGCTTTGTTAAAATTGAAACCTTCCTTTTTGATTATACATAAAGGGGGAGGTGATGTAGGAATGTGTTTCTATATGCTGTGAATATCAATCTTTAAATAAAGGAGCTGTTTTGGACTATGACAGGCACCATAGAAAAAGTAGGCGGGGAATCAGAATAGGTAGGAAAGGAAGAGAGGAGTCAGAGACCAATTGAGCCAGCAGCCCTAGAAGAAACATGTGAGGAACACAGGTGAGCCACGGACCATGTGGCAGACAGATTAATGGAAATGGGCTAAGATGTAAGAAAGCAAGCTAGCAATGTGCCTCACCCATAGGCCAAACAGCATGAAGTTAATATAAGTGTCTGAATCATTTCTGGGGGCCTAAGCAGCAGCAGGCAGTTAAGGAGTCTGGGGCTGCAGGTCTGTGGATCTGGATCTGTGGCCACCCGGGGCCAAGAAACCTCATTGTAACGCCAAGGTGACGTGGAGCATACTTAAGTTGATATAGGCAAGTAGAGCTGCAATGACCAATCTTAGGTAAGTTTCTGGGAATCCTGGAAAGACAAGATACACATCTTGAAAAGTGGTCCTCCAAATTATGCTTGTCCAACTGTGACAGAAAAAAAAATATGATATATCTAATTTTGTACTTTTCTTTTTTTAAATGATAAGGAATACTTGGGGAAGCCCAAAGTCCCATATTTTTCTGTTTCAAAACAAATATACAGTTATCAAAATACAGTTAAAGTTTCAAATTACATGCAAATGTGTGAGTATTCTGTAATGGTACAGAAATCTCTTTTAAAACTTTTCAAAACTTGAATGTCAATGTCTTTTCTTCAAGTTACTTAAATTATGCATCCTAATTTCTAAGCCTATCATCTTGCTCTTGAATATAATAGGCATCTGTTTCCACTTATACCTTTTCCAGAATGATTAATTAATACTATATCAATTTATATCAACTTAACTAATATTAATGAGTTAATTAAACAATTAATAATGATCAAAATCAACAACTCATTAATCTTTTAAAATTAACAGGTAGCATTAAACCTGAGTATATCTTTTTTTGTTTTGGTTTATTCTTTAGGATTTCCATAGCTTATTTACAGAAAATATTCATTCCTATGAAGTTTTCCAAGGCCATTATAACATGTCTAAGTCATATGCCAAATAAGCCAATGACAAAAACATAAATTTTCTATGTGAAAGTAATAAGTAACCTTCTACTTTTTATCTGTCCTACACCATCTGCAGTCAATTAAATGGTTCCCAGGTGTTCATGATAATTGCTTTAACACAAGATTACATGTCACTTTATTGGTCTTTAAATATTTATTATAAAATTCTCATCTACATTTTTCTCATTCATCTAGGCACAAAACATGCTGATGTTTATTAGCAACACAAAAAGTTAATTGGACTCATTGAAGTGTTCTGTGGATTAAATTTCAATTAAAATCTTTTTTTAACGGCCAATCATTGAAGAAAATAGAATATCTAGGATGCTAAATTAGTTACCTTTTCTTTGGGTTCTAAATTTTAAAAGGCTGCATGTATGAAATACATGATGCATAGAAAAGATGACGTCATTTTGTTTGGCTACTAAATATCAAGGAATGTAAGCTATCAGAAGGTTCATTAAACAATTCCCCACACTAAAGGTACAAAGTAATTTTTCACATTTAAGGTAGTAGAGGAAAGACATAGAGATAGTCTAGAAAGAAAGAGGTTTGGCCCTGTGTACAGAATTATTTATATGTAGACCTATTGAAAAGTTCAGTCACTAGAATATACATAATAATACCTGTGTTTGTACAGAAAGAGAGCATGGCAGTCGGGAGCGCAGGCATACTGAGCATGGCAGCTTGAATGGAAAGCATTCAGGTCGTTGAAAGCCAATGAACACCACAGATTCACTATAAACCTAGGTAGCAGCTTATAGCTCCACCCAGGGAAATCTTCCCAATGTTAACAGCTCTGCTCTGGCAGGGGAGGGTCTCCCCAATAAAGCTGATACAGTCCTGCTCTCCTCTGGGGAAGGCTTCCTCTATCGAAGTGTTAAGGCTTGGCTTCCATTTGCTTCTCTTTTCTGGGGCTCTCTGTGCTGGGAATGTAACAAGTTGGCCCAGCAGGAAAGATCCCCTGGGGCAGCTAGAGCGTTACAGCTTCACTCAGCTGTTCTCTGTCTGGGCTCCATGTAGCTGCTGCTGCTCCTGTGAAAGGAGGTCTTCACCCAAACCTCATTCAAGAGATTTAATGGGAGAGAAGGGTCCAGGAGGGTGTGGCTGCCTCAGCCTGGGGTGGGAGAAGACAGCAGGGAAGGGGCAGCAAGAGTAAGGTTTATATAGGACTTCATGGGGCAGAGCTTTCTAGAGGGGAGACTTCCAGGATGGCCACTGGTCATTTTTTTTTTTTTTTAAATCTTAATTTGGTTTTGTTTTCAGGGCCAAAATGTTTCTTTCACTGGCTCTTTTGGCTCTAATTTCTGGGTCAGGTCATATTTCTTTCACTGGCTCTGATTCTAGGGCCAAGGTGTGTTTCTTCGGTGCTGATTTCAGAGTCAGGGCACTTTTTTTTTTTTTTTTTAAAAAAAAAAAAATTCTGGATTCATGGATAAAAGGTTCTTTCACTGTATCAGGTCTTAGATCCAGGGTGGATTTCTTTCACTAACTCTGGGTTCAGGGATAGGGTGGGTTTTCTTTCACTGGTTCTGGTTTCTTTGGCTGGCCACTTTTTCCTACAATACTATAATCCAGGGAACAATTCTAAAATCTTCGTGCAATCTTCACAGTTTATTTTCTGTAACTGCTATCATGATGTGCAGAGATGCCAGGAGAAGTTTCTCCAGCATCTAGGGGTAAACATGGAGACAATTTATCTGACTAAATACAATTAATTGTTAAACAATACTTCCTTTAAAACCAGAAATTAGTCTTAGTGACACCTTGATATATAATATAAATCATATGAATGTACTTGTAATATTATGATTAGTGAAAAATCTACACATTTACACACAACTTAAAAGCTTTCATGAAGTTGTATCTTGAACCTCTACACTGGATGAGTTATTACTCCTGTTCTCTGAGCTTGCTCCCTTTTTATGTCATCCTGGATAGACAGGGCAGTGTATCCTTAGTCCTCTGCATCAGCCTGAATCAACCCTGCTTCAGGGACTGGCTGCCATGACACTCACATGTGGCATTTATACTTACAAGCTTGAACTGGAAGACTGGGGTGGGGGGATTAGATAAGGGAGAGGAAGAAAGGAAGTAAGGAAAGGAAGGAGGAAGGGAGGAAGGAGGGATCAATGAAGGAAACTACACTAAGTATAAATATCACTTTGTTTCCTATCTTGGGAACAGTAGTGGGTTGTTTTTTTTTTTTTTTTTTTTTTGTATTTTTCTTCTTGCTATAAAATCAGGACTATTGAGATACTTGGGGTCATATTGACACAGTCATCACAGATAGTAATTGAAATTGAGGAGATGTACTGAAATTAGCATTTTATGCAACTTTTTATGCCACTGCCTTTTCATTAATTGGAAATTAACAATACAGAAGGTAACTAAATAGTTCTTGAGAATGGCACCAGTAGTGGCCAGAAGCTAATTCACTCAGAATTCATCCTCCTAAATTTACTGAAAATTAAATAAAGGGAAAAAATAATAAAAGGTAAGATGCTATTTGAAGAGCAAGATTGTGATTTTAAGCACTCTTTAAAAGTAAATATTCATAATGACATTCCAGGTCTTACTTGCCCAATTATCTCTATTGTTTTTCTCAAATAATGAGGCAGACTTGGCATGCTGAAAAATATCACTGTGCCTGTGACACGGAACTGTACAAATACCTGCTGAAGTTCTTCCATAATTATTATTGAAATTCAAGTGAGTGGGGTTACTAATAATTTAAAATGATTATAAACAAGTCCTCCATTTAAGAATCTTCTTTGATAAATGTCTGTATCTTTCATGGGTAGACTGGATAAAGTGTCACAGAGAGTGAAAATCAGATTAGCTTCAACCTCCGCCTTAGTGATTGTTAGTTTTAATTTTTCATTTGAAGTAAGCTGCTGAGGTAGATCTTTGCTAACAATTGTGGGGAATGTCCTAGATTATATTTATTAAGGTTACGCTAGTCGCTAAGCGGTAGATACTATAATATAGAGAGCAGAAAAGGCAATCGTAGAACTGATACAAATGAATTCACTGATGTTTTCTAAATGCAGATGTGACATGATCCACTGCTTTAAAACCCAGTGTGTCAACTTCCATGAAATGGTAAGCCAACGGCATTTTATTACAGACAACTGAAAAGAAATGGGAACTGCTTTGTGGAACCATTTTGGTGGTGAAAGTATAATATGAAATATTTTATGCTAAAATGAAATATTATGAATTACTTAAGATTTATTAAGACAGCAACCACCTGGATGAAATCAAAATTACCAAACTTAAAGCTAAGTATAAATGAAATTAAATGCATTATCTTAAAGATCATGGTTTTATTACAAAAGTCAAAGGTAATTCTCTTAATGATATTTCAGAATATAGACATTCAATTTTTTTGTTTCTGAGATTATAATTTAATTATATAATTTCTCTTCATTTTCCTCTCCATAAACTCTCCTTTGTACTCTCACCTGCCTTCTTTTAAATTCATGGACTCTTCATAGACTATTGTTACATGCATATATGTATCTTACAATTTTAGTGAAACACATTGGTTAACCATCAATTACAAATTTTATATAAAAGTTACAAGACAAATTTATTCACACTCTACAAAGAAATGAATTTTATTCTGTATATTAAATTGCAATGGTCCTCCAGGAATATCAAATATGTTTCACAAATATGGTCCATAGCTGAACATCCATCATATGAAAGAAAGATATGAAAAAAGTCATCAGGCTCACAACACATATGATCCTGTCATACCTAATAACACACACCATTTTCCTCCTATACAGAAATTAATGTTTTGTTAGCAAATGTAATTATAGATCAAACAATAGGAAGTTTTGACCTGGAAATTGCCTCTGAGACTTGGCTATGAAGGTTCTTGTTTTCCTTCAAGGAGTCTAATCTCTTGCTATGTTGCACTTTCTTTAACCTTCTCAAAAATAAACTCATTATTTTCTTCCAGCTTTATTCTAAGAAGTGAGATTTGGAGGAAGAAACGTGCGTTCATGTTTATCTCTTTCAAAGTCTAAATGGTCATGAAAAACCAGAATTGTAGACTTCTTAGGGAAATTTTATATTCAAGAGCCTATTTTAACATAAACTGTGGGTCTTTATAAGCTCATAAAATATTTGTCAAATTAGGTCGTATAGCTAAAGTCTAAAAAGTTTTAGATTGGGAATACTTAAAGTGTGTGTGTTCATAGTAATTTATACATACATTCAAATGTATGCATGTAGTATTTTCTATGTATATTGGAACAGTAATTATTTGGCTTCTATTTCAAAAGCAGAAAAATACTATTAGAATTAACACAACACATGTAACATCTCTGGATATAATTAGAGCTCTCTTTTTACATGCAGTAGAAAATAAAGTTGGCTCATGAAGATGCAAGACAGGACTCAAGGCAGACAGGCACTGGCTTTGTTCAGAGCCTTTAAGCAGCATTTTGAAGGGAATAATGGAGCAAATGGCTAATAATGAGGTAGACTTTCTTTTCCTTTTCAATCTAATATAGAAATACAATTCTGGAAAAAAAATAATCACTATCTGCTGAAATTCACTGTGCATTTTCATTAGAAGTCAATACACTCTTAGGTAATATTATATTTCTAGAATAACTGATTAAACTTGTAATACTCTGTGTGTAGATTATCTGTGATGTTTACAGAGACAAATGGTAACATGGAAACACGGTGCCTCATTTAACTACCATCAGGAAAAAAAAATGTGATAGAAAGTCATCAGGGAATTTTTCACAGAATAACAATCCATTGAAACAATAGTCATCATCATTTCAATCACCACCACAAAAATAATGACCCACTGGACATATAACTGCAGCTTATTATTTAATGACACTAAAACCATTCCTGCGTTTTTCAAGCACTATTCAAAGTAAGTACCATACCTATTTTAGAAAAGGGAAACCCTGATCTCCAATAGAGATAGGTGGTTTTCTTACAATCACTGAAACGGTAGATATCCAGATATCCTTTGATTTCTAATACACAATTTTTTTATTTAAGGTAAGTTCAGTTTGTTGTCTTGGTGACCTGGAATTCACTATGTAGGCAACGGTGGGCTCAAGCTAACAGGTATCTGCCTACTTCAATCACCCATGTTCTGGGATTAAAAGGATGCCCACCACACCTGGATATACAAGATTATTTAATAGAATATCACATACTCTATAGTTAATGCACTTTTGTTCCTTATTTATTGAAAGTTACGAAGGAAAGTAGAAAGATGGGGTCAACAACACTGTGCCTGACTCACTAACTTCCAGTTTAGCTTTTCTTAATTTAAATGTGTTTACAAGTCACACAAATAATTGGCTTTACAATTATTTATTAAAATTAAACACTTTCCCGTTCCTCCCTTTTTCTCTTTTCTCACATCTGTATAATATTAATAACACATCGAAAGAGATTGCATGAAAGGTGAAATGCAAGCAAAATATATTCTTTATATTCCATGCATTAAAAACTATGCACATGAATGCAGATGGGTGATTACACACCCTGTAATCAAACAACTGCTTCAGGCTACAGGCAGGAATTATGTCACTATTATTTGACAGTGGATTTTTCAGGGTGGTCAGTGTGTTTTCATTGATCTTTGACAGTTCCACTAAGAACCATTTCAGCTAAGTTGAACTGAATGGAATAGAAAATTCTATTCTACTAATTGTTCTAAACTACAAGTAAACTTCGAATTGGGAAATGTCCTCAATTTAGACCAGTGCATCAGACTCTTTTATACCATTTGAGACAATCACAAATTGTTATTGACAGTAACATATACAGCTTGATGATTATAGAATGCTATGCATGCATATAAATATTTTAGTCCTGCACATTTTAGTCAATTTACTTTAAAGCACCTTTCATAACTAATATGTTTTAATTTATCACAAAGTATGTAGTTATGACAATTGATAAATATTTACTGACTAACCCTGTGGCTTCATTACAGCATATAATTTATCAAAAATATTATGTTGTTACAAAAGAGGTTGACAGAATTAACATTCTTATTTACAAATGTCTTGTGATAAGTGATTATTAGAACTCTAAAACTCAACTAGAAATATCAAAAACACTAATTACTCACTAAAATAGGATAATTTATTCCTCAAAAAGAAAGAACCTCTCCCAATATATGTATATCACACATATTAAAGATGATGTAGCTAAATACAAAAATGCAATTAATAATCATACAAACATGAGTAAAGCAATAACATTACCATGAAATTTTAATCACAGTCATATATATCAAAATATTTTAGCATTTTCTGCATTTCAAATATATGTAATATATACAGTTAAACCTTGTTCTGAATTTTTTCACTATAAAAATAGAGAGAATTAATTACACATTCTATTTTGATAAAATGACATTAGCTAAATTAAAAATTAATAGATAATATAAGTAAAATCATTTAGGACTGAGGGTGTTCCTAGTTGGTAGAGTGTTTGCTTAGCATACAAGAAGCCTTTGGTGTAACCCCCGAAGTTCTTACAGTTTAAACAGAGCATCTGGGAGGTGGAGTCAAGAGGATCAAGATTTCAAGGTCATCCTCAGCTACATGACCAGTTTGAAGAAAGACTAGTCTACGTGACACCCTATTTCCGAAAACAAAAAAAGAAAACAAACAGAAATACTAGTGGTTTTTCTTTAATTTGTCTTTTATATATTAAATAATCCATACATAATTTTAAAAAAAGTTTTGTCAGAAATTGAAAGTATTAACATCCACTATAGTCAAAATTTAGAATATATATATATATTTAATTTTTCTAAATCAAAAGATTCACAAACATATGCTATCATACTACCTCATGTGGTTTCCAAATTTACTTTGATATATTATGAAAATATTTCAGGGCAAAAATACTATGTTTTGAAATTTAGGAGTAATGAGTTAGAGAAATAACACACCTCATGTACTTCAGCTTGACCAGAGCATAAAATGGAGTAAGACAGAATGAAGAGACTTTACCTCCAAACACTCACCGACTGTCAGCTGTCCAGTGAGCTGCCCCATCTGGTTTCTTGCATTCACTGTTACATTCCTGTCAGACTGTAAGACCAGTGGACTGTCCTAGGAAACATGCATAAAACAAGTAAATAAAAGTACAACTGTAGAGAGGACACAAGGAATTGTAATGTGCATGCTATCTCAATCTTCCTTATGAACAATAGGCTAATGTGTGAACACTTGTTTGAATTGGGTAAGAAGATGGTGTCTCAGAACAGTTTCATAGTAGAATGGGATGCTTTCATGGTTATACCCAGGCATTATCCACCTAAGGGTAGCATTTTCAGTTCTAATGATGGCTCGTAACCAAGGGTGTAGAAACCCCTACTTCTCTGTTCTTAATGATATGTAAGCTTGTTTGCACCAATAATACATCCAATCCCAAAAGGAATTTTCCCATAAGTAAATTACAGACATTTTTATTAAATGAAATTGCCTCAAAACTTTCCCCTTTGATCACTGTATTGATGGATTCAAATCATACATGTTTCCTATCTACATTTCTTTCATTAAAGCATTTATCACATGCACAGTTTAATTGGTTGTATTTACGTTTATGTTTTCAATTATCTAGCTGTGTCTAAAGTAACAAAGACTATGGCATTCAGGTTTACACAGTTGCAAACAGGAAGTTTTTATAAGTGTTTATTAAGTATACTGTACTACATACATCCATGTTTGAAAACAGAATGACTTTAAGTCAGTTACATTTTACCTATTCTGTGATATGTCAAATTTGGTTGACTGCACAGATAATCTCCTAAGTACTGATTCCAGGCAAAAAATTACACCTAGTAGGTACATTGAGTGTCTGATAATTACATAAAATACATTCTGCGTAACCCATGTACATACACCAAGAAAGTAATTCTATATTGGTAAAATAGAATGTAGACAATTTCAAAGAGTGCTATAAAATAGGGCAGGAATTTGAAGTAAAGCAGGGATGGCTTATATGGAAAGGTTTTGATGGGCAAGACAGAAAGAAGTGTTATATATTAGATAATAATTTGGATGTAAGAAATAAACATAGATGCTCCTCTTAATTTAAAAAAAGTTGTAAATAATTGAGCAGTCAAACTTGAATTTATATATATTTTTATTTTTTCATTTTATTATATATTTATAAAAAAGTCCTTTTTATCCATGTATCCCTCTGCTCCCCCTCCCTTCCCTCTTCCCATTCCTTCCCAATCAGCTTTCAGCCTCTCCTCTCCACATCCTCCTAACTCCCCCAACAGGGCAAGAAGTCCCAAGATGGGTCAGCTCAGTGTGGCACATCCAATCCAGGAAAGTCCGATCCACTCATCCCAAAGTCAAGAATGGATTAGGTGTTCCTCTGCAGGGAATGGGCTCCAAGGTACCAGCCCACACATAGGAACACAGTCTGTTTCCACCCTCTAGGCTCCACATACTGTACATCCTGCTCATGCCAGTCGAAAGTTGCCTACCCTTGGAGGGCCCAGCTCCTTTTCCAGATGGAACTCCAGTGGCTGTTCTTGAGTCACTGAGCTCCCCAGAGCTCCAGCCGGCCATTACTGTGGGACTTTTCCTCAAAATCCCTATGCCCTTGCCCATACAGACACTCCTCCCCTGCTCTCAGCTGGACCAAAAGCCCAGCGTTCAGCCGTGGATCTCGGCCCTCACCTCTATTCATTGTTGGATGTAGGTTCTTTGATAACACTTAGGGTGGTTATTAATTTGATTATAAGAAAAGTCCTCTTTAGGCACTTCCTCCACTATTTTTAAGTATTTGATAAATGTCATTTTGTTTATATTTATAAAATGTCTTAGATTATTTCCTCTCATTTGAATTACAAGACATATGCAAAGAAACATATGAATATAAGTATAATGAAAAGCATAACATCTGATATGTTTAAGTGATGGGCTATAGAAGTGTTATCAGTATTTGAAGAATTATTGTTATATGAAAAATCTTAAGACCAAGGGAAAGAAAATTTAAAATGCAACAGTCAACAGAAACTTCAGCTGATCTAATACAGAAATAGACATGTTAGGACTGCTGGTTTAATCACCATGCATTTTGTTTACAACCTGTCAATTCACCTTTATCCTCACAATAGGGTTCCTATTGAATTTCTATCCTTGGCTCACTTCCATTATACTTATTCCACTAAATTTCCTCTCAGAATTAAATTTTTATACCCAGATTAAATTTTTATTATGGTTGAAACAGCAATCTTTGTACTCAATAAAAAAATATAAACAGAGCTATCAGGGGTGATGAGCAATTTTCTATAATATACTCATGTGAATAAAATTGTATTATTATGCTATTGTGATTTTTAAATTCTGTTAAGCCAATGTAGTTCCTGTGAGTGCAGCATGTTCACTGAAATATCACATGGTAATTTTTATATATAAATCATCACAGTATTTACTTTGAGACTAGGAAAACTCCTTGTACATCTTAGGACCAAATCAAAATCTATCACACAATATCCACTGGATTCCAGATAAATTCATGTGTGATGAAAATGATAACCCTGTTATCTAACAAGAATATAATGCTACAACTCTATGCAATTGGTAAGTTTGTTACTAATTATATTTTTCAGTATGAATCAACAGTAAAATTCAGTTTCATTCAAACTAGGATATTGATAAAATATTATCCCAAATCAAGTTTTTAATGCACTTTTGTGTTCTTTGGTGACTCTTTCTCCAAAGGCTTCTCTGTGAGAAAATGGTTGTCATTATTATTTTATTTATATTTGCTTTCTTATATTATTTCTTTATGTTTTCTTCTATTTCTGTGTTTTAAAATTGAGAACACTAGTACCTAGTCTTTTATGTTAAAAACAAACATCACCATCCTCATTTTATTATTTCTTAGGAATAAGGAAGAAATATTATATCCTATTGCCACAAAAATCAACAATGTTACTATTAGTGCTTTGAAAATGATTAAATAGTCACAATATTATTCTGCACACTTCACTAGTGTAGAAATCTGTATTTATTAACACATTATGTTAAGCAAATTACTTTAAAATTTTATAGCTAGTGTCAGAAAGTAAGAAGAACATAATTTACTTCTTCTGCTCAGGTTTTCTCATTTAAAATATTTTCAAGGTCTACTGCTTTTCCTCAAAATTCTTTATTTTTCTTCAAATTAATTCTTTCTAAAAATTTTCTAAGTCATTCCTCTTTAATGCCAAATAAAATTTCATTTTTAAAGTATCACATGTTTACTATTCACTCCTCAGTCGATGAACGTCTAGACTGGTTGTATTTCCTACCTGTTGTTAATAGAATAGCAGTGAACACAGGGATGTAGATATCTATGTTGTAAGGTATGGATACTTTGAGCATATTTCCAAGAACAATATAGGTTGGATAAGTGGTAGTTCCATGTTTAGCATTTTGAGGAAACTCCAGATTGTTTTAAACAGAGCCTGTACAAGTTCACATTTCTACCTATTGTGGTTAATATTTCCCTGTCTCCACATCCTCATCTGTATGTATAGACCTTTTACTTTTAATTATACTGAATATTATGACATAAATAAGAGGAATTCTCAAAATTACTTTAATTTTATTTTTTTCCCCAATGGTTAAGGCTACTGAACATTTTAAAGGGACATAACTATTTGCATTTCTCATTTGGGATATTCGCTTTTCTCCATCCCATTAATTATAACACTTTTAACTGTGGTTTCTTAATCCATGTATAGTGTATTATATCCTCTACCTCCAATATTTCTTTAGCCTTAAAAAAGGGAATGTTTTATAGACACTAAGATATATTTTTGACACTAATTCTCTGTCAAATATAGTGCTATCAAGGTTTTAACTCATTCTTTACTGTTTATTCCTTTGGTCCTCATTTCGTTTGCAAAAAAAAAAAAGACTTTCTAAATTTATGACCTTCTACTTGATCAATTGTTGACCTTATTTGCATTATAATTGGAGTCCTACCCAAGCACTCTTAGCTGTTCCTATATATTTAAGTGGACTTACACTTTGAGCAGCCAGAGTTTCAGCAGTCCATGCCTAACATTGAAGTTTTGATTTATGAGAAATTGAGTTTTGTGCACGGTGAAAAACAGATGGAGTTCCACTTTTCTACGTGAGAGACATCCAGCTTTCACCACAATGTTTTATTAACAGGCTCTTATCTCCAAATACGTTTTCAACATCTTTGTCGAATGTAATATGTGTGTGTGTGTGTGTATTCTTACATATAACTGTTTGAGTCAATGTAATGTTACCTTTGTACATGTTTTCAGCGATGACAATTTGCCACCAAACCACCTATTGATGATGTTCTCTTCCTTGAAGAAAAATACCTCCCTTGCCAGTTTTCCTCATTTGCTTGTAGTGTTATGTTTGTTTAAGATCTGAGCTTTTCTCCATCAAATTTGGCATGGTCATCAGTTTCCTCCTTCTTCAGATATTGTTAAGGGTAGTCATGTTGAGACTTCACGGGGTTAGCTTCTGTTTTCATTTGGAGACATACTCCCACAGCAAAGTCTCTCATCCTCTAGCTCTTACGATTTTTATACCCTCTACCTCCAATATTTCTTTAGCCTTAAAAAAGAGAATGTTTTATAGACATGTTCATTGGCACTGGGCTTCACAACTCTGCCTTTTGATCAGTTATGGATTTTGTACCAGGCTCCCATATGTTTCTAAGAGATATTTACTTGATGAAGGGTGAATAGTAATTTTATCTGTGAGTACAAAGACAAATGTTTATAGATTGTTGTCATATATTATATTGGATCAGTAAATTACTAGGTGTAGATTCTACTACAATAATAATGATATTACTAGCACTGAGTAGTTATATATTCATCCAAGCCTAGCATTCCTTTTGTTGAGTACATCCTAAGTCCCTTTAGAGAACTATTGATTTGGCCAAGTTTTGTGTTCCCCTGGGGTTATTGTGCTATGTTAGTCACTGATTTGGTTAAGAGGCATCCAATATTTTTTCCATTAATCTGTCTATTTTTGTGTCAGTACTTTAGCTCTGTGGTTCATTTTGAATCAAGGAATTATTGTTTGAGACTACTGCAAATGGTATTGTATCCCTTATTTGTATCTCAGTACTTTTGTCATTGTGAGAGTCTTTGGAATTTCTTACGTATAGCATCATGTCATATATAAAATATAGGTATTTGGTTTTTTCCTTATCTCATTGTTTACTTTTTTCTATCTTACACTTCTAGCTAAGACTTAGTCTATTATATAAATAAAAGTGTGGAGAGTGGACATTCTAATCTTATTCCTGATCTCAGTAAGAATGTTTTGAGTTGTCCATATATTTTCTTACAAAGTCATTATTGAGAAATTCTCCAAGGCTTCCTCAAAAAAAAAGAAATGGGAAAAGATTTTGTTAAAGGAATTTTCTGCTTCTATTGATATTCTCATATGTTTAAGGTACTGTTCTCCTACTTGAAGAGACACGATGACCAAGGCAAATCTTACAAAAGAGAACATTGAATTGTGAGCTTGCTAACAATTTCAGAGGCTTAGCCCATTTTAAAAATGCAGTAGAGTATGGTGGAACGTGGGAGGCATGGTACTGGAGAAATAGCTGAGGGTTTTCCATCCAGGCGGCATGGAAAGATGCTGGACATGGCATGGGCTTTTCAATCCTCAAAACCCACCCTTGTAACATACTGCCTCCCTCTAATCATTTATAGTGCCTCTTCCTAGTTGACTTAACAAACAAGTTTTAGGAACCATTTTTATTCAAACCAACACTCTTATAATTTCTGTCTTTGGGACCATTTCATGATGGTCTTTTATTGATTTACTTATGACAAACTAAATATTCCTGGGATGAAACAAACCTTATTATTATGAATGTTTTCAAGGACTCTTGAATTTCACTTGCAAATATTTAATTTGTGTATTTATATAAATTATATATTGTTTATAATATTTTGATGTGTCTATGTTCACCAGGAAAATCAGTGGTATTATTTTATTGTTTCTTTATCTGGTCTTGAATCTGGGTAATGGTAGTTCTGGGAGTTTAGGAGTTTACATTTCTATTTAGCCAATTATTTGAGAGGTTTTTGTATTAGTTCCTTGAATATCTGATAGCATTCTTCATGTAATCAATTGGGAGACTTTAATGAATAGTTCAGCAGTCCCATTTACTGCTAAAAGTTGTTTGAATTATGTATGTCATTGTGGCAGTTAATATCTTAGCTATATTTATTTTGATGTGATAAAACACTATGATCACAAGCAACTTGTGGAAGAGAGGGATTATGTTCCCTTATAGCTTCACAAAGAGGTGTTAAAGCAAGAACTGAAGGTAGGAACCTAAGATAGGAACAGAAGCAAAAGACGTAGTAGACTACAGTATGCTTACTGATTTTTTGTAGTAGGCTTCTCCCAAACGCCCTCTTTCTCCCTTCCTTTCTTTTACACTTACAAAATTTTTCAGAGTTTTTTTTTTTTAAGATTTATTTATTTGTTACAAATACAGCATTCTGCCTGTATGTTTTGCCTGCAGGCCAGAAGACAGCACCAGATCTTATTAGGGAGGTTTGCGAGCCACCATTGGGTACTGGGAATTGAACTAGGGCTTCTAGAAGAATAACCAGTGCTCTTAAAGTCTGAGCCATCTCTCCAGCCCCATTGAAAAATATTTTACCCTCCACTCCCTTAAGCAGTCAGCTTGATATCTGTTATAGTACAAGTCATAGGCATTTTGTTTTGTTTAATCATTTATCCCCAAGTTCTTCTATGAACTATACTGAGAATGGATTGTATTGTTGTTTCCTCCTTCCCTCCCTCCCTCCCTCCCTCCCTCCCTCCCTCCCTCCCACCCTCCCTCCCTCTCTCTCTCCTCCATATCCCTCTTCATCTTCCTCTCTGTCTCCCTCTCCCTCTCTTTACTTCTTTCTCTTTTCCAAACAGGATTTCTCCATATAATAGCTTTAGCTGTCCTTGATCTACTTCTGTAAACCAGGCTGCCTCCAGAGTGCTGGGATTAAAGGTATGCACCACCATCACTCAGGTCTTTCCTTTCTTTATGCAGACTTTTCAAAAATACTTTGGGTTATGTTTAACACATGGTTTAAGGTAACAAACATACATTGAATGAACTGTGAAGAGCACATCTGTAGTGAAATATATGTGATGAGATATTTATGCTCATCTGGATTTGTGTTTAGATCATAAAAACCTTAGATGTCTTTTGAGGCTGTAAATCTCACTTAAAATATACCAACAAAAGATTAATATTTATTGGAAAACAAATTAACACTCATGATAACAGGCTACAGTTTAGGAATACACTTGAGCAATTAGATGGTCCAAGTGATGGATGTTGACAAAGTCTCTCAAGAAGGCAGAAACAAACAGGTCTGTCAAGATCCCAGCAGCTCCTCTTGAATGGGGCTGGTCACATCCCCTTCAGGAGCCCGGGACCCTGGATAAATGTCTTCCAACCTTATCACCTGACACCTGAATCCCACAACATCTCCCCTTTTTGTCTAACTAAGAAGGTTCTAAACAATGACTATACACAATAGGAATTATGAGGCAATATCTGGGAGAGGAAAAAGCACAAACTACAACTAAAAACTAATACATATAAAGTACATCATACATTTCTAGAATATTGGTAGATAGTGGAGTGTATAAATTACTTCAAAAATGTTCATCTGGGATAGTGAAAATCCAACACTTGAATGTTCCTTGCTAAGGGATGATAGGATAGTAACCTTAAATACCTATTCTTCAACCCCCTCAAGACCTTAGAATGAAAATATGTCATCCAAAAGTCAGAATCACATGGGAATAGTAGCTTACAAAATTTGGGAGAGGATAGTGACACAGCTACCTGAACAATCACCTATGGTTTTCTTTACCGTTGGAGCATCCATCATTTTGGCTACAGGCCTATGATATCTGACAGATCTTTTCAAAAGCAGGGCATTTTTGGAGAGACTGTCTTATCCTGTCCAGGCAGGGTTTGTCAGTCTCCATCTGTCATCCTGTTCATTCAGCTTGGACATCGTGTGTGTACTGTCAGCAATCAAGGTGAGGGCAGTTTTTTACCCAATAGGCCATTCTTTGCCAAAAGGACAAACTCCAAAAGAGTGTCCTTGATGCTTAACACATCTCAGAAAGGAACAGTGACACCAGGAGTCGTTGTGTCTCTCACAGCTGAATTCTGAATAACAAATGTTAAATGCCATATTCTCTGGGTCTATGAAATGGTTGAAGACACCTGTCTATCTATGGTATTCTAACCTATATCTAGGATGACTGTGATGTGGCAACTTAAATAATGTTGACTGCAGTTTTTTATCATCCTAAGAACTTAAACCTGTACTGTAAAATTAAGTTTTCTATAAAGGGGTGTACAATCTCTGAAAAGTGACTTTTAGTATGACTATCAATTATTAGCCAAAGGTATATATACTGTGCCAAATGGTAAAAGTATTTTAGACGTGTATATATATATATATATATATATATATATATATATATATATCATCCAAACAGAGGTATATAAAACATTTTGAGCATATATCATAACTAATGCAATTAAACATTATGTCTAGTATAGTTAAATGGAGGTAGCAATTGTATAATGGACATGACAATAATGTGCAAAATATTTTAAACAGAGGTAGAAGCATATGTAAAATATAGCAGTTACAGATTCAATTTTATATCAATGTACAAGTTGATTTGGACATATAAAACAATTTCCGATTTAAATTTGTACAAATATTCAAATTATCTCAATCAAACATATAAAATGATTTCACATTTGTATCAATATACAAATATCTATACCAGTGCAAATTGTCTTTGGCTTAGCCCATATATTTGGCTAAAATTTGTTTAAAGTTGGGTAGAACAATCTACCTTTATCTATCCTATCTATTCCCCTTTCTCTTCTTTAAGAGAGATCCCTGAGGCTATATTGTTGTTCCGTTCTCAACCCAATTTTATCTTATAACTATTCTATCAGAATAATAATTACCCACAACCCTCAGAGGACAAAACTTATCGGGAAAGGGTGCATAATTTTTATAGGATTACTTGCTGCTGACTTAAGGGCAATGCCATCTCTTTGAGATCCTGTAAAAGCTAAAACAATGATTAGATCCTAATGAACTGAATATACACATCTATAACCATTCTCAGAGTACTGGGTAAATCCATCTGGAATTCTTATCAGAGATATTACATGAAGGATAATCATAGAAAGCTATCTTGCAACCATTTTGAATAGTGTATTTTCTAAAAGCAATCATTGAATCATTGAGTAGTGTATATTAGGTTCTTGATTTTTCTATTTCTGTCTCTGTCTCTTTTTTCTTCCTCTCTCATTCTTTCTCTTTTACTCCTGTTTCACCAGTATGAATCATTGAGGTAGAGGCCCCATCTCAGTTCCAGATGCTTTGCAGATAGCTGATAGGAGAAAATGTTGTTTACGATGGAAAAATTAAGTATTATTGATACCCAAAGAAGATATGTACCTACTTTATGACTTCAGGAGAAGATTGTATGCAGACAGGATGGTTGGGAGGTATAGCTACAGAGAGAAATGAGGTTAAAAATGAAGTATGCAGACAGGATGGTTGGGAGGTATAGATACAGAGAGAAATGAGGTTAAAAATGAAGTCATGATAATGTTGGTCTCTAAACATCCTAACTGTCTTCTGGCCCACACCAGGTGGTTTTTCTGATATGAGACAGAATATTTCACTTTTTTTTTTTTTTTTTTAACCAATATGCTTGTGTTTAGAGAGGGAGAAAAGCACTTACTCCCACTCCAAATCCAGCCTTATTTGAGTCAAATCAGGACCACAAATTTATTTGAAAGAGATATAGATGTAAGATTACCCAGTAGTTAGACAAAAGGGGGAGCCAGTAGGGCACCTCAGTCTGTAGCACCACAGGACCCTGGAGCCCCAGGAGCACTGCTCCATTGGCTGAAAGAGTGAGTGGGCAAGCAGGATCAGCAGGGAGGAAGGGAGGGGGAGCCTGGAAGTCAAGGATAGCTGCCTTGGTATGCGATCTCCGATCTCTGCTGCAGTCAGGGACCTTAAACTCAGCTGTCTTGGATCTGTGGTCTACCTCCCAAAGCTGAACACTCTGCCTGTCATCTGCTTCCCGACCGTGTTTAAAGCACGGATCAACTCCCCAGCCCTCTATGCCAGCAGGCACAGCCCACCCCCACATTGGGCGCCAGGTTAGGCAGTGAATCTCTCTTAAAATATACCAATACAAGATTAATATTTATTGGAAAACAAATCAACACTCACGATAACAGGCTACAGCTTAGGAAGACACTTGAGGGATTGGATGGCCCAAGTGATGGATGTTGATCCCGTCTCTCAAGAAGGCAGGAACAATAGGTCACTCAAGATCCCAGCAGCCCCTCTTGAATGGGGCGGGCTGGCCGACCCACTTCAGCAGCCCAGAGCCCCTGGATAATTGTCTTCCTTCCTTATCAGCTGACACCTGAATCTGACCAGTCTTTTGATCTCTTCTGTTTCTCTTTATTTTTTTTAACTCCTCCTCTCTAGGAAAATATTTCTGAAATGCTCTTTAAATAGAACAAGCCATATCACATGGTTTAATTTGAATTTTTCATCCCTCTATCCTAAGAAGTAACTTAATTATTTTTTCTCTATTCCTTTTTCTTTGACCCACATAAGAAATTGTAAAACATCCAACTAAACATTCTTTGCTTAACAATAAAATTATTTGAAATTTAATTTATTTCAGCAACTAAATGATCCAATTACTGAAATAGTTATTTTAAATATAGTAGTATGGATTGGTAATACAGTGCCCTCAGATTCTGGATTAATAATTTTACTAGAGTGTGAAATAGTGTAGTAATAGCATTTATTTGAAGTCAAGTTTGCATACATTTCAAGTCTAATACTATTAGTGAGAACTTACCACAGTGACTTTGACTTTAGGTATGTCTTTGCATATTGAGGTTGTTGTATGGTGATGCCTGCCTCTTTTGTACTGTATCATGACTATTGTCATCTACATATATTTCTTTTGGGCTTTACTAACCCTATTCCCACTAACAAACATGTATCCAGAGTATTGCCATAAAAACCAGCTTTACCCATTGCTTTAAATTATAAAATGTTCTTAAAATTGGCCCACATCTTTAAAATGTTTTACCCCAAATTTAATTATGTGTGCAGTTTCAGAATGATTTGAGGACCAAGGATGAAATAAGTACTGTATCCCCCAAATAAGATTAATATAAGTTAAGATAGTGCTATTTTATAACAGGGGTCCAACAGTACTAGTGGTCACTCATTTTCTTGGACAGGGTTTGTAGCACCAGAGACATTTCTTCCTTTTAATTTGTCTTGAAGTATTGTATCTAGTTTCACTGCAGATGTCCCTTTCTAATACATCTTCCCTGTCCTAGCTCCAGATGTCACCTCTGTTCACTCTAAACATTAAGTTCTACCAATTTGCATTATGCTAGGAAGCAGAGTAAGATCCCCACTGCCTGGGTAGAATGCAAATCTACAAGGTAATACATAAAACGCTTTAGCGAATTGGTGAAATGTTTTAGTTGGATATAATGAGATGGACAATTCAGAGACTATATAAGACTATATAAATGGATATGATGAACTGATTGTTGTTTCAGTACAGATCAGGCACAGAGAGTCATTATATTTTTAATAAACTAAATTAATAAATTCAGTAATGATAATGACAAGTGTGCATGGTGTAGGGTACAGACATATAAAGACAGAAAAAGAATTTTAAGTATATATTTGTATATGAAAGAAATATCTTTATGCTTTAGGTGTGCAATGAAAGAAAAATAATAAAAACTTTTTATTAATTTTGCTTACTTTTATTTTTATGAAAGTTGGTAATTTAGATAAGTAAGTTTCCAGACTTTAATTCCTCAAGCTTCTCAATAAGATATATATGCTTTCAAGGGAATCTTTCATTTCAAGTAGGGAAGAGATAATGAGTTTTAGATTATTTTTTTCTAAGAAATATTTTTATTCATGTAGCTAAAATTTCACTACTTAAAAGTAAGCAGACAGCTTCTTTCTTTCTCTTAAACTAAAATAATCGTATTAAATCTTCAAATATTTGAAAATTTAAGCATGAAATTTTCAGTTTATTTTCTGTCTTATTGTATACTGCTGCTTATTCCTGAATGAGAAAGGAAAATTAAGAGATATATTTTTTTATTTATTTTTTGTTTGTTTATTGTAATAAAACATTATAAGTGAACAAAATACAGAATATATTTCAGAATTCCCTCAATGTCAGAGGGTTAGACTAGCTAAGAGCTTAAATAATGAATAACAGGCATGAGGCAGAATGACAACTGGAAATGGGGATAGGATTTTTCTCTCCAATCTTGCCTTCAGTGTGACCCTCTTCGAGCAATAATGCACCTTTTAAGTATCCCAGGATAGCAACACCAACTAAGTATGCAAATGTGTGAGTCAATGGGGGGCATTTTTCAGTTGGCTCTCCATATTTTATAATAGAATTACAAAATTATTTAGTGACGAAAATAAACAATACGGAACTGTCGTGATGACTATTACTGGGCCACAGCTTCTCATGTATTTGGTTAAATATTGCTAGGGGTAGAATAGTGAGGGTTTTTGTTCATTTCATTTTGAATCAATATATTGAAGAAATCAAATTAAGCATTTATACATCTCTTCAATTCATTCAAGCCTGAAGAAAACAAAACCAGACTCAAACAGTTTAAATTCCTTATAGCTAATGCATCGACTTTCTGCTTTTGAATTTTGCATCTCGTTTACAGCACTGGGTCTTGTCATTTCCATGGCTTAGGACTTCCTATATAAGGAAGAGGCAAGATGGTAAGATAGTAGGACGTTATCTACAGCTGCAAGGTGAGTGAGAGGCTGACCTAAACTACATGAGGCTCCAGAAAAAAAAAAAAAAAAAGTAAAACCTTCCATTAAAACTACGTCATCAACATCCTCAGTTCGCATAACTGTTTAGTGTCTATATGACAAAAAGCCCTCTTAGAGTTCCACATCACAAATTATGAGAAAATACATGAGTATGAGGTAAAACTCTCCTTCCGGAATACATGTTTTTATGGCTTCTGCTTAAACATTATCTGTATTTGATAGGGAATTTTAAAAGATAAATTCTCATTTTATGTTAGTGGTTCCCTCACAATCACATTTGGTGCTTCAGCTTTCGAAATGCTGGACTAACAAGGCTGCACTGTCATGTGAGCTTGGACACTGCAATTGTTCCTTTCAGCTTGAACAATCATTGGCTTGGGAATCTTTAGCAATTCATAAGCGCTGTTCCTCTACTATACATACTTTGGGAAAGAAATACTCTTAAGCATACTTCTAATCACAACACATAATTCAAAATTTTGATATTTTTATTTATCTATGCTCCTATAAGTATATTTTCCACATCTCCTTCTATAAAAAATACCCAAGGCTCTAGTAAGAAGACTGTGGGCCAAACAAAGTATTAGTTTTTTTATTATGAAAACAATAACTATAGCATCTTTGTTTGCCAAATATATTGAAGAAAACCAAAGAACAAAAGACCTAACTAGGGAGAGTTATCACGTCACTTATCAATCTTCAGTGCACATAGGAAACATCTGAAGATTTGTTTCAGGATGAAGCCCAGTTATTGCATTTGTGACAGTCTTGCAAGTCATACTCATGATTGGTGATCTATGGATATATAGTGAGCAATGTTCTGACTGAGATATAGAATCAGGGACATATTTTTAGTAATATAAATCTACTTGTATCTATAATTTGGTCAGAATACATACATAAAGCATAAAATTGAGATTGTCAAAAAGAGTAACTTTTTGCTATATGTACTAATTATAGGGAAGTAGAATCAAGATTTTCTCAGGGAGTAGAAGAGACCAGGACAAGGGATAGAGGAAGGTTGAGACTTTGATGGGTGGATGTTTATGGGAAGAATATATTTAAAGTGCATTACTCACTTGCATGAAAATGGGCTAAGATGAATTAAATAAAGAAATTCATATCATGGAATACTACAACAGATGTCCTGTCTGTATTCATCCCATGCTGAAATCAGTGTGTCAAACTGTATGTGAATATCCATAAAGAAATACAATGATAAAAGAAATATCAAGTTTCTAAAACAAAAATAATTCTGAAGTATTTCTCAGAGCATTCATGTAAAACTTTCAGTTTAGTTTAAGATATTATTAAGTTATATCAAACCTATAGATGCGTCAGCAAGGATACATCCAGTGTCATATTTCTATTTCTACATTAATTAGAACAATTATACAATATAACCAGGTTTCAATTAAACATACTACAAGAAGATGCAAGAACTTTGAGGCATCATGAGAAGAAAAATGTTTATGAATTACAGAGACAAATAGATTACAAGAATTCCAGGTAAATGACATAGACTCCATTTTCAACAGGATCAGGAATAAAACTACCAAATTAACAGAAAAACTACTCATGCAAGTACAATAAGCACACAGAATATCAAATAGACTTGACAAAAAAGAAACTCCCCATGACATAGCACATTAACAAGTACAGAGAACAATGAGAAGGTACTGATAAAGAGCAGGAGAAAAACATGTGACATATAAAGAAAAACCTAAGGGAAGAGTAGGTGACTTCCTAATAGATGCTTCAAAAGCAGAAGGTATTGAAGCAATATTCTCAAAGTTCTAACAGGCCACACATGTTAGCATACCCTACACTTAATTTGCAGTCTACAATGTCCAGGCAGCTCTCTGGGCTCTGCATAAATGGAGGACTCTTTTTCCAGTAGGACTCTTTTCCTACCTGGGCAGTGTTTTTAGACTCAGAGCCCTGATCCTATCTGGAAGCTGTCTCAAAGCATGGATGCCTATTTCAAGCAAGATCTTTGACACAGAACCCAGCTCACTTCTACCCTTGTTATCCGTATGATAATTAGGTTTTGTGCTCCCAGCTGTATGCTAAGACCCTTCTGAAAAATGCATAAATAGATGATTCCCAGCATCATTTGTATATAGGAAATATATATGGAAATATAACCTGTCTCCCAACACTCTGGAATAAATGTAATTCTGAAACAGTCTCTTAGGAAGCTGTTTTTGCTACACTCAGGCCATACACTGTCCTTTCTGTACATTTTGTCCTTCTGGACTGGTGACCAATGGACACAAAAAAGGGAGACACACAGAGATGCCAAATTAGTCTGTTTTATCCAGAAAAATATCTGTTTCAATGGAAACAGAAAGAAAAAAAATCCTTGATATATAACCCCCCTAAAAGAATTCAGAGACACGGGCAAACCAGCCATACAGGGAATACTAGAAGCAATAACTGAGAATGAACAGAGGAATAAAAAGAGCCAGGAGACTCTTAAAAAAAGTTATGAAGAAATTTATAATTATTGAACCACAAAAATAACTCAGAAAATAACACCAAAGAACAATTAGAAAAATCAATATATGCATAATTCTCAATAGTAATTATATGTATTAATTGATTGCCTCAACTCAATCAAAAGCAATAATCAGTTGGATTAAAAAATAAATTTGTATTTTCTGTTGTCTACAAGAAGCTCATTTCATCTTAAATGTTCCCCACCTTAAAATGAAAAGATGAGAAAACAAATAATCTAAGCAAGTGGATCTGGGAACCAACAGTCGCCTGTATCTTAATATCCAATAAAGGCACTCTAAATTAAAATTAATCAGGAGAGATAAGGATACTTTCATTTGATCAAGAGAACAAGTAACCAAGAAGATATTACAATATTGAACATACATGTGCCAACATCTGCTTAAAAGGCTGAATTTCAAGATTCAGATTAATCCCAACTCAATAATACTTTATTTTAATATACTACTTTCTCCAATAATGAGATTATTCTGCAAATCAACATAGGAAAAATTAGCACTAAATAGCATTGTGAATTTTGTGGATCTTTTATACATCTCCAGAATATTATACTTGAACACTCAAATTACTGAGCAATCTACAGAAATTTCACTAATATAGACTGCATTTTGGAATACAAAATAAATCCTAACAAAAATTTAAACAACAAATATCCTATGTGGTTGCAGTGAAATAAAGTTAAAACCAATATAGAAATGATCCCTTTAATCATGAACTTGTGGAGATTGTATTAATGATAAGTGGGTCAAAGAAAGAACTATTAAAGAAAAATTCCTGTAGTTAAATAAAAACCCAACACATTAAAACATCTAGAACACAATAAAAACAGTCTTAGTAGTGATATTCATAAATCTGGGCATATATAATAAATAAATTGACAAAGCACTAAAACATTTCTTATGATGGAACTAAATAATTTGTAAAAATTAGAACAAGACAACCCCGAATCCAATAGTTGTGAAGAAATAATAAAAATAAAATCAATAAAATATTATAATGGATCAAAGAAACTAAAAGTTGGTGCATTGTGAAGGTAAACAAGAATGACAGACTCTTCTCACAATTACTGTGTAATAAAGAAGAGACCCTGAATAACAGAATTAGTTATTTCTCACATCATGGAAACATTGTAAGGGAATACTTTTAAGTCTATCTTCTGTTAAGTTAGAAAATCTAATTATTTCATCTACTAAATAGACTGAAAAGTTAAACAAAGGAGATATCAAAAACCTAAAATGACTTATAACAAATGACAATAAGAAACTAATCAAAACCTTCTTACTAGAAAATGCTCAGGACTAGATGGATTCTTAGAAGAATTATAGCAGATCTTTTTTTTTTTTAAATGCACTGCAAAAAATACTTAAACTTTTCATAAGTTAAAAAAAAAAGCAGAAGGATTACTTCCATACTCTTATGACGCCAGTAGCACTGAACCTGGCAAAGATACAACACAGAAAGTGATCTGAGATGTCTTTATGCTATAAGTAAAAACCCATTTTAGCCTATGTCAAACATCTTAAAAATAGACAAGGATATCAAAATATAAATAGAGAAAGGAGAGTGGGGTCAGACGACATAATCCAGCCACCCCCAAAACAACATATAACAAAATAAGCTACATGACAAAATAATTAATGAGAATAAATTAAATTAAAATAAAAACTAACTAACAATATGCCTAAGCTTTAGGCAAAACCACATAAAATTAATATGTGTTTATATGCTTCTTTAAATCTTAACAATCCAAACTATAGCTAATCCAAGCCAAAATCCTCTTTCTACAAGTTACAGTCTAATACACCTTGTGGACACAGATAGAAATATGCTCAGTGAAACACAGGCAAACCAAATAAGACACATTAAAAAGTTCATCCACCACAGGTTAGTTGATTTAGTACCGGAAATGCAGGAGTATTTTCACAGACATAGGCCAATAATTATAATGAAACATATAAATGTCCTTAAGGACACATGACCATTTTTATAAATTTCCCAAAACACGTCGATAGACTAAAATATGCCTTTATGGAAAATGTACTAGAAGGAGTTAGGGAATGTGTGTCAACATAATCAATGTTGTGTATGACACACCAACAACTGCAATAATTTTAAGTGTCAAAATGACAAGTTAATCCCATTAAAACTATTAAAATCAGAAATGTCATAGTTCTGTCATTTCTGTTTCTTTCAAATGTAGCTCTTGCAATCTTAGGTAGAGCAGTAATAGAGGAAAGCTAAAGGGACTCAAATAGAAAAATGAGAAAGAAAAGAAAAACATTAAATCAATTTACAGATTCAATGTGTTCCCAGTCAAAATCCCCATTAAATTCTACACAGAATTAAAAAGGAGCCGTTCTAAAATTCATATAGAAGCACAAAATATTCCATATAACTGTAGCAGAAAAAGTAAAAGAAGCAAAAAGAGAAAAACTATTCTGAGAAAAATGAACAATGCTGGAGGGATCGCCACATCTGATTTGAAGCTACAGTGTAGTTCTATAGAATAAACCATAAGCATGGTGCTAAATAGACCAAAGAAAACAACAACCAAATGCAGGGGGATCATGTTGTTCCATTGTAAATAATTGTCCCACCCACTGGTTTAATAAAAAGTGCTGGTTGGCCAAAGGCAGACAGGAAGTGTGGGCGGGGCTACTAGACTAAGAAGACTCTAGGAACAGGTGTAGCAGAACAGGGATGCCAGAGAGAAGCCAGAAGAAGCAGAGGGCAACTATGCTGCTCTAAGAAAAGGTACAGAGCTGTATGACTGAATAGGATAAAAGTCATGGGTTAGATTAAAGGTAAAGAGTTAGCAAATTATGTGCCTGGGCCTTAGGCCAATCAGCCTAAAACTGTTGTAAGTATCTGTGTGTCTCTATGGGTCTGTGGGTCTGTGGGCCTAAACCTTGAGGCTAGGCCTGAAAGTCTGGGCCAGAAACCTCTTATTACAACCAAACCAGACATGCACAAGATACCCAAGCATCTGCCCTATGATACTTTAAATGATATCAGGGTTACACACAGGAGGAGAGACTGTATCTTAAACAAGCCTGCTACAAAAACTGGGAATTTACATGTAGAAAAATGAAATTTCACAAATTTTTATTATTCCAAATATAAAATCAACTCAGAATAGATCAAAGATCTTGCAACAAAATTCAAAATAATAATAGACATATAACATCTTTTAGCTATTCTGCCTTTAAGGCATTTATCCGAATGACTTTGCATACTACTGCAGAGAAACTTGATCATGATCTTCATTGCTGCTCTAAACACAAGAAGAGAGAGGAGGAGAAGGAGGAGAGAAAGAGAGGGAAGGAGGGAGGGAAGGAAAAAAGAGAGAAAGGGGGATTAGCAACTAAGAAAAATAAAAATTTTAAGTAAAAGATGGAGGAAAAAAAACATCTTCCTGACTCAGGTAATCAGCGTCTAGAAAGACAAAAAAATCATTTTTTAATTTATTGTCATTATCTTTTTGTTTTATTTGGAATACCCAGAGGTCAGAAAACTTATGAGAGCCTTTTGGGAGGGCCTTTCAAGGGAGAGGACATGAAAAGTACTGGAATAAAGGAGAAAGGATTGGCTATGATTTATGAAGGCTTATAATGAGCCTGGGGAGTGAAGAGAAAAATTAAAAGGGGAAAATAGCAGGAATAAATAATCATATATACTTTTCAATTCTCAAGTAGAAATTTATTTCTGTAGGAGCTTCCTAATATATATATATATATATATATATATATATATATATATATATATATATATATATATATGAAGTTAAGACAGAATTCTCTTATAACAGAGTAACAATACCTTTACCAGAAACCACAGCCTACAAAGTCAATAGTTCAGTCCAAGGAATGGCTATTGTCTTTTGAAATAGTTGCCAGTGAGGTTTCGAAGATTATCAAACATTACAGGCTATTGTCAACTGTTTTCTTTATCCTCAAGAACCTAAGTGTTAGAAGCACAAAATGTTTTTTTTGAAAAAAAATATAAAGTTGTGTGGGAAAGAGGGATACATGAAGACTAAGTACCAGTTAGCTACAGAAAAATATTAAATAAAAAGATGGACATGCTTATTTAAATTCTTCTTAATTTTAATTATTCAAACCTTAATATCCATTTGTAGCTAGTTGCTTAGTATTGAAAATTATAGCACTAATAATACAGAACCATCTATTTTTAAAATGAATAAATTAAAGTGTCTTTTAAATTTTATATTTAATTTTAAATTTACTCTTTATTACAATACTCAAGATACTTTTAAAAATATTTAGTCCTTGTCTTTTTGCATATAATCCAATAGAAACCTCAAGAACTTTAAATGAAAAATGTAAACATCATTTATCATTACGAAATAGCATGATAAATGGTGATAAAGGATAGAAATTTTTAAGTGAATGTTGTATAGTCAATTTATAACATGTATTCAAAAAGTGAAGGATAGAGAACGCAATGAAGATGAATTGCAGTGGATACATACTTATGCAGTTAAACATTAACTAGGTCACAGAAAGTAGAGAAAAAAAATCAAGGCTCCCTTTGTTGTTGACTTTTTTACTAACACTCTTCTCTGTTGAATTTGTAATAGGCTTTTATTTTATTTTTATCTGTTATGTTTCCTAGGAAAGACTGAGTCTATTTGAAATTCATCAAGTCTCTAAGAAGAGACATCCTCATGTATCATGATTTCATTTCATTAACCTGTATCAATTATAAGTTCAGAATTCCACCATCGCTGTAGTTTCTGAACAGATTTACATTTAAGTATATTTGAGAATATAAAGTTAATGTCACAAATATAACTTGGGTCAGTGTATTTATTGACTTAATGAATAATTATACTTTTGCTAGGTGTTACAGAAATCCAGAATTTGTTGTGAGATAGAATGCTAAGATAAATATTTTGAATGGCAATTAATATGCAAATCTCTAATACCTCAGTTCTCATATCCATATATAGGATCATGGTGGTTAATTGTCTACATTGTGTTATGTCTGATTTTTTTTTATAAAATCAGAATTGTGCCAAATGTATATGCATTTGAACAAGCTATCTATAGCTAAAAGTCTATTTACATTGCTCACAAGGTGTTTTATGAGCTTTTTAGGATGGCTGAACACTCATTTTCAACTGTAAATAATCTCTAAATGCCAGACGATCACTGTCATTGACCTCTGTGGTAGGTATCTCTGAATTATAGTATGAAAATATAAGTAAAAATTAATAGAAAGGGTTATAGGTCATGACACTGAGCTGTGCCGTTCCCACCACAAGATGTCATATTGTTATGATCACATTATATCATCATCATATGAATGAAAAAGAAGTGATCTGACTCACACTTCACACTTTTCCTGTGTCAAATAGTGTTTTATGACTCAGTCTTAAAATGTGTTTTTTCAGTTGAGGGGCATCTAGATTGCTTCCAGGTTCTTGCTATAATGAATAATGCTGCTATGAACATAGTTGAGCTAATGTCCTTGGGGTATGAATGTGCATCCTTTGGGTATATGTCCAATAGTGGTATTGCTGGATCATTGGAGAGACTGATTCCCAGTTTTCTGAGGAATCGCCATATGGCATTTTGAGTGACTGTACAAGTTTACATTCCCACCAACAATGGAGGTGTGTTCCCTTGTTCCGTATCCTCTCCAGCATAGGCTGTCATTTGTGTTTTTGATCTTAGCCATTCTGACAAGTGTATTATGGTATCTCAAAGTTGTTTGATTTTCATTTTTTGATGGCTAAAGATATTGAGCAATTTTTTAAGTGCCTTTCAGCCATTTATAATTCTTCTGTTGAGAATTTCCTCTTTAGCTCTGAACCCCATTTTTTAATTGGGTTAATTAGGTTTTCAGGCTTTAGTTTCTTGAGTTCTCTGTATATTTTAGAAATCAGTCCTCTGATGTAGGGTTGGTGAAGATCTTTTAACATTCTGTAGGCTTTTGTCTTATTGACTGTCTTCATTGCCTTACAGATTCTTATCAGTTTCAGGAGGTCCCATTTATTGATGGTTGTTCTTAGTGTCTGTGCCCCTGGTATTATGTTTAGGAAGTGGTCACATGTACCAATGCTCTGGAGGGTATTACCCACTTTCCTTTTTGTCAAGTTCAGTGCAGCTGGGTTTATGTTGAGGTCTTTGATCCACTTGGATTTGAGTTCTGTGCAGGGTGATAGGTACAGATCTATTTGCATTCTTCTACATACTACCATCCAGTTATGCAAACATCTTTTGTTGAAAGTACTATCTTTTTTCCATTGAATATTTTTGGCCTCTTTGTCAAAAATTGGGTGTTCATAGGTATGTGGGTTAAAGTCAGGGTTTTCATTCAGTTCCATTGATACATAAGTCTGTTTTTGTGCCAGTACCAGGCTGTTTTTATTACTGTAGCTCTATAGAATATCTTAAAGTCAGGTGTGGTAGGATTTAGGTGCCAGCTGATAAGGTCAGAAGACACTTATCCAGGGTCCTGGGCTCCTGAAAGGGGTGTAGCCAGCCAAGTTCAAGGGGGGCTGCTTGGATCTTGAGTGCCCCATTTGTTCCTGCCTTCTTGAGAGACTAGTTCAACATCCATCACTTAGACCATCCTATCACTCAAGTATATTCCTAAGCTATAGCCTAGGTGTTAATTTGTTTTCCAATAAATATTAATCTTATATTGATATATTTCAAATAAAATTTACTGCCATTAGAGTTTTATTTTTTAATGAAGTAGTTTTTTAAAGACTTTATAGAACTAAAGATGTTGAGCAATTTTTTAAGTGCCTTTCAGCCATTTATAATTCTTCTGTTGAGAAATAATTTTTGATTTGTATTGTTATCATAATTAATTATTTTTTGTTTTTATTATTAATGTAGTTAATGAGTTTTTTGTTTTTATTATTTATGCAAAGTCTATATTTTTGTATAGTTTTATTTATATTTGAAGAGAAAGTTTTATTTTAAAGTTTGTTGTAACTAATTTTTAGAAAATTAACTTTATTTGTCATTTTAATGTTTGAAATTTTTATATCATATTTTAGACATTAGTTATTGATTTTTAGATTTTATTTTTTATTATGCTTTGAAACACAAAATATAGAAATAATCCAAAAATAGTAGGACCAGGGTATTTAAGACATAAAGATATTTATTTGAGAATTTTTTAAATTACTATGGAAAAGTATGACCTGAAGTTATAGAATAATTTTTAACCATTATTTTAATTTAGTTGCAATGACGATATTTGGTCAGTAGGTGTCGCAGTACCTTTTAATGTTCTGTTTATTTGCAATATGGCAGATGCAGGGACTCTCAGCTTCACGAGGCCATTTATAGGCCCTTTGTGGTCTTAAAAGTTCTTAGCTGGCGCACAGACTGAATATGATCTTTAGGAAAGGCAGAGTCTCACAAGATTAATAGGGTCTGCTCCCGCTGTACAGGTGGCAGCCATTGGGATCACAGCTCAGTGCCCTGAAAGCCAGGCACAGACCTGGCTCTAGGCGGGAACCTTCTGCTCAGGGCTACAGGCTAGGTGGAGGTGTGGTGGGGATTGCGGTTCTACTGCAGCGATGTGGCCTATGCGGTCTTGTGGATCTTGCAGCAGGCGTGACAGAAGTCCCTGCACTTACCATCATCTAGCTGTCCTGCTGTGGGACAGAGCATGATGGAACAACTATGAGAGTGATAATTAGGAGTTATTAGAAGGAGGGAGGAGCTTCTAGCCCATACACAGTAGTCTTTTGCTTTCTGGCATTGAGTGCTTAGGGTTCTGATAAACTCCTCAGCCCCCTACTACGGTGGACTAGGTGCCCGGCCCCATGTTGGGCACCAGATATGACATTAAATTTTATTTAAAATATATTAATGTAAGATTAATATTTATTGGAAAATAAATTAATATTTATTATAATAGGCTATATCTTAGGAATGTATTTGAGTGATCAGATGGTCTAAGTGATGGACGTTGATTGATCTAGTCTCTCAAGAAAGCAGGAACAAATTTGGTGTTCAAGATCTTAGCAGCCTCTCTTGAACTGGGTTGGCCACACCCCTCTTAGGAGCCCGGGACCCTGGATAAGTGTCTTTTGACCTTATCAGGGGACACCTGAATCCCACCATAGGCAGGAATGGCGATTCCTCCTGAAGTTCTTTCATTGATCAGGATTGTTTAGGCAATCCTGGGTTTCCTGTTATTCTATATGAAGTTGAGTTCTTCATTGTTCGTTCAAGGTCGTTAAAAAATTGTGTTGGAATTTCAATGAGGATTTTATTGAAAATGTAAGTTGCCTTTTTGGATGGGGAATGGGATAGAGGGAGGTTGAAGGTGGGCTGAGAGAGATTATAAGGAGGGAAGGGCAGGTGAGCAGAGAGAAACATGGAAAAACTGATCTTTTAAAAAAATAAATAATTAAATTATTAAAAAAAATAAAAATTAAACCAATTAGGGTGAACACTATAGAAGCTCTCCAGGACTTCTGCATCAGTTTCTACCTCCAGATTTCTATTAACTATGCCCTGCCTTCCTTTTATGACTAACAGTGATATGGAAGCATACACAAAATAAGCTCCCCCCCCCCCCCCATGAGGGTTTTTTTCAGGGATGGGTGAAGTCAGGTAGCCTTTACATAACTTTGGAGAACAATGTATAATTTCATGCATAGCAGTTTTTTAAATATTTATTTGTATTTAATGTCTTCACTATGTAATATAAAATAAGATGTTTCTATTAAGAATAAGTGTTTTTTGACCAGTTATCACAAAGTATAAGTTATTATCCAAATACATAAGAGCTATATTGTTTGGAAGTTTTATGAATCTTAAATTTAATTTTCCAAAATCAATATTCCTGAGAAATATCTCAGTAAAAACTAAATCTAGCCTACTTACAACATCTTTGTAGTGCCTCAGTTTAAAATGAAAGAAAACCATGAGTGAGGAAATACAAAGCTGAATGGGTACAAGGTATTCTGACTAGTCAGTTAAAGATATTTTATATAGGATACATAAAGCCGTAGTTTAAATCCTAAGGCTAGAAAATGTAGAAAAATGTAAAAAGAAAAATGTTGCTCTGACATGACATTTAAAATTCTCTCCATTTATTGAGTTGTGGTTTTAAATATCTGGTCATTTTACATTGTATTAAAATGTATCTCTTTTATGCAAAGAGCATGAAAGACTCATTAATTTAGAGAGATGACAAAATAATTTCTCCTGCTTTTAACTGTAATGTTTTAATGTGAGTATCAAATTAAGAACAAATGGAATTGACATCAAAAAATAGGGCTACATGAGTTTGAAACTTTTTAAATGAATGTTTTGAACACCTAAATTTAACTGTGAAAATCTCTTTCATTGTTAATAATTTATGAAGGCTTTTAAGTTGGAAATATTTATAAAGAAATTAATAATTCAAATTATAATCAGTGGATCTTAACATTCCTTATGCTGAACCCTTTCATACAGTTCTTCACATTGTTGTGATCCATAACCATGAAATTATTTTTGTTGCTATTTTATAACTTTAACTTTCCTGATGTTATGAATCATAATTTAAATATTTTATATGCAGGATATTTGACATGTGACCACTGGGAAGGCGTCCTTTGACCGCAAAGGACACATAGGTTGAGATCCAATGGAATATGGTTTCCTCCAGTTTAGTTGTTTCGAAAGTTAGCTTAGACTTAATGTTGCTATTTGAATTACAATAGATTTATATATTTAAAAAATAACATATGTTATCTTCCTAGTTGCCCATAAAATATCTGTGTGTTTGAAATTGGGAAGAAGTTTTATCTCAAAAATGAATCTCAAATTTCAAACATTTGTCCTAAACAGGACCCTTAAAATGACCAGTCAATTCATCCTGTTTATATCTCCCTGAACCTTCAGTGAAAATATTGTTTATCTATTTCTCTGTGACAATCCTTAATGAAAGTCACATTAATATTTAGATTTTACAAACAAGATGAAAGTTCCCTTACATAACATCTTCATTCTTTATATTTAATTTCTGAGATTTTTTGTAATTATTCCTGAATTTTCAAATGAGAATATGTAAAGGTATAACCTCAAAAAACAGTACAAATTCAATTCTTTACTTTTTTAGTAATGACAAAGGAATGAACACGGGCAATGCTAAATGCAACACAGATATTAAATATGGAAAATGATAAGATTCATAATAACATGTCTAGACATTCATAATAAATGTTTTAATTGATAATTTATCTCATGTCAAAAACATAGTGACATATTTTAAAATATAGGCAAGACAATTTTTTTGTTTTGTATAAGAGAATGGAATATTTCTAGCAGGCATGCTTGCATATTTCTAACAAATGGCTAAGCTTCTTTCATGATGTATTCATTAGAAACAGCCTCGGGCTAAAATTCTTCTGTGGAATCCATCCCTTAATATATTATGTTATTTATTGCAGAAGGCTTCTTTGTGCAGGTTAAAATCAAGTTGTGAGCACTCAGTTTCTGGTGCTATATTTTCAAGTGCTAGTAGAGTGAGCCATATTCCAAATATTCATCAGGAAGCATCAAGGAATGGAACTCATTAGAAAGCATGTACTAATCTCAGTAAGGAACCAACTAAAATTTCAAAGGGATCTTACACCTGACCATCTTTTACTATTTGCTAGATTGATTGTTAATCAAGAGTTGAAGGAGGAAGTCAGTTTATATAAATATTTCATCCTGTGAAATATTATTATAGGCATCAGCCCTTGGCTTTAAACTATGATGACATTTAAGTAGAAATATTTGACAAGGCTGCAAAGGACTTGACTTCAGACTAAGACTGAAGCTGTGAAAAATGAAAACCTATGCGAGTTTGTTACATTGAGGTTTGCTGGCTCGGCTAGCTCTAAGGTCCAGTTTGGAGCCACTGACCTGCCTTCCCAGAGTGCCTAGCACCTGCTTACTCCTCAAAATGACTCAAAGGGCAAAATCTTTGTAACAGATGGTGTCCTTGTGTGGACATAAAACCTACATAAAACCTGAGAAAGCTTAAAAAGGGTTTTTGAGCAGAAACTGTGCCAAAGCAGCTTTCAGTTTGTGTATCTGAAGCGGATCATTGCAGAGACAGCGTGGCATTGTGGCATTAGGGCCACATTCAAAATGGTGGCAGTGGACTGGCAGCAGGCAGCATAAGCTGCAACCAGGCTGCTTCCAGAAGTCTCACATTTAAGATTACTGTTTATATTGAACAAAAATGGAAACCAAGACAAAGACAGTTTCGTAGTAACAGCATTTCTTGGATCTGCTCTGTTTGCTGGTGGCAAACAGAGATGTGGCCCCTTTAAGAAAACTTCCTGACTCCTTTATCTACAAAATGTATATGGATCTTTAAGAGAGTGCTAGAATTTTAAAAGCTCTTATGGTTAGAAAATGATTAAGGATTCACAATAAAACAAATTCAGATAAAAAAAAAACCTATAAATGGGTTACAATGTTTGTAATATGTACATAGGCTTCAGAGAGAAAAGAAAGAAGGGAGATTAAGTCCCTACAAAAAGAGAAATAGAATATAAAAATATAAGCTACATAAAAATTAAAAATAGACAGAGAGTCTAGATTACAGCTATTGTGTTTTCTTTTAATTTCTTAACTGTTAATGAGCTAACTGCAAAAAGACAATTGAACACAAAGGCTGCTAAGTTAAACAAGAATATATATAATAAAGGTATATTGATTTTGAAATTTGTGTCTAAGGATTTTCTGCTTTGGAAGAGTTCTGCTTTTGTTTCTACAGAAGATGAGAACCTGTGGATTGCTTCCAGGCTCTTATGGTTTCATCAACCAAGACCACTTGAAAATTATCTGATCCAAAGAGATTGTCACATCAGCTTCAGGCTGCAGACTAAGATGATCCCTTTCAAGAACCTGTAAGATTGCCAACGCCCCTTAATCAGCAAAAAGTAGTAATAGAAAAGTATGCCCAAATTTTCAAAATACTGTTTATATTTAAATGTTTGTTTTCATTATAAATAATTATCATAGTCAATCTTTTTCTAAGAATAAAAAGGGGATATTGTATATGAGTGATTTTATAAAATTAGATTATTAAATTTACTTTGATCAAAAAATCAGCTGTTAGTCTCAAAATGTTTTACATTGGTGTTGACTTTGGTTTGATGATGCAAATTTGAGGTCAAATTTGTTATGTTGTATGTATTTTTCTACTCACTTAACATATGATGTTTATGTAACTGATTTAGAATTATAATATATAATTAAGAAATGCATGTTATTTAAATTTTTAGGCATATAAAGATATATTTCAATTAGATAGGTTATCTTCAAACATTTCTAAGACCTACAGAATATGGCATTTAAAATATTAAGAACTTAGACTTTTCTGGAAAATGAGACAGATCTGCTCCTGGCAGCATCATTCTACTTCAAGAAAAAAATGGGAATCAAAGAAACTCCATATGAATTTTACCTTCTTTTTGGTAATGATTAGCCACTGGGCAAGAACCTGTTCTTGTATAGACTGCTTGACAGTATGCTGTTTAAACTAGACATGCAGGTTCCATAAGAAAGTGACCTCTGAACTTTGGCAGAAAAAGTTGAGAAGGTCCTTCAGGTTCCTGCTTTGCAGACAAAACTGTCAGAGATTCTTCAAGGCACAGGGAAAAGCTACTGATGAACTATACCAAAATAGGCAGTGTAGTTCTTCAGATTCCTGCTTCACTGAAATGTATGCCAGAGACTCTGGGACTGTAGGCTAAAAATGGATGCCCCAACTTTATAAAGACTTTAGGTAGACAGGTGTCATCTCTGTCACATCTAGATTTTAGAAGTTGCTCACACTTCCTGTTTACTTGGATAAATATAATATCCTTCTGTGGTCTTTGATGTAGTTGAAGATTAAATAGTTATAGGTATAGTTTTTCTTAGTAATTTTAAAAAGTATATTAGATATGAAACTTTAGATTCACAAAGATAAAGTAGATGATAGAGTATTTTCCTTAATTTTGTTAAATACAAATAGACTAAATATTGTAACTGAAATTCTTGTTTAATAGCTATTTTGTTATATGTAATTTTACTATGTTAAAATTAAACATTACTTTTTGATTAGAAATGGAGAAGTAATGTGAGAATGTCTCTCTGTATGCTATGAATATCAAACTTTAATAAAGGAGAAATTTGACCCTTGATGAGCACTGTAGAAGAAATAGGTAGGGAATCAGAATAGGTAGGAGAAGGAGGGCAGAGTCAGAGACAGATCAAGCCAGATGCCCAAAGAAGAAACATGTAAGGAACACAGGTGAGTCATGGGCCATGTAGCAAGATAGATTAGTAAAATAGGTTAAGATGAAAGAGCTAGCTATCAATGTGCCTGAGCCATAGGCCAAAAAGCATAAAATTAATATACATGTCTGAGTCAATTTCGGGGCCTAAGAAGCAGCGGGTGGCTAAGCGGTCTGGGACAGCAGATCTGTGGTTCTGGAACCTCTGGCCAGATGGGGCCAGAAACATCATTATAAAACAAGTTAGTGTCTGTTATTTATTTTTCTTGTCATGATTATCTGATAGAGAATTTGTATTGGTTTCTTCACCATATTAATATGTTAGAAAAAAAAAATCTCGCTCTAATTTACTCCAGAGTTCAATTTTGAGGTATGCTCAATAGGAGACTTCTCAACATTTATTTTAACACCTTAAAATGGGTCTTTTCTCAATAACCTCAGTTTAATCATTGTTTAGAGTTACATTCAGGCATCCTAATAGAGAATATTGTTACTTAGAATATAGAGAGACTCTAACAAAGCTATTATAATCTGAATATTATTGTCAACCTGTGCTTATATTCTCTTTAAGGTTTAGGCAAACAACTCTCTATCTCAGGCCTTACTACTTGCCACATTACTATTAGGTAATACATTTTAAACCAACAGAAGGCAGCAGGATATAGAATCTATTGACACTCAGAGTTTACTATTCCTTAGTATGAGATGCATGTTTGTTGACTTCATGGTATAACATGGGGCGGCAAAACTATATGTACAGGGTATATCAGGGAAACTCTGTCCTAAGGAGCATGTTATATTTTAGCCAATGATTCAATAAAATATCTAAATATTCCATAGCACACTTTGAAATCTACCTGCTTATAATCTTGTAAAATACCAATTTCAGTTCCTCCACTGCATATTTTAATCTCAGTGGAACAACCTCTTCTTTGTCTAAAACCTAAAAGAGCTCAGTGAGTTTGGGGAATATTCTTAGGAAATAAGGTCTTCATGTAATCTTTAATACAATCAAATATATCATTGAAAACTTCACACACATCCTTTTCAGACTCTCCTGAGACTAATGGCATGGTTTATTTTGTATGTAAAGTGGCTATATCATTTTTTTTCCTTTAACTACAGAATACTTTCTCTTCCTTCTTTCCTTCCTTCTTCCCACCATCCTCCCTCCCCCACCCTATTCTTCAGTGTTTAAGCTTAAGAAGGATTTGAGGACATATGATCGGGATACTCTAATGCCACTAATTACTGTCTTGGATATTTCTTCTAGCTGTTGTTGGGTGACTGTTTCACTGAATACCTGAGACTCCTTTCTATAGGGGTTGTCTCATTACCCCTACTGAAATATTCACTTAGATGCAAACAGATAAGGGAACACTCTACATTTTTGTTATGCTAAACTCTAGGAGTAAAAACTTTCATTCATATATCTCATGATGGAAAACACTGTTCTACTGAGCTCTTGAATTTTAGGGGAAATCATCACATCCTCAAGTTAAGATAATGAGTGTGTTTACTTATTTGTTAGAGGTAAACAAGATTCTCTCTTGGAGGAAAGCAGAGCACACACATATATGAATAAAATTTCTTTAAAAATTGTCTCTATAAGGCCTTGGTATATGTGCAATTGGAATTAGTAATAATGATAATTATCTATGACATCTTTTGAAACATGCACCATAGTTTCATCTATTACCTTTCAATGTGCATATATGTACTTGACCTCCAACTGGAACTTTTGATTACCACAATTATATTCAACCATTTTTCACAGCATCTACAAGGTCATTTACCTTTCATTCCAATGCTAAGCAGTAACTTAGGTATTATTATATTATCCTGTGATAGTTACTTTAAATTCTGTACCATCTATTCTAACTTATTTTTCTCTTATGATTCAATACATTAGCAAATATTAACAATGTGTACAGTGCAGATTGCTACACCCTGCCCTTTAAACACATTTTCAATTCGTGCTGCCTTAGTTCACCTCATATGTCATTTTATTATCCTATTTTGTAACTGTCAATTCATTGCTATTACTTGTTTATGTATCTGCTTTTTAGTATTAAATAGAGAGTCTGTATGAATGGATGAGGTAATAGGTGTAGAGTGAATTAATAAATCACCTTATTGTAGTATGGAGAAGAAAATCGGGGACATAATGTAGTAGACCATCAACAGTGAGATTACAAAAGAATAATTGCCTATGTAAATTAAATATCATGGGTTTTCTTTGTTGACTTTCATATATTGTGGCAGTCACAAACAAACAACAGTATAGCATCCTCGTGGTCAGTTCCTTCCTATTCCAGGCTCTGTACTTCACAGTAAAACTGCAGGCATCCACATTCCATATCTCTATCTATCTATCTATCTATCTATCTATCTATCTATCTATCTATCTATTAAATTTTAAATACATAAATTCTTCTGACCAACTAAACTACCCATAGTTATTGTGCAAGTTAAGTTAAGTTTAAAAGCCTCAAAAGAAAACAGAGACATTCAGAGTTTGCTGTATCTTCTAGGTTGCTGTTTTCCAAACACTGTGTGATTTACCAATATGATAGACACATACTTGTTTCTAAATATTGTAATATATTTAGGTCATTGACTATGTCAGTATGTCATTAACCAATCATAAAATAAATCTGGTGTTCTATTATAATCTACCTACATATAGGAATGCATGTTTGTGGTGCACTTAATATATGAACTGAGCTCCTGGGAGATATTGGCAATAACCTTCAAGGTGTTCTTAAGTGGTCCCTTGAACAAAAAGCCAAGTAATAGCTCTCATGAAAGCCTATAAAATCCTCCTCACACCCTTGATAATTGAATGTGTCAAATGAATGGCTTTGGTTCTAAGGCTTCAGCATCTAATGGGAAAATATCTCTGACAAATGTAATCATAGAAAGATATTACTCCATTTTCCTTCTTAATGTATAATTTAACTTTAACTACCATTTTAGGTTGAAGTCTCTACAAATCAGATCGAGAATAAAAATCACGTGCTGGTAGTTCATTAAAAATACAATGTATCCTTGAGGAGCAGCAAAGAGAAATATAAAAGCAGAAAGTTTGTGTTAGCCTTAATTTGAGAACTAAAATAAAGGATGTTTCAAAATATTACATGTATAAATTTTACAAATATTAAGTAATTTAGAAGTTTTTTAAATTCAGGCTTTAAAAGAGTCAAACATCCTGAACTATAGGTTAATGTGAAAGTATGCACATGGATTGATATATTTAGAGTAAGTAACTTTCTCTTACTGAACTGATTTCTTCTTAATTCATACTGTAACACAAAAATTAATCTAAATGTAGAAGGTAACTGGATTTGACAAATTTGTGTAATCACTGGCCTATTCACAATATAAATATAAAAGTGAATATTACTTTATTAAGAACAACATAAAAGTAAATGTGCAGGAAGAATTCATCAGTTCAGGCCATTTTCACAATATAGTTTTAGACCTAGTTGTGGGAGATTATGTCCCACCCACTGGTTTAATAAAAGGCACTGATTGGCCAAAGGCAGGCAGGAAGTGTGGGCAGGGCTACCAGACTAAGAGAACTCTGAGAACAGAAAGCACAGGGCAGAACTCCAGAGAGAAGCCAGAAGAAGCAGAGGACAACCATGCTGCTCTAAGAAAAGGTACCCAGCCTCATGGCTGAACAGGATAAGAGTCATAGGTTAGATGAAGGATAGAGATCTAGCAAGTGATATGCCTGGGCCAGAGGCTGATCATCCTAAAACAATTGTAAACATCTGTGTATCTCTGTGGGTCTGCCGGTCTGCGGGTCTAAACCTTGAGGTTAGGCCTGAAACCACAGAACAGAAACCTCATACTACACATAGCTACCTTCCATCAATAGGTCTAGGTGTGTTAAAACCGTGAGTATTTCACTAAACAAATTATAAATGAACATGCATGTAGTATCTCAAAAGTTGTTGGTAAGTTTCATTGACAGTTATTGTTCTAGTAACTGATTCTGAAATTTCAGTAAATATTTATTAGCTCTGATCCTCCCTTATTTTTCCTATTTGATTTTTGTTAATTTAGTCTTATGGGAAAATAAATATCAAATGATGACCTCTGTAAATTTATTCTTTAATGTGAGCTATTATGTAGCTTCTCAACTTCAGTCATTTTAGTTAGATCTATCAAAATTGAGTGTATAATAAACTTTGAGCCTTGCCAAAATAGTTTTTATTTTGTCAATAACTTTTTGGATTGCAGAAATAAAACATAGAATTTGTTGTTTAGCCATATGATTTTGGGCTTGTACTCAAATGGGATTAAACCTTAATTAAGTGAGCAAGGTGTTGGCAAAGGACAATATACAAAATTCTGAATCATTGTCAATTACAGCAAATAACTGTGGATGCTAAAATGGAATTGTTTAGTTATAAATCCACAAAATAACATATGAGTATTAATAAAAATAAAATGAAAAGTGTTACATTAAAAATGAGGTAAAAAAACTGAAATTTGGGTGAGGTTGTAAATATTACAACATAGTAGGAAAGAATAAGCATGATTAAATGTGTCTGTAACTTCAGGGTAGCATTTTATTATTTCATCTAAGGCTTCTAAACTCTCTCTTTCAAAATGAATGAATATTGCTACCAGTAAATTTTCTAAGGGAATAAATTATGTGATATTTTGTCATTGATATTACATTCATATAAAATATGATTCTAAGAAGAATATTCCCTTGACATATTTTAGTACCATTGTTCCTATGCCTTTAAATCTGAAATCTCTAATGGTGTTTTAATGGCACTTAGATTTTATATATTGTCTTTTAAACATTAAGAAATGACACTGCTAATGATGATAGCTGCTGTTGGACTCCTTGCTATGAGAAATACAACTGATGTGAAATTGACTTTGAACATCTTTCAAACAAGGAAATATGTCCTTGAACTTTTTCTATAGTTATTCTGCACTTTCTTTTAGTTTTCTTAATTTGTGTTTTGCATTTTTCACATGGTTTATTGTGGGGATATTTTGTAATATAATAAAATCATTGGGAGACATCAGAGGGATCTACCCACAGTCAGTCTAGGAGTGGTAACTCACACCTTTAATCCCAGCACAGGGAATATCCCAGGAGTGGTGACCTACACCCTTAATCCAATCAGAGTCTGAGGTCATCTTAGTTTACAGGAGTCCAAGGCTCCCAGGCAGGTAGTGGTGGGGCATGCCTAAACTGAATGAAGAGAGTATTTAAGGTGGGCATAGAAAGAGCAGGCAAAAGAAGCCATGGCTCACACTGTTAGTTCCAGCACTTGGGAAGCGAGTACAGAGAATCTCTGTGAGTTCAAAGCCAGTCTGGTCTTCAAAGCAAGTCAAGGATAGCCAGGACTATTACAGAGAAAGCTCTGTCTGGGAAAAAAAAAAACCCAGAAAAACAAAAAAACAAATAAACAAATAAACAAAGGCTACAGGAGGTGGATCTGTCCTCTGATATCTCCAACTGTTTTTATTATATTACAAAATATCCCCACAGTTTATTGGGAAGACTATTTCCTTCCTTTCCTTTCCGTATCTTAGTAAACAAAATTCAGTAGAACTTGTATTACATATTAAGTTCATCACTGTAAAAATGAGATGCTATTTTATAATAGTAGTAAGAATTTGGTCGAGGTGTGATAGTGCTTTTAATCCTAGAACTCTTAAAGAAGAAGCAGGTGATTTTCTCTGAGTTGAAGGTAAGCCTAATCTACATAGTAAATTCCAGGATAACCAGAGCTACATAATAGATATTGCTTTAAATATATATATATATATATATATATATATATATATGTTCTGTAAAAATTAGATTACTAAGCAGTATGACAAATTATGTCATAAACACTTTAAACTATCTTGAGTTGAAATAGCCACTATTAGCACCATTCCATAATACTCTGAGATTTCTGCAATTTATTATTCTTAATGTTTTTATGCTATAAAATTTGAGAACATATTGAGAAATTACTCAACTTTCTAAAAATAAAATTTAACATGTATAAAAATATATACAACTTTAAAAAGGCTGAGACCCAAATTTTCTAGTCTTCTTCTTAGTGAGTTGAGAAATGTTAGCCATGAATTCATACGCCAGTAGCAAAACAAGATGGCAATGTTAAATCGCTTAGTTAAAATACATATTAAAACAGCTTTATTCTTACTTCAAATGTGTATTATGAAAGACCTAGAAAGCTAAAGTTCATTACTTGATATATACACAGAGACAGATTATGACAATAATAAAGCCATAAAACAGTAAAAATGTGGAATTTTTGAAACATAAAAATACTGTTTCTGAGCTACTCAATTGATTTTGTATTTCAAAACATAATTTTCTTTATTTCTTGAATCATTGTTACTGACCCATTTCACAAACATTGGTTAATCTAAAGGTGCTTAGCATTTTTTCCAAGTTGGGAGAACTTGAGCTAAAAAATGCAATTTGTAGGAGAGACATTTGTATAAATACACGAGAGAGAACATCATGAGGAATGGGTAGGCCAGTCTTTACTTTGTGACTATGTGTGGGTAGCTATGAGATTTGTTACTATTTGTGGATATTAAAAATATCTACATTTTGAATTTATTCTAATTCCAATTAGGTATAGAGCCACTTTAAAGACAGTTTACATTGACTTCTTCCTAGTACTTATTTATCAAAGCATATAAGGCAGTAAGCATGCTGGAGGACTAACAACTACCTATTGTAAACAGCATTAGGATGTTAGCTGCCTTTTGCTCTGGCTAAAGTCTTATTGGCTCTGAAGGATACTGCTCCTTTTGCATCCTTTTCTAAAAAGTCATTGCTTTTTATATGCCTTTTTAGGTCACAGTTAGATGGCACATTACATGGTGTTTTTCAATTTATACCTAGAGTAATAGAATCTCCATAGTTTAAAAATGCTCTACTTACTTAAGAATATTATTTTCAGCTTATTCAACCCTCTTTTTCTCCTCTTTATGCCAATAATAATTTCTTTTCCTCACATTCACTTTGATTCCCTGGTCCCTTACACTCTTGTAAATAACTTACTCATGAGTAATTCTATAAAACACACCACTCTTTCCTTTATCCATTTGTAGTGTCTGAAAAACCCGTATCTATTTTATTTTATTGTCAAGTGTACTATATTACCTTTACCAGTTCTTATGCTCTCAGCCACTCTTTTTTATTTTATATTTATTTACTGAAACAACTCTGCTGTCAGAGTTACAGTCTTTTTACTTAAGCCTCCATAGTAGGGGACTGAAAGGTGTAAACCACTATACATTGGTATCTTGATCTGTATCCTTATAATTTGCTTATTGAAGTACAATATGGATTTTTTTCAAGGTCACATAGTAAAGACTCATGTACTCATTCCCAGGAAATTTCCCTTTCATATACTTGTTCAAACACTCCTACTGTATTTTTGTCTGTGTCAGGCTCTCTAAACTATTAACCTAACTTACTTCTCACCTACTATTCCTACGACCACTTCTATTCATTTCCTTAGTTCATCATAAGTCAATACTTCTGACCTTATGTTCCTTCTCCCTTGGTTGACAGACCATGAAACACTAATGATTATTTATATTATGCCTATCCATGCCTTATCAGAAATACCTGAAAATGAAGTCATCACAAACTAGGTTGATAGGCCAAGGTTTTGGGTTTTGTTTGCTTGTTTTTGTTTTTTGTATTCAGGATTAACATTCTGTGCATACTAGTAAGCCACTCTATATTTAGAAAATGCTTTCAATTTGTTGAATTATTATTAACATTTTATTTTTAAAACATCCTTTTGTTCAGCCAATGAAAATAATCTACTTAGAAAATGTCATTCTCCATATTCACTCTGGTTCCTTGGCTACTTTTTATATTCTTATCCTAAAATTTTGAGAGTACCTTAAGTATACAACGTTATTTTGTACTATATATTTAAGAGCAAGTTAACTGGAAGAAAGGAGGGAATGAAAGAAATAAGGAATGGAGGAGAGAGAGAGAATAAGCCAAGTATTTTCACATACAGTCATAGTGCTATCATCACATTGAGGATCTAGAGTATTCGGTGATACATTTATTCAACAAAAGTCCTAACTACTTTCTGGAGAGTGTCAGTCAGTAAATATTTAGAATTCATGGGTCATATGTCAGAAGCACTCAACTCTACCCTGGCACTGAAAATAGCCCCAGGCAACCCATGAGCTAATAAATGTTCATGTTCTCTGACAAAAACAGTAGCAGATCCAGAGTTAAACTGCTTGATATTTTGAAATTGCTAGATTTCCAATAAGACCCTATACATGAGCACAGGCATTCTGTTAGCCATCTGTACTAGTGCTGACTCATAATACCAGCACACAGGAGATTGAGGCTGGATTATTGCAAACCCAAAGGAAGCTTGGACTACACAGCAAGAGCCTTTCTAAAATAGAAAAAAAATCACTCAACAAAAACCCCATTTTGATACATATATATCTCTGTTTTCAAACTTTGTAATTGTCTTTGAAGTTTTATTTAATATACATTTTTGAGTTTTGGATATTACTCTTGATTGGATCAGTTCATAAAGATATTGTTTCTCTTTTTCAAACTGAGCTATGCTGTGTCTAATTTGATTAGAGTAATGATGACCAGCTTGCCAAAAACTGACAAGTTTTTTCACTGTTTTTTTTTTTCAAATTATCCACTTGTTAATTTTAAGCATTTTGTTTCAAATCATTTATTGTCATTATGATTACTATTCCCTAATCAAGCTTTCATACAATTTATTAATATTAGTATTTTATTATTGTTGTATAAGCTTGTCCTTGTTTTGATTTTGTCCTATATCATCTATATTTTGACCAGGTCAATTTCTGCATCTATTTTCTGATCATATCAAACAATGACATTCATAATTTTGAATGTTAATAATTTTATAAGGTTTCTTTAATGCCAGTTTTCCATTGAAATTTCTGTGAGTATAATCACTACTTAAATCCACTAACATCTTTTGTGATGTCAAAAGACTTGTATTATTGTTTATTTCAATGTTTATTGATTCAAATAGTTCTCTTAACTTCAGAAGAATTATTAAAAATAAACTTCAGAAGAATTATTAAAAATATATGAGCCTTTGGAGGCCATATTTATTTCAGTCATCACAGTTATTTGATATGAGATTACTGGGACTCAAATCTATCTACTGTTGATGGGATTGAAACTTTGTTTAGCCACTACGGAAATCAGAGGGAAGGAATGCTAAGGAACTACATATGAATCTCTCCTATGATTCAGCCATACCACTCCTTGACATTTACCCTAAGAACACTGTATCCAATTGCAGAGATACTTGCTTTGTTATCCTTTTGGTCACTCTAAAGGACACAATTTAAATGTTTTTCATGTTATTAATGGACAATAAAAATGTATTACATATATAGAGTGGAATTTTAATAGGCTATAAAGAAAATTGAAATTATGAAAATTGCAGGTAAAGGGATCCAAAAGGGAATATTATACAAAGTGAGGTTACCCAGACACAGGAAGACAAATGGCACATTATTTCTCTTTTTTTGTGGATTTCAGTTCTGGATCTTTAAAGTTTAAACCTGAGTTTATTAAATAACTGCAGAGACCAGAAATATAGAGAGAAACAATGAAGGTAAGAGGTGGAAGGAGCTTCACAGAGGATGATAGCAGAGAAAATGAAAAAAAAAATGTGCTGTGGACTTTAAAAGAAGAGCAGCTAAGGGGGATGATGAGGAGAAAAGGAAGGAAGGAGAAAGAAATGAAACAGGAGAGGTTTGAAAAAGTCCTAGAAACATTGTTTTTATATAATTAAAAATACAGTGTGTGTGTGTGTGTGTGTGTGTGTGTGTGTGTGTGTGTGTGTGTATGTGTATAGTTTAAATGGAGATATAAATAAGGTGATAATGCTTCTCCACCAGATCCACAGATTATATAACAAAAATGCCAAGTCAAGTATTGATAGCCTTAAAGGCAGGCCCTCAGAGTTCAAAGGATGCTCCACACCCAGAAGAGAAATAACTAGATCTGAGCATAGGAATGCATCTACTCACAGCATGTTCTTTTTATCCATGTCTTTTTTCTTCTCTCCTGACCACTCTGATGTTCTCTCTATAGTCTACCTTGAGTCTTCAGTCTTCACAGTTACCAGCTTTATTCAGAATCAGCATTTTTTTGGCCAAAGGAAGGCCACACGCTTGAATTCTTTTAGGGTCGTAAAGGCAGAAAGAAGTTTACATCAGGCAGAGACTGGGGATTTCTTCATGACTCCAGGATTGAGTGACTTGTAAAAGCCTCAATGAACTTGTAAAGGGAACCCAGTCAAACGAGAGAGTGAGAGAACTTAGATCAATTTTGGAAATATAAGAAGTGAACATGAATAATTTATGTGTAATACTACATTTCTGAGTGTGGCTAGATAATAAGCTAATCAATAAACCTAAGTGAAATTAACTATAAAGTGTTAAGGGTAGAGCCATTTACCATGTCAACACAGGGCTCCAGGACCACAGGAGTAAGACTGACCAGAAAGGAGGAGAAGCACAATGCCCAGATGACACTAAGTTTTAGACACAGTTCTACTGTAAACAGATGTGGAAAGAGAAGAATTGGCATGCTTTTCTTGGGGTGCTTTGTGATTCTGACCTTGTGCATAACTGTAATGTTTTAAACTCATGATCTATTTATACATCAAAATTATACAGATAAATGAAAAGTTATCCTCCTGAACACCCACTAATATATGTGCCCATAATATTGAGATGCAATCATGAGATAACATAGACACTTTTCATAAGATTACACATTATAGTGCAGGCATTGGGAAGACACCAAGCAATACTAGCAAAAGTGAGCAACAGTTTCCAGAATCAGTTGCCCTTCAGACCTTACCTGTGCAGGAATATCTCCATCAGAGAACATCCTTCCCCTGGAAGGTTGACATCTGAATTATCAGTGTTATAAGAAGTATTTTTTTCAATGTGTATTATTTTATTTATTTAAGAAAAGTTTAATTAATTTTACATACAAAACACAGATCTCCCTTTCATTTCTCCTTTTGCTCATTACAGCTTCCTCCTCCCAGCCCCAACCAATTCTCCATCCCTTCCTCAGAAAGAGTAAAGCCTACCATGTGGATTCAGCAAAGCCTGGTACATTCAGTTGAGGCAGGTCCAGACTCTCCCCCCACTCCTGCCTTCATTCTGTACAAGGTGTTCTACAACAGGTAATAGACTCTAAGAAGCTCATGCACCAAGATTAGATCCTGAACCCACTTCCAGTGTTCTCTCAAACAGGGCAAGCTACACAACTATTTCCTGAATGCACAGGGCCTGCTCCAGTCCCATGCAGCCTCCACAACTGTGGATCTAAAGTATGTGAGTTCTCACTAGCTTGGTTAAGCTCTCTGTAGATTTCCCCATTATGATCTTGACACCCCCATCCCCCGCCACCGCTCACATAATTCCTCTTTCCTCTCTTTGACTAGACTTCTTCAAGAGCCTACCATGGTGCTTGGCTATGACCTCTTCATCTGTTTCCATCAGTTACTGGATAAAGGCACTCTAATGACACTTCTTATTGAAAGACACTATTTTTGATAGTGGCTCCTGTCGTTTAGGCACGGGAACTTTCTTTGTTGTTGCTTAGAGGAGTCCAAGAGACTCCCACAAGAGTGTAGGCTGTTGTTATTGACCTTGACTAGTTGCCTGCCAGACATGAATGGAAGTTCTACTGATGTAAATACCATATACTTAAGAAACAGAACTAGAAAAAATTGAGCTGGAATTGACCTGGAAACCTCTTCTCTGAGGATTGACTCTTAAGTACTAGGAGATATTATGCAAGCTGGAATGGAAGAAAAGCAGGTGGAAAGGTCTATGAACCACAATAATGACAGAATGGCAAGTACCTTCAATAATACAAGAGTGGCACTTTTAGCATGGGGGTAAGTAACTGCTACCTAAGTCAACATCTGGCTCGTTCAATGAGTTATGTTCATTACGCTAAACTTTTGTAAATATCCATGACTAAAATGTTCAAAGACTCCAGAGAACATCATATTCCTGCAGTTTTACTAAACTATAAAATTTCTAATTATATTCTAAATGTTGCCCTATTTCAATGGATAAGTATAAGTTTCACCTCTTTTTAAAGAAGCTTATTTTAGAATAAGGTAAAAAATAGTTAGAGGCTATTACAAAGACCAAAACCAAAATATATAAAAAGTGATCGTAGGGTACCTAGACCCTAATCATTCATCTAAAATGTAAAATCTATATCTAATAATAAAGGAATAAAAGGGCAGAGAGATTGTGAGAAACAAATAGTATCTTCTAGACATCTGCTAGGAAATATGATGTACAAATAAAATCTCAGCCATATAACAATACAACTGTCTAAACAAGATCTGCATATAGATACCAGTTTACATGGTCATATGGGTAGTGGAAATTCCATGAGACACTTATATTTAGATAGACCCAAGCAATAAGTGACTTCCATATATAATAACAACACTAAATAGACTCAGTAAATGTGTGTTTGTGTGTGTGAGAGAGAAATGTGTGTGTATGTATGTGTATGTGTGTGCATGTGTGCAGTGCATGTGTGTATAAAAAGAGTCATCCATTATAGATTAAGTATAGGAGTGCCATGGGAGACTAAAGGGATGGTGATAAAGTAAACACAGTATCCATGTTTTACATGATCAAAAATAAAAAGTAAATAATTAGATGCTAAAGAAATGTCTCTGTGGTTAAGACCAATTGAAGTTTTTGTGGATGATCCAGATTTGGTTCCCAGTACCACATGTGGATAACAGCTCTCTGTAATTTCAGCACCAGGGAATCTGACACTCTCTATTGCCCTGTATAGGCACCAGGTATGTATCCTATGACTTACCGATACAAGTACATAAGGCACTCAAACAAAGAAAAGTAAGTGAATGTACTTAAAATTTAAAATAAACAAATAATTACAATTTAAAACTAGATAACAATTTGATGATCAATCTTGTTCTTATTCATGGTTAATTTTGCTATTTGGGGTCTACATTAATTCCCAAGAGGCTCATAAATCTATTTTTTAAATTGCTGGAGAGAAAAATTCCACTTCCAGTCTCCTGGAATGATTTTTTTTTTTTAATGTTTAACAAGCCTTTCTCCAAAAAAGCAAAATTCTTTTAGTCTTTCCTTTCAGTGTAATTATAAGAAGGGTTTGGGAGTTTAGCTTTTTCATTTCATTTTTTATAAGATTCAAAATAAACAGCTTAATAAATAAAAATTTCTTCGTAAGAAATAGTTACGTTTATTTATTTTAAAAAATCTATTAGCCTTTCTGTATGCCAGACTTCTTTCTTATATAACAGAAGATGTATTTACTTTAGAAAAATTATTGCTTATTATAACTGTGATAACTAGTAACTTTCAGACATCAGAATAATATGATAATAATATACTTTCCCAATCTTTTGTTTATTATTAAATGTTAATGTGTTATTTTCTGGACACCTCTGTCCTGATAAGTTTTATGACAACTTGAAAGAAGATGTAATCACTGGGAAGGTGAAACCTCAGTTAATAAATTTCCTAGACCATATTGGGTTGTACACAAACCTGCTGGGCATTTCAATTTTTTTATTAATAATTGATTTGGAATGGTGCTCAGGTCACTGTGTGTGAGTGTTACTCCTGAGAGGGCAGTCCCGAAGTTGTGTAATAAAACAGCCTGAATAAATCATGGAAAGCAATTTAGTAGGCAGCATTCCCCCATGGCTTCTGCCTTCTATTCCTGCCTTGAGTTCCTGCCCTAATGTCCTTAAGTGATGGAGAGCTGTCAGGTGAACTAAACTTTCCTCCTCAAGTTCCTTTTGATTACAGTTTTTTATCATAGCAAGAAAAAATCCGAACTGATTAAATGTTAGTTTATAAAGATATTTTTAAATTCCAGTGCTCAATTCTTTGGTAAATATATTAATTTATTAGTTTAGTATAAAGTCATGGCTAAGAGATAGATGCCAAAATAGAAATAAGACACTATGTTTAATTTTTCTACTTAAAAAATAAAGATTCACAGAACATGGGTGTACTTTATGAGCCACAAGTATAAAATAATAGGGAATCCAGTAAAAGTTAAAACAGCAGTAAGGGGAGGGAAATAACACACGCAGAAAATCAAAGGTCAAAGACAGAAATAAACCTCAGATGTACACAGACTCAGCATGACTTGAAGATAAGGTACCAGACAGCTAATCAAGAAATATTCTGATATTGATGAAGCAAAAGACAGCTTTGCATATGCTAGCTCCTAAAATAGCCCACGTTTATATTTATGTCAAGGAAATGTGGAGTAGTCTATTCTAGGAATACTGTGAAAGACTTTTAACTCTATGTCAAGGTCTAAATTCTGGTTCTATCATTGATTTGACATATGATTATAGACAAGATGTTTGGCTCTTTGGAATTCTTGTTCCTCATCTACAAAGTGAAATCATGTTTGTCATAGTAGTATGCTGTGGGACTATGTTCTTGTGTACTGTAAATATTGGTCACTGTAAATATTAGTTTAATAAAATGCTGATTGGCCAGAAGCCAGGCAGATAGGAAGTATAGGTGGGCAACCACTCAAGGAGAATTTGGGAAAGAGGGAGATCAGAGCAAAAGCCAGCATGAGGAGATAAGCAGAGGAAGCAAGTTAAGAATATTGTACTGAGCATAAAGGCACCAAGCCACATGGCTAAACATAAATAGCAAAATATGTTAGTTTAAAATGTAAGAGTTAACAAGTAATCAGCCTGAGCCATAGGCCAGAAGCTAGTAATTAATATATGCCTCTATATGTTAATCTGGGACTAAGCAGCTGTGGGACCAGCCAGACAGGACAGAGAAACTTCTGATTATAGTAGTAATAAATAACTTCTCTTCTTGAAGTTATTAAAACTATACTAACATGTTATGTTATATATAATAATTATCCAAAAATATTAATTTTCTTTAGAATGTTAGGATTGCTATTATTTTCTTAGAGTAGGGTTCAAAGAAACATTAGAACAGAATATTAATACATAAGATACCTATACCTTTCAAATACTTTTTATTGTATTTAGATTTCAAAATGCAGAGAATTGATTGATCAGCTACAAATCCCCAAGAAATAATCATAATACTTTATTAAGAATAGATAGGTAGCGATTACTTTTTAGAAATGATTTAGTGAATACATTTAAAGTCATCATTGTAAAGTTAAACAGAGATGTCAGAAAGATATATTTATGATGGTAAAATTTAATATATATAACAAATGATAATTTACTCATGTCTAATGTAAATGTAGAGAAAGTTTGAAAAAATTAGTAAGAATGGATAATTCAAATTTTACTCATGACTATTATATATTTAAATTCATATTTTGTCATTTATTTTCATTAATGAGTATGACATGATTCAAAACAAGAAACCGTTAGTATTTTCACAGATAAAAAAACCTTAGTAATAATGGAATGCTTAAAATAAAATCCAAGTGTCTATTACCATGTAGACATCAGTGATTTTGACACTTACATTCATAATGACATTCTTATCTGGAACTTGGATGTTTATTAAGAATTAAGAATGTTAGTTTTGGCATGAAGCTTCCAATAAAAATAAATATATAAAATTTGTTCTATTTTATGTATGTAAATGTCCATCATTCCAAATATTCTCCAATTCATCCATTTTCTTCAAACTACCTAAGCTGAAGTCAGCAAGACCCTGTTCTTTAGCAATGCATTGCTATCATCATGCCTTTCTTGCTGACTTCCAGCAGTGACCAATAAAACAGATAAAATGACATTCTCTATACCTGTTGTGGTCCTTCTCCTTGAGGCCCCAAATCACTTACTAGCAGATATTTGATAATTATATATGAAATTATTTTTGTCCCAAGGGTCAGGCTTAGGTAAACTAAGGCTGTCATGTTCACAGATCCCAATTAGAGGAGACTCAGCCAGCTGGCGAAGGACCAGAGGGCAATAGCAGAGAATTGTACATGGAGAAGGAGAGAAGTATATTAAATGTCCACTCTGTGGGAGTTTCCTTGTGTGTGTGAAGTTAGGGTAAGAGAGCTGCTCACTGGCTTAATTAACTGCGGAGATTTGGGGGCAGGGAGGCAGCATTTAGTCCACTACAGAGATCAAGATATCTGAGCAAGATGAGATTTACAGTATATGTTAGAGTGAAAGAGGATTGGAACCGACTCATCAATTTGCATAACAGCAGATGTGGAGTTTTAACACTCATAAGTCTGTAATCCTCTAAGCCAATAGAATGCCAGAGACATAGGATAATGTCAGGTAGTAGTGGCACTTTAATTCCAGCACTAAGAAGGTTGAAACAGGGAGTGATATGGCTGGACAGAGAAAGGAATATAAGGCAGGAGAAGACAGGATTTTAGCCCTAACCTTTCTTTTTCTTTGTTCCATTTTGGCCTTTCTTCTTTCTTAGGATGAGGAATTACAGTTTGAGGATTCCTGGAGAAAGGATCTTCCTCTTTTGCTTATAATATTACATTTGACTTTGTCAGATCAAAGTACCACATTTAATCCATTACCAAATACTTAGGGTACTTTGTAGATAGGTTTAGATAGGATATATATATCTTATATATATGCATATATATATGATTTAAATTAGATTTGTGGGCCTTTTATTGAGAAGAAAGATGTTTGTTTGTGACATTTTTTATGTCATTTTGTGTTACTGATTGGATTTATAACGTTTTAGAATTATGGACACAGGCATTCTTAGATAATTCTGTTCTTAGATTCATTTATATTTATATTGAACTTCTCCACATACACCCTCATATCACTAATAAAATGTGCTTTCTGATTTTTCTTAATTTTTATAAACTTATTTCCCCTCCACTTATTGTCTCAACTATTTGCAACATGTCAAGGTTATGTTGAAAAGATAATAGTCACAGTTAGTGAAATGATTTGTATCACACTACCTGCCTTTGTCTAGCCATCGTCTTCCATAGAGGATTTTAGTATTTTCATCTACAATATTTGGCTTTGAACTTGGTTAAAGTTGTGTGGTCACACACTTTCAGTAGCAGTCCATATCCTACTGGCATGAAGCTTGTCGCTTAGTAGTTGCCTTTCCGTACTGTTGATCATCCCCCTGAATTATAAGGAAGTTTGGCACATGAGCAGGTCTTTGCCTTATCTTCACTTTTTCACAATGATAGGTGCTCTTCAGAAAAGTTCAGAGCTCCATATTTATTGTGGACCTTCAGATACTATCGTCTAAAAGAATGCCACATGTATTCTATTTGTGTTTGCTATTCATAGCGTCTCTCTACTCTGCAACATAGATTGCTGTACCCTCCTCTATTCTGTATGTGTGTGTGTGTGTGTGTCTTTGTATATATTTTTATGTGTGGGAGAACTTGTGTGCAGGTGGATGGGAAGGGCAGAATTTGACAGAGGTATTCCTCAGTTGCTTTTCTGTATTATTTCCTTTGAAACTCAATCTCTCTTCCATCCTGATTCTGTCTTTGCCTGCTGGCACTGGAATTACAGATACATACACACACACACACACACACACACACACACACACACACACACAAATAACCAAGTAGAAAAAAAAAATCATGGAGTTTATTTTGAGTTGACTAACTAGTTCTGAGCCTAATGCATGCCCTGGAGTGTGGCTGACACTCCCAGTGTCATCCTACTGAAGAAAAGTGATATTTTTTCCTCACCACAACTGTCATTTGCAAGCAGTTTCTTGATTCCATATGGGGCTTTGTACACAATTCTCCATGTTAGATTTTCCTGGTTTCAACCTGTGTAGGTTCTGTGCATGCTGTTGCAGTCATTGTGAGTTTACATGTGCATCAGCTCTATTATGTCTGGAAAATGGCAATTTCTTCAGAATCATCCACTCTTGAAATCTTTCTGAATCCTCTTTCACCTTAAAGAAAGTGTTTTTGTAAAGACATCTCATCAGGGGTGAACACTCCAAATGCCACCATTTCTGAACATTGCCTGGTTATGAGTTTCTGTGTTATTTACCATCTACTGAAATAAGTACCTTATCTGATGAAAGCTGAACAATTTTCTGATCTGCATATAGCAGTATGTTATAAGAAGTCATTTTACTTTAAGTTCATTTAGTATTTTAATAATATGAAGTCAACCACTAAAGTTCACGACATCTCTAGTTTTAGGTTCTTAGACTTATTAACAGTGTTCAATATGTGTTATGTTGTATGGAGCAGGCCTTAAATACAAGTCAAATGTTGTTTACTCTCCTAACATTTGAGCAACTATTGTATCTTGAAGGCATGTCACTCCTCTAGCTCACAGGGTTTATATCGAATGAGATCAATGTTTACTTTTATATTTCATTGGCATATATAGTGCTCTTTAACTTTAAGAACATTAGACATGAAGCTTTTGGTTGAGCATCAGCTCCACTCATCCCGAATGATATAAAGATTAGGTTTGCTCACCTAAGGGCTGACATAATGACAGAAGATGAGCTCTTCTCTGGCAGATTGTAAAGGGAAGCCAATGGCACTGGCAACAGCCCTTAGCATTCACCATATGTCTATGGACCTCTTTGGGCAAAAAATGTAATTCACTCCTGATACGGGGATTTTTATTTGATGACATGTGATACCTTGTTGAGGCACTCTCTACCCCATTATATAATAACTTCATTTAAATTACGTTTTATAAATGCATGTATTTTAGCAAGTTTCTAGAGTAAAAGATTTCCATATGAATTTCCAAAAGGTTTTTTGTGTTAATTATCCCTACCTACTGTCTCTCCCCTTCATTCTTTTCCAATTTCTATCCCCAATTAATCTTAATATTCCAATTTCCTCACTCTCTTTCCATGGAACAATACTATTTACACCCTTTTATAAGAGTTGCTACACTGTTCCCAACAAGCTTCCTAACCTGTGAGTATATTATGAATACACACACACACAAACACACATACACAGCTCAGTGTCTAATATTTATGCGTATAAGAATATAGGCAATATTTGTTGTTCTGGGCTTTCTGAATCTGGGTTGCCCTACTCAGATGATTGTTTCTAGCTTCATCAAATTACTTGCAAAATCATTTTTCTTAGCAGCTAACTAATATTCCTTGTATCAAATTTACCTAATTTTTGCATCAGCTAATAGGTATACATGCTGTTTCCAATCTGGCTATGATGATTAGAGTAACAATGACCATAGATAAGCAAATATCTCTATATGATGCTGTAGTTACATGTCACAGAGTGGTATAGTAGAGACTGTGGTATATTTCTTTTCAGATTTTGAGGAAACTTTATATTTGTTTCAGAAGTTTCTGTACTAATTTGGTACACACATAAGCAATGAATATTTATTCCTAATTCTCTGCATCTATACAAGCAAATATTATCATTTGTTTTATTAATATTGGTCATTATGCTTTGGCTAAGAAGAAATCTCAAAGTAATTTGAATGTTCATATTTCTGAAGGCTATTGATGTAAAAAATAAGTGTTTTACAGGCTTTTATCTTTTGACCTTTGAAAATTCTGTTTAACTCTATAATATCCTTTAAATTGAGCTAACGGTTTTCTTAATAATCAGTGCTATTAATTCTTCAGGTGCTTCTTTTCTTTCTTTTAATTAATTATATTATTATTATTGTTATTGTTATTGTTATTGTTATTGTTATTATTATTATTATTATTATTATTGGATTTTTCAAGCCTGGATTTATCTGTAAGGCTGTCTGTCCAGGAACTAGATCTGTAAACCAAGTTGTCCTTGAACTTAGAGTTTCACTTGTCTATGCCTTCCTAATGCTGGCACTAAAGGCATTTTTATGGCAAGTTTTGTTTGCCAAGTACAGATGGTAATATAAAAAACTCAACAGAAATGCTATTTAATGAGTATTCTAAATAGTCATATACAAATTTCCTTCATCCGAGAATACATACAGATTTCTCATAAACATTTAAAATCACTCTTAGACATCTGTAGCAATTCCAGTTAACTAACAAAAAATGTATACTTCATGACCTTTAAATTTCTGGTAATAATAATAATACTTGGAATGTGAAGAGTTGTCAGTAACGTTCACCATCTAGAATTGTTACGGTTTCTTGATACTCTATAGAATGACTACAGAAAAATTAAATTGATTTAGATCATTGTTTTTAAAAATGCTACTTCCTATACAGTAATCTTTCTTGAATATTTTTATTAGTAAAATAATGTCCATTCACTCAAAAGTCAAGCATCTTTATTTGCTATATAAAAATGTTATTTTAAAAATTTTCTTTTTGAAGCAATTATGAATGTGTAGTCCAGGAATGCATTGAAATGTTCACAACAATTGAATAATGACCTACAACAATGATAATTATAAAAGGATTAATGAATTGAAAAGGGTACTTATGTCATATGGTTCTACGATATATTTTGGGAATGGTGTTGTATTTGCTGCATATAAAAGTAATGGTATGTAAGTATCAGCAGCACATAATTTACAACCAAGAGTCTGTCCATATTATTTCCTTTTCCACATATTTTCTCAATTGGATTTTAAAGTAATAGGTATTTGATGGAGACTTACTGCCTACTTCTGATCTTAAAATTCCCTGGAATGTTCTGCAAGGAAGAGACATTTTTATGAGCATAGGTGAATTGCTGTTAGCTAGAAAGGCTGGGCCCATTTTAGAACTTTGTACCCTATCATTTGCATGACCCAGAATAAATTGTTTAGCCATTTTGAGTCCCAAATTTCCTGTCCTGTTTGTGGGAATAAGAGCAGCAGCTATTGTGTAGCATTGCTGAGAAAATAAAATGATTTTGTGTATATAAAGTGCTTTGGACACAATATAGCATATTGTCAAACTTAACTGATATTATTAAAAATTTAAAAAGTGATAAGAGTACAAGCTATTATTTTTATTATCATTGAGTAAATAATTTTGACTTTAATCTCCTGATGTGAAAATAGTTTTAATCTATAAAACAAGCTGTTTTGGTTAGTAGGAGTGGAAAGCATAGGTTTGCAACACATTGACGTGAAATGTGATTGAGTGAATGTGATGCTTATGAAGACTTTTTGCCATACGTAATTTTCAAATTGTAGTTGTTAGGTTCTGGCAACAACAAGCAGTTTAATGCAATAAGATGAAAGGGGAGACTAGACTATAATTTGGGAACATTATTCTACATTGGAGGGTGCTTCACTTTTTTTTGTAGAGTCCCCCAAGTTGTCTAAGTCCAAATTCAAAGGTACATTGCATAGAAACTATAGCAAGGAATGGCTGTGAGCAAAGGGTGACTGGAGAACTGTGAGCTGAGATTACATATTACTGTGAGTTCACATTCAAGTTACAAAGTTCAGAGAGAGATTATTGATCACACAAATTAGAGCTGTATCCACAAAAATGACAAGAATGTCTAGAGGGCTTATTAACTATCTAATTTCCCCCCAAGGAAGCCTGAACCTATAGCAAGAGCAGTATTATTGGCAGGAAGTCAATTGCATGTCATAAAAATAAATAATGTCCTCAACATATTTGAAACATATTTGAAGAAATATAATAAAATACTAAAATTTAACATTATTGTATTCTGTACACAGATAATAAGACTAAAATTTTAATGAAATTAAACAGGAATTTCTCACCTAACCAAGGGAAAAATATTAAGTAACTGGTCTTTAATGTAGTAAATAGTAAAGAATTATTTATTCTACAGAAAAAGAGAATAAAATTTGTAAATATATAAAAGGCTAATGCAACAAACATTGGGGAAATATTTAAGATGCCACTGCATTTCAATTATAATATATATTAGACTGTTTAAATTCAATTGATAATGGTATTAATTGATGGAATCATCTGAGGAAGTTATGTGTCATAGCATATAACATTTGTAAATGAATAAAGCTTTTAAATCACATCTGAGCTAATATAATGTTAACTCAGATAATCAGGGGTACATTTACATTACATATTCTGACTCCAAGACAAAACAAACATGGCTAAAGTATGATAGGAAGCCAATTAACTCATTTTAAAATTTAAATAGTGATATAGAATCAATAAAACAAAATGTGAAATGAGACAAATCTATAAAAGAATGAAATTGACAGATGAAGAGTCAGAGAAATGATTGTTTGCACTGTTGAGAAAAGACAGAGTAAATCGCAAAGAAAGAACTGAAAGACAACATTGATCTGAAATTTTTAAAGTTAATCCTCAGAATTAAACCAGCCATGACGTAATGTGACTTTAATCTCAGGACTTTGGAGCCATGAGCAGGTTGATCTCTGAGTTTTTGTCTAGTCAAGTCTACAGAGTTCCAGGACAACCAGTAATTCCCAGAAAGACCATCTTAAAATACAAATCTCAGAAATCTTTGAATACTGAGATGTATGTAGAAATGTGAAGTTTAAAATCTTATAGTAGTGTAGATATTTTTCTAAAGAGTGAAAATGTTTTTGTGTTAAGAAGTTAATGAAGAAAAAAGTGAAATACAGAAATCAGATCCTGACTAAAAGAATAATAAAATAATAATCAAAGTTTCCAGAAAAAGGGAAAAAATAACTTAAACTGTGCTAGATATCAATAGTGTTACAAAATTACTACTTAGAAAAATCACACAGAATGTTAAAAAACCACAACAATCATCAATAAAGAACCAAACACCAAGAATGCATTTAAACATAGCACAGAAAAATGATAAGAAAATTATGTTTACATTAATAAAACAATATAGAGGATTGTGAAGAATTTCATGAAAATAATTAAGCCTTATCAAGATAAATAAAATCCTTAGAAGATAAAAACCACAACTAAGTACAAACTCAGAATGAATAGAACTCATGGATAGCAGTACTGCAGCATGTGAGTGGCAGTTTCTGGGGAAGCTCAGAATCCCAGGACATTTCTCAAGACTAAAGAAAAGCACGTGCAGGTTTATTTCTGCACAATTAGTTTAAAATATTAATGGGCAACCGATAAATAAGATTAGATAAGCTCTCTCATAAAATAATTTGTAATTTATTTTGTCATTCTAAATGACTACTCCCCAAATTAGAAAATAATAAGGAAAATAAAACTGTAAGTTTTATACTCAATAATACTAAGAAAGCAAACGGGCGAGTTAGCAATTCTGTTCTCAATCCTATCCATCACCTTCATCTCTCTTCTCCTCATGAACCACCAGCATGCTCAGTTTCTGTTTTATTTACTTCAGCATTTACAATGGCTCTTTTAAGGTCAATGATTAACAATAAGTAGGTCACAATTTGCATTACATCTTAAAGTACATGTGATGAAGCTTATTGACCGTTTTTAAGGAAGGAGGGCTCAGACTGGGAGAATTTGAAAAACAGTTTTTGCAGAAATCAGAATAAACCAAGACACTGTTTTAAAAGTTCAGTACTTTTCTGATGTCAAACACAAATTATCATGCCCTTATTTGTAGATTCCCTGAAGTTTTAATTTAGTTTAATAATTTTATTTCATACACATTATTGTAGACATTTATGCTTGAGCAGTTTATTTGTAGATTGCAATATATCAAATGACTTAACAAGTCTTTTTTTCTGAAAATTAAGATGCACCAAATCAATTTTATATGGATTTTTAATAGTATTAAAAATTTAAGATATAAAAATGATTTCTCAAGAAGTGACTCAAAATTTAGAAAAATACAGTTATATTCAGTATTTGTAAATTTAGGAAAAACACTTTTAAGATTAAATTTAATGTTTATAAATCATGCTTTATTTCACAGTTCCTTTGAAATTTTATATACTCTTTGCTTTAAAGCAGAGTTTATTCTTTTTATGTACCTTTCTTTGGTGTATGTATATAGGTATACATGTGCATACACACTTCTTGGGAGGGGAGGTTAGACTTCAGTAACCAATGTCTGTCTTTATCTTCCACCACATTATATTTTAAAGCAGCTTCCTTTATCGATCCTAGAGCTCACTGATTTGTTAGGCTGACTGAACAAAGCGCATGGGATGCTTGAGTTTTGTACCCAGAACTATGATTTGGGGTATTTACTGTAACACCTGACTTTTTAATGGAGTTTTAGAGGTACAAACTAAGGTGCTCATGCTTGCACAGAAAGCAGTTTACCATTAAAACCTCCTCAATCTCTTTCTCTAAAACATGGAATTTTAAGCTCGTAACTCAGAACAAACATTTCAGATGAAAAAGATAATTTTGATCACTCTGAACATTTTCAAAATCTGGTTTTCAAAAGCTGCCTTTCATTTAGAGATCATTAACGTTTTTCCTCAGCTGTATAGAAGGAGCCATGAGAAGTTGTCTTTTGAATTGGTGTTCAGAGCTATCCATAAGACTTGTAAAATACAGAGGTGATTGCTCTTACCTTGGTTTACTTCCATAGATGGAAGGTAAATGGCTAGTGCTAGAGACATTCAGAACATCAGACAGGACTCAGAGATCTCTAATGTAGATCTGACTTGAATGTTTTTTCTGGACGTACCTTCTGGTACCATGAAAGCTTCCAAAGGGAAGCAACCAATAGGCCTTCACAGCCCTACCCAGCTATGATGTGTATGAGCTACAACTACCGGTAGCATATCTTGATAACCCTAAGGGTGTAGTAGTAGCAGACATATCTAGACAGTAACCAACAATTGTTTAATTAGATTTAAGACTTTTCCAAGGAGATGAAAATCATGCTGGTACTGGTAACCTAGCCAATTATACAGGCCAAAATAAGACAAGAAATTGGAGGTGAAGCACCAGCTACCTTTACTAAACCAATATAATATCTAACTACATTATAAACTACATTATAAATACTAGTATAAGCTAGTATAAATACTATATAAGTGTAGTCTTCACCCTTTTTCAAGAAAAGTTCCTTGTAATACAGTGACTATTGCAGTAAACTACATCCTAGCTAAAAGGAGAGTTATAGACCTAAGTGACAATGGGTATAACTATGAGTTACTCTTATACTTAAGGTTTACTGAACATTGAGGAAAATGGAGGTGAAACATTTTAAGGGTTGATCATAGAGTTTGCTATGAGATTGTGCCACGTCGTTAACGTCAGAAGCTATACATATAAGGTCTCACCCACATGGCTACCCAAGCATGAGCTCAGAATGAACAACAGTAGATATTTCCAGAGAAGGTGAGGGAAAGTTCAGGAACATTATCCTCACAGGAAGAATTCAGGCAACTAAGAACTGCCAAGAGCAGGAGAAATAATCATCCCCAGGGAAGAGTACACCAATTGGTTACCTAATACCCATATCAGCCCCAAAGATATAAATATAGGTAATATTATAAAGACTGAGGCGGTTATATATAAGAGATTATAAATAAGAATAATATATTCTTATACATATATAAGAATATACATGTGTATACATAAGAATATATGCATGCAACAGCAGAAAGTAAATGAGGTTATGAATTTGATAGAAAGCAAGGTGGCATAATAGGGAGAGTTGGAAAGATAAAGAGAAAAGAGAAATATAATTATATTATAATTTCAAAAAAAAAGCAATCACTCTGAACCAAGCCTTGTAGAGCAATAGTAAGTCAGCATGAATTTACATGGTTCAGCTTAAGTAAACACACACCACACACCACACACACACACACACACACACACACACACACACACACACACACACACACACACACACACACACACACAATGAACAACAAAATAAAATCAAAATAATACACTTATAACCGTTAAGAAAATGGATACAACATGGATTTTTTTCTAATTAAAAGCTGTCTCAAGCTCATACAGGAAAGCCGACACTATTTTAAGAATTATAGTATATAGATTCATGCAAATGCCAAACAGAAATTGTTTGCTCCATATCTACACTTTGCTACAATAAATAACCCAGAAAGTATACAGCAACACATTATGCAAAAGTGATTTATCATTATAACCTGTCTCCTGTATGTCATTGGAAATAATGCATGAACAAATTACAGTAAATAACAAAATATCAATAAATATGATATTTTATTCTAAATTTGAAAGAGCATGGCTTGAGTGTCATTTCATTATCAATTACATTGTTTTCATCCTATAACAACACTAGAGACTATCATTTTTGATTTAAGAGTGATTAAACTTATCTAATGTCTAGATATGTCAGATAAAATCATTCTCATAAACTTAATAAAGTCAGTTCTACAGGTACATAAACATTACTTTCATTTCCAAATTCACTATTCAGAAACACGGTTCAGTTCCAGTGGATACATTATAAAGTACTTCTGCCTCTAATGCTCAGGAAACATTATTAAATTTATTTTTTATAAAGGGTGGAAAGATTGTGATAGGTAGAAGATCAGGGAGTGTTCTGTGAGGTTGCTTTTTCTAGTAATATCAAAAGCTACAACTTAAAATCTCACCAGCATGACTGTTTACACAGAAGCTGAACAACAACAGAAAAACCACACTATGTATGTCAAAATGGACTAGAAAAGCACAGAAGTCCTAAAACTTGAAAAACAAACAAACAAACAAACAAAAAAAAAAAAAAACTCCAGCCAACTATGCAATGTTGAGAAAGAGAGAGAAATAGTTTTCCTTTGTAAAAAGCAACCCAATTTATTATCCATTGCCAAACTGCAAACTTTGAAAACATGCAGAAAAGTAACATTATATAGATTCAACAGATTATATCTGGAAATTATATGTGTATATATAACAATGTATAGTGGAATTATATGTTGTTACACTGTAAGTAAATGTACTGCCTAAAGGTTTAATAAAAACGCTGATTGGCCGAAGGCAGACAGGAAGTGTGGGCAGGGCTACCAGACTAAGAAAACTCTGGAAGAACAGAGCAGAAGTGCCACAGACAAGCCAGAAGATCAAGAGGACAACTATGCTGCCCTTGAGAAAAGGTACCGAGCCACATGACTGAACAGGAATCTTGGTTTAGATTAAGAGCAAAAGCTAGCAAGTTATATGCCTGGACCCCAGGTCAATCAGCTTACAATTAATATAAGTGTCTTTATGTGTTTCATTGGGACAACAGGACTATGGGTCTGAAAGTTTAGGCCATGAGGCTAGGCTGGAAAGTCTGGGCCAGAAACCTCATATAACAACAATGAATGAAAAAGAGACATAAATTTGGAAAGCAGAAAGTAGGGATATATTGTATTTTGTGGAAGAGAAAAGAGAAATGTTATAGTTACATAAATAATCTTTTAAAAATTATGATACCAGTAGTCTACTATATTCAATCATACTTTTACTCTTGAAATGGATAAAAAATAAATTATAAAGATACTTATTGATGATATAGTATTTTTTTCAGACAGAAAATATGTGTGTATATGAATATGTCACAAATTCAGCTATTGCTATAGCCATGACAATGGACTTTTCTTGCTGGGGTTTATACATATTCTTTATTGACAATAACCAAAACATTTAATAAGTATACACTTACTTGGCCTACAGTTTTAAATTTAAGGTTAATTTTAACTGTTTGAATAGAAAACTGAAGCTATTTATTATTAATATCTAAGCACATACATTTTACAAAACACACATTTAATATTATTTACATATATAAATTAATCCTGTTATAGCAAGAAGATTCTATTTGAAATAGAAAATAAAATTAAGATCTGTAAGTTGTTGAAAGGTATGTAGTTTTGCAGTGGACAACAATGTGGAAATATTAGACTACACTATTACATGAAAATATCTTAATATTTAGTAGATCAAATACTGAGACAGACAGAATCCATAGTGTATGACAAAAATGTGTTCTAATTTGAGATGTCTCCTTTGTAAAGATTGTAGATAAAATTAAGTGGGTACAAATCTTCCTTTGACTGGTGTTTAATGTAATGTATCAAAGTATAAAACTTAATACTGTAATCAAGATCAACATATACTTTATTAATATATCTTTTGTGAAAATAATATGAACTCATATATTCAGGGATTGGCTGAAATGTAAAAAAAGAATGATTTCCTGTAAGTCATAGTAAAGTAACATAGATCACATGTATTGATATGACTGCAAGTCATATATCACTAACATTCGTACTGCTCATTTAGTTATGCAGTAAAGACTCAGCCTCCCCCAATAAATAGGTTTCAAAATGTTCAAGTAATATTACTAGGGTTTTTATAAAACCATGCTAACAAAAATGTATAAATTGTATCTAACTTTAAATTGAAAAATAACATTCATCTTATAAGTGAACTTGACAAATGTGTGTATATTTTAAACAAATTTAAAAATTAAAGTTTTGTTACTTTTAGAGCAAGTATTCACTATAAATGACCCAAAATATACTATAGGACACTTTTACAAAATGAGGCATATAAAAAAGGTTGTAGTGATTGTACTTTGAGTTCATGCTGAAATCCAGATATGTGGGTGCACCATTATATGTAGGCAAACAACAATAGTCCCAGATTCATGTGAATACTCAAAGCAATTATTAGTAAGTTGATTTGCAATTTTAGTAAGAACTTGGTCCCACTCAAGAAGAAAGTTTATTCAAATTAAAAAAGAGTGCTTCACAATTATTTATAGTTTGTGTGTTTACTATGACACTTATTGTAAATATTAAGTAAGGGAATTGATATGCATGCAACCTCTTATGAGAAATCTAATATGTGAAAACCAGTATGTGATCATTTAATTGTGGCTGAACTTTAATCAAAATAACACCAGAAGATGTATATTCAGTCTTCTTGATGCTTGGCTGTCTGGAAGCAGTTTACCATTTTTCCAGGAGATAGTATCCATTCTCTGCTTCTCATGATACCATACCCCAGGCTTTGTTTTTATATTCCTTATGTTCCATCTTAGTTTGCCTTTCTTCATGTATTTTTCTCAAGCCTTTCACAGTAGAGTAGCACTTTTTAATTTTCTATTTACATTTATTTCAATGTTTAATAACATTTACAATTATGTCTATTCTCATGTGTATATAAGGATACATGTATATTAATGCCTTGGGACTTTTTGCCATTTTTGGACAGGGGATGGGAGGATGGGGAGGGACAGGACTGAGGGCTGACTGGGTAGAAGGGGGAGGGAAGGGAGAGCAGGGGATACACTGATGGAAATGACAATTTTTAAGAAAATAGAAAATAATATTTTTAAAAAAATATATATATATAACTCATCTAGACTAGCAGCTACTGTAAGAATCAGGGCAGAAGATTTCTGGTGATAGCGCCTCTCACAATAACCAATCACTAGCCAGCAAAAACACTGAAGTTCTCAGATGATAAAAGAGTAAGAATTTCTCCAAATGGAAAAGATAAATTCAAACACTTTTCCTATCTCCAGGCATAACATTTCATTACCAACAAGAGAAAAATATTAGTTTATTTTTCAACAGTTTATGCCAATAGTGAATGTTAAGATTAACTAGACAAATATTTACAAATCTGGTGAAAAGGAAAATTGTCATCAATAATATTCCCAGAAAACACCAAAAGCGTTATTCAGATTGGCGAGGCATTTCAATAATTAACAAACAAGCAAATCAGTTAATAGTAAATTAAGCAAGGAATCATCAAAATAAAAAATGCCTGTTGGACTGTCCACAGTAACAAAATTCTAGTAATTGCTATACTACCATATATCCTGATATTTCTGTCCTGCCAGAAACTCTCAAATATCAAATAGCTGCTTCCCAAATAAGAAACTCAGAGGCTTAATGTTATAGTAAATGCTGGGCCAGTAGCTCAAGTGTATTCATAACTAGCTCTTTCACTTAAATTAACCTATGTTATAGTAGGTTATAACCTATGTTATAATAATAAGTATCTATGTTTTGTCACATAGCTTGGTATCTCATCTCAGTCCGGCATTCTCCTCTTGCTTCCTGTGTGTCTGGCTGGTAATGACATCTCTGCCTTTTCTCTCCCCAGAATTCTCCTAGACTGGTTACTCCATCTATATTTCCTTCCTGGCCAATCAGCAATGTATTAAACCAGTAAGAGTGACAAATCTTTAGACCATTATCCCACAACACTACTATCTACAGGTAGAATCAAGACCAGAGTGTTCAGGTAATAAAGCAACAAATAAGAACGTAAATATTATTGTCTATGAGAAAGTTAAAATGATATTGTTACAAAAGAAGTGAAATAAGGCAAGGAGGAAGATCCATTAAATGAAAATAATTGTCCCAAATGATGGTAACAAATGCCATGCAATATTAATCATGGGAATAATTTATCCAGCTTTTTAATCATAATTATAATAATTAATTATTAACCATAAGGATAGTTTTAATATTGCTATTATGCACAGATATATTTGAGTTAGCAATTCTTTAATTGTTTGACTGTATTTGTCCCTTTAATGCCATAATAATTTAAAATAGCATGCTTATGTTTCACTTTATATATATATTTATTTTTCTTTATCATTTTATTTTTGTAGAAATATGACATAAGCATGATGATGCTAATTAAATGTTAGGGTCCTGGTAATTTTGTTGTGTTTTCCAGTTTAACAACTTTGGAATGACATATATTATTTGAAATTTGGTAAACAGACAGTACTAAAAAAAAAAATCTCAGGTGTCTCCTATTAAACATCCAGTTGAAAAATGATGATGATAATGATGAATTCCTATGGAATTTATTTGCATAAATTGATATGCATAGGGGGAAAAATCTTGGAGATTTGCTGTGATACTTTAAGAGACAGAGTAAGAATAACCATGTTACTACATAAGTGTAAAAGTTACTTGCCATGATGAACTTGCCCATATCTTCATGTATGAATTCTAAGAAGACTCCCATACACAAAGCCCAAAACTAACAGTAACCAGACACTGAGTTAGAAGTCCAGTATTGGGGCCACATGCATGAACATGAGAAAAGCAGAGCTGTTCATATTTGTTTACCCTGAAGTATAAAGATAGATACGCCTTCCTGTCCATATATTGGAATTGTAATTACATGAAGGTGGCTGCTTGAGAATAACTTGGGAATAACTACTAGCCTGTCATATACCATTCCTGACAGATAAGGAAGTGATTTAATCATTGACTAGGAAAAATGTAAATAAGTGGTCTCAGGTGGTTAAGAGCTCAATAAAATGACATCATTCCAGCTTTACTGGTCAGACTCAGCAAAAATATATACTATTTAACAACAATAGCATTTGCACACCAATCATATTAAAATGAAATTGTCTTACTTTCCTAATATTCAAATAGTTTGTCCTTCATGTGTTTAGAAGATATTGGTGGAATATTGTCAGGTATTATTTACCTTAAGTAACTCAAATTATACAGCCCTTATGTTCTTCCTATTTGTAGAAAACTGGGCATTTAACTTAAAAAATGCTAGGGAGTGATTCATCTAGGAAAACATTGCTTAATATTTTTCAAATTTAGCAATTTAAGAAAGGCATTGAATCCTATGATCACAGTAGAATATATATTATGCATGTTTAAAACATAGTTTTGTGGTCTACTTATAAAAGTTTGATTATTAAAAAAAATAACTAAGGTAGAAAATTGTTTGGGTAATAGAAGATATTTAAAAATATCTTGTAGTTGTGTGTCTGTGTGTGCACATGTGTGTGTGTGTGTATGTGTGAGGGGGGAGAGGGGGGAGAAAGTTGAGGATGAGAATAGTTTCCTGGGAAATTAAATAAAGACCATGTCTTATATCTGGTTACATAATTTAATGCATGTTTGTAGATAGCTGTAGGTTCTGTCTAGGATAAATCTTGTTTTCATATATAGGGCTAAATTCATAAATGACTATAAAAGTCACACTATCCTGAGTCTCATTATAGAACACTGCTTGGCCTCATATCTATGACATTATACTTTCAGCAGCTTGCTAAGTGCCAGGATTACATCTTGAGGCACCATGTCCTGCTACCAAAAAGAGATTTTTAAGTACTATCAGTTGGCTAGATATAAAGAGGAATCAGGATGAAATTAAAAGGGGAAACATATGCAAAATTCAAAGTAATATGATGTAACATCTTCTAGCACTTTATGAATCTTTATGGTGGCTTTTGATTTTAATAGATTTCCTCAACTTAATATTATAACAGTTTGGAAATTTCCTATAAATTTAAATAATAAAAATGCATAAAAAGGTTGGTCTGACAAGAAGATGTCAAGGATAAGGTGCTTGATGTTGCACCAGGTTACTTGACTTCTAACCCCTGGGCTCACCATGGTTGAAGGAGAAACCTGACTCTCAAAACATTTCCTGATAGCTCAGAACTATAAAAATTCAATGTTTCACACACACACACACACACACACACACACACACACACACTCACACACACACACTCACACACACACAATAATTGTAACAAAAATTAAGAAAACATATTGGAAGATACCTATGAGCATATATCTCAAAAATTTTTAATTAAAATTCCATGTCTAGTATTACTAGTGGCTTATGTGCATCTCCTGAATCTATGAGCTAAGCATTTGGATATATTCCTATTCTCATTAACTTGAAAATTAAAGCTGAGGAAAATGTGTGCTTGGCTTCATCAAACAGTGAAATAAATAAGCTTTAAAACCAGATAAACAATTATATGTACTCAGGGGAAAATAAATTATGATGTGAGTATTGATTATAAAATAGATATTACCCTTTATTTTTTGGAGTGTATGCACAGAGAAATCTTCCAAGGATTGAGATTCCTTTGCATTATGCTAACAGTTCAGATGTCCCTTCTGGACATTGCAGTCACCACCTCCCATGCTTCTTAATTACCAGCAGGAAAATAGAGACATACAGAGATGACTGTTAACAAAGAATGAGTATGTGATGAAGGACTGCAATTCTCCATCTGTAGAGCCAACTTTGGAAATGTTTGTGATCAGTTATTTTGGTCAGAAAGTATGACTGACATTGCCTCCCACATTTAGGCTACAAAGTTGGTATACTCCACGTTATTTAGACCAGAGATGGGATCGATCCCTATGCATGTTTTTAGAGGACAACTTTTGTTAGACTTTGAAAAGTGCCACCTCAGAAGATAAATTTATTTCTGTCTCAGGGGGCATAGGCCTTTACCATCTTCAGGTTGTGTCCTCACATAGACAATACAAATTTCAGAGGTAAGTCACCTTTGCTGCCTCTGGACTTACCAGTAAGTAACATGCATTAATATATATTTCTGTGTGACCACTCTTATCTTTTATCTAGGTTAAGTATTCTTCTGATTTCTATATGTAAATTTTAATTTCTTTAGCTTCACTAAACTATTTGATAGTGGTCAGCATGGGAGATATTTGGAAAATGAATGAATAGTAGAATACACTGATTTATATAAACATTTTGATCCAGATTTCATAAAGAAAACTAATTTCAAATATTAGGTATTTGGTTTTAAAGTTTAATCATTCAAGGTCATACATTAAGACATATGTTTGTTGTTTTATATCTGGATAAAAATCTCTGAAGTAATGTCAAACTAAATTTGTGCTACTGAAAGTGTACACTATATTGAATGTCTATTCAATATTTTGTATTGTTAATGTATTATGAAAATTTTTGATACAACTCTCCTAATTAAAAATTTAAAAATGAATAATTTTCATTGTAAGTGATACTAATGAAAAATGAAAATTATTTAAATTTTACTGTAGAAATGACTTAATATATTACCTTAGTAAGATTAAAGCATTATTTTAATGTAAAATAAGTGTTATAGGAGACAAATCTGTTTCCGTAACTTTTAAATAATAATCTTTTCATTCTGTCTTAATAAGTTTATTTTTATGGATATGTATCAGAAAGCATCCTGATAAAATAAAGAGATGCTAATTGCATAGACTAGTTAATATCTTCTAATAAATTCAAATCAAAATTAACAATCACTAAGCTAATTCTTTTAACACGCTGCTAAGTGGTAAAATGTGCATAACATACACCCATATATTCAAAGGATAAACATTCTGGCAATTGTAAATTAATGAATTTAATTTCTTCTTTCACACTTTTTTTGTTGTGTTTTAGAAATGCATTTGAATTTCGAGGGGGGGGGGAGGGATGCACAAAACATTCAATCAAATAATCCACACGTGCTTACTGAGAAAATCCTTTAAAATTTTCAAAATCCTCTTTTGCAAATACTACCAGCTCATTTAACTCCAAGAGGGAAGAACACAATTCAAAGCAGCAGAGGGCCTTAGTTCAAATGATTTTCGATTTGACAATCCAAATTTAACTCTATTGTTTTTCAATTGATCCTTTTAGTTTCTTCAAATAAGTCTTTAGCTTAAAGAAATTAAATACAAAGGAAGGGGATAAGGAGATGCTCTAATTTATAACTCTAAATTATCTTAGAGTAAGCCAAAGCTGTATCACATACCTTTCGGGAATGAATTTCTTTCACATACAATGGAAGTAGAAACTCAGATATACCTTCAAGTCGGATTCCCTTCTTGGTGACTCTCAGATTCCCCATACCATCCTACAAGTAATGAAATATAGTTCACTTTTAGATTAATTAGAGAATGAGTATCTGGCCATAATTTTCTTAGGGCTAAATTGAGAAAATAGTGAGCTCAAATCTATGATGATTTAAGAAAAAATAAGAGATTGGACCTTCTTAAGGAAAGATCACAGCAGTTTTCATACAATAGAGGTAATTGTTTTCATAAGAAGAGAAGAGTATGAAAGGACTTGGTGGGACACCATTATGATTTATCTATGAGTAAATGCTTCTCTCATACATTACTTCAACTCTTTACTAGATATGGGACTTGTTACTTACTACTAAAAGTTTATAGAGGTTTAATAATATTCTTAGAGTATAAGTCTTATCTACATTTTCCAATATTTCTATAATTTGGAATTTATATAATTGTAACAACTAATTAATAATTGGCATTTGAAAACCTGGTGTATCTCAAGAAAAGGATGAGGTGTCCTCACAAGCAAATATTTTTCTCTGGGGTGATAATATAGTTAAAAATAATCCTATGAAACACTGATGAGACTGATGTCCATGTTGTATGTGCTTACCTGTTAGAAACTGGCTACATAACACTTTGATGATGAATTTAAACAGGTAATGACTGTGGAAAGAGGGACACTGTCCATTTTAGTGACATTTTCAAAGAAAGCTGTCCTTTATTTCTGTGCTATGTATTGGGTTTCTACTTGGGGATATTTGGAAAGGAAACAGCTGAGGGTCTATGTTATTATGATCAACACAAGAAACACTATTGCTGTGCTAAAGATGCTGTTCCTAAGTGAAGTTATGAAAGATGAAATGTGAAAGGCATTTAAACAGCTCTTGAGTGGATTTGAGTCATGCTTCAAGACAACATATCTGGCAGAATCTTGTACAAGACTAAAAGTTGTTAGTCACACAGGACTTCTGATAATTTAAAATGTATGATGAAAGAAAAATTTACAGACTTGATGATGATGACTAATTTAATCTGATGACAAAGAGAAAAGTATTATTTATCACTTATTTCAGGCTTCAATATTATGAGTAAAAGTTGTTATTTTATAAATGAAAAGAGTGAAATTCTAGGCTAACATCAGGAATAGCTTTGCAGCCCTTTGTAATTCATCAACTAGTACATCTGCGGAAAATAAGTGAAAGGGATACTTGATTGAGGAGTATTTGAATTTATCATTAAGATAACTAGCAGGCTCCATGTACAAATATGCCTTTAAAAGCAAAAGTTTTGAAATAAAAATAAAATAAAAAGTTTTAAATAACAATTTCTTCTGCCAGTGACATATAAATCCAGAAAAGTATTAATTTTGCCTATGTAAGTGTATTTGTAGTGTGTGTGCAGTTACATATGTGTAGGTATTGTGTATATAAATAAGTGTGGAGGTTAAGACTGACTTTTGTCTTCCTCTATAACCCATTTTATTTATTAAGAGACAGTTTCTCTTCTCAGTGATACTACAGTTCACCCAATGCAGCTAGACTAGAATTTACATCAGGCCCCTTATCTATGCTTCCAAGCTGCTGGGATTATAGTTAGCCATCATGTACACCTAGCTTTCACATAGATTCTGGGGATCCAAATGCTTCACACTTCAAACATCCAAGTCTTCACACTTCTTAGTCACATGTTTCTTCTACTGATCCTTCTCGTTTCCTTCCCCAGAGAAATTTCAATCATTATAAAAGAAAATTTAGGAGAATAAGGTAAGCTGAACTTCTACCCTCTATTAGCAGAAAGGAATGCAATGAGGTAGGATAACGTGGTGATTTTATCAATAGAAAGTAACCCATATGAATTATGAAGTAAGGAAGAATGAATTGGAGACTATAGGAGATTGAAAGGGAAAGGGAAAACTACGAGAGAGAGGTGAGGGGAGGAAGAGGGAGTTTTACCAAGTGACAAACTTCAGTATTCCTATGGAGGGTAAAATATTATCTCAATGAATTAAACTAGGAATTACTAGGAAGGAATTTATTCACCGAGATAAGTGTGGAAATTGGAAATAGAGCTGGTCTGCATAGGCCTAGCATGTAAACCAACAAAAAATAAGTGACTATATATGACAATTCTAACAGCAATGAAAAAATAGTATGAGAATAAAGCAAGAGTGTTTGGTTATACTGTTTTAACTGAGACAAGAGACATTTTACATTTCAAAAGTAAAGTCATGAGGGTGTGGCATTCTAAGTATTGAAAAAGTTAATTCTTCTCAAGAGATCTACTCCTTAATTTAAAAAAATGACAGTTTTTTTTTTCTCTTTGAAGGGCAAAAGCAAACAGCAAATAAAGGCTTTAAGGTGAGCAAAAAACATGGTTAAGTGAAGATCTAAAAATAGTCATATTCTGAAAGAGTTAAATCTGATATATGTTAAGAAAAATTTAACACCAGAAAACGCAATTTTGTCTTCTAAGCTGTTGAAGGTAAGGGGATTTTTCTAGACAAAATGATGCTTAAGAAAGTGCTAACAATGTTTTTAAAGTTAAGAAAAATTATTCTCGAGAATCAGGGTGATAAGATATCAAAACCACTAACATGATACATGTCATGTAAAAGAATATTTCAAGTAGGGATTTTCTTAGCTAAATCTCACATTATTTTTATATATACTCTCAAATCCCTGCTGAAAATGAAGTGTCCTGAAATTCTCTCCCTTTATATAGAAATATTAGATACAATTATTATAACTTCTAAGGGAAAAAGAAACAAATTCTATCACTAACATAATTCTTATTCAATATTACTTTTAAAAGGATTTGAAAATGATCATCATAATATTAATAATGAAAATAAGGCTAATGAACATATAATCTTAAGCATAATACAATTTATAACATTTGTGCATTTAATTTTACTGTATTTCTTTTATTTTCTGTAAAATTATGATCCCAGATATTTAAATAATTATATTATTTTAAATTACAGTAAGTGGAATTTCCCTGTGTAAATGTGGGACACATCTTCTAATACTGTTTTATGATTCTAGCTGTTTCTACCCTGCCTTTAATTATCCCACTTTACATTTCCCTATCTGATATCAAAATTAAATAATTTTCAATATTTTTATTATCTACACAGTCCTGTTAAATTAAAAGTTCTTTCCAGAATAGACAGCTGTACTGAAAAACTATCTGATCCTCCTTTATCTATTAAGTCCAATGATACTTGTGAAATGTTAAGACAATTTACTTTGCTCTTCTATCCACTGTCAAGAAGTGTTTTTATTCTTACTGTCTGCTGTATCATTATCATCTTGGGCTTTTTGCAACTGTACAGGAAATAATGTACAGATTCTCTCTTAATGAAGTCATTGCCAAATACAAGAGTATTATAGCATCTATCTTACCCATCCTTAAATGTCTGTCCTTCTGTCCTTGTTCTGTCACCTTCATGTAAACTGAACCCATCTGTTTGCTTTAAATTCTCCTTCCTTTAACATGTGTTCATTCTTCCCCCTTTTAAAATTGGTTTTTATAAAAATATGTTTTACTTACAAAAAAAATCAATAGTATAGCTCTCTTAATCTATTGTTCTTTTCTCTTTGTCCATCTGCCTTCTGGTTTGCTAGTATGCTTCCTTTGCCCAAGTATTGACTCTCATGTCATATATACATACATTCACATGTGAGAGAAATGTCATATTTGGGTTTCTTAGTCTAGATCAATTATTACACTAAATTTTTATTCAAAAGACTATTATTCTTGGGACAGAACAAGATTCTCTTATGTGTGTATGTGTCATTTTTTATATAGCTATCTGTTAACAAATACCTAGAATAATACAATAACTTGGCTATTCTGCATAGTACTAAAAAAATAGTTGCACAGGTTACTCTTTGTTAAGCAGAGTTAGATTGCTTGTCAATAGTGTCAGAGATATTTAAACTTGGTCATGTGGGCTATCTATTCTGAGAAACCCCTACACTAATTTCTACATTACCTGGAATAATTTGTATGTCTCCAACATTCTACAATAGTTTTCATTTCCTTCTGCCTTTATATATATATTGTATATAAGTATTATTGCTTTTATTTTGCCTTTTTTGCTTAATTTTCATTTTTTGAAATTACATAATTACATAATTTCCCCTTCCCTTTCTTCCTCCAAACTATCGCATATACCCATACATTTTAAATTTATTTCTTCAGCATATATATACACACATATATATACACACACATATCTATATTTTCTGTAAAATATAGATATATTTGTGTGTGTGTGAACATATCATGTATGATGTATACATAGATAGTTGGATTTTTAATGACTGCTGTTTAGACTGATGAATACTAGAATTATCAATATTGTTTTAATTTACAAATGACAAAGTGTAGTTGGGAGCTTCTGTGTCCTGCTTGGATGGTCATAAATCCATTTTTTCCCAAATAATAAGAAAAAGACATATTAATTATAAACTCTCTGCCATATACCTCAGGTTTATTACTTGCTAACTCTTAAACTGAAGTTAACCCATGACTCTATTTATGTTTAGCCACATGGCCTGGTAGCTTTTCCCACTGTATCATTCATCTCTTGCTACCTCTGTGTATGATGTTGCCTGCTCTCTGCCTTTCCTCTCCCAGAATTCTCCTAGTCTGGTTTCCCTGCCTCTACTTTCTGCCTGCCTTCTGGTTGATCTGGGTTTTATTAAACCAATATTTACAGTGTATTTACAGTGTACAAGAGTATAACCATACAGCAGCTAAGACATAGAAAATATTTTCAGGTAATTATTAGTATTTCTACTTACTTTATTTGAAGTAAGTATTGAACACAATATATTTCAATTATGGTTTTCTTTTCTTTTTTAATGAAATATTTTTGCTTTACTTTATTTTTATTATTTTTTTTATTATAAAAAGGCTTTGGTTTAAATGCATCCTCCTGTAACCCTTCATTTCCCTCTTCCCAATACCTCCCAGTCAGCCTCCAGTCTCTCCAATCCCCTCCCCCAAAAGTGCAAGAAGTCCCAAGGTGGGTCAGCTCAGCCTGGCATATCCACTCCAGGCAAATCCACTTTCTTCATTCCCAAATCAAGACTGGGTTAGGTGTCCCTCTGCAGGGAATGGGCTCCAAGGTGCCAGCTTATGCACAGGAGCACAGTCTGATCAGACTCCTAAAGGTTCCACACCCTACCCATGCCAATTAGGGGGCCTAGCTCCTTTTTCGATGGTTCCCCAGTGTCTGTTCTTGATTCAGTGAGTTATCCAGAGCTCCAGCCAGCCATCACTGTAGGAATTTTCCTCATAATACCTATCTTCTTGCTCATACAGACTCTCCTCCCCCACTCTCAACTAGACGCGGAGCTCAACCTAGTGTTCAGCCATGGATCTCTGCCTCAACCTCTGTTCATTGTTGGATGTAGATTCTGTGATTTTCACTTACTTAGAGTGGTTATTCATTTGATTCTAGGGGAAGTCCTGTTTAGGCACCCCCTCCACTATTGATTGGAGACCTACCCAGTGACATCCTGTGAGATCTTGGAGGTTTCCATAGCACCTGCTCTCTTTCCAACTCCACATTGGCTTCCTCTATCAAGATATCCATATCTTTATTTTCTCTCTATTTGTTGCTCTCTCACTCAACAATTTTCATCTCTCATGATTTGTTCCCACCTCTTCTTGTTTTCAACCCACTATTATCCTGGTGTGCTAAGGTGATCTTCTCTATTTTCTCTTCCTACAGGAATCCCTGGGTGTCTCTCTTAACTTCCTTCTGATCCCAAGCTGTTCAGGGGTTGTGGTTTGCAGCTTGAATATTCTTTGCTTCTTGTTTAAAGTCCACTTATGAGCGAGTACATCCTATGCCTGTATTTCTGGGCTTGTGATGCCTTGCTCAAGAGGATATTATCCAAATCCATCCATTTGGCTGTAATTTTAAGATATCATTTCTTTTTCTGTTGAGTAGTACTCCATTGTGCAGATGTGCCACAGTTTGTTAATCCATTCTTCAATTGGGGGTCATCTAGATTGTTTCCAGGTTCTTGCTAAAATGAATAATACTGCTATGAATATACTTGAACTAATGTCTTTGGGATATGAATGTTCATCCTTTGGGTATATGTCCAATAGTGTTATTGCTGTATCCTTGGGGAGATTGATTCCCAGTTTTCTGAGCAACGACCATGCTGAATTCCAGAGTGGCTGTATAAGTTTACACTCCCACCAGCAATGGAGGAGTGTTCCCCTTGCTCCACATCCTCTCCAGCATAGGCTGTCATCTGTGTTTTTGATCTTAGCCACTCTGACAGGTGTAAGGTGGTATCTCAAAGTTGTTTTCATTTACATTTCTCTAATGGCTAAAGATGTCGAACAATTTTTTAAGTGCCTTTCAGAATTTTGTAATTCTTCTGTTCAGAGTTACCTTTTTAGTTCTGAGTCCCATTTTTAAAATTGGGTTATTTAGATTTGGGGGCTCTATATTCTTGAGTTCTCTATATATTTTAGAGACTAGCCCAGTGTCAGATGTAGGGTTGGTGAAGATCTTTTCCCATTCTGTAGGCTGTCGTTTTGTCTTATTGACTGTGTCTTTAGCTTTATAGAAGCTTCTTGGTTTCAGGAGGTCCCAGTTATTGATTGTTGTTCTTTGTGTCTGTGCTACTTGTGTTATACTTCTGAAGTGGTCTTCTATGCCAGTGCATTGGAGGGTATTTACTACTTTCTTTTATATCAAGTTCATTGTCTCTGGGGTTATGTTGAGGTTTGTGATCTACTTGGATTTGATTTTTGTGCAAGGTGATAAGTTTAAATCTATTTTACTTTTCTACATGCTACCATTCAGTTATGCCAACACCATTTGTGGAAGATACTATCTTTTTACCATTGAATTTTTGGTCTCTTTGTCAAAAATCAGGTGTTCATAGGTGTGAAGGTTAATGTCAGGGTCTTTGACCATGATTTTCTAGTCCCTTACTCCTTCCAGATCCTTACCACCCCACACCAATATCACTCTATGTTTTCTTATTCTTTCTATCTCTCTTTCTAAAACAAACAGGCAACAAAACAAAACAAAACAAAACAAGCAAAGGACAAGAAAATCACACAGACATGCAAAATACTCAAACCAATTGAAACACAAAACTGGAAACCATATTCTACAAAACACTATTGAGTTTGTTCTGTGTTGGTCATCTCCCTCAGGTCATCGGCCTTGAGTATGGTTTATTTACCCAGTGACACTATGGGGGGAAAAACCTTGTTTGTTTGCAAACCGTTGTCATTTGGAGATAGTTTCTGGATCAAGAATGGTCTTTTTCTACACTGAGACCTTATCTGTCTTAGACCTATGCAAGCTCTCTGAATGGTACTGTGAGTTCATATGTGCATCCGTCCTCTTATGTCTAGAAGGACTTGTTTCCTGCATGTATCTCATCCCCACTGGTTCTGAGATAATTTATCCATTATCTCTTTCTCATATATCCTTAAACTTGATGGGGGGGGGCTTAATCAAGACATACTATTTAGAACTTAGTGTTCCAAATTTTCTCATTCTCTGTGCATTGTCCATTCTCTATACTTGTTCAAGAGGAAGCTTTTGTGAGGATGCCTGAGCAAGATATAGTTCTATGAGAATAACAAAATATCATTAGGAGTCATTTTTCTTGGCAATATTTTTTTTTAGCAAAACAGTAGGACTTTATTTTCTCTTTATTTCCCCAAGGACTTGTATTTTCATTAACTATACATATATTTTAGACCTTTGTAAAATTTATGGTTATTTTTATTCATGTCCTCATACTCACACACTCTTTCCAACAGTTGCATTTACAAAACAAAAGCTAAAAATGTTTTTGAATATTTAGGGATTAGGAGGAGGGGAGGGAGAGCAGGGCAATATATTAATAAAAATGACATATTTTAATAAAAAAAGAAAATTAAAGTTCATTTCTTGAAACCAGCTAATATTAATTATGATGCTAATTTATAATCACCATTACAAAAATTATATTATTTGACTCTAAAGCAAACTAATCATTTTGTTTAGGTTTATTTATTATATTTTATGTGTATGAGTAGTTTTCCTAGATGTATGCATATGCATTACATGTGTGTATGGACAGAATATTAGATCCTCGGAAGCTGGAGTTATGGATGATTGGGTTTGTTGAACCCCAATCAACTGGAAGATCTGTGTTCTCAATCACTGAGAATTTTTTAGCCCCCTATAACATTTGGCACAATTTTTATGTGTATTATTTTTAAAGGGAGAATTTTTTCTGTAATACTGGCTTGGAAATTTATTCTGTGATGCTGATTATATGTACAAATATCAAAAAGAATATTTTGAGGAATATTATACTTAACATTAACATCTGATACTGTATAATGATTTAATTTTAATTTATCATGTCCACAACTTTAATCTCTTTGGCCACTCTGAACTAAAGGTACATAAAGTCTAGGTACAGCTAAAAAACTGAAAAATTTATAACAGTAAAATGGTAACATATACAGGAGTAACTTGTTAATAAGAGTGATACAGACAATATAAAGTATATCTACTCATCAAATGCAAAATGATGCTATTTATTGTTAATCTTCTCAATGGGAGTTGAGAGAAATAAAACACAAGAAGATGAATTATAGATTTTAAACATTATTTTTCTGTAAAGTCAAACATTGTTTATTAGATAAAACTAGTATTATATATTTCATAAACAGTCAGGAAGGGTAGTAATATGTCCTATGGTTTTGATACACCAATGGTATCAATTACTGTAAACTTTAGTGTACATAAAAATATATTGTAAAGGGTAAATAGAATAAAATCTGGGTATAATTTTACATTTATTTGTAAAATATTAGGATATAGTATATTCAATAAACTGAAAGAACATTTATGGAAAAAGAAAATATTGAGTTATTAAATAAAAATATAAAGTATATTTGAACTTTTTATATGCATTTATTAATGTACACTGTATTGATAAAATACATCTAAATTTTGGTTCCTAATTATAGAGATGTCCTTTAAGAAGGCTAATCATTTTCTTTTTCTCACCTATTTTGGATGGATGTTATTTATACTTTATAATGAGCTGTTTTTCCACAAGCCAAGGCAGAAAAACAAAAGTTGACAGCTGTTCTCGTAGGGGTGTTTTCATTGTGCTGTTTGCTGAAAACCTGTATTCTTCATTTAAATTTGTTTACTGTGGCCTTGGTAGGGAAAGTGTGTCACTGTGAGGACTGGTTTTGAAGTTTCAGACATACCCCATCTATGCCCAGTGTGAGTGACAGTTCACTTCCTATTGCCTTTATATCTAGTTGTAGAACTCTCAGCTCTTTCTCCAGTACCAGGTCTGCCTACATGTTGCTATGCTTCTTGCCATGATGATAATGGACTAAACCCCTGAAATGATAAGCCAGTCACAATTACATATTTTTATTTGTAAGAGTTACTGTAATAATACTATCTAGTCATAACAATAGAAACACTAAGACTCTCCTTTTCTGCAGAGTTCCCTGAGACTTGAGAGAAAGAGATTGATGACTTCTCAGAAATGAAAAATTACTTTTCCCCCAGTGAAGTCTCACTGGATATGCAAACCACTATTGAGGCTAATTCCCAGGGGGCAACAATATATTGACAAGAGAAAATAAACTCAAAGGAATTCTTAGAGGGTTTTTTGTCTCAAAAGGCTTTGTTATGGGTCACCAACCCACCCCTAACAGGTCACTTGCATATTTAATATGGTTCCCAGGTTTTGTGTTTATGAGATTTCTGTTCAAATGTGATTTTCTTTTGGCCTCTGTCTGTGATTCTTGAGCATTTTCTTCAGCTCTTTTATCTTTGCTTGCATGTTTTGTGATATTTTATTATTATTATTATTATTATTATTATTATTATTATCATCATCATCATCATCATCATCATCATTATTATTATTATTATTATTATTATTATTATTATTATTATAGATGCTTGTTTTTATCCCAATGATAGAGTAAAAAAGTGGTGTGGATTTGGGTGTGTAAGGAGGTATCTAAAAGAAGTTAGGGGAGGAAAATATAATCAGAACATACTATGTTAAAATTTATTTAAAAAATATTGAAACATTTTTACAACTATTCTATAATATAGTTTCTTTCTTAGTCTACTGACTATTTTTGTGATACTCTAATATGTATTATGTAATGTGATTTGTATCCCATATGAAAGCTATGCTTAGGATTAAGTTTGCTTGCTCTGCTTTTAACAGAGAAAGATCAAGGAAAAACAAATTAGGTTAAATGTGTTGGTATCAAAATGAACATTTTAGTGGTAAACAAAGTGGCTACAAATAGTATCAAGAATCTGCCAAGGATGTAAGTAAATAATAATGCTATATCCCTTATAAGTGTCATCTCCAACTGAGTGGCTGAAAGATTTCACATTTTAGTATTTTAAAAAGTATATGCACCCTAAAGGCTTTCCATTACATGAATGTCTCTTCCAACTGTGTTTAATAAAATGCCAGAATTATAACCAGATATAAAAAGAACTTATTTTCAAACCAATTTAAACCATTGCATGGTATACTTTCATTCAAAGATTCCTGATATACATTAGCATATTAAACATGCTGTGGAATAAAACAGTGCCACGTCCTCTGTTCACACAGTTCCTGGGGCACCTTGTCCAACAGGGTCCCTATACATCTGATTCTTCAAGTATGCCAAATAATGTCCCTTTCTAACTTGTAGATATTCAAGTAAGAAATTCTATTTTACAAAAGATGTAGATAATCCATCAAAGGATGATTCTTTCTAGTAAAGACTGTCAGAAAGAAAAGTTTAAAAGAGTCTTTAGTTCCTATCCACAGAGATCTTTGAGAGGTTATTTATCACTTTCCCTCTTCCATAGTTCAATCATCCGCAAGCACTGGAACAAGCTGAAAATTACACAGATTTTCACCTGTTTTGTGGATGTTACATCTTTTTATTAGTAAAAGTTCAGAGACGTATGTGGTTCTGAGGATGCTTTTGGTTTTTTGTTTGTTTGTTTTTGTTTTTTTTTTGCATCTTAGTCTTTCTTTCTGTGAGAATACATATATCTCTCTCTCTACACACACACACACACACATATATATATATATATATATATATATATATATATATATATATATACATGGGTGTATGTGTATGTATGTACCCATATATATGTTCTTTAAACATAATAAATTATGTCATCTTATCCTAAACATATTTATGTGCATGTGGGTATAATTGCCGGTTTTTTAATGCAAGTGTTTTATACATGCTAAGTTCTCACTCTCTCATTTGTTCCCATTCCTAGACTTGTAAATTAAGGCAAGACCTTCAGCAGTAATTACTCTATGGAAGCACTCCTGTACTAAAATCTTACCTAGGAATTCTGTCAAGTTCCCTGAGTGCAGAAAACATTTTTAATTTCCAAACAAATCATATGGAGTAGATTTAGCATTTTTTTTCATTTTATATTAATTATTAAAGCAAGGCTTTGAGAGTATTAAAGACTGGGTAACCTAATTATCAAGAAAACACGAAAAGTGTGATCCATTACAGTTATTACGTTTATCATAGGATTGAAAATGTAAGTTACAACTAGACATCTTGCACTGCATCACTATCTGCAGGCTCACACTTGTGATAATTGCTATCTGGCATCTCTTTGTCTTTCAATTATCTCATTTAAAATCTGTTCACTTAAATAATTAAAAGTGAGTTAACCAACTCATTTACTAACATCTATTTTTCCTTTCATTTATATGTGTTTCTTAAAACAATAGTCTGTCATTACAAAATTATGATGTAGAAAAATCACGTAGGTCATCTAGAACATAAATCTTTCAAAACAAGTACTGTTATTCATATTCTCATGGGCTACATTAAATAAACGAAAAAAATTGTTTACTAGTAAATTTTGCTTTTTACAGTTTTTTTGGTATAAGCTGTTCATCAGTTTATCAGGATACTCTTAGTATTATTCTGAAGGTGGGGGAGGAGGAGAAAGTGAAGGAGGGGCATGGGATTTGAGTATTGTAAGTATGTAAGCCTGAGTCCTGACATTAATGTTGTTCAGCCTTTAATTGACTGTCACTCAGGAACTGTTAGATGGCAGAAATGACATATCCATTTTCTTGGGAAATAGTCATGGAGTTACTCATAAGAGTTCTCTCTCTCTTTGTCTCTATGTCTCTCTGTCTCTGTCTGTCTCTGTCTGTCTCTCTCTCTCTCCCCGCTCTCTATTCTTCCCTCCCCCCTCTCCCTCCTCTGCTCTCCCCATACCCTTCTCATTCATTCTTTAGTTGGATAGATCATTAGGTTGCTTACGAGTCTCACACTGTCTCCCTGTGACTTCAGTGCCTCACAGTTAATATTCAAGCTCTTGCCACAGGCATAACTTCCCCCTCTAGATTTTGTTCTCCTTCCTTTGATTTCCTTTCTCATCCTTCATTGGACATTGAAACAAAGACATCACATTTCACACAGAGCTCTTCAGTAGCCCCAGGACCTACAATTCCTTCAAGACTCTTTCCAGGGAGGGAAGTAGACTGTGTTCTTCTGAAGGTCTTATCTTATACCTGCCATCTGATTCTAAGCACAGATGCAGCTTCCAGTCTTTAGCTCATCTTGATGCCAATATATAATTTCTCAAAATCTCTACTCTGAACTTAAAACATAGCTATCAAGTGTTCAATTTCCACTGTCTCCCAGAATATCACCATAATCTGTTCCATATAATGCGCCTCAACTTGAACCACTCTGTGTTATGCTCCATAAACTGGCATACACCTTTGTATAATCTTCCATACTTGAAGATTCAAAGTAAACTACTAATTACTACAGAGATATAGCATATAATTATATGTAACTTTATCATTCCTTAACTCTAACTAATTTGTTATAACATTTTTTTTACAATTTAGAGCCTATAGTAACAATAAGTTTCTTAATATTGATATTACATATATATATATATATATATATATATAATCAAATTTTACCAGTGTCCAAGCATAAAATTGGCCAAAGGGTCTTATATTGAGAATTATCTTCTAATAAGTTATGAGCCCATATAATAATTAATGACAACATAACAATAGATTTCATATTTTTGCAAATATCCCCATAGCACATCTTCTTCTTATTTTCTTTGAAAATTTAGAGTTGGATTGTTGGGGAAGTGGGAAGGATCTGGGAAGAGATGAGAAAGGACAATCTATGATCAAAATATATTGTATACATAATGATGTCATTAAATGATATCATCAAATAACAATTTAATGCAAGATTTTTAAAGCAATTTGTACTCAAGGCACAATAGGTTATAACAGAGTCATCTATAAAGTGTGAATAGCTATAAAAATTGCAAACAAAAATTAAAGTTAAAATTACGGAGAAAGCACAATGTACATTACACTAAAATAGTTTCGTTATTGTATTGTTACACATTTAATAAAGAATTACCATTCTAACCAACTTTAAGTATAAACCTTTGGCATTAACTACATTCACATTGCTGAGGAAACAATACCACTATTCATCTTCAAATGGTTTCATTATTCCAAATTGAAGCACTGTATTTTCTAAATAAGCATCCATCTATATTGTTTCATGTATGCAGATGCTTGAAATTGGGCTACCACCTGAGGCCATGTAGGTGTTCAGAGACTATACAACTGCTGGTTCCCATCCTGATATGAGTGACCTGTACTACCAACCAGGACCATGGTGACATATGATACATGCTGTTGACAAGGAACAGGTCTGGGACCACCACCCAACTGCTGTCAGTGTCTGTGTTAATATCCATTGTCAATATTGTCACCAAGAGCCACGCAGATGACTGAGGTTTGGGCCCACTACCTAGGTCCCAATAGTGTACAAGGGCCATGCCCCTGCTGGGGCCATGCACATTTGAGTTGCCTGCACTTCTTCCAAAGGACAATAGCATTTTCTGGGCTTGAGCTTCTGCAAAAGGCTTTGTATGGATCTGTGGCCGTGCTGCAGCACAGGTCGCTGTTGATGTCTGTGACTTCTCTTACCACTGAGGTTAGGACTGAAAAGAGTGGCTTCTGTCCCTCAGTGGCTTGTAGCACTAGAGAGAACTAGTCTTGAAACCCACAAATTGAAATGCACCAGAAAGCAGGGCCCTGGGACAACACAGTAGATCTGGACATAGTAAAGTTTATGTTGTTAACAGAGAGTGCATATGAGCCAGGCTCGAGGGCGTGAGAGCAGAAGACATGACCCTGCCTCCCACATCTGTCATGTGGTGGCATGGGTGACAGAGAGATGCTCTTCCTGTCACTCATGGGAGATAGGAAACCTGGCCTCATGAGACCTCATGTGTCTCATCTGGCAAAATAGTAGAGCTGGCTTTGGTGATATGGTTTCAGGTAAGCTGCCCAGAGGGTGTGACCACCCTGTTGTTTACTGTAATGGCTGACCTATCAAGTACAATATTGGAGAGCTTGCCCTATTGGTGTTCATGTGGGAACACTGGCAGGCTGACCAATGCAGTTACCAACGAGGCCCAGAATCAGGGATACTGAGTTCACCTCATCTATGAACAGCTGGAGAAATATGGAAGGGCCATACCTGAGGATCCAAAGCTGCAGGATCTCCATGACACAGGCAACAACAGGATATCCAAAAAGAATCACATTATCGAGGGTATAGCAGAAGTCAAAGGTCTCAAAGCAGACCAATGAGAACTCACAAGTAAAGATATATGCACTAACAGTAGAGTGTGCAATTTGCTCTCTCACACTAAAATTTCATGTCATACCAAGACATTTTGTTGTACGCTTGTTAGTTTTGTTGGGTTTGTTTTTCTTTTAAATTCTGTTTTTGTTTTTATTTTTATTTTTCTTGGGGGGGGCATTGCCAGAGTTGAGAGTGGATATGAAGGGATGAGTAGATGCATGACATAAAACCCACAAAGAATCAAGGAAAAAAAAAAAAAGGATTGCCCAGATCACAGTGAAGTCTTGGTACTAAATGAAAGCAGGCTGAAGGCCCAGAGACCCCGATACAAAACTTACATTAATGAATCCTTTTCTGAGAGCTACCTGATGGCAAAAGGCAAATTTCAAGCAAGGGAAGCAACTGAGTAGAACAGTCCTACTTATCTATGAGGCCTATAAGTTACAAGAGTGACCAGCATGACACAATAACCCTAAGGATATAGTTGTAACATGGCTATGTTGGTGGTATACAACAATAGCTCTCTAATGCTTGACAAGAGGAAAATTCTGCTTAGGAATGGAATCCTAGCAAATAGCCAGGGCAAATGAGCCATAGATCTTGGAGAACTTCAGCATCTACTTTCTAATCTAGTGTAATTGCTAACTATAATCTAAATATTTGTTCTTATAGCCAAAGATCAGAGCAGAACTAGTCAACAAGGAAATTTCTTTTGGCAACAGAAAGAGCCCATTGTAGAAAACCACAACCAAGCCAAATGTACAGTGGGGCCAAAAAGCAATAACCATAAGTATTTAAAGCTGTGAGACTAATTTGAGGCAAATTGATACTAAATTCACTGAAAGATTAGTTATAATTTAGTATTAATGGCCAAATTAGCAATAATATATTCTAATTTTACACACACACACACACACACACACCCTGTATATGTGTGAAATAAATTTTTGAAACTAAAGATATGTTTAAATTGCTTCTTTTTTTCCCTTTTATCTAATAACATTTTAATTGTTATTGTTATCTGGACATTATTGTTGACATCATTAGCTTTTCATTGGATCTAGGTGGATAAGTTTTCCATTTTCTTTCTTTACTTTTTATAATAAAATATTTTTCCTAACATCTGTTCAAATAAACAGATCTCCCCCTAATCAGTCAAAGATAATACTAGCCCTAGATATTACCTAATTACTGCCAGAAGCAATAATTTGCTATCAAAGTTCTGTTGAGATAAATAAAACTGTTCTTTTTTTTTAAAAAGCAGGCTAAGAGAAAACCTTTCTTAATTTTTATTTATTTATTTACTTATTTATTGGAAACCTCCAGCCTATTATTTGATGAGAATAATAGCAGAGCAGCAGAGAAGCTCTACACTGAGATAAGATGAGTACAGCCACAGGCAACATGTTGCACAGAAGAGCACTTCCATGCTGTCTCCACAAATTTTTATTGAGAATTCCTATAACGTCCAGTTGTATGGGTTCTACTTTTTAAAATGTTCATAAAACTTATATAAGAACATATGTTTGTTGCATCATTCACTGTACTCTGTACATGAGAAATTTTCTTACTATTTAATTAAAGAATACAAATACTGTACCCCCAGAAAACTAGCGTATTTTTTTCTTATAATGCTCAGATCTTTTTCTTTCTTTTTTGTTTATTATTTTCGCTTAGTCAAAAAAAATGACCATAGTTTTCATAATAAACATTTTCTTCAACACAATTCAATATAATGTGATGATCCATTATTTAAACAAATGATTTCACATTAATTTATGATAGAAGAATATACACATCCTGCCAACACACAAGGAAATACATTCTGAAACATCATCCTTTGTACAATGCATCCTTTAAGACACATCACGCTCCAGGTAGAATATTACACTTGGGAGAAAGAAAAGGAAATCTCAGTAAAATAATGTTTCCATTTTGTTACAGCATTATGGGTCACATTCTCGCCATACTTTCAAGAAAGTAACTTTCTCTAGGGTACATTCCAGGAGACTGGGCAACCTAACACAAAAAATACCTTACTTGGCATACAAAAGAACATTGAATGATGCTTAAGATCACAATTTCTCAAATGTTTTTGGTGCTTTGTCAATAATAGTACATCATTCTGAACTGTAAATGATTCAAATTTTTAACATAAAATAGTGACATATGCTGTAAACTATATAAATTGTTACATAATATTTAAAAGATTAATATCAGGTGATTAGAATGATAAAATATTTGGATGTATAATTATTATGCCATATACACTGATTCAAAAAATATTTCAAAGAAATATTATTTATTCTGTGTGAAGGGATGGACTTTTTCAAATATTGTGAGTGATTATTGTAAACAATTTATTGATTATTTCCTTCGATAGAGAGCTTCTACCCCTAATAAGTCCTATTGAATAGCAACCCTAATAGCCTACTAGAGAAGAAAATTTATGTTATTCTTCCTTTTAAAAACTATTTTATCTTTGCTTTCATAGGCTTCCCTTTATTCAACAAAATAGACTTTCCTCCAAGCTCTGTACTTATCTTATAATCTTCAATAGCCACACACTCTAAACCCAACAAGCATGTCGAAGTTTTCTAAGCAAAGACTCTTTTAACTCCTAGAATAATAAAGTAATGATTTTGTTGAATAGTAAGCATTAAGTATACCTGGTATCTCATTTGCAAGAAATATTTTATCTTGATGTTTCAAATACCTTAAAAGATATAAAAAGAAATTTTTTCATTTATTGAAGAGAAGGAAAGTTTTAAATGGGAAAAAGACCAAGTTATCCAAATCTGTTGGAGGAAATATCTTTACAAACCTGAATTCCCTCATTGCATTTTGGGGAGGAGTTCTACTATTATTATTGTTATTGTTGATGTTATAAATAAACATAGTATTAAACAGTATTCTAATTCTTATCCCAATACCCATATATTAAGACACCTCTCAGTTTTCATCAGAGAAGTTTTTCCTGAAATAAATGACCAACCAACTAGACAGAATGGTCAGTATGCAGAGAAAAACAGGCTGGGTGGTATTGAAGGCTGGAGAAGACAACAGCACAATATCCATTCTGTTGAGGCTTAGGGATCATTAGGAGAAGGGATGAGTGTTAAGATTCTGGACTAGTCCCTGAAGCCACACCTGGTCAATGGCCATTTGTATGGCCCCACCCTGAGTTTTGCTGTCAGGCTCCATCCATTCCCCCTTTTTATCTTTCCTTCTTCGTTCCAGATGGCATGCTCCTCGAACCCTCTCATCTCTGATCTCTCTCTCTCTCTCTCTCTCTCTCTCTCTCTCTCTCTCTCTCTCTCTCTCTCTCCCCCCCCCCCCCACTCACTCTTCTCCCTCTCTCTCCATGATAATAAAGTCTTTCCATGCGGACTCATTCTGAGTGTCTCCACTGCCTTGCTGCCTTCCACTTCTACTTTGTCCATTTGGGACATGGGGCCTCCATCCATCACCATCACTCAGCCACATAGGTATATGTGTTCTCCTAATATAACAGTAGGGGAAGATGACATGAAGAGCAGGAGGAGATCCATCACTATATTATACAGTATCATCTGAAACAATAAGGAAGTTGCCATGTGAACTCACAGAGATTGTTCCCTCGTGCACAAGACTGTAAATGCTTAAGTTTGACAGAATACCAACACGGGAAACAGAAGTGGGAACCAGTATGTGGGGATATTTTCAAATACAATAAAAACATTCGGAGATATCAGAGGGATCTACGCATAGTCAGTCTAGGAGAATTAAACAGTGGTAACTCACACCTTTAATCACAGCACAGGGAATATCCCGGAGGTGGTGACCGATGCCCTTAATCCAATCTGAGTTCAAGGTCATCTTAGTTTACAGAAGGAGTTCCAGGTTCCCAGGCAGGCAGTGGTGATGCCACACTTTAACTGAGCAAAGAAAGTATTTAAGGCAGATATAGAAAGAAAGAGCAGGCAGAAGAAGCCAGGAGGAGTGAGGCTGAGGAAGCTGGAACACAGCTGGGTGAGATCTGACTGTGGTGTTTACTCTCTAATATCTCTGCTTTTCCCAGAGATCTGGCCCTGAGTTTCCTTTATTTGTGCAACACTAGTGATTGATTGCTTTTGGGAAAATCACTTTTTCTTTAAGGCAGTGACCATTGATAAGAGAATCAAGCACCACTAAATGGCCCTATACCCAAGATGATTTTAGCAATACAAATGGAGTTGGGTAGGTTAAAAAGAGAAGCAGACAGGAAGTCTGGTTTCTAGGGAGTTTGGAGTGGTTCTAGAGATCTAGAGGAGTTAGATGAGATGAGATTAATTTGAAGAAAATACACTGTAAAATATTCTATAATCCAGCCAGGGAAGCAAATATTCACCACTCCCTCTGCTCTACCGAATCAAATCCACCAGACTCACCCCCAGCTCTGCAGCAGAACACCTACTGAAACTCAGCCTGCCCACCCCAATCCATCTCCAATTAATCACACAGCTATTCCCCTCCTAACATTCCTTCTCCCACTCATTACTTTATCCCAGACCTCTACTACATTTAGAAATCTCTCGGAATAAACAAGCCAGTCTAGACAAGACAGCAGATAGGCTAACTGCAGATCTTCAAATCCCCAGTCTTATCCCCAGCTGCACAACAAAACACTTGCTACATTCTTCCTCCTTCTACGACACCAACTCCAGCAGGTACTATCTGGGAACCGACAGATCACTCAACATAGGGAAACAGGTAGGCTACTGAAGATATTCTCCCCTCTGCAATGTTTTCAAAATCCATTCTCCCTGTTCATCACTAGATCATAGCCAACTGTAAGCAGCCTTGTCTCTTCCCCCTCCAGTCAATCAATTAAACCTGTCCGTTCTCCTCCTCTGTCTACTCATTGCTTTACCCCAGCCATCAGCTACAGCAGGCACTCCTTACACACATACAGAGACCTGACTGGTGTAAGTGAATTCTTTGTCTCCAGCTAGTGATTCCATTTTTGGAGGTTCTAGAAACTTCAGGAAGTAGATTATTACAGGCATGCTTTTGGAGATTGTGTTTGATCACCGGTACCTGTTCAACAGGATGTGGATATGCTCATGCTACTGTGATGTGAGTAAACAGGCTAACTTCTTGTCTCCCTCCTATCCTGCAAGTTCAATGCCTCAGTTTTATCTCTAACCCTGCAGCAGAATAGCTGCTGCAACCTCCCTTCCTCCTTCCCTCCCCTGCCCCCAGCTCTATTTAATCACATATACCTTCCTCCTCTATCCCTCCTCCACAGACTTAGCACTTTTTACTAGACTCCAAATCCAGTAGGCATCCTTGGAATCCACAGTCCACTCAGACTAGGGCAAGGGGGAAGGCAAATTGCAGAATTTCATCTTTTCCCCCTCCCCTCCCAAATCCTTTCTTCGGTATTATATGTGTCTTTCTCCCGTGGATCACACAAACTTTCTCCTATTCATTGTTTACCTCAGAAAGCAACTCCAGCATTATCCCTGGGAATACACTGGCTACTCAGACCTGGGAAACAGGTAAACAACCAATCTCTACCTCTTCCTCCATCCTTTCAAATTTAATCCCTGACTTCATACCCAATTTAGTACTAGGACTTTTTCTGTGGACTCTCCTCATTCCCTGCCCAAATTCCCAAAGAACTAAGCAGATCCCGGTGTAATAGTCTGCTTTCCCTCCCCCAGAGCATCTTTATTCCTAAATATCACTTTCTAATACCCAGAATCACAGTTTTTTTGGAATTTCTAGGGGCCACATGGGCTAGAACCACTGAACTTCCTACCATGCAACACACATCTACCACTCTCCTTATAACCAGATGAAACAGAAACCAAGGAACAAAGTATCCATCCATAAAAGACAAGACCACATATCAGTAACAAAATCTACATCCTTCCCAACACAAGATACCCTAGATGACAGTGTAAAAACACAATCAATAACAGCCAGTTCAATATGTCTCCAGTAGACACCATTGACCCAACCACAGCAGGCCCGGAATATTCCAGCACAGCTGAAGCACAGACCTTATAAATGTCCCCTTATAGTTTTTTTTAAAGAGGAAATTAATAAGATCATTAAGAAAATTTGGTAAAACAGAATAACAGTGAAATAAAATGAATAAAACTGTCCAAGTACTTGGGAAAGAACCAGAATCAATAAAGAAAACTCAAACTGGGAGAATTTTGGAATTGAAAAGTTTAGGAACAGAAACTACAGAGGAAATCATTACCAACAGAATACAATAAATGGAAGAAAGAGTCTCTGCTGTTGAAGATACGATAGAAGAAATGGGCACTGGCTGAAAAAAATGTTAAATTTAAAAACTCATAACATGAAACAAATAGGAAATCTGAAACTCTATGAAAAGACTGAGTCTGAATAATAGGAATAGAGGAAAGGGGGAATCTATTGTTCTAAATGGAAACAAACAAAAATAAAGGAAAAAATCCAAGCAAAAATAAAACCCAACAAAATGACTCCTAATGGCAGTCTGATCCACTTGTAAATCAGTACCTTGCTCAAGCATGAGCAGAGAAGCTTCCTCCTGCAGCAGATTGGAACAAGTATAAAGAGTCACAGCCAAACCTTATGCAGAGAGTGAGAGATCTTGCAAAACTCAGCCCTAAATAGTATGCCTCCTTCAATTCCTCTCCTCAGAGCTTGAGAACCCTGAGAAGAGGAGGAAGACAGAATGAAAGAAACAGAGGGAATGGAGGACACAAGGAAATGAATTAAATTTAACACTAAGTTAAACTGATCAAAGCTCATATGAACTCACAGAGACTGAGGCAGCCATTGCATAAGGCTTTGACGGGTCAGCATCAAGTCATCTGCATATATACTATAGCTCCAAGTTTAGTGTTTTTATAATATTCTTAAGTGTGTGGAGGAGTAATTCTCTCATTCTTGTTTCTTCCATTTGGCTCCTTTTTTCTGTTTCTTTGTCTTGTGTTGTGGAATAACTTTTTGCACAGTGTAAATATGTGCGGCTCTCATTGTATAATAAAAAGCTAAGTAACCAATAGCTAGAAAAGAAAAATTAAGTGGGACTTTCAAACACAGAGAGAGCTGTCAGAGGGATATAGATGCAGGAGAAGTAAGATCAACATGCCATGCTGAAGAAAGATACTGAATCACAAGGTAACATATAAATAACAAATTTAGGTCAATTTAAGTCATGACTAAATTAGCCTAAGCTACTGGCTAAGCATTTATAGTTAATAGTAAGTCTCTGTGCTGTTATTTGGGAGCTGTCTAGTGGAACAAAAAATTATGTCTACCATCTTGTTCAACTTTGATGTGATAGCTCTTCTTTTGTCTTGTTATATTTTATTATTATTCATTTTCTAATGAGAGACAGAGAGTAGATTGTTTGTGAGAGTAGCTGGGGATAAACTAGGAGGAGTAGAGGGTGGGGAAATGTAATCAGTATATATTATGTGAGAAACAAAATGTATTTTCAAGGTAAAAACAATCTCAGAGCTAATCCAATATTGTTTAAATAATTATATAAATACAGGCATCATTTTTAGTTTTATAAATGAGATCTACCTCACACAGTCTTGGACATTTTTCTCAAGTTGGTAGTGCAGCTTGTGGAGGCTTAGGAACTATGACTGTGATATAGAAGATACTCAACTGAAGGTAGGATTTGGGAGTTTAAAGATTCCTTCCATTTGTAGTTTTCTTTGTGTGTTTCCTGTGAGAGGGTTGAGACAAACACTCACAGCTTTACTTAGATCCATGCCTGTCTGCTGTCATGCTTGCTTGCTATGATGCTAATGAACTGGTCCTTCTGTAACCATGAGTCAAAATAAACTCTTCATTCCATAATCTGTTTCAGTCACAGTATTTCATAGATACACATAATGCATCACTGTATAATAACTATAATTTTTTTAATCCAACATATTACAGGAGGATCTTTGAGAGATGCTTCCAGATTTTGGCTATTAAAAATACCACCCTATGATGGGCGCTAGTGAAAGATGCCCTCCCCCTTATCCCTACATCCTCCAGCTGCATGCAAGCACTATCCATTAGATTTAACATGAGTGAATCCCATCATGGTTTATCCATTGTTTCTTGTAAATAACTCCAGACTTAGAGGAACAAATGTACATGGAAATACTATCATACTATATTCATATAGGAACTTCCAATGCCAATTAGAAGTTGTGAACTGAACCAAGGCTTCACATCACAGTCTTATGCTATGCTTTAGTCTGTGAGATATGCAGCACTATATCATGTCCTTGACTGTGATGTCTTGCTAGGATTTTTAGTTTCTCTTTGCACACTGATAGATGGCCTTCCTGGCATTCTCACAGTAAGCAATGATGTCTGTTTCAGCCTGCTACTTCACAGCCTCTCTCCAGTTGTCTGATGGGGGTTAAAGGGTCAAGAGCTTTGCACTCTTTTACACGTTTTATGTCTCTCTCCTCAGAATGTTCTTCCTTTACTCACGCTTTTAATGGTGCACTTAATGCTTTTCTAAGCTCTTCTTCCATCCTCCTAGATTTTTAGAGATCATATTTTTTTTAATCTTCTTTTGTATAGTGCCCTAAATAATGTTGAAACCTTTCTATAATTTTTACGACTAAAACACTTTCAGTTGACGGAAGTATATATACCATATCCAATCATTGAAGCTGAATTAATAGTAACCTTTTATTGGATATCTTCTAAAATCTCTAATACAGTTTATGAGTATTAGAGGAAAGGAAAAATGTGAAGTTTTTTTCTAGGACAAAAGTTCCCATTTTTTGTAAATTATTCCACATAACTATATATTCAATAATATTTTGTTTTTTAGATGTGTATTTTGTTTGTTTTCTGGTTTTGAGACATACTTTCCCTATGTTGCTCAAGGTGGCCCAAAATGGAATCCTCCTGAATCTGTCTCTCAAGTGCTAGTGTTACAAATGGGTAGCACTATGGCCATCATATACAATAATCTTAATTATTGACATGTTCACTGTTTCTCCACCTTTATTTTAAATATTGTTTGTTTTTAGTAATCTTGACCACTCCTTTAGAAACAAAGTATTGTTCTCCCTATGTTAGTGTGAGTTGTGGAGAACGATTCTCAGATGAATCTCTCTCCAGTTTTGCCCTGCTCAGAAGATTGCATTTCCCATACATTTATAAAGGTTTAAACTGGTAACTCCATTATTGGCCCTATTGCCTAAAGTTTCAAACTGCAGTATTCTGGGCTCAAGACCTTTCTGTGGAATAGCAATTCCCTCATGGCAATTATGTAAAATCACCTCTTCTATCTGAGCAGTAATAGTCCACTCTTTTACCAATAAGTAGTTATCTTGACTTTATTCTGTAGTAATCGTCCTGGCCAGAAAGTTCAGTCTCATTATCTGTTACTCAGGGAACCCAACCTATGATAATAATTTAGTATAAAATTACATTGCTAAGAGTCACATGGTTTAGCTTCTACATGAAATATTTTACTGATGAAAACTACGTAATTACAGATATCAGTATCTTAGAGCATATTTGTATGTTTAGTAAAGACTGAAGTTCTTGTCACTCACAACTAGCACTGTGGTGGGCCAGTCTCACACGTGTTTGCTCTGAATCTTTATTTTGTGACACTCTCATATTCTTTCTCAGAGGCAGGAACATTAAGTTTATATCATTTTCTTATTTTATAAATTTTACTAGTGCCTAATACTCTAACATTCAATAAAAGAGCCTATCAAAATAAAAGGCCCATGTCAAAATAACAGCTGTGTTGGGGGATATCCCATCGCACTTTAAACCCTGAGTTTGAGTTATTGTTAATTAAATAAAATTAACCTTGGGTAAGGAAGCTAAGTTAGCAACTAGTTTACAGAAGTTTAACACAGAGCATCAGAGGCCATCCTCAAGAGTTAGAGAGATTCACAGGAGGTAGCCTGGAAGCATTTGAAGTGGCTAGGCTTTTTATACTTCGATGGTGCCCCAGTTGCAATGGTTACTCAACCTCTCTGAGCTCACAGGTTCTCACTCAACCTTTTAATATTGAGTTGTATTTATAAATAAAATAAGAGAGATTTAGTTAATTCTACCATTAGCAGCAGAGGCAGGGTCAGTGACTGCAGAAACAATTCCTCCCAGGCTTTGGCTTGAGTGGCCACCATTGTCAGAGAAGCAGGTCTGAAACTGAATAGATGCAATTGCTGACTGAAACAGCAGTAGATTAAGGTGAGGCCAATGTGCCCAAGTTAGAACACAGCTACATTTCTATCTTGATGTACTGGAAAAAAGTCAAAACTTGTTGTCATGTTGTGTGTGTGTATGTGTGTGTGTAAATAATGATAACTGTGCTATGCATATTTTGACTAATTACTTGACTTTATTTTTGAATATCTACATTTCTTCCTATTTATTTTAGGGATAATTTTTATATATTATATATTCTGATTATAATTTTCCCTTACCAATATTCTTATGTTTTAACTTTTATTCTATTTATTTTACTTTATTTTATGTTTTGTCTTATTTAGGGTGACTTTTTGTTCATGGCTGGTATGTTCAATGGAAGTTATCATATGTTTATTTGAATGAACTATATGCTTGACCAAACATATTTAAGCATGTTCTGCTGGCAGCTGTAATAAATATCACTTTAAAAAAACCTCCTCTTTTCTGTGTTGTACTATTGATTTTAAATATTTATTTTATCTTGATATATCATTTGGGTTTATGTTAAAGAACATTTTGGAGGGAAAATGGCTGATAAAGACTTTTTGAATACATGGGATGTAAGGATTATATGCAGAACAATATATCACTTATGTAACCACAAAAATACAAAAAGAAAATGATGATAACATAAAGAAATTTAGGTTATTTTTATAGAAAATAATTTTGTGTTAATTATCCAATAATTTTTCTATCATATTCATCAAACTCGATGGCTAAATTATTTATATTCTCCACTGAGGGACAACTGCCTCTTTTTCTACTTGCTTTGCTTTCTGTTTTGTATTTAGAATATTCATAATGTCAATTAACTCAAACTTTTAGTAGAAGTAAGGGATACCTTTTCTATGCACTCAGTAATTTACATGAACATGGGCAAGATATTCATTAACTTGTAAAGCCATGAAAGTGTGTATAACGCCCTTAGTACAGGCTGATTAGAATAATTGCTTAGAAAACATGCACAGAATTCATAGCACGACACTTTAAAATCACTGCAAAGAGTAGAATTATTTTTCTGTATAATATTCTTTAACAAATGTGTCTGATAGCTATTAACATAGCAATTAAGATCTCAATAATATTTTCTTTAAAAATTATTAATGAAATTTACCTTCTGTCTATGATTATTCTTTAAAGAAACCATTTTTTAATTCATAAAAATAAATAATTTCTGAGAAAATTCAGATGTTTCCCTCAAATGCTATTGTCAGGTCTTCTTACACATTTTGTGAAACATATCATTTATTTTGCAAAGTATTGGCTCTACATCTTATAGTTATTAATAGTTTTGTGCACTAAAGTGTTCTACAAAATCATTTAACATTTTAGTATTAGAGGTGCCACATTTATATATATATATATATATATATATATATATATAAAATCTTAATAATCAAATGCAGCTTATTCTAATTAAAAACCTATTAACTTAAATAATTATCTGTGAGCAAGTTAACTTTATTTTACATGTTGTAATTAATTAATACAGAGCCTCTGTCCACATACAGACACACACACATAGTTGGTATTTGACATGCTTCTCCCAGCTAATAATCCATTCATCACACTGAACAAGGTCCTTAAGTTGATGAATAAATAGCTCTTCTTTAGGTAACAAACTTAGTTCAATACAAAGTGCAAACATATCATCTACTGGATTAGATTAGCCAAGCACAAAAGTCAAGATAATTAAAATCAATATTTTTCATTCTTTTGCTTTTTAGAATAACATTTTTTAAATTATATTTTGCTACTGAACATTACTTACAACTCTATTCTTGTTCTTAGTCAATTATAATGGAGCCTAGTGATTAGAGTAGTATATCTTAATTTTAAATTATAATTTATTATGCTTCATTTATAAATGATTAAAATAGAATTTATTAAAATTAACTTTCAATATAAAGTAATATTGAATCAATAATATTTATACTTTGTTGTAAATCTTAAAGAGGAAAGGAACCATATTCTGTATATTTAATCAAACCTCCAATGTTAAAATATGGGTTTATATGTGAAGAGAGAAAAAAATTGGGGGATTAGAAAATGTTTATATAATTTGTTTCTAAGACCAGTCATTTAGGTACATACCTGTGTAAATACATGATTAAATGAAATGTCCCATTTTTTGTATGTTAACTTTAGTTTTTTTTTTTATTAAAAAGTCTATTTTTATCTATGTATCCCCACCTCCACATATCTTCCCTCCTCCCAATCCCTCCCAGTCAGTTTTCTGCATCCCCCTCCCTATCCCCCCATCGGGTAAGAAATCCCAATGTTTGTTAGCTCATCATGGCACAGCCACTCCAGGAAAGTCCAATTTCCTCATCCCAAAGTCAAGACTGAGTTAGGTTTTCCTCCACAGGAAATGAACTCTAAGGTACTAGACCATGCACAGTAACACAGTCTGATTCCACCCCTCCAGGATCCATATACTGCCCATGAGAACTGACAGATAGGCCTTGGCAGGCTTACCTCCCTTTCAGGATGGTTCCCCAGTAGCTATTCTTGATTTAGTGAGCTCCTGAAAGTCCAGCCATCTATCTCTGTGGAATTTTCCTCATAATCCCTATCCCCTTGCTCATACAAACTCTCCTCCCCTGCTCTCAGCTGCACCAGGAGCTCGGCCCTGTGCTCAGCCATGGATCTCTGCCTCCACCTCTACACATTGTTGGTTCTTTGATGATGCTTAGGGTGGCTTTTCATTTGATTTTAGGGAAAGTCCTGTTTATGCATCTCTGCACTATTGGTTGTAGACCGAGCCAGGGACATCCTGTGAGTTCTTGGAGGTTTCTCTAGCACTTAGCGACCTCTTTCCAACCCCACATTAGCTTCCTCTATCAAGCTACACATCTCTTTTTCTCTCCCTCTTTGTTGCTCCTCTCACTCAACCATCTCCTTATCTCATGATTTTTTTCAAACCTATTCTTCGTTGCAACACATTATGATCCCAATTTGCTAAGGAGATCTCTATTTTCTCTTCCTAGGGGAATCCCTGAATGCCTCTCTTAGGTTCCTTCTGATACCAAGTTGTTTAGGGGTTGTGGTTTGCAGCTTGGGTATTCTTTGTTTTTTGTCTAAAGCCCACTTATGAGAACATCCCATGCCTATCTTTCTAGGTTGTGATATCTCTCTCAGGAGGATATTATCCAAGTCCATCCATGTGCCTGCAAATTTTAGGAAGCCACATCTTTTTCTGCTGAGTAGTACTCCATTGTGTAGATGTACCACAGTTTATTAATCTATTCTTCAGTTGAGGAGCATCTAGGTTGTTTCTAGATTCTTGCTATTATGAATAATATTGCTATGAATATAGTTGAAATAATGCCTTTGAGGTTTGAATGTGCATCCTCTGGGTATATGTCCAATAGTGTTATTGCTAGATTGGGGAGATTGATTCCCAGTTTTCTGAGCAACCACCATACTGCTTCCAGAGTACAAGTTTACACTCCCACCAACAATGGAGGTATGTTCCCCTTGCTCCTCATCCTCTCCAACGTAAGCTTAGCTGTGTTTTTGGTTTTAGCCAATCTGACAGGTTTAAGGTATCTCAAAGATGTTTTGATTGAGCAATTTTTAAAGTGCCTTTCACCCATTTGTAATTATTCTGTTGAGAATTCCCATTTTATTCTGAATCCAATTTTTTAATTTGGTTATTTAGGTTTGTGGGATATTGTTTCTTGAGTTCTCTATATATTTTAGAGATCAGTACTCTGTCAGATGTAGGATTGGTGTAAATCTTTTCCATTCTGTATATTGTCTTTTTGTCTTAATGACTATGCCCTTTCCTCAAAACGTAATGTTAGGCTATGGCTAATATTCATTTAAACAACTTTTTTTGTGTTAACACCAAAAAAATATGTAGTCAACCTTAACAAAGTTATAGATTGAAAAGTAAATATAAATAATACTTTATATATAATCATGAATACATAAAACTATGTTTTATGTATTTTTAAAGTAAAATTTAAGGGTAACCTTCAAACTCATTACAACTTCCTTTTGTTTGGGAATATAATGCTTAAGTATTACTTGATCAAGGAAAAAAGTAATACATTTTCAAACAAAATATGTTACATGAGTAGAGAAGAGACCTGATTGAAGATTTTGTAACAGAAATTTATAGGAAGAAACAGCTCAAGGTTATCTTTTTGTCCCAAATGAAAATAGATTGAATGTACCAATACTTTAATGCTTCTAGCACTTTTAAGAAATAGTGGTTCCTAGACTTGAATGCTGATACAGAAATGATAAAAAGATAATTGATATAACCTAATCCAAAAAAAGAAACAGTTGTTAATCTCAAAATACCAATGTAAGGCAAGCATGAAATCCAAGTATTAATAAAGGGAAGGAGGGCAGAGTCAGACAGAAACTCTGAGAGCTACCGTCCAAAAGAGCAATATGTGATGGAATACAGGTAAAGCCACTAGCCATGTGGCAAGATACAGATTAATACAAATGGATTGAGTTAAGTTGTAAGAGCTAGGTGATAATGAGCCTGAGCCATAAGCCAAACAGCATTTAATTAATATAAGACTTTGTGTGATTATTTTGGACAGATGGTCTGCAGCTCAGGGCTAGTCTGGGCCAGAAAATTTTACTACAAAATGTTATCTGCCCATGGAGACAAACCAACTGGGCTCACATTCCTGATAAAAGTAGATCAAGGTCCCAAACTCATACATTCCTTTTCGCCAATTAAGGCTCATAAGAATTATTATGAAGTCTATGGTATTTTCCATCCTTTCTGACATGTCTATGATCATTGTACTTACTTAGCTAATAGCATATCAACTGTTAAAGAACTGGAAGATACAAAGGAATACTCAGAGTGGCAGAAATAGTCTTCCTATGAAAAGAGCACACCAGCTGGTTATGCAGTGCAATTAACTTTAAATACATACAGGGATGATTCTACAGTCTGAGCAGTTTATATTTAGGAGTATACATGTACAAACATATACATATATATCCATTCACTGACAATAAAAAATGGACACGGCTTTCAAAGAGATCAAGAAAGAGTAAATGGGAGAATTTGGAGAAAGAAAAGGGAAAATATTTCTAAAAGGAGAAATTTATACATCTAAAAATGCTAGTATTAGCCATGTATTTTACATGTTCTTCCAGTTATAAATGAACTGCATCAATATAAGGCATTATTATTTTTATTTTATGATCATCATCAAAAGACAATCTCCTTGTGAGTCTACTCATGGCCATCTTCTCTCAAGTTTATATCCACTTTAGTGACTTAAATTTATTTTATGACTTTAAGAATTATTTATCTATTACCTAGAATTTTGTAATGAAGATTTAACTTTTATATATTTTTTAATTTGAATATATTCTTGCAAATACATATCTATACTGTATGGGCCTGTTACCAAAGGAGACCATAAAGTGGCATTTGGATACCCTGGAAGTGGAGTCATCGATAGTTATGAGCTGTCTTTGGTTTCCAGGGACTGAAGCTGGGTCTCTTGCAAAAACAGCACTTGTTCTTAGCAGCCAATTCTCTTTCCAGCCCCAGAGCTAGAAGGGACCTCAGAACTCTTTTGAAAATGCAGTACTATTTCCATTTGTGCAGCCAGCATGTGAATCTATGCTGACTTGCCAAAGCTGGTAGAGCACTCTCCAGTTAACTGAGAAAACATTAGCACTGATATCAGAACAGCTGTGACTACTTGAAGATGCTCTTCAATATCAGACCAGTTGATAATTTCTCATGGAAGGAGTCAATATGGAGGACATAAAAATTTTCACCTGAATTCTCAGCCACTCCTTATATCTTTTTTTTCCATCGGTATGTAATTTAACTCAAGCTGTACCTGATATTATTATCTTGTGAGGTGACAAGTCTGCAGAATCTATAAGGTAAACTGAAGAAGACAGACTTCATTATCCAGCTAAGGGGAAAATATCATACATGCTGAGATAAGACTTTTTATTGGGGTTTGATGCTTTACTTCTACTGTGAGTAACCTTAGACAATTACTTTCTATAGATAACCCCTGCAAATTATTTGTTTTCTACATATTAGACTTTCACAGGATTTTTTCTATGGCCGGTCATTTCATGGTCAGTTGTGTGCAGGAAATGGAATATAAACAGATGGTTCTCTCCTGACTGCTAGTTTACAAGTAACCATTTAGGGACTTAATATTTCTTATAAATATTCAGCCAGTAGATAAGGCTTATTATTAACGTGCTCTTACATTTAAATTTACTGAAAATTCTTATTTATATTTAGCCATGCAGCTTAGTTCCTTTTCTCAGCATGGCATTCTTGCTTTCTCTGCATCTGGCAGGCAACAATTCACTTCCGAGCTTTCTCAGTTTATTTGCCTTGCTTCTACTTCATGCCTGGCTATTGGCTAATCAGCAGTTTATTAAACCAGCTTGAGTGACAAACCTTTACAGTGTTAAAGAAGATTATTGTACAGCAGTGGAAGTTTGGTGAGTGTTCCCAAGAAATGCATAGGCAACCAAAAATTCAAAATTTCCAAAATAGGTCATGTATTTTCAATCCCAGTTGGCACTAGTCATATTTTAGTGAATATATTCCCCAGCAAAATAACTTTCCAATTCACAATTTGGGGTATAATTTTCACTCTATTACTCTTTCTGAGTCTTTCTTCTAGACTCTCTCTCTCTCTCTCTCTCTCTCTCTCTCTCTCTCTCTCTCTCTCTCTCTCTCTCTCTCTCTTAATTTTGAGAAGAGATCTCAATAATTTGCACAGGCTGGTGCTGATTTTGTACACGAGTCAAGCACTGAAATTGTGATCCCCCTGTCTCAGCCTCTCCAGAATCTAGGATTATTGGCCTACACCACCCAACATGGCACAACATACTAACCTTTAAAATTTTGTTGAATACTGTTATAACATATAAAAGATACATAATAATTGGAGTCAACAATACAGAATAAAATGTAACTCAGACAATACCTATACACTTTATTAAATACAGTGTTGAACTGGAGCACATATAAAGTCTTCACCCTTTCTGAATAATTATAATTTAATACAATTTCTCATAAAAATCTTTTGTCATTGAAACAACATAAAATTTATATTAAGTTATTCAAAATAGCAAATATATTTTTAACACATGACATATAGGAATTAACCTGTACATATTTCTCAGCATTACTTTTCTTATGTATAAGGGGACATGAAGGAGTCACAGTATATTTATAGGGTCAGAGGACAAATTTTAGGGGTTGATTCTATCCTTATACTATGTGAGTTCAGAGAATGGATTCTGGGCATAAGGCTTGATGGTAAGTACATTTTACCTGCTGAGTCACCCCACTGTTGCATTTTTCTGAATTTTTGGTAGTACCACATTGACAATAATACTTACTATTTTTAAATTTTTTATGTATTTCAACTTCAACTTATAAAGCTAGTATTTATATTGACATTTGTCCTGTGTCCTTGAATCCAAATATGTTATTAGTACATCTAACTTGCAATGTCAATCTCTTTCATCTTTATTGCAATTTTATTCATCCCCACAATGTGTGTATACTTTGTTGGTTTATTAGCCAGAAGCAGATGTTTCACTATAACTATGTCAGAAACACAAGATAATTTATATCATCAATCAGCAGTAAAATCGAGAGACAATTTTATTTGTACTTTAAATTCAGAGTATATTCTTCATTCTCTTGACTTCAGATAAATTTGAAATTTAATTTTAGGCCACACCAAACTAGTAACTAGGTTGACTTTTATTCCTTGTGAAGTTGAAGTCTTGTTTCTCAGAGAGATCAGTGACTTTTATTCATCAATATATACTGGATGATTTATTTGACTTTAATGATAGTTTTAACTTTAGATATGTCATTCTAACATCTTAGTAAAGTTACTTAATCTGACATCTAATTTATTTCATTGTAAAACTCAATAATCATAAATGTTATTATAACAGATTTGAGAATGATAAACTGGAGAAAAACTGCCGATCTTCAGAAATTATTGAATATGGTAAAGCTTTATGAAAATGATAAATAAATATTTTGATTGTCATTAACAAGTCTTATCAATTAAATGTTCTCTTTTTTGCTCTAAGGATCTTGGGAGATGCCAATGTTTTGCAAACTGAATTTATCTATTGAAGAAGAGCATAAGAAAGTCAAGATTCCAAATATAAAAGTAATCCTATCTGAGCTTATTAGATTTAATTTATATTTATTTTTGAGACTAATGAAAGAACAAAAACGTCATAGTCGCAATGATAAATAACCACATTTCTTTTATTAGCACCTGGTATCCACAGATTGACTTATTTAAAAATTATAAATAGCCTACTAAGTTTTCTAAACCCTGGAGAAAAAGAACAGATATTTAAAAAACATAAACACATGAAAATGTTGTATACTGGAGAAAATAATATAACACAAGGAGTCTATTAATTAAAGGCTAACTGAAATGTCTTAAATACCTAAAGAAGATATATGCCAGGCAACCTCAGTCAACAGTAAGTTCGGTTTCCAATACCAGACATGATTCCCTCATGTTCAATAAGACTTAAGTCCCCTTAGATATGATTGGTTATCATCACATACCACTATTTCACCTATAGGGTTATCATATTATGCTGTTTTTGTTGTAGGTCATAGGCATTATAGCTTGATATCATTGCTTTCTTCCCTTGTAAGCTTGCATGGTGCCTTCTGAGATCATCATGAAAACTAGTCCTCAGAGAGGAGTTTTTAAGATTAAATCTAGATTGGTTCTTTTAGGTCCTGTGTCCAAAATGCATGATGTCTTTAGCAACAGTGACTTACTTTCAACCTCTGGAAATTCCTAGCCTCATCTGATCCACTACAACACAATTTGTATATTTAATGTTCTGGGAATGAGACAGAGATGGAGGAAGACTGTAAGAGCCAGAGAAACCACATGAATGCTACAAGACCATCTCTATTAAACATGCTAGAAAAGTTATACCTACCATTCCCTAAGTAAGACCCGAATAAAGATGACACCAATGGGCACACTAACTTGTAAGAAAGCATACAGGCCTCAAATCCTAGACACATAACTACAGGTATCTAAGAATTTTTTAAAGTGGAAGATAAAGTCTTCTCCAGTGAGAAGTTCCTGCAAATGTTTTGCTAGTAAGATGCAGTTAGCTCGGAAATCATACAAATACAAATAAGATTATATGGTCTAAATATATTATTGCTATATGCTTCTAACAACAAAATAAAAGATTCCAGAGGCGATGAATTTCAGAGAAAACAGTGGCCTAGATGGGAAAAGCCAGGACATGATTGGATGGAACATGTGGAAAGGAGAGATGACATAATTAGGTTTTAATTTCAATATTTTTTTAAAGGAAGAAAAGCAAGCATTTAAAATTACATAGTATTAATAACATGGAAATACAGACTCATTGATGATGAAACTCAAACATATTATTTTCTTTCAATATTAAATAATTAAGATAAAGGAACAATTTGTTCATACGAAGCAAAATAAATAAAAGACATGATCTGAATATATGATAGAGTTTGAAAAATTAAATATCTTTAATTGTAAGATTTTACATATTTCTGAGAAGCAAATTTTTACTAAAACAAGATAGTAAATAATACTAAATAAGCACACATTGATGTGAAATAAATAACATTACCCTCATAGATTTAACTTTATATTTAACCTATACTATTATTTATAGCTTGCTCAATGAACAAAGTTAATATATTTTTAAAAATATTACAAGACAAAGGTTTCAAGACCACAATGAGAGAAAATATATCATTAAAAATTTTATCTTGAGGGGCTGGCAAGATGAGTTATATTGTAAAATTTCTTTTAAACAAGCATTAAGAACTCATGCTTCAATCCTGCACACACATAAATGGCTAGATTGAGGTTATGTATATGTATCAGCTCTGGGAAACAGACTACAGAAATCGTTGGAGTTCATGGACAAGCACCTATTCAATTAGTGAGCTCTGGAATCTGTGAGGGTGCAAAGGTGAAGAATTAGAGGATATCAACAATTGTTGATTTTTCTGGCCTCCACATGCCAGAAACATGCTCACCTATGTGCACACATTAAAATCAACACATACACACACACTTGCATACTCTCATGCCACCCACACACAAACACTATGCCGAAAAAACTGAATTAGCTGCATAAAACCAAAGACTGGCTCTTTATTTCAAACCATATTTAAATTTTTCAATCAATTATACTACTATATAAGACCTCAACATTTAAATAAAAGAAAATATAAATCAAAATTTATTAATAATAGACTGAACAATAGTTCTCTGACTGTGATACAAAATTACAGGCAAAAACAGAGTGGAGGCAGAGTAATAAAAGAGATGTCTTGATGGGAGGGATCATTTTTGGTTAGTAAGAAACCTCTTGCCAGGAAAACTCCCAAGAATCCACAAGGATGGTCCCGGGAAGACTCCTAGCAATAGTGGAGGGGGGCTTACACTGGCCTTTTCCTATAATCAAATTGATAACTACAATAATTGTTATCAGAGAGCCTTTATCCAGTAACTGATGGAAGCAGATACAGAGATGCACGGCCAAGCACTGGTCCAAGCTCAGGGAAACCTGTTAAGAAAAAGGAGGGATTCTATGAGCAAGAGAGGTCGAGGCCATGATGGAGGTGAGGAAGAAGAGCAGAGTCAGCTAACCTGAGCTCTTCAGAGCTCATGGACTCTGGACCAACAGGTTGGGAGCCTGAGCAGGACTGATCTAGGTCCTTAGACCTTCTGCAGTTGTATAGTTTGGTCTGTTTGTGGGGATCCTAGCAATGGGATCAGGACTTATCCTGGCATTTGAAGTGGCTTTTGGGAACCTGTTCCCCACGTTGGGTTGCCTTGCCCAGCATTATGCTGTGGAGCGGATGTGGTTCTATCTCAACTTGATGTGCTAGGCTTTGTTGATACCTATGGGATTCCTGCCCATTTCTAAAACAGAGGCGTGGACAGAAGTTAGATGGGGAGATCCAGGGAGAGAATGGGAAGACAAAAAGGAGGGAAAACTCGGATTAATATATAAAATTAATGAAAAATTAATAATAAAATACTTATATAAAATAACAACTGACACTGATTGTTCATTTTTTAAATTTATTTAATTTCTATCACCACTAAACAGTGAGACACACACACACACACACACACACACACACACATTGTATGTATGTGTGTTCTCATTTTCCTGTTACCAGTAACAGACCTGTCACTGATTTTGACTACACATTCACCAACTGTGCCAAATAATATATCAGTAAGCTATAATTATATGATCATATTATATAATAATTTTCATATTAGTACTTTCATTCTAAATGAGTTAGACAAGGAAGGAAGGAAGATTTTGTAAGTCTTATCTATAACACACAGCTGTTGAATACCTTTATTAAGGAGTCAGTCAATGAGAGCATCCAAATACCAGGTTAGTCCATCACGTATCATGTGCAAGTTGGATAACTGAAGTATTTGCTGATCTTGATGGGAAACATATAAATCACAGTGATGTTGGGTGTGGGTATATTATTCTGCTCGTGTACTTATGCCTTTCCACTGCTGATAATTGTAACACATTACCAAACTCTATGCGAGGGACATAGCATAGATACAAGAATAGGTAGCTTCACAACTTTAAAATGTCAAATATTTGTCTAGTGCTGAAATTTAGTGGTAGAGTGCTCTTCACATGGGCGACAACCTGGGATCGATACCAAGTCTTGTTGAAATAAACAGGCACACAAATATAGATAACAACATGAGGATGAGGATATAATTTAATTAAAAATGGAATTTAAGGTATAGTAATATTTAAGGAAATCTGAAAATATTACTTTGCATGTTCCCAGACTTTTGGCATGACTATACTATTAGAAGTTAACATGTTTCTTGAAAGACAAATACTATTACATATATGTAACATACAGACTGAGCAGCTTATACCTATAGTTATATATGGTAAATACATATGATCATGAGATAACAAGTAATTAAAGAAGAAACCATCAATTTTTTGCAGGTTTTGGAGTGAGAGAAGGGATGGGAGAAATGTATTTTATTAAAATCTCAAAAATAAAAGAAAAACTTGAGAAGTAAATATTGTTCTAAAATTACAAGTCTTTTTACATTAGTATATTTACTTAGAATTTTATCTTTAACAAATTTATGATGGACATTTATATTTATACTTTTAAAGATAACCATATACATTCTGTGTATAAGTAAACATTTTAATACATTTCATCATTGAATTATGATTAATCAATAATTTTGAAGATAACAACAGAATGATATGCATAGTTAAATTTCAGTAATATTTTTCAAAAGAAATACATAATATTAATATTAATGTGCCTAAACTTTAATAAGAAATATGAGATCTCTTACGCCTACTGACTATGACAATGTCACAATGAATAATTTATATTTTATTACTAAATAGTATCCATGCTATGAATGCTTAGCAGTTAATTTATTATGTATTCTGTTAAAAAGAAATCTAGTTTATTTTTTGTATTGGGGCTGATATTAGTAAATGTCATTATTTGCTATATTTTTTTGCATGTGTAACACCTTTTATTGCTCAGGAATAAATAAGATTTTTTTGTGTGTAAGAAACTGTCAAACTAAATTTTGGAATAGCAGCTCACACTCCAATTGTCAGCACACATGTGTGAGCATCTAGACTCTTCCATCCTTACCGTCATTAGATGTTATATGCAAGATTTTTGTTGTTGTTTATGCTTTTGTCTGTTTGTTTTGATACTGTCATTGTTTTTAACCACCCATGCAGCATAGGAATACTTCATTGTATTTTATTTCCCTGACGGATACTGATTCTGAACATTTCTTCATTAGCTTATTTATCATTTTTACACCCTGTGGATTATCTTCTCATCTCTTATACATGTCTAAACAGGGGATGCATTTAATTGTGGACTTTTAAGAGATTCAAAATACTGAAATTTTATGACCTCTAAGCTATCATTGTTTTTCCTTTGACTTTTTTTTTAACATCAATTCACAAATAAACACACATTCATCTTCCTGCCTTCAGTGGTTGATAGTTATAAATTTTACATTTTGTTCATGATTTACTTTGACCTACTATTTATCTGGTGTGAGACTTGAGTCGTGGTTTTTTCACGGCTGTTCATAGTCAGGGAAAAGCTCGTCCTTATTCCGTGGAATTGTTTTAGTAGCTTTGTTGACAGGCCGGTAATATTTCTGTAGCTTTTCTTAGACTTCTCTGTTCTTCTTATTCCATTTTTCCATTTCCTTTTACTGCTTTTTAATATAATGTTATGTGCAAGCATCTAGAGCATTGTAAATATAGCATGTACTACTTAATAATAGTATATGCAATGCATTATGTAGAGAAGTATACACACACACACACATATATATATTTAATGTAGGGCTATTATATGTAATTTTCTGTCTTTTGGCATATACTAAATAGTGTAATTTCTTCCATATTATTCTTCAGAGTTCTTTAAGTATTACAGATTATGTTAGATATTATAAAATTTGTAGTAAGCTTGCCATTACTCCAATTAATCTCAATCAGGATTTTATTATTAATTGTACTGAATTGGCACAGTGCTTGTGAAAGTAACCAACCAATAACTGATTTGATTTAAGGTGTACTTCATGATATATAACACCTGACATTGATTGAGTGACCAGGAACATATGGTAAAACCAAGTGCTACTAGTCTTAAAAAATGTAGTGATAAAATAACTCCTAATGATATTTTTGCTATATTCACAGATGAATGCATTGCTTACTCGTCATCAGAAAAGCTTCTTTCTACAGCAGATGGGAACATATATAGGATCCCAAGGCTAGACATTATGCAAAGAATGAGAAACCTTGAACACTCAGTCCTGAATAGGATGTTCCACCAAATCCCTCACCCCAAAGCTCAGAGAACCCCATGGAAATGGAGGCAGGACGAGTAGAGGAGTCAGAGCTAACAGAGAAAACAAAACCCTGTAAATCAACAGGAGAAAAGCTCACACGGACTCTCAGACTCAAGTCATGGCATTCTGTCTCTCATGCAAGGTTCGGAACTAGACCCTCAGTATTTATACTACTTCCTATTTAGTATTCTATGAGGTTCCTGAGTATGTAAACAAGTGAGTCTCTGATTCTAGTTCCTTTTCTTGGGCTTTTGCCTTTTGTGGATTTGTCCCGCCCGACTTGGATGTGATAGTTTATGTTATATCTTAATAGATTTATTTTATTAAAAATATAGGTCTTTGAAGGAAAAAGAATTGTAGTAAATCTATAGGACAATATAACCTGCTCAGATGAGACATAAAAACAATGTTTGAATCTACTTTTGTTTTGTGCAGCGAGGGGGGAAATAGACAATAGCTGAACTTCGTTTACATGTTTAACCACATACTTTGACTAAGGCATTGTGGTTCCATTCCACAGAAATCTCTAGTGTAGTTAAGAAGTATACTCTTCCTTCTTGAAGACTCTCTAAAGAAATTCCTGGGGATGTGCAATGTGTTAAAGCTGGATCAAGAACTAAACCAAGAAACGTTCCACATAGTCTTCCTATAAATATCATAAATAAGAATACCTCACATGCATAGAGATTTCATTTCATGAAATCCTTCTCCTCATAAGAACGATTTCTAACATTGAATATACTTACATCACACACAGAGAGATTCCCCACATACACAAACGTAAAACTCTACATTGTTTAATTTTCTCCTAGTTTATTTTTATCAAATTTTGCTTTATTGTGTATCTTCTTTTTAATTTATTTTTTCATTAAAAAGATGTCATCTTCATAAAGGTATCCCCCTGCTCCCCTTCCACACTCTTCTCCCAATCCTTCCCAGCCTGCCAACAGCCTCATCCCTCCTGATCTACCCATCCCCTTCTCAAAAGGGCAAAACGTCCCAAGGTGGGCCAGCCCAGCACAATACATCCACTCCAGGTAAATTCAATTCACTCATCCCCCAAAGTCAGTGCTCGGCTGAATGTTATTTTACAGGGAATGGGCTCCAAAATGTCAGCCTATGAACAGAAGCACAGTCTGAACCCACCCCTCTTGGCTCCACACATTACTCTAGCCAGTCTAAAGCTGCCCATCCCAGGAGGGCCCAGCTGCCATTCTTGATTCAGTGAGCTTACCAGAGCTCCAGCTAGCCATCACCATGGGAACCTTCCTCATAATCTCTATCCCCCTGCTCTCAGCTGGACCAGGAGCTCTGCCCAGTGCTCAGCCATGGATATCTGCATCCACCTCCATTCCCTCCCGTTGGATGTAGGTTCTGAGATGACACCTAGGGTGTTTACTCATTTGATTATAGGGGAAGTCCCATTTAGGCACCCCCCACCATTGTTTGGAGACTTGCTCAAGACATCCTGCAAGTTCTTGGACATTTCCCTAGCATCCTGTCTCTTTCCAACCCCACAATGGCTTCCTCTATGGAGATATGTAGCTTCTTAGTGATTGACTTGCAAAACATGTTTAGAAAGACCAAACTGCGTCGGTTCTACTTACACATATGTATTTGAAAAGAAATGCAAATATGATGCATGAGGTCTTTGACAGGCAAAATATGCTTGCAGTGAATAAAAAAATATGTTGATAATATAGACTCAAAATGGGGATATTATGTTATACACAACACAATAGGTTATAATGGGAATTTCTAAAATGATTTATAGGTACTTTCCTTTTTATGTAACTTGAAATGTGGGTGCTCATTGTTCATATAAACCTCAAGGCTACTTTCAAAATGGCAGTCTATAGATGGGAACAAAAAATGAGAAACAGTATACCTAATCTGATTATAAATGTAAAATTATCTTTAGTTATCATTCTAGTCCTATGGCACTAAAGAGAGCTGAGAAACCAATGCTTGACACATTGCACCTGGAATATATGAGAGCTTTTACATAATGTGCATTTACTCTCATTCTTTATTCATTGACTTTTTTTTTATATACACTTGTATGTTTTAAGACAGGCAATAAGGGAAAAATATTGATTTTCAGGCTGGGACTAAACTCCCATCATGACAGTCCACAGATGACATCTTTCCCATCCAGGAGTACAACACCACATCCTTTCACTCTACATTAGCAGCATTGCATCAGTGCATTTTTATTTTTTATTGTTTTTTAATATGTATTTGTAAAGAGCCCAGATTAGCACACATGTCCACAAGGCTTCTTCTTTGCATTTTTCCCAAAACAGAAGTTTATTCTGAACAATAAAGAAGGTCGGATATTTTGTTCTATTTTGCTGTTTCCAGAAGAACAAGTTGCTAACCAAAGTCATCAGGTGCTTCATATTTACTTACTGCCAGTCACCCATTTGTGGCCATGGCCACCTGTTGCTTTGGAGCTCTGCAGGTGCAGAGGCCACACAGCCTGGTGTGCCCATGCAATTCTACTCACCTTTCTCCAACCTTCTCATTGAGAGGCACTTACAGAAGGATTCCTAAACCAGGCTCTCTCATGTTGGCCTCATGGGAAAGTGTTATTTCCTCAGTACTATTTATTTAGAAAATGTTTAATTAAGCAGGTCATATATCACTGTTTCTGCTTATGATATTATCATTTTTAAAAACCTCTGCAGAGTGAAAGTGTTCATGTTTATTTCATGGCATGACCATCCTCAACACTTCTCCATTTGTACTTAGGAATTCTTCTTTGTTTTCAACATATATTCTGTTTTATAGATGTTATTTCAAATTCTATAGCATTATAGTATTAAAAGATCTTAGATAATACAACTGGATATGAAAGGAAGATTTTACAAAAGATACTAATTATATTCTAATAATCATAAGAACATGCTTGGAAAACTTTAAATTTGTTCTCTTGAAGACAGGAAATAATATAAGATATTATGTATCAACTCTTGAATAATTTGATTCATTGATGTGGATTGAGAAATATTCCTTAGAGCTAAATACGATTGAAAGAAGTCAAGTTTCCTTGAAGGCTAACTTAAACTTTTAATAAAGGAATATTGTGTAAATTGCAATTTTTATTTATAATCAGGCATATTTGATAAAATATTAACATTCCCTGAATCAAAATAAACTGTCATATACAATAAATAATTAGTGAAATTCTCCTACTGAAGAACTCTGTTGCTCTTATTGCATATGGTTGAACAATTAGGATTAGGAGATTCCAAGCAAAAGTGATGAGTATATTACGAAAACTAAATTGGAAAAATCTAAAAGAAATGTCTGAGGTTTTAGATGTAAATGACCTATGAAATTTAAATCAAGATAAAAATAAGTTTCAAACACAGAAACAAGATCACATATATATGAATATGAAATATTTCTTTTTTAAATTCAAAGAAGGTAAATTGTTAGTTTGCAATTATTTAAATTGAGTTCATGACAAGGTTATTGTGCATCACAAAGCTCTATTCTTGGGCAGTTTGTAACAGACAAATAACAAACAACAAATCCGGTTCCTTGTAGAATTAATGAATCCAATTATATGTCATCCTCTGAGGAAAATACAAAATATAAAGGAAATGACGAGCCCATGTTTAATATTTTCTCTTCAGCCACCACAGAGTACCTCACAGAGAACATTCAGAAAATAACCTGAAGTGAACAAATTGACAAATAGTCTAATAGTTTATATTCCTAGCTCTAACTTAATCTCTTATATGAATTTCAAAAAAATGTAGAAAATAATTCTATTATATAAATAAAATATGTGTTTAAAGTTGGGCTAAATTTTGTACAGCATTGGTGTGGGTTAAATCAAAGCAATATTAAGAAATTTGATTACCTTTAAAAGTTTTTCAGTAACAAGCCAACTTGATAAAAGTCATCAGAAAACAATAAAAGAACCACTAGTGAATTTAACGTGGTGACAGAATTTTGATTCTTTCATTGCATATAAAAATCATTGAATTCTTGATTTCCATCATCATTAGAAACACCAGAAAAGGGTGAAACTTCCCTGTTAAGAGAAATTAGGCCATGAAGCAAACTATTCAATCTCCTAAATAGAGACAGTTGATTATGGGAATGAGAAACTAGTACAAAAGGTTTAATGCAGAATATATCTCAGTACTCTGATATTTATCAAGCATACACAGGGACCTGAATTTCATCAGTAGAAATGAGAGATAGATGGATGGATGGATGGATGGATGGACAGATGGATGGATGGATGGATAGAAAACAAATCAACAAATTAGTGTTTTGTGAAAACCAGTTTAATCCTTCAAAAAGGCTTTTAATATAACATAAGTATTGTTTGTTAAAATACTCAAAATCCCAATTTCTATACAGTTATGATATATCAAATTTAATATAAACTTTACTTCTTGACATTCAATATTATTAATTTGTAGATTATTTTCTTCACATATTCCTAACCACATTAAAAACTCATTCAAATGTTTAAATGTTTGCATTGATACTTACAAGTAATATACATGATATAAGTAAATATCTGTATAATAGACCTGGAAATGTGTAATTAACTACTGGCTAATAACTAGGGTATTTGTTGCTATAGAATTAGTTTTTAATCTATTACTCAATTATTTTAGCATATTCATCACAATGCTTCCTTTTACTGTCTAAGCAGCTCCATGAAAATATCTACTGAATATATTTTTCATAGATTTCAAAGCATTTATTGATTATATAAGAAGAACTAGCTTTGTACATGATTTTTGTCTATGCGAGGCAAATACTCTTTTCCCATCAGCTCAAGCCTAGATTTCTGTCAGTAAAGGAACTCTGAAAATATATCTCAAGTAAAATTTATCTGTTTTTTAATTATTAAAAAAAATGGCATTTGAGGTGCTAGATAGATGGTTTAGTGACTAGTAGGAAAGGCTGTTCTTGCAGAGTATTAAGTTTTAGTTACCAACATTCTCATTTCAGCTTAAATCATACAGTGGAAGGAAAAGCATTCCTTGGCAGGGTCTCTGAGACGTTATAAAATGGAGAAAGTCAGCTGAGTACTAGCAAGCAGGTATTTATCATTCTTCTTACCTGACTGTGAACCCAAAATGACCAGGGCCTTTCCTGTTACATTGACCATATATTGAATGTTATGACAAAAATAAGTCATTTTTCCTCCTTCTGCTGTTTTTAAGTGTCTTACCACACTAACAGAAAAAGGTAGGGCATAAATACTGAGATTGATTAACTACAAAGTAGAAAATTTCACTGCTTAAAATTGAAATAAAATATTTTGACCAAGCCTTATGTTTCTTTAAAACAATAATAAAACAATAATAGCAGTAAGAATATAAAATGAAAACAAACCATTAGTTGTAGATTTTATCCATTCTTATTATTTATATTTAGAAAAGATTATCATTTAGTCAGATAGTTTGGTATTATTGAATGTTAATGAGATATTTTTAAATCATGTGCTATTAGTTCAAAATATATCATAGTCAAATAATGTAATTTATATCATAGGCTAGTCATGAACTTACATTTATTTTCATAAGAGAAACACCTACTTCATATCCCCTATTACTTTGGCCCAGGTATCATCATAGAAGGTGGAGATAAAAACTATAAAATTCAGAAGATGTGGATGGACACATGAAAACTGTGATTCAGATGCAATATTATAGATATATATGTAATGCATTTATAAACTCATTGCAAAGCAGCCGTGATAGCACAGACAGGACATGTGCAAGCTAGACAAAATTTCAAGCCTGGAAGGAGGAGGCAGATGTGAAGTTCTACTCCATCTGAGGAGGTTTGGGAAATTAATAGCTGCTGGGAAATGAGGAATCAGTTTTCTAATGTGTGGAGCCCCTGGTGGATCAATCATTATCCAATGTGTGGCAGCAAAAATTGTTTTGTAATATTTTTATTTAGTTATTTTAACATACCCAACATTATTCCTCCTCCCTCCCCTCTTTCAAGTCCTCCTCAGCTTCCTTCTACCCCATCACCCCATCCATTCTCCAGAAGGGGTAAGGAATTCCAGGTTTGGTCAATTGCAGTCTGGCATATCCAGTTGAAGTAGGACTAACCTCTCCCCACAGTATCAAGGCTAAGCAAAGTGTTCCTCATTAAGGAATAGACTCCAAGAAGTGAAGACACAAAGGTAGGTGGACAGGGATGTAGGAGCTTCTAAGAAGAATAGGCATATAACTGTGTGCATCTTTTGTGTGAAATTCTCAAGGAAACCATAAGATAGTGGTAAATTACTGAATTTAATTTTGCCTAATATCTGTAATCTAACTCTTACAGGAAGTCTATTTAAGTTAAATTACATAGTTTGCAGGATGGACTGTGCAGTGTTACACAAAACAAAATGACTATTGGGAAGAAAATACAAAGTGTTAATTTTCAATGGTTGTTGTACCTATTGAAAAACCTGTGGCTTTTAAAGTAGATAGAATGAATTGGGTGATATGTATAATATGAACAGTGCTTTAGCCTAAAAGCATCAAATATTCTATCACTAATCATAAGGAGAAACATCCATATTTATAGAAACTATCTCATATGAAAGCTTAATTAGTAACTATCTGATTTGTTTGGAACATTTTATAAAATGTAAAGAAAGTCCAAATATATACAATTTTAGGAAATAATTTTTCTAGATCTAGGTCAGATTACTAAGAACACAATTTAACATGTGTTCAGGTTTAATTAGTACTTCTGAGTAATTCAGAACTTTACTTCCTGTCTTTGTGACCAAAAATATTATTGCAGAACTCAGTTGTCTAGCCATAAAACTAATGAATTTTGAGGAGATGACATGCTCAAGATAAAAACATAGCCAAAGGAAAGAAAGGAATGTTATATGGTGAAGTCGCTGATACAGATGCACAGGCTACTAAGTTTCTTGAAGCTGAGCTAAAGTCAGAGCTTCACAAACAAAAGCATTTTAATTTGAATAGCTCATAAATAGGAATGGGTACCTGATATTTCTTGATAGAGACCAACTATAGTATATAATTCTAATTGGCTTACATTTTCATAAATACTAAAAGATATAAAAATCATATGCCGTGCTAAGTATTAGTTTGTTTAACTATTCAAAGATTATAAATTAGAAGGAGGCAAATATTTGTAGAGACTGGGCTTTATCACAACTTAGGAGGAGATAAGAGAGAGTATATCAGAATGCATTATGTATATGCAATTATATATTAAAATCAAATTTAATTACTAATAAAATTCAGTAACAAATCATAATTGTAGCAATAAAATTCTAATCTCTGATAATTGATGTAATTAAAGCACAAAAAGGTAGTAAAGAGTTAGATATATGCATGCCTTCTAGAAAATCAGGTAGGCTGCCTGAAGACATTCTTTTCTCTCTCTGTTCCCCAGATCCAATTTCCCAGTTTCACTCTCAGCTCTGAAGCAGAACACCCTTGTCACCTATCTCCCATCTCAGGTAGATCTCACACATCTCCCTCTTCTAATCTTCTTCCCCTGACTTAATGTTTGTCTCAGACCCTAACTCCAGGAGGTATTTCCTGTTGTTCCAAGAGCCACTCCTTCCAGGGTAACAAGAAGGCTGAAGGTGGACCAATACCTCTCTTACTGCCCCTGACATCTAACCCTGCCCCTGGTCTCTACCCCAGCTCTGTTGCTGGAAACTTGTGGTCTCCCTTTCCTCTTGGACCCCAACATCAAAGGATCACAAATACCTTCTCTTCCAACCTTCCTTCTCCCAACTCATCCCAGTATCTCAGCCTCCAACATCAGCAGGCCTTTCCTGTGAACTTATCAGCTGAGCAGTTTAGAAAAACAGGAAACATACTTTAATAAATCCAGAGGAACCAAGAAACAAAATACCCAACCAACAAAGACAAATTTTTAAAACAATCTGCATCTAGGCATAGATGCCAGTGTAAAAACAAAATCAATAGCATTCAAGTATGTATGTCCACACTAAAGCCTAGCTATCCTGTGATAGCAGACCCTGAATAGTCCAACATAGCTGAAGCACAAGAAAAAAAAATATAAACAAACTGTATGAACATGATACATATTTTCAAAGGGGAAAATGATAAATCCTTTAATAAAATCCAGGGGAAATTAACAAAAAATTGGAACAAATAAAGAAATTCAAGAAAACACAAGAGTTTAAGAAAATAAATGAAATTGTTCAAGACCCCAAACTGCAAAAGAATAAATAAGGTAAACACAAACTCAGGGATTTCTGAAGATGAAAACTGAGGAGTTTGAAGAGGGAAAAAGCTTCATCAATAGAGTATAAGAGATAAAATTGAGAAACTAAATGCACTTAAGACATAGTAAAGTAAATGGATACATCCTTAAAAGAAGTGTTAAATCTAAAACAACAAAAAAGACTAAAAAGAAAGCCAGAAACAAAACCTAAACTAAACCTTCAACCAACCAGCCAATCAACCAATCAACAAACAAACAAAAAAATGCCTGACACCAATAATCCAGGAAATCCGGGGCACTTTGAAGAAACGAAATCTAAGAAAAACAGACAAAGAGGAAAGATAAAATTTCAGCTAAAAGGAACAGAGCATATTTTCAACAATTTCAAAGATGAAAATAATTCTAACTTTAGAAGTACTGAGAACATATAGACCACCAAAGTGATTAGACTAGAAAAGAAAGGCCCCTTACCACAGAATAATTAAAACAATAAACATAAAGAACAAAGAACGAATATTAAAAGCTGTAAGGGAAAATAACAAAATAGCATGTAAATGTAGACCTATTAGAATTGCTTTTGGCTTTTCAAAAAGTCAAAAGTATCTGCCTGGACAAAAGGCTACAGACTTTGAGGGCCACAGATGCCAGCCTGGACCGCTATACTCAGCAAAATTTTCAATCACCATAGATGGAGAAAATAAGATATTTTATAATAAAGTCAAATTTAAACAATATATATCTACAAATATAGCCCTATAAAAGATGATAGAAGGAAAATCCCAATCTATGGATGTTAAATACACCAATAAAAACACTAGAAATAGTCACACCATCAAAATCAAAAGAAGATAAATACACACAGCCACTGTAAGTACCTTTATAACAACAGAATAAAAGGAATCAACAATCATTGGGGTTTCTATCTCAAAATATTAATGTTTTAAATCCCTCATGGTACGGATATAGATTAGCAGAATGTATGTGAAAACAGAATCTACTGTTTTTCTGCATACGAAAAGCATACTTCAACATCAAGTATAGACTTAACCCCATGGTCAAGGCTGAAAAACAAATATTCCAGTGAATGGACATGAAAACCAAGCTAGTTTAGCAATTTCAATTTCTAACAAACAAGACTCCGACCTAAAACTAATTAGAAGAGTTGGAGAAGAAACTACATATATCAAAGGAAAATCCACCATGAAGATAACATTTCAATTATTAACATCTATTTCCCAAATTACGGCATGTTAGTAAAAGAAATGCCAAGCAAAATCACATATTGACCCTTCCACACTCATAGAAGGATGCTTCCATAACATATTGTGGTACTTTGAAAGAAAATGCTCCCCAAAAGAGTGGTACTATTAGGAGCCGCTGCTTTTCTGGATTGGGTATGACCTTGTTGAGAACATGTGTCACTGTAGACATGAGCTTTGAGGACTCACATATGCTCAAGCCTCACACTGTGTCTCACTTCACTTTCTGTACCTGTGTACCAAGATGTAAAACTCTCAGCTCCTTTGACTCCTTCTCCAACACCATATCTGCCTGTAAGTGACCATGTTCTTACTATGATGGTATTGGACTCAACCCTGAAACTGTAAGCCACTCCATTAAATATCTTTCTGTAAAAGATTTGTTGTGGTCATGGTGTCTTTTCACAGCAGTGGAAATCCTAACTAAGACATCCATTTTACCAATGGGCAAGCCATCCAGACAAAAAGGAAGTAGAGAAATACTGAGACTACTGGACTTTATACAACAAAGGGAACTAACAGATACTCACAGAACATTTCACCAAAACACAATATACTTTCTTCTGTGCTTCAAATTATCTAAAACATCTTGGGTAACTCAAATTAAGAGAGAGAAAAACTTTTATAATATAACTTCAAGTGAAAATGGCCATTTTAGCAAAAGCAATCTACAGATTCAGCACAACGACCATCAAAATTCTAACACATTTTTTATAGATCTTAAAAGGGCAAAACTCAACTTCATATGGAAAAACAGATCAACAACAAAAAACAGGATATTAAAATAATTCTGTACAATAAATGAACTGCTGGAGAGCTTCCATTCCAGATTTCAACTTTACCTGAGAACTGTAACAATGGAAAACATGATTTTGTCATAAAAATAGACACATTAATTAACAGAATGAAAGATACTAACATAAATCTACACATATTTAGACCCAGATTTTTGATAATGCAGTCATCATTATACACTGGAAAAAAGACAGGCTCTCTAAAACCTGATGTTCGTCAAACTGAATGTCTACCTGTAAAAGAATGTAAACAGGTCCATCCTTATCACCTTGAACAAAACTTAAGTCCAAGTGGATCAAAGACCCCAACATAAGATTGCACTAAACTGAAGAGATGAGAAAGTGGGGAAAAGCCTTGAATACATCTGCATAGGTGACAACTTTCCAAACAGAACACAGATAATATAAACACTAACATCAAAAATAAATGGGACCTCATGAAACTGAAATGCTTTTGTAAGGCAAAGTACACAATCATTTTCCCTAAGTGGTAGCTTACAGAATGGGGAAGCAGTTTTATTAACTTTACATCTGGTAGAGCACTAACATCTAAAATATATAAAGAACTCAAGAAACGAGATATCTATCTAAAAAGTAAACAATGCTTTTCTCAGTGCTGCAGCTGACAAGAGGGAAGGTCTGCTCAGCTGTCTGTTGCAGGCAGTAAGGACTGATGGGTAAGGGGGGCATTTCTTTCCTACCCAAAATGTCCCATGACAGACAAGTAGTGGGGCCAACTCTTCCCTGTTC